>OY728165.1:1774280271-1776777771 GCA_963277665.1 Viscum album | reverse complement strand
GGAGATGAGGATCCTCACCGGCTAGACCATGGAAATGAGGAAGAAGATGAATCAAACCCGACTTGAGTTCGAAGTCAGCTTCAATGTTTGGATATTGAATACCAAGAGGTTGGTAATTCATATCAGGGGTAGCAAGTTCTTTTAATGTTTGTTCCCTAGGATTGGCCATATCTAATTCAATTGGTAGGGCAATGATTGGTTCTTGAATTATTTGAGTATCTCTTATGTTCCTCCTAAGTTGGCGAAGTGTTCGCTCAATTTCAGGGTCAAACAAATCCGAGGGATTGTTTGGAAGGCTACGGGGCATTCAGAGAGATTTTGGAAGAAAGAGGAAGACGGGTTTTTTCTTTGTATTTTTTCAGTTTATGATTTTTATGAGAAGACGGGTTTTTCTTTGTGTTTTTTTTTCAATTTTTTTTAAAAAATTTGTTTTTTTTTTGTGTTTTCTTGACAATAACCAGAAACTAATGACTACTTAAAGCACCATCCCCGGCAACGACGCCATTTGAAACGCACGGCCGATTGTCGCCTATCGACCGGTCAAAGTTCTGGTGCTCTGCTAATGTGTATAGCAGCACTCGGGTCGAATCCTCGGTGATGGTACTTCGTAATAGTCGATTGTTTTTAGTTGATTGTATTTTGATTAGGGGGGTTTGTTTGCAGAGCATAATTGAAATGATTTATGGATGATGTTTGATTTACCAAATTGATAAATATTGGGGTGAGTTCATCATTGGGGAGTTAAGCATGTGATATCTTTGAGCCTTACTTTGTATTGCATTAAATTAACACCCATGTCATAAGTTGACGTTGATTGGAATTCCTAAGTGTGAAGGCTTTAATCCAAGCCTTAACTTAACTTAGGGTTCTAATCTCAATCAAAACTTATTTATGGTAGTGTATTTATGGTTCCAATAATCCATGGAAACCACTTGTTAAACAAAACATATCATTAATCCATGACATATTAAGTTTAACATACACAATATTAATTTAAAGAATACTCATCGAGCAAAACTCTCAATAAATTAACATCCCCAAATTATAACTCACCCAATTGAGAGATTTACTCAGCCATTTGGATGTTTAATAATCTGGTAATATATGTTTATGGTGATGAATTATAAAGAGAAGAAAAAGAAAGGGACAAGATAAGAGTAGTGTGCCGAACACACACACGAAATAATTTAAGAATCAAAAATGGAATTTCGATTGAATGAGGAAGCTTAAGAAGGGAAGGGGATTGAACTGAATTTAAACTATTTTAAGAACATTAATATTAAAATACAGAAGGTGGAAGAGAATAAGAGATATTGAAGAAGTAACTTGCATTAAAACAGAATTACAAAGAAAGAGAATTACAAGATTACAAAAATGAAGAACTCAAAAGTAAGTGAAAAGAAAGAGAGGAGGAAAGGTCTCTCAAGTGAAAACTTGAGTATGGCAGGTCCTCCCAAGCCTTTGGCAAAGCTTTGGTCGTGCCAATGTGATCTCCTCACTTCTGAAATGCCAACCCCTCTCAAGGAGAGAAGGGGAGAGTATTTATAGCCCAAGGAGTGGACTGTTTGCATTCCCAATCTGTCCCTCCACTTGCTTCGCCAATTGAGCTATACAGACAGCCGAATCTTCAAATAAATCCTTCTTCAAAGTTGTAGAAAATAATGTTGGCCGACTACTATCAAAATTTGGAGGCATTTGGACAATTGGAGCCAAAGTTATTGCCGGTTGATTAAATAAAGGTAAACTGTCCATTTCTATCCATTCTTTTTCGATGGCCAAAATGTGAATGGATTTTTGAACAGGAAGATGCCTTCCAATTTGAATGACTTCTTCAACAAAGTCGGCCACCTATATCTCCTCTTTCACACTGCAAAATCTCAGCTCGATTGGATGCTTACATCAGGAGATATGTCATGCATACTATACTGATTTTAATTCTCGGCCAGAATGGTGGGCTGGACTTCAAAGGTTTATTTGGGCCCCTTGTACTTGGATTTGGGCCATTCAATTTTTATCCAAGATGCAATGTAGTGTCCCCCAAATTATGGTGGAGATTGAAGGTCTTTGGACTTCTCGATTGAACCCAGTAAATCAAACTTCAAGGATGGTCCAGTTTGTTCACAGATTCTTTGGTCTTGTTTGTGTGTACCATATGACCCTTCAAATGGAAGAATTGGATCATGGTTACTTCTAATGAAATGTTGTATATTGAACGTAGAATCCTACAAAACAATAACCACACAATTTGGATCAGTATAGTGATAGTTATAATTAAAACATTAAACTGACTCAATTTGACTACTTCTAAAAATGCTCAAATATTATACTTAATATTAAAACATTAATATTTCACACAAATTATGCACATTTCATATAAAATAAGTAAAGGGGGAATATAATAAGTTGTGAAAATATTAATAACATCAACTATAGAGTTGGGGTAGTTGAATGATGTTCTTAAATATTATGAATAAAAGGGAATGTGAGGAATGCATTTATAAGTAATATAAATGTCACACAAAAATTACATATGTTATTTAAATTTAAAATATTTCATATTCATTTAAATTTGTAATGATTGGACATAATATTGAATTTAAGATATTTTAATATCAAAATACATTCATAAAATATAATTTACATATGTTTTATTTACATTTTATGGCATATCAGTTTGTTTGACAGCCTCATTAACACATTAAACCCTAAACATGGTAAACCATTTTTTCCACTAAATGCATAAATTCACATTAAATTTGAAAAAAGGATAAAAATGTTATGTGTATACAATTTCAGAGAATTTAAAATCTCCATATCCCTAATTCAATATTTTTTTCAATTTAGTTAATAAAATATATTTTATCAAATGATATCATTACCGCCATTTCTGGGACATTTAATTTAATGTGACTGCAATGAAATGATGATAAAAATGGATTTAAAAATTAAAAAAAATCCTTATAAATTATACATTGTAGTTGATAATTAAATTTTATAATACTATAATTAATCCAATATATAAAAATTTTACAGTTTTAAAAAGCTTTTAACTATATTTTTGTATATCTTGCACATGTACTGTACCTATAATTATGGGAGCATTAAATATAGATATATAATTAAAAAAAATATAATAAAAATTTACTATCAATAAAATTATTTAATTATTTTAAAAAAATATACTTTTATTCATAAACCGTTTTATCCATTTGATGACATATAACAGAAATTAAAAATCAGAATGTGATTTCTTAATTAAAAATTTTCATAAAATTATATAAATAATATTTTCAAAGTCTTGTGTCCAGAAATTTACTAATATTTATCTGTAAGAGGGTTTTGGTTGAAAAAATAATATAATCTGATATATGATAGTGTTTGTGTGATTTTTAGTCCATATATCAATGTTTTAGTCATATTTACATGTTTTACGCCTACTAAGGTGATTAATATTTAACATGGTTACAATTCATAACAAAATGAAAAAATTGACCAATATTAAAAATATTAACCTCATGATGAAATAGTTTTATAGGATTCTATTTCTATAAGTGTAAAAATTAAATTATGATATTGATGTTTAAAAGACAAGGACAAATAATTTTTAGAATGTTATGTTTTAAGCATAAAATCAATCTTATATATTTATAAAATATAAGGATGGTTCATATGAAATGATTTTTATAATGTTTCATAAATATAATTTTTTTGTATTAGAACATAATCCAAAAAGTAATGGAATATATAAATTAATTAATTAAGACAATAAATTATAGTTTTTTAATAATGCATATTTATACATTTAATTAATAAATAATTATTTTTATAAAAACATCCATAAATTCAACTTAAACTAATATTGAAGTAATTTTTTGTAAATTATATTAATTAAATTCCAAAAAATTCTTAAATATATTATAAAAATAATATATTTTCTATAAAAATAATAATTTTTGTATGAAAATTGGTTTTTATATTGAAATTACATTTCTAAAATTTGATATAATATTTATTAAGAAATAATAACTAAAATTTTCATCATATACAACCTTTTTATATATTTTTTATAATTTTTTTATTAATATAATTGACTTATTCTCTAAAATGTAATTATAAAATTTGAATGATAACATTTTATATAGAATATATTGGTTTGGTTAACGATTGATGTTATGTGTTATGAATGTTATCGGTCATAGTATTCATTTAAGATAGATTTTCAGGTTGCTCAATTATGAAAACTTTAAATAAATTTCATTTTTTTCAGTTTTTATCATTATAATTAGAGGATCATTATTTTAAAATAACTTTTTGTAATTCCCACATAATATGGTGGGATAAAAACACATTCATTAAATTGCCTAAGTGGGAGTTAACCTAAAATAACATATAATGATGTTCCCATATAATGATTTCATTATCATGAAGTGAAAATATGTAAATGGAGGTAAGAAATAACATTACATGAATAATTATTGGTGATATATATCATTACTATGAGAATGTTAACGTCTGAAATACCAATAATTAGCACACACTAATAAAATCCTTAAATTCATTAGAAATTAATGTAAAAGGATAATTTTTTATTTAAGATCTATTTACTAGAGTTTATGGATAATTTTACAATCATGATAGTGAACATGATAACACATACTAAATTAGTTTATATCTATTTTATAAGACTAATTTGATCCTCTCTTTTTATTCTATAAATTTCCACATAAACCTTATATTCTACTCTAATAAATGAATATTGAAGATGATTTTTTCATGCCTGAATAACTATAATTAAATTAAAATGGAATATAAAATCACTTTTTGAATGAAAATTTATTACATAATTCCATTTATATTTACCAATACTGAGGTGGCTTATAAAATTTTTCTTATATGGATATATTATCATATAATATATTAATATATAAATAATTAAAACCACAAAAATTACTCTAAACGTTTAATATAAACTATTCAATAAATATTTAACATTATGAATCCCCCTAAATTTTCCAACACAAATTTAAGTCCTAAATATTAAAAAAATTTATTCACATAGTATTTCTCGAGATCAATATTAACATTTATCCCAGAAATACATAGCATATCTCATTATTTCATATACCAAGAACTATAAAACCATGGTCAAGTATTCCAACAAAAATTCTAATCATTTCCCAAAATATCATAGATCATTATAAAATTATAATAAATACATATATTAATTTATTAAATAACACAATGATCATTATAAAAGTTATGTTTCTAAAGCCATGTAATGATCAAAATATAGTGTACATGTACAATAATATGTTTAATAACATAGTCCCCAAATCACATTTTAATATCATGGTTATATATAAATAATTGTTTTACAAAAATATGATAACCCTATTATCAAAATTAATTGTATTAACACCATAAAATATATTAAACATACATATTATAAATAAAATTCATCTTATTTTAACAAAATATTAATTCATTCTTCCTGAAAAAAATTCAATAAAACCCTCATAAAATAGCCTGTTATACTCCCATAAATGTCACGAAAAATAATGATAATAATTGTAAAATTTCATCACATAAATAATTAAAAGGGTTATCTATGACTTTGTGCTTATTCTCTACCATATAATTATCAACCCATGATACAATAGGTTTATTCCATATCACTATGGTATATCATAGTTTTCTATAGCTTCTATCTTCTAATTCATTAAAATTATTTATAATAAAAATGTGTATGAATCCAATAATATCCCCCATAAGATTCCATAATGGAGTTTTATCATTTCCCACTCATCATGCACTTGGGATGATCCACATAATACAAATACATCCCTCTCAATGTTCTTTATGCTAGGTGAATCTATTCCATACCCACATATAAAAGCTAGGATATAGAAATGGATATTATTTATAGTAATATCACACAATGACTACATTACCAAATATTTATCTCATTACCCTATACATAGGTTTATACCTTGATTATATCATAGGGTTATGTTCTCTAATATATATTTTCATAATTATAATTCCCAATTATGCTAATATATATCAATTTATAAAAAATATAACTCTCTGACTCTGTTAACCGGATTTTGGTGTGTCACAACATATCCCCCATGCCCCTTTTTAATACTACCCCAAGCCTACCACCAATAGGCCAAGGGCTGGAGACTAGCACCAAGAAGGAATATAACACCAATGGGAGGTATTTTCATAATTTTATATACACACACACCTTTTATTATCACCAAAGTGATGATTTGAAAAACCTATGTAAACAGGAATGCATATATATAAGATACCAATAACATAGTATTATAGTATAAAAACTGAAATATAAATGTGGCCAGAATACAAGAACAACAAAATGAAAATGTTCTAGATCCTAAAAATGGTCCATAGAAAACCTTAAACAAAGGGAATGTATAGAAACATCTGTATGAAGTCAGCAAAGACCATATCATCTTTCATTCCTCTCTCAAAAAACCACATGTTCTTAGTACACCTAGGACTCCATAAAAGCATCGATCGTATTCACAAGACATGACACATATGGGGAAAACTCATGTTAGGGAGAGTAAAACAATACTCAATAGGGACCTCAAAACCACAATGTTAACACCACTAATAAATTCATAAACTATACCACAAACTAATCACATGAATTACGACATGAAAGAAACACATGACATTAACCGCAAATGAATCAAATGAATTATAGTTAATATGGTCATCTCACACATGTATAATTATAAATCACGATGAGAAAGATTTATATTTTTAGTACACAGTTCACCATGTCTCTATTACAATTTAATTGTCGACGGCACATAATGCTTTGTTGGTGAATATAGTTTCTATGGAACATGGAGCGTTGAGGGAACACACAACTTTAATGGGGCATTGAGAATAACTTGTTCCTGTAGAGATAATGGAATCTAATATGTCGATTGAAAATACAACCTCAATGGCACATGGAGAGTCAATGGAACACAAATCTACAATGGCACATGGGGAATTGATGGGTTATGTAATCCACCAAGTCCCATTGTCACTGAGATTTCATAGTTAATTTTAGACACATGATTCCGCTCATAGAATGATTTTTCTAGGAGAAACAAATCTTGAAGCCATTATTTGATATTCCAATTTCAAAAAATTCACATAGATAATTTTAAAAACACCATCTCATAATAAGGGTCCTAACATTGGAAAATGACTATAAAAATGGATATAAGGTTTGAAATTAATGAATAAGGTGGTAAAAAGTGGTCAGTCTAGTCTAGGGATAACCCAACTAGGTTCGGCTAACCCAACATGACCTGGTCGGTCTGGGCCAGCCCAAACCATCATGACCTAATATACATAGCCTGTTGGTCCTCCAGAGTGGTGCAGTTTTCCCATCCAATCCTGCCACATGTGGGATGACTCTTTCAATGAATGTCATGTCCATGAACACCCAATCATCGCAGACGACATTGTGCCTCATCCACTATCCCTGTGGGTTCCACACATAACCTAGTTTTGTGTCGGATAACCTCATTTTTATATTCTTACTATCCCACTCTCATGGTGTCATCCTACTATGCGGCTTTAAACCACGTCATGCCATAGCCACCATCGTGAAAAATTACCTGCCACCCATGGCCTACACCCTCATAGGCTACTCCTCTAGCATGTCCCAAATAGACAATAGTTATGTGCTTTTCTGGAAACCATCCTTCCACAAAGTTGTGCACTACCCTCACCGCCATACACCACACTCTCTGCAATGATCTTCAACCATCCTACATCACTACCTTTTAATCTCCGCAATTACATTGTGTGTCACTAAATTCAGGCTCAAATCATTGTACTATATATCATGGGGGAAACAATCAATCATTTTTCTAGGGTTTTAAATGGTGACGAACATGCAAAGAACACAGTAGATTGGGGGGGGATATGATTAGTAAACGGACACCCAATGAATGGGTCTTGTAATTGATCATTTAAAATTGATCTATTCTTGTAGGCGGGATCATGAAGATACAGGTATATGAATAATCACCATATTTGTTATCTTTGATACTATAATAAATATCCCTTTTTCAAGAACGATCAAACTGTTAATAAACTTATTTTCTGGTTGGAACCATTCTTATATTGATTTTATGAAGGGGAAACAAATCACAATGAGATCAGATCCTTGCCTAGATTTTGGATTAGTCCTTGGTGAGGAACGTGGTTCAGTCTCAACATCAATCCAAAATCTACAAGCATTCGACATCAGGTGAGAGGTTCTTTCTCCTTGACTCAAGGGAATTCCAGTGTCATAGAGATAGCCATGAATTGTTATGACCTGGCTTATTAAAATGTAAAACTATTGCTGGTTCAACATGTAACATTTAATAAAATACTTTTATTGGATAATTTAATGATGTATATGTCCAAAATCATACATTCACCCTTAACTCACGTTAGTCAAGGTTGGGACCCGCCTTAGAAAACACCACCTTTAGAACTCAACAATGGTCTCAAATTTTCAATCCATGTAATCATTTATGGGATATTTGGATTTCCAAATAAAATTTTTTTATTTAAATATTATAAATATAGTTATACCTCTAATGAATTTTTGTACATATTCCAAAGGTCGATGAATGTTATGTCGCATATTGGGTAAATCCATTGCATTGTGCTAAACAGTTCCCTTAGATTTCTGATCTAGGAAAATATTTAAGGGTTATTTCACATTTTTATAAAATTCACTGTCCAGTAATATATAAAATATAATATTCATAAAATAATCATTTGGGGAACCCCAAGTCTCAGAATCTCACACTATCTCAATGCATGGACATAGAATATCTCTAATTGAAATTTAAAAATAAAACAAGAGAAATTAAGATTCATTACACAATTATTATCATACAAATTTGAAAAAAATGTAAATCATATCTCATGGCATAAAATTGGTAGGATTAACATTCTTGGGAGACTATATAAATACCTAATTCTAACATTACATTTTAAAAATCAAATAAAAAATTAAAAAAATAATTCCGAAATTATTATACAATTTATATATCAATTGAATAATTTACTGATCTCCTCCTATATACATGAAAATGGGAATCATAATAAATGGGGTGATTAGATGATCATTAAGGGTAAAAAAACAAATACCATTCAATGATCATAATAGGTAATAAGAATAAAGTAGTGAGAAAATGACCAAAAAATGGGAATTTTATACCAAATCAGTCAATTATATTTAATCACGGATCATTGAACAATTTTTTTTATAAAATATATAATAAATAAGTGTATTAAATCATAAATTTTCAATCATTATCCCCGATATTAGATCATAATCATAATAAATAACATTATAGACCATATATTTTCATATAAAATCATTTCGGTAGACAATGATCACAACTAACAATATCATAGTTTACATTGTACCTTAGTAAAATAGATTCACTCTACATTCTAGTACTTATTATCTCATAAATTATCATTATTTTCATAATGACCTATGGGTAATAACAGACCCATCCATCATCTATTAGTTTAAAAATCACCAACTCTAGGTTTGTAACTACACCACCCATCTGTGGTTCATAATGTATCCACCCACCCTTGGTTTCCTTCTTTAAACCCCATCACATAATAGAAAGGCATATATTTTCAATACAGAAGATCATAAAAAATTTATCATATAATCACTGAATAACCCATGGAATTTAAATGAGTTTTGTATAAATCACAGTCTCAAAATCATAAACCATCCTAAGAATGAATAAAGATACTATCATTGGATGATATCCCCAGTAAAGAATAAGTCACATTAAAATTTTATATCATAGATGAACATTAATTTTGAAATAGGATAATAATATTTTTAGAAAAAATTACCAATTTCATATATAGTTTAGTTAATTAAAATATATAAACATACAAAATATTTAAGAACACATTTCATTGAAAATAATAATAGTACTTATAATAGATGCCTCAAATCAATTAATATGTATAATTATGAGAATATACATTCATATTATGTATGTTAAACATGAAATTATTTTTAAAAAAAATATGTAAATAATAAATATTACTTGTTTAGATGTTATTTCATTAAAATACCATTTTAAAACTCGAAAATTAATTTAATATCAATGAAAAATACATAATTAAAACATTTCAAGTATATGTAAATACAAAATATTTTTTCAGAGAATGGAATGAAAAGAAATTTTTTATTGACCAATGTGGAAAAAATATTTATTTCAAAAAAAGAACTCAATTTTTTTAGTAATCATATAGATTAGAATGATAATAATACATAGAGAATCTGGGACTAACCAAATCAACATAAAATGTATTATTTAAATAATAGGATCCATTGAATGTACCTCAATGAAAATTTAAGATAGATAATCTAGAATGAAATGATATTGTATGTAACATAACATGATGTTATTTTATGTACTCCTTGACATTTCTTATCACTTTTAATTGTTTTCTTTTAGGTATTTTTAGATTATATGGGATACATTAGAATCCAAGGGCCTATTCATGGTTGCCATATGGTTAGGGAAAACTATGCGGTTTGGTCTAGAAAAATATTGGCTCTGTTGTCTACCACTTGAAGGGGGTGCATGATTTTTTTAATCCGAATAGGAAAAAATTCAAATCCTTGAAACCACTAATATTGAAAGCTTTCATGGTTTGTGTACAATTTGGAAACCAGTTCACCCTATTGGGAGAAATAATGCACCCTACCAATAGGGGCACATAGTCTGGGCACACCATTTTTTAGTGCCCTATGGCCCTACCAGGAAAACCATGTGTGTATGTTTTAATTACATATAATAAATTATTCAAATACTAAAACACTTTTTTAACCCATAATCACCTTATATTTATGCTAAATTGAATCATTTGTCTTTGAAGGATCCTAATAGGTGATTTTGACTCCTCAACTCCCTTTTTTGGAGGATCGAAGCTCATTGATCACATTAGATATTTATCAGATAAATGGATCTCATATAATTTACGTTCATAATTCTATTTTTCCATCTTCTATTGAGAGTGATGTATAATAATGTTATTTATGAATTTAAAATATGTTTTTATCATGATTCTACATTGTGTTTCTTGTTCTATTACATGTTTTTCTTCTATATTGATCATGGTTTGGGTGTTTTCATTAACTGTGGGATTAATGGTAGGTGGATACATAATTTATTTACCATGACTGAAAACATATATTGCTTTATTGAATTTAATTTTAAAAAAAATTATTTATAACACCATATTTTGTGTGACTTTTGATATGTAATTTGAAATTTCATGGAAATTTTGGAACGAAAAACTCATTTTTAATGGAATTGAAATGTTTGGATTATTATTCGAAAATATAGGGGTTGGTTTTCAAATTTATTTAATAAATTGGTTTTATATTGATCCTTGTTTAAATTTTTTTCTAATTTGAATGATTATATATAATTTTATGAATTGATGAGATTATATATATTTTTTTGAAATAAGAAAGGAATGTTAAAAAAAATAGACTAATAAATTGTAATTTTAGTTTACATGAAATAAATTATATCACCATGTTTTATTGATTGATTTTTTGATGAACAAGTTATATAAAAAATTTAGTTGTAACTATGTCTAGCATGATATAACCTTGACTCCAACGATAAGGATGGATGATAAAAACTGTTAATAGATAATTATGGAATGAACACCTAGGTGGGTTTTCCATTTGGGGTGTAAAATTCCCATGAGGGTTCCATGTTTGGGTTGTAGATGGATATATGTTTTTGCATAGTGATAATGGGATGAGATCCCTATTTATATGCATCTAGATCATATTACATGAACTAAAATACTATGGAAATTTTTTACATAGTTCTATGATATTTTAACATGATTATACATTCTATTGACTATTAAAATTTGTTATTCATGGAAACTGCTTTATTTTTGTGTTTTATATTAAATGAATATTTGTGGTAGTTTTTCATTAGAAACCATCTCTTTTAATGTGAAATCACTTTTATGATTAATATTTGTGAATTAAATACAATTATTGTCTAATTAAAATGAATAATAATTGGTATAATTATTATTGTAATGATTTTGGATAATTTAATGAGACCATAATAGGTATTATATCTCACACCCTATATTGTCCATTTGTAGAATTTATATTTTATTATTGTGGGATCAAGAAAAATTGATAGCTCCCATTATAAGAGGTCGGTGATCATTATCTGTGTAACTGTGGAGGGATGATGGTGACAGGAGGAGAGATATTCCACTTATTAGATAACAATTTTTGGGGTTTTTCCTATTGTTTTTGTTTTTTCTCATTTGGGTTTTTATCATTCTATATGATAATTCATTTACTTATTTTTTATGGGTACATCCACCCTTTTGAATTTTGATGATTCTATTTTGTATATTTTATCTTTTTTAAACATATTTTCCGCTTTATGTTATTTAATGGTAGGTTGTTGTCTCTAACATGTTGATATTGCAGAATCCATTTAGGATTCGTTAGTGTCAACATGAGTATCAGAGTGCCATGGTATCTAGGATGTATTAGGATGAAATCATATCAATGAATTAGATTATCTATCTTTCATTAATGTTAGTTTACATATTGGGATTTCTTAATTGTATCTAAGAAGCTGTTGTGAGCTATTCACTAGTCCAATTTCACTATAATGGGCCTTTTGATAACATGGGGTTCTAGGAAATGTTTTTTTAGGAATGTTTTTATCTGATATTATAGTTTTCCTTCCATTCATTTGAGTAATCTGAAATCACAATCGTAAATTTCTTCTCCATAGAATTGATATTAATATATCATTATTATTATTTGATGATTTTTTTATCATTTTGGATAAATTTAGTGTTATATTTAGAATTTTTTAAAAACATTATTCTTTCAATATTTTTGAATACTCCGTCAGAGGATTATGTTTCTAAAAAAAGTGTTAAAATCCTCTAATGAACCAAAATTGTGCAAAGATAGTGCTATGAGATGTCTAATCTATCAGACATGTATGTGAACTTGTTCACATTCATTTTCTGGTAGTGGAACATAGAATGGTTGAATATCATGATTATGACGAAGAGTTCTTTCACAAGAAACAACCAGCATTCCTTGCATTTAGATATCATCAAGATGCTGAGGACTGATTAAAAAAAGGCAGTGTTTATTTTTTCAGTTCATGGAAACTCTTGAAGCTATTATGGTAAAATGTTCTACCTTTAAGATGGAAGATAGTATAAGGTGGTAGTGTGATTTTATGGTGATCGAATCAAATCATGAGTGGTTGGAATAGAATGAAATTTGAGTTATTTTTGACAATAATTAATATCCATAAACTATGTTCTTGTCAAAATTGATGGACTTTCTCAAACTCTAACATAGTGAAATGATCATTACTTAGTGCACAAAATGATTCTTTGAGATTGTTATGTTTTCTATCATGGTGGTGACTAGTGGGAAGATTGATGAACAAATATTTGAGTTGTTCATTCGATCTGCATATGATAATAGGTTTTCCAGTTGAAGATGGTTTTTTTAAATTGATGATCTTGATTACATACTAATGGATGGTCTTGACATGGATGGCAATTCTAGGCTTTTTATATTTACTATTTCTCATAGGGAAAATTCTATGGGTTTCGTTAATGGTGTGAAAAAATTCAATAAGTCCCATATTTCCTCTATAGTGTATATGTCTTCCATACTAAAAGTATTTTTTATAATAGTCACATTGAATTGAATTTAGTGCGGTGTGGTTTAAAAATTGAGATATTCATGTATAGAGGTGCTAAGGATATATAGTTTTTCCGGTCACTAATGACATTTAATGATGTTTTGGAACATATTTTCCAATCAAGGATGTGGCATGGGCACATTAGATTCCAAAAGTACTAATTCAAAATTATATTCTCTGGGGCCTATGGTCTTCAATCAAAAGTAAAGACGAATGTGGTTTCTTCACCTAGTTGAAGGGTCCTTAGAGGCAGATTATACAGGTCAAGATAACATGAGAGGTAACATATCTATAATATCATCATTGGTGAATAATTTATTTTATACTAGTGTGTCTCACTAATTTATATTGACTCATATAATGAACCTCCTAAATATTTCTACATAGCTACTATATTATGCGATTGGTTTTACTGCACCCCTTAGAAGTAAAATTAAATACGGTCTCTATTTTATTTCTTGTGTTTTTTTATTATAAGAGTTTTAACGTACCTATATATTCTGGTTCTTGATGTGACACATCTTTACATTATCCTTAGGATGGATTGTATGACTTCTAATTGGGCCTTATTTGACAATAATATTTATTGGTCCTCCTTTACAATGCACGAGGTGTTATTTCTGTCTTTTGGGGAGAATCAGACGCATGGTAAATAAGTGTTTTTCATCACTTTTTAAAGTTGTTAATGTCAATATTTCGGTTTTATGCTGACATAGATTAGGAATATTATATCGATTATTTCCTTCATGTAGTCATTGAAATTTTTAATATTTTTTACTTCTTGATTTCTCTGCTCTTCAACCAATAAGAGAGGTAGATATCTCTATTTATTTATATCCTTGTACTCATTTGATCACTAGTTCTTATAATCATATATCACAAAATAGAGTTGAAGGATTTGAGACTCATATGAATGTTTCATTAGGAAATGTATTCATAGGTTAGAGTGTGTCACCATGGGTGGTACATATTCTCATTTCAATGAAAGGTGATGGAATAGTTCACCTTGGTGTTGAATATCAAAAAATCAATCAAATTACAGTGAACGACAATTTTTGGATCCAATTTATCAATGATCTATTAGACTAGTTTGAATGGGAGAAGTGGTTCATTAAATTTATTCTTTTTTCTGGCTATCAACATCATATATTATATGAATATGATCTTCCAAATACAACTATTAAAAGTGGTAATAGCCACATTTTGTATCATACTATTCTATTTTTCAATACCAATTATCTTATGGTAGTTATGAATTTGAGGAATATAATATTCCATGTATTCCTAGATTCATTTATGGTTGTCTTATTAGATAAAATATTGGTGTAATATAAAAAAAAGGGTGATATTGTGTGTTATATGAGGTGAGTCCATCAAATACTGGGATATCATAGATTTTATATGAATAATTCAAACAAAAATTCTATATTTGGAATGTTAAAATATTGGTATATGTGGTGTCAGAACATGGTGTCATAGTGGATAATAAAAAAAATTGAAAGATGTTATGAAATGATATAAACCATTTATTTTTATAAGATACATATATTTATAGACATGGATGGGGTAATATATGATGTTTGTTAATGATTTATAGGTGATAGATTTTGTAGTGACTCCCATCTTTTAGAAGAATGTGTATTTTGTCTGCGATGAAAAATGGAAGAGTTCTTCTATTCGGAGAAAATTACTATTGACCTCTATATATATTTTGACACATCTAGAGGAAGTGTGTGTCTGTTGTGTCACCTATAAGTGATCAGGTATGGGTTTTTAATGTGTTCATATACAAGGTGATCTCATGAAAGCCTATAGATCCATAACAAATAGGTAATAGAACAAGAATTATCTGACCCATGATCTCGAAATCATAGCTCCAATGGATTCTCTAGGGAGATGGTTGAATTTTCTTTTCACAGAATAGTTCACCAATTATTTTAACCACAAAATATATATTAATATATTATCTCAATAATACTTACTTCCTTGTTGGGGGAATTAGGTGGAGTAAATGTAGTCATTTGACATAAATATTACCTATACACCCATTGAAGTGAATTTTTTTCACTAATCATTAAAGAATGAATCTTAAGATCCAATACATAAATGAATCATCAGATGATTAGAAATTGATGGATCTTTTTTCAATGCTTCGTATTGGTGTCCAATGGGAAGAGAGAGATGTTTTCATGGAATGTGGGCCTAGAACATCACCCTTCTTGTAATAATTTATCTATAGAATAATCATACTGATGAATTCTATAGAATTAAGGACACAATATATTTTAGGATACTATGGTCGAATATGAATTCTCTCCTGAGGTAATTTATTTTTTTAGAATTGATTTTTTATTCCATTTATAGTCAGAATGTCTATAATGGGGAATTTTCATAATCCAAAGTGTGTGGTTTACCATGGAACCTTGAATATTTTTTATGATATACAATATAAAATTTTTAGGTCAGCTATAATATTAGACATTATAAAATTTGTATCCCATTGGTATACGTATCATCAAGACAAAGTTAAGTATCTTCCTCTTTTATTTATCTACTTCCACTGAAAACATAGAATTTGGAAAACATCCCTACAAATTTCCTAGTTGGGTTTCCATATACCCCTTAGAAAAATAGTGCAATATGGTATGGAATTGATCTGTTGTACAAATTGTTTCACTTCTTACCCATTCTTGATACAATCAATTTGGAGGCCTTGTGAAATATCTATTTAAAGGATGTTGTCATATTGAAAATAATATCTTCTATTATAGGAACTTATAGGGACCCACAATTTACTTATTACATGTTGAGAATCCCCTAAAAGGAACCTGTAACCATTTTATGTCTGTAGATGTCATACCATCCCCTTTTGGATGGAAAAACAGAATGATCTATATTGATTCATAAGGAAAAATATTGGTCTTTGTTATTGACATTGGTGGACATTTTTGATGATGAATTTGTACTGTTTGATTATTATTAAAATAACTCTTACCAGTATTATATTTTGATGGATGATTTTGAGTCCATTAATTTTCTGCTGTGTAAACCTCTATTATACTACATAGTAATTGGTGAATCTTCTTTTATTAGACCGAGTTAGGTCTGACATTCAATGATGAATATTTAATAGCTTGATCATAGAATGTTAAAGAGATAGTTATTGAAAAAATAATATATTGACAATCATAAATAAGTTTTTAGTTTTTTATGGATGACATGATGTTTTTGTCAGTTTTACATTGTTTTAATCAACAATATCTTGGGAAACCAACAATGTGTGTGTCAATGTTTTTCAATTGTTTCTGGTTGTTGATAAGATTGGGAATATGGAATTCCATTTAGCTCTTCCACCATAGTCGATGTCAATAAATAGTGAGTTCCATGTATCAAATCTTTGGAATTATATTTCTTACCCATATCATATATTGATCGAGGATGATCTTAATGGTGATCTTGATTTATCCATTACTTAGAATATAGTTAGGATTACAAATTTTAAGATAAAATATTCATTATGGTATGTCGATACCTTCTGTATCTGGGCTATGTAATCATGGTCCTGAATCACATGAAAAATTATCGAATGATAAATTGGCGAAATATTATTGGCCTTATCACTTTGATTTAAAGCATTATTAAAAGTATTAATAGGGATAAGATGCTCTTGTGGTAAAGAGGTTGCAATATATTATTCCTTAATTTAGGTATTCTAAGGCCCTTATTTTGATATCCATTAATTATAGTTCTATTTATGGCTTATTTTATGATATTTTGGTAAATTTTGGAAGCCTAAGGAGTTGTGGACTATTGGAGAATAATTTGGAAAACTAGTGTCATTTTCCTCAATATATTGTGCACCCTACATTGATCGATTTGAAGGCACTACATGGTCATTCAAAAACATACATCCCTTCAACCCAATCCATAAATCCACAAACTACGATGGTTTAAATGGATAGAGAAAATATTTGAAAAATGTGCATCTAACCAACATGGGTGAACTGTTAGAGTTTACACCTTGTCTAACCATGTGACCCAACCCCAAAAACCAGGTAAAAGAGATTTAATTAACTTGATTTTCTAAAAAATCATTAGACTGTCTCATTTAACCAATAATCATACAATTTAATCCCTAAATCGAATGATTGGTTTTTAGAGGATTTCATGATTTGATTTTGAGTCATTAAATCAATTTTCATGGTAGAATGTAGCATTGTTGATCTTGTTTGAACTCCTCCAAGTATGTGGATATCCTCTTGGTCAATTCATCCATCCCCTCTATCTCTTTTATTTGTAGAGTGATTTTTCATCATGTAATTAATGAATCTAAAATCAATTTTGATTGATTTTGTTTCTAGGTTGTATTTATTTATTTATTTGACTCTATTCTCATTGGTGATCCCACTGGGGTTGTTGCCATATTCTATGTGATAAAATGAACATGATTCTATTATGATTTTCCTTACAATTGAAACTATATATTTAGAATTTTAATTTATTTTTGTTTTGAATATATTTTAAAATTTTAATTTGAAATTATTTGAAGTGTTATTTGAAATGAAATTAAAATTTTATAAATAAAACTCTAATTTCAATAGAATTAAAATTTTTTGAATATTTTGAGGAAATTACTACTTGGATTGGAAATTTAATTTAATTTTTCTTTATGTTAATTCTTGATAAAAATAGATTGAATTGAACAATGATATAAATTTTCATTAATCAATAAAAACCAATGTTTTCATTTGGGAATGATGAATGGTTGTAGTAAAATAAAAACTAGGAAACTATAATTTAAATTTATTTGAGCTATATTATTTTTAAAAGTTGTATAGATATATTTTGTGAATCACATGTTATCATAACTAGTTAATGGTATCTGATAAAACCACACCTAGACAATACGTCCCTAGAAAAATATTGGTTGTTAAAATTTTTATAGAAAAATTGAGGAATGAATTTCAGAGAGGGTTCCCCTTTAGCAGTTTAAATATCCCTTGAGGGTATGTTGTTTTCGGAATAGTTTGATAAATGTGTGAAAAAAATATCTTTATCTGAGTAAAATATTGATATAAATTAGATTCTAATTAGTCAAAATTATATACCACCCATATTTTTTAAATTGTTCTATGATTTTTTGATATTAATATACATCCCATTGATCATTGAACTATTTTATTTATAATATCATCATTATATAAGTGTTTTTTTTAATATTTTTTAGTACAATTTTGATATACTAATGTCTATTTTTATACGAAATATTGTTGGGTTTAAAATATGTGAATTAAATACCATTCCATGTGTAATTATAATAAATAATTATATGTTTAATTATTATGGAATTGACTATGAAATGGTTGGTGAGAAGAATCTGGTATTCATATAACAGACCCTACCTTTTCCATAGAGTGGTATTATATTTTTTTATTCCAAATATGTTAAAAGGGAATGATCCACTCTGAGGTGATGGTCATTATTGATCCTTGGACCCTTTGAGTGGCGACGGTGATAGAGGGATATATTTTCCACTAGTTATATGTTATTATTCGAGAATTTTTTTGAGGTTTTGGTTTCCCTTGGGGTGTTTATATATTTTTAGGGTATTATTTTACATATATTTTTTAGTAGTTTATTCATTTTAGAGTGTTGGGCAGGTTCACTAGTATCTTTTAGCATCATTTTATTTTTAAGGGAAATTCATTTCGGATTTTATCTTTTATGATGCCATGAACAAGTTTCCAACCGATGGGGATCGATTATTTACATTGGGCTATGTCAGACCTAGATCATGTATTAGGGTACCAATGAATCTACGTAAGATGATAACATTGTTACATAAAACCATACTAACTAATTATTCTCAAAATCAAAACCTCTTAAAAGATATTAAATAGAATATATTTAAAAATAACAATAATTTTCATTGGAATAATCATAAAATATATTCATTGTCCATATATGCACCATATAAAATAAATATATTTTGAATATTGTATATGTCACATAAAAATATAAGTGAAATGAGATACACTTACCTTATGTCTTATCATGCTTCAAATAGGTTCAAAAATCATATATAATAAATATATTTTTATTAAAAAAAATTATAGAATCTATATTTTTATATATATTACCATATATGATTTACATATATTATCTTTTCACCAATTAATCAACAAATCTTCTTTAAAATAACAATTTCGATTGATTAATCTTTCTATCATGCATGATTTGATTTATACATTTGGGTACATTTAAATTTTTAATGGTTTCCAAATCTCTATAATTTAACTTAATTCATGAGTATCATATTTATTCATTCTATAAACGTTTTTTTAGATTAATAAAATGTGGGGATGAAAAATGAATAACATCAAATCTTGGAGATGGATGTTTATATGTACACACAATTGATGATTTATATTATCTTTGGAGTAAATGAATGAATGGTAATTAAGAAAATCCATATTCATTATTATATCATAAATAATATATATATTTGTCAAACCAATTTGTCTTCACATCAATGTAAATGTTTAATGAACAGTGACTCACATCAATTTGTTGATTTTCTAATCCACACAAGCACACACGAGTGCCATTATAATTTTCCAACATATAAGAATATAAATGGTAAGACTAAATATAACAATTCTAGATGTATAATTATGTGATATATATAATATATATTTATCAAATCCATCATAATAACAAAATATAAAATGTGGTGATGGAAAATTATCATATTTCTACATGGTAGAAATAGTCTATACATACGGTCGAATGACAGATTCATTTTACAATTGAGGTAAATGATGATAAAAATTTTATCCCATAAGTATAATAAAATTTGAGTATATATATGAAAATATATTCATCATGTTAATATGGATACAACATATTTTCAGAATTTTGAATATGAAAGAATATTTGAATGATTCATGTAAGTCGATAATGTCTTAATTATCAGATGCACATTGGACTACACTATAAAACTTCAATAGATTTCTATTAGGAAAAAATATCTATGAATATTATGAGGAATATAAGAATGTGTTCATGGAAAGTATTGTCTGAGATAAAATTCTCAATTTTTTTTAATAAATATGTTGAGGATGATCCCATTTATATGTGGAGTATATAGAAAACTGGAAATTACAGAAAATGATTTCAATATAATAAATATCAAAATAATGTCAACTCAAAAAAAATGGAAATAAAAGATAATTTAAAACATTATATGTTCTAAATAACATTTAATAATAAAAATTATACAATATTACATAATATTCTAAATCATATAATTTGGTTTCAACCCCTAATTATCCCACTTTCATCCTAATAGTGAGAACATATATCATTGGTAAGTAATGTTCAAAAAAGTATTTTTGATGGTGAATAGTGTCTCAAAGTGGTCATTGAATTACATTCAATGCCATATACTTTCATATTTTTCCTATTTCAATTATTATTTTATATATTTTTTAAAAATATAGTTAATTTTAAAATTTCATTAAATTAATTTTAAGACTATTAATTTAATTTGAATTCAAATAAATCAATACATAAATAGAGTTCCAATATAAATACAATTAATAAAATATAAAATTAATAAATACCTATTGAATTTTGGGAATAACGTAACTAACAAAACATATTAATTTTAAATTTTTAAAATTTGTTTACCAAGATATATGAAATGATTTTAATAGAATTATATCAAAGATGTGTAAATTTTTATAAAAATTATATCATCTTGGAAAATTGAAATTAAATTAATACAATAAAAATAATATTTATAGTTCAAAATAATATTTTATGTGAATTCATCATTTTTTTGTCCCCATGAAATCATATTATATTAATATATATCCAGAAAGTAGAATTATTTATTTTATCTTTTCAAAAAAAGATTAAATTTTATAATAAAAGTAATAATGTAATAAATTATAATATTTTCATATATATGATGCATTTATTCATCCAATTCTCATAAAACTAAATAAATTCATGTTTTAGAGAAATTTTCTAGCCTTATCCCATTATTTTAATATGGGTTATCTTATTTTACCATTACATAGGTGATGAAAATTTATGAAAGATACAATAAATAAGGACTAAGAATAATAGAGAAATATATAACAAATTTGAATTTGTTTAATCTATATAAGGATTCCATTTTCATTATTCAATTTCTAGAAGTGGATGATATCAATTTTAATTTTCATAATACAAAAAGAAATATTGTTTTTAGAAAATTGTATTTCTAAAGAGGAAAATAAATTACAACCAAAAATAAATATAATATTGTTTAATAGAAAATTATTTAGATTATTTGAATGAAAATGTATCTTATATTACTTTTGAAACTGAATCCAAAATGTAATGATTCTTATATATTAATTCATTTATTGAAAAAATGGAAATTTTACCTAAATCTTTATTATTAAGTAATACCTAAAAATGATTTTTTTAAAAAACTATCAAAAATTAAACATATTATTATATTTGAAATCGATATTTATAAAATTATATTTATTCATGAAAATAATATTTTTGTAAAAATTTAAAATAAACTATAATTTACACTTAGAGAATGTAATATAAACCATTTTAAAGAAAAATATATTTTTTAAGCATAAAATGGCCTTGAAAAATCACATACAAATTTATTATGTTCAATTAAAAATATTTGAAATATATATAACCATTTCCATATTTTTAATAATGTGGATATTTATAATCATACCACGATTTTAACATATATTTCATAACGGCCACATTAAAGGAATTGTATGTTTATTATATATAATTTTTCTCTTAAATCTTCGTGATGCGTTTTAAGAAAGATATCATTAATAGTATCATTATAAGATAAATATTTGGGTTGAAACATGTAATTACTTTTTGACTCTATAAATATGAATTTTATCACATCTTTTTTCATAGTGATCAACATTCTTGTAATAATATTATAGATTTTCTCTAGACTTATTAAATATAAATTCAATTCCACTTAGTATTGGTGATGTGTTATTTTTATTCTCTAGAATCCCTGACTTATTCAATGGAATGAACATATTTATATTATTTTATCAAAATCATTAAGAATATGAATATTTCAAAAAAAATATTTAAGATCGTACTTCAAGGAAGAACATCCATAATATTTTTCTATAAACAATGTATAAAATTATACATATCGAACTCAAATTTTGTATAGATAATACATATTAGATTGAAATAATTTTGTATAAATTAAAATTACTACATGTCATGATGAATAACATATATATTTATGGGATCTTTAATTTTTTTTATTTTATGAATTTTATATATTCACATATTAAAAATCATAATGAATTGTTATTTATTATATATAAATTATTAATTAAGATGATAATATTATTTTCTATATTTCAAATCATTTACATTTGAAATTATTAATTTTTTATAGAATAAAATTTTTACAAATCACTATACTAATCCTAATATGTTTATAATAATAACAATAAGAGTTTTTTAATTTTTTTTACCTTATCTATAATTTACTCTTACATTTACAGGTTGTCCATTAGGCATTTTAAAATTTCAAAATTTTCAAACATAATGTTTTCTTTATGGTCACATGTAATGGAATTCAATCCATTTTCATATTCTTACTCAACATCCAAATATATTAAAAATGGACATTGTCTATGTAGACCATTAGGATATTTTACCAATAACCATTATGAGTTTCCTTGATGACTTTTATGTTTTTTTACAAATCTTCCATCACAATTTAAAATTTTAGAAAATTGGACAACCGGTTAAGGCATTACCAACATAATCATGGTCCTCTTTGTTGTTATTCCTTCAAAAATATTTACCCAACCTCTACCCTTAAATAATCCTTACATTAATTCAAAACACACCAATATTTATTCTTTTTCAGTTTAATCACAATATTATATAATTCCATTGATTGAATTTAAATCCACCCATAAAATCATATTATTTCCAATATTCTCACACTTCATATTTTTTCATCAGTTTTTTATATTAATTCCACCTTAAATAACATCCAATGTAATGGATTCATGATCATCATTTCCATGTAAAAATAAAAATATAAAGGGATATTTTCAATATATTCAGTCCTCCATTTATATTCACAATTCAAGGGTTGTTCACTTATAGATTATTATTTTAATATACTTCACCATTCATAATGGCTTTCATTATGGTACTTTTTATCCAAACATAATAATATTGAATACAATAAACTATTTTATTATTAATTTACCTCTAAAATAATCATTATGTTTTATTCTATTATCCTTAAATTCATGAAATACAAATTATGTGAGATTATTCTCATACATTATCATGAAATGCCTTCCCAACTTATTTCACAGTAAAATTTGTCATCTAATAATCAATGAGATCTAGTAACCATTTGAAAATTTATATCCAAAATCATAATTTTCATTTAGAGGATCAAAAATCATCTACAAATCCTAACGTTTTGAATCTATTATTCCACCATAAAATTATTTGTTTCATCTACTAGTTGTTTTTTAATTTATCCCTTCATTAAATATTTTTTATTTCTAGTTACAACGAGATCCTATAATTTCAATTCATAAATGATTTACCATTTTATTAAACATATAAATAAAATTTATTATTATTTTTCAATATTTTATATAATCCACAAGTTGAATTGATTAATTCCATATTTATATTCATGCATTTAGCACCATTCTTATTTATAATATCATTTTCTTATTTTTTGAGTGATTTGAATTACCATTGTGATTTGTTTCATTAATAAATAATCTATTTCTAAGGAGTTATAAATAATTTTATGAAATTTTAATTTAATAAAAAACTAAATATTTTCAATTTCACTCAATTAGATCTACTAAATATACCATTCATGCTTTTTAACAATCATCAACATATCATTGGACCATAATCACACTAACCCCAAAACACAAAAAATTAAAAAATACAGAATAAATGTGTGAGTTAAACATCATATTGTATTTTTTTTATACTAAATATTTTTGGAAAACTATTGATACAACTTGAAATCCATTTTAATTAACCATTACATGGATTTAATTTTCTCAGATAATTATAACGAAATGTTGAGTTCTAATCATCAACTACCCTTAATTGCCATTATATCATGACTCTATATATGTTATAGTTCTCATCATGGGGTACTGTATGTTTGTATTGACATTTATTTCTAGTATATTCTTGAAATACTAAATGGTTTTACATTTAATTTGAGTAGTTAACTCTTTATTGTATTTATATACCTCTTGAGATATTTCGTGGTATCATTTGATGATATCTAATTGAACATTAATACCAATAAAATATTGATATATAGATATTACATGATTTT
This sequence comes from Viscum album, assembly GCA_963277665.1. NCBI lineage: Eukaryota > Viridiplantae > Streptophyta > Magnoliopsida > Santalales > Viscaceae > Viscum > Viscum album. The sequence goes on along the minus strand of OY728165.1, from coordinate 1,776,752,553 downwards.
ATTTTTATATTAGTATGTTCATAGTTTTCACTCCTTCATCTCAATGTGAAACATAAAATTTGTCTTAGATAAAAAAAAATTATAGATGACACCGCTTATTGAGTTATTTCAACATGTTGACACTATAATTGAAAAATGTAAATTACTAAAATAAATTATCAACTGAAAATAGTATTAATCATCCAAACACATAAATCTAATTTATATTTATAAAACTCCATGGATCCAATATTACCATTAAGTATATAACACAAAAAATTCAACACATTTCTGAAAATGGATTGAGGGATACATATAATATACATTAGTTAATGATTGATGTTACTATTGGATAAACAACCATTTGAAATTAGTTCTCTTGTATTCCCCTAAAATTGATCTTTTTTAGGTTATTCTACATCTAAATAAGTTAGTGTTAATACATTCTCTAGTATTCTTCATCATATGAAGTGCGAGAATAAAAATCCTTGAGGGGTTATTTCGATAGGGGTAGATGAATTAATTTTATTAAATGATTCATTATTAAAGATTCTGTCACGACCCATCCTCGGGGCATGTGACGTGACTACCCCAAGCCCGCCTTCCATAGTCCAGGGGCGGGCGACCAGCACCAAAGGCGTAAATCCCAAAGAATGGAAGGCATTGCCTTTATGAAGCAACATACACAAAAAAGTACAAGATAAGTGAAGAAAAAGTAATTAGCCTAGTATACAAACCCAACTGAAAGTATAGTACAACTGAAAGTGAAATTACAAAAGCAGTAAGTAAATAGATGCACTAAGTCGTCCTCCTGAAATCCCACGTGAAGGTTGGGTACAGATGGTCCCCTCATCTCCTCGGGTCCGACCGTCCACTCCGTGTACAGCCCGCCAAGTGTTCCAACACCGGGTACCGTCCAGCTCTACAAGGCTCCACCTCGATTCGTGTTTTCCATCATCTCCATCAAACAAAATGTAGTGTGGGCACAGCCCGTGCGGGGGTGAGTATACGATACTCATTAGGGACCCAGAGACCCCATGAAGGTCTCTCAAAATACACTAAGGAAAAACCACAAAGGAAATATACAATCATGAAGTGTCAACATCACTACTTAGGTATATGCCCATACATATACCTAAGTAACCTGTTACAATTTGGCTCTAGATCCTGAGGCCAAGCACAACCCAGTCCACAAAAGAAAGCACAACCCTGTCCACACAGGAATGCACAACCCAATCCACAAATGAAAGCAAGTCAACCACATCGATGATAATGATTGAGAATCAAGACTCAACTCACATAGGTATACACTTCGTAAGGAGATAGAGATGATCAGATGTAGCCATAGATTCATCTATGATGTCTGACCCACATAGGATATAAGACCAGTAATCTGTCGGACCCACATAGGATACAAGACCAGCTACTCTTCCGGACCCACACACGATACAAGTACAGAGTCAAAATACTACCGGAAGCACATAGGATACAAGAAAAGTAGTCATTCTCGTCGAACTCATGGAGAATTCCAGTATGGTTGTCATCATTGCCGAATCCAAGGAGGATCCATGTACAGTCGTCCTCGCTGCCGAACCCACTGAGGATCCAAGTTCAATCGTCATCGTCAAAGTCACATCCAGCTCTAGGGTTCCCACTCACAACATGCTTGATTCCAGGAGGGTCTGATCCATGAGAAAGAGAGAGAGATTAAATATATCAACTGTCATGAAGTCCAGAGTTTATGTATCCCAATGTTTTGTCTCTTCAAAAGAAACCCAACGCGACAGACGGTGCGTCAATCGGACGCTCGGTCTGAGAGTTAGCTTTTCCGTTCCAGGGGCCCGGTTTGTCTTTAAGCTAAAACCAACCCAAAAATACTCCCACTACGTCTAAAACTAAAATTTAATAAGCCAAAACGACGATCTCAACAAAATAACCTCAACATAATTGACGGCACGTCAATCAGATGTCTGGTCCTTGAGATATAAGTGTTTCCGCTCCAAGGGCCCAGTTGGTTTCGAGTTCCAAACAACACAGCCATAACCAAACATTGCCAAAACCTCATGTGTAATATACCAAAATGACCGTCTCGATCCAAGGATTCATACACAGCTAAATATGAGTCGATTGGAGGTCCATAGAAAATGTTATAGGCAAAAGACCGAAAGTGGTATGAAATGGGGCGTCTGGGCCCGGTCCAACCCGGCCCAACCCCCCTGGGTCGTCTCGAACCAGGTCGACCCAACATGGGTCCGGGTCTAGCTTAGAAGGGCGTAGCCTGGCCCAGCGGGGCTTAAACCAGCCTAGTCTGCGCGACCCGCCCCGGCCCTGCCGGGGGGTACACTGGTTTGCCCAGTGGCCGAGCAGGGGGGAACACGGTCCCCCCTCCCTTTGCACTCCGAGGACGCAGAAGCCACCGCGTCTCCTCTGGATCTCAAACGGCCACGGGACTCGGTCCCCTACCGCGGCGGCTTCAGCTACAACAGCTACTATCGACGGCGCGCTAGGGCATCGCCGCCTCCGGCTGCTGGGGCCCCCGAAGATATCCGCAGGCCAGTAGAGTCATTTTGGTAGTCTGTTCTTGCTCTTGTTTGCACCTATGGTCATCTCGGGACCTTCTCTTCACTGAGACGACGTTCAAATGTTGTTGTGCTTCCGTTTCATCGTCACCCAACATTCCGCACATCAAGAACAAAATATCGGTGGGTTCGGACTTGTTCATTATTCCGCACCCACCGCATTAGTGGTTCAAAAAACTCCCAATAGATATACGTCATGCCGAGGGTATAATTCACGTAAGGAAATAGAAACCAAAACCCCTACCTCAACCAGGAAGATGATCGCTGGCATCGCGGTACAAGACGTCGCGGAGAAGAGGATCGTAGGCAACGTCGGGGCGCGCCGAGGAGGAAGTGGCGTCTCTTTTCTGGCCGCGGGGAAGTGGTTTGGTGGTGCACCGCCAATCTCTGAGTAATCGGTGTTCTTGTCGTTCTTCCTCATAGGCTGGCGTCGTCGGCGTTTCGTCAGAGCTTACCCCCGCAGTTTCTCAATTTGTTTTCCAAAGGGGTGATTAATAAAAGAATTAATCCTCACGTTGTGTTCATTATTATGGTACATTAATGAACCTTAATTAATGAACCTATTAAACACACGAGGATTGTTGTTACACAACCAAATGGACATGTCATTAAATGGCCCCATTTATTGATCGTCGTTACACTACGACTCTGTCACCTGCCGCTCAACGCAGGACGAAAATGAATAATATAACTTATAGTAATTTTATTATATTCAATTATTTTTCTGAAAGACTAAACACTTATCTTTTTCATCCGAACCTTGTTTGTTGAAGTTCTGCTTCTCCTAAGAGAATCCTGACGCTGCGAATTCATCGGTGACCTCGTATTTTATCTCTGAGCAACGGTTCAAAAGTGAGAAAAAACGGCTCATTCATTCACTGAACCTACATGAGCTAAACATCAGAAATTGATTCCGGGAACACCGGGCCTCAAAATCAAGCATCTTTAGAAACTACGTACTCGTAAAATCCCAAAGAGTTTTAAAAAAAATTCCTTAAAATTTAAGGGCCTTTACATTATTCCAAACTCAAGGCTTTACGTCCCCGTAAAGCTACAACATAAACTAGGGAAACAATAGAGGGTAATGAGCACACATCTGAACCTCCCGCTCCAATGTGCTCTCCTAGAGGTTCCAATGCTGCGACCTGACACACACTAGAGGAATCGACCATCCAGGTAGGACCCAATCCAGTTGATCCTAGATCTCCACTGGGACCTCCACAAAAGACACCCCATTATCAATGTTTGTCTCCCCATGATCAATGATATGCGTCGGGTCATGAATGTATTTCCTCAGCTGAGATACATGGAAGACGTCGTGCACCCAGTGCAACTGAGGTGGAAGAGTCAAGCGATAAGCCACCTCACCTATCCTACTGAGAACCTAGAATGTTCTGATGAATCATAGAGACAACTTTCCTCCCCTTCCAAATCTCCGTAATCCACACCGAGGTGAGACCCATAAGAAAATGTGGTCTCCATCCTCGAATTGTAGTGGTCTCCGCCTCCTGTTAGAATAGGACTTATGACAGCTTTGAGCAGTCCTCATCTGCTCTTGGATGATCTGTACCTTCTCCATCGTGGCATGGACCATCTCTGGTCCTACAAGTGCTGACTACCCAGGGACTGTCCAGCATAGAGGTGATCTGCAAGGTCGGTTGTACAAGGCCTTGTATGGTTCCATCCGGATGGTGGAGTGGAAGTTGTTGTTGTATGAAAACTCCAACAAGAGTAGGTGATCCTCCCAGTTGTGACCAAAGTCAATGACACATGCACGGAGCATGTCCTTGAGAGTCTGAATGGTCCTCTCCATCTGACCATCCGTCTGTGGGTGAAAGGTGCTGCTTAGGCGTAGCTGCATCCCAAACACCTCCTGCAACCCCTTCCAAAGTCGAGAAGTAAAGAGAGCATCTCAATCCGAGACGATAGTCGATGTTACACCATGAATCCGTATGATCTCCTAAACGTAGATACATCCCAAGCCCTTCACTGAGCCCTGCTATCTGATGGGTAAGAAGTGGACCGACTTGGGGAGTTATTCTATGATCACCCAGATGGAGTGTGTCCTCGAGATGTTCGTGGAAGTCCCGTCACGAAATCCATAGATATCCCATACCAATTCCACTTCGGTACATCTATGTGATGTACCAAGCCTGCAGGTACTTGGTGATCTGCCTTCACTTGCTGGAAAGTGAGGCATCAAGAAACGAACTATGCCACAACCCTCTTCATACCCGGCCACCAGTACTGTTGTCTAAGGAGCTGATACATCTTCACTACTCCAGGATGTAACTCTAAAGGGGAAGTTTTGAACTCTCGCATGCCCTCCTCCTACAATGTAACTGGTATCATGGTACATCCCTGGAAGAGGATGACGTGCTCCCCGCCTTCAGAAAATCCATCAGGTGCTAGCTCTAAAGATATCTGATCACATCACGCCTCACAACCAATGTCTCCATGTTGTGCTCCTCTGAACCTTTGATGAAGTGGAGGGGTGAATGTGAGGATATGTATATAGGCTGCCCCATCTCTATCCATTAAGGATATCTGCAAAGCGGCTAACTGCTTTGTTGCCTCCCCATGTAGTTGAATTCCCGATCTCCTGCTGAGAGCATCAGCCAAAATGTTCCCCTTTCCAGGAGTATAGATAATCTCAAAGTAATAATACTGGAAGAACTCGAGCAATCGCTACTGTCTCAGGTTATGGTCCTTATGCGAGAAGTTGTACCTGAGACTCTGGCAGTATGAGTAGACTGTAAAGCACTCACCCATCAGATAGTGCCACCACATCTTCAAGGCAAAGACCACTACTACTAACTCCAAGTCATGAGTAGCGTAATTATTCTCATGTTGCCTCAACTTCCATGAAACGTAAGCGATCATTGCTCGCTCCTGCACCAGGACACACCCAAGTCTGGTCCCTGATGCATCATAGTAAACTACGTACCCTACGCCCTCCTCCGGTAGCCTCAGGATGGGTGCACTGGTCAATTTCTGTCTCAGCTCCTTAAATCTCTACTGACATCTATCTGACCCCATGAAAAGATTCCCTTCTTCTTCAAAGAGTAATTTAGTGCAGCAACTCAGGAGAAGTCTGGCACAAATCTCCGATAATACCCAATCATACCTAGGAAACTCTGCACCTCTAGCACGCTCTTGGGTGGCTCCCAAGAAAGTACCACCTCGATCTACATGGGATCCACTTCAAATCCCACCTCAAATATGACGTGCCCCAAGAAGTGAACCTCTCAAATCCAGAACTAGCACTTCAAGAGCATACCGTAATGCTGGTTCTCTTGGAGTGTATCCAGTACAACCCGTAGGTGGTAGGCATGCTTCTCCTCGGTCTTCGAGTAAATCAGTATGTTGTCAATGAGGACTATGACAAACCGATTGTGATAGGGCTGAAAGATAAAGTTCATGAGACTCATTAACACTATTAGAGCATTGGTCACACCGAAAGGCATGACCAACAACTCATAGTGGCCGTATTGACACCTGAAGGTCGTCTTCTTCAATTCCATGTCCCGAACTCGGAGCTGATGTTAGCCTGAAATGAGGTCTATCGTCGAGAACCAACGTGATCCCTTGAACTTATCAAATAGGTCATCAATCCTCGGAAGCAGATACTTGTTCCTCATGGTCACCTGGTTCTGGTGACAGTAATTGACACACAATCACAAGCCCCCAGCCGCCTTCTTGGCGAATAGGACCAGAGAATCCCAGGGTGAAACAATGGGTCGGATGAAACCTTTCTCATATATGTCCTCTAATTATACCCGCAACACACGAAGCTCACCGAGAGCCATACAATATACTGGAGTGGATATCGGTGATGTCCTAGGTTACAAAACTATATAGAAACCTACCTCTCTGTGAGGATGTAGTCCTAGAACATCGTCCAGAAAAACGTCTGCATACTGATCCACCACTACAGGAAAACTTGGACTCCGCACATCAACTGCTCTGAGGGTAAGACTGGCCAACTGATGTGTGATTGGCTGCCCCCTCCTCTGAATGAGTCCATCTTGTGCTGCGAAGGATAACTTCTCACCGGTGAATGTGAACCTTGTCCCATCTGTGCAGACACACCGCACCCTGTGCCTAATACATTCAATATGAGCATGGACTCTAGATAACAAGTTCATACCCAAGATGACGTCATAAGGCCTCGACGCCGCTACATGAAGATCCTAGTCGAAGCACTTGCCTCCTAGAGTAAGCTCACACTGCCAGAACCAGTGTGTAATCATTGAGTCTACTCTCGTAGGATTCTCTAACCGCAAGTATTGAGCCAACGGCTCCGTCAGAATCTCCGAGCTCCGAACAAGGGCAGCGGCAATAAAATAATGACTTGCACCTATGTCTATAAGAACTGAAGAAAGGGTGGAGTAGACATAAATAGTGCATCGAATAATCTCGGGTGCACTGTGGTCGTAAAACTCCACTGGCTGAAGCTAATCATGACTCTGCCCGCCAGATCCCTGTGGTCAGGGTGGACCTCCTGGGGGTGGTGGTGGTAGAACCACAAAGCGTTGGCCACCACCCGATGCTCGGTCAACTCCTCTGCCTCGTCCGCCTGCTCCCTGCGGACCACCACGGTCAAACCTCTACCTCTGTCTGGGAAGTCCCTCCACTGTCTGCTACTCATCTGCATGGTGGGTTGGGCAGTCACGAGTCATGTGGTCATGTCCGTCTCATGAATAACCCTGTATGCTCCCCGGAAGGCTAGATCTGCGCTGTGTGCCCCGCACAGCCGAACATGTGTCCTGAGGTTTCTCACCAGATAGCCTGGTCTAATTGGACCCCTGCGTCATCTGTCGACTTCCAGGTGTAGAAGACACCGCTATGTGCTATCCTGCGGTGGGACTCGCTGCTGACGGCTGGTCGGCGAGAAATCACTCCACTGGAAGGGCTCACTCCAGCACCAATGCCTGGGTCAGGATGCTGAGTGGAATCATCGAAGATCGGATCTCATGCCTTATCCACTGCTCAAAGGTCCGTGTCCGGAAGAGTGGGTCTCGTACCATGTCCGTGGAGTAGGGAGAGAGGTTAGTAAATCTCTCCGAGTACATGGGTACTGACATTCTCCCCTGCCGCAGCTACTGTAACTTTTGTATGTGCACCGCACGAAGGGTGGCTAGAACAAACTTCGAGTGGAAGAGGCTCTCAAAGTCCATCCATAGAAGAGATTCCCCATCGTCCACCTGTAGAATCATGCTCTACCATCTACCTGATTATGCGTGCAGGAGACTCGCGACATGGATCACCATGAGGCCTGCTGGTGTCCCTACCAACCTGAAGACACTGAACATTGCCTCTATCCAATCCTCAACTGCCTGAGGATCTGTCTCTCGGTGTAACCTGGGTGGTATCTACCTCAGAAACTTTTGAAACGCGCTCAGGTGGCGTGCACTTTCCGCCACTGGGGCTTATAACATCGGTGGATCGACGGGTAGAGGTACCATCGGTGCCTCCGCTGTAATGGGGCCCTGCACTGAGGCCTTGTTGGTCGGTGGGATGTCATATCGCACAAAGCTCGGAACCTAGCTGGCTGCCATCATGGGGCCATCCTGAAAAGAAATAGGTGTTCCACAGTTAATAGAATATAACTGGTGAGATGACATAATGTAATCACAAAGAAAACTTTTGAAAATTAATCACACATGAAATTAGTGTTTTCGTGCACTAAGACTAAAATCAGAAGTCAAGGTCCTAGTGTATGGATACATCGGCCGCTGCACCAACACCGGACTCTGTGGATAGAAAACCACACTCAATACTCTTAACATTATTGCTCCACAGAGAAGGAATTATCAGAGCCCTAAGTTCTATGGGAGAACCGACTCCTCATATACCAATTTGTCACGACCCGTCCAAGGCGCCCATGTCGCGACTACCCCAAGCCCACCTTCCATAGGCCAGGGCTGGTGACCAGCACCAAAGGCATAAATCCCAAATAAGGTAAGGCATTGCCTTTATGAAGTAACATACACAACAGAGTATAGGATATGTGATGAAAAAGTAAATGGGATAGTATAAAAACTCAACTAAAAGTACAATACAACTAAAAGTGAAAGTACATAAGTAGTAAGTAAACATCAGCACCAAGTCATCCTCCAAAAATCCCACCTAAAGGGTTGGGACAGATGGTCCCCTCAGCTCCTCAGGTCCGACCGTCCGCTCTGTGTACGTCCCGCAAAGTGGTCCACCTCCGGGTACCGTCCAACTTCACATGCCTCCATCTCGATTAGTACAGTTCATCGCCTACATCAAACACAACGTAGTATGGGAATAGCTCGTGCAGGGGTGAGTATACGATACTCAATAGGGACCCCGAGAACCCCTGAAGGTCTCCCAGAATCCAAAAAGGATAATCCAAAAAGGAATGATACAATCAGGATGTATCAACAACACTATATAAGTATATGCCCATACATATACCTAAGTCATCTGTTACTATTCGGCTCCAGCTCCCGAGCCCAAGCACAACCCAGTCCACAAAGGAAAGCACAACCCAGTGTACACAAGAAAGCACAACCCGATCCACACAGGAAAGAAAGTCAACCACATCGATGATAATGATTGAGAATCAAGACTCAGCTCACACTGGTATACACTTCGTAAGGTGATAGATATGATCATATGTTGAAATTTATTCATCTAATCTATCGGACCCACATAGGATACAAGACCAGCTATGTTGTTGGACCCACAGAGGATACAAGACCTACTACTCAACCGGATCCACATAGGATACAAGTACAGAGTCGAAATACTGCCGGACCCACATAGGATACAAGAAAAATAGTCATTTCTGTCAGACCCATGGAGGATTATAATACGGTCGTCTTCACTGCCGAACCCATGGAGGATCCAAGTACAGTCTTCCTCGCTGCCGAACCCACGGAGGATCCAAGTGCAGTCATCATCGTCGCAGTCGCTGCCTGCACTAGGGTTCTCGCACACAACATGATCAATTCTGGGAGGGTCTGCTCCTCGAAACAGAGAAAGAAAGTCAATACATAAACTATGAAGAAGTCTCGAGCTGATGCATCCCAATGTTTTGTCTCATCAAAAGACACTTGACGCGACAGACGGTGCGTCGATCAGATGACCAATCTGAGAGTTATTGGCTTTTCCATTCTAGGGGCTCGGTTAGTCTTTAATCTAAAACCAACCTAACCATACTCCCACTACATCCAAACCTCATTTAATGTAATCCAAAAGGATAGTATCAACAATATTATACCAATGCAATTGAAGGCATGTCAATCGGATGTCCGGTCCTTGATATATAAGCGTTTCTGCTCCAAGGGCCCGGTTGGTTTCGAGTTCGAACCAACACAGAAATACCCATACGTTGAAAAAACCTCAATTGTAATATACCGAAATGACCGTATCGATCCAATTTTTCATAATCAACGGACGGTGCATCGATCGGAGGTCCGTAGCACATGTTATGCGCTAAAGACCGAATGTTGTCTGAAATGTGGGATCTGTGCCCGGTCCGACCCAACCCAACCCCCCTGGGTCAGCCCGAACCGGGTTGACTCGACCCCTGTCCGGGCTCGGCCCGGCGGGGCGTAGCCCGGCCCGGCGGGGCCCGACCAGTGGCCATGCATGGGGGGACGTGGTCCCCCCTCCCTTTGTGCTCCGCGGACGTGGTTGGCGTTGCATCTCCTCCGCATCCCGCGAGGCTACAGGATCTGGTACCCTGCAGCTGTGGCCTCAGTCGCGGTAGGTCCTATCAGCGGTGCACCGGGACGACGCTGCCTCTAGGCAGCCGGCTAGTGTCAGATGTCGCCCTGGCCCCCGGTGCCGCCGGAGATGTCTGCGGGCCACCAGAGTCATTCTGATGGTCCGTTCTTGCTCCCGTCTGCGCCTGCGGTCGTCTCAGGACCCACTCTTCACTGCGACGACCTTCAAACACCATTGCAGTCCTGTTTCATCTTCTTCAACATTCCGCGCATAAAGAACAGAATAGCGGTGGGTTCAGACTTGTTCGTTGGTCACACCAACCGTGTTAGTGGATCAAACAACTAACAATAATTATATGTCATGTCGAGGGTATAAATCAAGTAATGAAATATAAACCAAAACCCCTACCTCAACCAGGAAGATGATTGTTGGCATTGCAGTACACGATGTCGTGGAGAAGAGGATCATGGGCGTCGTCGGGGCATGCTGAGGAGGAAGTAGTGTCTCCATTATGGCCGTGGGGAAAAGGTTTGGTGGCGCTTCATCAATCTCCAAGGAACCATCGTTCTTCATCCGAGGCTAGCGTCATCGGCGTTTTGTTAGAGCTTCCTCCTGCAGTTTCTCAATTCATTTTCCAAATGGGTGATGAATACAAGAATTAATCCTCACATTGTGTTCATTATTATGGTTCATTAATGAACCTTAATTAATGAACCTATTAAACACACGGGCGTTGCCGTTACACAACCAAAGGGATGAGTCATTAAATGGACCCATTTATTGATCATCGTTACACTGCGACTCCGTCAACTGCCGCTCAACGGTGGAAAAAAAAAGAATAAAATAACTTATAGTTATTTAATTATATACAATTCCTTTTCTGAAAGTCTAAAAACATATTTTTTATTTCTGACCCATGTTTCTTGATGTTAAGCTTCACCTAAGTGAATCCTGATGCTGCGAATTCATCGGTGCCATTAGATTTTAATTCTGAGCACCGATTCAAAAGATAGAAAATCCCGCTCATTCGTTCACTAAACAAACCCAGAGCTAAACATCAGAAATTGATTCCGGGCACACCGGGCCTCGGAATCAAGCACCGCCAGAAACTGTTTACTCGTAAAATCACAAAGAATTAAAAACAATCCTAGAAATTTAAGGGTCTTTACAGTTTCTTCTTCTATAATAGGTGTCATAAACAAACCATTACCCGTATTCATATGGTATGATTCCTGATACAACAAAGTCTTATTTATGTTGATCCTTAAAATTTTCAATTAGTATCACATAAGATTGACATGTCTTTTGTGAGTGTCTCTTTACATTCTCATTGATTTTACTTGTATCAAGATAATATTCCTCCTTTTTATTCAAAATATATCAATTTCCATTCCATTATGGATGATTTTAGTGTAATTATGTTGTTTATTCATTCAAATATTTTTCAATCAAAGATTATTTTTTGAAATACAAAATATTTTTCACATCATAATATGGTTTGTTCAAAGAAAATTTTGTAGACCCTAAGTAGAATAACATTGAGGATTGATTTTTCATAATAAATTAACATAATATGAATTATATAACAATATAAAGGATTAATGAGTTTAAATTTTTTTGGATACAATTTGAAAACATTATTCTCACATTACATTTTAGAAACTAAATTAAATTTTAAAATTAAACTGATACAATTTTTATATATACTATTATATCACTAATATAATACATATATCACATTATTGTATCATGGGTGGATGTGAATATTAACCTGGTGATCATATACTCCCACTAACGTAAATTGTACAATATAATCAATCAAAGAATAAATAAATCATTAATATTATATTAGAGTTAAAAAAATTTATCCAATATGAAATATAACTAATATGATAAATGGGAAACATTTCAATAGATGATATAACAACATAAATAAAATCATGGATAATAATAACATGTTTTATAATTATAGATTTCATAATGTCAGATAATATTATCTTACCTCCAATTCCACAATCCAACATACCTTATAAAAATATGTAAGGCATGAGGAATATAACAAAAAGATTTTGTCTCATGAGACATATAAAGGGATATATTGGGTAAAAAATTTAACTACATAATTGTAATCAATTAATCATATAGAATATATAAATAAGAGTTCAATAATATTTAACATAATCATTCTTACTGAAAAACTATCTTACCGAATGAAAATATTTTCCATATTTAGTCACTAGAGAAAAATGTCCACAAGCTATATAGGGGAATACAGTTAATGGTAGCATTACACTATATCCAAATAAAAGCGTAATATTACTCAGAGAATGTTCTCTTAGACGAAAATAATATTAAATGATATGTATAACTTTTCATGAGGTAAATGTACTTTTTTAATCTGAAATCATATTTTAAAATATAACAATTTATAAATTACTAGGATTATTTTTTATGAAATAAACATGGATAATTTTAATGTATGCATCAAGGTAAAAATTAATAGTGCTGATGGAATATTCCATTTTTATATTAAAAATTAAGTAATTATTCTTTTCACACCATTACTTAAAATATGATGATTTGATAAATAAAAAAATATACCTTTTTAATATTTTATAAAAAATTAAAACTAGGGTAAAAATTACAATGATAAATCATCGAATATTAATGAAATAACTGTTGAAAAAATATTAATTGATGTTGTAGATTGATTAAAAAATCTGATAAATAGAAAAAATGTTTCGTTTTCTTTAAAATACCATTTTAATTTTGATATTATATATATTGGAAAATAAAAGTAAAAATGTAACTTATATCAAATAAACATAGTTTAATAAAATAATTAATATTTTTAAGAGACATATCATATAACTTCATTATCATATATTTAGTCATAAATAGTTGAGGAAAATTAATATTGATATATAAAACAATTTCCTTAGGTCTCAGAAGATTTGTATGTGCTTTGAACCTGATGTATAATAAATTTAAAATTAGTATTCTTATATTCATTAAAACATATTAAAATAACATAATACCCTACATGGTTTAATTGTGAATTTTTAATAGATATTAATTAAAAATAATTCCTTATCATCATTATTTAATGTGTTAACTACTATATTTTTCATATGTGTTTGAATTAATAAGTTATTGTCATGTGATCTTATTTAGGGTTCCATAATAATTTGGATTTTAAACATGATATAAATATAATATACTGTCATTTAATATTGATTTATAATTTTTTAAAATTTTTGAGAAATAAAAAATAATTACACCATTCATGGAGACAGTAGTCCATATATATACATAGACATTGTAGTCATTTTCTATTAACAATAATGTAAGAAATATATTTCAAATTTTGTCATTAAAAACATAATTATACAATAAATTTATTATATTTATTAAATCAATCACAATTACCATAAATTTGAGTCAATGATGGATATTGAATCACATAACTATGTGGAGGTTGTACTCCTCATATACACCAGAGCGATACTTTAATTTTACTATTGAGGGAAATGAGGTGAAAAATGTTTCTCCAATAATGTTATTAACATATTAGTATTTTCAGGATTATCTATTGATTATATTATTTTGGATGATATTTATTTAGAGTCTATATAAGATGAAATAAAATTTTATACCCTTATGTAAGACGATTACCACTTGTTTGATAGACCACCTTTTTTGTACAATGTGAGCTTTCTTAAGAAGGTCATGGGGAAATTTTTTTAAAAAAAGAATGAATGGAAGGAATCATTAATTTTTTTATTTTATTAAAATTTATAATTGGATTAATGTATTATTATAATGGTTGATAAGAGTTTCCCTTTTATAAAAAAACTGAATTAGGAATAAAGAATTTCATTAAATATTTTAATAATAAAAATCCATTTCGCTATCAATTTGGTAATAATGGATGTGAATAATATGATTTTTTAATATAAGGTATAAATATAATAAATAAATAATAGTTTTACAAGTCTATATGGTATTTTAACCCTTATCACTTAGCTTAATCCAAAGGTAAACCCATTTAACCTTAACAACAGAAGAAAAAAAATATTTACTATTTTTGCTATTAATTATACCCAAAAATTAAATGACCCTTATAGAATAATTTTAAATTTTAAATTTTTTTATTTTGAATCCATTATAAAATATTCCTTTTATAGGAGTAAAAAAACAACCATTTACATTTTTTCATAAAATGAAATGAAAAACATTTTTTTTAAAATGTTTTCTCTGAGTATATAAATTCGTATATAAAATAAATAACGCATAATTCTGATTGAAAATGTGTTAATTACCGTATATAAAATCAATGGATAATTACATTTTCCTAAAAAAACTAAAACTGAACATAGAATTGAAAAATAGACCCACATTACACTCAATCCTGGAACCTAACCTGATCCGTCACATACCCGAAAGGCATTCCCGATCCCATAGTCTGGAGATAAGAAACCAAGAATCAAAAAACAATCCAATAGGAAATATTTCAACATACATAAACCAACACATGGATTATCTATACACATATATGGAATGAACCATGGAAACATAATAAAAATATAACATATGTGTATGAAGGTAACAGAAATAAAATGACATTAAAAGTACCCAAAATCCATAAGATACAAGTCCAAATACAGTTGACCAAAACAAAAAAACTACTACAACTGATTGTGTGGATGAACACCCTCTATATCAAAACCAGGTACCCACCTCATCTAATAAGAAAACTCAAAACCTCACTATGGTGAATTTCTTCTCCCTTCATTGGATGATATATAAAGGTATACGCATCGGAAAAGGGGTGTGAATGGTGTGGGATAATAGGCTCAATAGGATCACACCCAGGTGTTCCATAACAATTATATGTATACCAATACACATATGATCATTTCAGAAAAAAATGAATGATAGTCAATAAAGTAGTTTTACTAAATAGATGGTATACATTACCCATTTCCATAATACTAAAACCAAAGAATATATATATATTAAAAAGAAAATTTTCGATGTATTGTTTCATATGAATAAACAATAATATAAAAGCTAAAATAATACAATTACAAGCATAAAAAATAGCATTAGTATCATAGGTATCACAACACCAAAAAATACAAAAGTCTTGGATAATAGACTACTCATATGAAAATCATTAATGTTCACAATCTAGTTTCTAGAACACATGCATAGGCTATTGAAAAATATTTCATGATAAACCACACAAACAATGTCAATATAATTCCCCTAGAATAATGAGCATAGGAAAAATAGTATATCCACATGATAAAACCTCAAGATAGTCAAAAAAATCGACAATGTCCTCAGGCTAAACCTTTGACCTATCTACCCATGGTGACACATGTGATAATTTCCACAGTTCATTCCAATTAATGAAAAAAAATTCATTCCATTTATCACATCCATGAAAAAAATGTTATTTGAAAACACTTTTCAACACACAAAACAAAAATCATACTAATTTCTTCGAAAATAATTTAGAAATATAATTATAAAAAATTAATAATTTAGGTTATCGAAAATAGGCTATAGATAAGACCAACAATCTCCAAACAAGAGTTGTACACACCCATAAGGGGATACACCAACAATAAAATTTAAATTACATCAAAAAATCCCCTGAACATAGTCCAAAAATCATAGAATTGATCCAATTAAGAAATAGGGACATCAAAGATGTGGAATCACCACATACCGTACGAACAGACACCCAACGTACCACAACCAAGAAAGGAACATCCATGGGAATGATATCTCGTAACATATATGGAGAGATGCACCCCAACCAAAATGAATATTGATCACTGATCGTATCGATCAATAAGGAATGATGTATCCAAAAATTACTAGAGTGGAACCCTTAGTGATCAGTTAAGATGAGACATTAGTTGAATGGACCCTTAAATCATGTATAGTGACATTAAATTATCTTCTCAGGGAATTGAATGACATATATTTCCTTTACAGATTATGAAATCGAAAATTTTAAATAAGTTAAAAACCAATCATCAAAGGTTGAAATTATTTCTATAATTATCTCATTATTTGTAAAAACGATCCACATTATGTAACCTTTAATAATGTAAATACTTCTCTCAGTATCCACATAATAAGAAATACTGATAGCATAAACATGTTACATGATTTTTAAATATAATTAAAATTGTTTAAAATGAAAAATGAACATCTAAAACTCCATTCAAAAGAAAGAATTTGGAGAGTGGTAAAAACGTACCAAATCAGGGTAACTGGACGTTGAAAACCCCTAACCATAAACACTTTCTTGAAACATGAAGTCATGTTGAATATATTAATCTTGGGGAAATATTATTCTACTACTCACTAAATGACAAATCACATTCCTAAGTGTCACAAGTGTATGATCATTATTACCATACAACTACTTCCATCATAATTGACTTCCCACATAAGGATTTCACATTTGTGTTAATGATCACAATTGCCTTATACAAAAAATAAACATATGTATCTATCTCAATTTTTTCCTATCAAAAATTGTTAGCAGGATCAGGATGATACATCCTAATATGAGAGATATGGAAAATATTATTAATACCTTTCAATTAAACCAACAATGAATACTGATAAAAAAATGTGCAAGCCACTCAATGACCTAAAATGGTTCAACATATCTCGGAGAAAACATTCCTTGTTTTCCAAACATTTGGTGATCCAACTATGGATAAAAATTCATGTAAAATCAATCAAAAATGGAAAAATTCAGAAAAAAACTTCATCGAACAGTGAACCAATTTTTTGAACTCTATGATATATGAAGACATCGATTTACATCCTAAATCCTCATTGATGTCTCCTAGACCAAAAATCATCCAACATAAGATACATCACCCACCACATACCAATAAATAATTGATCTACATTTTCGACCAAACAATTCCTAAATAGGATCCATTATAATCGACAAATTATAATTGTTGTTATAAACAAACTCATCCAATCCCAGGTGGATATTCTATTATCAACTATAATCCAAGATACCTGAATGAATCTTGTCATATAGAATTTGAATAACAAGCTCCATATAACCATATGTTTGTGGATGGTATGTTGTGCTCTACTAGATAAGACTTCCCATCACATCTGGGAGATTCATTCAGAACCTCAATGTAAAACTAGGATCTCTATCTGAAATAATGGAAATAATAAATAGTAACATCCCAATCATTTGAACAAATAGAGTACCTATATCTTCAACCATAGTGATCTCCTTGATAAAGATAAATGAGAAGACATCATAAAATGATCAAAAACTAAGCACATATAATTTCTCACTGAGTTAGTTCTTGGTAATCTAACAAAAAACCATGGAATCATCATCTCATTTCCAAACCTACCTAGGAAGAGGTTTAATCAAATAAGAGGGTTTCAAGTGATTTACCTTTTTCTATTGGTTTGTGTAATACTGGGACACCTAATTTGTATTGTTTAATGTCATACCTAGCCACTAAAATAATCATATATTGTGATAATAAATATTCATAAAACTCGATGAATGACCCACAAGTAGTTGTGAGAATTAAAAAATATTAAACTTCTCCCAGACAAAGGTCTGAAAAAAATTATCCCAAAGAGGAGAATAATATATAATGATATTCCAACCAGAAACATTAACCCCACAATAAAGGTATTATTTAATTTCATTGAACTCATCGTCTTTCTATTTAATCAGGAATATAGACCCCAATAGATATGATGGTAACCAAACATTGGTAAGAAATGTACCTAAAACATAATCTTCAGAATCTAGGAGGAACTAAGCAAAAACCCCCAAAATTTTACACTACTCATTTGATTATAGAACATCCTATAACATTACAATTTTGATAAGAGTGTCTCCAAGGAAATTCCCCCACACTATGGTGTAGGTGATCTCGATGCCAAATTTACGAAGGTCTTTGACCCAATATCTCTTTCGGAGATTCAATATTTTTTGAGAAATGATATAAGTCAGATACTTTTGATAAGAAAATACTATGAACCACTCCCTAAAAATATAGTGACTCTAATATTTATGTGCATGCATAATTTCATCATGGTGAAAATCATGATTGGAATAATTCTTCTCTTATGGACAATAGTGACATGATATATAAGCTACCACATTGTAATCTTGTATAGTCACGCATCCCAAAAACACATAATAAGATTCAGAAAACACCACGTTCCCCTTATTGGGCTTAGATAAAATTATAATAGAATCTGATATCAAAATAAATATTATTTCATTGAATTAAGGCTGACACTTCGCATCCCCTATTAATTTCACTACATTATTAGTATGTCTGTTAAAATATGAAACCTACTTAGTGAAACCCATGTAAACCATTAGTATTAACCATCAAGACAGATGAAGCTCTATATCAGAATGATAATATGTGGTTATTCCATGAAAATAAATCCTTTAAATTTTATGGATCATCGGATAATCCCCAATAAAAAATTAAATTCCCTAAGTAATTAAAATCATGAATCTATAGACAACATTTTGAATGCATTCCATAGAAACAGTGACTTATTAAAATTTCCAAAACCAAATGTGGATAGTTCTCATGCTCAAAGTAAAAGTCCAAATAAATCTTAATATCTTCTAGGAAACACTTTTAAAAAAGTGAATATTTATTTATTGAATATATTATTCATCAAATCCATAAAAATAATGAAGTTTTACTCAAAATTAAAGGAATCAAAAGATATTCATATTGGTAATAAGTACTTGTAAAAGCTGTTATATGTATATGAGACTCACAGACTCTGAGCTGATGACAACCTGAATGAAGATAAATCATTAAAAACAAAACATCCCCCATTATATAATCAATACAATCATCTGTCTATGTTAAATTGTACTTTTGGTTAATTGGTAATTTTTTTATCTTTTGATAGTCCAAACATAAAAAAGTGAACCATAATCCTTCATGGAATAGATCAAAATGGCTGTCCATGGTGAAACACTTGGGCGAATGAATCCTTTTTTCTACTCATCATCCAACTGAATCTTGAGATATTTTAGTTATTCCGGTTCCATACAATAAGACAGAATCAAAATAAACTATGTACCATATTTTATGTAAATCGTAAACTCTTCATATCTCTATAGAGGAATACATAAGACATAATCTTGAAAAACATGCAATTTTTTTAAAAACAACGAAAATCTCAATACCATATTAAATTTCACCAACATAAAATAACAACATTAGATTAAACTATGTTGTGCTCAGGGCGGGAAGTACTTTCATGTCTAGACGTTGAATCCCACTCCACATAAAACAGAAGAGAACTTCTATGAAAAAATGGAAAAAATATTATAATGATAATAATCATCCTCAACATGATGAGAGTCATTAAATTCAATATTTATGATGATGTCAATAAAATCTAGATCATGAGTGATAATATCCCAGAACAAATTCATATTATTTATCATTAATGAACAAGGAAACCCAAACCCATTCACTTTCCTGTTACCAAGAGGCATTACTAACTCCATTACAAAAGACATAAGTTCCAATTAATGTTTAATAATAATAATAGAACTTGTATATATAAATGAGTGTGAGGATCTAGTATCAAATAAATAAATTTCATTAGAATATAAAATAACAATAATACCAATCACTATTGACGAAATTACATTAATTTCTACTATAAAAACATCTACTACTTGAAATTAATTTACTCTTAATTCCTTGTGAAGGATCCCATTAGTCATTGATGGTTTGACTTCCCCATAGTATCCTTTGGAGCTGATGTACTGTGATTATAATGAGGAATAGTCATAGCCTAAAAAAACATTGTTACTTACCAACATGTCCATAGTTATTTCACATTTCATCGGTATAATATAGGAATGACTTGTGTGTTAGACCATCCCCCTAATTCATATTCATCAGAACATTTCAATATGTAGTAGATGGTGTAGAGGAAGCTTGCTAATAAAAAACAACTCAACCTCTCTTATGATGATCCTACCCCTTCCTCTTCTTATAATGCATTCCACTAAAGCTAACACTGGATGAAAGAGATGAGGTGGAAAAAACAAACATTACCTAACATATTATACTCATCCATGATAGATATATCTAATATATCTTCCAAGGTATAAATATTTAACATAAGTACATATTATATGATATTCAGTAGAAAACCCTTCATGAATTTATAAGCCTTCAATTGGTCATTCATTACCAAGTCCATAGAAAACCGAAAAAGATTAGAAAACTAGTTGGTCTATGCCAACATTGAATTCTCTCGAGGATAAAAATATGGGAACTATATGTACTTTTTCTGCATCATGAACTCTAGAAAAATATGGTGTAAGAATAGGGTTCTAAAACCCTTCGCACCCAAGTCCACGTGTCTATCTTCCAAGACTATGGAATCCCTCCATTTCATATCAGAACACTTGAGCTTGAATGTTGATCACTTCAAAAACAATTATCAGGTGTCTCCAAAAATTCAATGATTTTATTGATCTTATACATACTTTTCTCCAAATATAATGGTTAATTATTTCCATTAAATGTGGTATCTTCTCAAGAATGAATTCTTGCAATCGATCACTCTCTCCTACAACTCCAAATTATACATCAACAGGTACATTCTAAACATATGATACATTATAATCAACCACATGAACTACCTATACTACATTATTGATGAGATTTAGATCTATAGCCAGTTTGCATTATGTAGCATCATCCTCACCCTACTGAGTAACAGTTGGAAGACATCTTGAAGGCATACTGATATATAATTAAATAGAAGGAATTTTGAGGCAAGATAGTAAATATCAATTTAAACTAAAAATACATAAGTAGAGACTAGTATTTAAAATAAACCACAAAACTAGATACACATATCCCAAAATCCCATGGAAACATGAGTCTAATCATGATAAGGGATGGCTAGTTACTTATTGAAACAACCCTCTGATGTTTCTGAAGTTCCCAGATCAGTGTGAATCACTGAGAGGGGGAGGGGGTGAATCAGTGATCCCTTAAAACTTTTTTACTAATTGCTTCTTAATCAATTAAACCTCTATGGCTGGTTAAAGCCTCGATCCACTCTTCTTGTATCTCTCAACCTTTCCCGGATAATGCAGTAATGAAAAGGCATAGGACACAAGGATTTACAAGGTTCAGCACCAAAGGCCTACATCCTTGCCATGCTCTCCCAGCATGGATTCTCCCATTATAACTTGTTAGAATTACAATGGTCGATACAGAGTCCCACTATATCTCTCCTGAGTCCCACAGGAGGGTCTTTATACTGCGTCCCACAGTGTTACCAGAGTCCCACCGGCCTGCTCCAGAATCCCACTGAAGACTTCTTCTCCCTGAGTCCCACAGGGTCTTCTCCTGGCTCCTCGAGTCACACGAGTAGCTCTTCTTCACTTTAAGTTCTTTAAGTAACTTCAGCAGCCTGGGATAAAGGCTGCTGGCCTTGCTCTTCTCTTCTGATCACTTGTGGTTGATCAGGGCTTCTCGTCTTGCTCAGGATTTATCTCCTTCTTCTAAGGATGACCTGGCTTCTTTCTTCAACTACTGAATACTCAGACAAATGATGTCTTTAACTTCAGTCTTGTCCAGTCTCAATTCACATCAACACCATGCACTGAGTGCACGGCCTTCTCAAATCTTCAAGAACCTCTGGTCATGGACTCCTCAAATGCACACAGCCAGATTTAGCTTTGTTCACGTGTGCACGTGCATGATTGCATGCATGCACTTTCCCTTTCCTCTTCTTGGTGCAGTAGACCCACAAAGGGTGTAGTCACTTTAAGCACACACCTTCACTGAACTTCACACACATTATCCAATTTGTTTACACACTTAAAAGTGTTTTATACATTAGTGTGAGTTGTCCTCTTCTTCTACTTCTCGGTGTTTACACTTTTAGTGAACACACTAGGTTCGGCCAAATTGTCTCTTTGCACATACTTGTTTCATTTTGCACACACTTGAAACATGGCCTCTTCCCACTTCTTGTTGAACACCCTTAACCCGTAGGTTGTTCTTCAATTTTGCACACACAAAATGTGTCTTCACTTGGTGCACACACAAGGTGTGTTCTCGGCCTCCACTTCCTTTGCACACACACAAATCTTGATGTAGTTCTTTGTGCAAGCCTCGACCAACCCCTTCTTTGTGCACACACTTGGCCAAAGGCACTTCCACTTTTGTGCACACACTGCCCGTAGGTCCTCTTCTTGTTTTGCACACACAAAAGGTGTGGTCTTCTTAGCACTTGGCACACACTTGGCCCGTAGGTGTTCTTGTCCACTTTGCACACACACAAATAGTGTGGTCTTCCTCCTTATGCACACACTAGGGCCACGACCTTCTCTTGTTCTTTTTGCACACAAGGCTCAAAGGCCTCAGCCTTCCTTCTTCTCCTCACACACACACAAAGTGTGGTATGCTTGGCCTCAACTCTTTTGAACACACTCAACCCGTAGGTTCTTCACTTAGCACTTGTGCACACACTTCGGTTCTCCTTTATTTCCACACCTACTGCCCGTAGGGCCTTCTTCTTTATGCACACACAAAGTGTATGTCTCGGCCAAGGTTTGTTCAACCCGAACTCCTACTCAAGTGAGGCGCGCAAGGGGTGCGGCCCTCCTTCTCTTCACAGCCGCGCTAATTCCACTGGCCGTGGGTCGCGCAAGCCACAAGGCGCGCAGGTGAAAGAGCACAAGCGGCCGCGCAAACACCTCCTGCCACGCAAGTCCGCGGGCAGAGAGGGATGCAACCTCGGGCGCGCAAGGATGCGGCCTCGGGTTCTTCCTGTCGCGCAAGGGAGTAGGCGCGCAGGGAACACTTCAAAGCCTCGGGTGGCTTCGGGACAACAGCCGCGCAATGTTTTGCGCGGTGGCTTCTTTCTTCGCGAGGCAGAGCACTCACGGGACTCGGATATTCAACAAAAACCTCAGCGCATCAGTAAACACTCCAAGTGCTCGGGCTCTCTTTTTATAGACAAGGAGAGCCTCGGTTCATCCGCGTGTTTAAATCTTGAATCACCGAAGATTTCGGATCTTCAAAATCTTTCCAAATTTTGATTTTTATCCTCTGTTTCACGCGGCTTCCTTCTTCTTTATTTTCCTCCCTCATATGCATGCTTCGAACGTGTGCATGCCCTTCATTAAAAACCGGTCCATGCATAGCACGAACATCACATGGCCTCGGCAACTCCGTTTTCCTCGGCTGAAGTCCGAATTCTTTCTCGATGCATGCATGCAACATTTTAATGCATGCATGAGTTCGTTATGGCCAGACGAGCATGAGGGTGTTTTCGTCTTCGAGAGAGATGGCCGGAATCTCAAAAACCATGCTCGGGATGCCTCTGGTTCAGCGGCGCTCGCGGGAATGCGCGGGGAGGCCTCTGCCGAGCTCGGGGAAGAGGACGAGGCCGGGGCCGTCGGATCATATCTTCAACGGCCTGGATTAGATCGCGGCGCCGCGGATGGATCGTGCGGCATAGATCAATCACGCGATGGCTCGGACGGCCAGGATCTCTTCCGCGGGAAAATCCCGCGTCCCAAATCGAAGTCTCTCGCGGAATTTCCGCGGTATATCAAATAAGCGCTCCCCCAACCGGCTCAGTTGAATTCTCTCCCTCCACGGTGCCGCCCCGCACCGTGTTCTCCATGCGGGCGCGCTCTGCGCCCACTCTTCTCCTGCGGCCGCGCTCTGTGCGCCCACTCTGCTCCTGCGGGCGCGCTCCTAGCGCCCACTATGCAACTCCTGACACTCGCGGGTGCGCTCATGCGTCCCTGTCGCGCTCCTCCGGGCGTGCCCCAGGCACCCATGTGGTGTCTTGGGTGTGCGCCCTGCCGCCCTGGCTCGCCCCACGGGTTCCCCCGGGCGTGGTGCCTTAGTGCCCATGCCTTGGGGTTGAACCCCCAAGGTGCCTTGGCTGGCCAATTTTTTTCCATTCAAGCCATCTTCTTCCCATCTCTATTCTTCTTTTTCTTAAGAATTCCTTCATTCCTCTTCAACATTTATTCATCACTTTGTAATGGAATTCTTGAAGGTTCTTCTTCATCAATCGAGCTCCTGAATCACTTATAATCTTCAATGTCTTTGTTGATCAATTCAGAGATCAAATTGGGACTTCTTCAGATTCACATGCACTAAGTGTTAGTGCATGGACTTCTTTCCTCCAATTCATCCACTTAGAACTTATGGATGGATCACTTTCAACTCCTCATGCATTGTCACTACAATGCATGGTTTTCTAACTTTGTTGTGACTTTGTATCCAGTTGATACAAGTTCTTGGAACTTAAAGATCAGTTCAACAATCGTCTGTTGTGCTTAGAGAATGTTTCAACCATCATCTCCTATGTCACTTAGTGAATCTCCTAAGTGACATGCATCTTAGTACTATGGCCATTATCTATTCATCACCAACACCATCACAACCTTTGTCATTCACCTCTTGACAATTCTTGACATCCATTCATTCTAAGACAACAACATGTCTCATTGACAACAAATGCAACACAATGCACTTCAATCTCCCCCTTTGTATTTGTTTTCAATACACTCCTCCAGCACATAGGAATGAGTCAATATGTGTGCCAATATTTCTCCCCCTTATTGGCAATCAAATGCAAAGGTGTGGTGTGGTTCTCTTTCAAAAATCTCTTCCTCCCTTTGAAAAGTATTTTCTTGAAAATCACTAAGAGAGGGATGATGTCACATGTTCTCTTTAGCAAAGAACCTTTAGTAAATCAACTCTAAGTCTACTTGGGCTAACCCGGTGTAGAAAACAAGAGTGATATAACCAAGGAACTCAATGCTGTCCAACATTCACATACATGTGAGATCATGCTTAGGGGTTGAAATTTTTTTGGATATATCAATGAATTGCTAAATCCTGCACAACTTCACAAAACTCATTAGAAAGTTCAGTGCAATGATAAAGCTCCCCCTTTCATCCATTTGCCTTCAATCCATACTCCCCCTTAATTGACAAGATAAACTCAATTAAGAAACAAGGGATGAAAGTATGATTGGAATACCTTCACTTTTCTCAAGATGATATTAAATCCCAAAATATCATCTTCTCCAGATTGGCTCCCCCTCAAGGGGTGCACAAGATTCTTTCCAAACCATCCTCCAGTTGAGAATGATCATCATCTTCAATTCCCTGCATTGTTAGCACATGTAAATACCAATGTATAAGGGAATAAGATGGAACCTCCTTGGTTCATCAATGTGAACAACAAGGTTGAGAAGATTCTCTCAACCGAGATGACCCATTTTCACCAGTCTTCACACTTGCACATTTGATCTTCATTGATGATTGTGCTGGTGTGGTTCTCAAAACATCTTCATGTGAAACCTTCTTCTTCCCTTTTGCTTTAGCAATTTCCAGAGCTTCATCTTCAACTCTTTGTAGTTATCTGGCAAGTTGCAACTGATGTGGCCATATAACAAGTAAATCATTTGGAAGAGTGGCCTCAGTTTTGGAAGTTCCACATGGTTCTTTGGATGCTTCTAAGCTACCTCTCTTAGGCAACTTATTTTCAATCAATCCCTTCTTGTTCTGGATTGATTTTCTTTTGGAGTTCAGTCTGCTTCTATTTAGTTTCATGGCTTCTTTACAAAGGTCCATGATGTGTCCTTTCTTTCCACAGTAGAAGCATGTTTTCATGGTGGTCCTACTGGATGCATCACCCTTCTTGGACTTAGACTCCAAGGTCTTCTCTTCCTTTTTCATAATCTTCTTGGGAGCATCTTCCACTTTCTTATGCTTGCTTCCCAAGGAATCTCTCTTAGCCAGGTTCTGTGATCTTCTCTTCTTTCCAGCTTTGGATACATTCGGAGATTGACATGTATCAAATTGTTGACCACTTTTGCAACCATCCCAGATGTTGTCAAGTAATCCAAATCTATTTGCAGTAAACAGATGTCTCTGGACCTGTGGATGCTGCTTCTTTTCTTCTGGCTTGCTCCCCCTAGGCATGGGCTTCCTCTGTGCTTTGGAATTCAGTGGATTGTACCAACAATCCTTTGCACAATTCCCATACTTGTTACAACACCAGCATTGTCCCACGAATATTGACCTCTTCAGTCCTTCTGATTGTAGGGTACTTTTCTTGACCTGTTGTGCTGTTTCAGGAGAGCTCTGCTTCTTTACTGCCTTCATCCATATTTGTTTGGATTCATTCTTCCATCCTGCACTTTTTGTGGAAACACATTTAGAAACATGAGTACAAGATGGTATGGATGGTACCTTCTTTCTAGAAGATGTTGCCCTTCTATTAGAGGATGTCTTTCTTTTAGAATCATCCTTCTCAAAGCTCACTTGAGTGGCAACATTTCTTCTTCCAGCTGTCTGGGAGGCTTGGACTTTGGGTGATTGCTGATTATTCAATATCACCTCAAGTTCTACGCATTTCATATTGAGGGAGTTCTTCTCATCCTCAATAGTTCTTAGCCTTCCTTCCCATTTCTCTTCCAGCTGCTTTATCTGGTCTTCATGCACCTTTATCATTTCAAGCAATGAGTTGTCAAGCTCCTTCACCCTTTTTACTTTGTCTTCAAGTTGAGCATCTTTAACAACCATTGATACTCTATGCCTCTTCTCCAGTGCATGGTACACATCTTTGATTATTACTTTAAAGATTTCTTTCACAGAAAGGCTTCTTTGCAATTCTTCAGCAGTGTCTTCACATCTTTCATTGCAAAGAGAAACGGTTTCATCTTTAGCCTTCACCAGCTTTCTGAGAGTGTTGGTTATGCCAACCCTTTTTGCCAATTGGACTTCCAGAGAATTGGCTTCATCTTCTAGTTGTAATTTTTCTTCTTGAAGATCAAGGAGGCCTGTAGCTATACACATTGCAACTTCCTTGGGGACTCTCTTCTGAAGATATTTGATTGCATTTAGAAGATCATTGTTTCTTCCATCTTCATCACAGCTAGAGCAGGCTTCATCAGAAGAATGATAAAAGGAATTGTCATCTGATGTGACTTTCACATTTCTTTCCATAGAAGGAGTTTCTCTGATTGCACCAGCCTTCTTCTTCATCTTCTTTTCCTGTTTCATCATTCTGTTTTTCAGAGTCTTGGCAGATATCTCCATTTGAGGCTGGTCGCTCGTTTCCTCAAATATGCACTTCATAAAGACTCCCTTGGATCTATTAGAGGTAACCTCCCTCTGATACCAATTGAAGTGCCCAGATCAGTGTGAATCACTGAGAGGGGGAGGGGGTGAATCAGTGATCCCTTAAAACTTTTTTACTAATTGATTCTTAATCAATTAAACCTCTATGGCTGGTTAAAGCCTCGATCCACTCTTCTTGTATCTCTCATCCTTTCCCGGATAATGCAGTAATGAAAAGGCACAGGACACAAGGATTTACAAGGTTCGGCACCAAAGGCCTACATCCTTGCCATGCTCTCCCAGCATGGATTCTCCCATTATAACTTGTTAGAATTACAATGGTCGATACAGAGTCCCACTGTATCTCTCCTGAGTCCCACAGGAGGGTCTTTATACTGCGTCCCACAGTGTTACCAGAGTCCCACTGGCCTGCTCCAGAATCCCACTGAAGAGTTCTTCTCCCTGAGTCCCACAGGGTCTTCTCCTGGGTCCTCGAGTCACACGAGTAGCTCTTCTTCACTTTAAGTTCTTCAAGTAACTTCAGCAGCCTGGGATAAAGGCTGCTGGCCTTGCTCTTCTCTTCTGATCACTTGTGGTTGATCAGGGCTTCTCGTCTTGCTCAGGATTTATCTCCTTCTTCTAAGGATGACCGGGCTTCTTTCTTCAACTACTGAATACTCAGACAAATGATGTCTTTAACTTCAGTCTGGTCCAGTCTCAATTCACATCAACACCATGCACTGAGTGCACGACCTTCTCAAATCTTCAAGAACCTCTGGTCTTGGACTCTTCAAGTGCACACAGCCAGATTTAGCTTTGTTCACGTGTGCACGTGCATGCATGCATGCATGCACTTTCCCTTTCCTCTTCTTGGTGCAGTAGACCCACAAAGGGTGTAGTCACTTTAAGCACACACCTTCACTGAACATCACACACTTTATCCATTTTGTTTACACACTTAAAAGTGTGTTATACATTAGTGTGAGTTGTCCTCTTCTTATACTTCTCGGTGTTTACACTTTTAGTGAACACACTAGGTTCGGCCAAATTGTCTCTTTGCACATACTTGTTTCATTTTGCACACACTTGAAACTTGGCCTCTTCCCACTTCTTGTTGCACACCCTTAACCCGTAGGTTGTTCTTCAATTTTGCACACACAAAATGTGTCTTCACTTGGTGCACACACAAGGTGTGTTCTCGGCCTCCACTTCCTTTGCACACACACAAATCTTGATGTAGTTCTTTGTGCAAGCCTCGACCAACCCCTTCTTTGTGAACACACTTGGCCAAAGGCACTTCCACTTTTGTGCACACACTGCCCGTAGGTCCTCTTCTTGTTTTGCACACACAAAAGGTGTGGCCTTCTTAGCACTTGGCACACACTTGGCCCGTAGGTGTTCTTGTCCACTTTGCACACACACAAATAGTGTGGTCTTCCTCCTTATGCACACACTAGGGCCACGGCCTTCTCTTGTTCTTTTTGCACACAAGGCTCAAAGGCCTCGGCCTTCCTTCTTCTCCTTTCACACACACAAAGTGTGGTATGCTTGGCCTCAACTCTTTTGCACACACTCAACCCGTAGGTTCTTCACTTAGCACTTGTGCACACACTTCGGTTCTCCTTTATTTGCACACCTACTGCCCGTAGGGCCTTCTTCTTTATGCACACACAAAGTGTATGTCTCGGCCAAGGTGTGTTCAACCCGAACTCCTACTCAAGTGAGGCGCGCAAGGGGTGCGGCCCTCCTTCTCTTCACAGCCGTGCTAATTCCACTGGTCGTGGGTCGCGCAAGCCACAAGGCGCGCAGGTGCAAGAGCACAAGCGGCCGCGCAAACACATCCTGCCACGCAAGTCCGCGGGCAGAGAGGGATGCAACCTCGGGCGCGCAAGGATGCGGCCTCGGGTTCTTCCTGTCGCGCAAGGGAGTAGGCGCGCAGGGAACACTTCAAAGCCTCGGGTGGCTTCGGGACAACAGCCGCGCAATGTTTTGCGCGGTGGCTTCTTTCTTCGCGAGGCAGAGCACTCACGGGACTCGGATATTCAACAAAAACCTCAGCACATCAGCAAACACTCCAAGTGCTCGGGCTATCTTTTTATAGACGAGGAGAGCCTCGGTTCATCCGCGTGTTTAAATCTTGAATCACCGAAGATTTCGGATCTTCAAAATCTTTCCAAATTTTGATTTTTATCCTCTGTTTCACGCGGCTTCCTTCTTCTTTATTTTCCTCCTTCATATGCATGCTTCGAACGTGTGCATGCCCTTCATTAAAAACCGGTCCATGCATAGCACAAACATCACATGGCCTCGGCAACTCCGTTTGCCTCGGCTGAAGTCCGAATTCTTTCTCGATGCATGCATGCAACATTTTAATGCATGCATGAGTTCGTTATGGCCAGACGAGCATGAGGGTGTCTTCGGCTTCGAGAGAGATGGCCGGAATCTCAAAAACCATGCTCGGGATGCCTCTGGTTCAGCGGCGCTCGCGGGAATGCGCGGGGAGGCCTCTGCCGAGCTCGGGGAAGATGACGAGGTCGGGGCCGTCGGATCAGATCTTCAACGGCCTGGATTAGATCGCGGCGCCGCGGATGGATCGTCCGGCGCAGATCAAGCGCGCGATGGCTCGGACGGCCAGGATCTCTTCCGCGGGAAAATCCCGCGTCCCACATCGAAGTCTCTCGCGGAATTTCCGCGGTATATCAAATAAGCGCTCCCCCAACCGGCTCAGTTGAATTCTCTCCCTCCACGGTGCCGCCCCGCACCGTGTTCTCCATGCGGGCGTGCTCTGCGCCCACTCTGCTCCTGCGGGCGCGCTCTGCGCCCACTCTGCTCCTGCGGGCGCGCTCCTAGCGCCCACTATGCAACTCCTGACACTCGCGGGTGCGCTCATGCGTCCCTGCCGCGCTCCTCCGGGCGTGCCACAGGCACCCATGTGGTGTCTTGGGTGTGCACCCTGCCGCCCTGGCTTGCCCCACGGGTTCCCCCGGGCGTGGTGCCTTAGTGCCCATGCCTTGGGGTTGAACCCCCAAGGTGCCTTGGCTGGCCAATTTTTTGCCATTCAAGCCATCTTCTTCCCATCTCTATTCTTCTTTTTCTTAAGAATTCCTTCATTCCTATTCAACATTTATTCATCACTTTGTAATGGAATTCTTGAAGGTTCTTCTTCATCAATCGAGCTCCTGAATCACTTATAATCTTCAATGTCTTTGTTGATCAATTCAGAGATCAAATTGGGACTTCTTCAGATTCACATGCACTAAGTGTTAGTGCATGGACTTCTTTCCTCCACTTCATCCACTTAGAACTTATGGATGGATCACTTTAAACTCCTCATGCATTGTCACTACAATGCATGGTCTTCTAACTTTGTTGTGACTTTGTATCCAGTTGATACAAGTTCTTGGAACTTAAAGATCAGTTCAACAATCGTCTGTTGTGCTTAGAGAATGTTTCAACCATCATCTCCTATGTCACTTAGTGAATCTCCTAAGTGTCATGCATCTTAGTACTATGGCCATTCTCTCTTCATCACCAACACCATCACAAAATTTGTCATTCACCTCTTGACAATTCTTGACATCCATTCATTCTAAGACAACAACATGTCTCATTGACAACAAATGCAACACAATGCACTTCAGTTTCAAAATTTATATCTAATGTGTAATAGATGTCCTAGTATAATGAATCTTAACAAAAAACCTCCCTTTGATACAAATTTGTAAATTAATAGACCTAGGTTACCCTCAAACATTCCAGCTAACCCAATCCATCACATACTTAAAAGGAATTCTCGATCCCCAGGGGGTAGAAATAAAAACCATGGAATCAAAAAGTAATCCAAAGGGAATAATTTCTCCTAACGTGATTAAACAAATGGAATATGTATATATAGAGTATGAATGAACAAAATAATGTTAATAAATATATTCCATAACTATATGATGAAAGTAGAAATAAAACATATGTAAAAGTAGATAAAATATCCATATGAAAATTCCACCTTCAATGGACCAAAACCAAACATATGCTTCATGAGATAGCATGTATGAACTACCACCATCTAACCATTACCTACCCAACTCAAATAAAATGAAACCATAACATTTCAATGTGGTTACATTCCATTCCCAACATTTGAACATATTCAAGTGTATATGCACCACCGAAGGGGTGAGCTGGGTGTGAGATAACTTGATCATTAGGATTCCACCCATGTGTTTTATTACACGTCACTCTATAACAATTCATGTATACTATTTTCAGATAAAACATTTTATAATAAAATGTAATTTTGATTTTCATAAAATATGGTAAACAAGTAATAACATTTTCTATACCATCATTCATAAGAATCAACATGTATATCAGGGTTAAAATAGTACAAATCCCTGTAAAAACAACAGTTGTATAAAATTTATCACAACACCAAGTAATAAAACAAGGCTATAATACTACTAATACCATAATCAATCAAGTGATCAATATGGTTCATAGAACATATTCCTCTAAAACATAGGAATAACCCATGATAAATCCTCTTAAAAATATCAATATTAGTCCCATAGAACAATATGAATATGGAATAATAGAAATCCCCTTGATAAAACATGCTTATTATAAAAAAAAATTGATGATTCATTCAATATTATTCATCCTGATATGTACCAATGGTAACCCATGTTCCCATTTTTATATTTCATTCCATTTCTAGAAAATAGCCTTTTTGATTCCATTTATCATAAATAGGAAAAAACCATTTTTATTTGAAAACTATTTTCAACACAAAAACAAACAATCATGAAATTTCATATCAATTTATGTATAAATCTATTTATACAAATGGAATAGTATTTTTTTTAAATATAGTATATAGACTAATCCACCCACATTGAAACATAATTCATATACATCTACAACACAATCCACCAACAATGAAAACTCAATAATATAAAAAAGTCCCTAAATCCATGTTAAAAAATCTCAAAATTGATACAATTGAGAAAGATGGTTGGAAAATAATAAGAAATACCACACATCTTAAAAAAAAACATCTTCCATACAGAAAACTACAAAGCAATGGCCATCATAACGAGTTCTCGTAAACAATACTGTGATATGCACTTTAATAGAAATGAAGATCAAGGCCTGAATGGATCAATATAGAAAAAATAGTGTCTCCAAAAATCACTATAGAGGGTCCCTTGGTAGAGATAAAAGTAGAACTGATAGTCAAATTCACACACAAATCTCGTAAAGCAATGTAAAAAATGTTTTCTCAAGGAATTACATGACATGTAATACCTTTTCACGTCGTATTATCTAGGATGTCAAATTGCACTAAAAAATGAATTCCATGGATTAAAATATTATCTTTAATTAACTTACAATTTGTAAAAAATATTCACATTATGTAACATTTCAAACTGTGAATCCTTCTCATGACATGCACCCAACAACTATTAAGATTTATGTATCCCATTTACATAGTCTGTAAATATCATGATTCCTTATGAAAATCATAAAATCAACATCTAAGACTTCACACCATAAAGGGAAATCATAGAGTGGAAACAAATACATGATCAAGGTAATGGTACTTTATATTAACCCTATAAATTTATTATTTAAAGAATATAAATTAGATTATATTTTTCATGAATATAAATATTAAATATATTTCCAATATATTAATAATTTTTTTAAAATGTACAAAAATATATTTATATTACTTAATAAGAATATATTTTTTCTAGAAAAATATTTTTAATGAAATTCATGTTAATCTTCTATAATTCTGTTGACAAAAACATGAAAATTGTTTTATGAAAATAATATATTTCACAATTTAGTAATAAATGATTATAAATCTGAATAATAAAAAACCACCCTATAAAAATTTTGAGATTATAATTTAAAACAATAAGTTCATTTTTTTCAAATATAATTTCATAAAATTGGAATTTTTATTTCTTGTTATTTACACATAGAAAAACAAAGATCCATTTTTATATAAAATGTATTGTAATGGTATAAAACAATTTTATTCTTATATATTACCAATTAATATTAATTAGATGAATGTAATTTTATTTGATTTAATTAATTATTTTTATTAAGATAATAATATATACATTGTTTTTATAATTCATTTATTCATATTCATACATGTAATCAAGTAAACTTGTTGTTTATAGCCACAATTAAATATTATTACTTCACATTTCATTTAAGAATGTTTGTGTGTGATATATTGTATACAACATAGTTTTAATTCGAAGGAATGTAAAATCCTAAGGTATTTTCCCCTCTGAATATGAATTTCATCCTCACAATTAGAATTAATTTTGAGCATATCATGAAATATTAAAATACATTATCATGAATTTATTTTCCATTCTATGATTACAGAACTTGTTAAACATTAAAATATATATA
The DNA here is from genome assembly GCA_963277665.1 of Viscum album. Lineage (NCBI taxonomy): Eukaryota > Viridiplantae > Streptophyta > Magnoliopsida > Santalales > Viscaceae > Viscum > Viscum album. Next base: position 1,776,718,655 of record OY728165.1, on the reverse strand, counting down.
TATATAACATCTAACATTGTATGTGTTTACATAATAGTACCTTAAAAATTAATAAATACCCTCCATGAAAAACTTATAGATTTATCTTGCATTCTCTAGTTTGATGAATTTTTGGAAAACATACGTACTCACTTACATTCAAAATTATATATAAAAATTGATCATTTTTGTGATTTTTTGTTTTAGTGATCCCCCGCATAAGATTTTAATGATGAATAGTAATAAGAATAATTTATTCCAGAAGCATAAAAATAATCATTAATTGGATTATAATAATCATACAATAATTAAATTTTATTTCACTAATAAAAACAATTAATAGAAAAAATAAGCCTTAATGAGGAAATATAATTATTTAATTCAAAAAATATCAATAATAAAACCCCTAAAATGGTAAAATACATTAACTATTGAATTAAATTATCAAGAGATAAATATATTTTTTTTATTCTGAATGTACTAAATCATAATTCCATAAAACTAATTAATCCCCTAAAATATATATTATAAAAAAATAAAAACATAGGATTAACATTGATTTTCTATTTTGTAGAATAAATATTAACATTAATATAATATATTCTAAATATTCTCAATAAAATCTGATTCCCACCATGTTTATTAATTGACAATTACATCTTTAGATTTCCAATTTGTGATTTTATAACCATGAAAAATACAAACATTTCACAGTTTTATAATAAAAAAGCATGAGTTATTTATCATTATAACATCTATTAGCAATTAATGGTACCTTACTTAGTTGTAGTAATTTCAAAAACATGAAATTTCACATTTAAAAAAATTATGAGTTAAATTCCCCTGAAACATGGGGAATTTAATTGTGTAGTGACCCATCACAATATAGTTTAAACACTAGAAATAGTTGGATTCATTATTCTCGTCACATTAAAACACCTAATAGTATTTATACCCACACCTATCTAATACTATTATTCTCTTCATGATTGTATAAATGAGTTTCTTAACATGATTATCTATGTATAATGTTAAATACATACACAATATTCATCCCCCTCATTCCTTTTTTCATTGTTCTTTGTCTTTGTCTTGTTACCTTGATTTCCATTGAATATGTATCAATTATATTATTATGTCTTTTTAGTAAACTGATTTCATACCATATCATCACATATTTTATAACATTTTACCATTAGAGGAATGGAGTAATCCCATCAATGTAATAATCATTTATTATTTGAAAATTACATGTGTATTCTACAACAGTTTTGGATAATCTTATAATGTTTTTTACAGTCAACAACAATTTAATTTTCCTTCTATCTATGACTGAATAATTCTATTTCATATTATCTTATTTTCATGCAAGTAAATTTTTTATAATTGAATAAGTACAAAAAATTATTCTATTACATTTTCTCTATCTCGTTCTATACTATTACTATTTTGGAAAAATTTTCCACTATTCATTGTTATCATTCATTAAAAAATAAAAAACCTTAATAAAAATATCCATTTCGATACATCTCAAATCCCTAAATATATTTTCATTAAGATTTATCCTCTTTCAAACTATCAATATATTCTATTTAAATTAAATTATGGAGGTTTCTACCACATAGTGGTCATATATTAATGAATCTTATTACAAGGAAATAGGTGTTTCCCAATGGGAATAGTTATTGGTCGAATCAAAATTCACCTATCCAAATATAGTCATAATCTTCTCAGCTCCAACAAAAACCATGTTAACTTCATCATAATGAAAATTACAAAATTTATTATCGGTGTTTTATCAATTTTAATTCTATATATTTGGATCCCTTCCAATAAAAATAAATACAACATATTAGATCATAATATTATAAAGGATATGCCATAATTACTACTATTTAATAATACCAAACAGAAATTAATTTTTTTTAAGATATAATCATTTAATCATAATATATATATATATTTGGGAATATTATAAAATAATAAAAATATTTCCAAATTTTAATAGTGGTTTATTACTATTATGTGAATAAACCGAAGAATATCTTTAGGGAGAGTCAGTCTAGGGGTTAAATCTTATGATGACTCTTTTTTCATTGAGTAAGGATCGAGTTAACACTCAACTAGTCATTCTCAATTTTTTACCAATATGTGCATCTACTTAACAGCTCTATCAACATTATAGTATTCATATAGTGAAAAAATTATTATGAAACCACAAATTGCCTTAATAAAATTTTCATGATAGAAACATATACTTATAATTATCACTACAGTCTATCACATTGTTTTTTCTCTAATATATGTTACTTAAATCCTTGTTCCCATGTTATATAGTAAAATTACTAGGATACTGACTAAAAATCACTAAATCATGTATCCCAGTGCCAATAAACGTCTTTATATACTGGAAACTGATTAAAAAGATCACATCTTGAAGTATATAATTTCTTAGTTATCTTTGGAGACTAGACACATATATATTATTCTCACATTACATTTGGAAACATCAATTATAACTGAAAAATATAGTGATATTTTTTTTCTATCGTATCCCTTATATAATTCATATATCCCATTCTGTAATCCTTTGGAGATGATAATGTAATAATGTATGTTCTTAAATTCACAAAATAGGAAAATATACAACCAGTTCTATAATAGAATAAATATTGCATAAATAATGTGTTAGAGAAAAAAATATTAAAATGATTCATATATCTATTATCAAAAAGTGGTGTATATCTATTGATGAAATACCAATATAAATAATAATGTGTACAACAATAACCACTTTCATAATGATATAATTCATAATGTCTCACAGCATTATATTTCCTTTGTTTCCTCATGTCGAATCATCTAACATGAATATTTAAGGAGTATGCAAAATACCAAAACTAGTTTGTCTCACAGGACGCATCAACACATCAATGGGATAAAAAAGTTACCAAAAACCACTTATTATGTCATAATAATTCCTTAAATATAATAAAATAATAAAAATTTAATATATAATCAACATTAACATTTATATTTAAAAAATATCATCGAAATTATAATAGTTTCCCTAGTCAAAAACAAGAGAAACATGATAAAAATCTATCATATGATACAAGGTGCATGATATAACATAATTATAGCCCTAAAAAATATTCATAAATGAATTCGTACATAGATGAAAACAATTTTAATATATCACTAGGACATTTTTGGAGGAAAATAATATTTTATATTGAAAACACTTATTTAAAATATTATATTTTATGAATATTATTAAAATATATAATTATAAATGAATCATGGAAACTTTTAATTGAAGATTCATAAAATGAATATTTTTTAAGGTCGGAAATTTTTTTCACATGGTAAATTGGAAAATAAAACATCAATTTACACCTTTGGTAAAACATACCTCATTCCAAAATTGATTAGAAGATCTATTTCATAAATTATTTAAGAAATATAAAAAAAATTAAAATTTACATCTATCAATAATTGAAAAAAATATTGTAAATAATTTCAATAAAATTATACATAAATGAAAAATATTCATAATGGAATAGAAAAAACAAAAAATATTTTCTATAAAAATTGTTATTTTAGACTATTAACTTCATATATAGAGGAAAATTAAAGATAAAATTATAATTTATAGATATTAAATGTAATATAATTAAATAAATAATAACATTTAGTGATATGTTATATAATTAAAGAAACAACATTATAATCACAAAAATAATGGAAAATTTTGATATTGTTTCCTAAAACCCTTACCTCGGGTCCGATAGTCATTGTAATTTATTTAAACCTAATATATATTAATTTTAATTTTATGATAATTATACACTATAGGCATATTCATAGCTATTTTTTCATTCATGGTAACTTGAATCATCTTATGATATTTTTATTGAAAATCATTAACTATCATCACCATTTTAGATGTTAACTACTTTGTTTTTCAAAAATGTTTTGATTCAATAATTATCATCCTTCCAAATTGATAAATTTTATATAATATTTATAATGTTAATAATGATATAAATGTAAAATATATTTATTATATACATATTTATAACTATAGAAAAATTCTATATAGTGAAAAATGAACTACATTTTTCTGATAGATGATAATCCATACATACGTAAGAATGATGTTTTAAATTTATCAAGATAATACATGAAGATAGATAAATAAAGATTTATTGTTAAATAATCTTAACATTATAAAAAATATAATATATATCTATTAATTCTATCATTTTTTCAATTAATTTGTGGTGTTGATGGAAAATTAATCACATTGCAATGTGGAGGCAGTAGTTCACACATACGCATGTGTCATAATTTCATTTTCAATATGATGTAATGGAGATTAAAAATATTTATAACATAATACTAATTAAATATAAATATATTAATGATGCAATATTATTTATTTACTACTATACATAATATATTTAGATTTGGTATTAGAATAAATACACTATGAATGTGTTGGGTAATATGATTACCTTTTTTTAGGGATCACTATTGTCTTATATATAATCCTTTATTAGGATAGTATTGCTGTAAATAGAAGATGATAAATTATGGAGAGAAGTTATATATGATGGGTTTTGGTACATATTATCCAATCTATAAGGATTATTGGTTTTAAATATGTTTGGAGAAGAGGATCCCTTTAATTAGTGATGGAAAAAACACATACATATTTATATAAAGAACATAAATAATATAAAATCATTTTATATTGATAGTGGTACCAAAGTGAGATTATTTAAATTATATGATAATAATAAGTATAGAAATATTCCAAATGATAATATTTTTACATGGTTATATGTAATATTTACCCTTATATCATAATTTAACCCACAGTAAACACTTTTAACCATGATTGTGGTAACAAATTTATGGAGTATTTTTATTAGTTATGACCAAAAATTATTTTGAAAATTATAATTGATATTAATTTTGATTGTTGAAAATGTTGATTAAATTTAAAAAAAATAGATTTTTTGAATTTGTAAAACTTACTTTTATCATTTCTTCATAAAATTTCATGATAACCATTTTTTGAAAAAAAAAAATGTTTTTATAATCATGAAAATTATTTTATATAAAAACCAAGAATAATTTTTATTAAAATGGAATAAGATGGGTTATTTTTTAAAAAGGAATCATATTTTAATTTAAAAGATCAAAATATAATGTAATCAAATCAATTCTAGATTGAAAGATAAGAACATCAAATAGTTTTATTTGAATAAAAACATTACATAGATTTCCAAAATGATAAGAATATATTTTTATGCTCATAATTAAATTTTTATATTAATTATTTTACTTCATAAATATTTTTTTTTCTAGAAAAAAAATCATTTATACTAATAAAAGGTATCATTATATCATTATATTTTTCATAAAATTGAATTTTACTACTAAATTTATATTCATTATTTATTCACCAAAAAATAAACTTTATCTATAAAAAAATTCCCCTTAATATTACAATAACATAATAATTTCATTAAATTATTTTATATTTTCAAAAAAAGTTTCTTAATATAGTTAAAATTAATTCTAATTATTCAATAAAATATCAAATTTTATGAAAAATGTATTCTTACTGTGTGAAATAAATTGATTAATATTGTTTACAATGTTAAAAAATTAGATGAATATAATTATATTAATTTAATTAATAGTTTTTATGAAAAAAATTATACTTATATGTCCGAACAGATTTATTCATATTCATACCCACCAACCCAACAACTATGTTATAAATTTAATTTTTAAATAATATTATTTCATGGATAGTTTTATAACAGATATCATTTTGGTGGAAGCTATAAAATATATTTTAAATTTTATAGATATTAAAATCAAATGTTATTAATATTTAGTTTTTATTTTTCATATGACTAATTAGTTTCCTTATAAAACTTATATATCCTTCCCAACTATATTGTCTATCAATATATCCACTATCAGAATATATAAAAAATATCCTTTTAAATTCATTTCTCGCATAGTTATTTATCAATTATAATGTTGATGTACTATTTTTAAATTCACTATTGTGACCGTGGTTTTTTCACCAACACAAATGGTGTACTCTAGTTTTCCACAAAATTTTCACTTTTTATCTATCTTTCTATTAGATAACATTCATTCATATTTTATACGTATGTTTAGATTATTCCAATACTCCAGGTTTGGATATTTTTATAATCCATCGGTTGAGGTTTCCTTAAATGGAATATTACATTTTTACTATTGAAGATCAAATATTTATTTCTAGTTCCTTTAATTTCTAATCATTAACCTTTAAATATTTTTTATATCCATTATATTAATAATAGATTTTATTCTATATACCATGCCAAATTTTTTCTTAGGTGCCATAGTAAATGATTTAAACTCTTTTCCAAGGCTATCTGATTACAAATATCATAAGTATCATCTTAAAGTACATCACATTGGTTCATGAACATTTTTGTAATCTTCATAAAATTTATATTCAAGAAGACCTCCACTTACCATGGAATTTTTTATCTATGTAAATATATTTTATGATGTGTATTCTTATTTATATATAGCTAACAATTTCATCAAACATTGATATAATTATAGGATATCTATTTGGAAACTGTAATATAATCATTCTAACTGATGACTGGATGTAATTATAATTTCTTCTTTAGACAATCCACTTCATTCGTTAAATATATTGGAATATGAATATTTATATTATTAGTATTTTTATCATTGATATAAATACAAATTGACTATGTGGGTTTCTCCATATTAGTATGATTTATATTTTTATTCGTGTACATCATTCCTTCTGACATAAGGTAGTCATAACTAGTTTTGAGGTAAATTACTACATCTCCATAAACAATAATGTTCTCCCATAAATAAGTTTTTCTGAAGTATAAATATCAAATGTAGTAGAATTATGTATGGTGTTCATGTAAAATTCAACATATTTTAACATAATAAACATAACCCTTGTACTTACATCACTAACTCATTCACAATTTTTACCAATTCTATATCTCAAAGAGAAAAATATACATTATTCATTCCCAAAAAACAATAAAAAAATTCATTTTATCGACCATATACACTAAATCCTCTAAAAAATATAAATTTCATCTACAATTCCATTTGTTAGAAATTAAAAATTGATCCAAATATTAAAAAAGTTAGACCCTTTTGGATCTGATAAAACATTTTAAGGATAGGTCCAATTTAATAACCTTGAGGCAATGAAAGTTAATTATGCTATATGCAAGTTTAAATGTTTCCACATCAATGGTGTTATTGGATATACATATATAATTCGAACGTTATAAGTAAATCATTCAATCTATAATTTTCACTCTCACTGATCCCAATGATGGATATATACATATGAAAAATGTAAACCCCACAAGATATATAAATTTATCATAATTAATAAAAGTGGGATAATAAAATGATAATATGATAATATTGTGTCAACATACATCGAGATAACACTATAATATATATGTGTTAAAATATTTTTTGGAATGAAATGTTTATAATCCTACAGTTAAACCATATTTTTTGTGTGGTAATCAGTGAAAATTCATGGAATATTTATTGACATATGGGTCAAAAAATAGAGTATACACATGAGAGTGTATATATATTTACCATTGCAGTTATCGTGCATCATTTCAATTTATTTTATGATCCTTTATACTTCACTATACTAGGATCTCATTTTTCTATGAATTACTGGGTTATAACATTAACGTGTCTATTGATTCTTTATATTCCAACATATCACAAAATAAATAATTCCTTCTCATCGATAAAGATAATTATAGAGTAAAATTACCCTTTTCATTTTCTTCTTTACCAACTGCATATAATGTTTTTTGTTCATTTTTATTCATCCCAAATCCTTCAATCTTGAGTTAAATAAGATATTGAAATTGAAATGATTATTTATCTCGTATTCTTCTACTAAAAAATAGAGATAATTTTGGTTTTCAATCATCCAAAATTATTGTAATAAAATTTTAAAGATTAATATAAAAACTAGCTTATAATTGAGGGGTGATATCAAACCTCATTTAAATACATCAATGAAAATATGCCAGATAAACCACTCGAATGAAATTTTCTCATTAAGTAATCATTATAGAAAATAAATCCAAAAAATAATTTTTCTAAATATCTTACTCCGAAATTCCAATTTATAAATAATATTAAATATTAGAAAATAGTTTTAATTGAACTAATTAAATATATAGAACAATTATTTTCCAATTTATTTTTTTCTCAATCGATTCACCTAAATCCACCCCTGGATCTATATTCATTCAATACTCAATAAAACACTAATATTAATAGTGGTTTTATCCTAAAGGTATAACTTAATGATAGAAATTTGTTCCAATTAAATATACAATATTCCAACCAATACATGTTTTTCAATTATCTTGAAAAATAACACTTGTAAAATAAATTCCCTTCTAATAAATATTTCACTAAACTCAACTTTTCATTTCTGTTTACTCCTTATAAATACAAATCAAGACACAAAAAAATTCTAGGTCACCACTACAGATGTAGTAATCTTCCTGATTATCTATAGAGACTCTTCAACTGGAAACCATCATTCTACAAGGAATTGATCTAATATTATGCTCATTCATAATAACCATGACTTTATTATGAAATTCTGTTCATTATATTAAAATTTTTGCATATCCATGTTTTTATTTGTTTCTATTCATGTTTTATTAATATTTATTCATATTGTAACATTGATAATTATATATATATATATAATATATTTAAATCTATGTATTGAACATAAACATCATTTGTATCATATATTTGAAGAGGAAATTTATTGCTATAAACTGAAATTATTATGCATGAGGAAGCGTCTATTATATATATATATATATTAAATCCATGAATTTTGGTATTCATGTATTATAAACAATAATATATTATTTATCATATTGTATTATTATGTCATAGATTGATCATCTTACATATAAATAAGAACATCTTATATATTTAGGAGACCTTTTCCTTTTATTTTTTTTCAAATTCTTGAAGAAGAATAATTTCATATATTAGTTGGAAAAAAACATAGATATAAAGTGATCACAACAATTATTTATTATTTATTCTAAAATATAATAATTTAAAATTACAGATTTGATTATTATTATAAAATCTTTACATATTTTCCCAAATCAACATTTTATATATATGTTCCTAATACAATAAATTCCAACCTATTTATTATTTTCAATAACCATTAAAATAATTACACGTACATAATTACCTTGATTACGCAAATGAAATATCTCTAATGACCCATATGGGTTTTCATGAGGAATTTTACATTTTTCAGAAACCATGTATCACTTTTCAAAATATTATCACTCATAACTCTTCTCAAAGTGTGTACCATATCCAAATAACAAGCTTTTTGTTTTCTTATATCACAGTCCTTCGTGTAGAATATGATCTTACAATATCCTTCAATTAATTATAAATAGGATTATATTTTCTATATTTACCAATATACATTATGATTCCAATGATTGGAAATAAAATAACACAGAATACTCAATTTGTCCCAAAACATTGAAATAAATTTAAAAGAATGTAATTTACAAAAAATTTAGAATAAATTTTATTCATATAAATATGTATCAAAATAATCCATTTTTCCAAACAGACTACATTAATCATGTATTTGGATGTGTGAGATACAACCATTAGAGTTAGATATTGAGTTATGTGGAACACAATCACAATAACGAAACATGGTGGGAAAACCCCTTTTGAATAATTTATGGCTTGAACTATGATTTACAAAAGGATATAATGATATTATGAATACAAAAATAGGTAAATAAAAAGGTCTAAGTTCAAAAATTTATAGGTAATACATAAAACATTAAAAATAAAATATTTAAACATTATAGGATAATATAGTATATTTTTAATAAAACCCCAATCTCTTTCCAAGGATAAAATTTTATATATTTTATCCTCTTGAATATTTAATTTTTATTTATGAATATATTATGTATGAACAATATTATTGTTTATTTAATCCAATCCATTCATTTTTAGTGATTTATTTTACAAAATATGTGTAATGTATTTTGTATTGATCATTCCGAGAGGATTCATCTAATGTTAAAAAATACTTTGGTATAATCATAATGATAAAAGTTATTTTTTCAATGGGTTTATATAATCTTAATTTTTTATGATATATATATTATTCCATTCCAAATGTAAATGAGGTTAATATTTTTATAGATTGTGATAAACAATAAAATATTTCCTTTGATGTTAGTTTTTTAGTGGCTAAAATTTACTACTAAAATTTATTTTAAAAACCGTTGATATCGACAAAATGCTTTAAATTAAAACTCAAAAGAATTATGTTAATTAATTATTACTAATATAATTTATTTTTAAAAAAATCTTTAATGGATGGATTAAATTAATATAAGACATAATTATTTTCTTATTTAATATTAACATACTAGGGTGAAAAATTATTTCAAGAGAGTTGAAAATATATATATAGAAAATTAATATGTAATTTAATAAATTAAAATAGAGTATAATAGTATAAGTATTTTAATACTATTTTAATTAATAATATTTTTATAGAAGTGATAGTTGAAGAAAAAAATGCATGATTTTTGAGACCCTTATCCATCTCCTTGAAATTCCACCCTAATAGTATAAAGCCGACATAGGAGGATATTTTAGTTAAAAATGAACCGAACTAATGTGGATATGAAGGTTTATTTAGATAGGTTTTCATGTATTAGTGATGAAATTAGTTTTTAGAAGGAGGATGAATGGGTGGATAAGTGGTGAATTTATAGTTTAAGGGATGGTATTCCTCAAAATAAAATTATTTATTTATTTATTTCAAGTCAATATTAATAATAATGTTGATTCAAATGAATTTGTTATATTTTTATTAGAAAAACAATCATTCCAAAAAATCTAATGACAAAAAATAATAAATAAATAGATTTACTTTTTTATTCAAATTAATGAATAAAATATAATTAATTATTAATTATTAATATAATTTATAATTAGAAATTTATTATATATTATTTGAAATATGGTTTATCATTTTAGACGAAATATTTACAATAATTATATACATTTTTTAGTTCGGAAAAATGAATTAAAAATTTTTTTGTTAAATTTCCCTCATAATTATCTAACTATAATTAACATATTATAAAAAATATTTTTAATCTTAAAAAATCATATGTATTTTAATAAAAAAATATTTATTGATGGAATAATTTTAAATAGATGTTAAGAAAAATATATTTGTATACATAATTTATGTAACATATTTTGGAATAAATTTTTATGGAATTCTATAAAATATATATTATTAACAAATTAATAATGAAAATTATTTATAAAGATACTAAATCAGTTGTTAGTATTTTTATTTCACTATTCAATTGATTGATGAAAAAATTTTCCAGAAAAATTGATAGTCTCGTGTGTAGAATATGTGGTTATTAGTGTAAAAAATGACTCAACAATTTTTATATTCAATGTACCATTCACATACTATACAATAAATCTTCTTCAGGACTGATTAAATTTCTCTAATGAATAATGACCAAGATGGTCACTTGTACATTGAAATATTCTTTTCACATTAAGTTTATAATTAATTTAAAATTCTAAAGAAAAATTATACATTTATTAGAGATATTTTCTTTATGAATATATTGTTCTTATGAAACCCCATTTTGTCCATCATCATTACACTAATTGTATCCAATTGTTGATTCCTTTTATAAATGATCCACACATTCTCTTATGACTTCGGAATGATGAGGATGGGTTACCTGGTTCTATCATTGATTAGTGGTCATCTTATGGTGTTTATCATGATCACAGTATTTATTCCTTCATTCATGAGGAATCGCCCTTCAAATATCATTCCTTAGATCATGGAGGATGAAATAAAATATCTAGAGTTAACTTCCTTCTTGAGGGCTCATGAATTAATTTTTAATTACAATTCTATATTTAGGTAAATCATTACATAATATATGTTTTTTATTAATTTATCATTTTTATAGGGTTGGGATATTACTTCATTTCAAAAAGACCCAAAAATAATATATTAAACATTATATGAACTCATTACATTTGATAATTAATAAAATTATTCTCTCACAGTGTGTGCTAACTATGAAGTCCTAATAATTTATTTTTATCAGCTTTAATAATTAAAATATATCACCGAACCCAATATTGGTCCTCTCAACCTTCAAGAAATTTATTAAATACATTAATTAATATACTATTATTAAATATTTATGCATTAAATATTTAATTTAATATTATATTCAAGGAATTATGATTAAATATTACTTATTATTTTTGTAAATAGATATATTTTTTTAACAATTAAATATTTAATTAATATGGAAGGATTCAAAAGAGATAAATATTTTTTTCCCCATGTAGTTAAATAATAGATTTTTTTTATTTTTTTTTAAAATAATTTCAATCTTTTAAAATATAATAATTCAGTATTCACTCTTAGAATTCATAATAGTATTTATTATGATCATTAAATATAATTTATATATCACTAAGATCAAATGATTCAACTGATGTTTAAGCCACTTTCCAAATTTATTGATGCAATTGGGTGGTATCTTTTTTTGTTCAATATTATTATTTACTAACTAGTCATGGATACCAAATGGGAATAATGTAAATTTCAATGATGTCATCTATAGATAAATAACCAATATGTAATATAATCTCTTAGACATGATATTTTATCTTAAAGGCTATATTCATGTGTCATCATACCTAATTCTTGATATATCAATATTTTATTATATAGGATGAAAATGTATGCATCACCATTTCATTTGTGTTTATATTCGTAGATTCATTCAAATCAAATGGTTGGGATATTAAAATCCATAAGATGGTCAGGAAAATTCATTACTAGAAATATTAATTGGTAATATTCTGATCATAACATACCTAACATACACTATATATTTTGGACATAGTGAGTCATAGGTGTTTGAAATGAATCTAAGGATGTTATTTATGATACATATTAATAATTATTTAAATTTCAATGAAAATTTACACAAGTTCACAGGTTAAAAAATATAATGACATCAAAAAATGAAAAATTTCATATCAGTTGTTTTATATTGATATTCTCTCATCATGGAATTTAAGAAGTGAAAACATCATTTGATGAATCCTCATACTCTTACGATAACTCACAACACAGATTCATAAAAACATGATCGCAATCATTATTATTTATCATAAATGTTGGAATAATATTAAAGAGATATCATCATAGAATATCATGTTTTTCATCATAGCATAAAACTACTTTGAAATGTTATTTTGATGGATTGTAATAGAAATTATCATAGTAATGTCATTCAAAAGAAAAATAAATATGTCATAAAATAAATTTTAATATCCCAATTCATTAATATATAGGGAATCTAATGTATAAACAAAATTGTTGGAGGTCACTAAATTTAATAGATTTTCACTTAAAAAAGAGACAACTATGAATGACTAGTTTTATATCATATATTAAACATTCCCCTAATAAATATTTATATATCTATTGTGCCTACTACATTTATAGGAATATGGTTGGTAATGAAACATGTTTGTGTGGTGAACCTACATTCTGTGACATCAATGCCTCATGAAAATCCATTAAAATTTTACAATAGTGAGTATCCAACACTTTTTTCACATGTCATAAACCTAATATCATGAATATGTACATAACCTATTCTTATTATAATATTTTTAACACCATTTATTATGGTATAAATCTAAAAGGAAAAAGGTATTCATAATCTACGTCCTATTCTGCATCAAAATATGTAACATACACATATATTATTTATATGGGGACCACATGTTGTAATTTATTATAAATATTACATTATACATACGATGATATTGGCTAAAAATTAATAAATTGAAGAAACATGTTAAATTCCATTGATAATTATAATTTCCTCTTCTCCAAGAACTAAGACCTCATCATTTTCTACATTTTTATGTACTATTAGATTATTCTAATAGCATGTTTTTGCAGTTATATTGGATCTATTTTATATTTACATACTGTGTGCAAGTATATAGTAATATGGTATATCCATACTTGTCATGAAATATTGGATGATTTAAATATATATATTATTTTAAAATTAATTTAATCTCAAAAATATATTATTATACCGAGGAATGATCTATTAAAATTATTGTATTGCAAACATAATTTGTCCCCCGTTGTTTTAAATTTCAGTTTTCAATAATTTTTAAATACGTATAATATATCCTGATTTATAATAACTAAGTATTATCTTTTTATATCATTTTCCCTATGACACAATACCTATTTTTTATATTTTGATAAATTCATTCATTATTTTTAACAATCTTGTATGACATAACATTATTTTCAATATGGTTACAAAAAATGATATATTAAATAAATATATCTCTCTCAAAAACCTTTTATGTACATCTATCTCTCATTTATTTCTAGAAAAATATTATATGATCAATATGGATGATTTATTCTTCAATGAATATATGGTGATATAAATATCACATAGTCATTTATTTATTCATAATCACATTAATGTTATGTTTTGTTTAAATCCACTTTATGGAATACTTCTTGTGAAATAATATTGTATTATTCCTTTATGATTCCCCTAAATGTGTTCATCCTGAATATTGATTAACCAATATGATGAATATTGAACAATTTTTTAACAACTGAAAGCCAACATGATTTTTTCATGTTGATTTGTGTATATATTTTGTGATAAACTAATCATATCAACAATTAATCATAAATTATTGGTATCATATTCTACCATCCAGGCATAATTTCTCATCAGTACTCACATGTACATTAATGGATTTGTATAATCTTCAAACATGGAGTCATTTAATGGAATTGATACATTCAATTCAACACTAGAATGCCTGTATTTACTACATTTTTAAAATTCATGGGGCCAAAGAATCATTTATTATTAAAGCCAAGAAATACCTCTTTAACATGGTATAGGGAGACACATTACATTTCCCAATGGCCTAGTGGGCATTTAGCCCATTTCCTGGCCTGTAGGCCCTATTGTTTTGGCCAATGATAATTCTGTGATAGTAATTCTCTAGTACCAACGCTGAAAAATTTCCTCATAGTACCTTCCACTACTATAGTACCATGCCGCCGCAACTTTGACCTTCCACCACTACATGGCCCGTCTTTGCTACAGTGCCTCCGCTGCTACAGTACAAATTAGTACTATGACAACCCTGCTTTTATTACAAACTTAAACATGATTTATTACATAAACTATTCACTTGATAGAAAATGGAAGATCGAGAGGTCTAGTGTCTTTGTGGATTAGGATAACTACATAACAACTTAAAAAATTAAATACAACATCTTTATTGAAAAATTCCTTTACATGACCACTACATTCCCTCGTACTTAGCATTGCATGGGATAACCTGAGGACATGAAGAAGAAAAGGGTAATCTATAAAGCCTAGTAAGGGAATAAACATGTAATACATGAGGAGTATAATAAATGTTATACAATAGGCATATCAACAGAGTACAAGAGAAACATTTACAAAACAGCATTATAAAGCATGATAATTGTAACATGGAAATGTGGCAACAACACTTAACATGGAATTACCATGATCCAAGGGCCATTCCACATGAATCATGAGTAAATCCTCATTGCATATGAATCACGAGTAAAACCTTTTTTCACATTAATTAGCATGAATAAACACTCATTTCACATGACGTATCATGATACAATACTTTTCCCAAAGCATTGGAGCGCTATAAGGGCGCACCCTTCTTAAACATTTCATTTCATGCATAAGTGTGCCACATGGATCATAAAACATGGATTCATATAACATAATCATTTAATTCACAACAAAGGAATTTGGAATGAAACATTATAATTAATAATTAAATGTGCATGAATGTTAATACCCTTGATGTAGAAATGGGCATGATATTCACTGCACAATGGCATTGGCTTAGAAAATTGGTGCAATTTCGGCAGTGTAACTGCGTGATATAAGAATTCATAAAAACAGTTGATGAGAGAGAACATCATATCTACATGAAATGGATAGTAAGGGGCTCATATAGATACATGTTCCAACAATTGTAATGGAATTTTGATTCATGATATATAATTATTTCATTATTGTAAATGAGGAGAGAGAAGTTCCTTTTGAAATTTCAGCATAGTAATGGGTGTACATGGGAGGAATTCAATGAGAAATAAAGGGGTCTCCCAACTTCCAAACAATAAGAGGGAAGTATGGGGAGGTGAGAAACCATACCCCAACATTTATAATTGAAATTAAAAGGGCATAACAATATTAAGAAAATTGGACAAAAAAAGTGAAAGGAAGAAAAACCCTTACTTGGAAGTATGCTTCCAAGGCTTGAGAGAGGCTTGAGAGAGGCTTCTTGGGAGCTTGGGCCACCTTGTGAGGATTCTAGAGAGAGTAGGTCAGAGGTTTTATGAACTTCAAAGGCTTTAAGTGAGGAGTATTGGCGAGCATGAGTGGGTTTATATAGGAAAGGTGAGTGAATTCTTTATTATTTAGGTTTGGGACCCCTTACATTAAAAAATTGAAACCACAAATCAGATCATGGTTTTCGCCCATAGTTTTTGTAAAGTGGAAGTGAAAAACAATATTTTAAAATTCCAAAGTTCTAAATTCTTAAAATAATGGGGTTGCTTATGTGGAGGTGAGTCACACTCCCATGGAAAATAATTTAAAAAGACAAGATGTTTAATAAGTCTTGATGGGTCCATTAATGCTTTGAAAAGTAAGTCAAAGAAACCCAAAATCACATTATTTTAATCGTAAAACATATATTGGCCGAACATAAATATTATAGTATTTTATTACATCACTATTTTAGTCAATTTGATGTTATAAAACACATTATATATTTAAACGATATTTAATTTTTCCCGAAAAATTTTACTATCTCAGGAAATTTTGAAAAAATCACCATTGGATAATTTTGACGTCCTAATTCCAAGAATATCATTTATTTATTTACATAAATTTATAGATATGTTAATTTTCACATTTAAAAAATCTGAAATTTATCAAAAATTCACGGGTTCTCACCGAAATGGCATTCAAACCTTAATAAAAATTATAATTTTATTCATAAATTTATATGATAATTTGTATATAATAAAATTAATTTAATAATAATAATAATATTTTATTTAAATATTATTAAATTAAAAAATACCATAATTTAATAAAATAGATTTATAAATTAAATAATAACTAAAAATAGTACTTGTACTTTAATAATAATTTACAATGTATCAATAATGATAAGTAAGTATATTCATTAATATATACTAAAATAATGTACATGAACATAGTACTAGTGATTTGTTACATAAACCTTTAAAACAGCTGCATAAGACCTAAGGGTAAGGTGTGTGATGGTGACAGACTCTTGGGGTGGCTCAGATAACATTGCTCGAGTGGTAATCTCTGTCATCTTCCACTTTTCCCGCATGCGGTCTTGTTCGAGATTGGCATGATGAATCTCAACATGTGCGTGGTCAAGTATGAATCTCTAAGATGCCACCTCTTTTCCGAGATCCTAAAAATTCGCTTTGTATGGATCAATTGTACTGGATGAGGTCATCGCCTCTTTTGTATGAGTAAATTGGATTTGTTAAAGCCCTTTATTTATACTAATCATGTGATCGCTGTTCAATGACTATATTAGCAATGGTGAAAATTATTAACATAAAACCAAGTAATTTGAGATTTTATATAAACATTTTACATAAAGAGATATTTAATTAAATCAATTGGGATTTTTATTAGTGAATCTTTGGGTCCTCACAAGTACTACTACAATAAATGCTCCCAATAGGTTTCAAACCCCCATTTTTCATGAAGGATTATGGAGTGCTTACCACTAAGATGAACCCTATCTACTTGTATTTACTACTAATTGTAGGAATAATTATTCTAAAGGAAAAACATATGTGTAATCCACATTGGTGAATATAAACCTCCCATTTGGATATAAAATTCTATTCATTATGTGTCTATGAATGAAATCCTTCCTATTTTTATTGTGGATTCCATCATTCCCATGGAAACTAATGTACATATTGATCCATAACCCATAATATTTATGACTCCTACCACTATCATTAATTATATATGAATCCATTGTATAAATATAGTTGGTATTTAATAGACCTTTAAATCAATAGAGGTTATTGTCTTATTAACTCAATTGACCCATAATGATTGATAATCATATTTATATACTGTTAACAAATTTTTTTTAATAAAAACTTGTGGTAGTTTCCTAATATATTTTTATAAAATTTCAATTGATAAGTTCTCAATTATAAAATATCATTTTCATATGGTTAGTTGTTTCATTACTATTTTAAGAACATCTCTTGGATGAAAATATGAAATATTTTTAACATATAAATAGCTTTACAATTTTCATTTTATTACCAGTATGATATGGATTTATACAATATAATGTTTCATGAACCTCCATTTGTACCCTAGTGAACCAATAACATAGACCGACTTAATATAACTTGAATTGGTTTTTCAATCTTGATGTGTTAGGAACTAAGACCTACCATCAAAAATAATTCAATGGGAATGATTACGTAACTATTATAATAAAATAATTAATGAAAAATCATAGAAAAATTAGTATTCTAAAACACTACAATGAGAAAAGTACCACAATAATGAGATAAAAATCCCAAATTAAAATTTAATACAAAATTTGATAGCTCTTTTAAAGTCAATGTAGCACAGTCCATATCAAAAACGTGGATCCTACCTCCAAAGGTCACCACCACTACCCATGAATCAACCACACTCGCCTCCTCTAAGGGAGGATTTACCTTTTCCCAGACCTATGATAACATAGTATATACAAAGGCACAATGAAAATGGTAGGGTGTGATCTAGATAATAATTTAGGATCTAACCAAGTTATCTAAAAGAATTTATAATACCATAAAACATTAATTATTCTATTTACCATGAAGATCAATGTTCTGAGAAATCCATACGTAAATTTATTAAATAAAACTTAATGTATAATAAGTTATGTCTTACGGGGGGCAGTACAAGATTGGGAATGTGTCACACCCCACATATCATCATCCACTATGCGAGTTTAGAAATATGAGATCCTGAAAGACCACATGGTGCGTAGCTCCATAATTTCCCACTTTGAGAGGGCATCAGTAATCTGATTCTCCTCCCCATAAAAATTAAATAAAAATATCTAAATGTGACTGACCTGACTAATGCAAGCAATCTAATGAGTAATGGGTCACCAAGTCATATCACTAGTACTTGTTCTAAAACAATTCACATCATGTTGTGAGCCCGAATCAATCCATAAAGTTGACCAGTTGTGGTAGACAACATACTTGATTGCATAGATCACAACCCAATGTTCTGATTCATACATAATATGTTTCCCAATATAGTGGTGGAAGATACCGTTGATAAAACAATTATAGGTTCAGGAAACACCTCTATATCCTGAAGGTCCAGGAAATCCAGAAGTAGAACCATCAATGTTAAATTTGTTACCAGGAGGGATCTGTGGAATATCTATGACGAACCTAAACATAAGAAGATGCTTCAGTATCCCTACCAAACCAAGAAACTGTAGAGTATGCAGGTCATTAATAGAATTCTACATTATGCCAGATTTCACTATAGCAGCAATATTAATATTTATATGTATGAAATGATAATCAGTATGGAAACATGAAGGTTGAATATAAGGCCCTACCCTTAAACATTACATAATCTTTAATTATGTTAATAAATCACATTGAGAATTTTTTCAGGTGTAGTGTTTTAGGAAATTTGGCCATAACTATGACATTACATCTCAATAATTAAAAATTAGACACTTCAATGCTATCAAATTTTTTCATAATATAAAAAATCTTAATAAAAAGAAACATTTATAGTTCCATGATATAGACAACATTAATTTCCCATTATCCTATACATTATCCTATTGATCTTTAAAACCCGTGGAATATATTTTAAAAACATGGTATGAGAAAAAAATCTCATTAAGGGTTATAAAATAAAGAAATAAATCATTATCCTGTCAATATATACATAACATAAGATCATTAAAATACCTCATGAAATCATAAGATTTATGAATAACACATAGAAATCATATAGACTAAAGGTAACATTTTTTATCCATATCATAATTACATTGTATATTTCACAACTACATAGAGAGTTACATTGTAATACCCATAAAAATATTTCCCCTAAATAAATTAGGAGAAATATTAATGTTTAGCTCTGTCATATTACACAATTCATTAGAGAGCTATCTCGAGCTCACAAACCCTATGTATATCCCGTAGCCACCACTATGCATAAAAAATTCCCATGAATTATAACATAATCATAAAACATGAAAAAGTATAAATAAAAGATTACATTTAAATATTGAAATCACAATATAACATTTAAATATATTGATATAATAAATACATTCTCGAAACCTTATTCAAAAAAATGTAAATAGAGTATATGGTATTTAATTTCCTTTTAAAAACATTACGGCTTATTATGGAAGCCAAATATCAAATAACACTCATGGTGGCATAAAATATATTTTCACTGCATACGTTAAAAAGAAATATTCATGTTTTTATTTAGTAAACTAATATATTGAAAAAAAATATAACATTTTAATGAAATTAATGGTCAATGGTGATTATCCACCTTATAAAAAAAAGTTTTTTTTTAAATTAAAATATTCCACAAGGAAATATGATTGAGAAGAAGTCCCTTACAACGATTGTATCATTAGATTACAGATTAATCAATGACATAATTATGCATGTATAATATAAATACACCAAGTATAAGTAGATATTATGTGTAAAAAATCAGTGGTCATTCACACATATTCATAGCATGACATAATCATAAAGTAGAAGATTAACCAAAATATCTGAAATTCGATTAAGAAGTTCACTTACAAAATTTAGGCAGCCTAACGACATCACTTAAAAATTAAAAAAATGAGTTGATGAGTGAGAAAATGTTCTCTCATCGCATGGACATTAAATATAATAAAATAAGGATATATAATAACATATCCTAACATTTTAAAATTAAAATTTAATTACATAAAAGAAGTCGCTGTCTAGAAGAGGAGGGGGAATGTTCCCATATAAAGATCATTTTGTAAATATAATAGATTTATTATGTGTATTAATTATAAGTACACATAATTAATGAATATATACAAGATAAGACATAAAATATTACATAATAAAATTATGAGCTAATAAAAAAGTATGTGACTAACCCAATATAAGGAAATTGGGTTACGAAACTCCCTTACCTTTAGACCAACTCATCATGTATGTTCCTTGTTCTTCATCAATAGTAAACTCATGATAATTTATACTTTCTTAAAAATGTATTTAAATTTTATTAATTTTTTTATATAACATATTATCTTGCTACAACAATTAGGTAATTAATTGAGTTGATATCGAACATTTGGTCGATGTTCGAAACATGAGAAAAAAATAAACATGATATAATTACAAATTTTCAATGTGCTCAACTAACCATTATCTCCAGATTTTCGTAAATGATTTAAATTTATTATATATCAAATATATTGAGTATATATTTATTTATAATATTCCATATCATTTGTTTATATGAAAATGAAATGCAACGTTCATGAAGACCGCAAGCTGTACGTATGAATGAACGCTACATTCATTTCATTTTCCATTTTTAAAGGAATGAAAACCAAATGATACATAGTTATATTATTATTCCAGAATAATATCATATTTTATATATGTTACATATGTTAATGAACACTATCCATTATACATTACATGTATGGTATGAATGAGTCATATCACTTTACGGGGATGGTAATCTTCACTTCTCAAATTAAATTATCATAATTATACCACGTGAAAAGAATAATGGTATATTATAAATGAAAATTAATGAAGAATATAGATAAAATAAATATCATAAATATCATATATAATTTTTTTTCTTCAAAATGGGCACAGTGATAGGTGGTAGGTGAAAATTGAACAATCACTGTTTCGTGAGGCAACAGTTCACCATACACAGATACAATATATTATTATACATTAGAAGGTAGTGTATGGATGTGTAATTATAATAAAAAACATACAAAATCAGAGTATATTTATGATACCTTTGTTGTTATAAAATAATGTAATAAAGAGAGTTTAGGGGTTGGAGAAGGAAAATAAAAGAAAAGAACTTGGGAGAATACATTAACATTAAACCTGGTAAATCCCATTGGTTGGAACCAAAAGGCATTCATGAATATCCTTATTCCTATAGGAAGGTATATAAGAGAAATATGTGGATTTTGGGATAATTTTTCAGTATATTTTTTATTGATCAATGGGGCATGATGGGGCATGAGAGTTGTGTGTAATGGGTTAGAAGGGGTGGCCTTTTATAAGAGGGAGGAGGGGATCTTTAGGAATGTTTGAATGTATTATTTTATTATAAAATTATTTTTAGTTTGAAAAGTTCAAAACATATTTAATTAAATTTAAAGGTGAATAAAATTATTTATAAAATCATCCAATATAAATTGGATAGGTTTTGGATATTTTTTAATCATTATCTTTTTTTATTAAACCCATTGTTAGCTTATTTAAAATTTACCATGTCCTCTTATATATTCAAAGGATATGGTTAATATGTTTACAATAAAATTACAAGATACCCAAAATGGATAATTGATGAATATTTTAACATCATATATATTTTTGTTGGCCGAAAAATAGATTTTTATGATTATTTTATCATTTAATAAAATATTAGTTGTTTTAAAAACTCTTTTATGTTAATTTATAAACAATTCATATCATGAATTTTAAAATATTTATAAAAACCTGATTCTGTATATAATAATTCATTAATTCAATATTTATAAGTTATACTTATCCAAAATATTCATCAATAGCATAAAATGTTTAAAAATTAATTTCATTTAATATTTATAATCTCTTTCTTTTAAAAAATTCATTAATGAGGTAATCATTACCACATCATTGTGTAATTGATAAAGTTATTTATTTGATTTCTATAAATTATAAATTAAATACCACGACATATAAAATAATTTTATCTTTATAATTATTATTTATAGTTAAAATAACAGTTATCAAGAACTATTTAAAAACTGTTTTACTAAGAGATATATGTATATGTTATATTTTTCTCAACATTAAATTATTTTTATAAGGTTTAATTTTCACTTTAAAGTGGCTTCATGGGATCCCAAAATCATCACAGGGATTCCCAAGGTAATAAATGTACCACATAATAGGATTAAGACATGTTTTAGGATAATTTAATATTATTATAGTATTATTTGTTACCATTATTTACAAGATTTACCATTTAACCTTGGTAAATAAAATATTTACTAAAGTTACTATTCATAATGTCTAAAATTAGAAGTTACCTATTTACACAACATGGAACTTCTAATTAAAAATATGGAATCCATTTTATCCAATTAAAAACATATAATTTGAAATTATTAATTTAAAATTAATTCTCGTTGTCAAAACAAAAAAGCGTGTTTTTATAAAATAATAACTATAAATAGATTGACACTTATTTATGTCCAACATTAAAATGAAATTAAATACAATGAAAAAAATTGGATTAAATTGTAAAAATATAATCTAATTAAATATAAAACAAATTAATATAATAATATAATAATATAAATAAAATAGATAAAAATTTTGTATTAAATTAAAATACATTATTTTCAGTATTCATCAAAAAATGTGCATTGTTAAAAAAATTATAAAATTAGACCCAAAGTAAATATTGATTTCCCTTTTATGAATAATAAGTTTATTTTTTCTAATAATACATATAAAAGAGATAAAATATATATTTAAAGGGGGTTCTCCTTCAAAAGGTAGAAAATATCCCTTTTAAAGAATATTTGAGTATTTCATGCTTAAAATCAGATTCATTCTTCTCTTATGCCTCTAAAACTTTTTTGTATAATGTTAAAAACATTTAAAAAACATGTTTCACCATGTTGTAGATAGCTTTGTTCATTCCCACAAATACAATGTCTAGGTGATAACTACTATTTCCAAAAATAGTATTATTATTATTTTTTTGATACAAATCAAAGTTGTGTGAAACATATGATTTCAAAGAAACAAGTTGTTGCATGATGAGTACAAAATTGTACATAGAATCCCTTGTAAAGTAATATTAATATTTAATTAACAAATATTAATTAATATGAAATTTTACAATTAATTATTTACTTGGGATGTTATATCCTCCCCCATTTTGGGAATTGTGTCCTCATAATTTTAAAAATTGGGCTCATATACATCATTTAAAGTCCCACATTTTAAAAATAGTCAATAAAACTATCATATTAAATGAAATATATAGAAGTAAAACGGTCACCCATGATATCACAAACTAGTATTCCATTTATGAAAAGATATATTTGGAGGAGAAACTAAGTGTCATTTTTTGATGGACTATGATAAAAAACATGTCTAGGAGAAGGCTAAAAACAAGAAAAGAAAATCATTTTGATAGTTCAAACAGTCTTTGATTCCATAGTAGGGTAAGTAAATAGATAAAATGTTTTTTTAAGTTCCATTTCATAAATTTTGAGAATTTATTTATGATATTAACTAAGAAAATAAGAAAATATACTTACATTTCATGCAGGGATTCATAATTTAATCAAATTTCTACCACAAACTCATCTTTTATCCAAAGTATGTGTATTCATGATGAATTGGAAACATCTTAAACTCTAGAATAAACATATAGAGAATCACATAAACCCCAAAAGTTGAACTATATATTTTCCCTGTCTTTAGAAACTATCCAAAACCATAGTGGTTTGTACATGATCACATAACCCCTAAAAAGGATATTATTTTATAAAAAGAAACACTACTCATACTTTCCAAAATTGAACAAACAATACCCAAAGTTCAACAAAGACCAATCAAAAATAAATTTACCTTAATATACTTCAAAGTAATCTAAACTAATATTGAATCCTAGAACACAAAATAATTTAATTACATATTCCTCCATAGTAAATCATAACATTTAACTCTAAATTACATCAGTTATTCTTAAAGTCACATACTAAAAAGTAATTAACATAATCAAAAATTCTTAATGATTTTTTAATCAATTAAATAACTAACCCAAATTTCTATAAGTCCACAATAAAAATTTGTATTCTTCAAAAATAATATTTCAACTATTACTACACAAATGAAATCCCATAGTATTCTATTTTATAGAAGCATAAAATATTCCCAAAAGGTAGAATGTCTTCCAAAATAACCTTTATTACATAATCACCAAATAATTTTCCTAAACTAAGGATATAAATTTGATATAACAAAATTTCCTTAAATAATCTTATTATTGATCCATAAAATCATTTAACCACAAATAATTAGTACTACTAACCAGGGACATCAGGTTGTCCAGTGGTAGTTGATAAATCCCAATCGTACATTGGATTTGGTTTCGATTCCAATAGATTTGTCCGATGAGACACGGTGTCACTTGGCTTGTGTGTTTTCATTCATAAAAAATTATATAATTTTATAACATTCCCAAAATTGATATAAATTCCCCAATTATAACCATAATAATTTTTTAACACAACTTTTATCTCATACATCTCATTATTATCCAAAAAAGTAATAACCTATAATTCCCTCAAATTTAAGATCATATAAACCAAAGTGGTTATTTATATCTATATCCACAAAATAAAGGAAATTTCTTCCTTGAATAACATTTTCACATATCAAAATCATCTTTACGCATACTATAAATAGTCATCCAATGTAATCATATCATTAATACATTTAAATATATCATCATCCATATATCCAACATAACTCATAAATTATTAAAATATTCAAATATTAATAATAGAAAATTCTTCCTCATCCTTTATCCATGTTCTTACATATTATTATTTTATAATTCTTTCCTAAATGATCATGAATAGTGTTCTAAAATTTCAGTAATGACAAAACATGAGCTAAGAAATAATCCAAACCTTTCATTGTTCATTGATATTTTCCTCGTCATCAATTGGAATGGTATTGGTAATTGGTAATCATACATTTCTAAGATCCCTCTAATCCCATTCCGGGACATTTTTTTAGTAGATCAATTGGAATAATGATTATGATCAACTCATTTAAAAAATTCATTTCATCCTTTGGAAAGAACTTCATTCCCTTTACCAAGGTCAGTAGGATGATTCCTTTTTCCATGGCAGGTTCTTCCTTTATTACATTAATTGACACATTTATAGTGTCTTCCCATCCATTTTAATATATTTTATGAGGTGATTCTTTCCACATCCTTGACAAATATGTTTTTTCATATACTTACCATTATGGTTATTACCTAAACTCCCATTGGGATTGATTTCTCATATATATGATGCCTTATAAAAATCACCAAGGTTCAGTTTGTCAATCATGACTACAAATAGTTTGTTGACAATAACCAAAATTGTTTTCATTACAGCTCCCATTTCCTTCGGTATCTTATTTAGAAAATCGTCACAGTTTTATTCACATCCATTGTTATGTTTGTTCCTGCAATATCCAAAAAATTTACTAAAACAAAAAAGTTCTATGTGATTATATATGTACAATCATAATATAATATCTAATGTGGAAGGTAATCACAATGATATATTTATTCATGTTATTGTAATCTTTTTCTAAATATCTAATATAACTATGACTCTTTCTATGATTTTAACCATAATTTTTTTGGGACTTTTGTGTAAATTACACCCTAACCTTTAAAGTTATAAAAATCTCCCATTGATATAAACTATAAGGCCATATCCTTAAAAATTACATAATCTTGAATTATGTTAATAATTAACATTGAGGATATTTTCAGTTTTGGAGTTTTAGAGAATTATTCCATAACTATTACATTACATCTCAAAAATAAAAAAGTATACTTTTCCACTCTATCATATTTTTTTCATAAAATTAAAAACATAATAAAAGAAACATGTCTAGTTCTATGTTTTATACATAATGACTTTTCCATGATCCCATCCTTAACCCTAATCATTATTATGTCATGTGGAAAAAATTTCAAAAACACGGTTTGAGCATAAAAAGCTTAGTAAGGTTTATAAAATAATGAAATAAATCATTAACCAATCAATACATACAAAACATGTGGTCCTTATAATACTTAAAGAAATCATAATATTTATGAATAACACATATAAATCATAAATCACAGTTGTTACTTGTGGCATTTATATCCTACATACATTATAACATTCACAAATAAATAGGGAGTTATGTTGGAATAACCATCACAGTATATTCCAAAAATCTCTTTGGAAAAACATTAATGATTACCTCTGTCACGTTACTAAATGAATTATAGAGCTATCTCAAGCCCACCCATCCTAGGCTTATCACATAACCACCTGTATAAGTTGACAATACCCATGAATAATAACATAATCCTAACACATGAACAACAATAACAGAACGATAACATTTCAACATTGCAATTAAAATAAAACATTTCAATATATTTACATAATGAATACATTATCAAAACTATTTTGAATACCAAAATAAGTAAAAATATTATATGGTAATTAGTTTAATTTTAAAAACATTACACCTTGTTTAGGAAGGAAAATATCAAAAAACACTGGCGGTGACAGAAAGGTCATTGTCACCACATATTTTAGAAATAATCATTCCCTTTTCTATTTAGAAAAACGATATGTAGAAAATACATTTCCATTGAATGAATTTAAATGTCAAAGGGGTTTATACATCATATAAAATAAAGCCTTTTAAAAATCAAAATATTCATCAATGAAAAGAGATTGAGATGAAGACCCTTTAAAAGATTATATCATTAGATTGAGGATAAATAAATGACATAATAATGTGTGAAAAATATAAATACACCAAATATAAGTGGATAGTAAGTGAAACATAATTAGTGATCATTCACATGTATTCATAGAATTACATAATCAAGAATTATATTTTTTACCCAATGAATTCAAATTTTGATATGATGTTCTCTTACAAAAATTCGACTGCCTAACAGCATCACGTAAAATATCATAAAATGCATTGATGAGACTGAATAGGGTCTCTCATCACCTAGAAATAAAATTTACATCAATAATGATATAGAATAACATATCCTAACGTTTTATAATTTAAATTTAAAAACATTGAAAAAGTATTTTACTAGAAGAGGAGGGTGAAAGGTTCCCTTAAAAAGATCATTTTGTTAATAAAATATATTGATTGTGTGTATTAAATATTTGTACACATATGTAATGTATATATACATGATAATACACAAAATTTACATAATAATATCATAACATAATCAAAATATATAAGATTAACCCAAAGAATGGAAATTGGGTTAAGAGGCTCCCTTACCTTGAGTCTGACTCGTTGCTTATATTATATGTTCTTCCTGAATAATATACTAAAGTTAATTAATACTTGGATCATAACCATTTTAAATTTATTAAATTATTTTTATATCAATTATTAACTTTTAGGAAAATTAGTTAATTATTTGAGTCCATATTGGACATTTTTTCGATGTTTGAAACTTGAGTCAATAATGAACTTGTTATAATTAAAAATTTTCCATGTGGTCAAAATTCCATTATCAAAATATTTGTATTCATGATTTAAATATCATATATATCATATATATCTATTATATTTTTATTTATAATAGTCAATATCATTTTAATATATGAAAATGAAATACACCATTCATAGAGACGGTAAGTTGTCTGTACAGAATTACGCTACTTTCATTTCATTTTTCATTTTTAATGGAATTAAAACCAAATGATACATACTTATATTATTATTCCAGTATAATATCATATTTTATATACATTAAATATGTTCATTAACACTACCCTTTATACATTTAATTTATGGTATGAACATGTCGTATTACTTTAAAGGGACGGTAGTCCGCACTTCCTCAAATTATATTATCGTATTTATACAACATGAAAAGAATAAAGGTATTTTATAAATGAGAATTACAGAATCATAGAGATAAAAAAATATAATAAATATCATATATAATTACAGTTCCATCATAATGTCTACCATAAGAGGTAGTAGGGGAAAATTGGACAATAATCGTTTCATGAGGTAGTAGTCCACCGTACACAAAAATATTATGTTCGAATCCTTTATATGGAGGTGTGTGAATGTTTAGTTAAAATAATTCTCATAATAAAACCCTAGTATATGCATAATATTGTTTTTGTTAAAAAATAATTAAAGAATTATTGTTTAGGGGGTGGGAGAAGGAAAATTAATGAAAAGAACTTCAGAGAAGATACTACCTTTAAATCGGGTAACTCCCATTGGTTTGAACCCAAATGATTTTTTGATTTTCCATATACCTATGGTAATGAATAAATATGGAAGATAGGGATATTAGTAGGTTTTATTAGTAGAGTTTGGATGAGACAAGGGTCTATAGAGGTGTGTGTAATGAGATAGAGATGGTGGCCTTTTATGAGTGGAATGAGGGGCTCTTTAGGAATGTTTGAAAGTATAATTTTATTATAAAAATTTTTTCTTTAAAAAATCGACCAAAAAATATTCTATTAGAAAATAAGGTGAATAAAATTCTAAATAAAATCATACAATAATAAATATACTTTTTGTGGAGATTTTTTAATCACTATTTTTTATTTAACCCTTTGTTTACTTATTTTATTTTTACCATGTCCTCTTATATATTCATACTATATGGTTAATATATTCACAATAAATTTAAAATCAACCCAAAAGGTATAAATAATGAATTTTTTAAATCATATATTTCATTTGTCTTAATATCAAATTTTTAGGATTATTTTAGAATTTAATAAAATATTAGTTGTTTTAAAAACTCAATTATGTCAATTTATAAACTATTCATATCAAGACATTTAAAAAATATATAAAAACATGAATGTTTTGAACATCATTCATTAATTAAAATATAACAAGTAATTTTTAAAACTAATATTCATGGATGGCATAAAGAGTATAAAAATAATTTTTTTAATATGTATATTCTAATTTATTAGGAACATTCATTATTGAGGTAATAATTACATCATCATTATGTCATAATTAAATTTATTTATTTTATGTCAGAAAATTATAAATATAATATCATGATATAGGAAATAATTCTACATCTCTAATGAATATTTTTAGTCTAAAGGATAACTTATATTACCCCATATATAAATTATTTTAGTATGACAAATATGTTTATGTTTCATTTTCTTTAACTTTAAATAAATTTTTATAAATTACCATTTTCAGGTACAAGTGGCTCCATGGGGCCCCAAAATCAACATTAGGATTCCCATGGTCAATATTGTATAATAAAATAAGATTATTACATGTGTTATGGTAATTTAGTATAATTATAATATTATTTTTTACCATTATTTACCAGATTTACCCTTTAATCACAGTAATGAAAATATTTACTGAAATTACTATTCAAAATGTCTCAAAAATTAAAGTTACCTATTTACAATATTTCAAACTCATGATTCAAAATATTTAATCAATTTTAACAAAATAAAAATACATAATTTGTATAAATTTAAATAAAATTAATTCCCATCCTCAAAACAAAAAGCATGTTTTTAAGAAATAATAAATATCAAAAGATTCTAACTTGTTTATGTTCAATTTCCAAATAACAATTTTTCCAACGACCATAATTAGATTAAATAGTAAAAATGTAATCTCAATTCACTATAATAACAATTAAAATGATCGTCTAATCAATTAAATAAGTTATATTAATGTTTAGTTTTGAATTACAATGCTGTATTTTTCATTATTCATCAAAAAAATAAAATTTATCAGAAAAATAACAAAAATTTTATGAATGTTAATTTTGATGTCCCTATTATAAAAAGTAACATTATGTTATCATATTAAGCATATAAAAGTGAACAAAACATGATTTAAAATGGGTTTTCCATCAAAAGGTGGTAAATCAACCTTTTAAAGAATATTAAAGTATTTGATGATTAAAATAGTATTCATTCTTATTTTAATCCTCTAAAACTTTTTGCATATAAGAAAAAAAATTAACAATAAATTTTAATCATATATTATTAAGTTTTATTAATTCCCACTAATACAATTGCATGGAATTAACTACCGTAGAAAATAATAAAAATATTATATTAATTTTTTGAAATAAATCAATGTTGTGTGCAACAAATGATTTCCAAGAAACACGTTTTTTGATGTTGAGTACGCTATCAGACATATCATCCCATTTATAGTAAAATTAATATTTAATTATCAAATATTAATAAATATGAAAATTTCAAATACTATATTTACCTTGGATGTTACATTAACTATAGAAGACCACCTAGTTTCATGCAGACCAGATAAAATGAATGGACGATGCACCAACCACAATGAGTTTGTTGTGAACATATGCACTCTTCCAACATTAACAGAGTTATGAAAAGAGCTCATCAAGATTCCTGCAATGGTAGAAACCAAAACTGAATAGAGAACCAATATATTTACATATCTTCTTTTCATAAAATAGTCCAGGAAGAGTTGCTGGACAGATTCTTCATCCCAAATTCAAAGTGGGATGGTAGAGGCAAGATGGTGAACTACATTCTGCAGCTGATCATGTATAAGGAATTGGTTCCTCCATAGCCTCCAATAAAGAACCATTCTAGATGGTTTAACAAAAGGGGACTCAAAATTAAACAGCTGACATGGTGGTTAATGGGACCCCACTAAATTCATAGTATAATATTATTTTGTCTTGAATCATTAATGTGAATGGGGAATTTAGTTCAAGGTATCCATTTCCATGCATGAATTATTATAGATTTCCTTCACATTTTCATGGGGAATAATAACTATAA
Organism: Viscum album; assembly: GCA_963277665.1. Classification (NCBI taxonomy): domain Eukaryota; kingdom Viridiplantae; phylum Streptophyta; class Magnoliopsida; order Santalales; family Viscaceae; genus Viscum; species Viscum album. Next base: position 1,776,686,396 of record OY728165.1, on the reverse strand, counting down.
TAGAAATATATTGTCTAATGTACATAGAAAGAGTCATCAAAGATACGGTGGAGAGGGTATTGGTGATATCAACAGGTATATCATGGCAAGAATTTTCCCGTAATTATGCTCGGAGTCCCTAATAACCAACCACTTCGTGTGTTGTATGATGTCATTAAAGGAGTGTCTAAGAGAGGTCCAAACGGAGGAATGGAGATTGTAGATATCCACAAATCATCCATTATTAAAACCAACAAGAAAAATACATAGCGGAGGACTCACTTGAAGAAAAGAGGTTCCATGTAAACTTGTTAATCAATACATCATTGATTATTTTGAGTTCCTTTACCCCAGGCCTCCCTACTCAAAATGATCAACAAAATCCCACTAAAAACCATTGTGGGTTTCCTCTCACGCACTGAGACTATCTATAAGAAGTTTCTAACAATAATTTGAAGATCATTCAACATAATATTAGGCAATTGATAAATAGAAAATGAGTACAGAAAATTATAATTAAGGACGAAGAAGATGAGGAAATCCCTCCCAACACGTGACATAGTATTTCCCTTCCATCTACCATGTTAACTGATGAATCCATAGTAAATATTCTCTAGGTGGTGTTGTTTGAATTTTTCCCCAAATAAGGGACCCCGTATGTACGTTAATGGGAGAGAGATCTTACAGACGCCAATGTTTCTAACAATTCAATGTAATTTCCCAACCATGAGACCATTTCCAAAATTGATAATCAATATACCCCGACTGAGGGCCTGTCTAGAAACATATTCATTGTGATTAAATAACGCATTATTAACAAAAAATATATTCTTTTATGGCTACCCAAACAAGAAGATATCATCAGTATATAGAAAGTGAGATGGGATAAGATTACTCCATCCAACTTGGATGTGTTTATAAATCCCATGATAAGTGATCTCATTGAATTATATACTCATGTATTCCATAGTAAGTTAAAATAGAATCCCTGAAAGAGGGTACCCATGACCAACATCCCTAGTGCATGGTAAGTGTCCCCTTAGAGAAACATTAATAAGAAAAGACAGTGGTACATTGTTGAGAATGGTTGAAATCAACAAAATAATGTCACTGGAATATCAATAACTCTTGTGGACTTATAAAATAAATCTCAATTTGATGTTATCAAAATATTTAGATATATCTATATTAAGGTAAAATCTCCCTTTCAATGAGGTTCCCTTTAATGAAAATACGTCTTCAGAAGTAGTAATAAAACAATGTTGAATTCTTCAGCCTAGAAATAACCCAAACTGATTAGGGGTACTATGGACTTGAATAATCTGCCCCAGGCTGGTCTACAGAATCCTGTTGATAAACATGGGAATGGTGTTCCCAATATCAAATGTCCAAAAGTACTTGGTATTAACTGCATTATCATTATTAGATATTCACACAATAAATTTTTAATATCATCCATGATGTAGATCGGCATGGCTAAAAAAATCATTAATTACTACAACCATGTCATCCTGAAGAAGATGTTAGTAAAACCAAAAAACCCTATTGTGTAACCCATATGGTCTAGTTTCACATTCCATATTATGAAATAATCATGCATTTTAATCTCATTCATCATAGGAACCATCAGGATGAGATGATTATGATTCACTTTGATATATGTGTAAATTATGTCAATCAATTTATAAGTTCTATCAATCCAATATTCATAATATAAAGTCTCAAAGCAATGCCCCCACGAACTACTAATTTCTCTTTTTGAGGTGTTGAGACACACATTAACCGATGATAGATAAAAAATTTGATTAAATAGACATTATTACAAATAATAAATGACATGAAAAAAATAGTTCTATAATCAATGGAATTTAATGATCAAATCAAAATAAACAATCATCTTCATAATCACTTTGATATGTTAGTTTATGTATATCAGATCTTAATAGTTATCATTCAAACATCACATGTCAAAGAAAATAAACTCATCATTATGTCTCAAACAATCAGGATAATCAATCAACATCCATTCTTAGTAAAATCATGCGTAAATAGTATAGTTAGAGAAATATTTTTCCAATATGTTCTTTTGTATTCAGAGTCATAGCATGATTTACCTATTCCACAACTAAATACTAAAGATTTTAGGATTATTCAATCAATCAATCATGATATATATATATGTTGGAGTTTGTAACCTAGAACCAACTACTTGGTACATTATTCATTAATAAATACCTTATCACATCTTGATTGTTCTTCTTCATGAAAATACATGTGATAATGTCCTAAGGACAACTACTGCATCAAAGGCTCATAATAGATCCCCTTTATGATGAGAACCTGAAAGTTCCATAACAATGTTATTAAATATATGTTCTATAGTTAGATGACGTTATTTAAGGGACACAAATAATAATATCCATTTGGGGTGAGGGCTCATAAAACATTGAGGCACCTTATCATGGTGTGCGCCCTTAGTAATATCCCAGAGGATATTATTAGAACTAGACCCACAAGTAGGAAATCCACATTTAATAGTGTCATTGGATGTTTCTATCTTAAAACGTGTGTATTGGTCATTAGATATTAATAATATTATTAATGTGAATTACAACTTGCACACTTAGATGTATTGACGAATACTATGATGACAAACTGTTCGCAGCGAGGTAGGATATTTTGGGTGCATCGCGAGTAACAGTAAATTAATAGATATTGTGAGAAAAAAATTTCTCTTCTGTTCCATAATAAAAGTAGATATCTCTGGACATTTTATGGAATCTATATAGCCTAAATAAAGCCATGGCTATTGTATGAAATGGGTAAATTCATTTCTAGAAAGTCAAATAATAAATATTCGAGCACATGGGTTGATGGCACTAGCATGCAACCCACATGATTCAAGATATCATGAAAAAGGTATTATATTACACTGTAAGAATTTGTATGAGGTGACACGTCATTGCAACGTTAACTTCTTTCTTGATCGGTTCCTTGGAATGATGCTAGACGCTATCCATGGACTTTAGGGAGGCTCGACCTAATGCCATTGAGAGAAAGGCCTAGAGGGTCACACATTAAGTGTGTCCATGTATCTCAGTTAAATATTAATTTAAAAAATTAAATAATGATTATTCCCGAATGTGGTTTAACAATTATTTAAGGATGCCTGATCGCATTTATATCAAAACTAGTTATTCGAGAGAATATATTGTGGGTGAAATAATATATATTTATTAGTGAGTAACGAAGTTATATTAATTTGAGTAATAAATATCCCTTACTCAAGGTATTATAAATATGGTGGAGAAAATAAAGAAGAATGAAAACTAGATAAACACGTCATGTACATTTAATGTACATGCCATGTATTTTTCAAGTAAAATGAGTTCACACCGGTTATTAATGATTACACACCGTGTAGTTTTTCCAGTTGGGATTTTGAGGAAATAATATCATTTTATTAAATAATATTTATTATAATTAGCATTGTGCATGTCAATGAATTAATCATTCAACATGGGGGTTTTTAATAAGAGTTAATGAAATAAATAAAACACGTAACACCTTTATTTATCGTCATAACACTATAACCTCAAACCTAATTATAAATATCCTCACAACCCCAGCATTTTCTAGAGAGAATCGTAGTGCAAAAAAATTCTAGAAAATTATCTCAAGGCCAAGAGAACACCATCCCCTAAGAATGCTCTCAATACTGAGAGAGATCCCTATTCACTAGATCAAGGCGATCAAAGGTGGAAAACGCAAACAAAGGATTATCCATCCTAGCACCCATAGATTCCTTTGTGGACGTCCAAAGATATTTGGTTCATGTGTGGATCACCGCTAGAGGAATTACACACTTCGGTTCTGTGAAATAATGACAGATCACATCGAAACATGACCTAAAATCATCAAAGAGGAAATAATTAAATCAAGGTAAATCATGTCAATTAATTAAATTAATTTTAACCAACATATGATGTTTCTCTAGATGGTTCTGAGTCCCTTATCTTTCTTTTTGTTATTCGTTCTATTCTTAATAACCAGCATTTTATTATCATGATGGATCTCAGATTGAACATTGTTGAATAGTGAAATTAAAGTTGGTAAAACCATCCAATGCACTTACGATGTGCCCAAAACCTACAAGTCATTTCAGATTAGTCATATCGTTGAATATAATTATTTAGTTTTTCATTGGTGATTTATGCATTAAATAACTTAGTTGTTTCAATTCAAGTAAATCATTCTTTAAAATCTAAATATCGAGATCTATTCCTCCCCTCTCATTTCTCGTTCACTTTACTAAAATGTTTTTTTTCTTTTAATTTTGATTAATATAAAATAGAAGAACTCATCCCGAGTTTCCAAACGATCATTGCCATAAAACACCAAAATAGAAAGAGTGTATTCTGAAGTATATGATGTGTACTATTGGTTCAATGCATTGACTAATCTGCCATATCAGGCCATGTATTGTATACTATCCATGTGTTTTATAACACTGTGTGTTGGCTAGGAATAGGTGGCACACTGTTTCTAGATTTTCACGCTATGTGGTCCAACTGAACATGGCGTGTAGTCCATTTGGGTTAGGGTTGGACCATGTACACCGTTCACGGCTTACCCATCTAGAAACAGTGTAACGCGGATACTACATGACGTGTGTCCAATTGAACCCGCTTTGTACTCTGAAAATTTACAACGTTCATCTAAACACCATGTCCCCGAGTGTGTAATTCAGATGGATGGTGAAAAAAAGTACACACTGTTTAGTCATAACTACACTATATGTAATCATCCAAATTATAAAGATTCATTAAAATTTATTTTTATATTATAAAAACTCTTGAGACGTGTACCATAGTGCATGCTTAAAGCTGAGGAACAACACATGATATGTTTTTTATATATATGTGCTTAATTTAACATTTGTGTAATGAACATGAATTCACCGGGTTACCTCCAAGGTACTAGTAATGTACAAAGATATTTTTAGATGAATTTATTTGTTTAAAATTACGATGGATGGGAATATCAAGGAAATTCATACAATGGTTTAAGACAAAAGGATTGATTGAATAAAGATAATTAATTTATTCATGTGTGATTTATCTTAAGAAATAAATGTTAATGAATTGAATGATAGTTTTATTTATTCGTAAATATAATTGCATGTATTGATGATAATGAGATAGACCACGATCTTTTTAGTTGAATGGTTTATTTTATTTAATTTATTTAAATTAAATTTGTTGGCATGTGAGCCTTCTCCTCATTAATATGAACGACATCAGCGCCCAAGGATTCTTTTATGTAAAAACCTCTTTTACCCCTCGCCTGCATGTGAGATAAATGCATATTTAATGGATGGATCTCCCAAGCTAGTGGAGGCAAGTCAAGTTAGGAGCTAGGGTGAAACTAGTCCAAGGAGATACAAAGGTGGACATGTGGAAAGCTGTAAACACAAACCCAAAAGGTTCAAGGTGTTTCTCTCCTAGGTCATAGGTTATTTTATCAACCACATGATAAAATAACTAATAGAACAAGCTCAGGATCACACAATTTATTTTATTTCTATCAGTTTCATGGTTTATTTATAGTGGGTGTGTTGTTACGATCACAAAACTAATGAATTAGACAAGAATGCAAGATGGAACTAAAATGAAGATCAGATTATGCATAAATATTACCTTATAAATGGTAAATCACATAAGTATATCCCACTTAATATTAACAAGCATGTAATCAACGATAATAAAATAAAAATTTATGTATAATGATAAAATCCCTTAAAGAAATATTATGTCGTTATAGCCTTCCATAATCATGGTTAGAATCGAACCATAGTTCAAAGTGCTTGACCAACCCTAGGTGGGGTGCTTTCATTTATCCGGGAATTATAATTCATGGTTTTGGGTTGACCTAACTTGGTTTGCACCAAGGGATGACTTCCACAACAGGACTTGGTGTGACCAAGCGGGAATGGTTGAGGAAATCCAAAATAAAAGGATTTCAAGATTGGGGAGTCCACTCATCGAATCAAGGAGCTGTGAAATAATGCAGTTAACATTTGGAATGCCTAACCAAAACCCTTAAAGTTTCTTTAACAACCCAAGTTTCTGTAATTCTAAGGAAAATACAGATCATTTCCACTATAGTATCTAGGCAACAGAATATTCTGAAGTCAATGGTGAGGTCTATTGGATTACGATAAAATAGTGGGAGTCTAATATGAATTAATATATTTATCTCAGTTTTTATAATAATGTACTAAAACTTTTCACATCTTAATTTTTATAAAATGAAAGAAAAATGACTTCGAACATATCATTTCAAACCATACTCTAGAAGGAATCCTTTCTCACCGACACCAATTTCCAATCGCGGAAGGGGCGTTTACGTGTCATCCTTCGCCACGAAAGGAAATTGTATGTACTGGAAGATCCTATTCCAATTGCACCTGGAATGGAGGCCAGTGATGAGGAACTATCTATCTACATGAAACTCATGGATGAAACCACAAATGTGTGGTGTTTCATGCAATCAGCCAGGTCTAATATGCTCTTGATGCAATAAGAAAACATGGATGCATATAGAATGATGTCACACCTTAAGGATCTATACGAAGAGAAGGCGTGACAAGAGAGATATGATATCTCCAGCTCTTTGTTAACAACAATTATTGGAGACTCTTCACCAGTTGGGCCTCATGTAGTTAAGCATATTGGCTACATTTAACATGTGGCCACACTAGGGATCAAATTCTCGGATGAATTGCGTATAGATCTCATTCTATCATCACTTCCCAAGACCTTCTCTAGCATAATTTTCAATTATAACATGAGAAACAATGATAAGAGTCTATCAGAACATCGAACCTTAATTCACCTGGTAGATAAGGATACAGGGTTTGACAAACCCGTAGTTCATATGGTGAATAAAAAAAGGATGGACAAGGAAAGGGGGCCAAATACTTATAAAAGTCATAATTCCCCCGAGCGACGTCCCTCCAAGAATGTGATAATCTAGAGGTAGGGCATAGAACATGATGCCAGATGTTATTCATGTTTAATGCAAGTACACTAGAAGAAGAACTGCACTCAGAAGTGTGGGGATGCTAATGTTGTGTTCGTTATCGTGTGTAATCTTTACATTTCTAAACATTTCTATTAGATACAGCTTGTGGGGCACACATATGTATTCAAATTCAGGAACCAAGTATATTTAGAAAAATTTATATATGAGTGGTGGATCTTCAATATACCTATGGTGCAAGGATGGAAACGTTGGCTATTGGCGATTACCACCTCTCATTGCCAACTAGGATGATTTAGGTATTTCATAACTATTATTATGTGCCTAGTGTTACCATGAACATTATTTATGTATCTTGTTTGGATATGGATGGATTTATTTTCAATATTGGAAATAAGGGTTGTCTCTTTTATAAGAATGTTGTATGTTATGTTATGGAACTTTTAAATAAGGGTCTGTATGGATTAAATATTGAAAACCAAGTGTTGGCAATCGATAATGAAACGAACTCACATTACTCATACACCACCTAGTTGTGGAATCACCATCTCGGTCATGTAAACGATATGTGCTTCAAAATGCTCTGCCAATATAGTTATATGGACTCTACTGAGCTAAAACCACTTCTTAGATGTCACACTTGTTAACAAGAAAAAATGGTCCAGCCGCCCTTCAGTGGATAAGGTGAAAGGGAAATAGAGCTTCTAGGATTGATTCACGTAGATGTGTGTGGACCATTTCTAGTAGAAGCAAGAGGTGTATATTAATTAGTCATTACTTTTACTGGTGATTTTAGTAGATATGGATATGTCTACTTAATGTGGTATAGGTCAGAAACCTTAGTGAAATTTAAGGAATTCAAGAATGAAGTAGAGAATCATCATGGTAAAAAGATAACGAAACTATGATCTGATCGAGGAGGAGAATATCTGAATAAAGAGTTCATCAATCATATATTGGAGTATGGAATTCTATCTCATTTCACTCCTACTTATACACCATATATGAATGGTGTTAGTTAAAGGAGGAAACACAAATTTTTGGACATGGTGAGGTAAATGATCTGTCATGCATAACTTTTATTATCCTATTAGGGATATGCATTACAAACTGTAACATACACATTAAACCGAGTACCAATTAAGGCTACAAATGGAATTCCATCTTAGTTATGGAATGGAAAGAAACCCATTTTGTCTCACACATGTATATAGGGATGAGAGGCGTTTGTTAAGTCCTACGTAGAAAACAACCTAGGACCCCGGGGCACGAGGTGTATCTTTATAGGATATCCAAAGGAAATGAAAGCATATTACATATATAACCCTTTAGACAAGAATGTGATTGTCACTAGAAAAGCCATCTTTCTTGAGAGGGAGAAAAACAAAAAAAATTATTTCTTGAGAAAGATTAACATAAAAAAGGATGATGCTCAAGATACACATGAGTTGGTACAGGAACAACTTCCACAGGTCCCCCTGGAAGAGGTTCCATAAACACAAGTACTGCGTAGGAGCTCAAGAGAGGTAAGGGAACCAATGAGACTTGGCATCCTAGTCACTGAGGATGGTGAATAATTATTGTTGGAAAATTATAAACTTCTATCCTACAAGGAAGTAGTAGAAAGCACAGAAGCTGCAAGATGGATGGAAGCAATGAATTTTGAGATGGATTCCATGTATCAGAACTAGGTTTGGGTTCTAGATGATAAGCCAGTTGATGTAAATCTTATTGGATGCAAAAGGGTATTAAAGAGAAAACATGATGTGGAAGGTCTAGTTAGAACCTATAAAGCAAGGCTAGTGGCTAAAGGATTTAAACATTGTTAAGGAATTGAATTCAATTAATCCTTTTTTCAAGTTTCGATGTTTAAATTCCTAAGAATAATACTTTACATATAATCTTACCATTACTATGAAAATTGGAAGATGGATGTCAAAACGACAATCCTTAACGCGAACTATCAGTAAGATGTATATATGACACAATCAGAGGAGTTTGTGTCACCAGGTAAATCAAAACAGATTTCAAAGTCGCTGAAATCCATTTAAGGATTAAAGGAAGCATCCAGGTAATGGAACATTTGATTTTATGATTCCATAAAGGAATTTGTTTTCATTACGAATGAATGTGATCCATGTGTTTATAAGTGGTTTAATGGGAATGCGAACGTTATCCTTGAAGTATAATTTGATGAAATATTACTTATTGGAAATGATGTATCAATCTTACAGTCAGTTAAGGACTGGTTGAACAAGTGTTTCTCCATGAAGGACTTGGGTGAAGCAGCCTCCATTCTAGGGATCAAGATCATTGCTGATAGATCCAAGAGGCTACTTGGGTTACGTCAAGATATATACATTGACCAGATACTAAATATAATTAGTATGGAACAATCCAACAAGGTATTAGTTCTAGTGTCACATGGACTACATAATTCTAAAAAAATCTGTACATAGTCACAAATGGAGAAAGATAGACTGAATAAGATCCCATATGAATTGGCTATAGGATCCATTATGTATGCCCTGTTATGTACCTAGAATAATGTTGCCCATTCACTGAGCATGGTAGGAAGATATCAAGAAAATCCAAGAGAACAACATTGGACTGTTGTTAAAACAATCCATAGGAATCTAAGAAAATCTAAGGATATATTTCTGGTGTATGGAGGAGACGAGAAGCTTGTCATCAAAGGGTATGCTAATGATGGTTTTCCGACAGATCAGAATGATCTGAATTCACAATCTTTAAATGGTTTTTGTCTCAATGGAAGAGCTGTGGGCGGGAAGAGTTTAAAGCAATCAGTTGTCGCCGAATCTAGTGTGGATTCCGAATATATAGTGGCTTCTGATGCAGCCATGGAAGCCTTTGGATTCGCAACATTGTCTAGGATCTTGGTGTGGTCCATAGTGGTAAATATCCTATCCCATTTTATTATGATAATACTACAGAGATGTCTCTTGGAAATGAACCAAGGTCACATCAACAGACAAAGAACATACTCCAAAATTATTACATATTAATAGATTTATATCAAAGAGGTGAAGTTACAGTGAGGAGAGTCTATATGGAAGAGAACATGCTTAACCCCATGACTAAATTCCTATCTCAACAGACACATACATATCATGTTAGAGATAGTGGGTTAAAGGTTCATAGAAGATGGTTCTAGTCCAAGTGAGAGTCTATTAGAGTAGGTGGCCTAGAACCAACTAGTTTGTATATTATTCATTAAAAAATACCTTATCACATCCTAATTGTTCTTCTTCATGACAATTCACGTGATAATGTCCTAAGGACAACTATTGAATTAAAGGGTCATAGAGGATCTCTACTATGATGAGAACACGAAAGTTCCATATCACTGTTCTTGAATATATTTTCTATGTACGGATGATGTTATTTTAGGGACACAAATAATACATGCAAATAGGGTTGAGGACTCATAAAACATTGAGGCACCTTCTCATGGTGTGTGCCCTTGGTAATATCTAGGAGGATAATATGAACATGAGACCCGCCAGTATGAAATCAACATTTCATAGTGTCATTGGATGTTCCTATCTTCAGACGTGTGTATTGGTCCATATACTTTAGGATAATTATTAATTGGTATTATAACTCATGCACACAGATATATTAACAAAATCTATGATAAAACACTATTCACATTGAGGTAGAATACATTGGGTGCGTCATGAGTAATAATACATTAATAGATAATACAAGAAAGGATTTGCCTCCTCTGTTCCATAATTAATGTAGATATCTCATGCCATTTTATGGAATTGATATAGCGTAAATAAATCCACATCCAATGTACGGAATGGGAAAGTTCAATTCAAGAAATTCAAAGAAAGAATAATTGAGCACATGGTTTGATGGCACTAGCTTGGAACCCACTTGATTTTAAATATCGTGACAATGAGATTATATTACACGGTAAGCATTCGTATGAGGTGGCACGCCATTGTGGTGTTAAATTCTTTTTCTATGGGTTCTCAGCATGTTTCTAAACGCTAACCATAGACTTTTGGAAGGCTCCACCTAATGCCCCTGATAAAGAGGCCGAGAGGGTCACACAGTAAGTGTGTCTCTGTATCTCAGTTAAATATTATTTTAACATGTTAAATAAATATTATTCTTGAGTGTGGTTTAATAATTATTTGAGGATGTCTGATAGCAATTATTTTTACACTAGTTATTCGAGATAATATATTGTCACTGAAATAATATATATTTATTAGTGAGTAATTTTGTTACATTTATTTGAGAAAAAAATAGCCCTTACTCAAGGTATAATAAATGTGTTGGAGGAAATAAAGAAAAATTAAAACATGATAATGTTGTAGTGTACAATTAAAGTACATGCCATATAGTTTTTATGGAAAATGAGTACATTTTTTTTAATAAAGATTAAATGTCGTGTAGTTTTTCCAGTCAGGATTTTGAGGAAATAATTTAGTTTTATTAAATAATATTTATTATAATCACTGTGGGTGCATGCAAAGGAATTAATCAGTTGACATGGGGTTTTTCATAAAGAGTTAATGAAATAAATAAAAAGTGTAACACGTTTATTTATTTTTATAACTGTATAACCTCAAACCTGATTATAAATATCCTCACAACCCCAACACTTATCCAAAGATAATCATTGTGCAAAAAATTTAAGGAAAATTCTATGAAGGTTGAGAGAACTCCTTCCTCCAAGAACGCTCTCAAGACCAAGATATATCCTCCTCCATTGGATCAAGGTTATCTAAGAAGGACAACGCAAACAAAGACTTCTTTACCCTAGCACCTGGATATTCCTTTGGCGATGTCTAGAGATATGTGGTGCATGTGTGGATCCCCACTAGAGGTAGTCTATAGTTGACTTATGCGACGCAATGACGTATCACATCAAAAAGTGACATGAAATCATCAACGTAGAAATAATTCCATCAAGGTAAATAGTTTCAATTAATTAAATTATTTATAACCAACATAAATTGATCCTATCGATTGTTTTGTGACCCTTCTCTTTCTTGTAATTCTCCATTCTCTTACAAAGATCTTGCATTTTATTATCTTCACGGATCACGGATTGAACATTGTTCAACACTAAAATTAAAGTAGGGAAAACCCACCTACGTTCTTCTGCTGTGCCTGGAACCTACAATATATAAATTTTAATTCAATTCATCAATAAAATTTCAAAATCATAATTTCATGTTAATTTTACAATTCGAATTTCAAAACCAAAATAAGGGTTTTCATTTTGTTAATGAAAAATTAAATTTTCATTTTAATTCTTATTACACTATAATAAATGTCAAATTAACTCTTAAAATCATTTCCCAATTCAATATATCATTTCTAAAGTAACCAAATACATATAATACATTTGGAAATAGTTATTATTTCAAAATTATCATCGATTTTAAATCAATAAAAATAATACATTAAAATAAAATTTAAGAAAAAAATTAAAATATGATTCAATTAAAGTATGTAGAAATCATTTTAATTTTAGTGTAAATAATTAATTTAACCCTTTATTTTATATCAAACATTCAATAATTAATTATTATTGGAAGTCACCATTATAGTGGTGAATGAGATAAATATCACCATTGAAAAACATAATCATGGTCCAGTAAATCCCATGCCATACACATCCTCAGTATTTGCAATCATATCTATCAAAAAAGAGAAGATATGGAAAATTAATTATAAGATAAATATAAATCATTGTATACTATATTGTGATCAAATTTATACATTGGTGATTTGATCATGTTATAATATAGGTTATAAGAGAAAAAACATTTTACGAGACTCTATAATCCATTGGCATGAATGATATTTTGATATATGATCTCAATAATAAAACATGGGTATAATATATTAATTTTGGAAATACATAGAATTTGTTTATTCCCATGACACTAAAACTTATAAATAATAAAAAATGTATAGACTAGGAACTAATGGAATAGACTATGCCATAGCCACCAGTTCCCATACAATAAAATGTTCAACATTCACTAAGATCCTATAAAACTAGGATATGTTTTGGAACATCATACATACCACACAAAAGAAACTATAAAAATAGAATATACACACAAAACCACATCTACACCACGGATCCACTACATATTGTAACCCAACCAAAAATGGAAATGGAATGAAAATTGGTTATGTTGTACTTTTGAACTCTAATTTATAACCATTATCCCATATATAATATCTCATCACCTCTATGATATAACCCCTGCATAAAATTATAAAAACCCCAAATTAATTGTTAGGAATGATATGCATATAAAAGGTGATCAAAAATAGGGAATATTGGTATGTGAATGCATTGTATTGAGATGTTAAAATATCCTTAGCACATTAACATTATTCTCCCAGAAACCACGTAATGAAGAATCCATGTCCATGAGTTTATGTTGATGCTCTATAATTAGTGAATAAAATTTAAATTTCATGATATAATTATAATTATCACTTAGTTTCACCCAAACTATACATATAGAGTTCTCAAGATAGACTTTTTCCACAAAATGAATGACCCAAATAGGATGCTCTGTCAAGATGAAATCAGTACCAACATCAATGTTCTTTCAAATCAAAATATGAAATGGATAAAAAAGATACATTATATGTTGTGATTCATAAAACATTTCCTTAATTTAACTCAATTGAGGTCAAAATCCATGAACTAAACCACATTTCAATTCATTTTAATGACCTCAAATGATACCATTTATCTCAGTGAAGAATTTCGCAATTTCTCTTGTCATTAATGACCCAAACAAGGGGATATTATCATAACCACCTGATCAAAAAATAAAATATACATGAGTTATATTAATTTACCATTATATTATTTATACCAATATCTACTCTATCTATTATATGAATATTACCATTAATCATTTCCATAATATCTTAAAACCAAATATGTCCAATCAAGGAGGTTTCACAAGTCTCACACTGACATTATTATGATTCTCATAGGTTCCTTCCAATTACTTATATGGTATTATATATATTTACCAATGATGTATTTTGATATAGGAAAAGAGAACCAATCACAAGTGTTTATCTCAAGGTCCAATATCATCGTGAAAACCAACAAAAATAATGTATCCAAGAATATATATATATATATATCGTTCTCAATAGATATAAGTCTATATATTATAATTCATACTCAATATCACATTGGATCCTAATTCCATTGGGAGGCCTCTCAAAAGACCATATGTGAACTATGGATCCCTATCAGAAAATATAACAATTAGAACTCCATAAGATATTAAAATTTATTGTACATAATTTTTTTGGAATTTTACTTCTATGGTCACATGATGAATGTGTATAATGTGAGTTTATTTGGGAATATAATTTATTACTACCCATATTAAATTCTTCTTTAAAGGGTCATGAAGAAACCCAACCTTTATATACATATAAACCTACTCTCACTAACATGTAGTAATTATATGTGTTCAAAAAAACATGATGTCTTCTAGTTCATGGCAATTACCTATTAGCTAGTATAATAATGATATATAAATCTAGTGATGTATTTTGACATTGTTGTGCACCGAAATTGTTTCCTAATGTCATAGATAATTTACATGGACCCAAGATTTAACAATTATTGGGAATTATTAAAATCCCCTTTACCAACTCATATAATGGGAAAATATATAATGAACATGTTACAGATAAAATTTATCATTAACTGGTGTTGGAAGCATTTAATTCCTTCAAATGAGATATATGACTTGATGATGGTATTCCCAAAATAATGATATTCTAAAATTACATTTAAATTATTATGATGATTCTAATTCTAAATACTAATCTCATGAAGAGATGATAGAAAAAAACACATTATATAAAAATATCAGTCATATTCACCGGAAATCCCAAGTGAATTCGAGAAATTATACCAATCAAATTCCCATCATATAATGATTATTTTAGGCCCGGTGTCTCTATATTCATTATCAATGAATCAATAATGATATTATTCATTCCATATTTATACTTAATTTAAAAAAAATATAATAGGTACTCGACCACATTTCCCTACAGATATTCCAATGTTTTTTAAGAAGATATAAGTCAAATATTTTTTGTTTAGAATACATTATAAATCATTCAACAGAATGAAAATTAAACTAAAACATTTTAGAATTAATCATGAATATGAATTCAACATCATCTTTAAATAATTATTCTCATTTCTTCAAATATTTTGAGAAGCAAATGCAATAACATTATTTCCCAACATGAGTACTCAACCCAATCCATAAAATTATGTGTCCAAAAATTACAAATTTCCATTCCGATCATATATAAGTGTCAACAATGGAAAAAAAGATACAAATTTATATCAACCAACCAAATATTGTTTTCCAATTTTAATCAACAAATATAATCATTCCTTTCTGCAAGGGAGTGGTCATCAGAGAAGGGAAATTTGAGAAGTCTTTGAGGAATCTGTGGTAAAATTCTGATAAACACAAGAAGAATTACATATTGAAAAAATTTCATAGTTATTATGATTTTATAACACCATTCACCATCATAGGATCAACTAAAATACCATGGTTGTGATGATGAGTTAGAATAAATTTACTTCCATAATCTAGAAAATACATTTCAATATCTTAACATAATGTTTGTGATTTTCTAGAATTTATAAACTTTCTCTTAAATGGTGAACATGATCCTCTTTGATCTATGAGTAATCGAATATATAATAGTAAATTATTACTATTCATGATTCATGGAACTCACAAAATATTTGATTCGTCAATTCTATAAAATAATGAATATAATTAGTAAAAAAATGTTACAAACAGGTACTACCAACATTTATACCTACACAAGAATGTTTAATTCATGATATTAATTTCGTTAAATATAAACTAACTTTTGAAATATCAAATATAATAATAAATTAACCATTAATCCCCATTAAAATGATCATTAAAATCATATAAGAATGGAGAAAAAAACTTATGTTACCATACATTGAATTTTATTTTTATAATCATCATATAAGGGAAGTGTCCCATTAGCTTCACATGAAAAATAATTAGAAACACCCAAGTTTACACACATGAGAATATGGAGAAATTATCCAAAAAATTAAACATATTGATTTTTATATATTTCATTTCAAAAGTTGCCACATGTTAAAACATTCTAAAGATGTGTTTGGTGTGTGATAATTAGTCAATAGATTTCCATACGTATCTTACCAATGTAAAACCAGAGAATTTATATGTAAAAAGAAAAATAAACATTATGACATATAGATGATTACACCCCAACAATATTATTAATCCATTTCAATATAAATATAATAATTTATATATCCTAGCCCTAAAAATTTCATAGGTCTCTACATAGTCTAAGGTATAATATTCCCTGGAAAACCATGAAAACACCATTACAGAAATTATACGAGACCTGAAAAATATAACTATAATTCCAGGATTTATGGGTATTGAGAAAATCTGACAATGAAATGAAATGATGAGATTTTATGTTGAGCACTATCAAATACCATGTAATATCAATCTATAATATAGAGAAGATCTAATAAATACATTATATAACATATTCTATATTTTATCAAAGGAACATAAAAATATTTAGAATATAAGCCATTAAATCCATAGGATGTTTTAGAAAATCCAGAAAGAAAGATGAAATGAATGAATATACAGCACCAACCCAAAAAATGTATTCACTAAAGATGAATCTATTGTGATGGTACATTTCACTATCACTAGAGATTTATTTTATTCCTTCCAAGACACTTATACTACATTAAAAATAATTATTTGTGATGTCGATGTAAGAACCCCATAGTTCTATAAAATTCTAACTGAGATATATTACATTTAGGTGATTATGAGGTTGTTCCACTATACATAAAAAAATAAATGATATGTAAAAGGTTCTCCATGTGTCTAGAATGCCCACATGTTCCATAAATCTTCATAGCCTCATTAGATACCCTCTTTAATTCTCATAAATTCCACACTATAATCATTCCAATGAGCCTCTTCTAGAAACCATGGAAGGTCTAGACAATTCTAGTATTGTGATCATACAAGAGACTAATCATTCATCATCATTTCTTTAATATATCTAACAGAACTAACACTAACCATAATAAGAACTCCCTTAAACCCTAACTTATTATCCACGACAAACTTATCCACCAATTTTATATCCAAACTGTCAAAATAATTGGAGATTTTCAGTATGAATACTTTAGAATTTATTTTAGGTCAAAGAACAATTATTAATCACTATGCCATGAGATTCTATTATCTCATGACATTAGTAAAAAACATAAAAGTTCACCAAAACAATATTCATATTGATTTATATTTATATCTCCTAATTGAAGGTTTTGAAACACCATAGATTGTTTGACAACCATAATCTATAGAATAAAATTTTCATTTAATATATCGGTAGATTCATTACACTCCAATACTTCTTGTTTATTCAATTTAACCATCAAATCCCCACAATTCATTATAAGTGATTTTAATATTAAAGGTAGAACACATCACTTTTATAGCATAATTATATTCCATGAACCAAGAAAGTTTCTAAATCTTTTTCAACTGATCCTCTAACTATTGGGGAACGTTATATAATTTTAATGTTGTTTATATCTTTTCAAAAAACACATATGTATGATATATAGTATTATCCCTTTATAGTTATAGAGTTTTTTCCTGAACAGAAATGTGTAGAAGTACCCAATCCAAACATGGAAAACACACACCACTATATTAATTAGTTTTGGATCCACTGCAGGTTTTTCATTCCCTAGTTGATTGGGTGATCCCTCTTAAGGACGGTTCAATCATTTTGATTCTATAATGGTACTATAGAAAAACAACATTAAACATAATAACAAATGTAATGATACTTAGATGATCAAATAAATAAAGAATTATAGTAATATTAGTTATGCCAACTTGATTGAAACTATTGGGGTTTTAAAAAATAATGTTTTAAAAAAATTTAAATTAGAAAAATTTATTCATCAAGGAAGATTTTACCAAAACTCACAGTAACAAAAGACAATATTTGATAAGAGATGTTCAGCCACACACTGGTAATTACCCAAAATGCCATGACAATCTTATTTATTATATACAAGAATTTCCCAGCATGAATAATGTCATGATGAATATAAGTTTATGTTCAATTAGTAGTAATTTTCCACAAACAATATTAGGTACCCTTGTACACTAGTACCTTATCTGACGTAGATATAGTGAAGGTTTTTTTATCTCTATGGTGATGAGGATTTACACATGACATCAACAATATAGCAAAGGAAATGATTATTCAACATGTATAATAAAAATATATATATAAATAGACTCACTATTAATATGACAAACATTCCTTGAGAATAATCGTACAACAAGAAGTAAACCAAATATCACAATGTAAAGCAACGTCTAAAATATGATATAATTCTTCCTGAAAATTTCTCAAAATAAATGTGAAAAATGGGGATTGTAACTCGGCATGTAAAATCCATCACCCATGGTCCCATGAATAAAGTATATCAACCACATACATGTGGAATTTTTCCCTCTATTAGATTTCAAAAATCATAATATTTAAACGCCCAAATGAAAAAGAACGTTTGGAGATGGTTTCCAAGTAGAATCTCACCAAACGTTTCATAAATCATTCAAATACAATGAACCACTAATGATTCAATTTTTAAAAAATATATTGTAGTGAATTAAATTTTTTGAATCAACAAATAATTTTAAATATTGAAAATTAATGATATATAAAAATTGGATAAAATGAATATTTTCATAATATTTAAATGATAATACGAAACTAGTTTTATAATCACAATTATTCAATATTAATTAATTACCAAAAAATATGTTTATAAGCCTTGATATAATTTTTTTGGACAAATGATCATCACACTACTCAATTAATCATCATTTCCCAATGTGTATTAAAAAATCTATATGGAACATGAAGTCAATATAATCAATTATGTCGCAAACAATCAAAATCACCATTCATTTTAAGATATATTTTACTAGAATAATTGTAAATCATTTCATTAAATTAGTTCTCAATTCAAGAAATGTTTTCTCATATCAAAACATATTTTAAATCCCTTTAAATAAGGTTTTTTATCCCAAATATCAATCCATAGAATTTACCCATAACAATAATTAAATACCAAGGTCTACAAGAAATATAAAAATAAATTTAAATTAAAACATGTAGTCATGGTTTCTATTTTCGTGAACATCATTATATAACCACAAGCATTTTATCACAAGATAATAGAATCACTCGAATATAGAACTACTAATAAAGAGTAAAGGGTCAGAAAGACCCCCATGGAATACATAGAATCATGATCCAATATATCAAGTTTTTAACATAATAAAAAAAAATTATGAATCATTATTATCAAATAAAGTCAAATAATAAAATCGGATTCTATGTCAAATATAATGTTCAAGTAATCATTGATATACAAAATCCATCCATCAGTGCTTTGAATCGATAATAATATATTCAAGATACGAATTAAATACATTTTGATACTTATAAATCCAATAGAATAAATTACATTTGATTGTGTGATATTTATAAAAAATGTGGGATTAAAATTCTAATACATGAAAAAAGGGGCATGGTGATACATTTTCCCCCACATAATAGAAATGATATAAATATGTGGAATGTGGAATAGTGGAGAAGACCACGCGATACTGACACAACCTCAATATACAATAAATTTCAATAGATAGATCCTATAAACCTGATATAGTCTAGGGAATAACCAACACACTATGATACAACCACTACAAAAATAAAAAATTCACATTAAACAACCTCAATATCTTATCTCCACTCATAGCGGCAACCAAACCTAAAATTAAAGATGCATAAAGATAATGTATTTCATATTTATGCATTCCATTCCACAACCATATTCTCTTATTTCCCAAACCCTTAATTATTTATCTCTAACCATTATAAAAAAGTATATAAACTCTAGAAAACAATGGGAATGAAATCTAAAAGGGGATCAAAAAGAGGGATTATATGTACCTGAAATATTGGAAATGAAATGATAAAAATTTTATGTTTAGTAATTTTTTAAACAATATGTATGATTGATGATTAAATTGACAAGATGTTCTACAAAATTCCATCTTGATGATTTCCAAACTATTTCTAAATGGGATCATTTACTCCACTATTTATATATACAATTTAATAACAAAATCATACGAATCATATTAGGATATCCTTAGTTATACATTATAATATTTCTATCAATATAGGTGAAAAAATCTATAAATTTTTCATCATAACATTATATCTAAAATATTCATAGTATAAAATCTCACAATGTGATATAAATAATATTTTTAGATCTAATTTGCCTAAACATCACAGTAGGTATATCATGTATTATATTATTACTATGAATTGTTATTCCATAAATAGTAAGATTATTAAATTTATATTCACCATTCATTATAATAGAAATCAGTGATTCAAGGTTTTTTGATTCTATATTTGAGTATAAATCACCCTAGAAATAATTATTTCAATATGTTTAATAATTTTTTATTGTGTCATGATAGAATCTAAAAAATGGATTTATAAATTAAAATTACAAACATGAATCAATATATTTTAGAAATAATATGTAGTAAGATAACCATAGATAATATAGGAATTCCCATTTCCCATGTCCATGAGATTTTTCATGATATCCAATATACATCTATATAATTATTTCTTATATTTAATTACATGTATTTCGTAACCATTTTGTATAATAATATTCAAGAAATTAATATAAAAATTTTAAAATACCTAATTATTTTTGCATCTATCATATTCCAAAATTCATTTTAATTTCATTTTAAGTGTATATTCTTACAACCTAAGGAGAGAGAAAACTCATATACCCAATTCACCCACTAAAACCTTTGTCTATTTGAATTATGATTTATCATATATTTTCTAATGATTTTGTCTTATATATCTTTAAAATTTTTATTTTAATCATTTAACTATAAGGGGTGGATAATTTTATTTTGATAATTATTTCCAACATGGTTATGTATGGTAAAAATATTCTAGAGAAACTAATCAATTTTTTATCCTGGCATCGAAAATATAGATAACCATTTTGGTAAGGATTAAAAATGAGAATAGTTAATAACTTCTTATCCTATTAGAAGAATAGATTTTTTTACTGGTCCATATACATTATCATTATAAAACCATGACAAGGAACTATATTAACCTTTTTTAGTTGACACTAATGTAGTGAACAAAAATTATTATTTATATGAAGCCATTGTATATTTTTCATATGAAAAATATGTTGTGATATTATTATTTAATAAACCATGTAATTATTTTGTATCATCAAATCTATGAACATATATGTGAATATAATAGATATGAAACTTATGAATCATCATATACATATCTAAGGTGGGTACCCTATTCACATTTTCTAACCTATTGGGGTGGGATAACATGAATAAAACATTCCAATAGAAAATATAATTTGTATGATAAAAATAAATTTGATACATGATTTTAGTAGACATTAAAAAGTGTATATGTAAGGAAATAACCTATGTTAATGAATATAATAATTATTATTTTTATTTCATTTTCCAGTCTTCATATAATAAAATATGGAATATTTTTATTTTATCTTTATAAGTATCTTTTTGAGGAATAATAATTTCAATTTAATTATATATTACACTATTTTATCATGTGTTGATAACCCTTAATATTAGACTCAATTTTTTTATTTCGATAGAAAATCTACTATCAGGTGTCCATATAACCCTTCTCTTAACTAAAGCAAAGCATTGGTCAATTATTAAATGGTATTTCGGCTGGAAACAGAATGAATGATTCTACATCATTGATTAATTTTGTGAACTTTTCAATCTAGAAATAATTTTTAGGATCTCCTCAACAACTTACTCAAAGTTAAATCAATCTAACTTGGGTGTCTTATATTGATGTAATTTTTTTATCAAAGCCCAAAATAATATGAATAACTTATGATAATTTTATGTTTCCCAATGAGTTTTATAGTAACACAAAGTTCTATGGATTAATTCCTAACAGATTATTGGAAGAAATACACTAACTTAAAAATATTATGTTATTTTATTAATTATATATAAAATTTAATTATTTTTTCCATTATATTCATTATTAGTCTCTGACATTGATTATTGTTTTCTACAATCATTTTATTATTCAGTGTCAATAACATTGAGAAATCATGATAATGATTAATTAGATAGAATTTGTCATTATTTTGTGCATAGAAAACCAAATTTTATAGAATATAAAATATACAATATTATAGTTATTCTTACACAATTTTTTAAATTTGTCAAACATGTTGTGTTTAAAAAAATAAAATGATGTAGAAACATTATATTGAGTATTTCATAATGCAACATCCACCTTATTTTAGTGGGAGTAATTATCAAATTTTTATTGAGATGTTGATTAATAAAATAGAAAGAATATTTTACATTATCATAAGTTCATAATAAGAAAATTTTATTTTAGTTTATTATAATTTGGAAGGTGAATAAGATAAATAGTGGGCATTTATCTAGGACATGAGGCAATGAGATGAAATTTTCATCTTAAAGTGGGATGAGTTTAAGATCATTATCATCAACAAGTACATTCCGAATATTTCTATATAATAATTGATATGGAATTCCTTTCTCTAAAGATTCACAATAATCAATATATTTGTTTATGTGATGAAAGTTTTACAAGATATGCGATATAGTATTCCGGTATTAAAATCAAACAAAAAATTGAGGATGATCAATTCGTCAGTGTATTTAAAAAAGACTCTAAATACCATGATCCATTAGTGACATTAGTATCTATGAATAAATTATTTTATGTGTAGTGAATTTAGAGATAGAGAATATCTTTACCCATCAATTTTAGGGATTTGAATAAAAAACATTGGAATAAAAAGCAAATTATAAGGACAGTGGAGAAAAGAAATTTAACTTTTCATTATTCTCATATTGTGGATATAAATTTGAATGAAATTTTTTTAATGACACCATTGTTTGTTTCATTTGTATAAATAAGTTAATCAAAAAATGAATTCTTATGTGATGTGAATAGACTATTCAAGGAAACGAAAATTGAATAATTCTAGAAAAATGATCCAACCACATTCCAATGTTTGAAATGAAATTAGTATAGGAATTACACAAACCAGTGCTCAAATATAATGGTTACTAATGTTTATAGACATCAACAACCTCTTAATCCTATAAAAAAGTCAAATGTAATGTTTTCACTATTACTGATGTGTATAAAAATGTGGTGAAATATACAAATATGATCCAATATAGAACTAATAATATCTTATTTGATTATGTATCATCCCACTCTTTATGTCTGGATAATTATTTAAGGGTATTAAAATACTACCTCAATGATTATATGTTGAATTAGCAGTGAAAACTCCCAATTCCATGATAATAACATCTCATGTCTATGATTTTTAATCAAATTATATTTGATGGAATGAACATTATTCAAATATAAGTATTCTCCTCCTATATGAATTTTATGATATCATATGAATATATTATCTTTTATTACAAAACATGTCAACAATAATTGGTGAGGAATGGATATCGTGTTTAATATTCTGAACAAACTTATGATTATAAATTAGTGAAATGATAAATATGACCTAGAAATAGAAATTGAATCCATTTTTTCTCTATATTAATATTGAAAATTGTTTTCGATCTAATATTTTTGGGTATAAACATTACATTAGTTATATTTTATGTTTATTGATTTTGTTAATTTATTTCTCGAATAGCTTCATAATCTTCCACTAAAATGTGATGTTTAGTTTTCCCCAGAAATCATATATACACCTACACATTTTTATATGATTTTATATAGATTTGTCTTGATTTAGTTGTATTAATAGAAAATTATACTCTATATGAATCATGAAAAGTGATACATTTGTCCATGTATATATACTTGGGGTGATTCTTATAAATGTTTTAGAATAAAAATTTACTAACGTGAATCTACATTTGTTATCAGGAACATAATAAGATCAATACAAGTAATAAGTACCAACACCACCATATTGATGAATTGTTTTATCAATTTAACAATACACAATATTTTTCCAATATTTACCTTTGATCTGGATATCACTAATTTTGGTTAATGATTGAAGATATATAGAATGGAAAATTCTAAACAGGGTATTTACACTTTGAATTTGTAGTTATTCACTTTTATCTTACCAATTTCCCTATTATATTCATGGATTTAATGAATAGTGTATTAAGATATTAACTATATATGGTTTTGGTAGTCTCTATAGATGATAATATAATATATTAATATATGAAAGATGATCATTAAGATCACATGACGATTTTATTAAAGACTATATGGAAAAATAATTCGTATGAAAAATTTACCAAAAGTTAAATTTTGATTAAACAATTGAGTATTATCAAGAAATGAATTTGATATTTTCAAAATACATCTACAATGTATATTTTAGGGATCAATTTTAGTCATATTAATCGTTATTAATCTATTTTAATTCCTAGTATAATCATTTTTACCTTAACCATGATAATTAATATTTACTATTATCAATATTTATTTTAGAATAAAATATAGTTAAACTTATTATATTATATAAAATATTATTATTTAAAATATAAAATCCATAACTACAAATTTATTTCATATAATTAGAAAAATATTATTTAAAATTAATCTTGATGATGGGGAGACATGGCTCTTTCTCAAAGAGAGAATGATTAAATCTTATATGGTATTTATATTTAAATTTAAAATAAAAATTATTATAATGACATTAATTGTGTTTATAGATATATAATTTAACTATTTTATTCTTTAAAAAAATAAAAAATATTATAACATTATATGTAATTTAATGGAATAATTTTTTTTTAAAATCATGTTTTTCACTATTAATTAAAAAATTATTTCATTGAGAAATTTCTCAAAATCTCACCTAAGCTAATTTGATATGATGATCCGAAAAATGAATTTAATTTTATGGAATTTTTGTTTCAATATTTTTTAATTATATTTTTATTTTTATTCAAAAATTAAATAAAATCAAATTTTTTGGAGAATGTTTTTTTGAAATATATAATTCCATTACAAAAAATTATGTAATATTTCTAAAAAAATTCCTCATATAAAACTATTATAGATAATATTTAAAATCAAGTTATTAATATTCATATTTATAAGTTGAATGGAATGGTTATACTTGTTTTTATTGAATATTAATTTTAACAACTTTACAAGGTATGTTAAAACTCAATGTTTTATGTCACACATGATCTCAAAGAAATCGACTTTATTCGTCAGAATTAAATTCATAAAAATTTAGTGTCTTATATTCCAACACTGTAAAAATGAATTTCCCACACGAAATTCATCACGCTTATAATAACAAATGAGGATATTATTGCATCATTATTTTCTGAGGATCTCATGTAGATTCCTCAAAATAGTTGTCTTTCTACAAAGAATTGACCATGTGAGTAGTTTTGCATCCTAAAAAATTCATTGTATGATTCAAAATCTATAATAGACATTCCTCATAAGAAAGATACTACTCTAGTCGTTCGACCTCTATGTTCAGTTCATGTTATGGTTAAGGTATGTAAATTCTAATATTAGATACACAAAACACAACATAATATTTAGAGAGGATATGTTAAATTGTCATTTTATATGTTATGATGTATATGTGAAAAACTACCATGCTACCAATATACCTAGGGATTTGTTTTGATATGTATCATAGGAAATTTTTATTCCTTTTTTTCATTGATAATTTAAAACATCAACTAATACTCCATGAAAATTAGTTTAAATTTTTTATGTATGAAGAAAAAACAATTCAAAAGTTCCCTAATATAATGATAAGTCATTACTTCTATGTAAAGTTATTTTTTGGTTGTCCAAAATGGATGATTCATTATAGGTTGAGGTAAAATTTAAATCTCTAAAACCTTATCCAATGTTCATCTTAAACCATTCCTTAAATTATTTCCTTATAATCCTTGAAAAATTGAACATTATAAAAGAGGATACTAAATTACTCAAAAGCAACATCACATTAATCCTTAAAACAAAATTATATATCTCTTAATAGTCACATTCCAACGATGTGAATTCTTTTATTTCGTATTCTCATGAAACAATATAATAACATCAATTATAAAAAACATTAATTAAAAAAATACGTTCTTCTATATTATGTAAATAACTTATATGTTTGGAGATATTCCATAAATGAAAAAATTATGTAAACACCATCAATGATAATATATAATTACTTGTCAAAATGTCATTTTTTGGTTCGATGATAATATATTCTATCCAAATTACAATATCCTTATCTATAATCTCTCTATCTAAATTTTAATATCTCATCATTGATAACATATTACGGGTTATTTTTTCCTAAATCATGAAAAATCCATGAATATCACATTTTTATTAAATTGATTTTTATGGAATTCAATTCCATTCATAATATTCATTCGTATCCACAAGAAATTTTTTTTTAAAAATTCCATATATACATCAAAATTCATGAATTACAAAAAAAAAATCAATCAAACCACTTTCTTGTTAAACTATTAACTAGGGTTGATAATATTTTTCTTCAATACTACATTACTATAAAATGAAATATGAATAATGAAAAAAAATTATTCAAAATAAATTAATCTCTATTATCACAGTTAACAAAAACAATAATTTTTAAATATCCCATAAATTTATCGTTTCATTTATGGTATCCTCATCATCAATAGTATAACCATTAATCATAAATCATTTCTGAATCTTTTCATGAGTATTCTGATTTTGACATTGATATTCTTAATTCCTATGCATTCAATAATTAAAACATTATTCTGTTGCTATAATCATAGGAAGACCATTGTTAAAATTTGTTACATGAACTGAACCTCTCATCTTTCCATAGAAATAACTTACTTAATGTCTGTGTCATTCACATATATGACATCATCTTATTCACTGAATACCTTCATCAAAGTGATTCTTCATAAATTCTAGAAATATAAAAAAATTAATCTTATTTCCTCCTTCGTATCCACTACCCAATCTCTCAGTGAACCACATCCCCCTCTTATTTGGTAAGCCATATAGATTTTATGGATCACATTTATAATCAGTTTCTGTAATTACGAATGAAGAATAACCCCGACATCCTTCTTTCTAGTCATCATCACATCTGGATACTCATCCTAAATTTTCTATCACATACAATGTCAATGTAGTAACTACTAGTTTTCACTATTGACTAAAACAATAAGTATAATGTCAGAAATGATAATCTTACTAGACGACCAATTAGTATGAAAAGTAATTTAAAGGTGGTCAAAATCAAGAAAACCTCTTTTAGATCTATGAATCTTTTGGTTTTACCTAGGTCATACATGATCAATATATATTTAAATACTTAATTATGGTCGGTAAATATTTTTGTGACATAAAATGAGAATAACATGGTAGTGTCAAACATGGTTTATAGTAATTCATGTTATTGTGAACAAGGTGAAAATTGAGTTTAGATCAATGAATCATTACTAAGTTATTACCCCTAGTTTTTTTTATTCCAGAATTAAATCCACTTCTAGAATCCACACTGAAATTTAATTGATTGTAAACCACTTGGTCCAGGCATTCAAAATATTATTGGACATTTTTATATACATTAACTCATCATAATAATTATCTTTAAATATATCCCTATATATATCCTTAGAAATATCCCAAGGGATTTCACTACATTTTTCACATCATAGTTTCCAAAGGATATAAAATCCTTTAATATTATACCGATAATAGGTACACATAATTGTCTTTCATAGATATTATATAATTTCAGATGAATATTAAGTACGTTACAAAAAACATTCTAGAGGAATTTAACTGTTTAGTTTATTTAGAGTATAGATCATCAATGTCTCATAAATAGAATGTAATATTAAATACTCTTCATGAACATGACCTAATTAATAACATTCTACATAAAATGGGATTATGAGAATGTCACATTTAAAATGATACCAAACATATCAATGATCATAATCTTGGGTCATGGAATAAATATTGGTAGTTAAAAATAAATTAAATATACGATAATCAAAGAATATAATCCATGAGAGGATAACATTAACATAAGGAATAAAATTGTGGCATACATATAAGCATAGAATATAATTTCAATTAATATATTGGAACACTGGTAAGGATAAGAGAGATTAATGTGTTCACTAATCAATCAATAATAATATTCAAGGTTCAAACCCAAGATAATCATAGTGTAAAAAATATCATTATAAACTGGCTTCACTCCCCATTCAGTCCTATATATATCATGAGATATAATGCATTACCAAATGCATTTGAGGAAGATATTGGTCCCACCCATATTTTGTTATAACGTAAAAAACAACATTGTTTATAACGTAATCATAATAAAATAATGAATACTATGAATATGTGTGTAAAAAGATCATACCTCATTTTTCTTATTAGAAACCATGGAATTATATGGTGATCATAAATAATTTCACACAATCAGAACCCATGGAAATGAAACATGTTAAATAATAATATCTTTATAACCCATCTAGTGAAAGTATAATAATGGAATCCTTGGATCATATACATATAAAAGAATTCTGATTTTACCCAATATTTCGTTAGAATATTGTATGGATTATTTTTTAATATAGTTATCGAGACTAAATGGAATTCCAACTCAATGTGAGTCTCAAATCAATATTTATGTTTTATTAATTATATTAAATATCATTTTCCTATGTATTCCTGAAAATTTGAATTAATAAATAATGATGAGCTTGATTACAAATACGATATATTTTTTTTAAAATGAGATTTACCCTATGCATGACATAACCTTGGATCACATCAAATGTTCAGTTTGGGCATAGTCAAGTGAGAATATTAAAATAAATTAAATGTCTAAAATAATTTATTTACATAAAATTACAAGAATATATATGATAAAATATCTTTCTCTTACTATTAAAAATGTATCCATTAGGGATTGAAATGGAGGAATGTTCATAGAAAATTAACAAAATGATCCAGGATCACCGATCGGTGTGACATAATATTCGTGCATATCACCAATGAAAATGACCTGGAATCATTCTTCATAAGAAATATATCAATCTTGGTATAATTTATTTTTATTTCATATCAATTTATCCCATCATTATAATCTTTTTTCATATATGAATTAATCTAATTATGAACTCATTTATGGAATGATTATATTGTTAGTTTGGTGTACGTTTTTAGGGATTTGGGAGAATTTTATTATTTTTGAAATATTGATATTTACCGATATTCATAATTTTTCTGGATCAAGTCCATCTTAAACATGGTTATGGATTATTACACTCATGTCTTTCTTGGTTTTCTCTAACCATTCAAATTTTATTCATCACTAGTATTTATCTTGTATAGTTATATAAAAAATAGGGGAAATTCAATCCTTGAACACCCATATATTATCAAAAAAGATTGATATTGTAGATTAGGGTTGCATGAATGATAGGATCATGCTTTAATGATGCGGTCAATCCATCAGTACTTGATTGAAAAAAAAAATATGTTATCTTTAGTGTGCACGAATGTAATAGCTACGTGGTGATTCACAATAAATTGAAATGGGTAGAAATTAGATATATGGTAGAAATCTAGTTCACTAGATATATATTTTCAATCCACGAGTAAGATTTATATTTTATTTTTTTGGATGATGTAATTGAATCAGGATCTGACTAATAAATGTATTAGTTTTGTGAAATTCTAAACTACACTGAATGTAATTCATTAACAAACCTGATATATGGTTTCATGGCTATGTAACATGGGTTCCATGTGAAGGTAACCATAAAACATCTTGTCACCCATGTCACACTTCATGTGACCCATAATTTTATGTTCTTCATGAACCTTGTTTTATACACAGACAAGGTTTATTGTACATATGCATGGACATGTCATGTACACGAACACAAATAATACCAGAAAAACACAATCATGGAGTGAGTAGGTGTTAGAGTAATATGTCACGTACTTAAAGTATATGATATGTAGTTATTAAATAACATTATATTTGGCATTTACACTTCACCATGGGATGGTTTCATTAGGGTATGTACATTTAATCCATTCCCTTAGGTTATAGAATAGAGTCTCATCCAATGAATAGGATATTGATACCCTAAGTGTAAATTTGTTATTAGATAGTGTTTTAGAATCTATTAATGAGTCCCAAAGTGAGATCCTATATCATTGTCAATTTCCCCAGGAAGGGTTCTTAGTATTTGTTTTACAAGTATTATGTGGGTTTTGATCCTATATATAGCAGGTTAATCCTGACTATTTGGTTGGTATACCCCATGGACTTTTGTGTGACCCACATTGATACATAAATCATTTAAAACATATATAATGTACCTAAAATTGTGATACCAGAAGATCAGGTTGTATCGGATGGACACCATTAGTGTTATTGGGCTCATAGAGTCTATTCTCCCTGATGAGTGTTATATGGAACCTTTGATCAAGAATCCAAGGATACCATTATGGTTGTGATCATGCATTGGGAGTGTGTGTCTACATTGTGTTTATGTATATATTAACATTATGTATTTTATTCGGAAATTCCATTTAGATATGACCACGATTTATGATGATATATTCATAGTAATAAGGTGTTTTTTTACTAGGCATTGTTATACAAACATGCCCTATGATTTCAGTTATTTCCCTATAGGTCCATGAAAAATCAAATTTATAAATTCTCAAATTATGATTATAAATTAGATAATTCATTGGGATATAATTTGGCTGAGATCAATACATTGAGTTGGAGATATTTGTAGGATTATGTTTTTAAAACATTTACATTTATTAATTTTTAGAAATAGGTGAGAAATAAATGGTTTTTGTTGATTTGATTAATGTAGAATGAAAATGATGTTGATTGATTGGTTTTTTTGAAAACATATTTTTAAAGCATGATAGAGTTGTTTAATTTACGTGTTCAATTGTAATTGGATTTAGGAAAACATGTTGACTAATTCATGATGGGTGTATGAGTCAATATGGGGAAGGTCTAATGGGCATCATATCTCCTCCTCAATGAAATAATAATATATTTATCTTTTTTGGTAATTTTAGGTATCTCTAAATCAAGTTTCTCTCGAGTCCATATTTAAAATTGATTTCCCTAAATATTGAAAATGGCCAGGCATTATTTACATTTTTCTATTTTGAAATTTTAATATTCTTTTTTGAACATATTATCAACGTGAATTATAGAAGAAAAATATTGTAATTAGAAGTTGAAGAATTAATTGCACAAACCAACTAGAAGAATAAATAAAATAAATAAATAATAAAAATCTTCCCCCTTATATTACATTACCATAGCATAAAGATAATTTACCCATAAGACCATGTGATTAATTTATAATAGGGAATGAGAAAATACAGACAATGAATAATGGTTAGGGTGATGAACATAGAGAGAGTCCTACACAATACAGTTGGTCACCCTATGCATTGGTCATCTCATAGATCAGGATATTTAATAAAATATGGAAATTTCATTATTTATAGGATTCAATGGGATCTTGAATTAATTATTTCTATAATGGCATGGTCCACTAGTGGTCTTGGGTTTGTCCTATTTTAGAGATTTTGTAAAAAAAGTTGATTTGTTGAATTTGGGTATTAAAATACAATATAGAAAATATACACCACGTGTAAATGTTAACAGAAAGTGTAATTTTTAATGTTGTTTTCAATTTCATCACATTTGGTTCTTCTTTTAAAAACATGCACTAGTATATGTCTTGTAATGATTATATGATTTGTATGGTCGTGATTTTACTATAGATGCCTCATTATTCCTTGGTTATTCTGTTTTTTTCGGAGGTGCTCCATGATCATCCTCAGATGCATGATATTATGTTTTGAGCTTCCCTCATAGTGTGAAGTGTCTTTTAGAGGCATTTTTCAGGATGAGATGCATCCATCTGTAAAATATCCAACATATTAATTTTTTCCAAAATTGGAAACATTAATCATTTAAATATGTATTTTAATTTATTAAAACACAATAAAATATATGAATGAAATACAGACATTACGCACTCGACCATGTATTGAATTATTCCTGGCGATGTCATGGCTTATGCAGAAAATCAACCATTTGATGTAGTACTGCAGGGACTAATACCATAAAAACCTAGTGTTCTAGACATACCATGTTGGGTTTTGGTGGTTTAACTTATATAATTCCTATCCTAAGTCATAGGTTTTATTTGTTTTCTATTTTCATTTGGTGGAACCTATTGGAGAATTCGTTCATTTACTATTTTATTGTACTCTGATGGTGGGATTTAGATTTATGAATTCATGGGTATCCATTGTTTTATATTTCAACATTGTACGAGCACAAATATTTGTATGTTTATGTGTGTGTGAATAAAGGTACATTAGGATACAACCTCCCATGTGTGTGATATGCCTACATGGTGATATTTTCATTCACCTAGACTTTTTGAGGTATGCTTGGAGTAGTCGAGGTGTGTGGAAAATTTTTCTGAGGCATAACAGGGTGGTATTAAGAATTGCTTCAATTGTAGGATTATAGTCTATGAGAATGGACTAGGAGAACCGTGACAAGTTATTCGAGTGTGGATCTCAAGACAATGACTATCATGATTGGTGAGAATAATGACATATCCATTAACTTGGAATTTGGAAACCTTCATGTTGATAGTGTATATATAAAATTGGATTTATAGAAAACATTAGTATAAGTATCAATAAAGAATGGGTGGGGCTTTAGGGTCCTTATTGAGTATTCCTTATACATATACTCAT
The DNA here is from genome assembly GCA_963277665.1 of Viscum album. Lineage (NCBI taxonomy): Eukaryota > Viridiplantae > Streptophyta > Magnoliopsida > Santalales > Viscaceae > Viscum > Viscum album. The sequence continues at coordinate 1,776,653,222 of OY728165.1, read as the reverse complement.
TGAACGTAGTTATTATTTTATATTTTATGATGCATCCAATATTTTTACCGTCAAGGATTCAGGATAAAGATCATGAGATTTTTCCCCTTAGTGGTGAGACATCGATAGAGGGACTTATTCCGGAGGTCTTGCCTCTAGGTGCTGCACCAGTCATACCACCACCTGGAATGCAAAATATGGTTATGCCAGTACTAGTAAACGAGGTGTAAAAAATGAGTACACTTCTTGAGTTTTATCAAAATTGAACCTTAAGGATCCTACAAGACCATTATCCTCAGTAGGATGTGGACTGGAAATAGGTACTGATGTAAGTATTTTATCTTTTTAGGACACCAGCAGATGAAATAATGGTCCTAGAAGTGAGCCTCCTCCTTGGATTTACAATTTTATTTTGGTTTAGAGTGACCCATTCATATAATTATGTGAACCTAGAATTGTAATAGTTTTAACATAGATTAAGGTAGTATTTTTCTTTATATTTGTAGCTTATTCCTAACCAAGAGCCTTTAGAACTTCTATAGGGTATTATGTATATGCTATAGTATTCCATGAGGGAGATAAACCTCTCATTATACAATGATGATATGTTTTGTGATCAGTTATTACAGGCTTGGAAATTTGAGTGAGTACTACCCAAAGACAAATAATATATCATGATACCTCTTTGTATTTTTATATAAGAAATAATGATAGAGAATAATTTTAAATTTGTGAGTTTCCTCCTAGAGCAAATGAATTTGATTTTTCCCATACTAGGAATATAGGATAAATGACTTCATTTTTAGTTATCCAATAATAGATAAATGGACCTTTATATGTGATATTTTATATGGGGAAATCCTAGAATAAAGGTTATATAGTTCAGAAAACAAGGGATGGATCTAGTCGGTATAGGGAGAAGCAGTGATACTCTTGTGAAGGGAGGGGTATCTCAATCAAGATAATCCTACTCATTATATAGATGATAGAGAGATAGTGTATGGGACACCTAGTAAAATGTATTTGTAAGAAAATGTAGTTCTTTAGGGATTTAACATTTCATAGAAATTGGTAGAGAATCATGAGGTGTCATGAATTACGACTTGTAACCACCACCACCCCCAGGTGTTCTAAGCTAGGATCAAGGAGCTGGGGTACATGGGCGAGGGATGAATCATGCCATCAAGGCTGGTGATCAAGATATTTTATGGATTATAAAAGGTATGATCATTTTCTTTTATACATTATTTGTAGTATTTATAAACATGGTTGTGATCCACTTATTTATTTCTAAATCGAACCTCGATTTTAAAATTATTAAAATTAAATGAATTTTTGTGGACCACTTAAAAATTATACAAATAGAAACACAAATAACATAATTCTTCTAGTGCATTTGGAAACATGGGAACCTAATCACCGGTATATGAGTGAGTTTCATTATCTCTTTTAAGGTTCTACAAAACTAGAACCCCACATAGACATATCATAAAAAAATATCCTCAAAAAATTGGAGATAAACTTAAACATGGGTGAGATCAACTGCTCTGTATGGGTAAACAAGAGAGACATGTAAGCATAATCATGATCATAATGGCATTAGAAAATTATCTTGAAAAAAATAAGATCATACCCTATTTAAACATGATTCGTACCATAGATCATGGAATTTCATAATAAATGAATCATAAGGAAATAAATAACATGATCCACTAAACTAAACCATAAGAATAATTTATAGAATTGTGGCAGATAGAGAAGTATGTAATATTATCTCTATAGTATCCAATGAAATACTATCAAGATCATATTTATAGTGTGGGTTCATTCCCCAAACCATCTTAGTAGTCTTAGTTCACTCCCATGGACATATTAGTATTTTGATTTCACTCCTCATAGTATATTGTCAGTCAAGTTTCAATATCATGACCATCATGGATGTCAAAGTTCATTTCTAAGACCATCTTAGTAGCAGGAGTAAACATTTAACACCATATTGGTAGTAATGGTTCACTCCCATAGCCTTTTTGGTAGTCAATGTTAATTTCCAAGACCATATTAGTATTTATCAAGAGATATAAATCATTAACCAATTAATTAGAGGTATATATAGGCCCACCCATATCATAATTAAATCATACATATGTGTCCAAAAAAATCATAAACAATCATATCTTAACACATGTAATGAAATGGGTATCAAGAATATGTATACATATCATAACATGTTGAAATTATACAAGGTTCACAATCATTTAATAAAAATCATTACCCGTGAAAGAGAAACAGATTTCAAAAACATTTAACCTGTGAAAGATAAATAAATTTCATAAACATATATCCAATGAAATAGACTAAGCTTTCATTAATATATAACAAGTGAATGGGAAGTTGGATTCATAAACATATATCCAATAAATGAGATACATGTTTCTTAAAGACCATGTGATTATGATTAACCTATTTATGGAGATAATATGAATGGAACCTTTAAATCATTTTCTAGTAGGGCATGCGTACCATCAAACGATTTTACATTATATGGATAATAATTTTGAAATATCATTCCAAATCATTTCTTTTGGAAAATATCATTTATCCATTGAAATTTCATTTTTAATAAACAAATCCATTTGAAAATAATATTTATAGAAAATACAATGAATATACATAAAGAGTTCTTGAAATAATTTTGAAAATCTGTTTCCTTGAAAATCATTTTGAAAACTTTTAATGAATGAATGAAAACATTTTGAAACACATTACATGGAAAATAAAATTGAAAAATAATAAATAACTATTTAATATATATATTGAAAACCATTTAATATAAATTAAATTGAAATCATATAATGAATATTTTAAATCATTTTGAAAATAATTTCATTGAAAATTACCTTGAAAACATATAAATATATCATGATTTTTTTACATATTTTTTAAAAACACAATTTTTTTTTGAAAATTGTGATATATTTTATACTTATCCCCCAATAGTGGAAAACAATGTCTGTGTATAGGCTTGTTTTAATGAACTCAGTGAAGATTACTTCAAGACCAATGCTCCCTTTTTGGAGTTATTACCCCTTGTAACATTTTTTACTGATCCAAAAAAACTTTTCATATCCATATTGGGATAAATTTCGTGGAAAAAAAACATAATATCTCCATCAAGTAAGCATCAGGAAGTTATTATATACAACCCCTTAATTTTATTATAGGGTTATGATCACTAATTTATTTTTTCCTATATCTAGTATCCAATTTTTATACTTACCCTTCATTGATACCATCTATAATGAATCTAACTCTGGTATCCTAAATTCTATATTTTCTTTATTAATTTTATATGTATACAAATGCTCAAAATCCTGAAGGTCTAATCATTTTACTCATTTTAGAGAACATGATACATAAATTACACACAATTTTTGTCAGAAAAATAAAATATATCATAAGAAATAAAAAAATATAATTGAAAATAATCCATGATCCTCATTGAGTTATTTCTTATTCACATCATGGGGATGGGAAAAATATCGGTGATCTCAAATGGGCAAGAAGGATTACATTAATTAGAAGTAATAATGAATCAATAATGAATAATAAATATGGTATGTAATATAAATGAACTCACATTACCTTTAACCAATCAATTAAAAATCATAATTATTTAATTCCTAATCAATATGGTGAGGTAAATAATTGAAACACATTCCATTTTATCAATAACTAATAATTAAATGCGTGTAGTGATAATATCATTGAAAAAATATCCTAAAACAAATTAAAAACATTATTGTAGATGATGTAAATAATTAATTGTCAGATGAAATGATCGAATGTATCATGATACCTCTACTATTAAGATAAATCATCAAGATAGTTTTAAACAACACTCTAAAAACCTATTTTATTTTATCAACAGGCTTGTCTCGTGAGACCATTCAATGCATCAAATACTTAACTATAACCAGGATTCAAACATATCTTCATATCAAAATTAGTCCACAGATATCAAATATCCTAAATAATTAATGAACAATATTACTTATCATCAAATATCGTTATTAAGAAAATTATATAGATTTATAAATATTACCATATATAAAAAAATAACATTCAAAGTAAACTACAAATGCAAAAAATGTATATTGATATGAAAATAAAAATATGAATTGTACAGTAATGTATATATTTATGTCAAATGTAATTTAAAATTAAAAATTAGTATAATAATTTTATTGTTTTAAGAGAATATTAATAGTCCCAATGGAATGATATATTGTACAATAACTATTATCATATTAAAATCTTCAATAAAAATCAATGTGGAGAAAATAAATCTTAATAAAATTTATTATTCCATTTTTATGAATTTTTTATGATATTAAATGTAATTAAGGGTAATATTTAGACCATATTAAAGTAATTTGGTTCCTAATAACAAAATGTTCATCAAAAAATGGAAATTTAGAAAAATTCCCTTACATTGAGTCTAAATCATAATATTCATTCTATATCATCATGAAAAATATAAATAAAGAAATTATTTAGTTTTTGAAGAATATTTTTCATGTTTATAATTCATTTTAATTCACTTATTTCCATGTTATATACATTTACATGAACAATTATGTTTTCATTGGGTGTTTTGATGATATATGACTTATGTGTCAAAACTAACGTCATTAGGTTTACTGTTGGCTTAAGAGGTAATTGTATAAACATATATAGAAAAATAATACTGAGATAATTAGAATATTTATGCTTAATTTATAATTTTAATAAAAATCATTAAACATTATTTTTTCAAATCATGTATATTAATATCATGGAGATGTCAAGTCATACATATGAATCTATATCATTTCCATTATTCTACAATCATTATATAAGGTGGTAAATAGTATTTTATTGATCTAAAATTATCATAATATCTAAAATAATGTATTATATATTTGAATATACATTTTAATATAATACATGTGGTGTAGTAATGAAAAATTATAGTTACATAGTTTTCTCAAGGAGGTAGTCCGCATATTCAGGAACGAAATTATCACATTTCACTATGTGAAAAGGTAGTAAATAAAATGGTATATTATCTATTCAAAATTATTAATAATTCATTAATATAATAATTATTTCATTTTTATAACATATATTTTAATAACCCAAGGTTTTAAAAATAAATTTATATGCATAAAACATTGAGTAGTCCAAGGTGTGTTAGGCGAGTGGTACCCACTGGTTGGAACCCTTATTCTCTATAGGGACTGGCACATTCTCGAGTCCCCCTAGATTTAGACATTGTTCATATTATGCACATGGTGATTCAAATACATTGCTTACCTAGGGATTGTGGAGCACAGCTGGGCTTTGTCGGGCCCCCCACTGGGAGTCGGTGTTTGCAACCCACGTTTAGCAAAAGTGCCTCAGACCAGTTGGTGAGGACTCAGAAAGTACAACCAAGAGACCCGAGTTTAACAAATAGGTGGAGATATATTTCTAGGATATTGTAGTTGTAATGTAGCAGGTACTGTTGCAATCGCTAATATGTACTGTAGTTGTAGGAACAATTCATCTCTTTGGGATTTTGGTCTACCGGTTTGGGCCTCGGGTCTGTTAAGGCCTTCATGCCACCAATGGTCTTTGGACCAGTAAGTCTTTTAGCCCACTTCAAGGCTTTCAGGACATCTCAAGGCCTTTAGGCCACCTCAAGGACTTAGGGACACCAGAAATTGTGCAGATACTATCTGACAGACTCAACATGGAGCAGACTCTAGATGGGGATTCAGGGAAAGCACATTCACCAGAGAAAAATCTAAGAGGCTTAACAGAAAGAAGGCTATGAAATTGGCATTAGGACCAGCCTGTTCTTGCACGGTATGCCTAGCCAAACAGCCATGCGAAGGTGGATAGATGATATCACAATTATTAATTTGAGAGGAGGAGTTCCACATATAGTCTGTATATTTCATAATACCTACAGGTTATATAATCTCTAATCCTACGTGCCTTGTAAATGTTACACCTTTTCCCTTGAAAGGGATTTATCAAAATCAATAAAAAATAAGGCCTTCAGGCCTTTTGGGAATAAAAAACTAAGTCTCTATACAATTACATTTAATTTAGGATATATTTGTAAACTAATAATTAAATATGACTCTGTCACATCAATGATTTTAATTTTAAAAATCTTATATACAAGGTTGTTATAAGTATGTTTTTTTGGAGTCTAATAGAAAAAACATAATTAATGGTGTGCAGTAACCAATCATTATGAATAGTAATGTTACCCTTTTGAATATTAATCTTACTTAATGAATAGTAACATCTTCAATGAATGTATTTATAATATTTTAAGATAACTTTTTTAAAATTTCAAGATGTAATATTATTATTAATAGTTTTAAGGTTTTTTTCGGAATAAATTATTATTTTATTTAAAAACTAATATTATCATGCAAAGAAAATTATTTTGATAAAATAGAGTTTATTTTTGATTTCTACACATCAAATATCGTTTTGGGTTATTGCTTGGATTTTTCTAAAATGCATGAATTTTTTGATGAATAATGAAATTTGATAAATTATGAAAAATGTAAAATAAATGAATTTATGCATAATGATTGACTCATGAATGATTTAAATGTCCCCTTGATAAAAATATATTGAAATTTTTACTATTTTAAGAAACAATAATCATGACTATTCTTAGAGTTGAGGAAAAATGTTAAACTAATGAATAAAATAATGGAAACCCCCTCCTCTCCACAACTATAAATACCTCCCTCACCCCCTCTTTTTTCTCACACCACTCAAGAAATTATAATGGCCTAAATTATTCCAAATTATATTTAAAAGTATCTTCCCCACTTCTAAAACCTTCTAGTATTACCAAAATGTCAAAAAAAATTCGTTAAGGAGGGTCTCTAGTAGAATAGATCAAGAGGTAAGAACCCTATTTCATTTTCTTTTGTTTTATTTAAAATTCATTTTCCATTCATATAATCACTTCACCTATAATTATCTAGGAGGTATAAAAGCACTAGAATCAAATTTATCTTGTATTATAACATGTCTATGAAAAAACTCATCATCATTATCACTCTAATCTTCCACTTATTCTAAAAATAGAAACATCGTTTGTGATGTGCCAATTTATCAAAATCATTGATGATGTGTTATCAAAATTCATTACGTCATTAAAAAATATATATAAAATAGTTTTATTATTTAAAAAAAATTATGGAGTATGATATATCTCTTTTTATTTCCTATATTTACCTGATATACATAATATTAAATTATATAATGAAACTATTTCATGATTATCGAACAACCTCCAGAATGATCTAAATAGATATCTATAATGATTTATCTTATGGTTCATACTCATACCATATAAATAAATGATTTATAACATAATTCAATATTTTATAAAAATATTAATACCATTTTATTCCACTTCTAATATTTTCCATCCATTCAACATGGAAATACTTTACGAACCGACCGTGGAAATAATGTAAATAATGCACCCAATACAATGAAAACTAAAAAGTATTAATAATTAATGGGTGAGATTATGTTATAAAAATAACATATAAGGTCTTAAAATCATTAATATATTCCTATATAATTTTAATGAAACGTTTTGATCATTATATTAGAGGTTGAAATAATTTTTAAGTAAGATAAACCTGAGGAAAGGGAATTGTTATCCCAATTTCCATTCATAGTGTTCTAATTTTACTTTATTAATTATATGCAACTATTTAATTTGTGTAACTAATTTCCTTTATATTATGATTTACTATGTGTATTTATATTGTATACACATAATCTTACATTATATTTATTATCTCTTCAATTATATAAATTTGCTAATGGAATTTTCTTTTAAAAATCCACTTCTAAAATTCTAATTCACGAAATTCGAATGAATATTTTTTTGAAAGTATTCATAGTGAATTATTATATTCTATTCCTTTAAAATTATTTATTATTAAGGGTGGGTCTTATTTTTACCTCCAAATTATTTGTTATGTTCATGTTTATGTTCAACATTATTGTTACTCTTTGTGTAACTGTGATGGTTACTCAATAGAGTACCCCTAAGAGTTATATTGTAAGGTAGTCGGGATGGTTGCAAATAATAAGGTACCATTGTGGGTTAAAAAATTGTGTAAGTAATTCCCCATGGTACCTCAATGACCAATTTATGTTTTCTATGATTTATGGAAATATATTGCTTCACAAGTATGTTTGTGATTCTTTTTTGTGAGAAGTACGTCTTTGTGAAAAATATTTCACATGTTTATATGTATTCATGGGATAACTATTCCTCTCTTTCTTTTTATATCCATGATGAGATTTTGTGCTCATCCCATGTTTTAAAATGTTTTCACATGGAGTAAGAATGTGTAAGAGAAACAAGGAATCCAATTCGAATGTTTTGAAATCGTTCCCTAAAAATATTTGATGTTTTATTAGAATGTTTTCTATACTAAATGAAATGGATCCATTATTCGTTAACCATATTGTATTATTTTGGGTTAATATGTATGTTTTATGTCCTAACATTATAAAACACTATACCAAAAAATATCTTTTCCATTTCAAGTGTTGACCTCACCTGTTTTGATAATCCCAATCATGCTTCCATATACTTTGATAATCTCAATCTAATGTTTTTCAATATTTTAATTCCTTCAATCTGTGATCGAGATGATAATAATATTAAAATAATCCCTAAGATATGATAATATTTGTTTATCCATGGTTATATAAGTTTTGAAATAATTCTATCCCAATCGGATGTGTTTTGCATAAAAACAGACAAGTGTAAGCTACTGATCTGCCCATATCTACTGATAAAGAGCTACTGGTACTCAGTCTACTGAAAGACTTAGTCTACCGATAGACAGAGTCACTGATAAGCTAAGGTCACTGATATTAAGAGAGTTACCAGTAAGCAGATAGTCTACCGACAGAACAGAGAAGCTACTGATGTGAATGTCTACCAGTAGTTACCGATAGAGTAAGCCTACTGATATGAGTACTGAAAATCTCGAACCAGAGCTACCAACATGAGGAATTATACCGATAGAACCAGTATTCCGAGCTACTGACTAACAAACAGACCACAGCTACTGACAAACAAGAGTTACTGATAGACAAAAGTCTACCGATAGAGCCAATTCACACAGATAGATACATCGAGCTACCGATAGCTCAAGAGATACCAATGGAGCAAGATCTACCGATGGAGAGAAACTTTTATATAGGGCTTCCGATGCAAGAGCAAGAGCTACCGATTGAAGATCCTATAACACCATGCACTTTTACCAACACGAGCTACTAATGATTGACCAACCAGTCAAACTCTATACTCTATACTCTCAATACTATTTGTTTATTAAGATAACAGCTAAATTTGATGTTTTTAATGTAGTTAATGTTATTTAATGATATCTGTTTCCATGTCCGGAAACTGTACCTAGTACCCATGCAAAAAGTAATTATTCTTTTCTGTATAAGCTGAAGGCTATAAATGGACAGATAAAAAGGATCTTTCAACACCACACTTTTTAAAAGGAAGTGAATCAAGGAACTCAGAAGACACATGATGGGTGAAAGAGCCAAGAGCTGAATAACATTAAAATGTGGAGCATTTTTCACTAATCAACATCCAAACTCCAAGAATCTTGGGCATACACGAAGAAACATATTCTAGAGGAGAACACAAGATGCATCCTGAGTGAAGAAATACAACATGAATTTCATGCACTCAGGCTGCTAAACTGGACTGAGAACCATGGAAGAAAATGACACTCTATTTTCTGAAAAAGAAACCAATGAAGGACTCAGAATCATTTATGATAAACCAGATGAGTCCAGAGCTGCACTACTAATCACTAAAGCATTTCTAATCTCAATCATATTCATCTTAGTGATTTTTTTTTATTTACATTTCAAGCAGTGTGTGTACCCTCTTTATTCTACACACATACTAAATCCTGTACTAAGCTGGAGGATTCTTAAATCCTCACTTAAACTTTATAACCCCTTTTTTTTCACTGTGGATAGTGGTAGTGGTCGAGTATGACCTGAAAAACCTGTGTGCTGTTGTTTTCTTTTCCCACGATGAAATGTGGTATAGCTCTTTGGACCTGGACAGTAGTGTACTGTTGTTTACCTCCGATCCACGATGTCGATCAATTTATATAAATTGTTGAGAGGACTAAGTCTTGGCTTGAGACTGAACCTCTTGGTTATTTTTTCTATGCATATTAATTTAAGTCTATAATTATACTATATATTTATTTTATATTCTACTGCTATTACTTTGATATACAAAAATATTTTAAAGATAAATTGATAGTTAAATTATCAAGTGTTTATACTTATTGTAAACCAGTAAGTTAGTTTAAAAAGATAATTTAATCTTCATATTAAGTCAACTAAGACCTAATCAATCTTTGAGAAATTGATTAAACATTTACACATTGTATAGATTCACTACAGTTTAACTTTGTTATTAAATTAGAGGATTTTAAGTGAAATAATTTTAACAGAAATTTTTATTGGAATTCAATTCACCCCCCCCCCCTCTTGTGTATCCACTCCGACCAAAATTTTGTATCAGATGTTTTTTTTAGTTAAAGAATTTTTGAAATACTCTGTTTTTCAACAGTGATATTAGTTGCATCTTTAAAGATCTTAAATTTCGGTTAGCTCTAAATTTTACCTCTTTAAAACTATTTTCTAAAATCTAACTATGGATAATAGACTAGATGGTGCTGATACTAACCATATTCCTTTCTTTAATGGCACAAACTATTCCCAGTGGAAACTTAAGATGAAAATACATTTGGAAAGTATGGGTTTTGTTATTTGGACTGCCAGAGAATCTCAATATAAAAGTCCAGAAACTGAAAGAACAACATGGGATGAACCTACAAATACATCTTACCATAATAACTATAAAGCCATGAATTCCATGTATTGTGCTTTAGGAGATGAAGAGTTTAATAGAATATCTGCTTGTAAAACTGCTTATGAATTTTGGGATACCTTGGGTGTTTCTCAAGAAGGAACAACTAATGTCAAAGAAATGCTACTGAATAATTACACTATTAAATATGACATTTTTTAAATGAAGACTGAGGAACCTATTTCTGATATGTATCTCAGGTTTAATGAGATAGTCAAAATAATGTGTTCACTTGGAAAAGTTGTTCTATCTAAGGAAAAATTATGAGGATACTGAGATGTCTTCCAAAATGATGGAGAGACACTTCTGTTTCAATTAGAGAGTCATGTGACATTGGAGCACTGCCTATACAAGATATTATTGGAAAATTAATGATGTATGAGGAAGAAATCAATGTAAATAAAGAGGAAGATGATAAACCAAAGAGAAAATTTGTAGCTTCCAAGTCTTCTTCCTCTATGAACAAAGACATGGAGATAATGCATGTACCTTCTAAAAGTTCAACCAGTGAAAGTTCAAACTCTGACAGTGATGTTGAAATGGCTCTAATATCCAGGAGATTCAAGAAGTTTTATAGGAAGAAGAAATTCTTCAGAAAATCTAACTACAACAGAATGTATTACAATAAGGGATAGTGGAAGAAGGATTGGAAGAAAGCTGACAAGAATGGTGATGTAGCCTGCTTTGAGTGAAAAAGTAAAGGACACATCAAGGCTGATTGTCTCAAATTAAAAGTCAAAAAGAAATATGATTATAAAGAAATGAAGTACAAGAAAGATATTAAAGCAACATAGAGTGCTTCAGAGGACATCAAAATTGAATCTGAAGTTTCTAATTCTGAGAAGAATCGTGCCAACATGTGTTTCATGACCAACACATCTAAGGTAACCTTATATACTCTTGTTTTAAAGTCTTATTATTCTGGAGATGATGCAGACTCTGATTCTGATTCTAAAAACATGACAAGTGAGGAATTATTTGAATACTGCAATATACTGGAAGAATCATGTAATGGACTTAAAGATAAATATAAGTCACTAATGAAACTGCATGCTCTTACTTCCAATGTTAATACTTCCTTTGATATAGAAAAATAAACGAATGCCCAAATGGTAAAGAAAAATACAGAAATAAAAATGTCAAATGAGAAACATAGAATGGACATAGAGAATATTACAAAGAAAAGATAATCTAACTCAAATGTTAGGTAAGAATGTTGCAACAAAATACACTACTTGAATATGCTACAAACCTTGACAGATACAGCTTATTAAGAATAGATTTATTCCTAAATCTGGACAGAATACTGCTAGTTCATGTTCTGGAAATCCCTATGCTTCAACCAGTTATTCATATGGTTATAGATCAACTAAAGTTTATATTTCAAAATCTATTGATTCTATAAATTAAATGATTCCCATATGACAAATACGGTTACCTAAAGCTTTGATTGCTAACCTATCTGAACCCAAGAATATCTGGGTACCAGAATAATTTTCTATCTAAATCTGTTTTGTGGAAACATGCTTAAGGAGTTCTCACAATAAGGTATGGTACATGGATAGTGGATGTTCAAGACACATATCTGAATATTATTCATGCTTCAAGAGAATAATAATGGTTTATGGAGGCCACATAACCTTTGGTGACAATTATAAAGGAAAAATCATCGGCCTAGGCCAAATTGGTAACACTGATTCAGTTTTAATTCCTAAATTGTTATTTGTTGATAGAATTAAGTATAACCTATTATGTATTTTTCAATAATGTGATGATGTATTTAATTTGAAATTTGAAAATGATTCCTGTAATGTTTTTAATTCCCAAAAAATTTTAGTATTTCCTTCTTTAAGAAATGAAAATGTTTATGCTGTTGATTTAAATGCTTTATCTAAATGGCATGTTACTTGTTTAAATGATTTTTATAAAGAATCTTGGCTTTGGAACAAAATATTAGGACACTACAACATCTATTCACATAGAAAATTAACTAAGAATAAGTTAGTTAGAGACCTACCTAAGCTTGAATTCCCAAATGACAAAGTTTGTAATCCCTGTCAAAAGGGAAATCAACATAAAGTTTCTTTCAAATCAAAGAAAGAAGTTTCAACTTCTCAACCTATCGAGTTGGTTCACATGGACTTGTTTTGACCTTCATGAGTTTCTAGTTAAAATGGGAAGCACTATGTCTATGTTCTAGAAGAGGACTTTTCTAGATATACTTGGGTATACTTCTTAGCTCACAAATGTGAATCTTGTTCATAATTTATTAAAAACACCGAATCTGTAGAAAATAATGGTGTACTTAATATTAAAACCCTGAGAAGTGATCATGGCCATGAGATTGAAAATCAAGAGTTTGAATTTTACTGCTCACACAACGGCTATAGTCACAACTTTTCTACTCCTAGGACACCTCACCAGAACGGTGTAGTACAAATAAGGAATAGAAACCTTCAAAAAATAGCAAGAACCATGCATAATGAATATGACCTGCCTATTTACTTTTGGGGTGAAGCTGTGAATACAGATTGTTATATTATTAATAGAGTCGTAATTAGAGCAGTTCTTAAGAAGACCCCATATGAGTTTTTGAATAATATAAAACCTAAAGTTAGTTAATTTTGAGCCTTTCGCTACAAAGTTTTTATTCTTAATACAAAGGATAATCGGTACAAGTTTTCTTCTAAGTGTGATGATAGAATTTTTCCTGGTTATTATTTAACTAACAATTACTATAGAGTCTTTAATAAGAGAAATAAATATGTGGAAGAATCATTTCACATCACGTTTGATGAAATAGATCCACATGAGCCTAAAACCTGTATTGAAAATCATGAAAAAGATTTGAGTGTTCTTGACCTTAATGAAAAATATAAAGAACATTCTATAAAAACATCCAGTTCGGGACATATTCCAGAATCTTCTTCTGTTGAACCCGAACATGGAGATGAACCTGAAATTTCTAGTCCTACCTTTACTAGATCAACAACTATTCTAAAGAATCATCCTTTGGAAGCTGTTGTTGGTAATCATGATTGAGGGACATAAACTAGAGCTTCTCTATGAAACCAAGATGAACATCAAGCCTTTCATTTACAGCTAGAACCTAAAAATGTCAATGATTCTATCAATGATGAATTTTGTGTAATGGCTATGCAAGAAGAGTTAAATCAATTTAAAAGAAACAAATACTAGGAATTAGTTGACAGACCTAAGGACACTTTTACAATAGGCACTAAATGGGTATTTAGAAACAAAGTTGATGAGTATGGATACAAAGATAGAAACAAAGCTAGATTAGTTGCACAAGGATATAGTCATGAGGAAGGTGTAGACTATGAGTAAACCTTTTCACCTGTGGGAATATTAGAATTTATTAATATCTTTCTTGCCTTTTCTGCTCATCTGAATTTCAAGTTATATCAAATGGATGTCAAAAGTTCTTTTCTAAATTATTATATTGTTGAAGATGTTTTTGTTGAACCACCACCTGGATTTACTAATCCTCATTTTCTAAATCATGTTTTTAAACTTTATAAAGCATTATATGGTCTAAAACAAGCTCCAAGAGCATGGTATGATAGAATTAGTAATTTTCTTATTTCAAAAAGTTTTACTAAAGGGATTTCTGATCCAAATCTTTTTATTCAAATAATTTCTAAAGATATATTAATAGTACAAATCTATGTTGATGATATTATTTTTGGATCTTTTAAACACTCTTTATGTACTAATTTTTCAAAAAGTATGCAAAATGAGTTTGAAATGTGTTTAATGGGAGAACATAAATATTTTCTTGGATTTCAAGTGTTTCAAAATGAAAATGGTATTATTCTAAATCAATGTAAATTTAAAAAGGATCTCTTAAGACATTTTTTTTGATAGTATTATGGAAGGTGAAGCTCCTATGAGTACAACTTCTAAATTGGATGCAGATGAAACTGGGAAACCAGTGGATCAAACCAATTACAGAGGTATGATTGGAAGCTTACATTACCTTACTTCTAGTCGACCAGATATTATGTTTAGTGTGTGTATGTGTGCAAGATTTCAAGCTAATCCAAAATAATCTCATTTACATGCTATTAAACGAATTTTTAAGTATCTTAAACATACTATAAACTTAGGTTTGTTTTACCCAAAAGGACAACCCTTTGAGTTAATGAGTTATTCAGATGCTGATTTTTCTTGTTGCAAGTTGGATAGAGAAAGAACTTCGGGAACATGTCACCTATTGGGAAAATCCTTATTATCTTGGTGTAGTAAAAAGAATAATTTTGTAGCATTATCCACTGCCGAAGCAGAGTACATAGCTGTTGGGTGTTTTTGTGAAAAAATTCTTATGGATGAAACACACTCTTTTGGACTATGGATATGACTTTAAGAACATTTCATTCAACTGTGACAACACTGGTGCAATAAATATCTCGCAGAACCCTGTGTCTCACTCTAGGACCAAACACAACGATGCAAGGAACCATTTCTTGAGAGATCATTACCAAAATGGTGATATAATTCTTGAGTTTATA
Source organism: Viscum album (assembly GCA_963277665.1). Lineage (NCBI taxonomy): Eukaryota > Viridiplantae > Streptophyta > Magnoliopsida > Santalales > Viscaceae > Viscum > Viscum album. The sequence continues at coordinate 1,776,637,706 of OY728165.1, read as the reverse complement.
GGTACTGAACATCAATTAGCTAATATTTTCACTAAACCTTTGAGTTCAGAAAGGTTATGTTACATTACACATGAGTTCGATATGTTTAACCTTGATTGGTAGCTAACCTCACCGATGTGAAGTTCTCACCGATGTAAAATTCTCAACGATGTGAAATTCTCAGCAATGTGAAGTTCTCACCGCTGTGAAGTTCTCAACGATGTGAAATTCTCACCGATGTAAAATTTTCACCGATGTAAAGTTCCCACCGATGTGAAGTTCTCATCGATGTGAAGTTCTCGCCGATATAAACTTCTCACTGATAGGAATCCTCACCGATAGAAATTCTCACTGATGTTTGCATTGTTCTAAAACATCTTTCTTCCGCCAGAATCTGAATCGTTTTTACTTTATTTTGTTTATTTAATTTATGATTCATAAATGATTAAACTAATGTCAGAGCTACTTCATAATACACCGAGCCTCAAACCTTAACCCTCAAAACATAGCTCCCGAATCCTCAAAGAACCCTAAATCCTTCGAACCAGCGATGTAAAAAACCAAACTTCCTACCATAATAGATGACTATATTGAGCTGAAAACAAAGAAGAAGAGGACCGAGCAAGAAGCAAGTGGTAATGGTAGTGTTTCTAAAATAAGGCCGGGGAGACGACCAGTGAATCCTCATATGCAAAATCGAGTTATTGTGATTGAAATGGAGTTGTGTGTAGAATGGCTACTGCCTAGAAAATCTATAGTGCTTGATGTTCTTGAAGATCAAAAATGGTTATAGTTTTTTCGTACATAAATGATCCCTAATTTCCAAAGATAATGAAACAGTTTTACAATTTTGTAACCTTTGAGAAATCAGAGAATGAAAATCGAGTAACCTCTTTTGTGAATGGAAAGGAGATGGAATTTTCATCTATTGAGTGGGATGAGTGCTTAAAAGTCCCACATGAAGGTGTATCTAGTTATGTATTGAGATCCATGCCACCTACTAGTGATATTTCTGATTATGAGACTACTTTGGAAGAGCTGACTGGTGATGGAAGTCAAAGACAAGTAGTTTCTACAGAAATGGATGGAGAGAACATATTGTTGTTCAAATTCATTCAACATGTCTTGATACCAAGGAGAGGAGACATTTCCAATTTGAGATATCAATATATCTATCTCTTTCACCTCATAAGACATTTTGTAAAGGTAAATTTGTGCAGATTGCTGATGATCCAGATGGAAGACATGACTAGGCTGAAATCAAAGACAAATGCCCTATTCTTTGCTAAATTGATCTCTATGATGATTAAAGTTAAAGGGGTAACTGAGTCTTAATATGAGATAGTAGTAGTGAAGAATAAAATTTGTATCACCTCCACAGTGTGAAAATACATGAGGATCAATTGGAACCCTTGGAGAGGAGAATAGGTCAATGATGACAAGAAGGTATATGAAAAATTCAATCCTGTGGATCATCCTTCAAGACCAAAGGATGTGAGGGATCCAGGTCTGGGACCTATTGAAGAGGATCCAGAATATAGTGATGATTCAGAAGAGGGAGAGTCCTCTGTTGATGAAGGTGGAAACCCTGACTTACCTCCTAGCCCAACTCCTGAAAAACTTGATCAATATAAATCAGATAAGGAAGGAGCTTCTTTAGAGTCTATTGAAGAGGCTGATGTACAGAATTAGGAATATGTTCATGATATTGAAGCATCTCTATCAGCTGATATGAGTCCTAGTCCAGTGATTGGACAATCCATAATGCCTGATAATGATGCAAATGAAGTTGACATTCCCATGCTTATTTTGGAAAACCCTCCAGCTATTGCAGAAGAAGAATTGATAGTGGAAGATTATCCTCGGGATTAAAGACCTGCTGAGAATGCTGATGATACTACTGTTATCTTAATTAAGGATACACCAGTTGAGGGGGAGCATCAAACCAATGTTGGAAGTGTTAAAGTGGCTGCTGGAATTGAAGATTGGGCAGAAGACCCAGGTTTTATAGTCTGTGGTGTAGACTATCCTGATTCAGATAATGAAGCATCTTTGAATAGACATAATATTACTTATGATGTCGATTCTGAGTTATTTCCTGATGATTTGGTCAGAATGCATGACCTGGATACTGTAAAGAAAAATCTTAAGGACAGTTTTGTGGAAGAAGTAAAGAAGATGGAAGTTTCTCTGGTATCTTTAGTTCAATCGATTATGACTGACTCAGTGGTTAGTTTAGCATTTGAAAGAGTACCCAATGCAGTTGTGCCTACCAATATGATCACAAGGGAAGATCTGAAATCTTTGAAGGATGATCTGAAAGAATCTTTTAATTCCTATGTTGCTGAGATGAAGCATAGTTTTACTGAAGAGATGAGTATGTTGGAAAGGTCATTTGAACTCTCTCTAGGTTGTAATTTGTCATCCTTTAATGGCGAAATAGTTAAAGAAGTTAAAGAATTCTAGGCTCATGTTTCTAGAAATGAATCAGAACTAAATGCTTTGATGAAATTGGTTATCTCTTTGGAATCTTATATGAGATCTAAATCCCAAGCAGGCAATGACTTAGCCTATGTCAAGAGAGTGGTAAGCCAGATGGTTTCCGTGTTTGAAGGATTCAAAACTTATATGAAAGATCACATTAAAACCCAGGATTACCAAGTTTAAAATCATACCAGTGGATTGACCAAATGTATCAAATAGAATATATCTTTCCTTGTTGGTTCTCTTGCATCCAAAACATCCGTGGATTTGAAACAGTTTAGAGCTATTATGAAGGAGGATCTTGGTCAAGCTTCAACCAGTGGTTCTATGGACTCATCCGAGCTGAGCAGAGTTGTGATTTCTACAAGAGATTCATCTAGATAGATAATCAAGATAGTCTAAGACTACATGAGAGAAGAATCTGCCTCTCAGAAAGAAGAGAAAGATAAGGTGGAATTCTATTTCTCTATGATTTTCACCAAAAATCAACTCAACAATCACTTCAAACTTCTATTGGAAAATATGAAGTTGCCTCCAGTCAATCATGTTTTTAGAGAACAGGTCAGTAAGATGAGGGAATTAACTCTAGCTTTGGACAAGTATATGGAGATAAAGGATGACTTCATATCAGCTATAGAGAGAAGAGGAGGAAGAATTATGGATTTCAGAAATCTGTTGATGCCTTTTCTGCATGTTGATGCTAGAACAGTAATTGTCCCTCCTACTTTTCCTACCTATGCCTATACTAATTCTAAAGTTTAGATGACTCATGCCCAAGAAATTCGAAGCCTCACACATATGATAACACAAAGGACTCCTCAGTACAGACCGGGATCGGTTTCTATGGCTTAGCCTCCTTTAATCATTTCTAGAATTCCTAAGCCCTCACCTGCTTCCACTTCAACTGAATCCTCTTCTGCTCCCAATAGAAAATCTCATATTGAGGATGTGGATTGAAAAACTGGCTAGACTGTTTGATAGTAATTCATTGTACTTTGTTTCATGTCTCTGTACCTTTTTAAAATATCCAATTCAATTGGATTTCCTTCCCTTCTCGTTGTGCTATTTTGATTCTTATTGTTTCCCACTTTTTGATTATCACAAAGGGGGAGAAATATTTTACCAAGATTTTACCAAGGGAGAGAAATACTCTCTAAGTACCAAAGAGGGAGAAATATTCACCCAAGGGGAGAGATATTAATGAAAGGGGGAGAAATTTTATGTAAGGAAAAGCTATCATGCTTTACTCCTCTGATACTATTAAATTTCATCCTCTGGTGCCATTTTATCTAACTCTCTAATACCACTAAACTTTACTTTTAATATCATTACATTTAATTTTATCTCTGATACTATCTCATTTTATTCCACCTCTAATCCTTTATGTTCTATAAAATACTGTTTCTCTGAGATAATTTCATTTCATGATATATCCTCTAATACAACTGCTCATTATTTTAAAACTATAATATTATAAGTTGTGTTTATCAAAAAGGGGGAGATTTTTTACCTCACCTATTTTGAGAATCCAAATCATGATTTCATATACTTTTATAATCTTAATATAATGTTTTTCAATATTTTAATTCCTTCAATATGTGATCAAGATGATAATAATATTAAAATAATCTATTAGATATGTTAATCTTTGTTTATCCATGGTTATATAAGTTCTGAAATAATTCTAACCCAATCAGATTTGTTTTGCATAAAAACAGACATGTTTAAGCTATTGATCTGCACATAGCTACTGATAAAGAGCTACCGGTACTCAGTCTACTGATATACTTAGTATACCGATAGACAGATTCACCGATAAGCTAAGGTCACTGATATAAACAGAGTTACTGGTAAGCAGATAGTATACCTCCAGAATAGATGAGCTACTTATTTGCATGTCTACCAGTAGTTACCGATAGAGTAAGCCTACTGATACAAGTACTGACAATCATGAACCAGAGCTACCGACGTGAGGAAGTCTACCGATAGAACCAGTCTACAGAGCTACCAACTAACAAACACACCAGAGCTCCCGACAGAAAAGAGTTATCGATAGACAGAAGTCTACCGATAGAGCCAATTCACACAGACAGATAAATCGAGCTATCGATAACTCAAGATCTACTGATGAAGCAAGAGCTACCGATGGAGAGAAACTGTTATATAGAGCTACCAATGCAAGAGAAAGAGCTACCAATTAAAGATCCTATAACACTGTGCAGTTTTACCAACACGAGCTACTAATGATTTACCAACTAGTTGAACTTTGTACTCTATACTCTCAATACTATTTGTTTATTAAGCTAACGGCTACATTTGATGTTTTTAATGTATGTAATGTTATTTAATGATCTTTGATTCCTTGTCAGTGAACCATACCTAGTACCCATGAAAAAAGAAATTATTCTTTTCTGTATAAGCTGAAAGCTATAAAGGGACAGATAAAAAGGATCACGCAACTAAACACTTTTTGAAAGGAAGAGAATCAAGGCTCTAAGAAGACACACGAAGGGTGAAAGAGCAAAGATCTGAACAACATTTAAATGTGGAGCATTTTTTAATAGTCAACATCCATACTCCATGAATGCTAGGCATACACAAAGAAACTTATTCTAGAATAGAACACAAGATGCATCTTGAGTAAATAAGTACAACAATAATTTCATGAACTCAGGAAGCTAAACTAGACTGAGAACAAAGGAAGAAAACGACACTCTGTTTTCTGAACAAGAAACCAGAGATGGACTCCGAATCTTTTCTGATAAACTAAACGATTCCAGAGTTTCACTGCTAATCACTAAAGCATTTCTAAACTCAATCATATTCAACTTAGTGATTATTTTTATTTACATTTCGAGAAGTGTGTGTACCATATTTATTCTACATGCATACTGACTCCTGTACTAAGCTGGAGGATTATTAAATCCTCATTGAAACTTTATATCCACTTGTTTCCCACTTTGGATAGTGGTAGAGGCTGAGTAAGACCTGAACAACCTGTGTGCTGTGGTTTTCTTTTCCCACAAAAAACTGTGGTAAAGGTCTTTGGACCTGGACAGTAGTGTACTGTTGTTTAACCCCGATCTAGGGTGTGGATCAATTTATATAATTTTTTGAGAATATTAAGTCTCGGCTTGAGACTGAACCTCTTGGTTATTCTTGATGTCTATATTAATTTATGTCTATAATTATACTATATATTTATTTCATATTATGATGCTATTACTTTGAAATAAAAAACTGTTTGAAATCTAGTTTGATAGTTAAATTAGCAAGTGTTTATACTTATTGTAAACCAGTAAGTTAGTTTCAAAAGTTAATTTAATCTTCAGATTAAGTCAACTGAGACCTAATCAATCTTTGAGAAACTGATTAAACATTTACACTCTATTTTGATTCACAACAGTTTAACTTTGTTTTTAAATTGGAAAATTTTATGAGAAATAATTTTAACAGAAATTTTTATTGGAACTCAATTCACCTCCATTTTGAGTATCCACTCCGACCTACAGCAAGGAAGTTAAAACTGATTGAAATAGATAGATTATGTAATAATTAAGGTGGGTTCCATATAGTTTCTACCAGAGAATAGTCTAGATAACTTTATGAGTCAGTATCTTCTCAACAGAATACCATAAATTATTTATACCATATGTTTATGATGAAATTTCATATAATTAATATATTAACAATTTTCATTATCTAAGATAAGTATTTTCATAATTGTTTTCTATATGATAAAAGGGTATGCTAAGGTGTGAAGGAACCGAGAGGCTGATAACTTTTCAAATCTGCAACCGAGAATGTTGGGAATTAGAACTGAGAATTTTTTAATACTAATTTTTAGTTGGTGTAGGAAATAATTTTAAGTGGAATATATTCAATAGAGCATCCATAGCTAGCAAAAATTAATATGACTATAGTGAATCATTTTAAGAGTTGACACCTGTATGATTTAAGTTGATCTTGTGACCCAGTAGCAGTAGAAGGATATTTTAATTCCCTAGAAATGATTTTAAATGTTATTGGATATTCATATAATCAAAGGATAGTCTTTCCATTTTTTTCTAAAGGCGAAGCTAATTAGTGGTGGTCAATGGTTAGAAATATCAGTGATATAGAGGATACTAAAGCTATATACTGTGATGAATTTAAAAGACTTTTATGAGAAAAATATTTTTCTAATGTGTTGGGATATAGGATGGTGATTAAATTCCTTGAATTGAGGGGAAAGGAGGATGATTAAGTGTCCATTTATGAAGAAAAATACAATAGATTAGAAAGGTATGGTCAAAATATTATTATGGATCTTGAATGAATAATCAACCTTTCTTACATAGGATTGAAGCGAATATATTAATGTGTGTTGGCCTCTCATGAATTTAAAAGCAATGAGAATCTTATACAAAGTGTTGGGAGGGTAGAAATGGAGTCCACTGATGATCACTTTTACTTTTAGAATAAAAAGAGTAAGTTGTATAGATAATAAGTTGTGGATAAGAACAAATCAAATGAATCTATTGTTAATAATGATAGATATATTATTTTTGAAATGTGTGGTAAAAAGCACATTCTAGAGTTTCTTTACAAAATTTGGAAGTGTTTTCGAAGTGGTAATTTGGACATATGGCCTGATATTGTCATGAAAATGATCCTAAAACTAATCCAGATAAGAAAAATTTAATGTGTATTAAATGTGATGAGATGGTTCAATATGAAAATTCTTACCCAAATAATGATAGAAATAACACAATGATGTTATATTATAAGTAGAAAATTTTATTGAGATCATTTTCAATGACGTCAATAGATGTCTGGCCATACAATGAATTTGTATCGGGTACTTTGTTTGTTTACATATATTTTTATAAAGTCTTGATTGTTACGAGGTTTACACGTTCCTCTATTTCAGAGAAATTTACTGGTAAATTTGAAATAAAACATCAAAAAATGAGGATAAAACATATTTTTAAAAAACAAGTGGGAAATATTACATAAAAGATGAATTATAAGTATCATTTATTATTGTATGTGGAATGAATTTACCAGAAAACAAATGTCTTTTCTTTTATTAGAGATTTATGTAATTCTAAAAATAGATTAGATTTTTTTAACAGTTTATGAATTATTGTAGAGGTAATGAAGTTGTTTTTTAGTAATAATTTCACTTTATATACCAGAGTGAATCTATACATTTTATAACATATCAGGAAGATGAGAAACACTAGAATTATGGGAATGAATGTTATCATTCTCAAATTGGTGAAAGCAAGGAAACTATTAAAATCAATGAAGATCTAGTGGTAAATGAAGATATTGATGTTTTTATTAATGAGTTACCTAATATTATATCTAATAGAGAATAAGAATTTACTATATACTTGGTTCTAAATGATAATTCAATTTCAATAACTCTTTATCTAATTTCCCAAATAAAATTTTTCTACTTAAAATATCAGTTGTAATAATTTTATTATAATGTCTTCTTCTGAAGCATAACAACCCCATGAAGTGATCCAAATTTGTTTTTTAAAAATTAAGATCATTAAATGAGGATTTCCATTGATTATAGAGAATTAAATAACATTATTATTAAATACAAGAATCCTTTGCCTCATATCAATGATTCATTTGATCAGCTCTAGGGAGCATAGTGTTTTGTGAAGGTTGACTTGTGGTCAGGGTACCATATGATAAAATTAAAGGTAGTAGACATCATGAATACTATGTTCAAAACTAGATATGGGAATTATTAATTTTTTTACATCATCTGGATTAAATAACTCACCTATTGTATTTATTGATCTTATTAATATAATATTTCATACATTCATAGATTGGTTTGTTGTAGTGTTTATTAATGACATGCTGTTATATTCTTGAAGTAAATATGAGCATGAAAAACATTTATGGTCTATTTTAAAAATCATAAATTAAAATAACTAGTATGGACAATTTGACGGATGAGCCCATAAGGGGCACAGGCTCAGTAGGGTTTTCTCGTCGCCGCCTCTTTCTCCTCAGGTTGTTACGGAGGTCCTCCTATACTCGGTGAGATATGGAAGAAATTCTTCTTTCTATAAAGATTCGTGGACTCGGTCGACCTTTGTACCATTGTTGGCCTCTACTCACCCTATTGCCCTTCGCTGGATAGGGTCTTCTATGTTTGTGTGGTTTCGGTCCGTATCTGAGTTTCTAGATCCAGTGGTCGGAGGTCTCCATCTTCTATTCGGGGTGTGCGGTGGGTGATTCACCATAGTCTTCACGTGCGTTCTGGGTGGCGGCGGCGAGATATGGGTGGTCGGGCTACCGTCTGGTGGTCTTGAGATTTTATTCTACATTGAGTTTTCTTTGCAGTTATATAGATTGGGATATGCTGGTGAATTTCCTGAGTCGATGCGTTGATGTTTGTTATTTCGTTGCGGAATTTTTGGTCTATGAATTTCAGGTTCTTTGGATTTCTGCAAGGCTTGATGTTTCTGTTAGAAGGTTTCTGAAATTATCCTATGTTGGATTCTTGTGTGGTGTTTGGTTTTGGGTTGATTATGCATTATTTTTTTTATTAGTATACGAATGGAAGGAGGACTATGGCAGTTTGATAGGAGTGAATTTGAATTTGGTCTTGGTGGACCATGACTCTAAATGATTCTACAATCATATTATTGGAGTAGGATGCACCTTTAAATTGTTCTGATTTGGTGGAGGTTGATTTGGTTTAGGTTTATGTTAATTGATGATGTGTGTTTACTTGTGGCACTATAGCTTTGGTCCATGAGACGGTGAACCCAGTTTACATTCAATGGATTGTTCCAGAAGATGTTCAAAGCAGAGAATTCTCCTTACCATTTCTATTTGGAATTGTACATTTTCAGAGGGTATGGCACATTCCATCGGTACCAGGACCATGCATCCTTGCACGAGACAGCTAGTCTAGCAAAAATGTGAAGGTGGATGCTGATCATATTGTTTTTATTTCTTGGGTGGATCACTTCCTTGATTTTGAATTGTATTGTATTTGTTCGTAATCATCTTGACCGTGGAGGAATGGTTTTGTTTTATGTCTCTGATGTCATCCTGGTTTCCCACTTTCTCCTCAAAACTTCTTTTGAAATAAAAATTTATTTTTCAGTCAGTATGGAAAATTCAACAAGTGTGACATTGGGTTGAAAAAAATTTCATTTTCTAAGAATATTATAAATAATAATTGAATAATAGTTCATCCTAGAAATAAAAAAGTGGTTGATGAATGTTAAATACCTACAATTTTTTCATAGATTCATAGTTTTCTTGGATTAGTAGGTTATCATGAATAGATTGTTAGATAACTTTCTTGGTTCCTTAGCCTCTTAACAAGTTAACATGATAAGGGGTTAAATTTGTTTGGACAGAAAAATGTGCTATTTTTTCATGAAATGAAAATGATATTGGATAAATTCTCTAGTTTTGGACCTACCTTTCAGAAATGGTGATTTTTTCATCTACAATATTGCCTCATTGATGGTACATGTTTATGCTCTGATTCAGAATGATAAAATAATTTCTTATGCTTAATGTAAACTGAAACAACATGAGTTAAACTATCCAACACATGATTTATAATTAGGATCTACAGTTTAATATTTTAAAATTTGGAGGAATCAATTATATTGGGCCAAATATGAAATATATAAGGACCTTAAAATTCTCAATTATATATTCACTCAGAATGAATTAAATAGGAGGCAGAGAAGATGGGTTTAATAGATAAAGGATTATGATTTCTTGATCAATTACATTCAGGAAAAGAAAAAATATGTGGTGGACTTATTAGGTTGAAACATCATTCAACATTTACCACGTTATGTTGGGAACATAACCCCTTGATTTGTTCTTTGATCATTTTTCTCTACAAAGTTGTCGGTGTAGTAAAATCCTCTATTTAAATTCATGTTTTAGTGTAATAATCATTCCTAGAAATATCTAATAATGAGTAGAAGGATGATAGTGAGTTACAAAAAAGGTACAATTGGTTAATATGGGAATGTTTCTTGAATTTATCCATGATAAGGGTTATGTTTTATGATTTATAAAATTTTATGTGTACATTGTCATTTAGAAATGAAGAAAACATTATTTTTCAAACTTATAGTTCTCCTTTTTCAAATCATCTTGGTAGTACAAAGTTGTATAGAGACCTTTGAGAGTATTACTAGTAGGATGGAATAAAAAAATAGATAGAATATTTTATCATGGAATGTTTGACATGTCAATAGGTTAATGCAGAGTGAGAGGTATAGAATGGGATTCTTCATCCTTTACTAGTGCCTTATTGGAAATGAAAAAATATATCCATGGACATGATCGTGGGACTAAAAAAACTTCTCTAGGTGATAATGTTATTTTGGTTATTGTTGATCAGCTCACAGAATCGGCCCATTTTATTCATATTCAAGATATTATATCTTTGTATTAGCTTTCTCTATTGTACCTTAATGAGGTTGTTAGGATATATAGAGTTCGTATTTCCATTATATCTGATCATGATCTCAGGTTTGATCCTAACCTTGGTAAAGGCCTATAGAATTCATTGGGCATAGAATTAAATTTCATCACTTTTTTTCATCATTATTCTGATGTACATTCCAAGAGAACAATTTTTGAAATTAAGGATATTTATCAAGATTGTTTAATGGATTAAAGGGAAGTTAAGATCATTATATTTTTTAGATGATTTTTTGTATAATAATTGTTTTCATTTCGGTATACAAATCTATCCATTTAAATAATTGTATGGGAAGTGATGTCAAACTCAAACTTTTTGTGATGAAGTTGGGGAATGGAAGTTAATGGTTCTAGAACTATTAGATCATATTATTGAGAAATTAATGATGATCTAGAAATATAAGTGGAAATATCAGAATAAGAGGAAATGTTACATGTATAATAGGAGGAAGATCTTTTATTTCGAGATAAGTGATCATGATTTTCACAGAATATCACCCTGGAAATGTGTTATGCATTTTGGTATGAAAAGAAAGCTAAGTCCACTAGTTATTAATCCCTTTGAAAATATTGGAGAAATTTTGAATATTAGAATAATGAGAACCATTTCCTCTGATTTTATCTTAGGTACACAATTTTTTTCATGTTTTGATGTTGAAAAAGTAAGATCTAGATTAATCTCATGTTTTGAGCACAGAAAAAGTTTGGATGGAAGGGAAAATTTCTTGTGATGAAAAAAATATTAAGATTCTTAATCAAAGAGAACATATATTGTGGAATATGGTAATCAACCAAGTAAGGTTTTTTGGAGACACCACAGGGTTGAAGAAGAAATATGGGAATAAAAAAAGACTATAAGGGAAACATACCCTCACATGTATAATCATTAAATAAGATTACAAGGAAAAAATTTACAGAAGGTGGCTTGAAGGTAACACCCCATTGTTTTAAAAATAAATAGAAATTCATATAGCACTGAGTCCCTACATAATGACACTTTGTTTATGGAGATATTTGTAGGCCAGATGTTAAATATAATTTTGTCACATCTATCATTTGAATTTCAAAAAATGGACATACAAGGCTACGATCAGTATGTTTTTTTAGAGTATGATATGAAAAATACATTTAGTGAATAGTAATTGACCTATATGAATAATAATGTTATCCTTATAAATAGTAATGTTACCTAATGAACAGTAACCTCATCAATAAATTTATTTCTAATAATTTATGATAACTTATTTAAATTTTCATGTTGTTATGAAATAATTTATTATTTTCAAATTATAATTTTTGGAAAAAAAAATTAGTTTATTTAATTGTTTAATTACTTAGACGACTTATAAAATTATTTTGATATAAAGGAGTTCACTTTTAAAATCTACATTTCAAAAAATAGTTATAGTTAGTTTATTGGTTTTCTCTTTCTTTTCATATTTCTTACTGTTCTATTGTTCTCATCCCCTTTTTTTAAAAAAAATCGTTTGGAGAAACGATGGGTAAGAGAAACTGAGAATCCAAGACAAATGTTGTGAAGAATTTTGATGAAAAGATTTTAGCTTTGGTTAAAAATATTTGTATTATGAATGAAATGGATAAAATTTTAGTTGTACCCACTCTGTATTTATGTGCATAGATATGTATCAATTATTTCATATCATTCTAAAAATATAAACTGAAATGTTATCTAGGAATGAATATAAGTGAAATAATGTTGAAATAGAAATATTATTTAATTTTTAGTGATGGGTCCATATATATATTTTTTATATTTATACATACTATATTCTATAGGAAGTTTTAGTGAAATTGAATGAATTTCTTTGCAATGTGGAATTCCTCTATACAGAAGAAATATGTTATCACATCCCCTAATGAATTGAATTGAAAAAAGATTTATATGATTTAATTCCAATATAAGTAAAATTATTTTATAAAAATATATATTTTTTATATACAACATTATTCCCAATCATGATAGTGGTTATGGAAAAATTGGATACATCAATTCATGAAGTGGAATTTTGTTGTATACATGATTGATGCATTTATAAATCATTATATAAATTTTTCAATTGTAGATAATCATATTATTAATATTAAAATATTATTATGTTCAATAAAATGGTTTAATTTTACTAGAATAGTTCAAAAATATTTGAAGGAGGATGATTAATAAAATAAAAACAGTAGTTGAAGGACATTTCCTCTTCTACAGTTTTCCTCATTATGTATAGAACAAATTTTCTCTTAGATTGTATTTCCTCCAAAAATGATTATTGTATGATGATATTTGGGATTATAGGAATTTATATGGGAATAGATTGTCTGAAAAAATATGATTTTAATGTGTGAATAAGAGAAAAGAGTGGGTGGCCTTTTACGTGTGATCCATGTGGAATATGATTATGTTTGAACATGAACAAGGTGTAACTAGGTTTTTCACATTAAAAAAGGGTTAAAATTAATGTTTTTTTGAGATTTAGAAATTATAAGGTCTTAATATTGTCATCCATTAGATTTAAAAATGGGTTTATGTCAATTTAGCCATTATATTTATAGTTTAACCTCAGGTTAATCTATTGTTACTATAACTCCGTAAAATAAATTTTATTGTTTTTTACAATTCCTTATTGTAAACAATAATGTATTCGTTATGTGAAAATATAAATTTTTCATATTAAAAAAAATAATCCATTTTTCAAAATAACATAATCATATGTTGAAATATTATATTTAAAATTATTCCTGCATATATGAGGATAAATATTATTTTCATGGAAAAAAGAATGAAATTCTAAGAAAAGTTATTTTCTCAAAAATAATATTAACAAATCATTTAAATAACCTAAATTAGAATAAGATAAATATAATTTTATTAAAATTACTCTAGAAAAATTAAGACATATTTTTACATTAAATAATATATAAATTAAAATGTAGTTTTCAATTAAAATTCATTATTTTCTTCTATTCATAAAAAGTTAAAAATTTTCAAAAAAATTTAAAAAATTAAACCTAATTTTATTTTTATATGATAACTTTAAATATTATGTACATTTCATTAAATAATTTTTCAATAGTGATGAAAAAATAATTTTTATTTTTCTCTGCAATGCATGAGAAATCCATTATTTAAAAAAATTACAGTTTTCCCAAAAAAACTTTTAATTTTATATTAAATTATTATTATTTTATTTATAATAATCAGATAATCATAATTTTATTTTTATAATTAAAAATATTCATACCCCCTTATTTAGTAGATAGATTATAACTACACACTACATTACAATTTATTTGTATTCAGGGTTGGGTATTATGTATGCTATTAAAGAGATTAAATATAAATATATATATTTCAAGGGTTGCTTAAGAAATATTATTCACGTCACATCAACTATATAATAACATTTTGTTGTTTTTTAACTTTTTTTCTTATATGTGTAAATGGTTATGTAATAGAGGTACCTATGGTTAATAACATAAAAAAATGTTGCAATAGGTTTGACCCAATCTTCACCTGGTACCTGGAAACGAGACATAATATACACCTAGTTTGAAAATCCCTTGGTATACGATAAAGATAAATCAAATTTTATTTTCAAACCATTATGCGGTTTTTAAAAATGATGATATCTCCAATAAAACCTTATTGATTATTATGATATTAGTTATATATAAATTTCTCAATTTAATTTCAATACGTTACTATTATTGTATTATAAATTATGATCCATAATTTTATGATATAATTTTATGAATTACATTGTTTACAAATTAAACCTATAGTAAGTAATGGGAAACCTATAAATACATCTACCTGATGATGGGATTTTACTAGGGGGAATGATAATGATTTTAGAGCTGTAACTTCAGTTGGATATAATCAAATTATAACCATATTGGGGAAGATGAATCATGTCATAGGTAATAAACATTCACATATGGACCATCTAATTGATCAACCATGTGTTGTTACAATACTTGTCTATTTAAGGAATCATGATCCTTAATTGTTTAATGAGACTATACCACCATTTTTAGATAATAACTAATCTTGTTCTTTAAGAATATATTTATCACTTAGGGATGTATATAATGTGAGGAAGATTCCATGGAATTTTATCTACTATCATGTTATGTGGATTAATTGAATTCATTTATTAAAAACACTATGGATAGCGAAAAAATATAAATCAAATAATTCAAGTTTTTGAAGGTACACTTATAGGAAAAATATTTTCCTTATGAGGAAAGAGATAATGTAGAAAGATAGATCTGGAAACAATGATTTTAAGAAACAAAAATGTATTAAAGTATAAATCCAAATTTACAATGTATGAAATATTTATTGTAGAATAGGTACATAATCCAATGATCATGAAGGACAATTTATCTATTGGGCTGATGATAATCCTTTAAAGGGCATTTTTCTTCAAACAATTCTCGTCCAATGAGTACATAGTACCATATGGATTCATGGTAGATAATGAATTATCTAGGACTAATAGATTCAATTGGACTTAAGAGGTTAAGAGGAATGTAATGAGAAAAAATATATAAAGGAATTTTGGAAACATTGATTTCCCCCATTTGATAAATGTGTGAAGATAAACCATGTTACTTTTATAAAGTGAATGATAGTGTTTTACACGTTAGGAGATAATAACCATAAGGATCAAGAATGAATGATTAAGTGATAATTATTTAATTTAGAGTTCCTTAAATATTATTAATTAGGGAACTATTCCAATGAATTCACTAATTGTCGATGGAATATACCTTGAAGACACTTTGGGATTATGATCAATCATATATTATTGATAATGATAATGTTGAATGTATAATGTTATTGGGTATTTGGATCCAATGACTCTAATGTGAATGTATATTATCATTGAAATTCTAGTTATAATAATATATAAATGTATACCAACTTAATTGTAGTATAATTTCATAATGGATTTGAATGAATGTGATGATTGTAACTAAGAAAAGTGATTCGTGGAAAATAATTTTTTTTAGAAAAAAATGATTAAGTGGATGTATGCATTAATATGAGTTACATTTAGAGACAATAATGGTAGATTTAATATTTATGATATACTATTGGTTACAATAAAATTGGTTAGTGATTATCTATTTTATGTTATATTTTTGGTATTTTACTACATGTTTGGACTTATGAAATATATTCAACCACCTACGATTTTATTTTTGCAAGCACATATATTTTTATTATTGTGTTATGATGATATAGTTATTCACATAATTTTAATGTGACATTTTTATCAAAATTATATTATAGGGGTAGCATATTATTTATTTGAAGACCTTCCTTTTAAAATTTGACAATCGTATTTTGTAAAGGATTTAAAGATGACTTTTTTTAGAATGGAATAAGATGTACATTGGATGTAAAAGGATATTTTTTTATAAACCTTATGGATTTAGTAATGATATTCTTAATAAATTGTCACAAATTTATTGATTTTTCTATACATTAAATGTTAATATTATTTCTTTAGGAATAAAAAATTATTTTTTTTGATATTCATTTGTTTGGAGTAAGAGATGATGTTGATATTTATCGATGTGCAAAAAAAGAATGAAATTGTTGAAATGAAATGAAAATATATAAATTGACTATACTTCATTTAATTAAAATAGATAAAAATAATTCAAAAAATATGAAACAATGTATTTTAAAAAAATATGGTAAAATTATTATCCTTTTTGATGATATAGGTGACATTTTTCTCACCTATTTTGATTATGGAATTGGAGTTGCTAACTTCATCCTGACCTTCTTCCCTATAACTCTCCATTTTTATTTATCTATTCATTTTCTATTTTATGTCTAGAATTCCACATTCCACCAATGTTATATTTTATGAATACCTATTATGTGTTATTTTATATGACCATTATAGATCCCTTTCACTCTAATTACAAAATTGCATTTTTCACTTTTTATGATGTTCATTTTCAGGAAATGATTTTTCAAATAAATAATCATTGATTTATAAAAACAAACTAATTTTTTAATTATAGAATTTATTTATTGTGGGAAGTTTTTAATACCCCAAATATTCTAAAATAAGTACATTTTTCTAATTTCATCTAGAACATGCATTCGAGAGTCCATATGAAGATAATATAAAATGCTATTATACACCACGTATTACACTAGAGGGTGTAAATAATAAAAATTAAATTAATAAAATTATATTCATTTACATTGTTAAAAAATAATATATATATATATATTATATAAATAAAATAAAATTTTATTAAAATAAAATAAAAATTGCGAAAAGATTATTATTTCTAAAAGATGGTTTAATTTGGCTTCAAAATCACATTGTAAAGGTAATTTAATCTGATATCATGAAATATATTTGATAAAATGAACTAAAGTTTTGATATAATCATATAAAAATATTCAAAGTATTATTTTATTATTTATATTGAAATTCTATATTTTTTTTATAAATAGTAAAAAATTACTTATTTTTATTGGAAACATCATTTTAATTTTAATAATTTACATAGATAAATTATTTTTTAAAATTATTTTAAAGTAAAATTATTTGAAATATGAATTAATTTATACAATATAAGTTATAATAATCATTTTAATATTTAATTTTGATATGAAAACACTATAAAACATTGAAAATGTTTTCATTGTAAACTTACATTCTCATCATGTTTTTTGGGTTACTGTTAAATTAAAATTTGGAAGTTATGGGAACATAATTTGGTTAAATGGAATCCATATTTAAAATTAGAATATTTTTTATATTATAATAATATTCTCTTATTTTCATCTAAAGGTAACTACTGATAATATAAAAAAATTATCAGTGTGAAGGTAAAAATTAGTTCACATGACGGCTAAACAAAAATGATAAAGTTTAAAATCACATATAAACATGTCTAACATTTATTTTAGATATTTATTTAGAACATATAATGTATATTATTGAATATTAAAATATTTTATATCCATTTCTCATGTGATTAAACATAGGTAAACCTTTTTATTTTAAAAAATAATTATTGTATTACTCACACCCCAAACAAATGGCCACCAATTATCCTCTTTTATTCACATCATAAATCCTATTTGGTTAGAAAATTACCTCTGTAAATTAATTATATACTATATTAACCCTATTTTTGATTCATTGTTTTATTATAATTTCTTTCTAAAAATATTTGGGATATAATACTAATGTTTTGGTCTGAGATTACGAAATATTTATAAATATGTTTTTTATTCATCCACATAAATCAAATAATCTTCATTTATTATTGTATTTGAATAACATAATATACATCATATGAAGATTTTATTTTTGTAAATTCATGGATTATATCCATCTCCTCTTCACTAAAATTGTAAATGAAAATGTTTATAGTGTGTATAGCAGACTTCCACCTCGCGAATTGATGTAAAACATTTTATGTCAACACATATCATAGTTATGAGAGGAGATGGATCTATTGTATATATAAATATATATATATATATATATATGATTTATAATTTTATTATAAAAATAGAGTCTTTATATAATATATAAAATTTTAATTTTAACATTTACGGGATATTGTAATGTCGATCGTGTCTACGACAAACTACCACAACACCAAGTGATATGATTTCATTTTCATAAATTCTTTACATGGAAGGTAATAAAAATAATTTTATTGAATAAAATTAATATTAATTAAATATTAATTATATTGATGACAAATTTATCATTTTTAATATAAGAAATATCATTTTTTCCTTAAATAGATAGAACTTAGAGCCACTTGTGTTTGTTTGGACTACACTCATCAATATGGGATGCAGTTATCTTATCATCACCAATCCACATAGATTGTATATATTATTATATATAATGTTATAATATTTATTATATATTATTATTATGATTCTATAAATATAATATATTACTTAACTTATTTCAATAATGATCATTGAAAAATGGGATGTTACTTATGTGTATGTATAGCATATCATCAACATGATTTTAACATAGTTCATTTTTCATAAGACTAATTTACGACATGATTGAAAAGTATAATTTATATATAAATATTATTATAATTTCATGGTTATTATTCTCTATTTTATTAAATAACAACCTCTTTAATCATAGTCGACCTACCATGTAATTTTTGATGCATAATCAAAATACTATCGAAACATCCAATGTAAACATAATTGATTACGTAATCATAAATAACATTTTAATATGTGAAATAAAAGGTATAATAATTTATATAAAACATAATAATCTTGTAAATTATTATTTTAATTATTAAATATGGAGATAAATACTATACATGATGAGTTGGACACAAATTAAGGGACTCCGTCTCCATTTCAATTCATTAAGGCATATTGTAATGTTATGAAACTAATTTTTTTAAATGGTGTATTTAATTACCATTTTACATTTAATTTCATCAAAAGTTTATTATTAATTATATATTTTGTTTTAAGTTTAATTATATCCTTCTTGGGAATTAAACATGAAAATTACCATGTGTTAAAAAATTTAATAACTGAAACCCATTTCATTGAGTTATATTAATTTTATGGTTTTATTTAATATTACTTGAATATATGTATAATGATTTTTGATTATCTGTTTTTTTATTTTCACACATTCTATGTTTTTATAAATTTTATACACATAACATATTCATTGAATAATTATTATCTCTATGTTCTGTTAAATCTAATGGACTTCCTCTCAATTTTTTATTATGGAGGAATATTATAATTTTTTGAACGTAATTTAATTTATTTGTTTTATATACATTCCCTTTTACATGTAATCTAATCTTTAAATAATAATAATTGGTTTATTAACATTGAATTATTATGGATTTATCCATGGGGAGCAGATATGAAAACTAAAAATTGGTATTGAATTTCATAACTCAATTTATTTTTATTGGGTTATATTACATATTTGATAGTACTAGATATTAAAATATTACATGTATAATTATTTTTTATTATCCTATGTATTAATTGAAACTATTCTATTTTTATTTAAATTTTATTATTATAATTTATTCATTGGCTATTTCTCACTTCAACCATCTCATTATTATAAAGGATTTCATATCAATTTCAATGTCAATATTTTTTATTTTTTAATATGATGAAATAAACTCTTAAATGGTGTATATACTTCCTTTTTATATATTTGACATAAATAACTTTTTATTCATGATGTTAAATGTTTTAGTTTATAATTATATATATATTTTTATTACGGGCAGGATTATTTCTTAAGATGTATAACATTCATATGAATAGTGATTACATTGAAATGTATTTATCTAACTGTATGAATTTTAATAATATTTTATCCTTTAGTCTATATTTATATTTGATGATAATGTTAATTGATTCAGGAATTAAATATATTACATGATATATGAATCATTATATGAACATGTAGTGAAGGTTGACATCAATAATATAAATCCCTTCTATGAATCAGTATGACTCATAATAAAAATCAGTTGGCCAAATTAAATGGGATCTTTACCAATTTTATTTAATGTATCCTCAGAATGTTATTCAAATATGTAGTACCATTATTCCTTATATAATGATGTCAAATAATTAAACATTTACTTTATTTGTAAATATGATGTTACAATATATTATATTTTAAAAATGATAATATATCTGGGTTTACTTCATTGCTAGTATATTGCATTAATCTCTAGATTTTTCATTTATTTAATTTTAAAAATTGAATATGCCTTGTCTTATCATAATAGTCATGTTATTTAAATAGAATATTTTTTCAATTAATTTCCATTATATGTGGATTATACATATAAATTAATGATAGAAAAATATTTATATAAAACGTACTAGATATTTGATCTCACCCTTAATTATTACATTATTAACAATCCATGATTTGTATGATGTCTGATAACAAAGGATATACTAGAGGGAATATTTTTATCCTAAAAAAATTATTGTTTTAGTTTGAGTTTTTAGATTTAATTTGTAGTGAGTCAAGCCCCAATAGCAAATTTCCAATGCCAACTACCATTAAATTATTTTAGGATACACAAATTTCTATCATGAAGGACCTATCAATTTTTTAGTAGAGGTAAACTAGATACATACATTGAAAATGAATATCCAAATTTAAACCCAATTTTGTTCTTTCTTTTTTTGATATTGACCATATTCTATCTTTCATAACCTTAAATATTAGTCATATAAAACCACAATGAATAATAGGGAAAATAAATAAGGTGACATAAAATGATCTATAATGTGTAAGTATAGTGTATGTATTAATTAATTAATGATAATAATCAATATGGAAAGGTATATTACTGAATACACATGAAAGATTAATAACTATACAAGGAGTAATAAATTTGAGTATTTAAATAACATAACATACATTCTATTCGATAAATAAATCAAGTAATTAATTCTTATATATAAGTATTCAGTGTGAAAATCTTGTATATAATAATATCTATATTTTGAATGTGAACCATGATTATTTATAAGAAGCCATGTCTCCCAAAAAAATGGATCCATTACAATAAAGTCAATTCATAGGTCATTTCAAAACAATGCCGGTAAAATACACTCAAATTTTTAAAATAAATATATCTCTTGTGATAACCAATGCATTGAGGAGAAGTCATTAATGGGCCCCCCAACCTACGTCATACTAGTCAAAACTATTCCTCATACATCAAATGATCAATTAAATTCATAATAAAATGTACCCTATCATATATCTAAATAGAGAAAATGATATGTATTAGTCAATATATACATATTTATTGAAATAAAATTAATTTAAACAATTTTATGTAAACTCTATAAATTATTGAAAAT
This sequence comes from Viscum album, assembly GCA_963277665.1. Lineage (NCBI taxonomy): Eukaryota > Viridiplantae > Streptophyta > Magnoliopsida > Santalales > Viscaceae > Viscum > Viscum album. Next base: position 1,776,615,835 of record OY728165.1, on the reverse strand, counting down.
AATCTTATACATGACAAATCATATTTACAATTTTGGGATATTTAATGTCCCGTTATCACATGAATGATAATTGATCAAGTGAAATATAATGACTAAAAATTGATTCAAGGAAGTTAATGTAAACAATATCCATGTTGAATAAAATTTTAATACATATATAGTAAAAATATAAAAAATTTCAAGACAACATATACTCATTAGAGTACAAATAAGGGGTTTTTAATTTGATGAAATAAAAAGATATTTCATAATATTATTTAGGAAAGTATCATATTTATTATATAAATCAATTTCTAATGAATATTTATTTTTGAAAATAAATATTTGAAAATAATATTTAAAAAAACTAACATAAAAACATCATTTTATCATTTAATGGGATATTCAATGAAATGGCATCAGATAATTTTGTACATGTCGTATTAGGTAATTTTTTAATTCAATATAAAATTGATAGAACATTTCCTTAATCAGAAAAAGAGATAAATATTATATTTGAGACATTTAGTAAAAATAAAAAATATACAAAAATATATTAATTTAATAATTATAATAAGGTTAATAATTTTTTTGAATGAAAATAGAAAATATAGTTTTAGAGGATAATATGTTTTCGAGGTAATAAAGAAATGAAGACAGATTTATTAAATCAATTTTCTAAAAAAATTAAGTACCAATGAGTGGGAAAAGTGGGAATATTACATCAAAAACCATGAATGATAATAATAGAATATATATTTAATATTTAATTAAATAATGAACAAAAAATTTAATTCAATGTAAATTCAAGTGTAAATAATCCTGAATAAAATGAGGTTGAGAGGTAAACCCTTCAACAATGATAACGTTTAAGTGAGAATCAACCAAAAATATTATTATCATTATCAACAATAAATACACATTAATAATGTTTAAATAAGAAAATTATATACTCAAATTTCATTATAGAAATATTTAATGAACATTAACAATAACAATAAATTAATATAACCTATTGAAAACAAATTGAGATATGCAATTTTGTACCACCAGGTAAAAATTAATTCAAATCCTCCTATAAAAGATTATTTAAATTTAAAATTAAAATAAAATTAATTATTAATTATTGATAATATTATACATCAAAGGCCATTATATACACCATTTAATTGAAATTAGGTGTAAACCATTATAATATTCCATAATAAAACGAAATTGAGATGAAATCCCTTTACCTTATTCTACATATTGGTGGGTCATTATTTATACTAATTTAAAATGGTTGTAAACATATTTTTATATTATTGTATATCCATATTAATATTTATTATTTTTTTTATATAGTACTTTTATAATATATTATTACTTATTCATAAAAAAAAATTCAATATTTTCATCATTTCAAGTGTTTATTTCTTTGTATATAGAGTTTGTTTTGAATTTTTATTTACCATTAATCTTACATAGATATAAATTTATTCATCACATTAATTTAAAACATTATTTGAATAACATAAATATTCAGTATATATGGATTTATAGTAGTTTATAAAATTTAGTGATAAGAAATTTAATACATCGTTCATGGGGATGGTGGGCTATACACACACATGAACATTGTTTCCATTTTCTTGTCATATTGAGTGAATGGACGTTAAATGAACTATATTTTCATTAAACTGTAATTTTAATTTTTATACACCACTTATGATTATTAATCCATTCTTTATTACATTTTGTGTAAACAATGAATGAATCACATCGGCTCACGAGGTGGTAGTCCCCCATACACCCAAGTTACATTATCGTATTCCAAAAAAATTAATGAAGGAATTAATGTGTGTTATAATAATTATAGATTCATAAAAACATCATAAAAATCATATATATCATATATAAACTATAAATCAATCATTATTTCAAACCATTAATTTGGGATATGCCAAAAAAATTACATTTGTTCACGAGGTTGATGTTTGGTGTACACCCGAATGATTATTCCATAACCCATTTCATCATTTTGTTGAATTATTAAGAATTACCTTTAACATAACAACATATTATTATATGATATATAATGATGTTATTTTATAAGAAATTTTTATTATAAATTTAAGGTGGTGAAAATGGATATATAATAAATAATTTTTTAGAATAATATTATCGCTTCTTTTGGTATCCTTCTTATGATTTAACTAAAACTTCAAAATATCAGATTTATGCTCAAAATAGGGCTTATAGTTGAGATTTAGTATTTTTTAGAGTTATTGTTTTCTGTATTTTTTAACGAATGTGGTTTTATAGTGTTAATAAGAGAGGATATAAGAATGTATTTTACAGGTGGGGTGAGTGGCACACATGTATTTTTTTGAAATTGTAAATTATACCCAAAATTTTTAAAGTACATGTTATCCAATAATCAGGAAATATATATAATATAATGTATGAGTTCTAAATATGTCATGAAAATTGGGTTTTAACACGATTTTGGTCATTTTTACACTTTATATTCTATATTTAACCACTAAGTAATCTAGTTTTTACCACAGTGACTATAATTAATTATAATTTCATTCATAATATATTTAATCAAATTTAATTTTGTGCATATTATAAATTTAAAAAAATTATTATAGAAAATATTAAAACATTTTTTCCAAACCCAAATAACTTGTGTGGCATAAATATATTTAAAATTAATACCACAACATATTAGGAAAACAATGAGAGAAAAAAAATAGATTAAAATTTAAAAATAAAAATTAATTAAATTTCAATATCAAACTGATTAAAATGATCTAAATTAAATTAATAGATATATAAATGATATATTTTAATTTTATGACAACATAAAATATAGTTTAACATTACACTTTATTTAATCAAAAATCCCTTTTACAATTAAAATTAAATATTTTTTGGTATTCTTAATATGAAAAAAAATCCATGAATAATAAGAAAATTCCACTAATATAAATTTATTATATTATATTCTATAAGAAAACATATATTTGAAAATAAAATTTGGACAATATTCATAATTTATTTTAAAAACCATAGTTCCATTACAATGATAGAAACAACATTTAAGAAAAAAAAACATTGTATTCGTCAAATTGTATTTGTTCATATATTATACTTATCAAATTATTTGGATTAATGACAAAATTTATTGAATATAATATATATATATTCCATTAATTTAATATTATATTAGTAATTAATTTAATTTATTAATATAAAAACATTTTGTGTATAATTATATTTTTTAAAAAACATTCCTTCTATATTCAATTATTTTGGACATTCATTTTTATTTAAATGGTAACCACAAAATTAAACAATATATTTTGATAACTTATTTAATCTTATTAATGAACACATATTTCATGTATATGTGATAATATTTTTTATATAAAAATAATAATTGTATTCGGTAAAACTTGTTCATTCTTGTAACACAAGCTACTAAAAAAACTCCTTGTTATGTGTAACATAAAATAACCAAGTATTTAGTGCATTGAAATATATAAAATATATTGAATTTATATATAATATTAAATTGATATTATAGTATCTTTATTTTTATTCCTTTCTTCATTTTTTGCGTTTCATACAAGCTATCAAATATGATGTTCATATTTTAAATTTTCAATGTGTTAAATTATCCCCACCGAAAAAAAATTATGTCAACAAAATTTAAATATGATCATAGAAATAATTGTGCTCAAATTTGAACATTCCATAGTTGAAAAACCAATATTATAAAATATTTAATAAAATATTCACATAAAAAGATAGAACGGTATGTACAAAGATCACATGAAATAACACATATCTATGATTCTATGAATGATATTATTTTTGGGTAGTTTTGATATAGTGGAAAAGAATAAATATTTATGGTGACTTATTAAAGCCATTGATCACAATAAAGTTAATTGTCACACCCTGACCCGGTTTTTTATTTTATATTATGATCTATTTGGATTTAAATATTATTGTTGGGCTTCAGGATCAGTCTCGGATGATATTTTTGAATTTATGTTAAAAAGTGTACGTTTTGAGGCGACGTCGTTGGGCGCGCGAGCGGAACACGTTTTGGAAACTCTACATGGCTCCACTCGGGTAACTGCGCACCCCATTGCACATTCCGTTGTCTTTGGAAAAATTGATATAAAATGTTTTGTATTTAGAATGTGCATTTAATAGAGTGTCGTTTAAATTTTTATTGTGTTAAGAATTTTATTTCTATATTATGACTACTTTAATATCTTGAAATTTTATCTTCGTGTTGTCATTATTATCATTCTAATTGTCATTCTAATTATCCACTATATTTACTAAAGTTGTGTTACTCCAAGCTGATTTGTCACCTCCACAAACAACCACGTCACCCAAAACGAACTTCATATACCCAATATACCCCCCAGACCATCGTGCTCTACCTCCCCAGTCATTTTTCCCCGCTCGACGCGTTCCATTCACCTCGCTCTCAATACCTGGTTTTCAGCCCCGATTAGGGTTCCGAGCAAGCTCCGTTCAATACAACGCTTGTCGAATCCGCTCATCTCCTCCCGCCTCCGCCTCCGGGTACCGTCATCTCCGCCTGCTCCGCCTCTGGGTTCCACCGTCTCCGCCTACTCCGCCTACTCCGCCTTCGTGTGCTCAGACTCCATTTGCTCCACCTCGGAATCCTCATAGGGTACCCACTGCCATCCCTACTTCAGAGTCTGTATATCTGCCTATGCATCCTCCTTCTATACACGGAGCAGCTCGTGCTATTCCATGAATTCACCTAGGGTTTCAGGTATCCCGTCGCCTCAACTCATCCTTTGCTTCCCGAAAACCACCCCCAGCATCTAGTAAATTTTTTTCTATTCCTATACAGTTGCGCCTCCACCTAGGGTTCCAGCGGCGTCGAGTACGCACCGAGTAAGCACCGGTATAAACCAGTGTCAAATGTATAAAACAATGTCAAATGTATAAACCAATGTCAAAGATCTTAATGTCTCAATGTATTTTATTTTTTATGGTGTTTTTATTAGATAATTATTCTATATTCTTTGTCATGGCTGATGAGTCTCTGAATCTAAATTCTAATTCAGGGTGACAGATCTCTGAAGAGAATATCTAGTGAAGAGTTTCAATCATATTCTTGAATTAAACTTCAGCAGCTGCAAGGTATATGTTCAGATATAAAATAAGTGTTCATCGCATATCTATTAGTGCTTGAAGTGGGGCTTGTGTGTGTGCTGCAGAGAAAGATTACAAACACAAGCACATAGTATGACTTCAAATGTGTTTATGAATTGATATTCATTGTCTGGAAGACAATATTTATATTTCAATTTGCAATTGATTTGTTGTTTCCCAATCACCTCGGTGTGTGGACCGCATTGCATAGATTTTTCTTTATGATCACATTCTTTCCTAGGAATATTTTTTATGAATGCACATATATATTATATGCATCGGTTTGATTGAACATCATTCTAAAAAAATCAGCTCCATCGACATGTGGTTTACTGTATGTACTTGAACGCATCTTGTGTGACATGAATCGAATGATTCCTTTTTACCCGCACGTAGCACATAAATTTGAATTAATGATACCCTAATAAGAGAATGTACTTAAATTGTTCTTATTATTGTTGTCCATGGTTTGACTATTTCATTTTTTATTTGATATATATTAACCTGCATTACTACTGCAATGGAAGATTCATTATTCAAAGAGGCCATCAAAATGGGTGGAGTGAACCACCACTTGAAGGTTACATCCGATTCATTTTCGTTTTCATTATAATAAAGATAATTCCATTAAACTTATGATTATTTAAATGCATTTATTCATTTTTCCATTATTCTTTTCATTTTAAAGATTTAGTTATAAATATATTATTTCTTATCATGCATGCATAAACAAAATTTAGTTATTCATGTCTGCATCGAGACATATTACGAACTCCAAACTGATTTCTAGAGCTTTATGGTCACTATTACAGTGTAGTTGATTTCTTCATCAATTGTTCATTATCAGTAAGCATTTTAAGGTAATTATTCCTATTATAATTTATGTATTTTGGAATTCTTCACAATTTCTAATCTTGTCATTCTAAATACATGTAATCTATCTCAAAATACATGTAATATGAATTCTCATTCAGAAAACTTATGTTTGAACGTAACTTTTCTTGGAATATCCTCTAGATTGATTTATTTTTCACTACGGTTTACCAATTTCCGTATTTTTTTTTGTTTTCTTGATTTAGCATGTTGGTGGGGGAATTCAAGTTCATGTAAGTTGAAACCATGAAAGTTGGAGGAATTTTAGAGGCCATGTAAATGGGTAAAGTATATTTCAACTTGATGGTTACTTTTAATTTGTTTTCATTTTCATTTTAATAATGATGATTCCTTTAAACTTATGATTATTTAAATGCAGTTATTCCTTTTTTCATTATTCTTTTCATTTTACAGATTTAGTTATAAATATATTATTTCATATTGTATATGCAAACACAAATTTAGTTATTCATGTGACGTTTAAGGTTATTATTCCTATTAGAGTTTCTGTATTTTGGTATTTTCCCGTATTTATAATCATGTCATTCTGAATACATGTATGTCTCTCTAAATACATGTAATATGCATTCTAATTTAGAGAACTTATGTTTGAACCTACCGTTTCTTGGAATCTACTTCCTCGAACTTATTTATTTTTCAGTATGGTTTCCCAATTTGACTAATTTATTTTTTTATGGCCAATTTAGCATGTTGGTTGGGTAATTCGAGTGCATGTAAGGTTGAAACCATTAAAGTTGGAGGAATTAGAGAGGCCATGAAAATGGGCGAAATGTACCACCATTTGAAGGTTAGTTCTATTTATTTATCTAAAGTCTTATGCTCTTTCCCACTAAGAATGAATGACCTTGATGTTTCATTGTAATTACTGATGACATAAGTAACATCATATTCAGTTTTCTTACATTAATTTCGTAAAAATCTATGTTTATTTGATTATTGTTCTGAATGATATTTCAATATATTATGCATGATTGCCCAACTTTTAACACCATCCTTCTTCCTTCACCATTGTTGCAGCATAGTATATGTATGCTGTAAACTATAATCAACTGATTCAGTTTAATGTTTAATGTGGATTATCAATTTTTTTTGTATATAACATTTTTAATTAAAGATGTTTACTTACTAAATTTCTTGAATTTTATTCATTCCATTATTTTATAGTTTTTATTTTATAACATATAGTTTATTTTATTTTCAGGTATTTTTGCACCATTGGTGCATGCCTCATAATCTGAAATTTACCCCTGCATTGACTGCGTAATTTTATTTTAACCTAATGAGTTCGTATCAGATTCTATTTTGATTGTTTTTATATTCTACATTGATTTTTTTTTAACATTCTGTAACAAATTTTTATATATTCTGCTGATCGGATTCTATTTTGAATGTTTTTATACTCTATGTAACATATTTTTATATATTCTACTGATCAGATTCTGTTTTGATTGTTGTTTTTATATTGTTTCTCTATAATTTATGGGATTGTAGTCTGAATGTTGACAAAACAATATTTCTTAATGTTCATTAAATATTTTTTTTGAGCATTATGTACAGATTCTACACGGATGAAGTTGGTGTTGGTTGCACTATAGCTATGCTATTGAAATTTGTCAAGAGATTCGTTGAGCCTCATTTCTGAGACTTTTGTTAATGATAAATGTATATAATCTCATTGATGGTTATTTATGTAGGTTTTGTTGAAAAAAGAAAAATATGATTTCCACTTTATGTCATATAGTGGTGAGAATTCAATTGGGTATGAATAGATGCAATGCAAGATTAATTTTTCTTAAAATATAATTAATTTAGGTATGTTTTTGGTTGTAGGTGTTGTCTAGCTGGGCTTCAAAACACCTGTGTCATATCCCTTTGTGGAGGTGTTTAAGTTCTTCTGTAATGGTGAGTTTGGTTTTTTATAGAATCATAATTTTTAGTAAGTTCATATTTTTTTTATCATATCATATTTTTTTCAATCAGATCTATTTTTTTTTCATACATGTTCATATTTTTTTGTTCTTACATTTAATTGTTCTTAAAATTTTCTTAAGTGTATTTTTTTATAATTGATTCCAATTTAATATACATGTTCATATTTTTCCTGTTTGTTCTTATTTTATATACCCTTTCTATTATGTTTAAATAAACATGATCACTTAGGTTGTTGTTTTCTTAAAATAGGATCTTATTTATTCATATTTTTTATCATTTGTTCATATTTTTTTCAATCAGATCTATTTTTTTTCATACATGTTCATATTTTTTTGTTCTTACATTTAATTGTTCTTAAAATTTTCCTGAGTGCATTTTTTTATAATTGATTCCAATTTAATATACATGTTCATACTTTTCCTGTGTGTTCTTATTTTATATCCCCTTTCTGTTATGTTTAAATAAACATGATCACTTAGGTTGTTGTTTTCTTAAAATAGGAACTGATTTATTCATATTTTTTATCATTTGTTCATATTTTTTTCAATCAGATCTATTTTTTTTCATACATGTTCATATTTTTTTGTTCTTACATTTAATTGTTCCTAAAATTTTCCTGAGTGCATTTTTTATAATTGATTCCAATTTAATATGCATGTTTATATTTTTCCTATTTGTTCTTATTTTATATCCCCTTTCTGTTATGTTTAAATAAACTTGATCACTTAGGTTGTTGTTTTCTTAAAATAGGATCTGATTTATTCATATTTTTTCTCACCGGTTCATATTTAGTAACAAACTACAAAATTACACTTAAGTACAAACTACCAAATGTTTACACCTTCCACATTATGATGAAATTTTATTATAAGCTGCATCAAGGGTAGTTTGAAATTAATATTGCACAAGATAATGATATTTTAAATGAATTGGAAATCAGTGTGATGAATCCTACTGTAGTAACATATAGTATATATATCTATGGGCTTTAAAGTGTTGGACGTAATGATCTTGCTTTGGATCTTATTAGGGATTTGAGGTTTAGAGGTCTTCATGTCAACTGTTATTGTTATAATTCTGTTATTTATGGTTTGTGACTCAATGGTGAACTATCCCATGCTTTTGTTGTTATTGAAGAAGTGAAAAGTTGTGGAATACCCTCTGATGTTTATAGCTAAAGAATTTTGTTTAAAGTCATTTTCCAAACGGGTGATCTTGAGAAATGTATGTGCTCACCTGCAGATTTCATGGCGTGTGTTGAGGTAGTGGATTCTTCATTGGACGTGTATTGGGAGACAGTAATGAAGGTGAAGATGATGATCGAGATGGGTGATTCGTCGAGAATGACATGGTTTCAAGGAACTAATTCGTCTATTAAATCCCTAGATGACGGGCCATATCAAAGCTTTCCATTGTGCATGCTCCAGGTATAATATATTGTTATTTTTAAAATGTATATTGAATTGAATTGTGGGCTGAATAGTTTCTTCAGGTTATTTAATCAAGGGGAGGCCACTTTACCCGAGACAATCAGACAAGCATGGGCAGTCCATTAATGCATATTCCTATAGTCATGGCTTGAAACCTGTCACCTTATCGTATAATTTAAATATGCAGAGGCACATAAAGACACCTCCTTTGTCAAAGTCATTACATTCTTCTAGAATTTCAGTTTCCAGTATGCTTTACAATGAACCGCCAACTTATTAATCACATATGTTGCTGAGCGTTGTTTTATTAGTTTATTTCTCATTATTTCTGATTTTCATTCAATGTTTCGTTCGAAATGAAATGGAGAAGTGTTGCTTGTATTCTATTATGTTTATTTTTTTGTAGTAAATTTGAAGTGACAACTGAAAGCAGATGTAATCAAAAGAATTTTCAAGATAACATGTCATTAAATGTCATTGCAAATATTAGTTTGTCACAAAATCAACCCCACTTAAGGAGAAAACCTTAAATTTTAGCTATTTCAGAAGGTGTTATCTATTCCCATGGTTTGTTTCAACTTTTCCTCTGTTCCATTTCTCAATAACTCATCTCAAGATCATAAATAAAGTATTTATCATTAACCCAACTCAAGCTTATAAATAAATTGTTTATCATTAGTCTAGCTCAAGCTTATAAAAAGAGTTTTACTTTATGGATAGAGGAGAGGAGGAGGGAGGGGCATTGACATGAAAATCCTAGAATATTGTTAAAGCATTCCAAAACATACTCTCACTAATAGACTCAACTATAGACAATCAACAACTGACCAAACCAGTATGTATGTAGAAGTATATAAACCAGACTCTAGCCTTACAATAAGAGATAATTGTTTTTCAAACACCATTAAAAGAAGCAAGGATGTCATCAGTAGGGCATAATTTTCATCATATTTTATGGAATATAATATCATGAAATCCATTGTGTGAGTGGTATTTTTAGGTGAAATATTCCATATGTATGAACCATCCAATAATTTTATTTCTTATTACATGATATTTTAGATGATTCTAGGTTAGAGAGAATTGATCAAAATAGTATAGAATATTTCCATTATCACTGGTTCAATGTTCACCAAAGACTTATAAATATTTCTGGAGAACTCATGAGTTATCCAACTTATTTATGCATTCTACATTATAGATTTGTTTTCATTGATGATACCACGATTCCAGTACCATCTAATAATCCTATAATTGGACTATTTTGGTATTCTTCTGGACATAATGACATATATACATATACATATATATATATGTGTGTGTGTGTAATGTTATAAATTCTTGTGAAATTAAATCAAGGGTGTGTTATAATAATTGCATCATAAAGTGAAATTTATTTATGATGATGATAGGTTAAAAATATGAACTCCAAACTATATTACCTTTCAAAGACACCAAACTGAATGAAATCATGATTCCTACTAATACTCACAAGAACATCTTCTCAAGCCCATCAACTCTGTTCAAAATCTAGAAACCTTGAAACCCTCCCTAGGATTCCTTTCACCATTTATCGCAATCTCGCCTCTTTCCTCCAACTTCGCCTTCACCCCCACCTTTTGTTTCATCTATGTCTCTTATCTCTAACTCTTCCATTCCATTGTGTTCCATCTCCATCAAAATTATTCTTCACTTCATTTCCTCATGTCACGGGCACCCCATTCACTTCATTATCATCATTTTATTCTACACATTATATTGAGTAAAATGACATTACAATTTTTTTGAATGACGCAGAACCAGATGTTATGAATGAAAATTGAATAGTCCCATGCATTTTCACGGGTGGAGTACTAGTTATAATTAAATTTATGTTAATTAATGCAATTTCTAGAAACTATTTTTTGTTGAATTATAAATATTACTAGTTGATTCATTATTATTTATTTAGTAGGAGTTTAAGTATCTAAATACACCTATATATAGATATATAATATTTTAGTTGTTTCTATTTATTTATATTATTTATTTTATTGATATTATTATTTTTATTGATTTGTTTTTGTCCCTAACCCTAGAACATTCCCTTTTTCATTCCCCCCTAACCTAACCACCCACCACCCTATCCCCTCTCCTCTCTCTCTCCCCCGTTTTTCTTTTTCCCCTTGTTTTTATGGTTTGGCCGGCCCGCGGCCGCTTCGACACGCTCCCCTTCAGCCCGCCGTCGTCCGGCTCCCGCACAGCCCAGGCGCGCCGCGCGGCCCCCCGGACCTCGCCGTTGCCCGCACCCGGCTCCCCCGTCCTGCCTGCGCTCATCCCGGCGACCCCCCCTGCCGGCCTTCTTCCAGCGTTCGGCGACCTCCCAGACCGCCGCGCCAGCAACCCTGACGTCTTGCGACCCTGCTGCTCTCGGCCGCCTCGCCGCACCACCGCCCCGACCTCCCTCCACAGTCCAGGCTCAACCTACCCCGTCTGGCTCCCGTTCTGTCCCCTCCTTCCCATCGCCGCGTCGTTCCGCCGCCTTCGGCGTCCTCCCTCGTTGCATCGCCATCTCGGCCTCCCTCCCTTTCAGTTGTCCATTGACATTCCTTCCAGCAGACACCCTGTCCGACGACCTCCCTTCCGGCGGACCCCCCTGACCAGCGACCTCCCTTCCGGCAACCCCCCCTATCCTGGCCTTCTCCTGCGAATAGCCCCGCGCGAACTCCTCCCGGCCTCCGTGCAGCGTCCGGCACCTCCTGCTCCCTCCAGCGGCCTTTCCCCCTCCACTCCTTCTTTGTGAGTTTTTATTTTTCTTATGTTAATCTTACTTATGTTTTTTATATAACATTTTAATATTATTATCATGTTAATAATATTATTATTATATTATTATTATTGTGATTATATTATTTTTATATTATTATTATGTAAATATTATTCCATTATTATTATTATTATTGATATTATTATTATTATATTATAATTATTATTATTATATTATTACTATTATTATTAATATATTATAATTATTATTATAATTATTATTATTATTTTCATGTAAATATTATTAAGTTATTATTTTTATTATTTTTGTTATGTTATTGTCATTATTATTATTTTTATGCTATTATTATTATTATTATTATTATATTATTATTGTTATCATTATTATATTATGGGTATGCTATTATAATAATTATTATTATATTAATATTGTTATTATTATTATATCATTATATTATAATTATGCTATATTATTATTATTAATCTTATTATTATTATTATTATTATTATTGTTATCATTATTCATAATCTTATTATTATTATTATTATTATTACTATTATCATTATTAAAATTGTTATTATTATTATTATTTTTATTATTATTATTATTAATCTTATTATTGTTATTATTATTATTATTATTATTATTATTATTATTATTATTATTCTTGTTTTGGCCTTTTCTTTGTTAAGGTGTTATCAACTTATATTTGTTTTTCGTAGGTTTAGGATTCTTAGAACCCGCGCAGGGCATTTCCGAGTAAGCGCCATCGTCGCGCCTTGTTTTTGAGGTTCCGTCATCGCCGCGCTTTAGTTTCAAGATGATCGTTTATTCCCGCCGCTCGGTTTCGAATGCTCTGGTGAGTTTTTGGATGTGTCTGAGTCCTTGATATTGATTATGCAGAGTTTTAGACTTTGTCACTTGGTTTCGGACACACGTTGTGTCATCGCGCCTGGCTTCCAAAGTCGTTTTGTGGTTGCGCTTTGATCTTGAGGTAGGATCCCTTTGCACTGCTTTTAAAATTTCAGTTATATTATTTCATGCTGCTTGCGCACCCTAATTGTTCAGAATAAATATTTTATTAATTTTAATAAATATGAGATAATATACGATAATTAATTTTTAATATAAGAGGGTTAATTTTTAAATGGTTATTTAGTGTCAAAAGGAGGGGTTTATTTTATACACGACACATGAAACATCCTTTTGATGAGCGGACACCCAATAATGAAAGAATGCCCATTTGGATTTTAAAAATAATTTACGGAATATAAAATATAGTTCTGGTTTAATGATAAATGATTTCTTTTGAAGCGTGAAAAAGTACTTTGGTTCTTCTAAGAAGTTTTCTGGTGGGCTCTTAAAGTTTATTTGGAAAAAAATAAAATGTTTTGGTTTGGTTTGGTTTATAAGAATATTGTCAGCCTGTGAAGTAGTTTTTTTGGGTTCTTTAAATGGTTTTAAACTGGGGTTTGTCTTATAATGAAGTTGTACATTTTTTTGGAGTAGTGATTGTGAAATGCATTAAATGCCAGTTTGGCACTTTATAGAAAGAGATGAAATGTTTTGATAAAAAACATCTTAGGACAACCCTCATGCCTTGTCCCAATTGATCATTTGGAAGGTCGCGCTTAGAGGATCCCAGGTACACGAGTAGTTTATAGGCATGAGGTTGTTCCACGGAGTGGCTCGGGGTGATGCCTATTGTGCTTTATATATATATGTATAATATTGGATGCTCGGTTGGCACCAGTTGGCTTACCACTTTTTTCAAACACTTGAGACATGGGAATCTGGCATATTGAGAGAATATTCTCTGAATGATTGATGCACTGGTGGGTTATTGTACTGACCAGTGGCCCATAGTAGGTGGATATATTGGTTTTATTACTATGGTATTTTCCCTCGACCTTCCTGAGAGAGGATGGTTGAGCATATTGTGCGTCTTTGATTTCATCGTGACATGTCGATAAGGATGATTTCTCATGTATTGGTGTCTTCGGGTTTATTCTCGATCTCCTAGGTTCACCCATGTCTATTCATCTTTTGTTGCTTGCAATACTGATTATGATGCTCACATGTATACCTACATTGCCCTTCCTCTGTGTTTTACTTTGTGCATTCTGGTGTATTGTTTTCCTTGGAAAGTGATAAAATTTTTTTGATTAGGATTCTAAAAATTGTTTTCAAAATAAAGCGTTTAATCCCCTTTGTACAAATTTGAAAATTTAAACATCACTTTCCCCTTTCCTAAAATGTCAGTGACACTAATGAAATGAACCCGAATTTGGAAATGGCTAAGGGAAATGGTTCGTACTTTGTTTTTAAGTATAATATTATAAAAAACATACTTTTATAGATTGTAGTTCAAGCTTGAAATGATGTTTCTTTTATTTTAAAGGTAGTGCATTGGGAATAGATATCGGGTTACCCTACTGAGTTTTAATACTCACGCCTATAGTTGTTTTCTTTTTTTAGTGTATGTGAAGGCCATAGCTTGAGTGCGCTCGCCTAGGGCGACACTTGATCATTGAGTCGGAGAGCGACCCGAGAGGTCGCATGGAGTTGTTCGGACGCCGTGTTTGGTCAGTTTTATTTTTTTCTCCTTTTCCAGTTTAGTCACTTTTTTTGGTTTACCTTTTCTGCGATGCTCTATATTATCTTTTCATTATTATTCATTTATGTTGGGCGAAATCGTTCCCATTGCCTCTATTGATTCCCTAGCGCTTGTCGCCATCCCGAGAGGATCGAGAACGCCTCTCGGGCCATGTCACAGACCAACTCGGGTGACCGGTTTAGGGTCGCCCAGGTTGGTTCGTGACAAAATGGTATCAGAGGGGTCAGCTCTTAGCAGACCTCACTTTTCAGAGCGCCCTATGTTATTTGGGATGTCAAGGTAGATGGAGTAGGATTGTCGGGACATGAGGGGTAGGTGCGAGAAGAGAATCACGAACTCTTGCCCATACCGATCCTCAGGTTTCCAGGGGAAGTCCTGTTTATTTTGTTTGTTTGGGTTTTTATGGAAATGTTTTGTGATTGGGATACGACAAAGGGAGTTTGGGTCATTAGTCCTCCTAACCCGCACGGCCTGGAATGCCATGCAGATCTAGTGTCATGGTCCAACGAGGCTCTCTGTGTCGGTGACATCTTTGGCATATGGCCTCCAACCATATGGTCAAGCCACCCACTGACACTAGTCCCCAGTTTGAGTTTTTTTTGGGTTCCCCTTGATTTTTGAAAGTGGTTTGAATTAGAATATTTGGTTTTGAAAAAAAAATGTTGTTTGAAATGACATGTTTAATTTGTATATTGTTTTAAAAGAAGTGGTATGAATAAATTGTTTTTGGAAAATGAAGTCGCTTTGTTTTGGCCTTGGTGTTCCGATGAGTACTCACATGCATTGTGGTATGTTGGAAATGTGGATGGATCTCTGGTATGGTGGATGGATGCCCGAGGTGGCAAAAATACATGTATGTGAGTGAGACTCTAAGGGATACCAATGGCGAGGTTTTAACTCACTAATTTTGTTTTAAATTAAAGATGTTTTCAAATAGAAAAGTTCTAATGGTATGATAACTTGCTTCCTTGTGTTTTGAACTTATCACCTATGCGGTGTTGGTTTTTGTGGAATTTTTTTGAGTTGGCCTTGATTGGGTTTTTGACTCTTCCTTGTCCAGCGGTTTTCCCTTTGAAGCTTCGATGGGTGGTCGTAGTGTGGTTGATCAACCAAAGGATTTTATGCTTGAGTTTAGGAAGTTGGATCCACCTCTCTTTTATGGTCAAAAAAAATCTTCCGTGGCAGAGGAGTGGATGTGGAAGATTGAAAGGGGCTTTAACCTCATTGAGTTTCCCGAGTCGTTGAAGATTAGGTTTGCGACCTTCATGCTTGAAGGTTCACCGTGGATGTGGTGGAAGTCAGTGTCTCGAAACACGCCCCATTAAGATATTACTTGGGACTTCTTCATGGCTTTGTTCATTCGTCAGTACTTCTCTGAGGAAGAAAGGGTGAGAAAGGGGATGGAAATCTGTTGTCGATAGCAGGGTGACGGATCTGTGTTGGAATATTTCTAGCGCTTTGTAGATCTAGTACCTTATGATTCAGGGTATGCCATGAATGACCCCATGAAGGCTCGACGCTTCGAGTTGGGTCGCCGCCCTGATCTACAATCGAAGGTGTCAGAGTCCAACCTAATTTCTTTTGTCGATGTGGCAAGACAATCTTTTCATGTTGAAGCCGCGATGGCAGGAGTGCTCGAAGTAATTCTCCCTCCTTCGATCCCTATGACCAGTGGTGAAGATTCTGGAAAGGAAATGAGTAAGCAAATGAAATTGGATGGTGCAGGTCATGGAATCAAGAGGCCTTGAGATCTTTCATCAACCTCTTCGGAAAGAGATATTATTGTGTGTTATCAATGTGCCAAGTGGGGTCACAAGAAGTCATCATGCCTAAGCACTCCAAAACCCTGCCAGGCATGTGGACGCTTGGGGCACTTGCGATGATTTTTTCGGGGCGTTGCAAGGAAGCGTCACAGAGGGAGTCCTCAAAAGTAGTGTGATGTAGGGTTTTTATTCAAAGTTTTCGGTGTAAGTTTATTTCAGTTTAAGTGATCTATTGTCGTGGCCTTTGTATGGGTGTTGTTTTAGGTTTCAAATGTATGGGATCTTCATGGGTCTAATGACGAACCTCGGCTTTCAATGAGGGTTTGTTTTTAAATTTTAAAATCTTTTCCTTTCTTTTTGTTAAATCAAAATATGTATGTATCTCATTGGGATTATCAGAACCTGACTGCGATGCAGAAGATGCTTCATCCATCAGAGATCCAGCTAAAAGGTCTTGGAGTGTAGCCGGCCCGTAGTCAGGAACCCCCGTGGGAAATTTTAATGAGTCTGGTTAAAGTTGTGCCTCTACCGTGTGGTGAGATAATTCTGGTGTTGTTGCTCTTGTTTCTCTATCTTTATAGTTTTCCTCTTGTCGCAAAGCGCGCGGTGGACTTATCCCTCGCGTAGTGTCGGGAATCGTGCCTCTTGGATGTAAGTTGCTGATCATTGACTTTGCATGGGCCACTGATGTAAATCAGTCACAGCCCTGGTTTGTGTCCATCCCGAAGTGACGGGTCGTGAGTAGTCGTACGTCGTAGTTTCAGTGATTTGATCCATGGGCCCACCCTCCCCGCCCATGGGATTAGTGTTTACAGTTCATATGGAGTTTTAATTCATTTCTCATCCCATTCAGATGAGAGTGGGTTGTTTAAATGGTTTGTTGTGATTTTTATATATAGCATGGGAAAGGCCCCGATCTGGCCTAAGTTGGATTTATGGTTGGTTGCTAAGAGGTCAGTCCTTTTATGGTGGGGAGACCCACCATGAGTCTCATTGGGGTTTCTATTACATTATTATTGAATGCTAGTCGAGTTCTTATGGTGGGGAGCCCGTTCAGGCCTCCCATCTGTTGGTGATTTATTTCGAGCAATGAGGTTCAGTCCCGCTGGTAGTCGTGTGATGTACTTGGGATAAGAGGTTGGATCGTGTTATGGGGAATCCCTAGGTGTTGATCGATCGACACGATGGTGTTGTGGCTTTCCGGGGGCGGAAAGCTTTATGGTGGGGAGAATTGTCACACCCTGACCCAGTTGTTTATTTTATATCATGATCTATCTGGCTTTAAATATTATTGTTGGGCTTCAGGATCAGTCTCAGAAGATATTTTTGAATTTATGTTAAAATGTGTAAGTTTTGAGGCGACGTCGTTGGGCGCGCGAGCGGAACACGTTTTGGAAACTCTGCATGGCTCCTCTCGGGTAACTGCGCACCCCATTGCACATTCCGTTGTCTTTGGAAAAATTGATATAAAATGTTTTGTATTTAAAATGTGCATTTATTAGAGTGTCGTTTAAATTTTTATTGTGTTAAGAATTTTATTTCTATATTATGACTACTTTTATTATCTTGAAATTTTATCTTCGTGTTGTCATTATTATCATTCTAATTGTCATTCTCATTATTATAATTAAATTGATGTTAATTAATGCAATTTCTAGAAACTATTTTTTTGTTGAATTATAAAGATTACTAGTTGATTCGTTATTATTTATTTAGTAGGAGTTTAAGTATCTAAATACACCTATATATAGATATATAATATTTTAGTTGTTTCTATTTATTTATCTTATTTATTTTATTGATATTATTATTTTTATTGATTTTTTTTCCTAACCCTATATCATTCCCTTTTTCATTCCACCCTAACCTACCCAGCCGCCACCCTCTCCCCTCTCCCCTCTCTCTCCCCCGTTTGTATTTTTCCCCTTTTTTCGGGTTTGGCCGGCCTGCGGCCCCTCCGGCGCGCTCCCCTTCAGCCCACCGTCGTCCGGCTCCCGCTCAGCCCAGGCGCGCCGCGCGGCCCCCCGGACCTCGCCGCTGCCCGCACCCGGCTCCCCCGTCCTGCCTGCGCTCATCCCGGCGACCCCCCTGCCGACCTTCTTCCGGCATCCGGTGACCTCCCTGACCGCCACACCGGCAACCCCGACGTCCGGCGACCCTGCGGCTCCCGGCCACCTCGCCGCACCACCGCCCCAACCTCCCTCCGTCGTCCAGGCTCACCTCACCCCGTCCGGCTCCCGTTCCGTCCCATGCTTCCCATCGTCGCGTCGTTCCGCTGCCTTCAGCGTCCTCCCTCATTGCACCGCCATCCCAGCCTCCCTCCCTTTCGGCTGTCCGGCGACCTTCCTTCCAGCAGACCCCCTGTCCGGCGACCTCCCTTCCGGCGGACCCCCCCTGACTGGCGACCTCCCTTCCGGCGACCCCCCTATCCTGGCCTTCTTCGGCGAACAGCCCCGCGTGAACTCCTCCCGGCATCCATGCAACGTCTGGCGCCTCCTGCTCCCTCCAGCGGCCTTTCCCCCTCCCCTCCTTCTTTGTGAGTTTTTATTTTTCTTATGTTAATCTTACTTATGTTTTATTTTTATAACGTTTTAATATTATTATCATGTTAATAATATTATTATATTATTATTATTATTGTGATTATATTATTGTTATATTATTATTATGTTAATATTATTCCATTATTATTATTATTATTGTTATTATTTTTATTATTATATTATTATTGTTATTATATTATTATTATTATTAATATATTATTATTATTATTATTATTATTATTATTATTATTATTTTCATGTTAATAATATTATGTTATTATTTTTATTATTTTTGTCATGTTATTGACATTATTATTATGTTTATGCTATTATTATTATTATTATATTATTGTTATCATTATTATATTATGGGTGTGCTATTATAATAATAATTATTATTATATTAATATTGCTATTATTATTATATCATTATAATATACTTATGCTAAATTATTATTATTAATCATATTATTATTATTATTATTATTACTATTGTTATCATTATTTACAGTCTTATTATTATTATTATTATTACTACTATTATCATTATTGACATTGTTGTTATTATTGTTATTATTATTATTATTATTATTAATCTTATTATTATTATTATTATTATTATTATTATTGTTTTGGCCTTTTCTTTGTTAGGGGGTTATCAACTTATGTTTTTTTTGGTAGGTTTAGGATTCTTAGAACCCGCGTAGGGCATTTCCGAGTAAGCGCCATCGCCGTGCCTTGTTTTCGAGGTTCCGTCGTCGCCGCTCTTCAGTTTCAAGAAGAGCGTTTATTCCTGCCGCTTGGTTTCGAATGCTCTGGTGAGTTTTTGGATGTGTCTAAGTCCTTGATATTGATTATGCAGAGTGTTAGACTTTTTCACATGGTTTCGAACACACGTTGTGTCATCGCGCCTTGCTTCCAAAGTTGTTTTTCCGTCGCGCTTTGATCTTGAGGTAGGATCCCTTTGCACTTCTTTTAAAATTTAAGTTATATTATTTCATTCTTCTTGCACACCCTAATTGTTCAGAATAAATTTTTTATTAATTTTAATGAATATGAGATAATATACGATAATTAATTTTTAATATAAGAGGGTTAAATTTTAAATGGTTATTTAGTGTCAAAATGAGCCGTTTATTTTATACACGACACATGAAACATCCTTTTGACGAGTGGACACCCAATAATGAAAGAATGCCCGTTTGAATTTTAAACATAATTTATGAATATAAAATAGAGTTCTGGTTTAATGAGAAATGATTTATTTTGAAGCGTGAACATGTACTTTGGTTCTTTTAAGAAGTTGGATGGTTGGCTCTTAAAGGTTATTTGGAAAAAATAAAATGTTTGGTTTGGTTTAATTTATAAAAATATTGTCAGCCTGTGAAGTAGTGTTTTTTTGGTCTCATTAAATGGTTTTAAACTGGGTTTTGTCTTATAATGATGTTGTACTTTTTTTTGAGTAGTGATTGTGAAATGCATTAAATGCCTGTTTTTCACTTTATAGAAAGAGATGAAAATGTTTTGATAAAAACCCACTTAGGACAACCCTCATGCCTTGTCCCAATTGATCATTTGGGAGGTTGCTCTTAGAGGCTCCCAGGTACACTAGTAGTTTAAAGTCCAGAGGTTGTTCCACGGAGTGGCTCGGGGTGATGCCTGTTGTGCTTTATATATATATTTATATGATTGGATGCTCGGTTGGAATCAGTTGGATCACCCCTTTTTTCAAACACTTGAGACATTGGAATCTGGCATATTGAGAGAATATTCTAAGAATGATTGCTGCACTGGTAGGTTATGGTACTGAACAGTGGCCCATAGTAGGTGGATATATTGGGTTTATTACTATGAGATTTGCCCTCGACCTGCCTAATAGAAGATGGTTGAGAATATTGTGCGTTTTTTATTTCATCGTGACATGTCGATAAGGATGATTTCTCGTGTATTGGTTTCTTCTGGTTTATTCTCGATCTCCTTGGTTCACCCATGTCTATTCAGCTTTTGTTGCTTGCAGTACTGATTATGATGCTCACATGTATACCTATATTTCCCTTGCTGTGTGTTTTACTTTGTGAATTCTGGTGTATTGTTTTCCTTGGAAAGTGATAAATTTCTTTTGATTAGGTTTCTAAAAATTGTTTTCAAAAGAAAGCGTTTGATCCCCTTTGTACAAATTTGAAAATTTAAACATCACTTTCCCCTTTCCTGAAATGTCAGTGACACTAATGAAATGAACCCGAATTTGGAAATGGCTATGGGAAATGGTTCGTACTTTGTTTTTAAGTATAATATTATAAACAACATACTTTTATAGATTGTAGTTCAAACTTGAAATGATGTTTCTTTTATTTTAAAGGTAGTGCATTGGGAATAGATATCGGGATTCCCTACTGAGTTTTAATAATCATGCCTATAGTTGTTTTCTGTTTTTAGTTTTTGTGCAGGCCATAGCTTGAGTGCACTCACCTAGTGCAATGCTTGATCATTTAGTCAGAGAGCGACCCGTGAGGTCGCACGGAGTTGTTCGGACGTCGTGTTTGGTCAGTTTTATTTTTTTCTCCTTTTCTTGTTTAGTCACTTTGTTTGGTTTAACTTCTTTGCGCTGCTCTGTATTATCATTGCATTCTTATTCATTTATATTGGGATAAATCGTTCCCATAGCCTCTGTTGATGCCCTGGCGCTTGTCGCCAGCCCGAGAGGATTGAGAACGCCTCTCGGGCCATGTCGCGGACCAACTCTGGTGACCGGTTCATGGTCGACCTAGGATGGTTCGTGACATTAATGATCAATGGAATTTTCGACTAATCAAATCCATAAATCTAAAAGGATTGAAAATTTCATTGATATCATCAGAATGATTGTAACTGGATCACGTTGAATTTCAAGATAATTTATTCTAAAGTTGAATATTTCCATTATATCAAATGAATATAAAGAAATATATTTATTTGATATTGTTTTTATAAGATTAATTTAATCCTATAATTTATTTTATTTATTTTCAATTGATCTCATATTCCATAAAATGAATAAAAAATGATTTTCATGCCTAAATTGGTAAAATACATTTTAAATAGATCTTATGTTCCATAAAAGTGTGACAAGTCCTTTCATCTATCTCTAAATTGTTTAAAATACAAATATAAATAAAATATTAATCACTAATCACCAAAATTTATATTCCTATTAAATATAGATTCATACTATCTAGGACACTGTGTAGGCTTGGGGTATGCATGAAACACTAATCATTCTTTTTTCAAGAGATCAAGACCTACGACCATTCCAGACCTGATAGGTCTTCACTATTCATATGACTTTTCCTTTTAATAGACCATTATATTATCATTACTATAAATTACAATAACATATGATATAAAACCATGATGCATATTTAATCATTAAATATCATTTTACTTATCTCTTCAACACAATTTTATTCAATGTCTAATAATGTTATTTTAATACTATTAGCAAGTAATTAATTATAATATCAACCCATATGGTTGTCGATTCTATTACAATTATGTCTATAAATTGTAATTTCTTTATTTCTCAACTAAATTATCAACAAAAACATTAAATTTTAATATATTTCTCAAAAAAAAATTAATATTTGTAAATTCCCATCATATAAAATCCAAAATGTGGTGTTTATGACTTTGATTGTATGATAAATACTGAACTCAATAATTGTTATTCTATCAATATCTCTTATGATAGTTACTACACATTTGATTCTAAAATTTTATAAAATCCTTATAATTTTTTATGATTCATGTATCACAAATACTATTAGTATAATTCTTCAATGATTTATCTGTTGAATTACTATGCATAAATTTGTCATCTATTTTATTTCAACTTAAGTCCTTCCATATTCTAGGGGTTCCCCTTTGGATTATGTAATTGAATTGGTAATTTCAATAGTTACCCATATCTATGTAAATTAAATATAAAGGAATCATGGGGATGATATTTATTTCATTCCATCATACCCTTCAATTATCCTTGTCAATTATTTATATTGTGATCTTCTTGTCCACATAGAAATAATTTCACTATTACATTGAGGCAGTTTTATGGGTGTCTCATTGAACTTTTTAGTCGTGATACTAATTGATCAATCATTCATAAATGGTATCCAACACTTTATCTCTTACAAAACTCAATAGATATCTTATTTTCTATTTCTAGGAGTTGGTTAATGTATATATAGTTAATCAAATTTCATGAAAAATGATTAGGCATATATATGAATTCATTCTCTCCCATAATTTTATCATTTTGTTTCTGATTGTATCCACATTGTTCTTTATGTCTATTATAACATGATTCCTTCAGGCTTCATCCATTAAATGAAACCAAAAAGTATACATTCATAAACAATTAACCCTGTGAGAAGACTATTCAATCATTTATTGGATGTTTAAATTTCAACACATTAATCTCAATTGATGGCACCTTAGGATTAAACATTGTAATTCATTATCATTTTATATTCAACTCCTAATAATTAATTTTGGAGAATATTTGATTTTTTGTAGGCATATTCTACAATAGTGTTAAACTATGTGCATGGTAAGGCTCATGGACAAGTACTAGGTTATGCTCAAATCAATCCTGATAATCCATTTTTAAAGATAGTTCCCCAAGTCTAATATCTAACAAATACAATTTCTAATTATTGTATCTATAGAGGGATATATTTATTATAAAACAATTCTATTTTTACCATACCAAAACTATACGACCATTTTATATACTTATCCAAAAATTCTACCTTTGGGTTATGTTCCATAATCATGATTTTCCAAAATCTAGTTCTTAAGGATTACGCTAAAATTAATCTAATATAAATTCTAGAAAACAAGATCCCAGTACCTCAAAGTCAGTGGCTAATAAAATATCATTGTAATATGATATAAGGAATCACATCGTGATGGATAGATCAGCTTACTATTCATTAGAAACAAAATACATTCTTGAATCATAAAATTAATTTTAATACACTAGCTAGAACATCATTTATTATTTTAGTTTTTAAGAATACATATATTATGATTATTTTCTCTCTACATATTGGTCATATAAAAATTCCTTGAATCCTTGGTAAAAGAAATAAAATAAGGTTGAGATCAAATAACTAGTACGGTTTGAATATACCAGAAGTAATAATTAATCATTAAGCATAATCATTTTGGAAAGGTAAATTACAAAACTAACAAGCCATCTAAATAACTAGATAAGGAATAATCAATTTGGAATTGTAAATAAATTAAAAACAAGGAAATTAATCAATAATATGATAAATAAATTCATCCATATATTTATTCATAATAAAAATCAAATTGATTTGGCATTCTAATTCATCTCATAAATATAATGATGAATCAAGGGGATTTTATTTACCTATCCCCAACCTATGTCATACTAGTCCAAATAATTAATCTTATACCAAAATATCATTTCAAAAAATTATAACGCGATTTATCAAATATCTATATCATGTAAAGGATACATATTTATTAATATTTCCCCAGTTAATCAATAAACATTCAAATGAGAAATTTTATGTAAAAATTATACTTGGTTTAGAAAAATATCATAACTATGAAAAATGATAAGGATATTTTTTGGAATTTTAATTTTTAGTAATAATAAGAATATGAATAACCCATGGGGTGATAATGACTAAGAAATTTATTCAATGAAGTGAATTTCAGTACCATATTTAATCAAAATATTCACAATCCCTATAGAGTAAGAATATGGATGTTATTAAAAAAATATACCCACTGTATTAATAATTATTTTTTTAATGTAGAATAAGAAAAAAATATAAAAAACCTTCTTTATGATATTATAATTTTTAATTTAAATATTCCTTTTTAAACCATAAAAAAATATTTTCCTTATTTTTTTTAAAAAATCATATTTAAATACACTTCCATGCAAAAATATCATTGTAATTTTCTAATGATATACTTAATGAATCGATGATAGTTAATTACATACAAGTTATAGAAGGTAAAAAACATTTTTTTCATTGATAAATTGTTTGAGAGTTTCATTGGTAATAAAATGAAAATATTATTCCTTATGAGCTGTTTGATAAAATGTAAAAATGTGTCAATATGCCTTTAACAAATAATTTTTTAAAAAATAAAATCATTTTTGAAAAATAATTACAAAAATGGTTTTATAAGAGGATATGTTCTTGATGAAATTTATAAATCTAGTTTGTTTTCATAAGAACTTTTTTAAAAAAAATTTCTGTTCTAAATATTGGAGAAATGAAACTATTACATGAAAATAATCATTAATAACCATATGAGAATAATATTAAAGGTACTATTAAACATTTACCAAATAATTCCCTTCAATTGCAGTTTATGTGTAACAATTCCCAAATATAATGAGTTTTTGAACAAAAACTTGGATAAGATCATAACGTTGAAGTGAGAATTAACCAATAAAGCGATTATTCGCCAAAAAATAAATAATTATTTGACCAATTGAAATAGAAAAATTGATATTTGATTTTCATAATAGAAATAAAAATAGAATATTTGTGACAACGATGATGTAATATAACAAAATGAGAATAATTTGTGTTTTGAATTTTTTACCACGTGGTAATTTATAATTTATATCCCCATAGATTAAATAATTCAAATTGAAATATATAATACCTAGAATAGTTAATTATTTCAGATATTTTTAGCTTCCCAATCATTTATAGATAAAATTCCCCTTACAATATTATTAACAGTCATCTTTTGTATTATGGTTATAGAATGAACAATTACCACATTGGTTTTATTATGTCGGATTGAAAATAATTTTTATCATCTTTTTCATTGATTATATTGTCAATGAAAAGTGATCTAATGATTAGTATAAATATAGGTTTTTGATATATCTAATTTCCAAAGACTAAGGAATTTATGGAATCAAACCGTATTATTGTACACTATGAAGCCCACATATTAGTGCTTCGATGAATGATAGGATAGCTGGGTATTTTCCTTGACAAAAATCCTTATTATATCAAAAAACATAATCATGACAGAAACTATTTACAAGGGACGTTTATGATACTCAAGATCACAACCCAAACCATGTTCATTGAATTACCCCATGAATGACTTGTAGTATTCAGAATACCATTATGGCATTTTATAGAATATAAAATTGATAATTATCAAGAAAATTATAATATTAATATGTATATTTTATTTTCAAAAGAACAATTTTGATATTTGTTTCTTATTGTTACATTATAAATAATTTTTATTTTTATACAATGAAAGTAAAATTTTATTTTTTATTAGCATTAAATATAAATGTAGACATTAATTTTAATGATTTATTTTAATTTAAAATAAATAATATTTTGATAATATATAATTTTTTTTATCAAATATATATGATCATTTTATTTTTATGATGCCAGATCTATGTTTAAAAATGGATCAAACTTTTTTATAAAAAAATAGATCATTTTTAAAAAATTAAATTTTTATTTTAAAAGTGAAAATTCAAATAATTTAAAAATAATTTTCATAAAATTAATTTTCTTTTTAGAATAATAACATTCTAATTAACTAATGGTTATTTTTTATAAGTTTCGGAGGTAGTCAAATTTTCGGGTTAAAATTAAATAACGTAAAATTATATGGTCTGTATTATGACCTCATAATGACCAAAAAGTAATATAATAAATAATATAAAAAGTATAATATAGAAAAATATGGATTCACTTTAAATCAAAGTTATTTTAATGTTATATTATTAATTTTATAAATCAATTATAAATTCTCTAAAACCATTAATTTATTTTATGCTTTTAAAATGATTCTGGAAGATTATAACTCACATAAAAGTATGAAAGGGGATTATATTAATATTTTTGGACCTTGTCCTTATGAAATAATTGATTCCACATACATTTGAAAAAAAAACATGTTAAAAAAACCTATTAATGTTTTGGGTTTTTTGTTATTTTATTAAATAAAGTCAAAAAAATTATGATTGTTAAATACTAATGAAATCCCCACTCATTTTGTATATAATCTAGCAGAAGAAACCATTTAGATTATGTAGATATTCATGGATAATTTAGTTACTATACCTTTCTATTTTTATAATCCTCCTATGATTCCCCAAATCTATCAAGAATCCCTTCCAATGCATTTTGATTACACACTCAAGTATGTGGCCCTTTTTTTCAATTATTTCTTCGTGTTCCTTTATTATCTTATGCCTTCTATTTCCAATTCCTAAGGTTGGGATATGTTAATCAATGTACATAATAATTCCCATAGTATTAAAAAATTATGAGATATCCCTTTCACTCTAAGCAAACAATGTTATGAATTTTTATATTATGTTGTTCTTCTACAAAAATTTAAATGTGATTTTCCATGCCAATACAATTTTGTAGTTAACCCCATACCCATTTAATATCATGTTTATTCACCTTTATACACTTATATTTGATTTTTTTGGTATTACATGATTTTACTCCAAAATCCAATATCTTGTAATTATTTACAATGATAAATTAATCCATTTTATATGATCTCTTTGGAAGACTTATGCATGACAACAAAATTAATGTGATAGTGTGCCCAAAATTATATATCCATAAAATGCATTTTGTAATGTTTAGTCTCATGAGAAATCTTTTTATAACATGGAGTTACCATAAATCCTTCTTGGGACTTCTTCCCTCATTATGTCATTCAATTTATTTGTGACTTATGGTTATGATGCAGTTTTTTATGGTTCCAAATTTCCCATGCTTCCATTATGAATATAATTTTATATCATGAAAATTGTTCATGATTATGATATTCACCAAATTTATGCCCTATTGATATTCTTATTACCTAATGTTAATTAGCCGCTTCATTTTATTCCATGTTTATTTCCTTATAGGGCTTTATAGGTCACCAATTTCTTATATATGTCTCTAGGTTATAACATATAGTATTATGATCAATTGAATATTTTGATCACGTTAATAATTTCTCAAATAAAGATTATATATTCTATATTTTATGTTGTTAAATAATTACCCTAATTCACCCAGAGAACATACATCTTCATCCTACATGTAATATTATGTTTTATATCATGTAATAAACCGTGTATTAATATTTAATAAATACATGGGTTGTTATAATTGATTTCAATGGAAAAGCATAGTTACATTTGTGTTGAGGATTAAAAAAACTATCAAAATATATAGTTATAGGAATATGTATATGAAAAAACCCCTAATTTTTCATAAGTATAGAGTAATTGTGTTATCAATACAATACATATAATTATAGATATGATAATTTGATGGGGCACTATAACATATGTATTCAAGTGTAAAAAACAAAATTACATTATTCATATCGACTTTATCAAAAACTATTTCAGGAAAATAAATGTTGAGGCACTCATGGTTTGAAAATCCCTTGGGTTATGTGTTGGTAAAACTATAATGTCTTTTATGGACCATTATTAATGGAATCGAAATATATAATAGTGATATATGATAGTAAATTGATCATTCAAAACATGTATAGAATCATATAAATTCATAAATTAACAAATAAATGTATGTTAGAAGTCATGTATTTAATTTCATTATATTTTCCTATATGTGGTTCATAATTTAAAAATAATCATTACATAATGTTTTTTATTCTAACCATTGGCTAGAAATACGAGGAATCCGACAAACAACCAATAAAAATGGAAATTTGAAGAATTACCCAATGCGATGTCGAACCTAATGGGGGTGGGAATCATGAAATTTATAATGATATTATCTCAATAACACAAGTTATGGATAAAACCCATTAATAACAGGTGTATCAGCCCCCCACACACAAGAAGAACAAGATGTAATTTTGTGATTTGTGCAAAAAATTCATCTGTCTTTCTATGGATCAAATGATCAATTAATCATGGGAAAATGTATCAACACGAATGAGAGGATATAATCCATAATTATATGTTCTAAATATGGTACAGTTCTACAAAATATATATCATTTAGTGGGAGAAATAGATTAGGGGTGTCCATTGATCAAGATTACAAAGACATAGGAAGTGATAAAAACGATGTTGTGGGAAGAATATAGAAAATATTTTTTGATAAATACTTACCTTAAACTCTTTAGATTAAAATGGAAAGGGTTTTAATTTACTGAAATCATAAATAAAGTGAATTTGTCTTGGAATATGAGGAAACCATCACAAAAATTGCATGATATTCCTCTATAATTTTCATCACCAATAAATGAAAGGTATGTATCTTTTTTTGTGGGGTAAAACCATGTACATTTAAATATGAGACTATATGAGACATTTATAGGTATGAAAAATGTTTATGATTTTCCCTAAAAGATAAAATAGAGATTGAAGAATCTCAAGGATTTATATTGACAAGAATATGACATTATAGTTTAATTATGGAATTTTTATAGAGAAATCTAATGGCCATAAAATTTTGACATCCCTCTTTTCAATGGTGTGGAATAAAGAGATCTAGGAAATTATTTATGTGTTGTATGGAAGGGAATATAGTTAGTTATTATTGATAAGAGAAAACCAGCACTGTGATGGAGGGAAGTAATTCACTACTGAAACCTAAAAAAAATATTCATTATATAAACTATAATAAACTAGGGAATTTTTATAACCAATGCACTAGGTCAAGGGTTTGTAGAGAAAACATACAACCTCTAAGGTATAATGTGTTCCTATTTTCCATCACAACTGCTACGATAGATCCTGAAAATGATGTGGTGACAAGTACCATATTATTTCATTAAATAATATGGAATACAATTTTTGATCTTCGTTCTATGAATTCTGTCATTCCATAAAAGATTAGTAGAACTATTCAAACACCACCCTAAAGCATAAGAGTAGAGTTGTTTGAGAAAATATAAAATTGGGTAATTATTGAATCCCTAGTATATGACTCATTCCCAATAAAAATTTGAAAAATGTACTTCCTAAAAAACCACTTGATACTCCATGTGGTGGAATTTAATGCAATTATGGTCATGTATTGGATATCTATATATAGATCCAATATAAATTTCCATGTGATGGAAATTATTCTATGTATCATGAATAATCCTCCAATTCTATTAAAATGAAATTAGATTAAAAAATATTTTATAGATCCAACATATGAAAAATGGATATTATCTCTTAATTCATAATAATAAATATCTAAAATGATTTATTCAATGGATTGAAACATCCCTCATGGAAATCCCATTGTTATGGAATACACTAATGTGTTTCTATAGGAATTACCTAGTCTTCCTCCTAAGTGTGAGGTTTAATTTTAAATATTTCATATACCTAGGGAATTTATATTATCTAATACTCTATGTATAATTAAATTTTTTAAACATGAGGAGATAATGAAAGATCTATATGAAAATGTGGATAAAGGTATATTATTCCCATGTGATTTACCATGGGGTTCACCAATCATCCCATCATGATAAAGGATAGGTGAATTTTCATTTTCATTGATTATTATGAGATCATCCTGATCACAATAATAAAAAAATTATCATATACCCTGGATTAATAACTTGTTCAATCAGCTACATGGATCACAATACTTCATTAAGAAAAATCTAGATTCAAGATATTACCTTGTTAGGGTGAAGAATGAGTACGTCTCCAAGACTATTTATCATACAATGTACTAGATCTATGATCTCATAGTAATTATATTAAGACTCACTATTTATCCAATAATTATTATGGACACGATTAATAGATTATTTAGTGATTACCTTGAATTCTTTTGGACCTTATATATTATATTCCCATATACTCCTAAAGAAATTAGTATCATGAGATGTATCTAAGCACTCTTCTAAAGATCGTACGAATGGATAATAATTATTAAATAAATTAAAAGTGAATGTTATGGTTAAAATATTTATGATTAATTTTTTAATCCCAAGAATCAATTGAATTTCTATGTATCCTTCTAATTTTGAAGCATATGAAGAATGATCAATGACTACATCTGTGATTGATATCCATTATTTACATGGGTAAACTTGGTACTATATTTAGTTTAATAGAAATTCCATGTTATAGTCAATAGCTATAACTAGGTTAACTTGTAGGGGAGCCACATTTTCATGGAATTATGAATGTGAATAAGGATTCAGGAAATTTTAAATGAGGATTATCAATACACATTTTCTCACAATAACCACAAGTAGAGTACTCATGTTGGTATTCAGTGATGCATTGAAGAAGGAACTGGGATTTATCTTAATGAAAAATGATAATGTGATATCCTATGGTTCATGTAATTTTAATTTTCATGAATAAAACTACCCAAATTATGATATAGATTTAGTTGTAGTGATATTTTCATTGAAAATACAGTAATATTATATATTTGGTGAGAAGTGTGAGATACATACAGATAAAAAAACCGCAATTATATATTCAGTTAAAAATACATAAATATCTTCTAGTGATGTTGGTTATAGATAATCAATTTCTATGGTGCATCAATCTGTAACTATCCCAGTAAGTAAAAAAAACTGGAAGATTCTCTAAGTTGAAAGCTTCCAAAAATGCTATTATTTCTGAAAATTAAGAGGTATCTAATATTTATAGATATGAAGAGGATGGAAAAAATTATAATGGATGGAATATAATTAATACTAGAAAAAATTATTTCTAAAATTTATCATTTTGAAGAGATAATGGACTATTAATGAAATGATAAGGAAATTCAGGAAAATGTGGAAACTAAATGAAAATGTAAATCCACATAGTTCAATGTTAATGAATAATGAGTTGTAGAATTTGGGTAATTACTATGTGTACCATCCAATAAATATATAAAGGGGTATATTTTGAATTATGAACATAGTCCAATATTTTTTATTCAACCAAAGTGTATCATGTTGTATCAAGATATCTGAAAGAACTATTGGTGGGATAATGTGAAGAAGAAAATCACTAAAAATAAATCCAAGTACCTGGAATGTTAGAATGTGATGTTTGGAAAGAAAAATATAATGTGGATGATGAAACTATTACCCTTACCAATATGTAAATAAGAAAACAACATGATGCACTTTTCATTAGAATTATGAAGAAAAATAGAGGAAATAATTCTATATGGGTTATTATAGATCATCATACAAAAACTACTCACTTTATACCAATTTAAGATGACATATCACTCAACAAACATGCATATATATACATTAACGAATTTGAGAGGCTGTGTGGAGTACCATAATCTGTTGTATCCAATAATGATCGATGATTTACATCAAAGTTCTGTAAAAGTATCCAACATGCTCTAAAAATTAAAATTAAATTTAATATGTATTAACATCCTCATACAAATGGCTAGTATAAGTGAAAAATTCATACAATATATGACATGTTTAGATAATGTTTTATAGACTTCAATAGTTGATGGGACCAATATTTACCTCTACTCAAGTTCTCAGACAATAATAGATTCCAGTCTAGCATTCAAATTGCTACATATAATGCACTTTATGGGAAAATATGAAGAACATATCATATTGGGATGATGTCAATTAATGTAAAATAGTAGGACATGAAATGGTCAAAGAAATAGTAGACAAGGAGAAAAAAGTTTGTTTCACATCAAGGTATCCCATTGTCAACAAATTATCTATGGGAATAATCATCTAAGAGAACATGATTTTAATGTTAGAGACATTGTTTTCTCCCAAATATCTCTATGGAAGAGGGTTATGAGATTTATGAATAATAGAATATTTAATCAAAGACACAATGACCCCTTTCAGATACTTGATCATCATATTAGTGACTTATTGACTATAACTCCCACCCATCCTATCTGAAGTACATGATGTATTTTATGTATCCATATAAAGGAATTACATATGAGACAACTCACATGTAATTTTTATAAGGCTTCAAAAAAATTTATTGTAAAAAAACATAGAATTTTTTCACAGATGTAATTTCTTCTTCTAAAAGTGATGATTCACATATATAAAAATTATTTTGATAAAATTAATTTTATTTTAGAAATAAGAAGATTGTAAATATCCAATTTTAAATATTTCATAATTTTTTGAGACAGTCAACATTTTGGTTAAAACATAAATACCGTATAAATATACATTCAGTATTATGACATAATAAAGACCAAAACGTTATTTAACTAATAATATAAATAGTAACCATGGCCAAATATATGCTTTACCATAAAAAATGTTACTATATGTTTATTTTTTTTATAAAGACGTTTGGAAACCTCCCAAAACCATTACAATATTTAACAGTTTAAAAATAATTTATTTAATACTATAACCCAATTTCACATAATAAAGGTTATTATTTTATTATGTTTGGCCCTTGGCCTTATAAAATATTTGATTCCAATCACATTTAGAAATAAACTATGAGAAAAATAATGTAAAGGTATGCAGTTTTTTTATATTATATTATCTACAGTCCAAAACATATGTTTTAAAAATATTAATGAAATCCCCACTCATTTCTAATATAACCTCACACAGGATACAAATTATTGTCATTAAAAATAAATATATCATGTTCTTACTTTTCCATCTATTCTTTATAGCCCTCCCATGATTACCCCATGATCACAATAATCTCTTCCCAGTCATTTGGATCTGTATAAACAAATAAGGGATTCTTTTCCTTCCCTTCATTATTAAAGTTTCATTATTATCATATTCCTTCATTGTCCAATTAAATATGTTAGGATATGTCATCCTAAGTCCCCATTACCTCCTATTTTAGGTCTAAATGTTGTCAAACCCCATTCTCACTTATTAACCAATTTTATGAGTATTTCAGTGACATTGTTATGATTTCGTAATGTCATTGTGATTTTTAATGTCTAAAAAATTTTGAGGTGAACTCTATAAATAGTCCCTATCATGGTTGGGCTACATTATATACTTAATATTATATTAATTTATACATACATTTAGTTATTCCACACTACTCTATTGTGGTATAAAAATTGACGACGATGGAATCCATTTTCTATTATCAATTTGGGACACTAAAGTATGACATTGAAATGAATGTGATGGGTTCACCAATAATTATATATACATACAATGAATTGGGTAATGTTTATTCTTATGATACATCATGATGGTATATGGATTGAAACTAATTCCTTTATTTGACTTTTTTAATTATGATTTCCTGAAAATTACCAATGATCTATTTTTATAACGTTGCATTTTTTATTTTTGTTCCATATTTTCCATATTTACATTATGATTATCATGTTATATCATTATTCATTGTTCATTTTTATGATTCTCACCCCTTTTATTCCATATTGATATGCTTCTTTTCTAACATGTATTGTCTTTTGGATCATTTGGGTTATATTATGTGTAATTTAATGTGATAACTCATGTATTAATTTATAATAAAAAGAAGGGTATATATAATATTACATATCAAGGGGAAGTATATACAACATATAAATGAAACTATGTGCATTAGATTAAAATATTCAGTGTTGAAATGAAATTAGATGAAATCACTTATATTATTATTCTATTAAGATGAATATGATTTATCATACGGTATAAATTTTTTTTAAATGATATTAAAAAATTCTATAAACATATAATTGTTAATGATGTCTTATATTATCCTTTTATAGAATATATTTATACTATAATTGGTAATACTTTATTATTTTCATTGTTTCTTTTGTAAATGGTAAATTTTTTTAAATGTTATGACTTTTTAATTTTTGTTCCGATAACATTGATGATTATTTAATCTTATCTATAATTTAAAACATAATTTAAATATCATATATATTAACATTATATGAATTGATACTAAATCATAACATTAGATTATAGAAAATTAAATACACTATTTTTGGAGATAGTAAGTCATAGGTACACCTGAACTGTTTTTCCATTTTCATGTCATATTGAATTAATGGAATATAATTTTTATATTTATATATATATTATCATTATAATATAAATATATTATAATATATATGACATATTTTTATAAATTATTCTCATAATAAATTCAATGTAAAGTATAAATGAATCACATCGGGTTTTTATCTAGTAGTCTACCATACACAAGATCACTTTTATTTTATTCCAAAAAAATGGAAATCATGAATTTATATGTGATATAAAAATTAAAAAACAAAAACAAAACATATAAAAAATATATATCACATAACATTTTAAATTCATTATTATTCAAAAACGTGAATGGTGGTAATTTATAAATTAATGGTGTTAGTTTGTGAAGAAGTTGACTTCAGTACAACCGAACGATGGTTTTTTAACAATTTTTTAGAAGTGTGTTAGTATTTTGGTATTAC
Organism: Viscum album; assembly: GCA_963277665.1. NCBI lineage: Eukaryota > Viridiplantae > Streptophyta > Magnoliopsida > Santalales > Viscaceae > Viscum > Viscum album. The sequence continues at coordinate 1,776,580,282 of OY728165.1, read as the reverse complement.
TATTTATATAAGAAAATATTCTTAAATTTAATTTAATATAGTTATTATATAAGCATGTTATAAAATAATTTAATGTAGTTTGAGAAGGAAATAAAGTAATAAATTTCTAAAAGAAAAAAACTTCTAGTGTTATTATAAGGCCACATCCTTAAACCTTACTTAATCTTGAGTTATTACAAGATTACACCTTGAGGATATTTTCAGGTTTAGAGTTTTAGAGAATTATATCATGAAACTTTCATTACATCCCACATTTAAACAAATTGGTTACATAAAAGATAGTATTCATTCTTCCCATAAACAGAAACATATTTAAAATAAAACATGGATTCTTTCTTGACACATCCTTGACACTATCATCCCATCATGTACCTTTCCCTTGACCTGTGAAAAAAATTTCAAAAACATGGGATGAGCATAAAAATCTCAGTAAGGGTTATAAAAATATGGAAAGGAAACATGAGTTCATATATACATAAGAATGAAATCATACTTTACACATAAAACATAGGCACTTTAACATACCTCATCAAATCATGAATAAATTATAGAAATCATAAGACATAAAAGGTAACTTGAGGCATTCATATCATTCTTGTGTAGGGAGTAACCCTCTTGGTTACGTTTGGAATACCCATCACAGTATATTCCCTAAATCTCTTCGGAGAAACCTTAACGTTTCACTCCTTCGCGTTACCCAATGCATTGGAGAGCTATATCGGGCTCACCCGCCCTTAGTTTATCACGTAAACACCAGTTTTCATAACAATTCCCAAGAACCTCAACATAATTTTATCACATAAAACATGCATAAAGGAAACATAACATTTCCACATTTCAATCACAATATAACATTTTAGTATATTGAAATAATGAATCCATTCAAAAAGAAACCATTTCCAAAACCATTAAAAACATTTAGTAAAGATATTTTTGAATAAAAGTTTCCCATACCACCTTGAAGCTTTTAAAATTTTGAACCATTAATATCCATATAAATAAATCCTTAAAACCATTTTGAAAACATGTATATTAATAAGAACAAATAATTAAAACATTTAAAGTTATATTTTGGAGACAATTGAATACAATAATTGAGGAATAACATTTAGTCAGAACTTTATAATATCATGAGAATAAATGGATTCATGATATAATATTACAAATGACAGTATATATACCATATATGAGTTAATTGGTGCATAACAACAATGAAGTCTCAATAGAAATGACAAATGTGATGAAATCCCTTATAAAGAATGTATCCTTAAATTAAGGATAAATCAATCTCAAAATTATGTGTGATAAATATAAATACACCCAATATAAGTGGATATTAAGTGTAAAACAATAAAAGGTCATTAACACATATTCAAAGGATTACATATTCAATAACTACATGTTGAACCCAATGAAATCGAAATTGGGTTAAAAAGTTCCCTTGGTAAAATTCGACAGCCTAACGGCGTCACTTCAAAATTAAGAAAATGAGTTGATGAGAGATAAAAATGGTATCTCATCACTTGGACATAAAATTTACATCAATAAGGATATATAATAACATATCCCAACATAATATTATGTGAATTAAAAGACATAACAAAAGAAGTCTTTTAAAAGAGGAGGGTGAAAGGTTCCCTTACCGACTTGGGTATCTTTCGAATCATACACCCCATGAAAGAAGGACAATATATCATTGATGTAAATACTCATAAATGGAATTATATTACACAAAGATTAGAATAATTTTAAGTACATACACCACTCAAAGGAAATTGTGGCAAATGTATCATAAATCTCACAGGAATAAAACTGAGATGAAAAATCCCTTTCGAAAATTCGGCAGCCTAACAGAGCCACTCAAAACTTCCAAAATGGATTTATTAGAGAGAATAGGGTCTCTCATAATATTAAAATAATAATTAAATTATGATTAATATAAAATAACATCCCAATCACAAGAAATATGATCTTAAAAGGAATTACATAAAAGAGTGTACTTAAAAAGAAAGAGAGGAGTAGGATCCCTTACCTCGGGTCCGACTTGACTCGATCATTCTTTAATCTCCTGAATAATAAACTTGAGTTAATTTATACTTCCTTAAGAACCTTTTTCAAGTTCATTATTACTTTTATATCACTTATTACCATGTCATTAACACTATGTTATTATTTAAGTTAATAACGGTCGTTTTAATGATCATTGGTACTTGAGTCAAAAATAAACTCTTTATAATTACAAGTTGTTCATGTTGTAAAATATTCATTATATCCAGAATTTTATTCATGAGTTAGATATCATATATATCATATATCTCTAGTATATTCATGCATTTATAATATTACATAATGTTTAGAGGTAAGAAATGAAATGTACCGTTCCTGGAGATAGTAAGTCGTACGTACGCATGAACGCTACTTTCATTTCTATTTCGTATTTTTTATGGAATGGAATAATAATGATATAAAGGTATATTATAATTCCAGTATAATATCATATATATTACCATTAATTAAATCCTTTATACGTCCCACATATGGCATTAGCGAAATCAAATCACTTTGAGGGGGCGGTAGTCCGCACTTCCTTAAATGAAGATATCACGTTTACCCATAATGGAAACCATAAAGGTATGACCAAAATGAAAAATAAATAAGCTTAAGGAAAAAATAAACATATTATTTATTATATATAAATATATTGACATCTTAATGGCAACCTTTTAAGGTGTTAAAAGAATGTTGAACAATCATCGTTTCGGGAGGCATAAATTCGCCATCCACAGAAACAGTATGTTCTTTTACCATTAGATGTAGGTGTGTGTAAGTGTAGCTCGAATACTTATTATAACAACATCCTAGTATATTTAATATACTGGAGTTGTTACAAAGGAAATGAATAAAAAGATTTTAGGGGGTTGGATAAGAAAAATAAAACAAAAGGACTCAAGGGAAGACATTACCTTAAAATCGGGTAACTCCCTTTGGTTTGAGCTCAAAGGCTTCCTTGGGAAGGATTATACCCAATGTGAGGCTTCAAGGAGTAATAGAGGGAAGTTTATAGACAAAATGGGCAGGGGATGGCTGAGCCAAAGGCTTTGGGAGTGTGGGTAAGGAGGTAGAGGTGGGGGACTTTTATAAGAGGAGAGGAGGGGCACTCTTGTAAAGTTACCAAATGATACTTTATTTTCAAAAGAGTTTCTGATTTTAAAGGTCCCACATTGATGCATTTCTAGGATAAGGTGATAAGGGTTCGAAATACCCTCATCCAATCGGTTTTTTACATGTGTAGGTCTTAGTTAATACATTATCCATTCATTTTATTTAAAATGTTTAATAATGAGGTCATCGATGCATCATCATGATGTCATAAATAATTTAATTTATTTAATTTCTAAAAATTATAAAAAAATACTATGATGTAGGAAATATTTTTATATTTCCAATGAATATTTATAGTAAAAAATATGACTTGTATAACCCTATGTAAAAATTGTTTTAGTAAAACATTTCATGTTTGTGTCATTTTTACTTTAACATTAAATAAAAAGATATTAATGTCATTTTCCAACCAAAGTGGCTCCATGGGGTCCCCAAGTAGACCCATGGATTTTCTTGGTCGTCCATGACACATCCAATGAGGGAAGGACATGTTTCTAGGTCATTTAGTTTTATTAAATCATTATTCTTACCAAAAACTACACTACTTACCTCTAATCGCGATTAAAAACATAATAAGTTACTATTCACCAAAAAATTATTTTTATCCCATTGAACCAAAATTTACTTCTTAATGACAACCATGAATGTCGGATTTTTGAAATTCAAAACACAAAGATGGAAACATTTCATTTAAACGGAAAAATCTGTTTTTATAACTACCACATAGTGGCTTCACTATTCATCAAAAATTGATGTTTTTCAGAAAAATCCCAAATATTCACCCTAAGATATATTTGATATTCCGAATTCAAAAATGAAGTATATTTTAAAAAATTTAAAACATATAAGTCACATTAATTAATTTAATAATTAGTTCCCGCTGTCAGAGCAAATAGTGTGTTTTTATGAAACAATAAGTATCAAAAGATTGACTCTAGTTTAAGTCTGATTTCAAATTGAAATTAATTCCAACGACCACTATTGGATTTTATGGTAAAAATATATTATAATTTCACTTTAAAACCAATTCAAAATTTAATATAATCATATAAATAAATTAGATTAAAAAGTGGTTTTGAATTAAAATACAACATTTTACACTATTCATTAAAAAATGAACTTTATCGGAAAGATACCAAAAATTAACAGAAAGTAAATTTTGATGTCCCGATTCTTAAGAAGAGTTTTATTTGGTCCAATAGAATGTTTAAGAGTGAACAAAAGTATATTTAATGATGGCTCTCCATCAAAAGGCGATAAGTGAGCCTTTAGTGAAAACCAGGGCATATACGCCTAAAATTGAATTCTTTCCATATTTTATGCCTTTAACTTTTATTGGATAAATGTAAAAACATTTAAAAACATATATAATAATATTTTAGTTATTTATATACATTCCCGCCAATACAACAGCTACATTTTAACTACCATTTAAAATAATATTTTTTTATTATTAGAGTGCAATGTAAGATTCCCAAGAAACTCGTTGTTGCGTGTTGGGTACGCCATCGAGCATAGAGTCCCCTTTAAAGTCATATTAATATTTTATTCACAGATATGGATAAATATAAAAATTTCATATTCTTTATTTACCTGGGGTGTTACATCCTTCCCCCCTTTTGGGAATTGCGTCCTCGCAATTTTAAATTTGGGCTTGGAAACTTCATTGAAAATCCCACATCGAAACATGAGTCGGTAAAACAATCACTTTAAAATAAAGATAAGTAAAAAGGTCACCCGAGTTAACCCATACTAGGATTCCATGTAGGAAAACATGGACATGGAGGAGAAAAAATAGTGTCAGGTTCTGAAGGAGAGTGATAGAAAACATGTTTAGGAGAAAGTTAACAACAATAAAATCAAAAACTTGTGATGGGTTAAACGGTATTTGATTCCCCAGTAGAAAAAGTTAATAAACAACATTTTTGTTTTAAGTTGCTTTTTAATTCAGGAATTTATTCATAAGGAAACATAATCACTTATCATGTTGACTTTCAAATTTTATTATATTCCTTACACGAACACATATTTTCTCCAAAAGATGAGTATTTAGGAAGACTTGTTCACATTAAGAATACTATAATCAACTTCTAGAGAATCACCCAATCAAAAAAAGAAAACTATATTCTTCCAATGTCTTTAGACTTTAACCAAAACCAAAACCCAAAAGGATAGTAAAAGATCAGATAATCCAGAAAATGATAACCCTTTATAAAAAGAAAATATATTCTTAATCTCCAAAATTTGTCCAACAAAACCCAAAGTTCAATGAAGACCATTTTATTAACAATTTGACCATAAAATTCTTCAACGTAAACTAAAATAAGATTGAAACCCAAATATTTGAAAGATTTAGTCACATAGTCTTCCAAGATAAATCGTAACATTTATCTCCAAAAAACATCTGTTGTTCTTACTGTCTCATTTTGAAAAGTAATTAACCTAATCACATATCCTCCATGAAAGGTTAATATATTTCCCTAGATAACCCAAAATAAACTTACTCTTAATACATAAAATCATCTAACTAAAAAGAATGAGTCAAACTAACCAGGGACTTCACGTAGTCCAGTGGTAGGCGATAAATATCGGTCGCACTTTGGTTGTGGGTTCGATTCCCGTAGCTTTGTCCAATGCGACGGGTAGTCACACGGTCTACGTGTTGTCCTTTTTCCAAAACTATATAATTCTCAAATCATTCCCAAAAAAGAGATAAAATCATCAAAAATAACCATAACAAAATTTCACCTCAATTTTATCTCATGCCTTTCACTTCCATCATAAAATATAGTAACCCATAATTACCTCTAAAGTAAGGATCATATAAACACTAATGATTACCTTTATAATTATTACTTGAAATTCCACATCGATTGGTCATCTCGTACATGATGCATTAAAGATCATACCAAGGTTCAAGTGGTTGATCATGACTCCTTGATAGTTGGTTTAGAACAACCACGAGTTTCCTCATTGAATACCCCATTTCATCCAGTCACTTATTCAGAGAAACACCACAGTTTCATTCAAACCCATTGTCACTTTGGTGCCCGCAAGATCCAGCCATTTACTAATACCAAAAAGGTCAGTGTGAGTTTATCAACATAACCATCATGTACGAAAGAGGAATATAAACAATAAGATATACTTACTTATTCACTTTATCTAAAACTAGGACTCTTTCTAAAATCCTAACCATTATGGGAATGTGACTTATGATTAAAGAATACCCTAACCTCTAAAGTTATCTAAACCGACCTCTGATACCAACTATAAGGCCCCAGCCTTAATCCTTACTTAATCTTGAGTTATTACAAGATTACACATTGATGATCTTTTCAGGTTTAGAGTTTTAGTGAATTAGATCATGAAACGTTCATTACATTCCACATTTAAACAAAGTGGTTACATAAAAGACTGTATTCATTCTTCCCATCAACGGAAACATATTTAAAATAAAACATGGATTCATTCTTGACACATCCTTGACACTATCATCCCATCATGTACCTTTCCCTTGACCTGTGAAAAACATTTCAAAAAACATGGGATGAGCATAAAAAGCTCAGTAATGGTTATAAAAATATGGAAAGGAAACATGAGTTCACATATACATAAGAATGAAATCATACTTTACCCATAAAACATAGGCACTTTAACATACCTCATCAAATCATGAATAAATCATAGAAATCATAAGACATAAAAGGTAACTTGATGAATTCATAACATTCTTACATAGAGAGTAACCCTCTAGGTTACTTTTGGAATACCCATCACATTATATTCACTAAATCCCTTTGGAGAAACCTTAACGTTTCACTCCTTTGCGTTACCCAATGCATTGGAGAGCTATATCGGGCTCACCCGCCGGTAGTTTATCACGGAACCACCCGTTTTCATAACAATTCCCATGAACCTCAACATAATTGTATCACATAAAACATGCATAAAGGAAAAATAACATTTCCACATTTCAATCACAATATAACATTTTAGTATATTGAAATAATGAATCCATTCAAAAAGAAACCATTTCGAAAACCATTTACAACATTAAATAAAGATATTTTTGAATCAAAGTGTCTCGTACCACCTTGAAGCTATTAAAATTTTCAACAATTAATATCCATATAAATAAATCCTTAAAACCATTTTGAAAACATGGATATTAATAAGAAAAAATAACTAAAACAATTAATGCGATATTTTGGAGACACTTGAATACAATAATTGAGGAATAACATTTAGTCAGAACTTTATAATATTATGAGAATAAATGGATTCATGATATATTATTCCAAAGGACAGTATATACACCATTTAAGAGTGAATTGGTGCATAAAAACAATGAAGTCTCAATAGAAATGTCAAATGTGATGAAATACCTTATAAAGAAGGTATCCTTAAATTAAGGATAAATCAATCTCAAAATTATGTGTGACAAATATAAATACACCTAATAAAAGAGGATATTAAGTGTAAAAAAAATAAAAGGTCATTCACACATATTCAAAGGATGATATATTCAATAACTACATGTTGAGCCCTATGAAATCACAATTGGGTTAAAAAGTTCCCTTGGTAAAATTTGACAGCCTAACGGCGTCATTTCAAAATTCAGAAAATGAGTTGATGAGAGATAAAAATGGTATCTCATCACTTGGACATAAAATTTACATCAATAAGGATATATAAGAACATATCCCAACATAATATTTTGTGAATTAAAAGACATAACAAAATAAGTCTTTTAAAAGAGGAGGGTGAATAGTTCCCTTACCGACATGGGTCTCTTTCGAAACATACACCCCATGAAAGAAGGACAATACATCATTGATGTAAATACTCATAAACGGAAGTATATAACACCAAGAGTAGAATAATGGGAAGTACATACATCACTCAAAGTAAATTGTGGAAAATGTAGCATAAATATCACAGGAATAAAAGTGAGATGAAAAATCCCTTACGAAAATTTGGCAGCCTAACGGTGCCACTCAAAACTTCCAAAATGGATTGATGAAAGATAATAGGGTCTCTCATAATATGAACATAAAAATTACAGTAAGAATAATATAAAATAACATCCCAATCACAATAAATATGAGCTTAAAAAGAATGACATAAAAGAGTGTACTTAAAAAGAAAGAGAGGAGTAGGATCCCTTACATCAGGTTCGACTTGACTCGATCATTTGTTAATCTCCTAAATAATAAACTTGAGTTAATTTATACTTCCTTAAGAAACTTTTTCAAGTTCATTATTCCTTTTATATCACATATTACCATGTCATGAACACTATGTTATTATTTAACTTAATAACAGTCGTTTTAATGATCATTGGTATTTGAGTCAAAAATTAACTCTTCATAATTACAAGTTGTTCATGTGGTAAAATATCAATTATATACATAATTTTATTCATGATTTAGATATCATATATATCATATATATCCTTTATATTCATGCATTTATAATATTACATAACGTTTATAGGTAAAAAATGAAATTCACCGTTCATGGAGACGGTACGCCATACGTACGCATGAACGCTACTTTCATTTCTATTTCATATTTTTATGGAATGGAATCATAATGATATAAAGGTATATTATAATTTCATTATAATATCATATATATTACCATTAATTAAATCCTTTATACGTCCCACATATTGCATTAACGAAATCAAATCACTTGGAGGGGGTGGTAGTCCGCACTTCCTTAAATGAAGATATCGTGTTTACCCATAATGGAAACCATAAAGGTATGACCAAAATGAAAAATACAGAAGCTTAAGGAGAAAATAAACATATCATATATCATATATAAATATAGTGACATCTTAATGGCCACATTTTATGGTGTTTAAAGAATGTTGAACAATCATCGTTTCGGGAGGCATAAATTCGCCATCCACAGAAATAGTATGTTCTTTAACCATTAGATGTAGGTGTGTGTAATTGTAGCACTAATAATTCTTATTAAAACATCCTATTATATATAAGATACTGTATTTGTTACAAAATAAATTAATAAAAAGAGTTTAGGGGGTTGGATAAGAAAAATAAAACAAAAGGACTCAAGGGAAGACATTACCTTAAAATCGGGTAACTCCCTTTGGTTTGAGGTCAAAGGCTTCCTTGGGAAGGATTCTGACCAGAGTGAGGCTTCAAGGAGTAATAGATGGAAGTGTAGAGACAAAATGGGCAGGGGTGGCCGAGAAAAAGGCTTTGGGAGTGTGGGTAAGGAGGTAGAGGTGGGGGCCTTTTATAAGAGGAGAGGAGGGGCACTTTTGTAAAGTTACAAAATGTTACTTTATTTTCAAAAGCGTTTCATATTTTAAAGGTCCCACATTTATTTATTTCTAGGATAATTTGATAAGGGTTCGAAATAAACTCATTTAATAGGTTTTGTACAAGTTTAGGTCTTATTTATTACATTATCTTTCCATTTTATTTAAATCGTTATATAATGAGGTCATCGCTGCATCATCATGATGTCATAAATAATTTAATTTATATAATGTCTAAAAATTATTAAACAAATACTATTATGTAGGAAATATTTCTATCTTTCCAATGACTATTTATAGTCCAAAATATGACTTGTATAACCCCATGTAAAAAGTTTTTTAGTAAAACATCTCATGTTTGTGTCATTTTTACTTTAACATTAAATAAAAAGATATTTATGTCATTTTCCAACCAATGTGGCTCCATGGGGTCCCCAAGATGACCCATGGATTGTCTTGGTCGGCCATGACACATCCAATGAGGATAGGACATGTTTCTAGGTCATTTTATTTTATTAAAAGATTATTCTTACAAAAAACTACACTAATTACCTCTAATCGTGATTAAAAACTTAATAAGTTACTAATCACCAAAAAATTATTTTTATCCCATTGAACCACATTTTTACTTCTTAATGACAACCATGTATGTCTGATTTTTAAAATTCAAAACACAATGATGGAAAAATTTCATTTAAACGGAAAAATCAGTTTTTATAAGTACCACTTACTGGTTTCAATATTCATCAAAAATTGAAGTTTTTCAGAAAAATCCCAAAAATTCACCCTAAGCTATATTTTATATTTCGAATTCAAAAATGAAGTCTATTTTATTAAATTAAAAACATATAAGTCACATTAATTAATTTAATAATTAATTCCTGCTGTCAGAGCAAATAGTTTTTTTTATGAAACAATAAGTATCAAAAGATTGACTCTAGTTTAAGTCTGATTTCAAAGTGAAAATTAATTCCAACGAACACTATTAGATTTAATGGTAAAAATATATTATAATTTCACTTTAAAACCAATTCAAAAGATAATCTAATAATATAAATAAATTAGATTAAAAAGATGTTTTGAATTAAAATACATCATTTTACACTATTCATTAGAAAAATGAACTTTATCAGAAAGATACCAAAAATTTACACAAAGTACATTTTGATGTCCCGATTCTTAAGAAGTTTTTTATTTAGTCCAATAGAATGTTTAATAGTGAACAAAAATATATTTAATGATGGTTCTCCATCAAAATGTGATAAGTGGGCCTTTAGTGAAAACTAGGGCATATATGCCTAAAATTGAATTCTTTCTGTATTTTAAGCCTTTAACTTTTATTGGATAAATGTAAAAACATTTAAAAACATATATAATCATATTTTAGTTATTTATATCCATTCCCGCCAATACAACGGCTACATTTTAACTACCATTTAAAATAATATTATTTTATTATTAGAGTGCAACGTAAGATTCCCAAGAAACTCGTTGTTGAATGTTGGGTACGCCATCGAGCATAGCGTCCCATTTAAAGTCATATTAATATTTTATTCACAAATATGTAAAAATATAAAAATATCATATTCTTTATTTACCTGGGGTGTTACAGTTATCCTCATTATGTTCTAAATAAAAAACATCAAAGGACTGATTGAATCCTAAACTATGGATACTATGATGAGGGGAGGGATGTTTTGGAGTTATCTTGTTTGTTATTGGACAAAATGATGTGTATTATTTTTGGTAATAATAGGGGATAGGGGAAGGCCTTTTTTAAGTGTTGTGAGTGGAACACATGAAATTTGGTGGATGGGTGAATTATACCCACATTATTATATTTCATGATTTATGAGAAAAAATAGTACAATATCGACCATAGAAGGTTTAAGGTCTCTATATGGCCATATATTTTGTTTTGGACATGTTTTATGTCTATTTTCACCTTATATTCTATGTTTAACCTATATGTAATCATGGGATTACCATTATTATCGTAATTAATTTTATTTTACATCACTAATAAAATTATTATAAAATTATGTTGAACAAATTAGACAATATAAATTATTATGATCCTAAAAATGGAATCCATTTTTTCAAATTCATTTTAATTAAGTGGTAGAAATTAATTTAAATTTAATAAAAAATTTGGTTTAAAAATATGGGGTTCTAATGTAAAAAAGATCAAAAGCATAAAATTTTATTATAAAAAATTTCAATTTGAAATAGATTTCATAGGATAAAATGAAATAAAATATTTATAATTTATAATTTTTTTAATTTACAACTAATTAAAATCATAGTTTAACATTATAAATTTTTTAAATAATAATTCAGTTCTCAATTGAAATTTTATATTTTTCACAATAGCCAACATGTCTATACCAGACTGGTAGAGGCTGAACCTTGACATCTGAATGACTCAATATAAAATCTTATTGGGGTTAATTTTCAGAATAATAAATCATAAATTTAGTTGTTATTAAAGTAGTTACATTCTCGTACAATAACACCATGATCAATTCATTCAATATAGGCCTTCATGCCACTGGTTGAGGCCTATTTTCATGGGTCATTTATTCCACCATTAGACTCCAAAAAATGGGACTATGGTCCAACATAGGCCATTAAATTGTTATATTTTATTCGAGGAAGAAATCATATTATATAACACATGAACATTCCCTAGAAGAGGGTCAAATTATTAATAAACCCCAAATAATTTCAAACTATATTTGGAAGGATGAGAGGATATGACATCTGTCGTAATTACTAGGGACCATGAAACTATGCATTGGTAAATTCTAGTAGATCATCCATGTGATGTTGGGATATTTGAAATTTCAATAGTAACGATAATGGGGATAGGTAGTTATAGTGCAGCCGAGTCTACGATCCTTTGGGTCATGATTTTCACATACAACACAAGGTCCTTGGGTCGTGTAATGTTTCTCTCTTTACCATGTTGAAATGTGTATTGTTCAAATATAATAGTATTCATTAATGTTTTGAGGCTGGATTTACACCACTAGTTTTTTCACTATTCATAAAAAAATATACGTCTCATAAAACACAAAAAAATCAATATATAAAAATTTTAACACTAAACCATAAAAAATAATTTCAATTTTGGGAAATAAAATTTATAAAAGTGTTATAATTTAGTTTTTAAACAGATTCACCATTAAATTTCATGAAAATTCCTTTATAAATATATTTATTTTTATGCATAAAATTTTATTTTTTTCTGATCTCATGCATATCAAATACATTATATGAATTCGAAAAATGATACATATATAATATTCAAGTTCTATTATTTTTATCAACTAATAGTAATTAGTTGAATTTATTATGAAAAAATCTGTTTGGGGAATAATAACTGTTATTCTATAAAATAAATCCCTTTATATTTAATTTGTTTTTATATTAGTTTTTAATTAATTGGAAACAAATAAATTATACCATTAATTTCCATATGTTAGTTAAAAATAATCCTAAAATCCAATTTAAATGATATGAGATAATTTTGAATTTAAATAGTATCATTAATTTTATTTTGTATAACTTGAACATGTTTGTAATTCAGGATGTAGAAGAAAATACTTGTTGTGTTTAAAAAACCCCTTCCCATTATTTTGTGCATTTGAATCAAAAGAATAGATTTAATTTATCTAAAATATTAATATTTTAAAAATTATCTGGTCATTATATTCTATTCTATGATTGGTATTTAGTTTTATACACCCAATCAAAAATGATGTACAGATTTTAAAAATTCGAGGTGTTACATAATATGGGAACCATGTATGTATCCATTTTACCGAGAATAAAAAACTGTTATTTAATTTCTTATGTGATTATTTGTATCTAATTCCAATGAAATATAGAAAACTCGATCTCTATAACACTGAATCAAGGTTAGTATTAGGGGGAATGAATCATTAATACATATTTTATAATTTAATTTATGGAAAATGTTAACTATTTCTTATTAGATTTTAATCCACTCTAATATAATTTTTTTTCATAACATAAATTAATAAAATAATATTATCAATGAGTCATGTCATGTATTTAAAAGGTTCTCCCCCAAAATGAGTACTAGATCCTAAATTTGGTATATTCAAATCTAATCCATTGATTCTGCAATATAATAAAAACCCAATTACATGTGTCTTTGGATGGGTTTGATAAAATACACTATGAAGTGTCCCCTGAATTTATGCATCATAGAAAAATTAATTAATGTTCCTAATATTATTTAATAACTGTAATATAAATTTGAACGTTCCCACTAACTTATATATTCATTTCCACAAAACATTTGCCTTCCTATAATCCTTAGAGACAAAATTGATTTTTAGCTTCTCATTATATAAATTTAAAGAAATTGATATTTTTATAAATACTCTGTATGATTCGAATAAAATATTACATTCATATCAGCTTACATAACCACTACAGGTAGTCTCCATTATACTGTTTCATGAAACAACTTCCATAACATACTTTAGGTATATAAAATTTACTAATAGAATAATTTCATGACATTCTAAAACAATTAAATAAGGATTAAAAAAATTTGATGATAAAATATTTCTTAGTTTTCTTCAATCATATATGAAAAATAATTTTTATTGAAACACATTAAAAATTGGTCTTCATAGATAATTATCATAGGAATGAGTGAAATATCATGACCATATTTTCCATACAGGGAAAATTTTATCAAATGAATAATTACCTTCACAAACATTAATCACCTATATATCTAATCCACAACATTAATAATGTGAAGGGCAATGTATTTTTAGGCTATAGTAACCACTCTTGATCTATTTATCATCATGAGAAATATTAATATTAACATTCACAAATGACATGACATGCTTGAGAGTGATGAAGCCAATTTTTAGGAATCCTTGACTACAGAACATAAAACATAAACCATATACTATACATTAAATCCACATATTTTACCACCCAATGGTCTTATCATCCTTATAATACACATATTAGGAACTGAAAATAAAAAATAACCATCACGTTATAGATTTATTTATTGAATATTCATATAAATTTTCACTAAGAAGGTATGAAATAATCCTAAGATTATCAAACTCTCTTCACTTTAATGAGATTCATATTAATTTTAATATTGGATCACTAATCCACTATAATTTTATATGATGATCCATACAATTTGGTGATATTTTGACATCCCTTACAACCCATTTTATGAGAATATATACTTCAATGTCATTGTATAAACAAAATTATTTTGTTTTAAAACTATAAAAGTACCAACATTATGTGTGAGTCCCAAATCCCTCATAAAATCACAAGGGTATCTAATAATTTCTCAATACGGTGTATGTAATAACATTAAAACCCCATGGTTCCACCACACTATATGAATACTAATCTACCATGGAATGTGGAATGGTTTATTTTCTATAAGACCACCATATGTTCTTCAAGTGTATTCTGATTCATCAAAGAAAAAGATATAGGAGAAATAATTAAATAAAAATGACTCAACACCACATGATATTCTAGTATGGTGTGTGGGTGTTCTAACAATTACAAAATGGAAGACATATTCTCACCTATAATCATATATCATTATAATTTGCATTATGATATTTTTATTTACCCCTTTTATATCCCAATTGGTCAATCAGATTCAGATATCATCATTTTTCAAATTCCCATATAATTACCATTTTCAATTAAAGATAGTTACCTCTTAATATTATAAACAATCATGTATTATTATATATTTTTGAAAAAAACCCAGTTAAGATTCTCATCTTGGAATATCAAATTGATGGAGAAAATATTGTACACTGGGTATGTTAAATAAACTTTGTTCAATTTCTCATCTTGTTATCCAAATTTTAAATATCTAAGATAAAATTATTCTAAATTTTATGTCCCTTGGTTGATATTATCCTCAAATAAAAGGAATTTTGGGTGCATTTTCCCTCTTCCATAACCATAAACTATGAGACAAATTTAACATCTTATATGATATTTAAATGTTGATAGTAGTCATTTATATACAAATTGTTTCTTTTATGTCATATTATAATATATATATAAGAGTTCCAAGTAAATGTGTATTATTTCACATTATGTTTTCTAAAATAAGCCTAAATTTGAAAAAAACCCACATATTTTATCACATGAAATAGTTGAATCTTCATAGAGAGACACTATTTAAAAAAAACTGTTATATGATATCTATTAATTTAGGATTTGATAGGACATTTAGAACACTTATCATGGTTTTATCAATAAAACCTAATTTTTACATTGTCCCAGGTTTTGGAACCTACACAAATTCACAATAACTTTCATTCCTACATCAATAACCAATTCTCTGTTCGAACTACTAAAAATTATCGTATTCATGAGTCAGATTCAAATATAGACTTATTTATAAGAACTAAATGAAGATTGATTCCAATACACATAGTGTGAATTGAGGATTCAAGAACACATATATTGATCCTAGATAGTAATGTTAAAATATTATATATATTACTACTTTATGGTCTTTATATTCAAATCAGTTTTTGAAAAATTCTCATGAATTTGGACTCTATATATAACAAATCAAATCTCTTATCAATAGTAAAACCATGGATAATATCTATTTTATGATACTATATCATAATTTTATATACAATTTATCAATTTTTTTATTTTTATTACATTTCTAGTAAACAAATAGTTATTTCTAGATCACATATCATAGATCTAGCCACAAATTATACTATCATTCATTTCCCACTACCATCCTAACATATGGTTTCACAAATTCACCTCGAATTTTCCACCATTAAATCAAAAATAATATACCAAAGTAATCTATATGATTATGACTCACATTGAAATAACATTCATTGAGTAAATTGTTCCTCTTAGTGATATTAATATCAAAAATTCAAATACTACAATTATAAATATAAAACTAATCATGTTTATCATTACTCTTTTTGAATTAATACCATATAATTGACTATTCTTCAAATGATATCAAATACCTTGAGTAAATGATAATTTATGGATATAAAAAATGACACATGTTTTGTATTATAATTGGTGACAACAAATAGATCAATTATAATATTTTTATAATCAATATCAAAATGCATTACAAGACTATTCATATTGATGAAAAAATGAGTCAAGTATTTCTCCGGTTGAAATAAATGCCTTATATTGAGTATTCCCCATTGACGTATCAAATTCCAAAAGATTAATAATCTTCTCAGAGAATTAAAATCCTCCAATAGAGTATTCCTTATAGTGATATCAAATGTATTATGTTTATTATTCTTCGTATAAAATAAAAATTAGTGAGTTTAGTATTCCTCTTACAGATATCAAATAACTCCAAACGATTGTGAATTTTGAAGTATGAAAAGAATCAATTAGAGTATTACTCTTAATGATATCATGAGCCGAATGGGAATCATTCTTATTACAATATCAACAGTCTTATGTCTTGTATCCCTTTTAGATACATCAATTTTCTATCGTTAATCATTTATTTAGGTGAATTTAAATCCTTATGTTGAGTATTCCTCATAGAAACATAAAAAAAACTTATGCTAAGTATTTTTCATGATAGAATAAATTTATTTTCATTATGTATTCCAATTAGAAATTTCTAACATAAGAGGTGTTTTATTCCATTTATTCATATCAAATTCATTGGTTAAATTATTAATTATGGAAAATCAATAACCATGATTCCAGTTTTAACCATCACAAATAAAAAACATTGAGTTTATTCTACTATTGAAGAGACTATTATTCATTATTCCACTCTAACAATATTTTCAATTATCCTGGAATATGGAAATGTTTTCTATATTAATCCATAATCTAAATATTTCCATTATGGGATAACAAAATTAATTGTGGTGTAATTTTTTAAATAAAAACAAAAAATTGATACATTATTATCCATTTAAAATAAAATATAATTCATTTTTAGAAGAAAATTGAGGTTTTAATGATGAAGAGGTATCTAAACATATAAATATGAAAATGATGAAATATTCAAGTGAGAAATGACATTACACATAATAATGTATGTAGATCCATCCAAAAAAAATCCCAATCTAGTGATGTGGTTGTGATAACCTCCTACTAGGATTTGACTAAATATTACATCAATTAATGGAGGAAAAAATTCCCAAAATTTGAAATATATTATGAGTTCATTTTTAGGCTTCTTAATTCTGTGTTAGATATAGTTTATAGATTAATCTATAATCCATTGACATATTTCACTTTTTGGGTTCGATTTGATAAATTAGAGAGCTCAAAAAGACTTATGTGTATGACATTATAATCATTTGAAGTTATAATTTTATGATGGTGGCTTGAAAAATAAAATTATCATTCATAGATGATATAAAATCCGAATTCATCACTAACTATACGAGTCCATACATAGTGATCCCCAATATATAATAAGCCCATTATCATGTCAAACTCTATAAAATCCTAGAGGGTGCATGCGTAGTAAAGAGTCATGATTTTCACAACCCTAGATAGTCTGAACCATGTCTCTCTCTAATAAATGTGACACCATAACCATATATGATAATTTGATGTAGATAACTGTATATACCACCAAATTTAGTATAATTATGAAAATTATTTCCTATAAAGAAATCCTGGAATCCCATTATGCTACAAAATATAATAAAATCACATTGAATACAACATAAGACAACATTCCAATGTATTCCATGTATTCAAACATGTGATTATCAAATCATTTCCTTAAGTAATGTAAGGAATGATAATGAATAAATTGTATTTTTGAAAGACACGTTTCTAGTTCCGTCTCTAATAGACGTCAATCCCTTATTCATGAAAAGTATTTTTTTAACATCCTTAAAAATGGAGACGTGTTCAGCCAACAATTCCTCACCTAGGTGAAGTATCATTGAACATAGTTCTAACTTACTTGGACCACTCCATGCCTATAAGACCATTAAATAGTTACCATTATCTCATTTATCATACCATAGAAACACATCATCTATTTAACATATATGGATTCCCAGTTTCTCATGTCACCTACGTTTGATCCCAAAAATCTATACAATGGGGGACTCATCCCTGCCCCTAGTTGAAATCAATGATGGTTTCAATCTTTTTACAATGGGTAGAGACCTTTTCACCAATAATTGGAACAATTAAAAATCAAGATTAACGTCATGAAATTTCTATACAAGGTCTAACATGATTTTTTCTGTTACCTACAATCCTAATTAAATCCCTAAAATACATTGAGTAAAGATTATTCTCTATGATCCGATGAATATTTCAAGTTAATATTATTTACTTAGTAATGAAGAATTTATATAGTTTAGATTACCCTCAATGTCCATTAAAATTAATTAATTTTAAATTTTCCTCATCGTTTTGATAAATTCATTAAGTCACGTTTCTATTCATTGTTTCCATTAAGCCTTTAGTCAGTACATTTCACTTGGTTTATATAAATAAACATCTTTCTAGATTGCCTATTTTTATTCTAAAACACTGAGATATATCATAAAAATCATTGTTCCAAGTATTTATCGAGATGAGTTCTTGAACAATGTGACAAAAAACCAATTCAAATATCTGATATTCCATAGTATACTAGAAATTGATTATTTATTGTATGTACTACCATAAACCATTCTAAATTTTCCTTCATCATGTTGTTCACTTAGGATAACATTGAATATTATAAAATTGTTCATTGATTCACGAAAAAAAGAACTGTTTTGGTCCCAATTAGATATCCTTAAAAAATTAAATATATCATTAAAGGCATTAAACTATGTTTGTTAAAATTATTATAACATGTATATATGGGAAGCACCTTTTAGGTGGTCGATCTCAACTCTAAAACAACCCTTTCTAATTTCACAAAAGAGGAATACCTCCATTTGTGATTATAAATTATTGTTTCCCTATCTATAAGAATATAAACTATAGATTAAACAAATACTTCGACCAAATAAGAGACAATATAATCATATTATGTAAAATCCACATAGTTTTTTGTTTTTATCCAGAAAAATTCACACGAAGTATATACGATATACTTTCACTACTATATTTCATGAAAATGACATAAATATATATGTGTGCTATATAATAGGAATTTATACCACATATATTATGATCTATCGTCAAATTCGAGCTTATAATAAATGTATCCATTTTTTCCACAATAGGATATCATGTGGCCCCCAACCATTTTAGTATAGAAGTGTCCGTGATAATTAAAACCCAAATAGGATCAAGTTGAATTAATGTGTTATAAGAAATAATTTTTCATGGTTATTTTGATATAATATATCCATATTGCGTTAAATTGACTTAATATGTAGAGATATATTCCCCTTCTTTCTCCCTCTAATGTACATTGACAGATAAAATGGGAAAATAGTAATTGTGATTGATATTGAATTATTGGTAGAACTATGATATTCCAAGATAACACACGAGATACCACGATTGTAATATGACGATTCATGGATAATTTGTGGATACTTATATAGGAACATCTTATAAGATAGTCACCGATAGTTAAAACAAGACAAAATATGTATTTTAAATTTATCTATAGGATTATTGAAAATAAATTATTTATTATTTAATTTATCTATAAACTAAATGTGATTGATATTATTTTAGAGATCTTATAGTATTTCCATCATGTAATTGAAATATTACTCATTTATATCAATGAATAAAAACAATTATTATTTCTTTGACACTTCAAATAAACCCTAAAAACAAAACCTACTATTACTGATTAAGATTGAATTACCTAGGTCTAGTTACATACATTTCATAGTTCACATGTTCTTTGTAGTAGAATAATTAGACCATTGGACATGAATTTATTAGTGAAACTAATTCCTATAAAATATATGTTTAATTATTCATGTTATTTTATCATTCATATTCATGATGAATTTCTTTTCTATAAGGTATGTTTTTTAAAATTTATTCATTGAAATATACATTGTGATTTTTCCATATCATTGAATTGATTATGGATGGAATATATTTCCACTGTTAATATTTATACCCCATAAATGAAACTCTATCACTAATTTCTCATATACATGTCCATGAGATCATTCAATAAATTTATATTATGTTTGAGAGAAAACTAAACCATTTATTCCTAAATACTAATGTTTCAAATATGTAATTACTTTATGATATACTGTTTAAATTCATTAATTATTAAATATATTAATTTTACATTTTTTTATATCGAATTATATGACTAACTTGAAAATCATATGAAATTTTCTACATAAATTACAATAGAATCATTTTATTTCTAAATAAAATATAAAAATTCCATGTCCTCATTGATCTAAAGAGTTCATGAAAAATACATGTAATGAAATACTTCCCTAAAGTATTTATCTGTCCTAATTAATCTAATGAGATGTGGGAAAATACATGATATGAAATATTTTCCTAAAGTATTTCTACTCAATTATATTCACTTCATCCATTAGTTTTGAATTAACTATCAGAATACATTAATGACCATGTTCACTTTCTAAATGACTGAGGGCTAGATTAACACTCTGATTCTCTAATGAATAAAGCACGAGAAGTATATTTTCTATGATGTTTTCCTATTGAAAACAATTATTGGTTCAAAATATATACTAAAATAATGTGGTTGTTTTCTTATAAAGGATTAAGTGGAAACTTTTTCTGACATCAATGATGGATTATGTTCCACATTGTTCAAGTCATTTTCAATGACCATGTACAACTTTCTAAGTATGTCCATGGTGATTTAAATTCATCTTCACTTTTTTTGGAATACCATTTTGATAATAATTCCATTTTCCATCACATTTTTTGTATCCCTATATCCCTAGGTTCCCATAACTTTTTTAAATAAAAAATGTTTGAAGAAATCATAATTGAATATATCATGTGTATGTAACTTAATCACAAGGGTAAAATTATAATGCAAAAAATTATTTTGTTTCAAAGCCTAACTGAGGTTAAATTTTTCTAAAATTATTCCAAAATGTAGTAATCCTTTCTGATATTATAACTATAGTCTCACAAGTCATCAATAAATGATTATTAGAATATTTCTAAGATGAAAACATAATAATAGAAATCTTAATGTAATAACTTTAGTGTATTGATGAAATATTAATCACACAACATGAATCTGTATAAGGAATTTCATATTATTTTATTCCTATATCATATACTTAATATATGAATTAAGGAACACCATTGTACACATACTCAATTAGGTTAATAAATTAAATAAATGGATATAAAAAATCTCAGTATGGGGTGTAATAAAAGAGATGAGAAATGAATAAATATTGTTCTGGGATGTGAATATCACTCATCATCATATCAAATTGACAAAATCATCTCCATACCATATGAAAATCGTTTTCTGGAGGCCTTTAATAGGTAATATGGATAATTATGAAACATTATAACATTTAAGACATATTACATGAATGTAATATTAATAATGATTTAATAATTTCCATGAATAGCATATGTTCATAAACCATATACTAGATAGTTTGTGATCAATATTGACCTCATTTTCAAAAATAATAATATCAATATATATAAACCAATACTAATTCCTTGGAGGGACATATAATTCAAATCCCACCTATTAAATATTAATATTTTATATTCTTAAATACCATTTGGAAAGGAAGAAAATATCAATCATAAAAATTAAATAGACCTATAAGAAATTTATGTAATCCATAGTGAAGACATAAATAACAATTCAAGGAATAAAAAAACAGTTTCTAAAATGAAATTGTGAAATATCAATTTCAGATACTCAAATGTATCATTTAAAATTAAAATGGAGTAGTTCAGAATGCATATAAGAATGAATATAAGAGTAATCATGAAGAGGCTTAATGAATGAAGTATTTATGAATAATAGTTTAATCGTGACTATGATTTCATATCAAATATGTAGTTAAGATCAATATAAGATTAAAATATAATAAAAATTTAATAACATTGATATTATATTAACGAACAATCATAAGGAAAATTGTATAAAATTGAGGGTAAACCACCAATGCAAAAGGAAGGTTTAGAGTCCCCCTACCTGAGGGTCTATTTTGGTTTGGTACTTTTTTTACAACTTATATAGTTGAACATTGTTATTTGTAAAATTAATTCAGTATTTTATACTATATACTTTTTTATTCCTGATCAGTTTTTAACATTTCAATTTAATTATTAATTATTTTTCAAAAAGTGAAATAGTCGATGACATGTTTACATGAATTATACATAATTTGTTTGATTTCATGGTTATGATTCACTAATATTTATAAATAATCAAAATTATATATTGAAGAATAAAATATATAAATTTACATATTAATTTAATATAAATATTTTAATATAAATGTTTTAATCTAAACAACCATGATGTAAGAGATAATTATTTAATTTACAACATCCCAATAGGTGGATAAACCAAACCATTACCATGACATTTCCAAATAGGGTGATAGTGTATATATACATTAAATTGATTAAAATTGTTATAAAATTTAAAAAAATATTAATAAAACCAGACAACATATAGACATTACCTTCATTATTTATGTTGAAGAAGAGATAATGAACCCCGAGACCCACCTTCGATAGGTCCCGGATTGGCGACCCGCCCCAATGGTATGGAATCACACACAAGATGGAAGGAATTACCCTTTTTTGGATCGGGAGATAATATATCAACCCCAAAAACACCAAATCTGATAGTAAAGGTAAAGCCGAAAGTAAACCATTCCAAAATGCATGTTCAAAAGTAAAAGATACAATCCATAAGAACTCCAAAGCTAAACTACCATGGAATGGGAAAACAACAACATCAATTGCCCCAATGTCCGAGCTAGTTCGGTCCCACGTGATACCTGAAGTACTCCTGGAAACCTGAATTCAATTTTATTTACAAAGTGTGAGAAAATAAGTATACTCAGTAGGGAAAACCAAAGACTCGCGTGCATAAGTGGGGAGGCATTCTAATGCCATGTGAGAAAAGAGACAAAAAAAACACCTAGAAAAGGAAACTATCCACCCAAGCCTCACCATGGCTCAATCCCCAAATAACGCATGTCAAGTAATGTATAGTAATAACACATCGATTTTTCGGTACCCCCGCCACTTTCCCACTGGTTATTGAAGACATCCTACATATCGAACCAATCCCGCCATTCTCACTGCAGTCCCACTGCCACACCCCGCCCGCACACAACTCGGCCACAACCACACATCCCACTTACAAACACTTGTGCCACAATCACCACATGAAACCACACCTAAAGACACCTGGGCTAGAACAACTACTGCCACGGCTGGAGACACTTGGGCCTCATCCTGAAGATTTTTGGAAAAATCCTTCCCGTACACCTAGACCAACTACCACAATTACCCTGCCAGAAAAATCATGGTCTATAATGGACCTCAGGCCATCACAGCCTACCCGAAGAGTCATGGGATATTCAGGAAAGGGATCAGAAAAGGAGCTAATAACCAACCACTCAGAAGAGTGTGGGGAACCCCCCTGCCATGAAATGGAGCTGTTCGGCACTAAGTACTCTACTTGGGTGGGCGTGAATAAGAAGCATAAAAACTGAATATATATGTATAGGTAATAAGAAGTCATCCCAACCTAGGTTTTCAAAACCTATTAAAAAACACCCTTATAACTATTCATTCATAAAATAATAGCACAACACTCATGACCAAGTCACAAATCACTCCCAAAACTGATTCCCCATTTAACTCATCCTTGTTTCCATGTTTATGTGATCACATTTAGGTAAATTATGAACTACTGGGAAAATAACAGGCATAACCAAAATCTAGATTAGGAAAAAAACCAAACATCAATTTAAGCACTCACACCCAGTTCTCTTGTGAAGTCACAGTAACATAGGGATAAATTAGATCCCTCGAAGTACTAGAACCAAACCAATCCTTGAGATATATCTCACATAGCATTAAATTCACAACCAACAACCATGCCACAATAGAGGATCTCATCCCTATCCACATCTTCCCATAAGAACCAAGCATAACAACACACCTACTACCAAAACAACGTGGGAACTTCCATGTTCAATAACATTAATCATTTGGTTTTTCTTTTTATTTGTGAGCTAGGGTGGTCACACATGGATTCATGTTTTACTGAACATCCATCTAAACCAACTGAGTTTAGGTAAGTAACCAATTTACATGGTGTATTTATTTAGTCATCACCAAAGGCAAGGGTTCTTTAGGATGCAAGGAAAGACCGCCAACGACCATGATTTTTATTCAACACAAGCCCATATAGTTCAAAACACATATCAACATAAAAGAGTACAACAGAACATCGATCACACCCACTTCATTCATTAAAGGTTCGTTCATTATCTTGATTAAGTTTGGTTTCACAAATCCCCACAAAAACAATAGCATACCGACCCCACATGATACACAGTATGGAGAGACGAAGGAAAAATACTTCTTGGTTAATCATGGATCAATGTTTTCCATGTGCCAATAATGTCGGGTACTCCAAGGGTGAGCACAAAGGTTCAGGAACATGAACTCCTCTATTCTCATGAAGGGAGACTCCAAACACACTGGGAAGAATAGGAGGCCGTCCAAAATGAAGAATAAGATAAAAAATCTCATGCGATATATAGATAAGATCACGTTGTTATGGGATACGGGGATTAGAACATCTTTAATGACCGATCGTGGTCCCCAACGCGGTTGGATGGTTACACATGACGGGATTAATTGTTATTTAATGATTCCCATCAGAAAAAGGTGGTAAAAGCTGTGACATTTAATGGTTTTATATAAACAGAAGGTAAATGTTATGCAGACACACAGCTGGGTCCGTTGAGGGTCACCCCACACTTAGGAATTTAATCATTGATTAAAGGCTTAAAATGGACTAGAACCTCTTCCAAAATGTTAAAAAGAATAAAGTAGTGATATAGGAGAAACAGGAGAAGAAAAACCCAACATGGACAGGTGGAACCTAAAACACCAACTCAATGGGAAGTTGTCCAAGTGCAAGTTCTGGACACGAGAAGTGAACTTCCTTGGGCATGTGGTGTCCGAGCAGGGAATAGCAGTAGACCCATCGAAGGTCGAGGCGGTTGTTTCTTGGGCAGCACCCAAGAACGTGACAGAGGTTAATAAATAATAATTATTGACCCTTTTAAATGAAAATAAAGGGATTTTGGGGTCACCACTGCATTATCCCTTGTTCATTTTCTCTAGAAAAGATTCCTTAAGGGAATGGATTTGAATGACATTAGAACATACCCAATGATCTCATATATTTTTTTTATGTGATTAATTTAGATCATGGGTAATTATTATATCGTGGGATGTTATTATACAGGGTTGTGATATGAGGTATTTATAATTGAGTTTAGTGTAAATTTTTATCAAATTATTTTATTATAATGTATTTCAAGACAAATACATAAAATGATGATCTTATTTGAAAATATAAAAATTTATTTATTAAAAATATTTTTTAAAATAAATTAATTCATTTCCCAAGAGGATTCATGCATCCGTTACCTAATCCACTTTGATTTTTTTGGAAAAATAAATGTCTTGAATGTAACATCATGGGCCACCAAATCAAATACAGTTGACCCATATCCCTAGACAATTTTTGGGTCCCCAGAAGATTTATTGTAACCTAATCTCAATGAAAGATGATGTGGTTTTCCACAAACAATTTAATAAATGGTTTTATTGAATGAATCTAAAAAATAAAATTGGTGGGGTACCATATAAATTTTAAATTTAATATATTATACAAAATATAAATTAAAAATTATATATATATAACTTTGGAATTATAAAATTACTATCTAGTTTTATAAATTAATTTATTTTCTTCTAAATTGGTAATTATTTTTAATAAATAAAAATATATGGATATAATGGTTTTAAATTTTCTAGGAAATTATTACATCTATATTATGATATAAAACTTTTTGAAATTTTGAAAAACACTCTTTTTAATATTCACTTAAAAATTGATGAATTCATAAATTTATTAATATTTCAGAGTTTTTTGATGTTATGATTTTAAAAAAAAAAATTAATATAAAAATTAAAATATTATGTGTTTTATTGTTAACTATTT
Source organism: Viscum album (assembly GCA_963277665.1). Taxonomy (NCBI): domain Eukaryota; kingdom Viridiplantae; phylum Streptophyta; class Magnoliopsida; order Santalales; family Viscaceae; genus Viscum; species Viscum album. The sequence continues at coordinate 1,776,553,562 of OY728165.1, read as the reverse complement.
ATATTCGAATTACTTTTTAATAAATCTGTTCAAAAAACTTTTTTAAAAAATATATTATAATATTTTTTGGGCTTTTTAATGGGAATATTACTCTTATAAATTTAATTTTTTATTTAGATAATTAATTCGTATTAAATATTAATCACAAGATTTTTTAATATTATATTATTTAATTTTATTTTATTTGGATAATATTACTAATATATTTGGAAGATAATAAACATAATTATTTTAGCCTCATCATAGATACATACATTCTCTCTCAAAATTCAAGAGTTTCTGCCTTATATGTCGCTCCCACTCCTCCTCCAACATAACACATTTGGTTCAGCATCGGCGTCCTCTATCTCAACATCGGCATAATTTGATGTGGATTTTCTTTTGTAGCACCCCATGCTTCCATGAAACACTTTTCTTTGAATAATTTAATAGCTTGTGTTATATGCAACTTCGAGTTCAAGCACACCACGACAAATCCAACAAGACGTTATTAATAGTTATACCAAATTTTTGAAATTTTATAATTTTTTTTCAAAATGGACTACAATTTTTGTATTTGGAACACCAAAATTAGCTTAGGGTGAATTTTTGGAATTTTTCTGAAAACATTCTATTTCTGAACAATAGTGAAAAACACTACATTATTTTTTAAAACTGATTTTTAATTGAATTAATTACTTATTTTATTTTAATATATATTAAGTATAAATAGATACAAAATACCTATATTAGTTCAATTTAATTCATTGGAGTCATTGTATAATAAAATTAAATGTATACAAAATTTAATGTATATTTAATGTCTTTTACCCACCTTCTAGGCACGTTTTCTAATTTTCATAAAACATAATTTTACCACATCTAAAAATTGAGTTTGAAAAATATGAGATACATAGTTGAAATATGTTTGTAAAATTTGATTCAATAAAATGAAAAAAAAATTAAATAGTAAGTTTTTATTTTTATTTACAATCGCTAATTGTAAATATGGTAATTAAAAGTAAAAATGATTTTATAATTACCATGAAACAAGTCCTTATTCTGTTAGATTAGTGTATTTATAGCATAATAATCCATAGGAATAAAATATTATCTTGTTTGATCCACTTGGATTAGATTATGAAATTTATTATTATTTTATTTAATGAATTGTTAAAAGAGTTAAATACAAATTTTAATAAATAATACGTTTTTCATATAGGGTTATAAATAATATAAATAGGACTATAAATATTTATTATAAATATAAAAATATTTCATACATAATGGTATTTTATTTATAATTTTATAAATTAAATAATTAGATTTATTTATGACACAATGATGATGTAGTAATTTCTTTATTAATGAATTTTTTAAATAATTGATATTATATATATCAAAATAAATAAAAATTTATACTTTTGATGCATTCTAAAAACGATATAGGTTAATATGAAATTTAAGGGTTGATTAAATAATTTTTTCTCAAAGCGATAATGTTTTTATGATATTAACAAAATCAAAATACATAATAGTGTCTAAATTCTCATAAATGACTTTTCAAAACAAATACTATATTATTTAATGATATAATATTCTCAAAACCTATGTTTCCTCTAAAATACTTTGATACGATTATATATTTCAATATAAAACCAAATGAGGTTCTCTTTGAATTTTTTAGTATGATTATTAACAATTTATTATAATAATTTATTAATTCATGGTAAAAGTAAAAATATTTAACTAAGAGTTAAATTTATAAGATAAGGTTAATATGGTTACCTAAAACTCTCTAAGACCAATGGTTGGGATTATTTCGACCCATCCCCACCTTATCCTTGAAATAAATCCTTTTTGAGCCATTAGAAAATGACAATGATTTTATAATAAAATAATATTTCAAGCTATTCATTAAATGACCATCACCTCTCTTATAAAAGGGTACTTCCCATTCTTTAAAACTCAAACCTACAAATCCATTTGGCTCAGTCAACCCCTACTCAAATATTATCCCAACTACCCTCAATTCAACTTAGAGACTTTAATTTGATAATAAATCCATCAAATAAACCTTTTTTGATCAAATAAAAAGGAATAACCCAAATTAGAGGACATTAACGTACCCTCAACCAATGAAATTTACAAGGTAAGGGTCAATTATACAATCTCATCATTATCCATGGTTGTTTATACATGAGTACCTACATTGACCTCTTTATCATCCTCAATTTTTTTATAAAAATTTATTTCAAAACATTTTTACTATTTCATAGTATACGTGTTAATTTCATTTATTCCCTTATTTTATTTTTTAAAAAATGTTTATAAATGAATAATTTCATCATTTTCCAAACAAGGTCCTTTAAGACCATTTATAAAAAATTAAAGAAATAATGTTTTTTAACTTACACAGAGAGTGAGGCTATCTTCCACCGTTATAACACCTTCAAATATTCCCTTAAAATCTTATAAGAATATTTTCAAAATAATTTTTTTATAACTATGTGACTTTTAATTTATTTTAAAATTTCACTCAAGTTGTTTCTATTTCATCTATGTCCAAATCCTTTTATGGATTTTACACTTGTATGAAGTTGATTTATTATGATACAATATTCTATATTATATTTAAGGTTTTTTGATATGTTTGAATCTAGATGTGTTACTTTTATACCATTAATGGTTTGTGGTTAATGTATTAACATTTCATATACTAGTTTTTATATGAGTGTTTATGTTATGTTTCAACCATTTCATATTAGTAATGCTCTATACTTATTAAGTGATAGGTGGAGCCCGTTATATATCCTCGATGTATCGGTAGGTCTCATGAGACAAACTAGTGTCTTGGCATAAGGCCTTGACATAATCTTATTTGTATTCTAGGAGCGAGACCTTGAATAGGTTGTTATGATATCCAGGATTATGCATTCCATCATATGAAATTGTCTATTGATATTACATGTGATTATTTTACTTGTATAATATCCATTTGAATATGTAAATGACAGTATTTGACATTAATTTTACATATTATTTTAATGATTTTGTTTAAAATTATTTTTTATTCATAAATACATATTCCAATGTTTATTCTTATTTATAATAGTTCCAATTATATTGTTATCTTTACTGAGCATCTGAGCTCACCCCTTTCTTATTTTTTCCTATACCATGGATGTGGATTAGTATATTACTATTATCCTGCAGGAATTTTCTAAAGGTTTTGAGTGCTTCCAAAGGGGACAAAATGATGTTGTTTTTTCATTTTATATTGTAATGTAAATCGTATGTATGTATATAGTACTTTTAATGCTAATAAACTAATTGGTGTGTCTAGACATGATCTCTTATAATCATGCTAATGTTATGTAATAATACATCGACTCTAGGAAACACGGATCATGGACATACTATTGTTATTATTAGAAGTATAGTAAAAACGTTGGAAACTAGACTTAGAAAACCCATAATTAGAGTACATTGCACTAAGATAGACATTTAGAATTAATATACAAGATATTTCTATAATCAAAGTAATGTATAAATCTCATGAATTTTCCATGAAAAACATCCCTATCTATATATGAGCAGGAAGAGGCGGATCTAGCCCAGATGTACCTATAAGAGAAAACATCAGCAAAGAGTTTCCAGCTTGACTCAAGGTATCCTGGTAAAAGACAATGGGCATTTCCGCACTCTTGGTTAAAAAACTCCTGGGGGATTTGATTAGGATAACTCCAATTTTCATTAAAAATCATTATGATGGATTTATGAGTAAATAATTCACCAAAGGAAATATTTTTATGATTATTGATTATGTCCATAAACTCTTCAATTTCTGTTAATTGTTTTACATGTTTGTAATTATGTATTGTGATTCATAAACTAATCAAATGTACTATACTGTTTAGAAATGTCACTTAGTTGATGAAATAGATACTATATTAACACACATAATCCATGTAGGTATGGTCTTCCTACATAAGATAATTATAGTTGAGATGGTGATGAAACTGGTGCTGAAGAACTTATAACCATACTGGGAGAACAGAGTCAGGTGATAAATAATAACCTACCTTGTATAGAGCACCCTAATCCACAATTTGGATGATCGATGTTAGATTGATTCATGAGTAAACAACCACCAAAATTCAAGGAGACTACAAATCCAAATGTAGTGGAGAAATGGATAAGTTCTTTAGAGAAAATATTACATGCATTGGGTAGTGGTGAAAGGGAAAAAGTTGACTTTAAAGTTTATCACCTCACAGGAGAAGCAGATCAATGGTGGACAATAATTCAAAACAAAAAGGCGGATGAAGAATTATCAAATATGGAATCGAGGGAATTCAAAGTTCCTCTCATAGAAAAATGCATTGCTTGTGACCATCAAGTAGATATGGAAAGGAAATTTTCGAGTATGAGGCCAAAGGCGGATGAGAATGTCACAAAGTATGAAGGTAACTATAAAAGGTTAGAGAGGCATGTTACGGATTATATAAATAACCCAAAGAGTATGATTGATCGATTCATTGATGGGTTAAAACCATTTCTATGTCAAGCATTAGTCTCATAGTCCTTCATGATGTACGAATATATAGTCTCATGTTCCATCTAGATGGAAAAGAAATTCTCTAATTCTTATGAATGTAATGAAAATAAAAGAAGAAGAGATCTTTTGAACACTCTAGAAATGTAAATAAGTTGAATAAGGGAGAAGTTGAATTTTCATCGTGTAGTAAATGTTGGAAGAAACACCCTGGTAATTACCTGAAAGGAATGAGAGTCAATTACAAGTGTGGTAAATAGGCAACAATGATCATGAATTCAAGGGAAAGGATGATTATGTCAATTTGGAATGCTACAATTGTAGATGAATGCGTTATTATAAAAATTAATGTCTTAAGCACCAAGTAAACTTATCCCAGAAATGGGCAAAAGAGAAATACCAGTCTTATGTGATCACTACTACTAAGTTTGAACCTCTTAATGACATGGAGGAAGGTAATTTATTGGTTTCCATAAATATAACCATGATTTATTTGATTCTAGATCATTGTATTGTTTTATATATTCCTAGTTTTCAAAGAAAATTATATATTTCCAATTTGATTTTACAAGGGAGTTGTAAGTGAAAACTCCTTAGGGAAGTATCATTGACAAAACATTGTCAATAAGTTCCCATTATGGAATATAATCATGCTTTATCTTTTGATCTCATCTTCATACCCATGATTTAATTATATATATCCCTCATAATTGATTTTATTTCAGACCATGATACAAAAATTTATTGTAAGAAGTAAGATGTTATAAATATCGAGGATGAGAGAAAAAACATCACCATCTTATTCTTATCTATATCTACACCTAATATATCTACTAAAATAAATTATTATAGAGTATAAGATTAAAATAACTATGGGCGAGGAATGGAATTTTCACATAGAGGATGCACCTATTGTAAAATAATATGTTTTTGTGTTTCCAATGGATTTAACTAGACAACCTCCAGAATGAGAAATTGAGTCTTCCATTGATTTAATTCTTCGTTCAAGGCCCATATTGATGACCCCTTATATTATGGCCATTGTGGAATTAGTGGAACTAAAGAAAAAACAAGAATAATTGATTAATAAAGGATTTATTTTCAATAGTGACTATCAATAGTGTGCCACTATCCTTAAAAAATATGGATCAATGAGGTTTTGAATTTACTATAGGAATATCAATGATATAAAAAATAATTAACAAGTATCCCTTACCCTGCATTGATGATTTATTTGATGAAATTAATTTAGCTCAATATTTATCAAAAATTGACAATTGATCTGGATACCATCATTTGTTCATGAAAAATGAAGTCATTCCAAAGACACCATTTCGAACTCGGTACAGACATTACGAGTTTACAGTAATACCTTTTGTGTTGTCCAATGCACCCTCTATTTTCATGGATCTAATGAATAGTGTTTTCAAGGAATATTTTTATGACTTTTTAGTTGTATTTATTAATGATATCTTGGTATACTCAAAAACCAATGAATATAATGAAAATGACTTAGACATTATTCTATAGACTCTTAGATGAAATGTATTATATGAGATGTTTAGAAAGTGTGAATTATAGCATTAGGAGATTTTTTTTCTTGGACATATTTTCTATGAGGATGGAATCTCTATCAATCCATCAAAGACCAAGTCAATCCATGATTTTCTAGCACTGAAATGTAAAACTGAGGGATGCAGTTTTATTGGATTAGAAGGTTATTATCAGCGTTTCATCTATAATTTATCCCAATTGTCTGACCCATTTACCAAGCTCACATGTAATGGGGTTAAATATATTTGGAAAAAGATTTATGAACAATGATTTATGAGATGAAGATAAGATTAGTCAATGCTCCTATCTTGACTCTACTATCAGGGATAGATGGGTGTGCTATTTATAGTTATACATCAAATAAAGGACATGGTTGTGTCATTTTTCAAAATGATAGAGTTAATGCATATGCATCACACATCTAAAACTTCATGAACAAAAATATCATACTCATGATCTTGAGATAGTAGCTATAATATTTTATTTTATTATATAGAGACACTATCTTTATGATGAAAAATTTGAGATATATAGTGACCATATGAGTTTATTGTATATTTGTTCACAAAAATAACAAAACATGAGGCAATGGTGATGGATCGAGCTACTCAAGGATTATGATTTCTCTTTACACTACCACCCGAGGAAGGAAAATAAGGTGGAATATGCTTTGCGAAAAAAGGAACATAGAGATTTGAATAATATTATAGTTTAAAGGGATTGTAGTTTCATTGATCTAGTAAAAATAGATACAGGAATAATCATGGATGGTGATACAATGATACTTTTTCAAATTCATTCCAATATATCTAGACTAGAAATGATAAAAAGATCTCATACTGATGATGAGGAGTTTCAAAAAAACTAATGTTGTGAACAATAAGAGATTGATCGACTTCGTATATGAAGATGGAATTTTGAAATTTCGGAGGTGACATTGTATTCCTGATAAACCTGATCAAAAATGGAATTGTTGGATGATACTCCTAGATCGAATTTTTCTATAATTATTTGTAGCACTATGATGTATATAGATATTAAGTAGCATTTGTTTAGACAACATGAAAATGAAGATAGCTGGTTATGTGTCAAAATATATGGTTTTTCAATAGGATAAGGCTAGAAGACAACATCTTAGTAGATTCATGCAACATCTTCAATACCTCAGTAAAAATTGGATGATATTAAGATGGACATAGTCCTAGGACTACCAAAGACTACTAGAATGAATGATACAATACGGTTCATTGTTGATCATCTTACCAGGTTAGAATATTTTATTTCTATAAGAGAAGATATACCACATTGAGTTTTTTCATGACTATTTATTAATGAAGTTGTAAGACTTCATGGTGTACCATAATAAATTTTTTCTGATCGTGATCCCCCTTTGACATCAATATTCTGGAAAAGTCTCTTGAATACCTTTGATACTGAGCTTCGTTTGAGCACTGCCTACCACCCTCAAACTAATGGACAATCAGAATAGACTATTCAAACAATAGAAGACATGTTGAGATCTTTCTTGCATGGCATTCATGGTAAGCATGATAAGTATTTACCTATTATAAAATTTTCATTTAGAAATAGCTTCCAATCACGTATTTAGGTGACAATATATGAAGTGCTATATAGAAAGAGATGCCACACACCAATGAGTTGGGGTAATGTTAGTGAACAAAAACATATAGGCCTATAAATTGTTTAGGAATATATTAAAAAGGTGAAGATTATTTAAACCCACATCAAAGAAACTCAAAGTAGGAAAATGAGATTTGTCGATAACCGAAGGAAGGTTTGTAATTTCAAGTAGGAGATCATGTTTTCTACAAGGAATCTCCATGGATGGGTGTTAAAAGATTATGTAAGAAATGTAAATTAAGTCCTAGTAAATATGATCTTTCAGGATTCTAGAGAGAATTGGATTTGTACCCTGTCATTGGAAATGCCTTCAAGTCTCTCCAATGTTCATGATGTGTTATATGCATCACTATTGAGATAATATAAGCCAAAACCAACACATCTACTCACCTATGAAAAAATAAAACAAGAACCCAATCTATCTTATTTTGAAGAGCCTATCAGGATTCCTGAAACCATAGAACAGGTGTTGAGAAACTAGACGACATGTATGGTAAATGATCATTGGAGAAACTATAAGGTGGAAGAGGAAACGTGGAACCTACGAAATATATAATAATGAACCACATGATTCTTCTTATGAAATAAAATTCTGGAAATATCAATGACAAAATAATTTGATGGAGGGATGAATGTTACACCTGAATCTTCCACGATACGCTTCTCTTTGAATATTACAATTTCTTTTGATGTATGCAATATCGAGTTCTAGCACACCACGACAAATAAAACATGCAATTATGAATAGTGATGCCCATTTTTTTTAATTTTTTTAATTTTATTTTTCAAAATGGAATTCATTTTTTGATTTGGAATATCAAAATTAGATTAGGATGCATTTTTTGTTTTTTTCAAAAAGTATTCAATTTTTAATGAATATAGAATAACACTGCGTTATTATTTAAATAAATTTTATTCAAATAATTATTAGTTTATTTAAAATTATTTATGTTAAAACTTATATATAATACCTATATTAATTCAATTTAATTAATTGGGTTCATTTATTAAAAAAAATAGATGTATAAAATTTTATTGAATTTTTTAACGTCTTTTACCCACATGCTAGGAACATTTGTAAATTTTCATAAAACATAATTTTATTACTTTTGTAATTGAATTTCAAAAATCCGAGAGACACGGTTGACATTAGTATGTAAAAACCGATTTAATAATATAAAAATAATATTTTTTGAATAGTTAATTTTTAATTTTCTCTACCATAGTTAAAACTAAATAGGGGGATTGATGTTAAATGTTATATTATAAATACCTAAAACATGTCTTAATTCAATTGGATAAGTGTATTTTGACCAAAATCAACCTTAAGAATAATATATGATCGTATTTGATCCACTTGTATTAGATTAGAACATTTATTGTTATTTTGTTTAATGAAGAGTTAAAAGTGTTAAATTCAAATTTCCATAACTAAATCATTTTTAATAAAGGGTTATACATAAGATAAATTTGACGATAAATATTCATTATAAATAAAAGACATTTTCAACATAATTTTATATTATTTATAATTTTTAGACATTATATAATTATATTTATTATGACACAATGATGATACAAAATTACCTTATTAATGAAAGGTTTGAATAATTGATATTATAAAAACAAAAATAAATGAAAATTGATACTTTTGATGAATTCAATGAATTTGTTAGGTTAATATTTCATGTTAGAGATGATCAAATATTTTTTTATGATGTGTTAATATTTTCATGGATTAAAAAAACAAAATACCAAACATTATCAAATTTGACATAAATGAGTTCTTAAAACAAATACTATATTATTAAATGATATAATATTCCTAAAAACCAATGGTTTGGCCAAAGGAGTTAGATAAGTATAGAAATGTCAATAATGAACAAAAAGGTGTTTTTTGGCGTTTTATAGTATGTTTGTTAAACAGATAATTTAATAATACAAGAATATGGGGTAAAAGTTAAATTATTTATCTAATAGTTAAATTTAAGAAAATAAGGTTAATATTGTGACCTAATCCTGTCTAAAAAATATTGGTTGAAAGGTTTCTAAACCATCCCCACCTTATCCTTGAAATAAATTATTTTACAGCCATTATAAAATTAAAATGATTTTATTATAAAATAATATTTCGAACATTTCATAAAGTTACCTTCACATCTCTTTTAAAAGGGTATTTCCCATTCTATCAAAATCAAATCTTCAAATCCATTTGTCTCTTAAACCTCTACTCAATTATCCTCCCAACTACACTAACATCAACTAATAGGCTATACATTTATCAGAATTCCATCCTCAGGATTTATTTTGTTCAAATAAAAAAGAAGAACCTGGGGTATAAGAGGTTATCATACCCTCGACCTACAAAAAGTAAAACGTAAGGGTTATTTTTACAATCGCTTCATTATCCGAGGTTGTTTATATGTGAGTATCTATTGGGACCTCTTCACCATCCACATTTGTGTTTCTTAAAAATTTATTTCAAAACATTCTTTTTATTTCCTGGACTGTGGGTAAAATTCATTTATACCCTGGTTTGTATTTTTATTTATTGTTTATAAAAGAATATTTCTTTAATTTTACAATCGAGGTGCTTTATGACATTTTGAAAAAATTATGGAATTTTTTTTAAACATGTACGACAAGTGCGTCTATTTTCTGCCGTTAAAACAACTTAGAAGCTTACCATACATGATTATAAGAGTATTTCCAATATAAATGTTTTCTTTTATAATTACATAACTTTTATATAATTTCAAAATTTCCCTCAAATTATTTTGATATCATCTATGCCAACATCCATTAACGGATTTTATACTTGTTTGAAGATGAATTATTATGATAAATCTTTCATATTGAATTGAAGGTTTTGTGATATGATTGATTGTGGATGTGTTATTTTTATACCATTCTTGTTTTATGGTTAAATTATTAACATTTTGTATTCATGTTTTAATAAGAATGTTTATGTTATATTTCAACCATTTCATATAAGGAATGCATTAAACATAGTATGTGATGGGGGGATCATGTTGTACATCCTCAATGCATCGGTAGGTCTCATTAGAAAAAATAGTTTGTTGACCCAAGGCCTTGAGAAAATCTTATTTGTAGTCTTGGCACGAGACCTTGGCTTTGTTTCAATGATGTTCGGAATTATGAATTCCATAATTATAAAATTGGATATTGTAATTACATGTAATTATTCAACAAGTAGAATATCCATGTGAATAAGTAAATGGTATTATTTGACTTGACTTTTTCATATTGTGTTGATTTTTAATTTTGAATGGTTTTTGTTTTAGTCTTGTACATTGTAGTAAATGATTATTCATATTTATCATTATTTTTGAAATATTATTTTCCTTACTGAGAATCTGATCTCACCCATTTCTTATGATTTCTTGTTCTCAATATGTGAAGAAGTATATAACGATTAACCAGCAAGAATAGGCTAAAATATATGATTGTCTTCAAAGGGGACACAAAGTAGTTGTTTTTTCAGTTCATTATGTTATGTAAAACTTATTTATGTCTCTAGTACTTCTAAGGCTACTAAACTAATCAGCCTTCATAAAATAGATCTCTTGTGATCATGACAAGGTTATATAATAATGAACCGAATCTTCGTAACTAGGGTCACGGTGTTACATTCTAGAATCATTGGATCAGGTGAGGGGTTGTCTTTTTCATCAAGTCATATCTCGACGGATGAAGGGTTAAGTGGGAGAATGACTCAGATTTTGGTGGGAGGTGGAATCTAGGCATTGTAACTTGGCATGACATCGGTAGGTGAAAGATTTAGCATTACTTCTGGTTTATCTATGATGTGGCTTAGTGTCGGCCCTAGAGTGGTGTAGAGGGGGAGGGACTCTTAGTTGGGGGTTACAGAAGTCCTATAGTCTTAATATAGGTCTAATCTTATTGAATTATTTGTTTTTGTTAATTTCATTGGTTTGGTTGTTTTAATGCTGTGTAGTGACTTTTTGTCACCCCTGTTGGTTTTTCGCCCATTTCTTGTGGTCTTCTTACATCAGACACTAGTGAGGATGTGTCTACAATAATTTTCTAAGAAGATACATGCCCAAAGAGTTGTTTCTAGTTCAGGGAGGCTTGGATCCCTCATTGGTGGCTTTCCATTGGTGTGGTGTTGGGTCACTCAGTCTTAGGTGATGACGAACTGGCATTACTTTCCGGGTATCATCATACAATTTCTAAAATGATCGTAGTAGTGGTTGGAGTCATGAGTTGTGCGGTGGGGTTCATCATGTGTAGGTGAATCATGAATCTCCATAGTGAAGTGTTGTAATATTTTGATGGTTATGCAGTGAAATTTTCACATCGTGATACACTTTTTATTGTTATGGTCTCTTTGTGGACATCTGATTTATGGTTTGAGGATCACTAAAATAGTTCTATTATAAGGGGTATCTCTAGATTGGGTTCATAGTAGTGGGATTTCTTCTATTCCTTGCTTCCAGAATATGATGTTTGAGAGGGAATGGCTTTTCCATTAGTTCCAAGCTCATGCATGCATGCCTGAGATAGCTACCTGAACAAAAATGATTAGGAGGATTCTGATCATATTGTTTTTCAGGATGGGTTGGGGATCTTTTGTTTTCACTTGAATGAGTAGATTAGATATAAATATTTGTATAATGGTGATTTTTTTCATTGATTTCTTGTATGTTTTTCATATTTTTTCAAAAGTGTTTTAATAATATAAAAATTAATTTTTTTGTCAGTATTGGGTAGGATATTATTCTAATATATATATATTAATATTAAAATAGACATATTTCATTTATATTTAATATAAAATTCACTAATAGAATTCATTTATAATTAAGATAGTTTTATCTCAATATTACCTATATCCCTGACAAAATACCAATTATATACAAAAAAATTTGTTTTATATTTTTATTTTGATTTTTGGGAGTGATATTTTAAGGAAACAATATCTTACTTTATTTTCAAAAACATATTATTTTGTTTATTGTTTTTTATCCTATTGTCACATTTTTTTATTTTATTTAATGTATTTACTATTTATATAAAATTGTCCATAGTAATAAAGTAATTTCGTATGGGTTGTTATTTTATGGTGCATATGTTTTATACAATACCATACTCTTAAATTTAAAACACATATAATCAAAATGAAATTTAATATAATTTTTTTCTGGATCATTATGGAAAATATCATCATGATGAATTCATTGTAATTGAATCGGGTGAGAAATATATTGAGATTTATGGGATGTTTATGGCATGTCATTTTGATATTTAATGTGATTAAGAGATTGTGAAGTAATGTTTTTTAATTCATATTGTCCTCATATTTCAGTTGTATTAGGGTTCATGTAATGTATGTGGGAGTGATAAATGCAAATCTAAGCACAGTGTTAAGAATTTTTGAGATTATATTCCAATTATAATTTTTAAAATATTTTATAATAATGATAATTGGAGTAATCATTCTCTATTTATATTTTCAATGATATTTTATAATGGAATTATTTCTATATGAGAAGTATTTTATTAATTTATCAGTTTCTGGTGATATATTTTACTTGAAATTTTCACATTCTATAGGATGAAAATAGTTGTAATAGTTTATAATGTACATTGATAATAAATTGATCCTCTTCTATTTTTATGAATTTTATGTGGAAGGGAAAATTTTAATTTTATCAAAGGGTGATGATATAATTGATTATTATTTTCATGTAAAATTTATGGTTGTTTTGGCTGATTACATCATTATTAGTTTAGAGTATTTTAGAATATTTGTTTTCAGGTTTTGATGTCCATTTTTCTAAAGATATGGTTCTTGTGATTAGTTATTCCAATTTGGAATTGCATCATTTTATTGAATAAAATTTTTACGTAGGATTTCATATTACTCACATAATTGTTCTACGTTAACTTTTGTTACAATTCATATATAAAATAGAGAGTGTGTCCAGGTTTTTTGTTTCATGGTTTGAATAATTTTCATACCATGACGCAAAGATTATTATTTTCATGATGGTTTAGAGAAATTAAATTAATATAACATAGATTAGTGGATGTTACATCATAGTAGCTTATTGTTATAAGGTAAATATAAAAATACAATATAATGGTATATGATGATTCATCATGTTTTTTTTTGGAAATGATAGACATGGTAAATGAGATTCAACTAATTGAAACTATTTTTAAGTGTATGGTTTTCATGTATAAATTTACTGGGAAAGAAAATGATGTGGTGTTACCACTCAGGGGCTCTATTTAATCACTTAATGATGTAATTTAAATTTAAATTATCATATTCTCTCATCCATTTCCTTATAAAATCAAATTTTTTATTTAGGATTTTTTGTGTATATTCAATCCTTTAGATTTCTGTTATTGAATATTTATGATCTAATAAATATGTATCTTACTTATTTCATTTATTTCTAATTTCATATTTCATAAAGTGACTATGGTAGAACTATTATTACGTTTTCATGGGGTTTTGGGGATGTTTTGATATGTGTTTACTTGTTTTTAGTTTGGTGGGAGATCAATTAGTTTTATCTATTAATAAATCTTGGTTTCCTTCACTTATCACAACATTGTGATATTAAATATTTTTTCAAGGATGGTGACCATTATTTACTACCTATTTTTATTAGAATTTTGAATAATCATGATTAATTTTTATTTTCCATTGGAGTGAGAATTTTAAAAATGATGATAATAATGAATTAAAATTCAAATGTTGCGCGAATGAAATTTTTGTTATAGAATTTCGTTCATATTTTTAGTTTGTTAGGGAATAGTTATTATTTTATCATATTATTAGGCCATCAAATTTTAATTGAAATTAGAAATCAAATAATTAGTATATAATTTAATTTCATATGATAATATAATAAGGAATGTTGAAATATTAAATATTTTTACAATGATGAGAATTAATTAAAAAATAAATAATAATGTATAAATTGTGAATATTTGTTCAAATATTTATAGAATTTTTTATCATTATTGTTTTTTTTTTGTTGTTATAATATTTTGGATGTATTGTTCATGATTTAGGTTGTTTATAGTTCTTGATGTAGTGGTAAGAGACTGTCATAGTGGATATAATTTTGGTTACTTGACATTTTAGAAACAATATGGAATAAAATGATCATATTGATAAAACTAAAATCATAATATTATAAAAAGTATAAGTAATGTGATTATTATTATAATTTAATTTTTTGTATAATAATTTATAAATTAAAATGAATATGATGTCGAAGTGGAATGGTTGTTTCATGAAAATATGTGTTTTAAATATATAAAATGGATAATAGCTGAATATTTTGGTATTGGTTATGAAAGGCAAAATTTAATGATGGGCCCTCACTTTAATTAATGTGTTGTTGTGGTTTTTTTTAGTTGTGAGTCATGAGGTGGAAATTATTATTGATATATATAGATATCATTATGATGATAAAAAGTATTTATAGAGATTACGCAATATTTTTACACCTTGCTAGCCACGTGAGATTATAAAATATTCATCCTTAATTTTTATTCTTACACATCACATCCCTAGTTAGGTAATTATTTTTTCCGATGAGATTATTTTAGAATTATATTAGGACATGCTACTTATTCAACAAATAATTTAATTTTTAAAAAAGAATTCATTTTCATACATTCTTGATAAACATTAATAGTCTATAGTTTGATTAAATTAGTTTATAAATCATACATAACCATCCAATTAATTAAAAATTTTCATTTCCACTCAAATACCATTTTCTAAAAATATAAAATCATTAATATGAAAAATTTGTTTTCCCATTAAAACTATTTAATATTTTTAATATTAATTCATAATTTTTCAAAATTACCCATAAACAATATGAAATTTTTTAAAACATGGGATGAGAACAAATAACACACTAGGAGACATATACGATGAATAAATAAACTCATTAGTCTATTTGAAATCCTTGATATCATATAGTCTTGTTCATTTTTATCATTATTAAGTTTTATATCAAATTAACATTTACATAAAATGAAATTATATTTCAGAACCAATGTTCTTTATAAAACTATTTATAAGAAAAAATATAGGAAAAATTTAAATTCATTAGGTTTTCACAAAAGAACATAAAACTCTTGAATAATTTTTTTTATGAATGCATATTTTAACTTTTATGTAAATAATAATTTTATTAAACAAAATATTTTTATGTTAACTTATTAAATAAGTACATTTACATAAAAATGAATTTTCATGATTAGAAAATTACTGTTGGCACCCTAAGACATTTTTATCATATAACCATTACATTTGGAATATCATGCTTAATGAATTCCAATATAATTCTATAGAGAATATAATCATTTACAAATAAAATAGAGATCAATATTAGGAAAACACTAAATCTTTGAAAATGTCCAATAAATAAAATATTATTGGAAAATATAAAATATAATATTTCAATCCTAAAACATGAATATTTATACTTTTAATCACATAAGTAACACATTTTCAGATATAGAGACATCAAATTCCTTTAAAACACCATTTTCAAAACTAATATAAACTATAATATGGAATAAGAGTGTTTATTTGATTAATACGTGCAATATTATAATTGTATTAAAATATCAAATGATGGTTTTGGTTTTTGGAGAATATATTTATATTATATATGTAAAAAATTAATTGTTTTTATACTTTTTATAGAAATTGAAACATTCCATATGAATTAGAAAAGATTATTCCATTCGAAGGCCATTGGGTAAAATTCAAAGTAGAGTTAAAATAAATATTTTAATTAATTAATTTTTATAATTAATTATCCATTAATAATAATAGTGTTTGAGGATATATATTAGTAATAAATTATCAAATCATTTTGAAACATTTTTTTAAGAATGAATATCGCTTACATTGGGACAGATATACCTTATAATTTCTTTATCATAATGAATAAGAAATATATTTTAACTGTTTACAAGATTAAAAATAATTTTAATACTAATTAACCTTTTTCCCATTAATTTAACTTATTACCATCACATACATAATAAATAAATTATTTATGTACACATTAGTCATTTTTAGGATGTTTGGTTCAGATGTTAAAAATGAATTTAGTAGGATTCTTATGGTCAAATGGATCATGATTATTCAACTTTTCATTTCTTATTCATTTAATAATAATTATTATTTTTAAATAATTATAATTTTTTATCTATATATATGAGGTTATTGTGAAAATTTTTTTATGTTACATTATATAGAAGGTTGTTTGTATATACGAATACATATTGCTTTCATTTTTTAAAATATATTAGAGATTTAAGGTAATAATCATTTTAACATTCTCTATTTATTATTATATCATAAAATATAATATTATTTCATTAATTACAACTATGTATATCATCTATGTGTGTAGTTTTTGAAAAATAAAGTAAATTGGTATAGAAGTTGGTAGTCTGCATGCATGCAAATGTGATGTTTTTCCATTATATTTCAACAATTGAATTTGACTTTGTATTTTGTTTTTTAAATTAATATCCTATAATATAACTTTATTTAAATCAATTATTATGACCACTAATTTGATTTGGTGAAGAAAATTGAAATATGTTGTCTCTCAAGGTGGTAGTCTCTAAAAATGCATGATAGATGTTTTTATTTTTCTATTAGATAGATAAAAAGATGAACTATGGTTATACTATAAACATAATAACATTAATTATTGTATAATATACATATATTCTTATATGAAAATGTTATATATAGGTTTAAAAGACGTAAAGGAATAATTATGTTGAAATCAGTTTAGTTATGAACCATATCTCTTATTTAGAAAATTTCATTATGTTTACAAATAATACCTTATAGGGGTGGTATTTTGATTAAAATAAGAACTATAGGACAAGGGTATGGATTTTATAAAATGTAATGGGATGGGAATGGCTAAGAGATGATGCTCTTCAAGGATGGAAATGAGAGGGTAGGTGTTCTCATTTATTATGTGAGGGAGAGCACCCACATTAAATTTTTAAAAATATGATAACATGATAATGTCATACATAATCTTTGTGGATGAAAAAATAACTCATATTTAAAGAGGAGATGTTATAGAGTTAAAATAAGTCAAGAATATATTATTTATACATATTTTGGGGAAGTTTTAACATATTTCAATTAAGTATTATATTATGTTACACAAAGTTAATCTATAACATTGATCTTAATGAAATTAATTGAATTGTTTATTATTTAAATAAACTAGTTTATTTTTAAAATTGATCGATAAACAATAATTTTTAATGTTTTAAATGAAATCGAACTTTCCTGAAAATCAGTGTATTTATCTAATAATCAAAAAGATGTTTTTTTAATAAAAATCAATAATTATCCTCATGTAAATTTTTAAATGGGTATGCAAAAAATTATATCTTTTTCTCAAATTAAAATTAAATAAATTTTCAATTGAAAATTATACTATAACCTTATAATTCACAAAAATCATTTTTATTATAATTATTTAATATTGAATGATAAATTACATAGTATTCATATAATAAATATGTGTCATCAAAATATTTTTTATGGGTATCATTAATAAATAAAATTTATCTAATAATAATATTACTTGAGTTATAAAATTCAACCCCATTATTGAAATTAAACCCTAAAATTTATTATTCTCTTTTTAAAAAAGTAGGGAAAATTCTCCTTTATAAGATTTTAGGATTTTTTAATGTTTCTGGTTAAATCATATTGTTTTTTCACCAAACCAGAACCTTTGAATCACCAAATTGAATAAAACATACCATATTTGGTCATGTTTAATTTTTTTCAACACAAGAAAATATTCTCTTCCACCTGAACTAATATTGCATTAAAAATATGGGATGTATTTAGAAAATAATTTTATAACAAAAAAATAAGAAACAAATCATGTACATAAGATAAAAGAAGATGAAATTCACTTGATAAAAGACTAATCATATATTTTAAAAATTTATACAATCAAATAAACCAGTTATTTGACATTACATTATTAATCAAACACATAAAAATTTTCCATAGAAATACATTACTTAAAAATGGTCTCCAATAATGATTGAAAGATCATTCCACTACTTATCAATATATTGTTCTTCTTCTTCCAAAACTCAATCATATAGTGTTTAATCACTTAATGTTTATAATCCATTTCATCAACCAATTATTTTTTCCAAAACCTTCATTCATAAATCATATACCAAAAATCCTGTCTCTAACACAAAATTCTATAAAATTCCTTAAATGGAAAAATATGTACATTAGAATAGAAAATATACTCATAAGACTATTCAATTAGAGATATATATTTATCCAAACATCTATATTATTATACAAAACAAGTTTAAATAATATTCTCCAAAGAATAAATCATTTTTTATGTCCATCTGTTGGATTGAGGATAAGTTATTTTTCCAGAAATTAAATTTATTTCCCATATAAATATGATGGATTTTAAAATAAAACTATAGGTATATTTAGGATTTGGATTAGGAAAAATAAAAATAGTGACTCCATGAAATCTAATTATTACTTCAACATAATTTCACAAAAGTTTATCCAAAAACATATTGCAAAAAATATGATGAAAATTAAAATATTTTTTTGGTGATAAAAAATAACAATTATATAATTATTAAATCAATATATCATGGTAATATAACCACAAAATCCATAAATATAATATCTTGTTTAAATTTTAGCACAATAATAGGCTAAATCTTTCCCTTTACTATTTATAATTCTATATTGACTTGTAGAAATTAAATACATTTCACTGTAAAATATGAAATATCTATTTTCATTCAATCCTACATGAAATGTCTCTAAAATTATTTATACATCATAGTGTTTTTAGAATTAATATAAAATATAGTTTTATCATCTTCTATGAAAAAATCATCATTATACTATGAATCATATGGAACAAAAAATTGTTTTCGAAATCTTAAAATACCTTCTTATTCAATGATAAAATTACACATCATAAATTTCATGAAGAACTGTTTCATATCAATCACAGTACTCCATCATTTTTTTCATAATTATGTATTAAAACGATGAAATCTCTAATAGCAGAAATAAAATTGTGGATGTTCCAACATTGAAATTTTTTTGGCCATCATTGATTACATCATTAAAAAAGTGTTATGTTTTATTCTTAAAACTTTTCATAATTCATTAAGATTTCCATTATACCACCATCTACTCCATTTTATTTCCTAGTATGCTAATGAATCTGGTCTTCAAGACTTTTAAACAGTTATAGTCATCTTTTAAATATCCTGATTAACTATTTTTTAGTGAATATATACATTAAACTTTTATTATATATATATATATATTGAAATTTATAATATATAAATAATATATCGATATATTTAAAGAAAACCCTAAAACCTTTAATTCAATATCATGATTTGGATAATATATCTCAAGAGGTATTTATTATCATGAATCTTAATAAATTAGTTGATAATTATAAATAAAAAAACCAATTCCTTTCAATGTGGAATAATTTTATGTAACAAACTCAGAATTTCCTGATGGTAGGTATAAAACTATCAGAATCAGTAATCATCATTTAAATTAATAGAAAATATCATCACATCCTATCATCTACATTAATTTAAATCATTTTCAAAATAATGTTGTTACTAATACATATGATCATGAAAATTTTTCTACATATAATTCTCAGAATACTAATAATCTATGAAAAATATGAATCAATATAGAATTTTAAAACCTTTTCCAGACATCAACAACATGTTTTTAGTTGGATAAATAATTATTCAATCATTATGTAAAATAATTAAATAGAATGAAATTTTCCATTACAATAATTCAAATTTATGTGATTTTCAATATAACATATTTTCATTAATGGTTTTCAAAATAATAATCAAATATTTCGCTTAATGATTATACATTTCATGAAAATTAAGATGCTATTCATTTTCACAATAGAAAATTTACTCATGAACTAATAGTAAAATATATTTACAATATCTATAAATAAATATTGTATTTTTATTAACCCATATAGAATAAAAAACTCATAATTCCCATATCCATTTACAAAATAAATTATTTTTAATTCCATCCTCCTTCACCACCATCTGATAATACCCAGACTTGAGATCATCTTTTAAAAAGAACTTACCTTCATAGAGATAATAAAAAAACTTATAAAAGTAAATAGATACATATTCACAATAGTGATCTTATTAGAAGCTCTATATGCAATGAAATTCAATTTGGGACATATATTAGTATTAAAAAATTAGAGCACCCGATAGTGATGTTTTTGGATGACTGATGTTTTTATAAAAAATTATTGTAATGATTTTTAATTCCATAATTTCTTCTTGAGGTATTTGATAAGGTTATTTTGATATTGTCATAGGATCAAGAAAAAATATAATATTAAATTAAATCTCTTTATTAGGTATAATACAAGAAAAGATATTTAAAAAAATGTAATTTACTATAGAATATAACCAATTTGAACGATTTTATTTTCTTAAAAAATATGTGTACGATAAAATTCATTTCATTATTTTAAATATTTCTCTGCTTCTTGATATGTAATAAAATGTATGAAGTCATTATTGTGTACAAGAAATATCATAAACAAATAATAACTTATTTATAACATTCATCTGAATTAGGATAATAAAAAATCCAATCCATTCAAATATAATTATCATGATATAAAAGAGGATAGGAAAAAATGTTTTCTGTAATGACCTTCTAAAAATAGAAAAATGGAATATTATAATTTATTTATTTTTCTATAATAGTCACCCTAGGTGTTTTTACAGAAATTTGTGTCTTTATTTCTTGAGGTAAATAAAACATCTCTAAAAAATGAAAGAATATGTAGACACTAAATCCAAAAATACATTGGCATAATCTAAAAAATACGTTTTTTGCTTGAAACCAAATCACTCAATGGTCCAAAAACATCCAATGTAGTCATATTAAATTTAGTAAGACATTTCTCCATATGATCCTAATGATTTTTATTATTCACTCTTATCTTCAAGCTTGTACATGATTAATAACCAATATTATTATCATTAATGAATCATACTATCATCTTTTAATTACAATTCTAATAGTTAATTTAATCATTTTTTGTTGTTTTCATGAGCCCCATATCCAATCATACCCCACTATAAATACTATCAATATTATGTTAAAAATTTATTAGGGTTATTTTTACCACAATAATCATAAAATTGGGTTTTTTACATTGAGATTACATCAATGTATGATTCTCCATTGTTTATCAATATGAAAAAAAACTTTATAGGAAAATAATACTAGATCATGGAAAATAACATTTATTCCATTATTGATAATCAAGTATTTAATTTTTAATTTTTATACTAGGAGAATGAATACTATTTCAAATATTGCCTTTAATTATGATTAAAAATGAATATTTTAAAATACATGATCTAGGACAAAAAAATGCGAACCTTCCTAATCAAGTGAGTTATTCTTTATACATAGCCCCTGAATCATAATCTGTATACCTCTATTCAATGAAATTATTTTCCCTTTTATGTCCTACAACCATATAAATATATTTTTCAATAAAAATATTTTTAAAATCAAAAAATTACACGGAGTCAATATCCCCAATTATCATTTTATTCATTACACCTAAACAATTCAAATCGACATACATTCAAAATTATAAATATATAAGAAATTTTATTAATGAGATAAAAAACCTAAAACAACCAAATATTTTTTCTGAATGAATTATTTCTTCACTCATCTACTACTGGGTCAAAATATCCCATTAATACTGAAGGGTGGAGATTCATTAAATCATCTAGTATAGAGTTATTTTTTGGATTAACTGGGATTATCTAGAACATCGATTAAAAAACCATTAATATCATGTGTCAACAAAACCAGAAAAATAATAAACTTCTCTTTTGTATTACTAATAATTATAAGTTACTAATTTTGAAGGGTATTTTCTTCTGGGTTCCATTCTACATGATCATCTTGAATATTTCCCTAAAGAACCATTCTAAAAATATATATATGAGATAAATAAAAATGTTAATCCATAAAATCAATCATATGAAAACCGTAAATTATAATCTATTAAGAGTACATATTCACATTATCATATCTCAATAATTAATTATTAGTCACTCTGATACAAATAATAGGTTCCACATCAATGAAATAAAACATTATTAACATATAAAATAAAAATATTTTCATGAAAATTTATATTCATGTTTTTAAAACACATGTAGGTTACTTTGGAATTCATCTTCAAGGAATACATTTAATAATCCTTACAAAACCCAAATAAATTGAATAATATACTCGATTTATTCTAATATAATTCATTGGAGAATATAATCATTAAGCAATGCATTTAAGATATATATCATGCTCTCTTATACTTATGAAAAATATAAAAGATCCAAAAAAAATAATGAGGAAACTGCAAATATTTAATTTCCATCATTAACAATATAAAAGTATACTTTTGAAAATAATAATAATAATAATAATATTTTAATATTTTTCTATTTCTATTTCCATTAAAACCCTATTTTGTAAATTAAAATACGTAAAATAAGAAAAAAAAATCCGTTTACGAAAAATGGAATTTTGGAAGTTAATAAAAATATCATATAACAGTTAATGTTGAGGGGAAAGTCACATATATTTTATAAATTAAGATAAAAATTAGTTCACAATATAATGTTTTGAAGATTTATTTATAGAAATTATCTATCATGTTAGTAGTTTATTAATGTATGGGTAAATATATAAACAAATAAAATATATCATTTTTAACCCCAGTTAATTTCTAATTAATAATATTTAGATGAATACACATATTCAATTTCAACAAAATTTTTGAGTTCCATTATAATGTGCACTAATTATTATCTTAATTTATAAAATATATGTGACTTTCCCCTCAACATTAACTGTTATATGATATTTTTATTAACTTCCAAGATTCCATTTTTCGTAAACGGATTTTTTTTCTTATTTTATGTATTTTAATTTACAAAATAGGGTTTTAATGGAAATAGAAATAGAAAAATCATAAAATATTATTATTATTATTTTCAAAAGTATACTTTTATATTGTTACTGATGAAAATTAAATATTTGCAGTTTTCTCATTATTTTTATTGGATCTTTTATATTTTTCATAAGTATAAGAGATCATGATATATATCTTAGATGCATTGCTTAATGATTATATTCTCCAATGAATTATATTAGAATAAATCGAGTATATTATTCAATTTATTTGGGTTTTGTATGGATTCATAAATGTATTCCTTGAAGATGAATTCCAAACTAAACTACAAGAGTTTTAAAAACATGAATATAAATTTTCATGAAAATGTTTTTATTTTATAAGTTAATCGGTGGGAGTCTGCATGTACACATGATTGATGAACTAATATAACATTAGATATATAATTTTTTAAAAACAGTTATAGGCAATATTTAATAACATCATTATATATTAGGGATGAATTGTTTCTTATATTACATTTTTTGTTAGAGGTTTGAAGGTGGTAAAAGTAGAAATAAAAGGAATTCTCTCTATTGTAAACTATACCTCATCTATAAAAATCATTATTTGGTTTATACAGAATGAATTTATATTATATTATTAGGATAAAAAAATTATCTCTATGTGATTATATAAAGTCTATATATGATAATAAAACATTATTCAGATAATTCATATGTTCATTTTAACCCTTATCATTTTTAACCCTTTTAACTTGTTTTAACTCCTAATGCATAGTTTTTTTTAACAAATGATTCATTTAATAATGAAAAAATAAGGGTCAAATAATGAGAAATTTTATATCTACTAATTAAAAATTCAAAATCCAATATTCATGATTAAATCTTTTAAGGTAGTAAAAAATAATTTTAATATTTGAACATGTAACATAATGAAATAATTTTTGGGATAAATGCCTTTTTAGGATAAATATGTTTTTACCAAATTAAATTATATTATTAATCCAAATGACCATAAATAAATCATTTATAATTAATATAAATAAATATAATATATAGAAAAATCAAACGCAATCTGACTTTTTAAATACATGAAGGGAAAATGAATATATTTTCTTATGATACATATAGATTGTATGTCTGAATTTATTTATTTCATTCCAACATATCCATATCTAATATATATGATAAAAGTTTCATGTTTATATTCTATAATATTATGTTTCTATATCATTATATAATATGATAAATCCATATAAAATGAGATTTTACCTCTGCAAACACATGTTTATATTATTTATCAAGTTTCATATTTTTATTCGTAAGTAATTGGAAATTTCCAATAAATATTTGTTTTTTTAATTTTCTCTCCCACCCAAGATTTGAACATTATTATACATCAACCCTAATACATGATGGATCAATTTAATTAATTATATTATAAAAAAACATTATGCTTTATAGAAAATCTTGTTGATGATTCCTTATATTTTATCGCCATTTTATTTTCCTTCTTGTTATTTAATGTATCTTCTAAATCTCACACCGTCTCACATTATGAGGTCTCTCGTATGTATAATCTTATTCTTATTCATAATATATCATACTCATAAAAGTTTTAGTAAAATGAACAGAAACTCTAAATTTGATTCATTTTATTATTAACATACTCATCATATTCCATGTCACTCATTCATATTATTTTGATATAAGAGAAAAATATTTATTGAAATATTTATGAGACACTTAATTTTATTCATCATATTCATAAACCTCTTCTTCAATGACTTTGACTCTCTCAGGGATTGAAAATAAATTTCCAATTTTTTATTATTTTTTAATTTAGTTTCTTTTCTTATTTAATTAGCTATGACTATATTATGTATATAATAACGTTTTATGTCATCCATTTCTTATAGGTTTTTTTCAATCAAGAAATTCCTGAAAATTTCTCATCAGATTTTTGAAAATGATAGGATCCTCTTTCTTTTCAATAAATCCCAGAATATTTCTCATGATTCTTTTTAACCTTTTAATGTACTCATTTTTGGTATCTTCATTATCCATCTTCATATCTTATAATTGTATCCTCTAAACATGATGTTGGGCTTCCATAACTTTGAAATTAACTTCTTGGAATTTTCAAAATTTATCAACATATCCTTGCCATTTTGGAGACCCATGACCTTTTTATAGACTTTTTCTTAAAGGGATAGAAATTTAGAATTTTGGGATTTTCTATAAAACTCCAAATTTAACTTATTAACTTGTATCACAAAAAAATCATTAAAAGGGTGTGGAAAACCCGTTTTTATAGAATATATAACTTTTAATCCATTTTATATGATATGTAGTAACATCATATTACATTATCTATGATTATTATCCCAATATAATTTTGGAATTCCATGGTTGGTAACTGAGTTAATATTCACTATCATTCAAAATTATTGATGGATATATTGAGGGTACCTCTCTCTGATACCACTAGTAGTGTCCCTAGGTAAATAGAACACTTGTGGATAATTTCATGAGTGGTATATTTATTTCAATTCATGAGTATAAAAATGAATATTATAAAACATGATAAGGATCTAAATCTAATTAATGATTTCTTTTATACATGACTTCTTGTGTTGAAATAATGAGATATTGTTGCATACATTAATTAAAAGGATCAATATAAAAGACTACTCATTAATACATTGGTTACACCCCCAACACATATTATTAAAAATCATACAACTAATTATAACCTTTGACTATACTAGTTTCATCAGCATAGAGTCCCTCAATATCCCTCCACATATAGTACCAAATTGAAGATACATCTCCATTTTAGCTCCATTCATAATAGTTATTCAAATCATTATGGTTAACCCACAAGTAAA
This sequence comes from Viscum album, assembly GCA_963277665.1. Lineage (NCBI taxonomy): Eukaryota > Viridiplantae > Streptophyta > Magnoliopsida > Santalales > Viscaceae > Viscum > Viscum album. The sequence continues at coordinate 1,776,526,822 of OY728165.1, read as the reverse complement.
AAAACATTTAACATTAAATATAATAGTCTTCTTATATGATCCTATATAATCAATTTTTCTCATGTACTTCTTCATGATCCTATATATTGGCATGTAGACTTTCTAGTATCAAAACTCCTTCCATATCTATAGAAATATATAATATCCTTTGATTACATGATACATTGAAGGACCAAATTTATAGACACTTATGTTTATCTCACATTTTTCTTATCAATAACCTAAATGTGTAAGGGTTTTCTATATTCACACACTTAATAAACTTTTATTTTATCAATGTATCACACAACCACACACAGAGATATATATATATTTAAAAAACATCATTAATGTTATTTTGAATCTATAAAAGTGAATATTTCCATATTTTTATTACGGAAATCCAACATTATTTGGTAGAATGTTATTTTAATTTAAATTGTTCTATATATTTACAAATTTATATCACATTGAGGACATCATAATTACCATTAATTTTATAATATAAATCTATAGATAAATTTATACTCACTCTTCCATAATTTAATTAAATATATACAATCAATTAAATTTCCTCAAATATTTCATGTATGACTACTAATATGTTTTCACTATATCCAGTGTGGAACATAAAAGCCATTATGGTGTAGGGAATCTTATATGGTTCATCAATTTCTATTTCATTATTACAACTCACTACATTTAACATATATTCTTCTACATATGTTCAACATGTATTAAATTAATGTACTATAAAAATAAGTCACACTCACCACTGCAATGTTGAATTAAATTTCCCGGTGAAATTTTCTTGTATCATATAATGTGTTTGTATAATTATGGTGAAACAATAAACATAATTCAATTCCATCAACATATACAGTGGAATACATGACATTGTAGTGTGAGAATATAATTTTTATTTCATTTTCATGTAGGAGTGTAACATGGTATATTCTCTGACTATATAGCATCAACATCATACACTTATGTGAGATGTAAAAATTTAGTTCTACATTTAAACTATTATTCATTAATCTTATGTAGGATATGATTAAACTTTAAACTATATATATAAATCATAGGATAAAAATTTATAGATATCCTATATTCCATTATATAATGATTTTTAACCCCACACAAGATGTAGAAGTCACAAACCCACTTACGTAGCCTTCAAGATACCCATAAGAAACACCTGATTACCCATATATGAGATGTGATTTTCATAAGTTACACTTATATAGTATCTTATTAACCCTTATGAAATTATACATAACCTTAATTATCATTATGAAGTGAATTATTACCCATATGAAGCCTCATGTGTACAAATATTTTTAGGAACCAGACTGTGATGTCATCTATGATGACACCATACCTGGTCTGTGTGAAGGACCAAAGAGAATTCTCAATCCCCATGAGGTGGATATTTATGTCACTCATCAACCAAATACTATGGGAATGATATTACCATGAGAACTAGATCAAATAATATAGATAAAAAATATGATGAACCAAAAACAACAGAAACTAAAAAACTATAAAAAAAGATATATTTAGAACAACCCAACAAAATAGAAACTAAATACAAAATGAAAAATGAACCACACCAATAGGATCTCTATGTCACCTCTTGGTTACCTATATTCAATAAATGATTCTTTTTAATGTGAACCCGAACAAGAAACCTAAAATTTCAAAACATCATGGGTCTATTGACACTGAATAACACAGGATGGGTGTTAGCATAACAATTCAGTAGGTAACCACGACAAAATCAATAACCTTCCATTCCCAAAATAGCCCCCAATAAATAATTTTTAATATATATTTGAAAATATTTTTATTATCATTTTGAAAAAACTAATTAAATATGCCCTTTTTCAAGACAAAACACACTACATAACTATCTTCACAACGAATTAACATTTTATAACCAGAACCCCAATCAAAACACAAAAAAGTTTATACTGAGCTATGCTGAAAATAGTCAGGAAATATAAAATTAAACCAAGTGAAATATAATATAGAAAATAATATATATTTATTATCCATGGGAATTTGTTAAAAATCTCTAGACCGATCCCTAGTTGTACTTAGGTCAGACTCACCTACAGGTATATGATGTAGCTCTATAGTCAATAGCTCAGTAGTCATTCTAATTTCCAATCAAGTACCACAATCCCAACTAGACTCTATACATGCATGGGGTATCAAATAATATAATTAGGGTCATCTCAAAATCGTCACTCAACCCTCTAAAAGACACCTATGATTCTCATGGTAATAATATATGCTTAATGGTGGATTCCCTCACATAAATGACATTCCTTATCAGCCACCATCGCACATTCCTTCCCCAAACACTATCTCCACTGATGAGATAACCCAATCTTCGGTAATAATTTATAGTGATTCTCATATTAAAACCAAACAATTACATATTCCAACCAGTCCACCACATGATAGGATATTTCAAAGCCCTTCTGAAAAACATCCTAAGATTAAAACCGAGTATTTGTACATTAAAAATAAAATTCATTTCTAAAACCTTATAAAATGAAAATCAGGATTTCCAAATTATCAATAATATTACAATACACAAATGTTTACATATTATTTAAGAAACAACATTAAACATAATTTTTATGTTACCAATTTCAAACGATCAATTAAGTACCCAATTCAATTCCACTTAAAAACTAATATGAAAACACAAGAAAAAAAAAATTCAAAATGAGTTTCATACCATATTTTATAATAAAAAATGTTCCTTACTTTCAAATATAATTTCAAACCATGTTAATGTCATTTGGGAATCCAAGATACCATTAGTAAAGCATTAAGGCTTTGAATATGGAAAGAAGTGGAAGGGATATGTGTTTTGAAATCTATTTATTTATATTAATAAAGGAAATTTTTGTTTGTGTTCCCATCCATATCTGAACCTTATACACATATAGATGTACCCACATCTAATTGTGATTTTTTTAAAAAACAAAAGAGCACACACACACCATTTTATAAAATAAACCATTCATAGTACCATGACCACAAAAAATCAGCCATAAGAACCACACTACAATTTCTACCAATTTCCATAGATAATGGTCAATTCACACCCCAATCCCATTACGAAACATAAATAATGGAAACCAGCACCCCAAATCACCTATATTTCACTTTAAATTAAAATTAACTTTTTATCAAACATGTTATGTGTATGAATTTCTAAACATAATGAATTAATCCTTTCAAATACATTTTTTACAAAATTTTACCATAATGAAAGAACCATAATAAACTAATAATTGAATCTAGAGAATAAAAATAGTATTCATAAATTAATTAAAAATTCCCAAGCATCAAATGGAATGGATCATAAATAAAATGAATAGGTACATGTACCTCAACAACATGAGAATGCAATGAAACTTCTAGGAAATAAAGTATAATCCACAATAAACAATACTCACATCGTAGATCATTTCAAAAACAATCGAACACATTAACCCCAATCATGAGGTTTTATAGAAAATAGAAATCCCATTAAGAGGGACCAATGAATCAAGAGGGGATTGGATGAAACGATAAAAACCACCAAAATTTGGAGAAATCCCCTTAGGATCCTTCATAGAGAGTCAATGGAGGTTAGGGAGAATGAAATTGGTATTCGGTGAAGACCCTTCTTACACCATGTAGGTGGAGGGGAGGAAACCTTGAAATTATATTGAAAACACAGAGGGGAAAAACATGGAATTTTAAAATTTTATGAAACAAGGTATCTCATATAGTTAGTCTGAATAATTCAACAAACCATGCCCAAACCATATATTAGCCATGTTCAAAAGGATAAGACCTCTCACATATTTGCTTCATAGTTTCCCAAAATTTATACAACCCATGAACTATACCAAGAGACGGTAATAAAAACATCACACTTACCTTGAAAAAGAAATCTAGTTTACACAAACCATGCACTAACCATGCATAGGACAAAAAAATAACTCGAGACTTCCAATCCTCTATAATTTTAACTGGGGGCCAACTAAAAATTCAACCTAAATGATCCAAATATCAGATTGTTATAAAATAAACTAATTCGAAAAGTATTGGAGTGATAAATTTCCCCACAAGAAATCATGTTTTCCTCTTAAATAGTCACCTAGGGGAAATATAAAAATACATGGTTCCAAATCTGGAAAGATATGAACACAATCATGAACCATAGGTTGACCATTCATTTCAAAATTCACACCTAACATGATCAAAAGAAAAATAAAATTGGAAGGACAATGGGAGAACACGAGAGTGTTCTACCATTATATTAACTAGACTAGCACAGATACTATGAAACTCTAATCATTAGTAGGAACTCCCAACCCAAGACAAAAAAATCTCACATAAGACAAGAATAACCCAGTTGAAGGGTAAATCCCTAGTTGGATCATGAGGCAAAAAGTTAACCTAAAAACAATTTTATCAAATGTACAACTTTCATTAATCTCTAAACGAGCATATCTAACACCTAGAAAAACCAATAAAAGGGATAACCACACTAAGTGATGAAAAAATGCTAAAATAAGAAACAATCAAATTAAAAAAACCACTCATAATATGAATTATCATGTACATCAAACTTTTATATTGAATAGATGAACATATAGTATAATAAAAATCCAAATGATGAAACCTCATATATCTCGACCTCAACAAAGGATGAATGGTTGGTCCATGGTCCCCACACCCCAGGTGACTCCTAAATGTCTACAAGAATCACTCTGAGGAAAGTTTCTAGGGACCTTGTTACTAAGACATAAACTACCACAAAATATGGTTCTAATATACAGTAATTTTTATTTATTATTATGAAAATATTTTTACAAAACATTTCTAAATGACGCAAATGGCCATAACAATGGAATGTAATTAGAGGATCATGGTATGGTATCTCTGAATGCACGAACAGTCCAAAATAAAAGTAGCTGAGAAACTAGTATGAGGAATAATAAAATGGGACTAAAAAGTAAGATTTTAAAAAATAGGTTCCTCTATCACACAACTCTCATTGGCTAGGGATCCTTAATGAGCAGTAAGAAACTATAGATTTATAATTGTCTGTGCTCAAGAATTAAAATAAGAAAATAATATTTTATATATAAAATTCTGAAAATAAAGATCCTTTTAAGATATGAATCACTCCTTCATCTGTATTCCAAAACCCATGATGAAAATTACATGTTATCATAGAACCCTATGATGTTTTATATATATATATATATAAATTGAATAGGTCCTCTAAATTATGGTCCCTCAAAAAACTTATATCAATAAAAACTCTAACAATATAGTGAGTTCCCAACGATCTAAAGACACACTCATCATTTTCAAGATATTACACTACCTATATCTAGAAGTGATCGCCATGATAAATAGGCAACGTCAAAGATGAACTAAACACTTGTAAATACTCACTATAAAAATTGAGTACTTTTCTGGGTGGAATATTTTAAATATCTTATGGAACACAGAATCAAAAAAAAATCCTAAAAAGTCAATGAAAAGAACATATGAATTAAAAATAATTATTTCATATGGAAAACACACATAAACACAACCAAAAACTCCGTTTTCAGAATCCAAAAATACAATTAAATATCAAAACCAATATCTTTCAAAAAAACATTCCAATTCCAAAGGCCAATTTCAAAAATTGAAATTTCTCTCTTTAAAATGACAATAATATGTAAAATCATTTCCATTAAAATAAATTTTTGAAAACCCATGCCCAAATATTGGTTTCGAATATCAACCATGGTATCATATAAACAATTACATATGTGTCCATACCATAAATGCTTCTATAATCCATTTAAAACTTCCAATATGCTCTTTATATACACATACTCACATATTTTAATGATCATAAGGAGCACCAAGGGTCATACAAAATACTTTATCCTCAATCCCGAAAAATTTACCAATTTATCAATTCAATTTCCTCCTTATTTTATCAAACATTTCAAAATTTCAATTTCACTCAAACTTCAAACTTGATTTTACATCAAACCCCCATTCATTCAATATTAAGACACTTGAAATACATAATTTAGAATCCAAAAACTGGTCTCATTTTATGTTCTCACGTTCAAAAACAATTTCCTAACCAAAACATTACTCACACGAAAATAACAGAGTGTCGAACTAGTATACATGCATAAAATGGAAATATGGTTAGTGGGACATGCCCCATGTAATCTTCATAAACTAATAGAATATTTAACCATTTACTCAAACTATATATGGGTCCCTACTCCATGTGAGATCGTTAAATAATGTCCAATTTCCACTATTTTCATTCCTCCCCAAAAGAATCCAAAAACCAAAACAAAGACTCAAAACCATGAATAACCCTAGAAACTAAAGGAAAATAAAAATAAAGGCATTGTTTTGATATTCCTATACCTATATATTGAGTCTCAGTAGTCCAAAACTTCAATCTATTTGACACACCAATATAATAAATAACATGTCTCTAATACCATTTTTTCATGATCAAGTGAAGGATGTCATCCGACCTAACACCCAAAAAAGTTAATTTTATGGCTCATAGAGAATTCCCTAATCCCCACGGGTTGTAAACAACTTTCAGGCATCAATTAAATCAATATAGGAATGATTTTGTCACAATAAAATAAGATCCAATAAAATAAATTGAACAAGGTGAAGAACACACCATTACAATATATCAATAAATATAAAAAAAAGATTTATTTATAAAATCTGAGAAAAATAGAAAATAAATACATAACATTGTATGATCCATGCTAAAAAGGTCTCCATGTGACCACTTCTTTACCTCCATCCACAAAACCAATCCACTCTAAGGGAAACAGAATTAGAGACATGAACCATCAAAGGATATCAAGTCTACTGACATCCAATGTGTCAAGTAGGGTGTATAACTAACAGCTCATTAAAAAACCAACAAAGAATCAAATAATTTTCATTCCTAAAAAATTCCTCGAACACCTTTTTACTATATATATAAATATATGAAAATTGGTTTTCCTCATTTTAATAAAAAAACCATTTAAATTTTTGAAACATCACACACCACAACAATATTTGGAAAATGGATTACTGTTTTCTATCCAAATACTAAATCATAACTCAAACAAGATAATCCAAATATATTCGTAAAATGAACTAGTATTATAAAAATTAATTATGTGAAAATAATATAAATAAGAAAATATTGATAGAAAACATCTAAATTCCTTATACATCGCTTGGGTGATGCATTGATGTACCTAGGTTAGACTCACTAATTGGAATATGGAACAACTCCATACTCAATAACGCAGTGGTTGTTTTGAATACCAATGTAGTAGAACAATACCATTTTGCCTATAGAGATACATAGGGTAGAACCCATCTAATTAGGGTTAATATAAAACTATCATTATCCCCTCAAAAACTCACCCAATTGAAATATTGTAATAATACATAGTGATATTATTAGTCCCTCCCACGTATGAGATATAATAACTTACACTATTACAATTGCTTACCCGAAACCCCAACACAACCTATACTATAAAACACTCTTGAGTAGTCCTCAATATGGGTTCCTATGTTACAAAAACCATTCAAATTCCCCAACTATGTTGTCACATCACATGATATTGCTAATAGTTTCTTTGAAATGACCTAAAATGTCAACCTGACATTTTTACATTAAAACAGAAATTCATTTCAAAAAAATTATAATGTTACAAACCATCCTTCAAAATTATAATTTCCAAAACATTACAAAAACGTCTCTTAACCATTTCTAAAAAACATTATCTAACACTTTTATGGGAAAAGTTTCAAATGGGCCATTATATTCCAAATCAAACACTACTTCAAAACCAAAATGAAAACACACTAATACCCAAAAGATGTCAAACTATATATTATACCAATTAGAAACCAACTATCATTAAAAAGACCAAATAGTACCTACATTAAAATATAATTATAAATATTTTTAATTTTCTTTGGAAAACCAAGAAATAATTAGTAATGCATCAAGACTTTGAAGAAGAAAAAAAGGGGGAGGGATATGTGTTTTAAATTCCGGTTTTTACTATAAACAAAGGTCGTTATTATTTGTATACCCATCAATTTTTATGCCTCATGTAGTTATGGATGATCCCACATCTTACATATAATTCATTGAAAAAAAATTACAACACATGTACCATTTTTTAAAATCTAATATACACACTACCTCCAACACATCAAATAACATGTAAGAACCACATTATAAATTCCCTATATTTCCACAAAAAATTCCCAAATTAAAAAGCCAATAACATTACCAAACACATCCAATGGAAAAAACCACCAAAAAGAACACATTTTTTACATAGAAATATCCCTTTTCATTTTATTAATCATTTTAGGTGCAATCATTTCTAAACATAATGAAAAATTATAATGAAAAAATATTTTTAAAAAAATCTAACAATATGAAAGAACCAAAATAACCCAAAATATGCATCATAAGAATAAGAATATTATTTTTGAAATAATGGAAAGTAACCATCAATCAATTATTATTGATCGTGGAATAAATTAATGGATAAAACTACCACACCGATGAGTGGATGATATGAAACACTAATTGAAGGAAGAATAGGCTGAATGGAACAATCTACACACCCTAGATCAAATAAAAAACAACCCAACACATCAAACCTAATCTATGAGTTTTGGAAAACATATCAACCCCATTAATAGAGAAAAAAAGACCCAATATGGAAATTATAATAGAAAAGAAACCCACCAAAAAAATAACGCACTTTTCGATCATTGAAATACCATCAATAAATGTTGGGGATCAAGGGAGGGGGGATTTTTTGAAGCCCCATGGTGCGACTAGGTTATGGGATGGTATTCAAACATGAAATGAGATTAAAAACCTAGAGGGAGAGACATTGAAATTCCAAATTTTATGATATTGGGATGATCATATGGCTAGTCATTGTGCTTTAATATATTGTGTGAAAATTGTGTGGTACACACTGTCCAAATGGACAAAACCCCTCCCATAGTTTCCTCATGGTTTCCCAAACCATTATAATTCTTTTTTCCTTATCCATGGACCCCAAACCTAACCACACAGATACCTTGGAAATGATTCATGGTTCACCCAAATTGTGTGCTAATTCTGTATAGGGAAAAAACTCATCTAAGATATCCAAAATTAAAAATTTTAATAGTTTCTCAACCTAAACCTCAACCAAAATTTTCCATTGCTAATAAAAGAATAAAATAAATTATTTACAAAGGTCAAGTAATGGAAATCATGTATCCTTCTTATTCATTTAAACATTATGTATAATGAAATATTTACCAATATGTTGATTACAATTTTAAATAAAAAAAATTTTGGTCCTTCTAAAACTACTCATTCACAATTTGAATGAAATATAATAGTAATAACATGAATATGAAAAAGATCCCAAATCATAATAAAATATTTTCTTATGTTGAATAACATCACATCAATCCTCAGATGTTAAATTTTAATATCTCTATTCTAAAATCCAATTCCATTAAATGAATCATTATAAATTCATTAGAAACCACCACTTCACTTGTTAACACATATGGTTTCATTGATAAAAATTAAATAAATGCGTTGAACAAATAAGTGATTAAATATTATATCTAAAATCATATTCATGAAGATAAATAATTTGTAACAATAATAACTTATTAGAAGAAACTATATAGTCACATTATCTAACCTAAATAAATTAAGTACTTTCGATTCTATATTATATCTATAGACAAGTGTTTTATAATTAAATAATGTGAAACTACTTTATAATCCTTTCAGAAAGGTAAAATTTAAATTTTAAAACCATAATTTTTAATTCATTCCAAAATAATATCAAAATTTTTGGAAATAAACAAAAATATATTAAAAATGGTGGGTAAGATAAAAAAATATACAAAAGTGGAAATTAATACTTTTTTATTTTGGTAATAACATGTCATTCCTCATGTATTATCTGGAAAAAAAAACAAAAATAGTTAGAGTGTGTAAAGATAATACTCATTCAATTATTCATAATGACCATGTGATATAGTAAATATATAATCCCTAAAACCATAATATTCCATCAACATCAAATGTTTTTCACAAATATTTTCATAATTAACTAAACCCTAATACTCTTCAAAAATTAAAAGAACTAATTTGAAACTGAAAAAATTGATTAATCTAACAATGTATTCAATAAAATAAAATTATGTTCTATACCCAAAAAACGTAAATTCTCTAATAATGTTATATATCAATTATTTATTTAGATTAATATTACATTTTCACAAAATAAAATAATCATTTCTCAAAATTAATAAACAGTATATTACAAATAATTATAATTACCATAACATAAAATCACAAATTTACCCCAATGACTATCCATATTTCATTCTGGCATTATTCATAAAACATAATAAATTTTCCAATAATATCATTAATAGATTCATAAAACAATTAGATAATACAAATAAGGGGGTTCATTTTACTTTTAAATAATGATAAAACATAAACATAACAATTTATAATGATATAAACAACTCATAAAGTTTCTTCATCAAATAAATTCATAATCTCTAATGTTATCTAAAAATAACTCTGATATCAATTAAGACATCCCTAACTCGTACACCTAGATTCGATGTAGAAATCATAATCTATACTAATGGTATTTGAAACAAAAAAAAGCAACAAACATATTTCTAATAATAATTACAATATCATAAAAAAATTGCGTAATATATATACCCAAAAACATTTTTGTTTTGAATATAATAGAAATAATAAATATTCTTCACATAAAAAATATTTTTCTTCTTGTTCAATGTGAATTTCTTCTACTAGAAATACAATTAATTATTTTACCATACGTTTTTAGCATCTCATACAATGTTCGCTATAAATTATTTCCTTCCAAAACATATCATAAATAAATTATTTATTAATATATTAGGGAAACTAAAATTCATGAAAGAAGATCTCAAATTATTTTTAATGATAATCCTTCCTATAAAAAATTAAATATTAAAAAAATTAGATGAACATGTGTGTGTGATAACATAATCCTAGCATTTATGAATTTAATATATAAATAAAAACCAAATACATTTGATCAAATATTGTTATTCAGGTAATAATGGGTTATCATAACACAAAACATGAGTTAAAGGACTGTTAAAGAAGGATTCAATAAACATGGTCCATAAAAAATAATATAAACATAAAAATGTGTAATAAGAGTGTGACACATAAATATGTTGAGAAAATAGTTTCACTTATCAAAAGAAATTTCTAATACTGTAATGTAATAGATAAATATGATAATTCAAACATCATCTCTTAATAAAATTATATAACTATACAATTCAAATATCCATCCGAATGAAAGCTCCAAACAAAAAAAATATTATTTCATAATGGTGCCACATGACTGGATAATTTCGTCATCATATATTAATGGTATCGTCTAAATATATAATTCGAACATCATATATTCTTAGAAATTGAAATATACCAATGATTTAATGGGCTTTATCAAACCAACTATTCATCATATATAATTTCTAGGAACCAGTAAATGAATAAAACACATGGAAGTAGTAATTTTAACATAAAATATTGATAACAAAATTCTCACCCAATTATCTAAAACATTACCCCATAAAAACATGATCATTTTAAAAATTTGTTCACTAATTATAAATTTATGGAAAAATTAATGAAAATCCAAGATTATAATCTGATATTAGAAATTTTATTTGTAAAAAATATTAAATATTATTTTTTATAATATCAATTGAAAAAGAAAATAATAATGTGAATGTAAATTAAATTTGAGAACCATTAAAATAGGATGAAAAAAATTTATTAATATATCTTTCATAATATAATTAAATGATTTTTATGTACAAAAAATAGGAAAAATATTCATCATGTCAAAAACAATTTAAAATAACATTTCAAAAATATAATTAATAAATAAATTTTAAAAAATATCATAAATAGAATGAGATAGATAAAAATTAGCTTAACTATTAAATTAAATAAAGATAATAATATCATTGATAAGACTAAATTAATAGCAATATGGTTGAAAAGGATATTGGTAAAACAATTCATATCCTTTAATGTAAATTTTTTTTAAAAAATCTTCATTTAAAATGAAAATCCAATGAATGAAATAACAAGAATAGGAAATATATATACTATGAGTAAAATATTAACTTCTCTTCTTATGTAATAGAGTTGTTATATACACCATATAAATTAATATATGATTATAATAAAAAATATCACTCAAAGAATGATAATTGATAAAACAAATTACCTAATTGGTATACATTGAATCAACACCCCTTGAATGATATGACTTGAAATAAAAAAATATAAAAAAAATATATTACATGATATATTATTTAATGATCATGTATATACAACATATAAATTTTAAAAAGTGAATAACATCAACTGTGTCTCTATGAATGAATATTAGGTTAAAGAACAAATACATATTTTATAACACACTGTTCAAAAACCATTGAATGAAAAAATATATTTATAATTTTATATACCATAAATTATATGAATAAAACGTTTAGTCTCTATTTGATAATTATATTAAATTAAAACCATATAATAGAAATCAATGTGCACACTATGAACCATATGTCAAGTAATTAAAATTGAAACCAAGAAACCCTTACCTCTGAATTTATCATATTTTCAAATGTTATAAATTCTGTATTTATAATTTTAGATTAATTTTTAATAATAATAATAACTCTATTTATCATTATTTTATTTTATACCATCCATTTATAATTTATTATTTTCTATATGTTAATTTTTTGTTGTAAAAATTAATGGTCGTATGTTAAACATTCCTTAAACCATACATGATTTAGTTTAGTGGTGTTAGTCCATGATAATTATGCATGAATTCATCACTTATATAATTTTCAAGATATTTTAATAAATAATTTTTATTTTTTTATTCCTTATTCCTTTGTAAAGAACATTGATTATTTTGTTCAAATAATTGTTAATCGTTTTTTTATTATTATTGATTTAACAAAAAATTGAAATTATTGTTAAATATAATTTTTAATATTACTCATCTATAGTATAGAAAATATAATAATGTCATAATTATTATATATTTTCATTAGTATTTCTTTTTTCTCAGTCATTCATGATATAATCATTATAGTAGTGTTCATGCTCATGGTAAAATGGATAAAAACAAGTTCATGTTATAAATGATGAATTTAAAATAACATGCTATTATATTGTAATAATATATATTTTATAGATGATTAATTGTTTCCAAAAAATAATATAGATAATAATAATATTCATTATGATTTATATGCCAAAGATAAATGAAATGTATTAGTAAGTAGTTATTGTATAAAATATATCACGATATAATTATTTCAATGAATTATTTTTTTTGATGACAATATATTTTAATTATTGTACATACCAAAGAAAAATTCACTAATAATAGGGATGACTCAGTAATCCAATTTTTATAAATATTTTCTTTGAATTAAACATCTTAATGTTTTAATGATTCACAATCCACTCATTTTAAATCATATATACTTACCACATTTTTAAATTTCAATAATTTAGTCATCTAACTTAAATGGAGAAAAAAACTGTTACTCCCAAGGATACATAACTACTGATTTCATAAAAGACTCATAAAATAATGACGTGAATACATGAAATAAATATAATGCATAATATTATTTTAAGGGTAGTTACACCACTAAATAAATTTAATCAGAGTGTTATAGTATATAATGAATACTTTGAATGTGATTCTTCTAATGATGCTTTTCTATGATGTGATGTTGATATATCACTTATTTTTAATTATTATAAACTCAAATAATTTCTATACCATATTCATAATGACGTTTTTAATTTTATTTTGGATGGTATATTGGGTATTTAAATTTATATATTTTTGTTAGAATATGTTATAATTTTATTAAAGTTCAACAACAAAACACGTTTGGCATATGAAACACTCTAGTAAATATTTTTAATGAAAATGATGAAAAAATATGTCTTTAAAATGAATTATATGTTTTTGTTGTTGAGTAATTTCAATGAAATGTCTCTAAGAAATATTTTATAGGTTTTTTTGTAAAATAATTCCAAGAACATAAAATATAGCACCATGTATCTGTAGATGTCTAAAATAGACTTCTAGAGGTTAAAGAAATAAATAATTGAATTGTAAGAATTATTTTCAATAATCAAATAAAATTAATGAAGAACAAATAAATAACACAAAGGAGGGTTTGGAAGATGAACTATGTTTATTTGAGGATGATAACATTTCACTCAACATGAATTTTATAGATACATTGGTGATATTGAACAATCATGAATCACCATATGCACATATTATACTATTGAAATTTATGATTCTTCAATAATAGTTTTCATTTATTGTTAATAATCCTATAACAACATGATATAATTATCTAAATAAATGAAAATATCCTCCCTAAAGAAGTTATATTGTAAAAAAGAAATTTTCTTATATAATAATGATGTTTATATTTCTAGTACATGTTTTAATCCAAATTTTTGGAATGTATGGATGTTAAAAAATATAGGTAAACCCACCACATCAATTGTGTATGCGAAAAAATTGAAAAATATATGTACCCCAAAATTTTTACAAAATTTTGGTGGCTCAACTAAAAAATATAAATGTTTATAAGATATGAAATCTAGATATATTATATGTGAAGGTAAGATAAAATGATTCAAATGCTATTGTTGGTGTTGTTGGATGGTCAATAATAGTCTATTTAAATATTTCAATAATAAGTAAATTTGTAAGAAGTACCATAGTCCAATATAAATCGCAAGTTAATATAAAATATAATGGAGATTTAAAAAAGGATGGTGAGATTATTTGTCTAAATAAGTTATTTGAATTTATAATAAAATATATCACCAATAAAACATATTATTATTACTAGTGTAGGTAATAAAAATAATTATTTACCATCCTAGAAAGAAATATATGTAATAGATACTCTCATACATAAAATAGGGAGTGAAATATTTCATGAAAATTATATTCCACATAGAAAATAATGATGAGTTTGAGGAAGGGCATCAAAAACATGAATTTAGATAGAATACATATCAAGGGAGATAATCAATGTTCCAAATAGTTTTCAATTCATATGATTTGTATTGGCACAAATCCTCATATTTCTGGAATAGAACACCATTTCTCATAAATATGCCTGAATCATTTGGGATTTATGATTATTTAATGTGAACATATTATTAAAGGTATAATGTAGTGACAAAAAGTCAATTAATGCTTCTAATAACAAAATAGTTATGAATTCATATATTAATTTTTTTGAATATGAGAATTATTATTTCATACAGATGAGGTTTTCATGAAAACATTACTAAGATAGAGTACCAATGCTTTTATAGGGTTAAAATTTCATAGAGTTAAAAATATGGTCTATGAAACAATA
Organism: Viscum album; assembly: GCA_963277665.1. Taxonomy (NCBI): domain Eukaryota; kingdom Viridiplantae; phylum Streptophyta; class Magnoliopsida; order Santalales; family Viscaceae; genus Viscum; species Viscum album. Next base: position 1,776,511,207 of record OY728165.1, on the reverse strand, counting down.
ATACTATTAAAAGTGGAAATGATAAGCTCAATCATGTTATAAATATCAATAATGAGTCACTATTTTTTTATCCAAATCAATTAAAATTCAATAAATAATTTGGGGATGTTAGAAAAAATGTCAAATATAATAGAAATAATGTATGTTTAATATGTGGAGAAAATACATGGTATTTTTCCAATAATTGTATATATGAAAATTTAAAAACTTTTGGTTGATAAAGATAACCCATATAAATAATAAATTCAAGGCATGAATAATATAATCACATAATTTAGACATAAAATATAATGGATAGTCTCAAAAATTATTCCCACACTAATATTGGAATAATGTAATGGCCCTATTTGGGAAAAAGCTATTAGTATGAGTGTTATTTATTTTGTAAAATAGGTACCTCCTTATTCCATTATATATAAATATTTATACTAACGCATATGAAATTATTAGAGATAATGTAATCCCTTAATGGGGAGAATTGATGAGTCAAAAAATAGTAAAGCATTAGTACCGAGTGAATTTTGAATTGCTAAAAATATTTGTAAAAATTAGATTATTTGGAATGGAAATAACTACCTTATTCATAATATAATTTAATTTGACAATTATCATCAAGAGGGGGTTGATATTTATCTAAAAAGGGGGAGATATATCATTTTTCACATGAAATTTTTGATCTTTTTATTGATGTGTTAGCCTGATTTTTCAATTTATTAATAAATATGCACATTTTAAATCCCTAAAATGAGAATTGAGAAATATGGATATTTATTTAATATTCATGTTAGTTTATGTAAATTATAGACAATAATTGTTAAATTAAATTTTTTTGAAGCTACTTAGCATAAGTAAAATAATATGTGATTTACTAAAGTGTGTTTTCTATGAGATGGATGTGATATAACCCCTCTATTTAATGTGTTAATGAAATAAAAATATAAGGCAGTATAACATGTTTTTGGGAAATATATTGGATTAGCTTAATTAAACCTACCTTTTTTATTTAATTTTTATAAATGGGGATGTATAAGATAACACACAAGTAAACTTTTATAATGTGAGGATATTTTGGAAACTAATAGAATAGGTTTATTATTGAACATCAGACTATATTTCATTTTTTGTTAGTTATTCTATATTTTTTTATGAGTGGATATGAAATAATGAATCTTGAGAGATTGTAATGGATTAAAAAAATACATTGGACGACACAAATGAGAAATTGTTTTTGTTAACTGTGATGAATATTGAAACTATCCACAATTCTATAGAAATATTTAAATTATAAAATGTGTGACACATTATTTTCAACCTATTGAAGAGGATTTCAGTAAACATATAAATACATTACAGTACATGTAATATAATATTATTTTAATGTTAATAATTTTTTAATTTCATGTAATAACAGGGTTATATACTTCATACCATCCAATTTTTAATAAAAGGATAAAACATGATACAAAGTGCCTAAGAAGGTCTAAAATAATGCAACCCAAGGGCATCCCCCTAAATTAGGTTCACCCCCTCATGTTTAAAAAGAGAGTTATGATAGAGACAAGTAACATGGGTACCATGGATAGCTAGAGAAGTCAGGTGATCCGCCACTTTGTTCCCCTCCCGCATGGTGTGAGTGAAAATAATATCATCATTGAGGAGAGCTCTGCATTTCTGGATGATATAGGATATTGACTAGGGGACAGAGCCCGTGCCAACCAAGGAGGCACAAATGATCATTGAGTTTGTTTCCATATAAGAGATCTGGATATTTTGTTGGGAACAAAGGTTGAGTCTGGTTAGGACTCCTTTGCCCTCTGCCTGAAGAGAGTTCCCACTTCCATAGTGAGCTTTGAAGGCCATGAGCACATTCCCCCTGTAATCCCGAACAACACCTACACCCCGAGTGTTTCCCATGATGAAAGATCTATCTGTATTGAGATTAAAAACATGTTTTGGAGGAGTCCAGCTGACCCATTGCCCCTGTGGTCGGTAGACAGACACAACCGGGGGAACCTGAAGCGAGCGAAGGGAAGGAGCCTCCTTCCAGTTACCAGAGGGAGTTACCAGATCAAGTACATGATTTATGATAGATTGATAAATATCATACCATGTATAATTTTATGAAGAAGTAGAATGAAGAAAAAATATATTATTTATCTTATTTTTTTAAAGGCGGAACAAATGGATACATAAGATACTAGTTTTCCTTTTTTCATCGAATGGGTGTTGTTGAAAAACCCAACAATATGAAGAATATTACATCTAAAATCCCATGTAAATGTAATCATGTTTGACTATTTTAAGAGAATATAAGATCCCATATATATAAAAACATACTATAGTTTTAGAAGGAAGGCAATGAATTAAAATTGATATACCAGATAATATTTAAATGTGAGAACTAATATTTTTTTATATAGATATGATTAACATTTTTACAATACCTGGAATCATTTAAATCAAGTACACTTGAGATGTTTGTATTCATAATAATTTGATATTTTTCATGATTATTCTTTAAGAAAACTATATTTAATAAATTTTATATGTAACATGAAAAAAGTTAAATGATTTTAGGACATCATCAGATAAGATAAATAATATATTCCTGAGAAATATTTCAATGATCAAAATAATCATAAATAAGTGATAAAAACATCTAATAAAGTCATGTAATATTTTTAGGTACATTATTATGTGTCCAATAAGATGTTAGGTCTAATAAACTCATAGAAGAAGATCATAATCTATTGGTGTAGAAGAAAAAATCTTGAGGAAGAGATCAACTTATAGTGGATCATGTCTTAAAGAACTCAGAAGACTATGTGATTATATATGAATATTATCTTTTATGACTCAAGAGTTTATAGGCGAATGAGATCTATGGTAACACTATGTGAAATATTCAAAATATCCTCATATTTGTAATCATTAGTAAGGATAAAATAACAAAAATTATCAGGGTATAACCAAATGTGGTATAATATTTTTATTTAATCAATTAAAACAAGTTCGATAATTGGAATAATTACTATGGTTTATAACATGTTTGTGCAAGTGGAATTGTAATCATGGATAAATCATGAAATGAATTCATTTGGGGAGGATTAATAATAAAGAAAAAACGGTTACATTGTATATAAACAATTAAATATCATGTGTTGTAGACTCTCTCATTATTTTTACATATGGGTTATGATTTTCTTATATCCTTGAGTGTATTGATAACCATAATAATGATAATAGTTTTGATTAAAAGAATAAAATTCATAATAATTGAACATTGAATCACCCCTATTCGTAGTCAATTTGGTATAAGGATTTAAAAATATTATTAAAATATTGTAAAATTTATCTTTCAAAAAACATAATATTGTTATAAATTACAAATTTTTTCATTAAATCCAATTTGTAAAAAATTAATTACTATGGTGATGAAAAATGAAAATTTTCATTTCATGTAGGCAAAATATTTCCCATAATGCATTTGGAATTTTAATTTTCAAAGGAATTCCATGAAGTTAGATAATGGTTAATGCATCAATATAAAAAAAACTAAATTAATTAATTACACTGATGTAATTTTATTATTAATGTTAAATCAGATATGGATGAGTTATAAGAATAAGAAAACAAATAGTAATTCAGTAAAAACAATTACCTTGTCCATTGATATAATCTATTTGGATTCCCCTACAAACATATTATATTATACATTAGGTGAGAAAACAACCCATAGGATGTGGTTTAAAGGGAATGAGATTGGTTGTGGAAGAGTTTGATATATCTATGATGTTTTATCTGTTAGTAAAATTGGGGGTGATATAGTTCATTTATAGGGTAATGTAGCAACATTTTGTGATATTAAATTTATAATGTGAAAAGGGATGTCATTTACAAGTGTTATGAATTAAAAATAGATAATAATTGATATGTAATAATGGGTAATTTTTTAAATCCACTAACCAGTCAATATTGGATAATGTTTTTTTATATTTTAATCCATTATCACATTATTTAACATTATATATTACTATAACCTTTACATAGGTGAATATCTTTTTCTATGGTAATTTAATATTTATGATTAAAAATGGAATCGAATTAATTAAAAATCTCTAAAAGTTTGATTTCATATTTGAAAACATATCACCAATAATATTATTTTAATGGAGTGAAAAAATAATTTTAATAAAAAAAAGTAACATAACAAAATGGTTAAAAAACGAATTTTTATTAATAATAAATAATCTACTACCAAATAATATATAATATTTATCTTCATCAATCTTATTATTTTATGGTTAATAAAATATGTGTTTTTTGACATTTTTATGAATCTAAAACTGAAGGGAATAATTCGAAAACATAATTAATGGAAATAAACCAAAATAGATTTTTATTAGAATAATACATATCATTATATCCAAAAAACAAGGAAAAGTTTATAAATTTATCATATTATTTTAAAATGAATAATTTTAACAATTAAATTAATTTTTGTTTGATAAAATGATTTCACAAGTTTTTTATTTAATTTTTAAATAACTATTTTTGGAATAATAGTTACTACATTTCTAATAATTATATTTTTCATTATACACCTCAAAATCTCTCATTTATGAAAAATCCAAAAAAAATTACCCTTCAATAATTTTGGAAAGAATAATTAAAATTGAAATATTATTTTCTATTATTTTTTTTAATTTTAAAATTAACATATATTTAAATCTATATAACACATGGAAGACTATTTATTTAAAAAATGAATTTTTTGATTGAAAAACCTTTTCAATGTTTCATACATTGAACACATTATATATATAAACATAAATATATATAATTAGGATTAATATTTATTTATGATTTATCTATAATTTCATTAAATAGTCCAAAATTAAGAATTTATTTTTAGTAAATACACATATCATTAAAATAATACATCCCATATGAGAAAATGTAAAGAAAAAAGTCATAAATGTATTTTCAGTATCTAACTGATTTTATAATATCTCTTAATATATGATATAAAAATATCTATGTAATTTAATAACACATCTATGTTCATAATCATGAATATCAATAAACCATAACAGTGATATGTTATATGAAATAATATGGTTTTTTATCCATAGTTTTTTATTTATATATATCATTAACTGATTCAATCACTTTCAGGTAATAAATATATATGCTAAAACACCTATGCAATAATAGTTTTTGAGTATATGATATGGCTTATAGAGTTCTTTTGGTAAAATTAATTAATTTTCCCAAGTTGTAAGTGGTTAATTGAAAACAATCAATGATATGAACTACAATGATGTTATTAGTAGATACTCTTGTTCTATGTACAATGTTCGGACAGCATAAAACAATATGATTTGTTGACAGACCATTCCAAGTATATATGTTAGTCAGTACACTATGCTGATATTATATAACATTAATTTTATTACTGTTTTAAAAAGTTCTGGGTTCTGTTAGATCAACTATTCTATTTTTATTATAGTTGTTGTATGAGAATATTCTAATTTATCTTGAATAATATGTGTAAATTGTATATTAACAAAGGGGTTGGTGGGAAAATAATTTAATAAAATCCCATTGATTTAATGTTCGATGAAACAAATTTGTTAACAGGATATCCAATAAATAGGGAATGGGGTAGTATATGAAAAAACAAATATGGGTGACAATTATTCATTAAAATATATTTTTTTAAAGACATGAGATGATGATAAAAGACACATTTCATATTATTGATAAAGGTGGAGTGATAATAATTCACTATAATTTTTGTGTATGAAAGAATTACAGTAATTCTATATAATGGTGATTCTTTGATATTAATTATTTCTATATCATTTAAATAAATTAACAATGTATAAAAGCCAGATATCTAGTGGTCTAGTGAATTTGGGAGATTTTAAATGTATCATATCATCATGAACTTAATCTACGTCATTATTATTTTCATCACCATAAAGTTATATTAAATTCCATTAAACTATACTTAGTAAATTGGATATACTACAGAATAAATAATGAAATGGGGGGAGATAAAATCCCAAAAAATAATATTTATAATAAATAATGTTGATTAGTAACACATATGATATGAGGGTCATTTCATGATAATATATAAGATAATGATCTAAAATGTTCACATGAAATTAGGAAATGTATATGATGATATAATAGGATCATGTCAACAAAAATTATTTTTGACAATATAAATTATTTCATCATATACATTGTTCATTACTCACTACCATTTAAAATAAAATAATGTTCTATGAAAACTACCTCTTCACCATAAATAATGTCTCATGAGATGAAAATATTACCAACCTTGTAAGGGGTATATAATTTATAGATCACACATCACATGCATATTATTTACATGTAATTTTTTCAACCTAACTAAGTCATAATTTTGTAAAAGACCTAAGAAAAACTCATGAAGGTAACATATAATATGTGATCTTTCCTAAGTGAATAAAAAAAGGACTATCATAATAACTCCCATATAAAATATTATTAAAGAATAATTCCCCAATGATAATTTAATAAATTATAATAGTTCTCAAAAATATTTTTCTATTTTTTTTATAAATTAACATTTGTGATATTTCGTTTTGGTAGTGGATGACATAGGAATGGATTTAGGAAAAGGTGGCGATTGTTTTAATAGATAAAGGGAAAAAATATTTCTCTAAGAAAACAAAATAGTTTTACATTAAATAATATAATTTTTAACGATAAAATGTTAAATGTTTTTTTATTAGTAAACATTGATTAATTAGATATAAATAAGTTTCCATTAAATGTGTTGAATAAAAAGAACAAATTTTGAAAATAAATTAAAGAACAAGTATGATCCCCTAAAAATATATATATAGTAAAATTGATAAATAATTAAGGAATATATATAAATATAAAATCTTTAATTATAACATTAAAATGTAACTAATATAATGCGATAAAAACTAGAATTTATAACCCATATGAATGAGGGTGGTTTAGAATATCCTCTATCATTTTTCCTTGATTTTTTGTTACAATCACTTCTCCACTAGGATAATCAAATTAAATTTATTAAATATTTCATAAGAACATTAGTAAAAAATATTTTTTATATTATTATTATTTTAGGTAAGTTAAAAATCCATTTATTATTATATTATGATTACATTCACATCCAGTAGCTGTTTTTACATAGTTATAAGGTCACTATGTTTTATGAATAATTATAAAAGGTCTTTTTTAATGAGGCCATAACAACCGATGTGTTGGAAAATTACTTTTTGGTAACTATATGATTTTCTATGGATTCAAATATCTCTTTGTTTTCGGACATCTGTATGATTTAGACAATAATAATTTTATATTTATTTGGATACAAAATAAGGATATTTCTCTAACCATGATGATCATAATAATATTTATTTTACTATATAAATGTTTAGAAAGTTTATTATAAAAACCAATATACAATATAATTATTTAGATATATTTTAAAAACAATATTTCTTATATAAAAACCCATTATTGGAGTGATGAAAAATGTAAAACATTAATCAATGAGACAATGAGTCAGATATAATAATAACAATATTATCATCTCAGAATAGAAAAAGAGGAGGTTATATACTGAATACTAAATTTATATAATAGAATTTAAATATCTAAATAACTACTATTTTTATTTTATCTTGGATTTAATATATTTTTCCATGTATAAGAATAACAAAATTTAAAGAAACTCATTTGAAAATATTATGACCTCATTGGATATTGACAACTATGCTACACATTAAGGCTCATTAGTTTTTTTAGTTGATGAAATTATAACTTCATGGATGTGAAGAGATATGTGGGGATATTTTTTGGTATATTTTTTTGTGAGATAATGAGATTGGAAAATGTAGAAAAATATGGTTGTATTTATTAGGGGAGGGTATGATTATTCATGAATATAATATTCTCTAGTAATTTATTTTTGATCAACAAAACCAGTAGTGATTATTTTTTAGACAATACAAAGTAATTGGTTCATGTGAGTATATGATAAAATTTTATCCATCATATAATATGTAAATAATCATTAAGATAACCCATATTTTAATCTATTTTATTTTATTTTATTTTACTATTCATTACAAATTATCCTTTTTCAGAAAATTTATAAAAACTGGTAATATGAAAATTTTAGCATGTTTAATATAAAATAATACAAAATATTTACAAAATAATTTTAATAAATTTAATATTAATGTTTAAGTCATTATTTTTTTGATATGACTGTTCTTACACCATAACCAAATTCTTGACCCATAGATAAAATAAAATAAAACTGTACTAGAATTTTTTTTGAAATTCGTACTGTATTATAAATTCATTAAATGAATGAATATTTCACACACAAGTATGAAATTTTTCATGAAAATATATTTAATTTAAGATAAAACAAATATGATTTACCAAAGTTATATTTTTTGATTATTTTGGTCAATCAATTTTTATTATATTTTCTCATATTATAAACTGTCTGGTTCTATATGTTTATTATATATTTTTTATATTATATGATACTCAAAATTTCATTATGCTATTTCATTGGAAAATATATTATTCTAACTATCAAGTTACAAGTTATAATTATAATACAACTATTCCAAATGGTTCAATCACAATTCCAATAAACATATTCATTTTATACAACATATAAATATCTCTAATTTACAAACACCATAATTCAACACAATGCCTCCAATGTATATATTTTTTTTATTTGCAAACCATTTACTGTATTAATTGTGTTTTTAATTTTTTGATAGGGTTTTTTCATGAGTTTCATTATTCCCATATCCTATATGATCAAAATTTCCCCCATTCAGAATATTTTTTCCTCATTCTACCTCCCCACTATAACACATTAGATAATTATAACTATTTTTGTAAATGTAATATATAAATTAAAATAATATATTTTTATCATTTATTACTATGTGGAAATACTATTTAATATTATAAACCATTACCAGTATATGATACCCAAAATTATTAAGAACGAATGTTTCATTCCTTATATTCCAATTCATTTGATATACACACCCCATAGAAATTTCAACTTTTAAATTTATTTATATACTAAGATGTGAAAATAGGAATGTTTTAATTTATTTTAATACCTCAATTATATATCATGTTTATTCATCATATATGGTTTCACCAAAGAATATTTAAAAAATTAGTTGTCTTATTACGTAAAACATTGCCTTTTTTAGTCCATGATATTTACTAGATTCTCATCATAAGAGTGATCATGATCCAATTATACTACATATAGATTTTTACCAATGATATATTTAATATAAACATCATCAACATGGATAAAAAACATTTGTAAAGCACTTGAAATAGGTTTTGTGGGATATTTAGTCAATTAGACACCACCCGAATGCAATCCGGAATTTTAAAGTGTCAAAAATATTTGATACATAGTTTTACATTCTTCCATAGACTATAAATATTCATACATGGATATAAATAATTTATTGCATTATCTATAACCACAAAATATATATAATTAATAACTATTCTTGGTACACATAGTGATATAGGTCAACAATGTGAGGAAAAGAGTACATGTCACTATCCGATCGAGTACAAGGTCATGCTAGCCATTAGCAATGAGGGAATTGTTCTCTGTCTGGGATTCGGTCCTACTATTACTAGCTAAAAATAAAAGTCACATTTTTACATGAATGTATCCACTTAAAGGGACAAAAAATCCACTTGCATTTAATGAAAATAAAATTGTAGATGTTAGTTGGACAAGAAACAAATTACATGAATTGCATCATAACCAAACAAGTCTAGAATCATGACACTGTAAAAAATCCCAAAAGAAAAAAATTATATTATTTTATTTTGGAATGAAATGAATATGATCCACATTCATTCACAAGGGTGTGTGTATATATAAATACATAGAAGAGATAATTAATGGAAATTCAAACATAATAAAAACTATATATTTTATGAATGAATGATACAGACTTGGTTTCAAAAAAGAAATATATATTCTATAGAAAATTGGGACATTAACTTAAATTGTTGAAGGTCCCTACCCATCGTTAGTCAAATACTTATCAAACACATTATCCCTAACACTTCCCACTCCATAAAAAAAATTGAGACTCATTATTCACATGATTCGCTTTTTCAATTTTGTTTTATACGTACTAGTGATTTCCCTCACCTGAACCATATTCCAATTTTCTTGAGAATCCTTGAATCCATATGACAGAATCACCTCAGATGGGTGGTCCCGCCACACAGTTGAAAAGTCTTATGGGAAATATTATTTTCTTTTATAATTTTTCCCTACATCCCTTATATACAATACCAAGTTAAGTTATTTCTATCATAGGTTTTCCATAATCCATTACTCTACATAGATAGTTGACTACCACTATGGAACCCAATCTCAAATATCATCTCCTTATTCATATACTATGAAATAATAAATATTATAAAGAAGGAACATGTTGTTCCCCTATTTGTTGAAGGAAAGCATACAGTTCATACATTCATGATTCAATCTTATATCTATCTATCCTTATCAAAAACTATATCAATGGAACTCAAATTAATGTTCCTAACTTAGAGTTTTAGATTAATAAATAAACCTATCTTGAAAATTCATTCATAATAAACCCCATTACTATATTGAAGAAAAGAAATTGGAATTTTCTTAGTGAAGCATAATAAATAGGATGAAACATATATCATCTCTTGATAAATACCCATAATCTCGTATGCATGATCTTGTTTCTGTACATCAAGGATGAAAATCCTAATGAATAGTTCTTCAATGTTATCACAATTAAACCCTCCAGTTCTACCGGCTTATAGAATACCATCCATCCAACTTCCAATAGTAACCTAAATCATATTAGTCACAATAATTACCATATGATCCTCTAGTATCTCATGTAGGTCAAGGATCCTCTAAATGACATGTATTCAATCTTCAAAATCCTATAGGATTCCAATTACTTTGGATGTAGGGGGATCTAGTGTTGGAAGTCACATATAAATTCAACCATCATCGATCTTCATTTGGGGATCCTCTTCCTCGAACTACTACATTCCTTTTGATTCCAAAATTTATAGATTATATATATTGACATAATGGAACTTACACCATGGTTACCTTAATTGTATACTCCTACAGAAAAGGGGTTTTAATAAGATTCATATGATATATTCGTGGTACATTTAATGGGATTCCATTTCAAACCATTGAAAACCCAAAATATTATTCAATAATCATGATAATAACTCATTGGTGCATACAATGTTTTAAATTATGTTTATATGAATATAATACCTATATAATAAGGAATAAAAACATATTATAACACGATATCAAATCCACCGATAAATTCACATTAGTCAAATCCATATATATATACATATATTCTCAAGAATAGAATAATCAGCGTCAAATAAAAAATTCAATATGTAATCAACATATATAACATGGCATAATTTCAATGTGCATTTAATTAATTTTTCACAATCAAATATAAGAAACAATAATAAAAAAGTTTATACTACATACCTAATAATGATTTCTGAATGAATAATAAATCCCCTAAATTATTATACCAATATCATGTGCATCACAAATGGTGAGTAAGTTTTAGGTAACATCAATAAAGAGAAACATCAAAATCATCAACTAATATATCCATAGATACTTGGTGGTATATTATTTATTACTAGAAAAGAAAAGAAATTTTTCCCCTAAATGAGTCCTACATAAAATATAATGTCTTCTCTATCCCTAATTAAGACATTGAAATAAAAAAGGTAGTGAACTCAGTTATATAATACCATTTTGTAACTCCTTGGGCAGAGCCTCCATGCATTTAATGGAATTAAACATGGCCTCATTCATGGATCATGTCTTGACCCATCCCCCATGGACCATGTTTTGACAACCCTAAGCCCACCTCTATTAGGCCAGTGCTGAAGACTAGAACCGAGTAGGTTTTCCACAAATTAGAAGCATATTATTAATAACCTATATACACACACCCAACTCCATGGAACAAGGTAAGAAGAGTAAAAAAATTATGTTAGGAAAATAATGCATGCATACCACAACAACCGAACAATAGATTTTGACAAAAAGTAAATAAGTAAAGTGCAACCGGACTTGAAACACAAGCCTTGTAAAAAGACAACTGTAATGTCTAACATGAAAACATGTGAATTAAAGCTATTGTGGGATGAATCCAGTCACAGATCGGCTCATCTAATCTCACAAGGAACCATCCAGTTATGGTCCTTTTCCCTCTCCACGTAGGAACCCACCAATGAGTCATTCAACTAGACAAGACATATCACATGTGGGAAATTCCCGTGCAAGGGTAGGTAAAATAAAACATAGTCGGCGAACTCAAAACACAATGTAAAATGTGACAATGGAAACACCAAAAAGAAGATACATTCAGATCAAAAAAAATTGTGTCAATAATACATATAATTAAACCATTCTAGTATACTTGTTAAGGATATTAAGATGAAATGTCTCACCCACTACCAGCCATATGATTCCGCTCATAGAATGCAGGATTCTGGGAGGTCCCCCTCCTCATGTTATCTTAATTTAATCACGTCAAGAATGTATACCAAATGTATTTTAGAGAAAATATTTACTCAATGTGTCATGATGATTCCGTCAGATATCTAGTCTCACTGAGATAAGGAGTCTCAATATTGCAGCCAATCCTTGGTCAAAGGATTCTACTAAATCCACACTTTTATTGAAAATATCATCGACACGGTATAAGGATAAGTCACATCCACTTCTTCCTCATGAATCCAATAATATGGGCCACATATAATGGGAAAACGCTTGTCAAGTGTCATAATACATAGATTGTAGTTTCTCCATGGAGGAAATTGTGAACCAAATATGCAATAACCCATAATGATGGATATTTTAAGAGAATATTACAAACCCTATGATGAAGATTATAATATAGGATATTCTATAGAATACCACGAACCTTAACAATATAGTAGACTAGATGGATGTTTAACTCCCTTCACTTGGAGTGAACGTCAATACCCAAAGAACTCCACTAGGGGTGATAAACTATCATTCGAGTCCCAATGTGGATTTGAAAATAATATATGGAACTCTATCTCTCTAGGGAATTTCCATGAAATATCATATAGAACCCTCAAAAAAAAGAACCATGGGTAATCTCCACACATATACATGTTATTTTTAAAAACCCACTAAGACATCTCAAAAGTACAACCTCTTCTAAAGGGTCCTAATTCCATATATGGATTGTCAATCAGACAAATGATTTGAAATATATAGGTCTTTTTCTGAAAAGGGGCCGGTTGGATCTGATCCCGGACCAACTCAACCTGACCCGGCTAGGGGTCCACCGACCTAACTCGGGTCTACAAGCCCGACAAGGGTCTGACCCAACCCACTTGGTAGGACCTGACCGAGTGGGTCAGTCTGACCCAGCCTGAGGCTGACCCGCATGTCTAACCCAACCCATTTGAGCAAGCCTGTCTATCCAGCCCAAACATGGAAACCCACCGCGTCCCCTCTGTATCATGTAGCTCTCTCTATCATCCACTTCTCTACAATCATGTGGTTTGAGCTGCAGGCCCATCTCACCAAGCCACAACAATCCCCACAGGAAGAGAATGTCTCCATCTCTAGCGCACTATGGGAATCTTTTTTGGGCCACCAGACTCTCTCCAGTTGTCCAATTTTCATTACGAAAGTGTTTATGAAATATTTGAGTCGTGCTACTCATATTTAGGGATTTGAATCTACGCCATGATCTCTCTCAATTCTATTTTTATCAAATGGTGATATGTCCAGTACGACTATGATCTATTCTCCTCCTCCATCATTGAGACTGTATCTTTCCATGTCTGTCCTGTATCAGTGATACCGGATCATTGTCCAATGGATTGATTTCACAATGATCAATCAACCTCCTAAAGTTGAGTCACATTCAGAATTTTGAATTATCAAGACAAAAAATTAATGGAGGTATAAAAGAATAAATTAATAGAGATAAACGAGCCCCAATTTATGTTCATGTCAATCGGGGTTTGTCGGCGTTAGAATGGTTAACTAAGAATTAATTTGAAACACTCTGGTTAAATCCTCATAATAGTAATCACATCATATAACAATGATCGATTTTTAGTCCACATTTGTTAGTTATTCCATGTCCATCGTGGAATATTATGAATGGGGAAAGGAGAAATTTTAATGAATTAAAACCACTAAATTATGTTGTATCACTTACTGATGTAGATTAAATCCCATTCCCACATCGATCATTATTTCGACAGAATTCATCAATATTTGCTGATAGATTGAATCCTGACCTATGATCAATCATCTCTTGTGATAGATCCTCCTCCTTTGTGCCTTATGGAAAATACAAGGTTCTTGATAAATCACTCTAATTAGGAGTAATAATGTCGGACCCTGCCACCAAATAATAGACGAAACACATTAATGCATTTACATGTTTTAGGGTTACTGTTTCCCATTGAACCAGTGTGTCCACACTTCATAATTTTTGAATGGATAAATGGTTGGCCTATTGCTGAATCATAGCATCTCCATGATATGAAATACTAAATGGGAATAAAATAAACTTTTCTATGTTTATATTATTCTATTTTAATGTGTACAAATACTATCTTTTACCTTCACCCAATGTCATTCGATGATAGGCTATGCCTAAGAAAAGCACATCCTCAATAGGTCAATAATACTCTCAAATTTACAATATCAGTTACTATTTATGAGTTATAAGGATTTGAAAAAAGTGATTAGTTATTTTATTTACGGTAATAACATTTTTGGGTTTTCACACTAGAGACCCACACCGACTAAACATAAGTCAATCCCTGGGTAAATCCACTAATATGTATGAAAATCACCCTCATATTTATGAATCATGCACTTTTAAGAGTTACTCCACATTTTTAGGAAAACTGAACATGGGAACAATTTTAAAATATAAATTTGTTGACAGATCATTTCATGCACTTCGAGCCTCTAAATCACATACAATACCATCCCATGGTCTCGTAATATATATATAAGGTTTATAAAAAAATTAACAAGGAAAATTTGTGTGGTTACATTCTAACAACCATAGGACTTTACATCCTTGAGAATCCAGACTTGGTTTACATGGAAAAAATTGAGGGAATCGAGCATGAATCCAATCCTCCTGCTCCAATGCGATCCACATAAGATCCCTATGCTGCCTCCACACATGCACCAAGGGAATATATTTTCCATGAAGATTCATCATTCTTAATGAGACAATTAACCCAAAAAACTTAATTATTAATGTTCATCTCTCCCATGATTACAATGTGCAATGGGTTTATACATGAATCTCCTTTGCTGAGACATGGGGAATACGCTATGTACCTGGTTCCACTAGGGAGTAGAGCTGAGAAGTATGCTACCTTTCCAACTCTAAAAATCAACTGAAAGAGTAAATATTAACATCAGAGATAGATTTCTACCCTAAAGAAGTCTATGTAACCCTCGTTGAGGTGAGACATAAAGGAATACATGGACTCTTTTCCAAAACTCTAAAGGTATATATTTTTTTCCAACCCAAAATATCGAACGACATTGTGTATAATTCATCCACTCTTAATGATATTTACATCCCTTATAAATTCCTACGGAAATATCTTCCACAACTATGATGTAAAGTAATAATCACAATCTTAAACAATCATCGATGAAACTCCATGGAGTCAAAAATTCTCTTTCACTTAGATGCATCCCATGTCCTATACTAAACTATATTCCTGGGTAGATATGAAGTGGGAGAACTAGGTGAGTTGGTCAATGATCACACTAATGGGGTCATGTCTCTAAGACATACATGGTAAACCCCCCATGAATTATTTGAATATAGATTCCCACTTCCTTCCTGGCATCTCATGAAAGAGAATGAACCACCCATGAACATGATTCAAATAACCTTTCAGTTTTAATCCCAACATGGAATCCAAACATCAACCTTCTCTCTCATCCCTGATGTCTACCTTGATACCCCCCATGCATTCCTAAATACATCTTGTCACAATAGGTGTCTACTGCAACAACTGCGCGTCTATTGAAAATAACAATGTGCTCCCCACCTATTGAATATCCATCAGGGGTATTCCATGCAGACAACTAGGCACATAATGAATCGCATTTAGTAAAATTTAGATGCACCTCCCTAACACATTTAATAGTGGATGGGTAACAACCCATGATTAGAGATAAACTACTCCATATTCATCCGTCAATGATATGGACAAAAATACCGTCCTCTTTTATCTATTGTTTAGTAGCTGATAAATGGAATCATAATGAAAACAACTTGTTCCACACTACACTTCCCAGGAGTAGAAACAAATACCAAATAATATTCTTATTGGAACTCTAGGAATTACCTCTTTCTTAATCCCACATCCTTATAACAGAATACATACTTGATAATCATGATGTTGAAGTGGACAATGTATCACTCACCCATCAGGTAATATCACTACATATTCAATTTGAAGTCCAACAATAAAACCTGATGATTATGTTTCACACAGTGATGCACGTCAAACTCAGTCTCATCCCTCACTGGATTCACTACAAATCCAACATTTGATGTCAAATTTCCTACAAATAGGATTACACTCGAATCCAAGACAGACACTTCAAGAAAATTTTGTTAGGCCGGTGCTCCCAAAGTGGGTCCTGAAACTTCCTTAAGCATCTTTTATGCTCTACCTAAATGTCGAGTATTGTAAGATATTATAAAAAATGATCACATATGGTTTTCCATGGTAAAAAACAATGTATTACTTATCCCTTTTTCTACAAGTCCCCCATAAGCAACACCGGCTCTTAGTGTTTTTCTAGAGCCATCAGTTAAATTGATGAAAATATCGGGCCTCCTCAGGGTGTAGACTAACACATAATTCTATCTTTTGATGGAGAGGTAAACATGGAACATTATCAAGGAATATTTCTTTATAAATTTACTCCACTATGAAACCTAAAGACACAAAATATCGATGACACTGAGGGTCAGACTAACCAACTAAATAGAAACTGGCTACACCCTGCTCTTCCTGAGTCTATAAAGAATAGACAATATTTTTACCCTTTTTTGATAAAATGAAATCTAGTTCCATAAATATGAACTAACCACATACATTTACAAAAGACGATCAATATGAGTATGAGCTGAGGATTTCATCCATTCTGATAATGATATCGTAAGGCATTGACACCACTATGAAGAGTTCCCAACAAAATTTCACAACTCCAAGTGTTAGGTTATAATGTCGGCATCAATGGGTGGCTATTGGGTCTTCTCTTGTAGAATAATCTAAATGTGGGGATCAATTCAATGGTTTAACCCAAACCACTAGGTATAAAACAAGAAAAGTTGAAGGAATGGAAATCACTAGTAGAAGTGCCAATCAATATTTAAGCTAAATTAGAAACACAGAGATCATACCTTGAATCATACAAAGAGTCCTGGGGTCATAATCATAGACAATATACAATTGAATCCTCCCCTATCATCCTACTCCGAGAGTCTAGTATGGACAAACTAGAAGTGGTGGTGGTATAACATTAATATGTTGGCCAACTCCTACCACATCCTGAGCTCTCCTTCCACATCTGACACCCAATAGATCCATCTTCACCCATTGATTCCCTTTCCTTGGTTATTCATCAACTACATCTCTAATTGAAAGCATAAACAATGAGGAAATATCAAGATATATTCCCCCTTGGAAAATAAAAATATTAAACCCTATTATTCTGGGAACTGTCTCATCCCTGAAACATGTGAAGAAACTTCTGGTTCTGTGACTTATGTTGCACACCTGCTATCGATAAGTCTAGCAGACCTGGCTTCTTATGCGATCATAGCATCTGAAGCCTATGACACATGTTAGAAAACTGTGCTTCATCATCAAGATCCAAAAGATCCATCCACAAATAAATCTTGAAAACTATATACGCTTAATCCACTAGAGGTGGGTTTTCTAAATGATCATCAGAATAAACCATCACTTGTTGTCCATTATGAAGAAAAACTACTCTTTGATTGGCTCCCATCAGAGAGGCCTCATTGACCATTAGTCCAAACTCCTGATCTTATTATGTTAACCGTATTGGCCAGCATCATGATCAAATCCCAGGGAGAACAATATGTTTCTTGGGTAAAATATTATACCTCATGAGATGACTCAAGAAGAACATGGGAAGCACAAACCATTGGTATATGATGCATTTTCATTTATTTCCATACAACCAATGTTTTCATGTACTGAGTCAGAAAATAGATTCTTAGACTCATGGTATAATGATATTTCATCCATTTCACTAAAATTGAAGTCTCTAGACATAAAATAGAATTCAAAACAAATTTCTTCCCCAAACTAATCTCATAGACTCATAGTCACAAAATAAAACCAACCCACTATAATACCACTATATCACAACCCATCCCCTAGGGGTCATGTCATAAAAACTACATTCTTACCTTTGATAATCAAGGCTCTGACAACTAGCGTTAAGCATGCATATCAATCAAATGGGATGAATTTTCCAAAGAACATGCACACACAAACCAAACTCTAAGACATATGAGATAGAGATTAAAACATTCAATGTAAGGAAAAATATTCATTCCACAACCACCAAAAAACATAGTAAAAAATAAGTAATTGAACTAAAGTGAAACTCGGCCAGAAAAAGGGGGCCACAAAAGGAAAATATATAGTCTCACCTGAAAACATGGGAACTAATTCTTTTGTATGATATTTTTGGAAACATATTAGCCCGTCTGATCTCACAAGGCATCTTCCAATCATGGTCCTAGTCTTACTTCACCTTGGAAACCCCCAAATAATTGGTCAACAACACAAGATATGACAGGTGTGGGAAAAAGCCGTCAAGGGGTGAGTAAAACAATATTAAGCAGGGGATCCCAAAAAAATGTTAAATACAATAATGGAAAAACCACCAAGATAGTAGTATCATCTCAATACAGGTATATGTCCAAAAAAATAACATTCATGTATACTCATAATGGATTTCCAAATGCAATGTCTCATCCACTGCCATAAATATGATTTATCATGTAGAATGCTCTATTTTGGGAGGTCACACTCTTCATGATATTTGAAATTAAGCATGTAGAACATGTCTACCCAAATAATAAAAGTGAATATTTTGTCTCAATATGTCATGATACTTCCCTGAGATGTCTGGTCTCACAAAGACAAGAAGTCTCGATATCACCACCAATCCTTGGTCACATGATTCTTCTCCAGGCATGCTCATTCTAGAAATACCATCCACATGGTTGAAGAGGAAGTTACAAAAACATCTTCCATCAGATTCGTTTAACTTGTGCCCCACCCAAACATAAGAAACTTGTATAGGGTCATGATACATATATAGGGGATTTTCCATAGAGAATACCACGAACTTAATCTATATTTCTCCCCAATGTGTGGGATCCATAGAGAATACAATAAACCCCACTATGTGGCTCGTAACATAGGGGATTTAGAATAATACCACGAACCATACTGATAAGGGCCACTAGATAGAGGATTAACAACCTTCTCCAAGAGGTCACGTCAATACACAACAATCATTATCATGGGTGATAATGTATCACTCCAATCCCAAGGATAATTTCATAACAATTACAAAACTCTATCTATTGAGGGGATTTCCATGTTATCTTTTACTGAACCCTCAAGGAAAGAACCAAGGGAAATATCCACACCTATACTGGTCCTTAACTAAAAATATACAAAACCATATCAAATAGACCACCTCGTTACAAGGGTCCCAACACTGCTGATGACTCGTCAATGAGAATTAGAGTTTGAAATATATGGTCATTTTAATGATAGGGGCATGTGGGGTATAGGTCCTATCTGACCCAGCATACTGGGTCCCACATAGCCCTAAGGGTCATCCCAGCCTGGACCAAATAGGCCTAGCCCACATGTCATACTCGGCCCACTGGATTGGGCTGCTTTGTACCCTCATGACCCAACAACCCATTATGTCACCTCCGTGTCACATGGTCGGCTCAGACGACCCCCTCTCCCCTTGCCCACAACTTGATCCATGGGAACATCTCACTCTGATCTGGTTGAAACAACACCCTTCTAAATCTCAGGCAGTCGATTACACACATCTTCCGCTGCTGTTGAGTTTCACCTCCACCACAATAGGATGTGGCTGCCTCCGCAGCTCTAGCATGTGGCTTCTGTCACATGATGTCATCTGAAGTCAGTGTTCTTGTAGAATATACCATTGGCCTCCTGAATTGTTCCGGTGGTTTGATTTTTGATCTGGAAGAGGTTTCAAAAATATCAGGCAATTATCTTCTTTACCAAGCATTTGATTCCCTACCAAAATCCCTACTAGTGCAATGCGGTTGAAAAGAAAATATCTCCCACACCGCCTCAATCTGTTCGCCACTGACATCATCACATCATCATTGGTATATATCCATCTCAAAACTATGATACTGGATTGTTGTGTCATGGATCGATTGTGCAATGATTTGTTGATCACCATAAGTCGAGTAACAAGATGAATAAAGAATGCTCATGATGAAAGAGGAATAGAGGGAGAAAATCATGAAATAGTAATTATAAACAATCATCAATCAATGATCGTGTATATTGGGGTTCATTTCTATTATGAAGGTTAACCAAGAATCACTATGAAAAATGTCCCATTAAAGCCCTGCATGAGTAATCCCATTCTGCAACATCGATTGATCTGCATGCCAATTTGTTTGTTAATTGGTTAGAAACCTTTGTAGAATATCATGAATGGGGAAAGGATAAGATTTAATGAATAAAAAATTGTACCTTGAGTTGGATCTCTTGTAGTCGTAGGTTTATGTCATGTCCCTACATTAATCATTATTCCATTGGCGTTCGTTGATTCGTCAACTCCTGATCATGTCCAGACCTCAGATATATTGTTGTCGCTGAGAGATCCTCTTCCTTCTTACCTTGGTTAATCATCATGGTTCTTGGCAAATCTCTAAAAATAGAAATTCTAATAGTAGAAACTTCCCCCAAATAATGGAGGAAATTTGTTAACATGTTTACGCATTTCATTTTTATTGTTTCACTTTGAAACAATATTTCCATGCTTCTTCATTTCTGAATGGAGAAGAGTTTTCTCCATCTCTACAGTCACAACTGCACCACCTTATGACATTTTATAATGTAATAAAATATAATTATTTATGTTTATTTTATAATCTATTACAAAATTCAGAAATTTAACTTTATCTCTCAACATATGGTAGTAGATTTTATCCTGTACTTAATGAAATAACATCCTCAAGAGCTCAATTGTACTCTCAAATTTCCAATTTAACATACCGTTTTTGAGTTATATATGCTTGAATAATAATATTTAAAAAAATATTTTAAATTATTTTATACATGGTTTGGCCATTTCTCTCATCTCACTAAAGACATGAAATGACTAAAATTAAGTCACACCTAGTGTAAAAATATTACTCTGGATGCTAAGGTTCCCAAGGATTTCAGATCTAGGCACCCGTTTAAGTGTTATTCCACTTTTTTAGGAAAACTACTCACATACTATATTTAAAATCATACCATTTTTCAAAAGATATTTACAGGAACTCTAGGCATATGAATTTCACACCTTCTCAATGCTTGTTCTCTTAGTTTTCAGAAGAATTTTCTAATAATTGACCTGGGAAAATTTGAGTCATTAAAAATCCTTATATGAAAGTTATTAATGATTAGTGACATGGTTCAAAAGTGACATCATTTGGAGACTATAGCCATAATAAATGGTATAATTATTAGTATATATATGAATCTATATTCATTGAAAAATGAATAAATAAATAAATTAATAACTCATCTATGTGATAATATAAATAAAAATTGCAACCCATGAGATTCCAGTATGGGTATTTATTTATGTAAAAAAACTAATAAAAGGATACCCACATGTAGTGGATCAATGGATTATTTAATTAAGATTAAATGAAGCCTTAATAGACATTAAGTCTTTGATCAAGAATACAAATCTTATATCCTTCTTGTAAACAAGCTCAAATGTACATCATTTGGAACATAACATTCAAGTGATCTCTTTTCATGAAATCAAATAGCTTATCGAGTTTTTGAAGTACATTATGAATACAACACCCAGTTGAATTCCACCAATAGTCATTACCATATGATCACATGATATGATGGTTCATTAAAAAAACAATAAATACCTAGAACATATGAAAATGTATATCACATAATAATTATAGATATAATGGGTCCATAGAGAGAATATCTACTATCTATTTTATTGATCTACAAGGAAATTAATCTATACATGTCTGAAAATTCCCTACCCTTTTAGATAGTTTATAAATCATGTTGGAAATATCAAATTATAAGGGATATCATGTGTAAGTGCTGATTAACATATTTGAAATCCCATATTAGGTATAGTCCAAATTGATCATCTTGTATTCTCATATTCAAAAGTAATGGGAAGAAATACATGTAATACATATATATACAATCAATTATCAAACATCGAATCACATCAAGAATGTATCGCATCAATAAACAGCCATATGTGACAAAACATCAAATATGTTCTTCTCCAGGATAAAAACTCACCTCATATGTCCAAAATAAATCAATGGTGTAACTACGATACACACACACACACATAAAATTAACATTATAATTACCAATACAAATAGGGAGTAATGATAAGGACCTCATACATTAGGTTCAATTACATTTGATGATAAGGGGTCAAGTCTAACTCTAATTTCATCACATATTCCTAGAACCTATACTGATCAACTATGATTATAATTTTTGGATCATTATTTACAAAAAAATACCAAAAATGTTGGAAAAATCCAACTTAGCTAATAAGATATGATACCAAAAATGATTTATATCCAAATGATGCACATATATCAATTCCTTGAATCTATGTGTCGATTCTATCAATGATCAATGATTTTGTTGAAAAATAATAAAAAACCCTATTATTTTTCACTAATTTAGGAATATAATTGATTTTTATTAAAAAAAATAAGAGCATATGAATGGTCTCTATAAATATAGACTCAGCAATTTGTAATCATGTTATTAAACCATTTTATATTTTATAAAGAGAGGAGATAAAATTGAAGGTGATTTTTTAAAATCAATAGAAGAGGGATGCTAGGTACATAGAGTTATAATCATTCAAATATAATGATATAATTTGAATTATGGAATAGTCTAAATTGTTCCCATAAAACATATCATTCTTTTTAGTTTCTAAATGATTCCACTAGCTGACCATTGGCTGATAGTGAAACTAGGACTTCCTAAGAGCCCCACTATCTAGCCACTAGTCTCTAGGTTGAACTAGTTTACCTTAGGTTCCCAATAAGATACATAGTGAGATATGTATGTATGAAAAATATCATATTTACTTCATTATATAAACAATGAATAATATATCCAAGATGATAGAGATATTGTTTCATTGTTAAGTCATTGTATGCCAACCATCGGATCCCACAACAATTTCTATGCTCTTAAATTACTCTGTATCACCTCAAATTAGATTAAAATATATTCAAATGTTATGAATCAATGATAACAGTTTTACCAAAAATACAGTATGTTACATCTAACTTGGGTGTTTATATTTTTTATAAATTAAGGTAGAATGGGGATATATGACTGGAAGGTAATATTTTCTGTGATTGTATTGATAGAGGAAGAATATGCACTATTTTTTCATTGATAGAATATGTTTATGAAACGTGTGTTCATTAAAAGGTTTAAATTCATATAGATGGATTGATCACATATAGAATATTTAAAAATTTATCAACATGTATTGAAGAAAAAATTATTCACAAATAATTAAATATATGTTTCAAAAACTGTAATCACTAGTCCTAATAGAGACAATGCTTCAGATATCATATGTGTTGAGAAATAGGAATAATTACTTCTATTAATCTAGATATTCATGTAGTTATGAACATTTAGAAGTGGTATAATGGAAAAAATGATCATCCAATTATATTAAGAAGATTCATTTAAATAATAAATTATAAATATATCGATATATTCTTGAATGAAATAGTATGGGTGGTGTGACACATAATTTGAAGATATAATGGATTCAATAAGTGGTCTTTATCTGTGGATATATAGATAGGGAATACAGTAGGGAATTAGTTATAATCATGGAGGAATATTTATTTGACCTATTTATGAACTAACATTATAACATCATTTAATTATTATTATTTTTCATTTCTAATATGGTGTTGAGAATAATTTTATTATGGGTAAAGAGTATTTGATTAAAAAAAATTAGTAATGATCATATGAGAATGAAAATTAATTTTATAAATGGATGTTTAGGGATAGTATATTGGGTTTTATATTCCACGTACTTGTATACCATAAATATATTAAATATATAAATTCATTATAAACATCCTTCAATAAAAAAAAACACACAATTTTAACCATAGAAAATTTCCCAATAAATATAAGAATTGAGTCAACTGTATACATAAAATACTATATATATATATATATTAGAAGAATATTAAAATTACTATTACATTACAAAACGCATGCTATTCTCATATAATGATCATTTCTTCGACCATTCCATGAATCCAATATTTTATAATACAATTTCAATAAGTCCCAAAAATATCCGCGCACAATATAATCTTATAAACATTAAATATATATCATGATCCTCGTATCCTAATAAATAATAAACATAATAAGGGTTAGCATATATTACTTATAAGTGTAAAAAATTTCATTATCTATTAAATATGATAATTAATCATCTGATGAGAATATAGTTTCGAAAAATTAATTGAATCACATGAGAATATAATAAGGAAATCATACCAAAATAACATAGTCCTAATGTCTTGAGTCATGGGTTACAGATTGAACTTTAAAAAATAATTCAATAAATGAAGTAAAAATCATAAGTCAATAATCATCATTGAAAAAAATCAAAACATATGAATAATAATGTGGAATAATCATGTGGAATATACAAAAAAAATAGATAATAATTTTCTTTTTCATAGATTAGTTATATGCTCTTAATGGAATCACCTAATCAGATTAATCAATATTCATATCTTAATAGAATAATCAAACTAAATATTTTGAAGATCCTATCTTATTGGTGTCTCTAAACTAGATAATTTTGACATCACAACTTAATGGAATAACCTAAAACATTTATAATAATATAATACAATGGAAACACCTAAACATAATATTCCAAAATCATATCTATAAATACAATCCCATTACAAAATGAAATTGTGCTATTTATTAGACTCACCCATCATATTGATAAATACCTTGAACCATAAAAAATACAAAAGAGATGTTATTTGTTCATAAAACACAGAACAACTTACTTTATATCCAATAATCACAAATTATTAAATTCACCCATATCAATATAATTATTTCAAAAAATTTCAACAAATTCCCAAATGAAAATAATATGAAAATAAAATTTCTAATATTATAATAACATTAGAAAATTTCATGTTAATTTAAGATGAAATAAAATTTTCTTATGATAACCATGAAAAACTACATGAAAATTTAGAATAACAATTACATTTGAAACTAATGAAAACCTAACGAGGAACATTAATTCAGAAATATTTTAGTGGAATTATGAAAAAGGAATTCATTCTATAAATGAAAAAAACATTACCTCTAGGATATTATTTAGTAATTAAATAATTACCCATATAGAATATATTGAAAATAATACTTTTAAAAACCCTCACAAAATATCATATATTTGATAATTACCATAATGAATCAATGAAATATAGATAATCAATTTTTTTTTATAATATAAATAATGAGTATATGATAGAAAAATAGTTAGGAAAATTTCACTAAAACATTAAAGAAATGTTTTTAAATAAAACCCATTATGGATTTTATAATAAATATCACTTGACATAAATAAAATGAAATGGAAATTTTAAATACCATAAATATAATATGAAAATAATCTCATAGTTTAAAATTGATTTTTATAATCAATATAAATAAATATATGAGAATAATTTGAAATGAGTCTCAACAAAGGTAAACTAAGATGAAAAAATAACAAATTTTTAAAGCACTAATAAAAATTTATGAAATAAATAATTTGAAATAAATAATTAAATAAGATGAATAATGTTTTAATAATGATAAATAAATTTTTAGATGAATTATAAACACACTATAAATGAAAATGGTTCATAAAATTAAATATGTATCAATGAAAAAAGATATAAAAAAGAACCCTTATGTATATTATAGATCTTGAATTAAATTCCCTTGAAAGAAAAAAATTGATTTGGTTTTTAAATTATATTGAATTATATTGAAATGAATATATATGGAACTGAATGGAAATTTATTGGGAAGAAAACCATATAATAGGAAACATTGTACACTATATGAAACATGTCTTCATAAATTAATATTAATGCCAAAAAATAGCATTAATTTCTATGTTGTTGGATGCACTATATCCTCCCTATATAATTTATATATATAATAAAAATATCTATTTTAATATTATTTTTAATTTATTCCATACATTTATTGTTTTGAATTTTCTATTGTTAATTGATTGTTTATAAAATTTACAATTATGTTTTGACCATTCTGTTTCTCGTACATGTTTCAATTCAATATTATTATTCATGAAACATTTTCAGGATTTTAAAATGTTACAAAAAAATTATTATATGTTTAAAAATTAATATATTTTTGGATTCTCATAACCATTTCATAGAACATGTGGTTATGGATCTCAGGGAATGCTAAAAATTAAATTTTATGTGATTATTTAGTTACGAAAAGAACTAATGTTCTTAGTAAATATACATTTAAATATTACCGCATTAGAAACAAGAAACCAGATTAAATTCATCACTATAAAATATTATCACAAGTAGTTATGTTTTCCTACTCATGGATGATATAAACATTATAATTATGTCTATTATGTGTCAAAACCATGAAAAACTGTAGTAAATTGTCAAGGTTGAAAGAGTATGAAATTGTTATTGTGTATTAGTAATATAACAGTTACAGGTGATTGGTGATTTATAAAAAAAATTGAATGTAAAAAAAATAAGTTTAGTTATATGATTAATATAAATTAAAGATAATTGTAGGATGTTGTTACTTACCAAGAGTTTTTGTATACATGTATTTGGTGATTAAACCTTATAAACTCAATTTACTAACAATATTATCAATAAAATAAAAGAATATATATGTATAGGAATTTAAATGTTCTAAATTTCACAAATAGTAAATAAATAAAATGTTTGACCATTTATTTATATTAGTGATAAATAATGAAATACATAATATCATATTTGTGGTAGTCTCTATATATAATGGGAATTTATTTCATTATCTAATGAATGAGAAAAATGTAGATTATGGTTATTAAATCAAAAAAATTACATTTTATTATAATAATGATACTAACTCTATTATATTATGTTGTTCATACAATATTTTTAAGAGGTGTAAGAAAATATATACATGGAAGATCTCTATAATAAAAATAAACTCTTCCTTGTTTATCTCCTAGTAGGCCTCTCCATTTGCATTATTGGACTATCAATTTAGTGAGAAAAGAACCTATAGGATCTGGATAGAGGGTTTTTGTAATTTTTATTACCTTTTGGTCACGATAGTAGGGGTCATGTGAAAGGATCATGGGTTATGTTGAAGGATTCCTTTTACAATAGAGATGTGTGGCAATTTTGAAATATTAATTTCATGATATAAAATTCCTTTAATATTCATGGAAGGTGGAATAAAAATTTTTAAAAATTGATAATGGATATTTAATAGCTCTATTAATACTCCAAAAAATGATTTAATGTGTTTTTTTATATTTATTATATTTAACGCTTGATTTTAATGTTTTCCCCTATTTTAACATTCATCGTTAGAGAAACATTAAATTTTTTTAATTTATTATTTTTGACTAAAAACTGAATGAACCGTATTATAAAATTGATTACATAAGATTGTAAATTCATTGAAAATTTTAATACAATCAGATTATGTACTTGTTAAAAATAATTTTTAATAAATGTACAATAAATACAACACAAACAGTTTTCAGAAAAAAAAAATTTTTTATGCATAAAGAAGAAAATACATCAAAATCATATATAGTTTTAATTTTTGTGAGATTTATTAGTATACGGTTAAATAAAAAATAATTTTTTTATTTATTAAATAAAAAAATGAATGATCATCATGAATTATTTACTAAATTAAGAATAAAAAATTTAATTTTTTATTATAATAAAATATTTTATAAGATCCAAAAAGTCAAGAATAGTTTATTAACATAAAAATATTAATTTTAAATGTATTATTTTACTAATTAAATTCTAATTTTCCTGGAAATTTTATTTTATATTTTTATGTAATTCTAATATCACTGTGACGACATAAAAGCAACTATACATGAAAAAATTGTAATTTTCACTATTCACCCAAAACTATACCAGTTTAGAAAAATCAAAAAATATCATCCAAATAAATTTTTTAAAATATGTATTCAAAAATTAAATTCATTTTACAAAATCATTATTATAAATTTTATAAAATAATATTTTAAATAAAACCACATAAATTTTTGAAATACAATTCATTTTAAAAAAATATTTTTTTTAAATGAAAAATCATATCACTAATTCATTCCTTGATAAAATTATTTAGTATGATATCAATTTATGGAAAAAACATTAATTAACATCTATAAAATATTTAGTAATTATTTTATAAATTAAAAATAAGACATTATGTTAAGTAAATATTCATAAAAATTAAATATAGTATTCCTTGAGAGATGATGTAAAATAATAATAATAAATTTATTATGAGTTTCTAATTTATTATATAATATCTCATGAGAAAATATATAAACTGATATAATGTTTCACCCATGTATGTACAAAACTCCTCTTGGTGTCTATGATTGGGTCTAACTAACCTACTACCAGAATGTATTCTACTTATCTAATCATGAGTCCCACATAGAGGGAATGGAGAGTTTCACTTATTCTAGAAGAGAGAGTAACAAACCAACCCATGTTATGAGGATCATTAAAAATATAATTGGTGTAATTTCCTATGGGGAAAAACATGTAACTTGGAGGCTCACATCAGATAATTTTTTCGCACTATAGTGCACTCACATACGAAATAATTGAACATCATCAAGTGTCACTATAATGTGGGTAGATTTAGATAGCATTGGGTAATTTCAATGGGGGGTTTGTAGTGTCCAATGCAATTTATCACTACCCCTATTGCCCATGTATGGGTATAACCACCCCATTTACAATAGTTATAAAATTTATCATTTCATATGTCCCACATTATGACATAGAGAGGTTCATATAAGACTAAAGAAAGTAATGTGATCCAATACCAATCCTGAGGAAATTTCATAGTTTAATAGATGTAATTCCCTAGCGGTAGACAACCATATGGAATGAGGCCTAAATAAAATTTTGTCATGCAACTTTTGAGTACACTTGGGAGGTTGGAAAGACCTAGATCAATCCCAGGATTATCCATCCTCAATCCCATCGTATAGAAAGTGTATCCATATCTAACAACACATTCATTTATTTTACTTGGAAATAAACTTATCAATCATCATATATATAAAGGAAATATTCATTAATGACATCAAATTCCGTTAAATATATACTTAAAAAATATATAAGAATCACCACATCAATCACCAATACATATTGAATCATTTACAATAAAACTCGATACTTGGGGTCAATAATAACCCCATAAAATATTGAAATACACCAAACTATATATCCAAGTGGGGTGGTGAACTAGTGGTCTATTTGGAAATATTATTATGCTATTAAATTCTTCTTCATAATATTTTAAAGGTTCATAATCCACTAAATGATTTATCAAAACAAGGAACTGATGTGTATTAATATTAAATATTTAGAATCACAAAATATTTACTATGTTCAAAATAAATATATAATCCTTACTGAGTTAGTTAGACCCCCTAGAATAAAATATTCACTATCAAACAATTTAAGACAACAACAGACTATACATGTTTGATAAACACAACGTCATACTGTGTTCCTATATTTCTAGTAATAAATATAGGACACTTCTAACTTATAACAACTACTAGTCTTCTTATTCAATTTTTTATGATGGACACCCCACTAGAATGAACTTGAACCATTACAATAAATGTCTTCCTCCAAAATCATACATGATCCTTGTTACTAATGAGAATCATCATAATATTGAGTACTAGACATTAGAATCAGTTATCTCAATAATAATTCCACATATGTTCCTATCTATATTCATCTCATCTTCGTGAAATACTCAATAATTTCAACTTTAACGACTCATAACTTCATATATTGTTATTATCATCTAAATACTAAATGAAAATGTATTTTCAATTTTATCCCTCTAAAAATAATATTCATTGATACTTATATAATAATAAAAAAATACACTAAAAAATTAACCATTAATAATATTATCAAAATATCATAGTTAAATTCCCATATTTATATTATGTGAATCCCACAATCATTGATAGCATGATCATCTCATTGAATTAATTTTACAAATTTAAATATTTCTCTTAATTTTATTTTCATTTAAAATTTTAATTAAAATGAAAAAATAAATTTCATTATTACTTTTTATTCCCCTTTAGATGAAATATTTAAATATTAATGATCACAATAAATTACTCAAAAATTACTTTTTTTACTGCAAAAACATATCATTTATCTCTATGGTGAGGCCAATAAATCCATGTGGCATTGTCAATCCTCTAAGGTGTAGCATTGATCATTTCCTCAAGAATACCTACTTTTTCTTTGATAGTATCTTTTTTTTTCATGTATATTTCCAAATAAGAATTAAGATGAATATAATCCACACAAACCATTTCTTTTTACCTTAAAACATGATGGTGTAAATCTCTTTTCTCTTACAGTGTGGCTATTTATTTATGGTTCATCCATCACCATAGTTCATTTAAAAAATTATTCCATGTTCTAAGCATTTTCTTTATGGGAAATGATGATTCTCATCATTTACACTTCAAAAAGGGATGCATTAAAAAATTATATTCTATGTCATTACCTTGGCTTCATACACTTACATGACCTGTGGAAATTTTGTTTTACCTTTACAAAATTAATTTGTACCCCAAGAGATGATTAGAATTTTGTTTATTTAAGATATAGAAATCAAATGATATCCTTAGGGAGATAACCTAAATACCCTTACATAGAAATTTTTTTCGACAATATAACTGATATAACACATGGGATACCATTATACAGTCACATAGTTACCATTACTTAGGGTTATTTTATAATTACACGAAATGGGATATTTAGGGGTTACACTAACATGGTACCATAAAATACATGTATTTATCCAAATTTAACATTAAAAAATTATACCAAGAATCAGTTATCTTTTTGAAATGCCAACATAACCTAATACACCCTCATCCTTCAATTTACATATCCTAAATGTACCTTTATGAACCACGTATAAAGGAATATAGACGGTTACATAGGAATCAATTTTAGCATAATAAAATATGAGGACTTCTACAACACCTCATTCTCAAATAAGAAAATAGAAAACATTAATTTCATGGAGAATATATTGTTATGTATTCCACCAACACATTTCACTAATTTCAATGATGATTATAGAATCGATCATTGAATATAAAATGATAAATTCAGAAGAATTCTAACGATTTCCATTATCCAAATCCATAACAATTATCTAAGGATCCTCAATTCACTCACAAAAACATATTTAATATCTAATAAAAAATTAACCATTAGTCTCAATAATCCCCCTATATAATTTTTTTCAGTAAATATTTACATTTTAAAGATAATTTTTTTGAATTTTCTATTGCTAATTGATAACCAAATTTGATGGTCAATTTGACTGACATCTCTTCACTTAATTTTCTTTTCATAGAACTCAAATAATCTTACCTTTTTTTCTAGGACAAGGACTATACCACATGGAACATTCAAAATAGAGCCTTTAGTTTTTATACTCTATGTATAAATTTAAAAAAATGATGAAAACAAGATATATAAATCCATGGATTTCTATGATCACCATATAAAACCATGAATATTATATTATGTTCAAAATTTAATAATTTTCAAATATGGGTTTTAAGAAAACATTTCTTTTTAAAATAAACATAAATGTTTTATGCATATAATAAAACATAAAAAAGATCATTTTCAAGCCATGTAACTTCCCCATTTTCCCTTGTTTTGATAATAAACACTCCATCTTAAAAGGTGCATTTAATATAATTATAAAAAATAGTTATAACTATGTTTAAAATACCATTTTATTTAGGTTTTAAATGTTTCCTAATTTCTATATTCAGTATGCTTTTATAAAATGACATATTTTTATCAATTTTTATCATACCCATTGGATACAATAATTTTTTTAATGGTCATAAAAAGACTCCATTATAGAAAATTTATTCATACTCTCCAAAAATGGTTATCTGAGAATTCTCCTTCGATTCCCATAAAGTTAGCTAAAAAAATAATAAAAAATATGGAAGGACCTCTTGGTTTCATATAACAAAATTCACGTTGAGAGAATCCTCTTAATCTGGGAAATTCGTTCCTTCTAATCTAAACATCAGAAGATTTATTGTGATTTTATATCTATTATTTGTCTCATGTGTTTTATTGTATTATTTATTTCTTTGAGCATATTATTTTCTAATACTTTATAATTCATCTTTTGTATCATATATATTCTTGGTTCCATTTTTAACATCTTCTCTTTAGTTTTGACTATATTTTTGTGAAACAAACTACAAAATACCTTCAATAAATTTATCGACATCTCTCAATTGATTATCCAATTTAAATTGATCTAGAGAAACCAATCTAATCTAATTATAATCATATTTTTATCATAATTATTACATGACTTACCATTAGATTCATTTTTAATTATATTACCTTTTACAATATATAGAACATATTCTTTTATCCTTTAAATGAATAACCCATTATAGTGACATTCCAAAATTGAATCATCAACTAACTTATTTGAGAATATGAAATTTATTTAATAAATATATTTTTTGATGTAAATATAGTTATATGTTTTTTTCTTAAAATTTTTTCATTATATTCTCATTTAACCCCCTACTTTATTATTTTTCCCATAGTGAAGCCATATTTCATCACAAATAAGAGGCATTGTGTCTTTGATTTCCACAAAAGAAGAATAACACTTGAAATTTTATCGTCCCAACTTGGTTATAGATCTATCCACATTTATATTTTTGTTTTCCAATTGAAAAAAGACATCACATTATTGGGGTGGGGGTGTGGATTCTTTATAATATTCCAAACATCCCTTATGGTGGATAACTACCTCTCACAGTGATGGACCCGTATGTATTTTTTTCCATATCGAAACAATTATATAACATAGATTTATTTTGAAATTAATTTTTTCCAAATATAACTTTTTTAAATAATTTTTTATTCTAAGAGGTATGATATGATACACCTTATACTATTATAGTCGTACAAACGTTTTATTTTACCATGTTTAACACATATAATAATATGAAACATAGGGATTTTGTCTCACCCTTTTCAACTTCCCTTGCAGCCAGTTCCATTTAGAGATATATAATAATAATTTCATGTTCATCATCTCTTGTATTGTTTTTTATCTTTTCATCATAGGAAACATCCTTCTTATAATGATATTCTATCTCTAAAACAACAAGTTCATTTTATTTATCATGCTTCACCATTTCATTCATAAGTAATCATAACTATCATATAAAAAAATAATTTTTAATTATTCCTCCCACTCCATTTATGAAATTTATTCTCCATTATAACTACTACATTCTGGATCATTTCATGTCAATGCATTATAAAAGAAACTGAAATTAACATATAGGGTAAAATTTATTGAATAATATTAATATTATTTTCTATTTTGTTATGTATTATACCTATTATATCATTCCTTGTTATTATTTACCAATTTAACATTGTGAGGTATCTAATGACTATAATATGATTATATTTTATTATATTTATTCCTTGGATGATTATTTCAAAAAATGACCAGAGTCACCAAATTTGAGGAATTTTGGTATTTATGGACTATTTCTATTCTACGTCACCCTTTTGAATAATTTTGATATAAGATAAATTTTTTACATTGAAATATTCATCATCCTCTACATTTTATTCCTTAGATTCATTAGCCTCATATTCTATACCTTTTACTTTTTTCACATCCTCAAAAATCATTTAAACTTTTTTATTTTTTCTAAAAGTTGGATCCCTTCAATGATCATTAGTTATTATTATGTTTTTTAGCTCATTAATTTTTTATTATTATCTTTAGTCAATGTGTGATATTTTTCAATCTAACTAATATATAGAGTCATCATGTTATTTTTAAAAATTATGGGACCTTATTTCATATCAATATATCCTTGAATATTTCTCACAATTTTTTAACTATGGTAATATATTAATTATAGGTATCATCGTTTACTATATTCCAAATATCAAATTATAAACTATAAATAATAATTTAGGGTTCTTTGAATTTCAAATTACCTTTCTATATGATTTAAAATTTCATTTAGATTTATTTTTTCCTTGTGGGTATTCGTGAACTTTTCATATACCTTTTATGATAGGAACAAAAATATCAAATTATGATCATTTCAATAAATCCCCGAATTTCACTAATAACCTTTTTTCATAGAAGAATAATCAAAATTATGGGGGAAGCCAATTTTTCAAGAATCATTCACTTATAATACCATAGATTTGAGATTTAGTAAGATCATATTACATTACCTATGATAAATATTTCAATATAAATTTTTAACACATTTATTTTTATCATATTTATGATTATCTATCATTCAAAATTATTGTTGGATCATTGGATGGAACCTCACATATATGCCATTATAAGTTCCCCATTTTAGATGGACCATTAGGGGGGGTTACTTAGTGTATTTATTTCAATTACTCTTTTATTTAACTAATCCTATCATACATGATAATGTTCACAATAAAATCAATAATTTCTCTTATACTAACATTTCTATGTACTAATTACTAGACAGTGTTGTACACAATTTTTACATGGTTTAATATAAAGAATATCTCCTTAAATCATGTTTAGAAACCCAATAAAATTATTAACAATCATATCTATGAATATATCCTTTTTCTATCTTTGTTTGATCAATATAAAGTCACAAATTTATCCG
Organism: Viscum album; assembly: GCA_963277665.1. NCBI lineage: Eukaryota > Viridiplantae > Streptophyta > Magnoliopsida > Santalales > Viscaceae > Viscum > Viscum album. The sequence continues at coordinate 1,776,475,581 of OY728165.1, read as the reverse complement.
CCACAAATAGTACAAACTAGATGTTACACCCCCTTTCAGAACTAGTATGACTTTTCCATTAATTTGTTAGGGTTAATCTAAAAATAGAAATATGTTTAACCCTATGGATTAAAATAGTATTATATGGTCTTATAGGTTAATATTTTATAATTTATGTTTTCAAGATATTATGTTGTGGTGTGTACATTTACTGGTCTCAAAACTCAAACAAGATATAATGCAATATAGATTCTCACTAGCATCAATAAATAAATAAGAATATCACATTTAGGATCTATTAACATCATCTTACATTATTCTACTTTATATATTGAATGCATGAGGGTTCTCAATATTCATACACAAAATATTCATTTATTTTGATACTACTATCATGTATATCTATATATTCACAAAATCATCAAAAATGATATTCAATTTCTATCACTGCAAATATTTTCCTAATTAAATTTTAGATATCCCAAAAATTTTGGTACCATGATATTCTAGTTAATATAATCTTATTTATTTACTTATTTATCACACTTTTAATGTCACTATAATTAACAATAATTTTTTTAATTAAATCCTCTAATGTATCGACATTCACTCATGTACATGCTATTTAAATATCAATTTTCATTGAATTTTCCTTTAATATCACATGAATGACTACTATTGTGCATCCATTATCTCCATAGTCCAATAAAACCCCTTATTATATATTTAATCCTCCATGATGCATCATTATCTATTGCTTTAGGAACATGAACTAATTTAATAATAACTTATTCTTTATTTAACATAACCCACTAAAATGAAAGTACACTATAAATAAGGCTCACTAATCTTTTCATTTTATCATTATGGTACACAGTGAAAATCTCTTTTTTACTTTGATGTGTCTGTTTCATTATGGTGAAACTATCATCATAATTCATTTCAAAAAACTTCCATGGTGTCATCCCTTACTCTATAATGGATGAATATTCTTGTAATTTTATTATCATGTAGTCCTTCAATATGGTATTTTCTCTGTCCTATTAGCCTTACATTATTACCCATATGTGATATTTTCAAATTTATTTTTACCATTACACAAGTATTTTTCCCTAATACAGGAGATTATATACATTAACGTGGTCTGGATAAATCATTTTTTACCATTGCATAAATCACATAGATACCCTTACATAATCATTATTGAAATTAAAATATTTGTAGAACTCATGGGTTAAAAATAAGTTTCCTTTAAACAATCCCCAAAAACTACATGATTACCCTTTTTTGAGACGTGGTTTTCACATGTTACACTTAAAAAACCTTGTTGAATGACATACAATTCCCTCATTTACCCTTACACAATTCCAAAGATCCATTTTTAACATTATTAAGTGTCTTTTTACCCATACAAAGCATCATGTTTACCTTTTTTATCTTAAATTTTCGTTTACAAAAAATTTATCAAAGAATAATAACCGTTATTTTGGTTTCCATTTAAAATAAAAAATATTTCGGGCTTTATCGAACCCCTCATTATCAATTTGATGGTCGTCTAACATTATTCACATAAAGAGAAAAAGGTTCCTTCATCTGTAAAATAAATTAATTTATTAATTTTAATATCTTAACATCATTCATTTGATATTAATGGATAATTTCTCATGTATAAAATCCAATTCCATTAAATGAAACCAAAATATTTATCCTACATTTACCACTTCACTAACCAATAAATACGGACTCATTAATAAGAATAATATTAATGGAAACAAAATATAAAAGCTTAAATAATATATATTAAATCATTGTCATGATTTTAAAATAAGGATACAAGTAATATCTTACAATAAATAATTGGATAGTCACATTATCCACCCTAAATAAATTGGTCCCTTTCAGTTGCGTGTTCTAACTAAAAGAAAGGGTTTATAAGGAGACGAAGAAAAAAATTTATAAGATCTATTTCAAAAGAAAAAATTGGAGTCTCAAACCCATAAATTTCAATTTTTCCACAATAATTTCTTATTGAATGGAAGTGAAGGAAAATAAAATAAATACATAGAGGAAGATAAAATAAATTTACATATGTTAAAAGAAATACATTTTTTATTTTCTTAAATTAAATTTAATCCTCTTTTTTAAACCAATTAAAAATAAAAAAAATAGATTGCATAAATAAAGATAATACTCAATGAAATATGAATAAGTGATCATAAAAATATGTAAAAATTAAATCTCCAAAACCATAATATACTAATAATTACCCATGTATAAGGAAAATAATTCCGTAAATAATGTAACCCTAAAACTCTTGGAAATATTATTTAACCAATTGGAAAACTAATAAATATATTTATATAATAACATATTCCCCAAAATGAACATAATTTTTTATCACCAACATCATAAATTCACTAATAATGTCTGTACCAATGACATATTAAGCATAGTCATACTTTTTGAAAATATAAATTAATAATTTTTCAAAATCAATAAATTATAAATCCTAATTAATCAGAACTACCTGAACATCGAATCACATAATAAAATCAATGGCCACCATTTTTCAATAATTAATTATTCATAAAAATAGTAAATGTACCAAAAATTTCATTAATAAAGATAAAATTCAATCACATAAAACCATAAATGGGGCTTATAGGCCTTTGAACATCTGATAAACATTAAAAACATAATCTCATAATGATATAAAATACACATAAAAAATTTTATCTAACAAATTCATTACCTATGATGTTATTTAAACCCTTCTCTAATAACAATTGAGACATCTGAAATTCATACACCTATATTCGGTGCTAGAATCATAATCGATACTCAGTTGTTTTGATATTAACTAAAGCACCACAAAATTCAATATCCATAATTAAAATACCATTAAAACATTGAGATATCTATATACTAAAGACCTGTTAGGTTTGACATTTTATATAAATATGAAATATAAATTACATAAAAAATAAATGTTTTTCTAACCCAATTGACTTTTCCCCACTATAACAAATACTACTTTTTTACCAAAATTATATAGATTGTACAATAATGTCTTCCAAACCTAATTTCCACCCAGTGATATCATATGTACAACATTTCATCATAACACATGGAAACTAAAATGTAAAAAAGATGATATCTAAATTCCTTTAACATGAATAATTTTATATTCCATAATAGAATAACTTAAAAATATAATTCCAACCTCATATCTTAATGGATTCAAAGAAATAAATAATTCTAATATAACATCAAAATGAAATCATCTAACCACATAATTAAACTATAAAATATTTATTGGGTGACATAACTACATAATGAAATCATTATAAATAATGGAATAAAATAAATAAATAATTTCATCAACAGATCATCGTAGAATTAAAAAAATCCCACTGCACTAGAGGACTATATCAAACCCACCATTGATCAATTATATTTTATAAGAACCATAACATTAATATGTTACAAGGAAACATTGATTTTACTAATAAAAATAGAAAAAATATTTTAATTCTCAACCCATAATACCCAAAAAATATTACACCATAAAAATAGTTTGATTAAAAAATGGGTTAACTAGTTTTATATTGCTGGTAAAATTAATGAAAAACCAAGATTACCACTTAATAATTATAAAATTTCTTCATAAAAAATAATTAATATATTTTTAGGATATCGAGGAAAATTACATATTATAATGTGAATAGAATTTACATTGGAGAGCCCTTAAATTAATTTGATAATTATTCATTAATAAATATGGTAAAATGTGTTTATATACTAAATATCGAAAAAAAATCAACAGCTTTACAAAGATAGTTAAAAAATTATATTTAAAAATATATTGAATGGATAGCTTTTTATACAGTTGAAAAAATTCATTGATATTATAAAATTACATGAAATTATAATATAAATAATGAAAAATAACTTATATAAATTCTACTAATAATATCAATGTGGGAGAAAAAGTGTTACATTAAATAATTTTGATCTTTGAAAGTAATATTTTTAAAAAAAACATTCAGTATTTAACATTAACAATCCATTGAATGATATAATCTGAAATTGAATTTAAAATACTATAATGTGGATAATAATTTTATTTAGTGTTTTAAATATGAATTATATACAATGTATAAATTAATATAGGTTCATAATAGAGAACACATAAAAAAGAAATATAATTTAGAAAAAGAAACATTGCATATTTGGTAGACATTTAATAAATAACCTTTGAATTATTGAACATGTAATAATAAATTATATAATATGAAAAATCAGAATAAATGAAATTTTATTTAATTAGTAAGTAGATAAAAAAATATAAATTATAATAGGTTTATAACATTATATAAGTCTCAAGGAATGATGATTTAGGAAAAGAACTCATGTGGATTTTATAACATATGAATCCAAATAAAATGAATGATACAACATTATTTATAATTTTAAATACCACAATTTATATGAATTAAAATTATATTCTATCATTGGGAATTAAATTAATAGAACACCATATACAAAGGAAAAATGTGCACTAAACGATACATGTCTCAATGAATTAGAATTCAGACCTAGAAACCATTACCTCTAATGCCCGATTTCTTCAACATGTTATAAATTTCCTATATAAGATTTTTAGATTTAACCTTAATATGAATAAATCCCTATTTTAGTTATTTAATTCTATACTATCAATTAATAATTTATTACTTTATAAATATTAATTCTTTACTATTAGATTTATCATTTCTATGATAAACATTTTATAAACCTTACATATTTCCATTTGGTGGTTCTTGTACATTATACTTGTTTATGATTTCATCTGCTCTATAATTTTCATTCTAATGTAACAAATTATTTTACTATTTTTTTGATTCACAAAGCCATTTCAGGAAAATTATGATGATGGATTTATAAAAATGATCAATATTTCATTTTTTTGATTATTTATTTTACAAAAAATTTAAGTTATTAGTAAATATACATTCCAATATCAACCCTATATAATTATGAAAATATAATAAAATAATGATATTTATATATTATCATACGGGTTTATGTTTTCTTATTGATTCATTAAATCAAAATTATAAAAAAGTTCATGCATGCAGTAAAATATACAAAAATAAGAGCTTGTTATAAATATTGAATATATATGAAAAATCTATTATATTGAAACAATATATATGATATAGAAGATTAATGGGTTAAAAATGTTATAATGTAAATAATAATATTCAATTAGAGGTTATTTTTATGTATTAATTAAATGTAAAAGTATATAGTTATTACAGAAAATGTGTCTTAGTATACTTGTTTTTGGGAATTATATTTTTTGAGGACCATAAATTGTTAATATTGTAGATCACCCAAATGTGTTGATAGCTATGAGGGGGTGAATCAGTCATCGTATATTTAGAATTATTTTTAATTAATTAAACATATTCACCATGTTACAGTTCATAATCATCTTAATTAAATTATATAGTCTTACCTCTTTTACAAGTTTCTAGAAATTTGTGAGCCAGCTCAGATGGGGAAAAGAATGTTACACTGAAGGAAACAAATTTGGAGATTTCATCCAAGACCGGGTATATAATGAAAAAATATGAGCAACAATGAAAATAAATAATATTATTTTAAAGGTAGTTCCAGCATTAACTAATTTTAATAATATTTGTAGAAGCTAGAATAATTCTTCTAATTTATAAACATTTAATGAATGCTTTTTAAGATTTTATAATGAAATATCAAATTTTTTTTCTTCATTATGATCATTTTGAATATATATATATATATATCTATTTATTGATAATATCAATAATTTTTTTAAAATTTTATTTTTGTAGGTATCAAGGGTATTTAAGATGAAATATTTTAGTGGGAATATAAGGTAATGTTATAGATAAGTCATTGGCTGAAATAGACGGCATATAAAACACCCTCATAATTATGTTGAAATTATAGGATGTAAAAAATGTATGTCCAATGAAATCATTGTTGTAGATATTCAGTTATTTCAATTTAATGTTTGCAAGAAATATTTATTTGATGTTTTTTTGGTAAAATCCTTCCATGAACATGAAATATGGAAATATGTATCTATATATATCACTATTGATCATATAGACGTTAAAAAAATAATAGTAAGGATGATTTAAATTTATACTCAAGAAAAAATAAAAATAAACGAGAAATAAATAGAAAATATGGAGATCAATTGGGAATATATACTAAGGTTTTTTTAGAGGATAACATATCACTCGATATACATTTTTTGGATCAGGAGGTGAGATTGAATAATCAAGAATCATCATAAGAACATATATTCTTAATTATATTCATTATTCTCTCACCCATGTTTTCGTTAAAAATAATTATTCATATAATTTCATGATATAAGTATTTATAGAAATTAATGAATCTTTCATAGGGAAGGTATTCGATGAAAAAGAAATTGTCTTATGTAATAATGATGTTTTAATTTCTGGTTGATGATTTAATCCATATTCTAGGAAATTATTGATGGTAAAAAATACTGGTGAAGCCATCACATGAGGGTTTTATTAAGAAATATTGAGACAATATATGTTCCCCAATGTTTTTCTGAAATATTGGCTGCTCCAAATAAAATATAATGGTAAATAACCTATGAAATCTAGATAAATTATACATGAATAGAATAGAAAAATATTCACATTCTATTGTTGACGTTTTGGATATTTGGGAACAATCCATTAAAATATTAGAATAAAATTTACTTTTATTAAATTAATAAGAGACTATTGTAAAGGGGATGTTAACATAAAATTAAATGGTGAATATACCAGTGCTGGTGAGATAAATTGTTAAATATGAAAGAAACGTACAAAAAATCTGTGTAAAAAATTATTATTTTTTATATATAATATCATACAGATAAATATGAATTTTCTTATATCATATAAATAAGTAAGATATACACTCCTACATAAAATTAGGATGGAAATATTTCCAGAAAATCTTTTACCATTAGAAGATAATGCTCAGTTGCATGAAGTGCATTGAAAACCTGATAATGAATAAAATACATGTCATAAGGGAAGATCTATGTTTAATGTTTTCTTTCTAATTATTTGAACTTTATGTGATAAAACCCTCCCATTATATTAAATAACATAATTTCTTGGAAATATGCATGAACAAATGGGGATTTGTATGGAAAGGATGAGAAAATATTATCAAATATTTAAAGTAGTGACCATAAATCCATCAAAAAAAACTAATATAAAATTATATTGAATTCATAAAATAAATGTGTTATATATGTGGATTATAATATCATATATATGATGTATGAATTAACAAATTAGTTTGATATATTTACTAAATTTTTATAAGGATAAAATTTCATAGACCCAAAATAAAAGTGTTTTAATAAAAAAATCCAAAATACTAAATCTATGGAGACCAATGAAAATATGAAGACCATGAAATACTAACTAGTTTTTTTGGAAAATGAACTAAAATTGGATAAATAATTATTGGATATTGAAAAACATATCAAAACTAGGGGAATGAATGTGGATTCAGATGATGTGAAGAAAATTTCTTGAAATGTCATCCATAACAAGAAATATTACGATTTAGAAAAACCGTGGTAGATATAGATATTCTATATAAAGTGTAGGTTAAAAGATTAAAACAATATAATAAAATAAAATAAAAATTAAATAAAAATAAAAATAAAAATAAATCCTCCAATGAAAATATTGGAATAATGGAATGGCCCTGGTTGATAATAAGTTCTTAGTCTGAGTTTAATTTATAAAGGAAAAAAGAGTCCCTCTTTATTCCATTATATATATAAATTTATACCAACATATAGGTAATTATTGGAGGTAACTATATTCTTTGATAAGTATAAATTATGTTTCAAATATTCTAAAACATCACTAAATAGTGAATGTGTAATTACTTAGAAGCATTCTAAAAATAGGGTGATGATGTTTGGGAAAAAACACACTTATCCATAATATAAAAGTATTTTATAATTATTATCATGATAGAGTTGCAATTAATCTATCAGGGGGAGAGATATATCTTATAAAATGATCTTTATAATGTCTTTATTTATGTGTGTGCCTGATATTTCCATTTATTAATAAAAATGATCACTTTGAACTGCAATAATTTTAATTGATACATATTGAGATTTATATCACATTTTTTTTGTTTATGTACATTATAGAAAAACTGTGTTATATAATTTTTATTTTATAAACATTATTAGTACAAATAGAATTATAGGTAGTTATGTAATGGCTCTTTTTAGGATCAGACTGTGGTATCATCCCTATAAGGACACTTCATCAAAACATTATATAATATTGAATGAAATGAATAATTTACATTGAGGATCTTTTTAGGTTTAGTGTTTTGGAGAATTAGGCCAAAACTGTTACATCTAAAAAAATTAAAAATTATAAACTTCAATTTTATAATAAATAAACAAAATCATTAAAAAAAGAGTCATGTATAGTTCCAGGTTTTAGAAATCATGACTTTTCCTTGATCTCATCCATGACCCTATTCATCTTTACATCCTGTGAGAAACATTTCAAAACATGGGATAAAATAGAAATCACCATATGATTTATAAAATAATGAATGGAAACATTATTCAACAAAAATATGTTTTTTAATATACCACAAAAAATTATAATATTTATGTATAACACATAGAAATCAAAAAAATGGTAACCTATGGAATCTATAACATACATACGTTGTAGCTTTCACAGTAACATAGGGAGTTATATTTGAAATACCCATCATAGTATTTTACATAAATCGATTAGGAGGAACATTATAATTTACCACTGTTTCATTAACTAATGCATTAGATATCTATCTTGGTTTCACCCTCTCTAGGTTTATGATGGAACCACCAGTATTCATAAACAATTCCCAAGAACCAGAACACCAAGAACAAGCCTGAAAGATAAAAACAGTTCCACATTGAGATCACAATATAACATTTCAATATGTTGAAATAATCAATGCTTTCTCAAATCCATTTTCAATACCAAAATACATAATAGAGTATATGGTATTAATTTTCCTTTTATAAATATGGAAGCATGTTAAAGAATCCAAATATAAAATAACGCTCATGGTGGTGGAAAGGTTATTGTCGCCGCATACATTAAAAAGAAACATTCCTTTTTTTTCATTTAGTAAATCCCTATTTAGAAAAAATATTCCCTTTAAATGAAATGAAAAGTCAATTGAGTTAATAAACCGTATAAAATAAAGTTGCATATAAAAAAAATATTCTTCAATGAAGGAGATTGAGATGAAGTCCCTTACAATGATTGTACCATTAGATTAAGGATACATCAATGACATAATTATGTCTGAAAAATATTAATACAACCAATATAAGTGGATATTATGTGTAAAAAAATTATTGGTCATTCACATATATTCATATAAAGACATAATCAAGAAGACTAAGTTTAACAAAATGAATTAAAATTGGGTTAATGAGTTCCCTTACAAAAATTTGATAGCCTAACGACCTCACTTAAAATTTAATAAGATGAGTGAAAAGGGTCTTTCATCACATGAAATTAAAATTTATCAAAGTAAGGATATATAATAATATATCACAAGATTTGAAAACTTGAATTTAATGAAAAAACATAATATTTGTCTTTGACTAAAAGCGATTGGTGAAATGTTCCATTACCGATTTGGTAACTTATGAAACATACACCAAATGAAATAAAGATTATACAATCAAGATGTAAATACCCATAAATAAAAGTATATTAAAAAATTAATTTAATCATGGTAAGTATATACACAACACAAAATTAAATATCGTCAAATAGAGTAGGAATATCACAAGAATAAAAAGTGGGATGAAAAGCCTTTACCTCATGTTTGACTTGACTCGTTTATTCCTTGTTCTTCCAGAATAATAAACTTATTTCTATTTATAATTTCTTTTGAACGTTTTAAAATTTTATTATTCCTCTTATATCAGTTATTACCTTTCTATAACAATTATTAATTATTTGAGTTCATTTTAGACATTTTGTTGATATTCGGAATTTTAGTTGAAAATTAACTTATTATAATAAAAATTTTCCATGTGGTCAAAATTACATTATCTCTATAATGATATTAATGATTTAGATATCATATATGTCCTATATATATAGTATATATGAATCTATTTTAGTCCATAAAATTTGGGCATATGAAATGAAATGCACTGTTCATGGAGACTGCAGGTCTTACGTACGCATGAACACTACATTTATTTCATTTTTCATTTTTCACGAAATAAAAAATTAATGATTCATAGGTATATATTAATTATAGTATAATATGCTATTTAATATAATTTAAATATGTTCATTAAAATAATCATTTATACCTTCCATGTATGGTATGAATGACTCAAATCTGTCACGAACCAGGTCGGATCGTCATCCAACCCGGTCCGCGACATGGCCCGAAGGGCGTTCCCGATCCCCACGGGCTGGCAACTAGTGCCGGGCATCCAAATAAACCAGTTAGGAATGGTTTGGCCCATAATGAAGATAAATGAACATAAACTGGACAAGCAGATCAATAAGGGAAAATAAACTGAACAGCATGGTAGCAGAAAAAGGAATAAGCAAAGAAACGTGACATACCTTAGGGGACCCCATGGATCACCATGGTACGACAACCACACTCGCTCCCAAAAGCGATCCAAGACTGAAACCTGCAACTAAAAGTAAAGTAGGCAGGAGCACCGAGATGCTCAGTAGGAAAGCCAAAATATAACCACGTCCTATGCCTCCGCCTTTATTAAGAAAGCCAACAATTCTAGTTTGAAAATAAGATATAATAAAATAATGTTTTCCCTTCTTTTCAAATTCAAGTAATGAGTTTGCATTTTAAAATTAAGCATTTCACTCTTACTAAATTTTCAAAATATGTTCCAATAATGCATTATCATTTCAAAATGAAAAAAACCAGTTTGGAATAAAATGTGATTTTTACAAACAGGACACCAGGTATGAAAAAACTGAAAAGAAAGTTACATCACAAGCAGCATGTCACAAATGAGCACTATGGGTAATCCCTATAGGTAGCCATAACAAGTGGAACCTAGAGACCTCGTACATCGGTGAAACGTGGCTTAGAAGACCACGACCCTCAGAAAAATGTGGCATAGAAGACCATGACCCTCAAAAATTCATATGTTTAGTTAGTGTTGTTGCATCAATCCTACTAGACAAACTGGGACGAACTCTTGTCGTGTCATCTAGCGTACTAGTCCTGGTCACCCACCTTGATACCCGGGATTCCCATTGTTCTCTATTTCAAATGGTGGTGAGTTTTCTTTATCAAGCAATCAAACAAGTACATTACACTTTCTTTATCTAAAACTCATACAACTTCTCACCACCGCTCTCCCTACATTAGTGCATTCCCCCTCTTTACATCACAAAATCACGCACAAGCCTTTACACTAGGCACATATATCACAAACCTCTCAAAAAAATAGCATCGCATTTTATATTCAAATTTAGGGGAATGACTAAAAAGGGGTTTCTATTTTCACAAACCAAATCTTAAAGTGCCAAACAAGACTCAATAGAGGTTTTTCTATTTCATAAAACATTCTTAAGATTCCAAACAAGCTTAATTACAAAAAGGGATCACTTTTTACAATCAACCGGACAAAAGGCCAAACACCTTTGGATATACACCTTACCAATTCAAAACCACTTAAGAAATCCCTTTTTTCAAGAAAATTCACTTAAGGCCAACGGCTTTGAAATACATTTCAATTTTCCAATACAAGGCATAATAGTTTCTAGCAACTGCAATCAGATTTCATAACATGTGTATATAGAATAGTGTAAACCATATTTTTAAAACAATCAAGCAATTATGAATTTCAAATTAAAGCTTAGGCATAGGGGACCTACCTCAACATGTCACTACTTGAACAAGAACATTCAAACTGATCCTTGGCACATACACGCACATGCATTTATAAATATATATATACACCCCTAGGTGCATTACACATATTCCCTACGCCATGAGGGAATATGAACAATGGGGGAATATATATATATATGTCTTACCGTATGCATGTACATGTAGGGATCCTCAATACCCACGACCCAAAATCATTGCAGCATGGTACAACACACTACACATATAATTTAATGAAATAATTCAAACACATAATCAAACATTTGACCAATTTATATAACATTTCAGCATGCACAAAGTAGTACATTTTCCATCAAAAATTCTTTTCCAGCACCCACACACCTCAAGTACCCACAAAAACACATTTCGCACTACACAAACAATTAATTGAACACTTACAATGATTGTCACAACAAGGCACACACACATACACCCCTATATGCATACTCAAACCCACTTTTGAAATCACTCACACCAAAACAACATACAAACATGTTTCACACACTTTACAAGATTTTATAAATCACTTAAAAAAAATTTATAAAACAAATCCAAGTGGTATTACAAGACATTGAACACAAATGCCTACCCCAAAACCTCTTATAAGGCCAAACACACACCACTCACTTGTCAAAACAAAAAACGCAGCCTGTTAAAAACATAATACACCAAATGCACAATTAAAAAAACACATTTAAAACTCAAAAAACTATTAATAAATTTTATTAAAAAGTTTCAAAACATTTCTCTTAACTTTGAATACCAAAAGTTCACCCAAAATCTCTCTTATGATAAAATGCATTTTAAAGTCGCATAAAAACACAAACCGCATCCCTTGCACGTCTTTAAAAACTATAAAAAAAATTAATTAAACACTAATAAATAGTTCATCATAGGTTTTTCACACATTAACACACTCGTATTTCACAAACAGACTACTAACAAAATAAATGCACATAAAAAATCAAATACAACCAATTTCTCCCTTTATAAATTGTATAAAATTAACTACACAATTTATAAAATAATTATAAATAATAGTATGAGAGTTTTACATCATGAACACACCCAAAACCAACTTCAGCAACTAAACACGCGTTGAAACCACACCAAAAACACTAACTGCCTCCTTTATACAGTTTGATAAAACAACAATACATTTTATAAAATAGTGATAAGAATTTTGACATTGGTTTTTCAAATATAACACACTTATATCAGGAATGTATGCTACTAACCAAGCCAATATACATTAAAACTCGAAAAAAAAAGGATTTGCAGCATGCAAAATAAACATACTAAATCAATTAAATTCACAAATAAATTTATCAAACTAATTTTATGAGAAAAATCCTACCTTAAAGTAGGCAAACTTCACCAATTTGTGCGCAAAATCCATTGCACACCAACCGCACCTCAATCGACACAATTAAACCCTAAAAACAAGGTAATGTGTCAATTGCATCAGAATCGGACAAACCATAACAAAAAACCCTAAGCGCAAATCTACCAATGGAAGAAATCAACCAAATGAGGAGGAACACACATCCGGTAAGGGTTGTAGGAGTTCAACCAAGCGAGATGGGGGAGACAAAGTTGATCCGCACTGGAAAAATCCAACTGGAGAAGGGGAGATCAGAGCGAGGGTGGTTAGCCGGAGAAAACCAAATCGCCGACAGGGGTGCTGGCCGGAGCAAGACCAAAGGGAGGCGTGAGCGGGAGAGGGAGGTGGTGGTGCCGCAACAAGATGGATGGGTAAGAGGCGGCGGTGTGGCGTGAAGAGAGGAGGGAAAGGGAGGAGTCGACGGCAGCATCATGGAAGAAGGCCAGGAGGCAGGGAGGAGGAGGTGCGGCGAGGGCGGCGGCCGGAGAGGGAGGAGGGGGCTGTCCGACAAGGAGAAGGGGGGTGCAGGAATAGGGTTAGGGGCGAAAAAGGGGTAGCACGATGGGGGGGAGGCGTGGAAGAGTGGAATGGGGGATGAGTGGAGAGAAAGAAAAGAAAGAAAGAAAGAATAAAAATAAATGAATAAAATAAAATAAAATAACAAAAACTTAAATAAAACAACAAATCTAATTCAAATAAAAAAACCAAAATAATAAAACAATCAAATTATTATTATTATTATTATTATTATTATCATTGAGACCGGGAAACACACATGGTCATGGGAATGGTCTCACGCGCGGTCACGCGCACGGTCATGCGCATGGTTGCACGTCACAATAATAACACATTAAATAACAAACATTCCATTAATAAGATTAGGAACTGTGCAGGGTGTGCATATGCATGCACTCCCATCTAAGAACCCAATTTCTTTAAAATTAAAACCGATTGAAAACATATTTCAAAAATGAGACCCAAATGATTAAAATAAAATAAGGTGTCGGGTCGGGGTGTGACAATTCTCCCCACCCTGACACTTTCTGCCCCTAGAAATTCACCCATCCAAATAAGGAAACAAACACGAGTTCGAAACTAAATGAGGCCAACAAAATCACAACTCGGTGTGACTTTTCACTCCATCAGTCACACTTGACCAACAATGAGGGAAAGTGAAAAGAGAAGAACCATCCAGAAGCGAGGAGGGTTCTCCACACCACAAGAACCCGACTAGCACAACCGTCATTGAGACTCTTAGTATGGCATAACACTGGAATTGCTAACTTGATCTAAGAGGAACCGCTGCATAGACCAATCCTCAAAGAAGTGACGACAAGTTTCGTGGTGGGTCTCCCCTCTATTTAAGAACTGGCCCGCTTAAACCAACCAGTATAAACCGACACGAGAACTTCCAACCCAAGCCAGAAACCACTAACACATGAGAAAACCCACAGAATAATTCTACCAAAAGACAAACTTAACCATGACTCATCATCTCCACAAGAGGGGAGCCTCTCCAAAACAATCATGTACTAAAACAAAAAGGGTCACATTTGAGAAGGCGCATCTTCTGGAATTTCCAAAAAGACGAGATCACCACGCCTTCTTACCACCACAGTGGGATATTCAAAGAACAAAGACTACAAGGAGTAAAGAGTCTTTTATGCCTCTTAGAAAAAAATAGAACCTTCAAGGACGAGGACTCATGAACCGAGAAATTTAAACCGTCCCTATTTTAGCACTAGAGACAAAAGTTAGACCAATGTGACCCACACCCAATGATTCCTGACTGTGTGAAAGGCTTCACTTCGAGACCTGTGGCTAGAGCTCTGATGTCTTGAAGCCTCTGTTGCCCCGCAGTCAGGAGCAGACATCCTTCGGTCGAGACTCCAGCTAACAATGCCGCTAGCTAAACCACTCCAATTGTTCCAAATGGACAGACTGACATCAAGCCTTAATAGGATGATGACAAGGCGATTTAAAGTACCCAAACCGAGCACATTAGGAGCAAACAAGGGGCGGCCCAACTAATAGAAGATGGAATTCACAAGTAGACTTGTCTGAGACAGGTTCCTCTGATTCTATCTCTCGTCACTGGATGGGGAACCTTCCCGAGCACCAAAAAGAAATGGTCCTGGAACCCTGGACTAAAACCCCACACAAAAGAAAATTTAACTTCTTCCATGATGTTACCTCTGGAGGAAATGGAATCAACCCCTTGGAATGCCCCATGTAGGCCTTCACTACTCGTTGGACTTACTCGACACCCACTAGCTCTGCCACTTCCCTTACTTTCACCTCCTCAGGTATAAACCATCAGACGAAAGTGGCCTTAAACACCTTTCAAGACATCTCATTAGGCAACAACGTTAGTATTTTCTCTTACACCAATCCAAAGTTGAACCATCAAATGAACTCGAACTAGCATGGACTCTCATAGCTTTGGGAGTTTCCAATAATATGGAAACCCCAATGATTTTACCAGGCTAGTCTGCTACCATCAATTGATCACGATCACCATGGTAGATGGACAACAACCGAAAAGAATTCAATTCCACCACTCTACTAAGAGTTTGAGTAGAACCAACAACTAGAAAAGGCTCCCTAGGAACTTCTTGGACTTTTCTGGGCATCATACTCAAAAACAAGAGGCCCAAATCCGAATAAAAAGATATCATAAATCCAAATTCCACACCACAATCACAAACAAAAGATCAAACTCAAATCACTATTACAACCACAATACAATATGTCAAAACCAAGAACCCGCGAAAAAAGAATACCCAACACGAGAAGAAAACGCTAAAAAATTTCTTACCCACTTTTCTAAACATCTGAAAAACCCTTTTTGAAAAATAGTTTTCAGCAACCAAAACCACTAAAATATCCACCATTGATATCCCATGAAGTCTCACACATACATATCCCCGTGCTAGATCAAGAACCCATCCACTCACATCACCAATTTCCCCACTTACCACATGCGCACCTCAATGTATGTGATCACTCATAGGAATATCAATGGTCAATTCAAGACTCGTCTCATTTCCAAAACAGACCACTAATCACAAAGCACAAATTCTCAACCAATTGAGAAAGTGACCTATCATTAAGGAAACACATTTCAAAATTCCAAAACGTCTTCCATTTCAAAAACCATTTTCCACTCCAAAAAACATATTCCATTTTGAAGACACCTTCACAAAAATCCATTTTCATTTTTGAGATCTACTCACACCAACTGAAATGAAGGTCATCATAACTCACATCATAATTTTCAAAAATAAGGGACTAGTGGCTATGCCAACCCGGTAACACGGCTTAGCAGACCATGCTCTGAGCGGGCATCCACCACAGGATGTATCTTGAACCGTGCACTCGGGTTGTACATTAGTCGCTACTCCATGCAGGCTTGTCGTGTAACACCAGATCACTTCCTTTGTCATCCCTCATCCACAAATAACAAGAAAAAGAAAAACTAAAATCTCATACTACCCCTGGCAACTCAAGTCTCAGGATGGGAAAGGGTTTATGACGTCCTTCCCGCACCTACCCCTCGAGTCCCGACGCACATAATCACCAAGCTACATGACACCCCAAATAACAAGGGCCGCCTCTGATATCATTTTGTCACGAACCAGGTCGGGTCATCATCCGACCCGGTCCGCGACATGGCCCGAAGGGCGTTCCCGATACCCACGGGCTGGCAACTAGTTTCGGGCATCCAACTAAACTAGTTGGGAACGGTTTGGCCCATAACAAAGATAAGGAACATAAATGGACAAGCAGATCAATAAGGGAAAATAAACTGAACAACGTGGCAGCAGAAAAAGGAATAAGCAAAGAAACGTGACATACCTCAAGTGACCCCGTGGATCACCACGGTACGACAACCACACTTGCTCCCAAAAGCGATGCAAGACTGAAACCTGCAACTGAAAAGTAAATTAGGCGTGAGCACCGAGTTGCTCAGTAGGAAAGCGAAAATATAACCACGTCCAATGCCTCCGCCTTTTTTAAGAAATCCAAAAATGCCAGTTTGAAAATAAGATATAATAAAATAATGTTATCCCTTCTTTTAAAATTCAAGTAATGAGTTTCCATTTTCAAATAAATCATTTCACACTTACTACATTTTCAAAATAGGTTCCAAGCATGCATTAACATTTCAAAATGAAAAGAAACCAGTTTGGAATAAAATGTGATTTTTACAAACAAGACACCAGGTATGAAACAACTGAAAAGAAAGTTACATCACAAGAATCATGTCACAAATGAGCACTATGGTTAATCCCTATAGGTAGCCAGAACAAGTGGGAACCTAGAGACCTCGTACCTCAGTGAAATGTGGCTTAGGAGACCACGAACCTCAGAAAAATGTGGCTTAGAAGACCACGACCCTCATAAATTCATATGTTTAGTTAGTGTTGTTGCGTCAATCCTGCTAGACAAACTGGGACGAACCCATGCAGTGTCATCTAGAGTACTAGTCCTGGTCACCCACCTAGATACACGGGTTTCCCATTGTGCTCTATTTCAAATGGTGGTGAGTTTTCTTTATCAAGCAATCAAACAAGTACATTACACTTTCATTATCTAAAACTCATACAACCTCTCACCACTGCTCTCCCTACTTAAGTGAATTCCCCCTATTTACATCACACAATCACGCACAAACCTTTACACTAGGCACATAAATCACAAACTACTCATAAACACTTGCATCGCATTTTATTTTAAAATTTCGGGGAATGACTAAAAAGAGATTTTCTATTTTTGCAAACCAAATCTTAAAGTGCCAAACGGGCCTCAACAGAGGTTTTTTTATTTCATAAAACATTCTTAAGATGCCAAACATTCTTAATTACATAAAGGGAACACTTTTTACAATCAACCGGCCAAAAGGCCAAACACCATTGGAAATACACATTACCTATTCAAAACCACTTAAGAAATCAGTTTTTTAAAGAAAAGTCACTTAAGGCCAACGACTTTGAAATAAATTTCAATTTTCCAATACAAGGAATAATAGTTTCTAGCAAATGCAATCAGATTCCATAGCATGTGTATATAGCATAGTGTAAAACATATTTTTAAATCAATCAAGAAATAATGGATTTCAAATTAAAATCTTATGCATAGGGGACCGACCTCAACATTTTGCTGCTTGAAGAAGAACATTCAAACTGATCCTTGGCACATACACGCACATGCATTTATAGATATATATATACACCCCTAGGTGCATTACACATATTCCATATGCCATGAGGGAATATGCACAATGAGGGAATATCTATATATATGTCTTAAAATATTCATGTACATACAGGGATCCTCGATACCCGCGACCAAAAATCATCGCAGCGAGGTACAACACGCTACACATATAATTTAATGAAATAATGAAAAGACATAATCAAACATTTGACCAATTTATAAAACATTTCAGCATGCTCAAAGTGGTACATTTTCCAAAAAAATTTCTTTTCCAGCACCCACGCTCCTCAAGTACCCACAAAAACACATTTCACACTACACAAACAATTAATTAAACACTTACAATGATTGTCACAACAAGGCGCACACACATACACCCCTATATGCATACTCAAACCCAATTTTGAAAACACTCACACCAAAACAATATACAAACATGTTTCACACACTTTACAAGATTTTATAAACCACTTAAAAAAATTTATAAAACAACTCCAAGTTGTATTACCAGACATTGAACACAAAAGCCTACCCCAAAACCACTTATAAGGCCAAACACACACCACTCACATTTCAAAACAGAAAACGCAGCCTGTGAAAAACATAATAAACCAACTGCACAATTAAAAAATCACTTTTAAAACTCAAAAAAAAAACTATTGAGAAAATTTATTAAAAACTTTCAAAACATTTCGCTTAACTTTGAATACCAAAAGTTCACTCAAAATCTCTTTTATGATAAAATGCATTTTAACGTCGCATCAAAACACAAACCGCATCACTTTCATATATTAACAAACTATCAAAACAATTAATTAAACACTAATAAATAGTTCATCATGGGTTTTTCACACATTAACACACTCATATTTCACAAATAGACTAATAACAAAATAAATGCACACCAAAAATCAAATATAACCAATTTCACCCTTTGCACATGGTATAAAATTAACTACACAATTTTTAAAATAATTATAAATAATAGTATGAGAGTTTGGCATCAAGAACACACCCAAAACCAACTTCATCAACTAAACACGCGTTGAAACCACACCCAAAACACTAACTGCATCATTTACACAGTTTGATAAAACAACAATACATTTTATAAAATAGTGATTAGAATATTGACATAGGTTTTTCAAATAAAACACACTTATATCAGAAATGTATACTACTAACCAAGCTAATATACGTTAATACTCGAAAAAAAGGATTTGCAGCATGCAAAATAAACATACTAAATCAATTAAATTCACGAATCAATTTATCAAACTAATTTTATGAGAAACCGCCTACCTCTATGTAGGACAACTTCACCAATTTGGTGTGAAAAATCCATTGCACGCCAACCACACCTCAATCGACCCAATTAAACCCTAAAAACAAGGTAACGTGTCAATTGCATCAGAATCGGACAAACCATAACCTAATACCCTAAGCGCAAATCTACCAACGGAAGAAATCAACCAAATGAAGAGGATCGCACGTGTGGTAAGGGTTGTGGGAGTTCAACCAAGTGAGATGGGGGCGCCGAAGGTGATCCGCACTGGAAAAATCCTATTGGAGGAAGGGAGAATGGAGCAATGGTGGTTAGCCGGAGAAAACCAAATCGCCGACAAGGGGCGCTGGCCGGAGCAGGACCAAAGGGCGGCGCGAGCAGGAGAGGGATGTGGTGGTGTCACGACATGCTGGATGGGTAAGAGGAAGCGGCGCGGCATAAAGGGAGGAGGGAAAGGGAGGAGTCGACAGCAGCTGCATGGCGGAAGGCCGGGAGGCAGGGAGGAGGAGGTGTGGCGAGGGCGGCGGCCGGAGAGGGAGGAGGGGGCGGTCCGATGAGGAGAAGGGGGTGCGGGCATAGGGTTAGGGGGGAAATAAGGGGTATCGCAACGGGGGGGAGAGGCGTGGAAGATGGGAAGGGGGAAGGGTGGAGAGATAGAAAAGAATGAAAGAAAGAAAAAAATAAATGAATAAAATTAAATAAAATAACAAAAACTTAAATAAAACAAAAAATCTATTTCAAATAACAAAACCAAAATAATAAAACAAACAAATTATTATTATTATTATTATCATCATTGAGACAGGGAAACACATGTGGTCATGGGCATGGACTCGCGCGCGGTCACGCGCGCGGTCACGTGCATGGTTGTGCGTCTCAATAATAACACATTAAATAAAAAACATTCCATTAATATGATTAGGAAATGTGCAGGGCGTGCATAGGCGTGCGCGCCCATCTAAGAACCCAATTTCGTTTAAATTAAAACCGGTTCAAAATGTAGTTCAAAAACGAGACCCAAATGATTGACATAAAATAAGGCATCAGGTCATGGTGTTACAAAATCACTTTGAGGAGGCGGTAGTCCGCACTTCCTCAAATGAAATTATCTTATATATAAAACATGAAAAGATTAATGGTATGTTATAAAATTGAATTAAATAAGAAATATAGATAAAATAAAATAAAATATATATATAACATATAAATACAATTCATTCATAATGGAAACCATAAGATGGGGTAGGGGAAGATTGAACAATCATCTTTTAATGAGGCAGTAGTTCGTCGTCCAGAGAAACGGTATGTTCTTTACCCATTATATGGAGGTGTGTGTAAGTATAGTTTAAATATGTATCTTAAAAACAAAATAGTATATTTAGGATACTATTTATGTTATATAATAATGTAATAAAAATAGTTTAGGGGGTTGGAGAAGTAAAAAAAATGAAAATAATATAAGAGAAGACATTACCTTTAAATCGAGTAACTTCTTTTGGTTTGAACCAAAAGTATTTCCTGAAGAGCCTTATGCCAAAGGTAATTATTATAAATGGAATATAGGGATCATGAGAGCTTATTTGGTCAGAGGATGGATGAACCAAGAGGCTTTAGAGATGTGACTAGTGGGTTATATGTGAAGGATATTTATAAGGGGGTGAGGGGATCTTTTAGAATGTTTGAAAATACTAATTAATTATATAGTGATTTTCGGTATCTAAAGATAAAAATCAGGTAAATGTCAAATTTAGGATGCATATTGTTTGATATAAAATCATCAAGTAATAATTTTATAGGTTTTGGATATTGTTTTAATTAATATAATTTTATTTATTTAAATCATTCATTTATGATGTAAACACTACATCATAATAGTGTCATAAATAATTTTATTTATTTGATGGTTACAAATTATAAATAAAATACCATTTTGTTCTAAGTATTTTTATCTTTGTAATTAATATTTATAGTAAAATATATCAATTATATAACACCACATTAAAATTGTTCTAGCATAAAAATACCTTTTTATGATATTTTTATTTTTTACTTTAAATAGAAAAGTATTAATTACATTATCTTACCCAAATGGCTTTCAGAGTCCATATATCTCACTCAAGGATTGTATTGGTAGTTCATTATTAATACATCAAGGTTAGGACAATTTTTTAGGTAATTTAATATTATTATAATATTATTTTTAACTTGAATTACCATATTTACCATTAACTATTGTAAATAACTTTCAAAAGATAATATTCACAAAAAATTATTTCTTTATTATTTATCCAAATTTTACATAATTCAAAAAACGTGTATGTCGGATTTTTGAAATTCAATTCATAGAAGCGGTGAAATTTCATTTAAATGAAAAATTTAGTTTTTTAACTACTACTCAATGTTTTCACTATTAATCAAAAAATGAAGGTTTTCATAAAAATACCATAAATTATTTGTAAGATATATTTGATATTACAAACTATAAATTGATTTATATTTCACCAAATTAAAATCATAGAAGTTTCATTAATTAATTTAAAATTATTTCTCATTGTCCAAACAAAAAGCGTGTTATTAAGAAATAATAAAAATAAAAATATTGGAAATTGTTTATGTGCAATTTCAATGTGAAATTTCATCCAATGACCAACATTGGATTAAATGGTTAGAATATAATATTATTAAACATTAAAAAAATTTATAAATATAATCTATTAATATAATAAAATAATATTAACATGCATTTTTGAATTAAAATGCAGTATTTTTCACCATTCATTAAAAAATGAACATTATCATATAAATACAAAACATTCACCCAAAGTAAATTTTAAATTCCCTATACTAAAGATGAATTTTATTTTTTTCAAATAAAACATATAAAAGTAACAAAAAGTATATTTAAAAATTGTTTTCCATCAACTATCTGTAAATTGACACTTTGTTGATTGTAAGAGCATTTATACTTAAAATTAGATTCATTCCCATTTTAAGTCTCTCAATTTTATTTGATAAATATAAAAACATTTAACAAACATGTATAATCATAATATGGTTAGTTATGTTCATTCCATCCAATAAAACTCATTCACATTATTAAACATTAAATATAATAATATTATATTATAATTATTTTTTCAAAATGACTCAGTATAGTGTGAAACATAAGGTATCCGAGAAACACATTGTTTCGTGTGAGGTAGTTCATTCAATATAGCATCCCCATAAAAATAATATTAATATTTAATTCAATATTATTTATAAAAAATGAAAATCACAAATTATTTATTGTCCTGGGATGTTACATGCTTCCCCCATTTTAGAAATTGCATCCCCACAATTTTAAAATTGGTCTTGGAAACTTCGTTGAAAGTCACCCGTCGGAAAAAGAGTAAATATAATTATCACTTTAAAAGAATGAAAGAGAAGTACAAAGGTCACCAAAGATAACCAATAGTTAGATTCCATGATAATGGATATGGAGGAGAAACTAACTTTCACGTTCTGATAAATATGTGATAGGAAACAAGATTAAGAGAAAGTTAACAAGTAAACCACTAATTTTTGATGGGTTAAACGATCATTAGTTTCCTTGTAGGAAAATTAATCAGACACCATTTTTGTTTTATGTTCATTTTCATAATGTTAGAGAATTTATTTATCATATTGAATAAGATCATAAGTAAACATACTTACTTGACATGTAGACTATAAGGCCCCAGCCTTAAACCATACTTAATATTGAATTAAATGAGTAATTCACATTGAGGATCTTTTCAGGTTTAGAGTTTTAGAGAATTACGACATAACTATTACATCTCAAAAGATTACAAAGTATTCGCTTCTACTAAATTTCCATAAAATAAAAACTCTATAAAAGAAACATGTATAGTTCCATGTTTTAGGTAGCATGACTTTCCCTTGATCCCATCCTTGACCCTATTCCATGCTAAGTCCTGTGAAAAACATTTCAAAAACATGGGATGAGCATAAGGAGCTCAGTAAGGGATACACAAAGAATGAAAACTGTTAGTTTTTCAAAACAACAAGTAAACCATGAATACTTTATCAATGTAATAATTTTCACCTTTATTAAGTTGTAAAAACTCTTCACTGAAAAAAAAGTATCATTACTTACCTTTCTGTAACCAAAGGATTACCATAAAACCCATATAAATAACACATAACATATATAAAGGTAACTTGGGACATAAACATACTTAAGTGGAATAACCATACGGACGACTTCCACACATATCACATAAATGGAATAGCCATACGGCCAATTTCCATACATACTTAATGGAATAGCCATACGGCCGACTTCCATACCCAATGCATTGGAGGTTATAACGTAACCACCCGTCCTGGTATTCATGGCACCACCCATCATATGGTTTATAACGAAACCACCTGTTAAAATGTCCATGTACCAATATAAAATCATAAAACATAAAACCAATATAAATGAATGATAACATTTCCACATCACAATATATCATAATAGAATCCTTTATCAAAACCATTTTCAAAACCATTTAAAACATTTAATAAAGAGATTTTTGAATCAAAGTGGCCCATACCACCTTGAAGATTAAAATTTTAAACCATTAATATCCATATAAATAAATACTTAAAACCATTTTGAAAACATGGATATTAATAAGAACATATAATTAAAACATTTAAAACGACATTTTGGTTAAAGGGGTTTTACCAAAATTAGAGACACTTGAATACAATAATTGAGGAATAACATTTAGTCAGAACTTTATAATATCATGAGAATAAATGGATTCATGATATAATACTCCAAAGGAAAGTATATACACCATATAAGAGTGAATTGGTGCATAACAGCAATGAACCCTCAATAGAAATGTCAAATGTGATGAAATCCCTTATAAAGAAGGTATCCTTAAATTAAGGACAAATCAATCTCAAAAATACGTGTGACAAATATAAATACACCCAATATAAGTGGATATTAAGTGTAAAAAAAGAAAAGGTCATTCACACATATTCAATGGATGACATATTCAATGACTACATGTTGAACCCAAAGAAATCGAAATTGGGTTAAAAAGTTCCCTTGACAGCCTAACGGCATCACATCAAAATGAGTTGATGAGAGATAAAAAGTGTATCTCATCACATGGACATAAAATTTACATCAATAAGGATATATGAGAACATATCCCAACATAACAATATGTAAATTAAAATACCCAACAAAAGAAGTCTTTTAAAAAAGAGGAGGGTGAAAGGTTCCCTTACCGACTTGGGTATCTTTCGAAATATACACCCCATGAAAGAAGGACAATATATCATTAATGTAAATACACATAAACGAATGTATATTAAACAAAGAGTAGAATAATGGCAGTACATACACCACTCAATGGAATTTGTGGCAAATGTAGCATAAATCTCACGAGAATAAAAGTGAGATGAAAAATCCCTTACGAAAACTCGGCAGCCTAACTGTGCCACATAAAACTTACGAATATGGATTGATGAGATCAAATAGGGTATCTCATCACATTAAAATAAAATTTATAGCAAGAGGAATATAAAATAACATCCCCCAACATTACAAAGAGGGGCCTAAAAGAAGTGACATAAAGGCGAGTACTTAAAAAGAAAGAGAGTTGTAGGATCCCTTACCTTGGGTCCGACATGACTCGATCGTTCTTTAATCTCCTGAATAATAAACTTGAGTTAATTTCTACTTGATTAAGAACCTTTTTCAAGCTTATTATTCCTTTTATATC
Organism: Viscum album; assembly: GCA_963277665.1. NCBI lineage: Eukaryota > Viridiplantae > Streptophyta > Magnoliopsida > Santalales > Viscaceae > Viscum > Viscum album. Next base: position 1,776,449,918 of record OY728165.1, on the reverse strand, counting down.
ACTTATTTCCATTTTATAAACATTATGTAATCATTATGTTAATAATGATTGTTTTGTCGATATTTGGTAATTATGTCGAAAGTGGACTTCATACAATTACATGCAGTTCGTGTGGTCAAAGGTTCTTTATATCCAAAAATGACCTTCCTGATTTGGATATCATATATATCATATATATCCAGCATATACATGTATTTATAAAATCACATAATCATTTAGAGGTAAGAAATGAAATGCACCGTTCATGGAGACGTTAAGCCGTACGTACGCATGAACGCTACTTTCATTTCTTTCTCATGTTAATGGAATTAAAATTAAATGAGAGGTATGTATATTTTAATTCCAGATTTATATTCATCATTTAGATGTTTCATTCATTATATATATCCATTATATACATATACTTTTAATAGTACATTACATTTGGGGATAAGAAATGAAATGCACCGTTCATGGAGACGGTTGGCCGTACGTACACATGAACGCTACTTTCATTTCTATATCATACATTAATGGAAAGAAATAATAATGATATAGATGTATATAATAATTCCAGTATAACATCATATATAATAACATTAAATCCATCCTTTATACGTCCCACATATGGCATTAACGAATCACATCACTTTGAGGGGGCGGTAGTCTGCACTTTCTAAAATGAAGATATCACGTATACCCATAATGGAAGCCATAAAGGTAAGACACAAATGAAAAATACAGAAGCATAAGTAAAACAGAAACATATTATATATCATATATAAAAATATCTACATCATAATGTCCACCTTTGAAGGTGTTAAATAGGTATTGAACAATCATCGTTTCGGGAGGCAGAATTTCGCCATCCACGGAAACTGTATGTTCATTAACCATTTGATGTAATTGTGTGAGAGTGTAGCTCGAATAAATCTTATAACAACATCCTAGTATATTTAAGATACTGGTGTTGTTACAAAATAAGTAAATAAAAAGAGTTTAGGGGCTTGGAGAATCAAAATAAAACAAATGAACATTAGAGAATGAATTACCATTAAAAGTGTAACTCCTTTTGATTTGAGCCTAAAGGCTTCCTTTGAGAGGATTCTTCCCAACATGAATCCTCTAGGATGGGGATATGGATGTGGAGAGAGTAAGTGGGCAGGGTTTGGCCGAGCCAAAGGCTTGAGGAGTGTGTGAAATGAGGTAGAGGTGGGGGCCTTTTATAAGAGGAGAGGAGAGGCACTTTTGGATAGTAAAGAAATATTACTTTATTTGAAAATGTGTTTCGGTTTTAAAAGGTCCCACATTTATATAATTCGTGGATAAGGTTATAAGGGTTCTAAATCCACCCATCCAATAAGTTTTGGACATGTGTAGTCCATAGATTTTACATTATCTTTTCATTTTATTTAAATCGTCAAATAGTGATGGCATCTCTGCATCATTATTATGTCATAAATAATTTAATATTTTTAATGTCCAAAAATTATAAAAAAAATACTATGATGTAGGAAATCGTTTTATCCTTCCAATGACTATTTATAATAAAAAATCTGATTTTCATAACCCCATATAAAAATTGTTTTCGTAAAACATATTATGTTTGTGTCATTTTTACTTTTACATTAAATAAAAAGTTATTTATGTCATTTCCCAACCAAAGTGTCTCCATGGGGTCCCCAAGTTGGCCCATGGCTTGTCTTGGTCGGCCATGACTCACCCAATAGGTGTAGGACAAGTGTCATGGTGTTTTCACATTCTTATAATATCATTTTTACCTTAAACTACACTAATCACCACTAATCGCGATTAAGAACTTAATAATTTACTATTCACCAAAAAATTATTTTTTTCCCATTGAACCACATTTTACTTCTTAATGACAACCATGTATGTCGGATTTTTGAAATTCAAAACACATTAGTGGTAAACTTTCATTTTACTAAAAAATCAGTTTGCTTGATTACCACTTAGTGGTTTCACTATTCATCAAAAAATGGAGTTGTTCAGAAAAATACCAAAACATCACCCTAAGCTATATTTGATATTATGAATTCAAAAATGAAGTCTGTTTTAAAAAATTCAAAACATATTAGTCACATTAATTAATTTAATAATTAATTCCCGCTGTCTGAGCAAATAGTGTGTTTTTATAAAACAATAAGTATCAAAAGATTGACACTAGTTTATGTCTGATTTCAAAGTGAAATCAATTCCAACGACCACTATTGGATTTAATGGTAAAAATATTTTCTAATTTCAATTTAAAACCAATTCAAAATATAATCTAATCATATAAATATATTAGATTAAAAAGAGGTTTTGAATTAAAATACAACATTTTACACTATTCATTAAAAAAATGAACATTATCGAAAAGATACCAAAAATTTACACAAAGTAAATTTTGATGTCCCGATTCTTAAAAAGAGTTTTTTTTGTCCAATAGAATATATAAGAGTGAACAAAACTATATTTAATGAAGGTTCGCCATCAAAAGGTGATAAGTGAACCTTTAGTGAAAACTAGGGCATATACGCCGAAAATTGAATTCTTTCCATATTTTAAGCCATTATCTTTTATTGGATAAATGTAAAAACATTTAAAAACATATATAATCATACTTTAGTTATTTCTATCCCTTCCCTCCAATACAACGACTACATGTTAACTACCATTTAAAATAATATTATTTTATTATTAGAGTGTAACGTAAGATTCCCAAGAAACTCGTTGTTGCGTGTTGGGTACGCCATCGAGCATAGTGTCCCCTTTAAAGTAATTTCAATATTTTATTCACAAATATGGATAAATATGAAATGTCATATTATTTATTTACCTGGGGTGTTACATCCTTCCCCCCTTTTGGGAATTGCGTCCTCACAATTTAAAAATTGCGCTTGGAAACATCATTGAAAGTCCCACATCGGAACAAAAGTCGGTAAAACAAACACTTTAAAATAAGGAAAGAAAAGTACAAAGGTCACCCGAGTTAACCCATACTAGGATTCCAAGTATGAAAATATGGACATGGAGGAGAAAACATAGGGTCATGTTCTGATGGAGAGTGATAGAAAACATGTTTTGGAGAAAGTTAACATTAAAGAAAATCACAAACTTGTGATGGGTTAAACGGTGTTGGGTTCCCCAGTAGGAAAAGTTAATAGACAACATTTTTGTTTTATGTTACTTTTTATTAAGGGATTTATTCATAAGGAAACATAATCACTTATCATGTTGACTTTCAATTTTTACTAGATTCCTTAATCAAACTCATATTTTTTTTCAAAAGATGAGTATTTAGGGAGACTTGTTCGCATTAAGAGTACTATAATCAACTTCTAGAGAATCACCTAATCCACAAAAGATAACTATATACATCCCATGTCTTTAGTATTTATCCAAAACCAAAACCAAAAAGGTTAGTACAAGGTCAGATAATCCAGAAAAGGATAACCCATTAAAAAGAAAATCTATTTTTAATCTCCAAAATTTGTCCAACAAAACCCAAAGATCAACGAGGGCCATTCTATAATCAATTTGTCCATAAAATTCTTCAAAGTAAACCAATATAAGATTGAAACCCAAATATTTGAAGGATTTAGTCGCATAGTCTTCCAAGATAAATCGTAACATTTATCTCCAAACAATATCAGTTGCTCCTAAAGTCTCGTTTTGAAAAGTAATTAACCTAATCCTCATTTTCATAAATAACCCAAAATCAACTTACTCTTAATTAATAAAATCATATAACTAAAAAGAATCGGTCAAACTAACCAGGTACTTCACGTAGTCCAGTTTTAGGCGATAAATACCAGTCGCACTTTGGTTGTGGGTTCGATTCCCGCAACTTTGCCGACGCGACGGGTTGTCACACGGTCTACATGTTGTCCTTTTTCCAAAACTATATAATTCTTAAATCATTCCCCAAAAAGAGATAAAATCATCAAAAATGATCATAACATATTTTAACCTCAAGTATATCTCATGCCTTTCATTTTCCATCATAACATATAATAACCCATAATTACCTCAAAAGTAAGGATAATATAAACTCTAATGGTTACCTTTATAATTATTACCTGATCTTCCACATGGATTAGTCATCTCGTACATGATGAATTACAGAACATACCAAGGTTCAAGTGGTTGATCATGACTCCTTGATATTTGGTTTAGAACAACCACGATTTTACTCATTGAATCCTCCATTTTATCTAGTATCTTAATCAGAGAACCACTACAGTTTCCTTCAAACCTGTTGCCTCTTTGGTGCCTGCTAGATCTATCCATTCACTAAAAATAGAAATGTCAATGTGAGTATATCAACAAAACCATCATGTACTAATGCGGAAGGTAAACACTAAGATACACTTACTCATTCACTTTATCTAAAACTAGGACTCTTTCTGAAATCCGAAACATTATGGTAATGTCACTTATGCTTAGAGAATACCCAAACCTCTAAAGTTATCTAAACCTCCCTCTGATACCAACTACAAGGCCCCAGCCTTAAACCTTACTTAATATTGAATTAAATGAGTAATTCACATTGAGGATCTTTTCAGGTTTAGAGTTTTAGAGAATTAGGACATAACTATTACATCTCAAAAGATTACAAAGTAGTCTCTTCTACTAAATTTCCATAAAATAAAAACTCTTTAAAAGAAACATGTATAGTTCCATGTTTTAGCTAGCATGACTTTCCCTTGATCCCATCCTTGACCCTATTCCACGCTAAGTCCTGTGAAAAACATTTCAAAAACTTGGGATGAGCATAAGGAGCTCAGTAAGGGATACACAAAGAATGAAAACTGTTAGTTTTTCAAAACAACAAGTAAACCATGAATACTTTATCAATGTAATACTTTTCACCTTCATGAAGTAGTAAAAACTCTTCACTGAAAAAAAGTATCATTACTTACCTTTCTATAACCAAAGGATTACCATAAAACCCATATAATGAACACATAACATATATAAAGGTAACTTGGAACATAAACATACTTAAGTGTAATAACCATACGATCGACTTCCACACATATCACATAAATGGAATATCCATATGGCCAATTTCCATACATACTTAATGGAATAGCCATACGGCCGATTTCCATACACAATGCATTGGAAGTTATAACGTAACCACCCGTCCTGGTATTCACGACACCACCCGTCATATGGTTTATAACATAACCACCCGTTAAAATGTCCAAGTACCAATATAAAATCATAAAACATAAAACCAATATAAATTAATGATAACATTTCCACATCACAATATATCATAATAGAATCCTTTATCAAAACCATTTTTAAAACCATTTAAAACATTTAATAAAGAGATTTTTGAATCAAAGTGTCCCATACCACCTTGAAGCTTAAAATTTTAAACCATTAATATCCATATAAATAAATCCTTAAAACCCGTTTGAAAACATGGATATTAATAAGGACAAATAATGAAAACATTTAAAACGACATTTTGGTTAACGGGGTTTTACCAAAATTAGAGACACTTGAATACAATAATTGAGGAATAACATTTAGTCAGAACTTTATAATATCATGAGAATAAATGGATTCATGATATAATACTCCAAAGGACAGTATATACATCATATAAGAGTGAATTGGTGCATAACAGCAATGAACCCTCAATAGAAATGTCAAATGTGATGAAATCCCTTATAAAGAAGGTATCCTTAAATTAAGGACAAATCAATCTCAAAAATATGTGTCAAAAATATAAATACACCCAATATAAGTGGATATTAAGTGTAAAAAAATAAAAGGTCATTCACACATATTCAATGGATGACATATTCAATGACTACATGTTGAACCCAAAGAAATCGAAATTGGGTTAAAAAGTTCCCTTGACAGCCTAACGACATCACATCAAAATGAGTTGATGAGAGATAAAAAGTGTATCTCATCACTTGGACATAAAATTTACATCAATAAGGATATATGATAACATATCCCAACATAACAATATGGAAATTAAAAGACCTAACAAAAGAAGTCTTTTAAAAAACAGGGGGGTGAATGGTTCCCTTACCGACTTGGGTATCTTTCAAAACATACACCCCATGAAAGAAGGACAATAGATCATTAATGTAAATACTCATAAATTAAAGTATATTACACAAAGAGTAGAATAATGGACAGTACATACACCACTCAATGGAATTTGTGGCAAATGTAGCATAAATCTCACGGGAATAAAAGTGAGATGAAAAATCCCTTACGAAAACTCGGCAGCCTAACGACGCCACATAAAACTTCCGAATATGGATTGATGAGATCAAATTGTGTATCTCATCACATTAAAATAAAATTTACAGCAAGAGGAATATAAAATAACATCCCCCAACATTACAAATAGGGGCCTAAAAGAAGTGACATAAAGGCGAGTACTTAAAAAGAAAGAGAGGTGTAGGATCCCTTACCTCAGGTCCGACTTGACTCGATCGTTCTTTAATCTCCTGAATAATAAACTTGAGTTAATTTCTACTTGATTAAGAACCTTTTTCAAGCTTATTATTACTTTTATATCACTTATTTCCATGTTATAAACATTATGTAATCATTAAGTTAATAATGATTGTTTTGTCGATATTTGGTTCTTAAGTCGAAAGTGGACTTCATACAATTACATGTTGTTCGTGTGGTCAAGGGTTCTTTATATCCAAAAATGACATTCCTGATTTGGATATCATATATATCATATATATCCAGTATATAAATGTATTTATAAAATCACATAATCATTTAGAGGTAAGAAATGAAATGCACCGTTCATGGAGACGGTAAGCCGTACGTACGCATGAACGGTACTTTCATTTCTTTCTCATATTAATGGAATTAAACTTAAATGATAGGTATGTATATTTTAATTCCATAATTATAATAATCATTTAGATGTATCATTCATTATATATATCCATTATATACATATAATTTTAATAGTACATTACATTTGGGGATATGAAATTAAATGCACCGTTCATGGAGACGGTAAGCCGTACGTACGCATGAACGCTACTTTCATTTCTATCTCATACATTAATGGGAAGAAATAATAATGATATAGAGGTATATAATAATTCTAGTATAACATAATATATAATAACATTAAATCCATCCTTTATACGTCCCATGTATGGCATTAACGAATCACATCACTTTGAGGGGGCGGTAGTCCGCACCTCCTAAAATGAAGATATCACGTATACCCATAATGGAAGCCATAAAGGTAAGACACAAATGAAAAATACAGAAGCATAAGTAAAACATAAACATATTATATATCATATATAAAAATAGTTACATCATAATGGCCACCTTTGAAGGTGTTAAATGAGTATTGAACAATCATCATTTCGGGAGGCAGAATTTCGCCATCCACGGAAACCGTATGTTCATTAACCATTTTATGTAGTTGTGTGAGAGTGTAGCTATAATAAATCTTATAACAACATCCTATTATATTGAAGATACTGGTGTTGGTACAAAATAAGTAAATAAAAAGAGTTTAGGGGGTTGGAGAAGCAAAATAAAACAAATGAACACGAGAGAATGAATTGCCTTTAAAAGTGTAACTCCTTTTGTTTTGAGCCTAAAGGCTTCCTTTGAGATGATTCTGCCCAAAGGGAATCCTCTAGGATGCGGATAGGGATGTGGAGAGAGTAAATGGGCAGGGTTTGGCTGAGCCAAAGGCTTGAGGAGTGTGTGAAATGAGGTAGAGGTGGGGGCCTTTTATAAGAGGAGAGGAGGGGCACTTTTGGATAGTAAAGAAATATTACTTTATTTGAAAACATGTTTCGGTTTTAAAAGGTCCCACATTGATATAATTCGTGGATAAGGTTATAAGGGTTCGAAATCCACCCATCCAATAAGATTTGGACATGTTTATTCCATAGATTTTACATTATCTTTCCATTTTATTTAAATCGTCAAATAGTGATGTCATCGCTGCATCATTATTATGTCATAAATAATTTAATTAATTTAATATCTAAAAATTATAAAAAAATACTATGATGTAGGAAATCTTTTTATATTTCCAATGACTATTTATAATCAAAAATATTATCTTCATAACCCCATATAAAAGTTTTTTTTGTAAAACATATTATGTTTGTGTCATTTTTACTTTTACATTAAATAAAAAGTTATTTATGTCATTTCCCAACCAAAGTGTCTCCATGGGGTCCCCAAGTTGGCCCATTGCTTGTGTTGTTCTGCCATGACTCACCCAATAGGTGTAGGACAAGTGTCATGGTGTTCTCACATTCTTATAATAACATTTTTACCTTAAACTACACTAATTACCACTAATCGCGATTAAGAACTTAATAAGTTACTATTCACCAAAAAATTATTTTTATCCCATTGAACCACAGTTTACTTCTTAATGACAACCATGTATGTCGGATTTTTGAAATTCAAAACACATTAGTGGTAAACTTTCATTTAACTAAAAAATCAGTTTGCTTGATTACCACTTAGTGGTTTCACTATTCATCAAAAATTGGAGTTTTTCAGAAAAATACCAAAACTTCACCCTAAGCTATATTTGATATTCCGAATTCAAAAATGAAGTCCGTTTTAAAAAATTCAAAACATATTATTCACCTTAATTAATTTAATACTTAATTCCCGATGTCTGAGCAAATAGCGTGTTTTTATAAAACAATAAGTATCAAAAGATTGACACTAGTTTAAGTCTGATTTCAAAGTGAAATCAATTCCAACGACCACTATTGGATTTACTGGTAAAAATATTTTCTAATTTCACTTTGAAACCAATTCAAAATATAATCTAATCATATAAATAAATTAGATTAAAAAGATTTTTTGAATTAAAATACAACATTTTACACTATTCATTAAAAAAATTAACATTATCGGAAAGATACCAAAAATTTACACAAAGTAAATTTTGATGTCCTGATTCTTAAGAAGAGTTTTTTTTGGTCCAATAGAATATATAAGAGTGAAAAAAACTATATTTAATGATGGTTCGCCATCAAAAGGTGATAAGTGAATCTTTAGTGAAAACTAGGGCATATATGCCTAAAATTGAATTCTTTCCGTATTTTAAGCCATTATCTTTTATTGGATAAATGTAAAAACATTTAAAAACATATATAATCATACTTTAGTTATTTCTATCCCTTCCCGCCAATACAACGGCTACATATTAACTACCATTTAAAATAATATTATTTTATTATTAGAGTGCAACGTAAGATTCCCAAGAAACTCGTTGTTGCGTGTTGGGTACGCCATCGAGCATAGAATTCCCTTTAAAGTCATTTAAATATTTTATTCACAAATATGGATAAATATGAAATGTCATATTCTTTATTTACCTGGGGTGTTACATAGACATTCATCATTTACAAAATTTCTACCATAAACTCGTCATTTCTCCAAATGAAGAGTATTCAAGATGACATAGTAACATATAAAGGTCTAGAATCTGCTTCTAGAGAATAACATAATCCATGAAAGATGATCTATATATTTTCCATGTCTTTAGACATTAACCAATACCAAAAACATGTTAGTACGAGATCTGATAATCCCCAAAATGATAATCCTTTATAAAAATAAATACTACTCTTAATCTCCAAAATTGAACAAAATGTTCCCAAAGTTCATGAAAGACCATTAAATATACAATTTACCTTAAAAATATTTTAAATAATACAAACAAAGATTAAATCCCAAAACTCAGACGTATTTAATAACATATTCTTCCATATAAAATCATAAAATTTATCCCCAAAAACATCGACTACTCTTAAAGTCTCATACTGAAGTGTAATTAACCTAATCACATATTCTATATGATATGTTAATCATTTCCATAAATAACCCAAATCACATTATGTCAATTATAAAAACATATATTATTCCAAATTAATATTTCAACCATTAATACACAAATTAAATCCCATAATATTCTATTTTCCTTATTTATATAATGTTCCCAAAAAAAATAATGTCTTCCAAAATAACCTTAATCACATAATCAACAAATAATTTTCCAATATTAATGATGTCAATTTGATAAAACATATGATCCCAAATAAACATATTCTTCTTCAATAAAATCTTTTAACTAAAATGAATTAGTCATACTATCTAGGGACTTCACGTAGTCCATTGGTAGGAGAACCAACTACACTTTGTTGTGTGTTCGATTCTCGTAGCTTCGTCCAACGTGATGGGTTGTCAAATGGTCTGCATGTTTTGCTTTCTAAAAAATAACATAATTTCAAAACATTCCAATAAAAGATAAAATGTCTTCAAAAAGAACAATAACATATTTTGTCTTCAATGGTTATCTAATTCCATTCATTTTTCTCCCCAAAATGTAATAACCATTTATCACTTCAAAAAAATTGTGAATATTTCAAATATGTTAACCAATATTGTTATGTCACTTATTCTTAAATAAAACCCTATTCTATAAATTTATCTAAACCAACCATTGATACCAACTATAAGGACTCATCCTTAAAACATTACATAATCATAAATTAAATGAAAAGTTCGCATTGAAGATCTTTTCTGCTTTAGAGTTTTAGAGAATTGGGTCACAACTATTACAACTAAAAAATTTCAAAGTAGAGAATTCTACTCAGTTTACATTTCATCATAAATAAAAAACTCTAGAAAGAAATATTCATCTATAGCTCCATGTTTTAGACAACATCACTTTTCATCGATCCCATGCTTGACCCAATTCATCATTATATCCTGTGAATAACATTTCAAAACATGGGATGAGCATAAAAAGATTAGTAAGGGTTATAATATAAAGAAAAGAAACATTATTCCATAAAATCATAATCTTTTTAACATAACACATGAAATCATAATATTTATTAGTAACACATAAAAAACATAAATCAGAAAGGTATCTTGTGGAATCCATAACACACTTTCTTGGGAGCTTTCATAGCTACGTAGGGAGTTACATTTGGAATACACATCATAGTATATTCCCTAATTCTTTTAGCTGAAACAATAATGTATACCTCTGTCATGATACCTAATTCATTGGATAGTTATCTTAGTCTCACCCACCCTAGGATTATCACAGAACCACATGTATACGTAAACAATGCCCAAGAACCATGACACATAAAATAAGAATAAGTGAAAAACAACAGTTCTAAATTGCAATCACAATTTATCATTTAAAGATATTGAAATAATAAATTCATTCTAAAACCATTTTCAATTCCAAAATAAAAAAGGTTATATTGTATTTATTTACATTTTAAAAATATGATGGCTTGTTAAGGAATTCAAATATCAAATAATGATCGTGGAGGCGGAAATGCCATTGTCTCCACCTGCATGAAAAAGAAACATAACTTTTTTTCATTTAATAAACCACTACATAAAAAAAGATTGCCTTTAAATGAAATGAAAAGTTAAATAGGATTATAACCCGTATAAAATAATGTTGTGTATAAATAAAAATATTCCTTAATAAATAATATTGAGACGAAGTCCCATACAATGATTGTACCATTAGACTAGGGATACAGTAATGACATAATTATGTATAAAAAATATAAATACTACTAGTATAAGTGGATAGTATGTGTAAAAAAACCAGAGGTCATACACATATATTCATAATGTTACGTAATCAAGAAGAAGATGTTTAACCCAATACAACAAAATTGTGTTATGGAGTTCCCTTACAAAAAATCGACAGCCTAACCCTGTTACTTAAAATTTCAGAATATTAGTTGATGAGAGAGAAAAGCGTCTCTCATTACATAAAAATGAAATGAACAAGAAAAAAATATAGAATAACATATCTCATCCTTTTGTGATATAAATTTAACTACATAACATAAAATATTCCTCTGACAAAAAGGGAAGGGTGAAATGTTCCCTAACTGATTTGGTAACATATGAAACATACACCACATGAAAGAAGGATTACACAATGAAGATGTAAATACCCATAAATTAAATTATATTTTAAAATCAATACAATCATGAGTAGTACATACACCATAAAAATTGAAATAGTGTAAAATTTAGAAAGAATCTCACGGGAATAAAATGTGAGATGAAAACTCTTTACCTCATGTCTGACTTGATTGGTTTGTTCCTTGTTCATCATGAATAATAAAATAATGCAAATTTATACTTGATTCAAAAAAAATTAAAATTTATTATTTCTGTAATATCTATTATAACTTTTATATAACAATTACTAATTATTTGAGTTCATATCTAAAATTTTGTCGATGTTCGGAATTTGAGTTCAAAATGAACTTGTTATCATTACAATTATTTCATGTGGTAAAAAGTACATTATCATCAGAATTATATTGATGAATTTGATATCATATATATATTATATATTCATTGTATATGTATCTATAATATTCCCTAAAATTTGGACATAGGAAATTAAAATTCACCGTTCATGGAGATGGTAAGTCGTACGAGTACATGAATGCTACTATCATTTATTTTATAATTTTCAATGAAATTAATACATAATCATACATAGGTATATTATTATTCAAGTATAATATAATATTTTATATGTTACATATGTTCATTAATACCATAATTTATATGTTCCATGTATGGTATGAATGACTCATGTAACTTTGAGTGGGCTGTAGTCTACACTTCCTCAAATGAAATTATCGTATATATAAAACCTGAAAATCATAATGGTATGTTAAAAAAGAAAATTATAGAAGAATTAGAGATAAAATTCAATATAATATATATAACAAATAAATACATTTCCATCATAATGGCCACAATAAGAGGTGGTATCGAAGATTGAACAATCATTATTTCGTGAGGCAGTAGTTCGCTATCCACAGAAACACTATGTTTTTAACCAAATAGATAGAGGTGTGTGTACTTTTTTTTAAAATCTGTCTCATAAAAACTACCTATTATATTGATGATACAAGTGTTTTTATAAAACAAATAAAAAAATAAAGGGGTTTTTAGAAGTAAAATAAACGAAATGAACTTAAGAGAAAACGTTACTTTTAAACCAGTAACTCCCTTTGGTTTGAACCAAAAGTTTTTCTCAAAGTGCCTTCATACTAAGATAGCGTTCTAGGTGGAAGAGAGAGATCTTGAGATATTATTTGGGAAGATTTTGGACAAGGCAAAGGGATTGAGTTGCATGAGGATTGGGTTAGAGGTGGGGGCTCTTTATAAGGGGGGATTGTCTATTTAGGAATGTTTGAAAAACATTATTAAATTATTTAATGATTTAAAGTTTCTAAATGTAAAAAACTTATTAATGTCTAATATAATATGACTCTTGTTCGAAATTAAATCATACAATAAAATTTGGATTGGTTTTGGATATTTTTTTTTATTTTTATAATCTAATTTATATAAATCACTCATTAATTAGGTAAACTCTGCAAGATTATAGTGTCATAAATAATTTTATTTATATGAAATCGAAAAATTATTAATAAAATTTCATTATTTATGAAATACATTTATCATTATAATGAATATTTATAGTCAAATATATCAATTATATTACCCCATATTAAAATTATTTTTTCAACAAAATACATGTTTATGATATTTTATTTCTACTTTAAATAAATAGTTATTAATTTCATTACCTTACCCAAATGGCCTTCAAAGGCCCAACATCTCACCCATAGATTGTAGTGGTCTTCTATGACTCATTAAATAAGGTATGTACAATTGTTATGGTAATTTTATATTATGAGAATATAATTATTACCTCGAACTAAATTTTACATAATTATAACCACAATGTATGTTGGATTTTCTAAATTCAATTCACAGATGTTGTAAAATGTCATTTAAATGAAAAAGTCAAATTTTTTAACTAATACTCAGTGTTTTCACTATTCATAAAATATTATCATTTTCAAAAAATACCAAAATTAATCCTAATATATATTTGATATTCCAAATTAGAAAATAATTTCTATTTCACCAAAATCTATGCATAGAAAATGTATTAATTAAATTAAAATTAATTCTCGTTGTCAAACCAAATAACGTGTTTTTATGAAATAATAACTATCATAAGATTGATCATTGTTTATGAACAATTTCAATGTAAAATTACTTAAATGACCAAAATTGGATTACATGGTAAAAATATAATATAATTAATCTTTAAAACAATATAAAAATATTATCTAACAGTATAAATTAATTAGATTAAAAGTTATTATTGAATTAAATTGTAGTATTTTTCATTATTCATTAAAAATAATGAAATTTATCAAAAAATACCTAAATTCCATTCAAAGTAAATTTTGGTGTCCCAATTCTAAATCAGAATTTTATCATTTTGAATATAACACATAAATGTTACAAAAACTAGATTTAAGAAGGGTTCACCATAAAAAGGTGGTAAATTGACATTTTAAATAATAAAAGAGTATTTATGCATAAATTTAGATTCATTCACATTTCATGTCCCCAAATATTATTGAATAGATTTAAATATTTTAACAAACATGTATAATCATAATATGGTTACTTTTGTTCATTACCTCCAATAAAATGGCTAATCCTTAACTACCATTTAAGAAAACAATATTATATTTTTTTCAATATGACACAACATTGTGTGCAATATAATACTTCAGAGAAACTCATTGTTGCATGTCAAGTACGCCATTGAATATAGCATACCATTTAAAATAAATTTAATATTTAATTCAAAAATATTAATAATGATGAAAGTGTCATATTCTTTATTTTCATGGGATGTTACAATCCATCTAATAAAAGTTTTCCCAAAAAAATCATATAATGTAGCAGAACATATAATGGGAAAATTGATGAGATGATAAGACCCACACATACCCTTTTTGTATAATTTTCAGTAAGGGGAACAATATAATTTAAACCATATATTATTTTTTATGATATGAGGATATGTTAACAATAAAATTTTTGTGGCTGATTATTGATATTGAGTTTGTATTTCATTTTTTTTCTCAATGATTCAATATGTCTTCGATGATTGGAGATAAAATAATTATTCATGGAGTATTGTTAAGGATTAAAAAATGACATTGGAAAATACACATCAGAAATTGTTTTTGTCAATTGTGATTACTTTTGAATCTATGATAAAGACATGTGAAAGTTGTAAAAAGTGTGACACGTTGTCTTTAGTATGATGAAGGGAATGTGAATTAATAAAGCAGTATTTTATATAGCATTTAATATTCTATTATTTTAATGATAAGATCAATAAGTTTTAATTCCATATAATATCCTTTTTTTTCAATAGTAGTTTTGGGGATACCTTGAAAATAATTTTTATTTACATATTGATATACATTAGTTGATGATTTTTTACTATTACTGATATTATTTTTAGATCAAGATAAAATTTATTATTTTTATGAGTATAAGAGACACATTGGTGTGGGATTGAGAGGATGTAATTGATGAAGAATTTGATAATTTATTTTTTAAAATAATCTATGAAATTAAAAAATGGCTTATACTTTGATTGTTTGTATTTAAATTTAAATTTTAGTCCATTCATGAAAACATTTAGTTTCAAATTGTAACAAATATTATTGGTCAACCATAAAATTAACAAGGGCCAACTAAATAAACCAAATTATGGAAGACAACTCAATCATAAGGGAGATATAGGTTGAGAGACCTGTATATATATATATATATATTTATTGTGATAGTAAAGCGCATGTAGAGATATAGTTTGAAGGAGCGAGTTCCCATATATGTAACAAACCTTTTTGACTAACGGGCCATAATATGGCGCGACACAACCTATATATGGATTTTGTGAGATGTGCTTAGGTGATAAGGCCAGTGTTATCTTAAACATTGAATAGAGTAGATTATCCTATTATGTCTGGAACAACAATGATATTATTTGATTTGTATATGTGAGGTCAATAATCACATCTCAATATAAAAAATAGACATATATTACATAGGTCATCTAATAAAATAATTTAATATAATTTGATATGTATTTATTTGAATATATTATATTAAGATCATTATATTTAACCATAATCCACTGAGGGACCTATACACAATCACAAGACAACCAATATATACCCCATTAACATGTATACATGATCAAGATATTGTTATAAAGAAGAATCCATACAATGAATACAATATTTGTCTTCCTTTCATGACATAAATTGAAGCATGAGTTATTACCTAGAGATTATAGGGAATTGAATACATGCTCACCTATATGTTTTTTAATAACAAATAAACATGATATTTATTTAAAAAGTAATAATATGTTCACATATATGAGACACCAACATTTTCATCATCGAGTGTTGATAAATAATAATGATTTATTGTTCATAAATATATTTTCTGAAATTTTGATGGGTACAAATTTTATGACATTCAAAGATCATTGAATATTTTAATATTTTCCATGACATAGATTATTTATTAATGTATTGTGTTAGGGAATGAATGAAATAGACGTAGTTATCGGTGACTATAAATAACTAGGATTAGATGAGACAATGTTTGCTATTATCATTCCCCTATAAGATGGATCATGGTTTCTCTAAAATAGATAGTCCATGAACTCCATAGTTTCATAAATATGTAGAAGGATCTGTCATAGACACTTTCTTTTTACTCTCACACTCTATTTTATTTGTGAATAATAGAAAGAGACTATGGTCCTTACCTTCCCTTTACGATGAATATAATAGCCTCCGTTGTACAAACATCTACAAGGATTGACAAACATTATACCACATCTAGTGTGGAGAAGAATAAATATAAACAATATTTTCATTATTGATCTTTCTTTCATAATAAACATAAAATTGTATATATTGTACAAATATTCATGTTTTATAATAGCAATTAGTGTCTTTCATAAACACAAAAAAAACAAATAAGACTTCATGTTTTGTCCAATTTGAATCTTATCATTTTTAACTATTTTAAGAGAATAGAATAACCCATGTATATTCAAAAAAACAATAATATATAAAGGAATACCATTAATCAAAATTGAGATATCACACAATATTTTAATGGGACAATCAATATTATGTATATCTAAAAGCTTTTAAATAATTTATAATCATAGGAATAAATTTCATGATGTACACTTGAGTTCATTATATTGATATTGATATTATATTATGAAGGATAATTCTTGTAAAAATAATATTAAAGAAATTATGTCCATCAAATGAAATCATTTAGTTAAGGCGATGACTTAATCATAATTGATTAATTATATATTCGTGATCATTATTCCAATGATGCAACTAATCATACATATCTAGTAAAAAGTATCTAACCAAGACCAACAAGATGTAAAGGTATATAAGCAGGTGTAAATGAGAAATTTAGGTCAACAAGATTATGGATAAATATCAATATCTATTGAGGTAAAATAAACTTGATAGTGGAAGAGAGAATATTGTAGTAGATCAAACCTTGGATAAGTTAGACGACTATGTGATAAAATAAAAAGATCATTTTTTTGTGACTCAAGAGTGTGGAGACCAGGGAGAAGTCAGTTAAAATTATTTGAAACAATCTAATGATACATTGATATGGACTCATAAGTTATATACATGATAGAAAATGGTGGGGGTATAACGCAAAATGGTAGATTATTTTGGTTGAAGGGGGTAGAAATAGGATCAACAGTAGGAATGACTACTATGGTGTAGAACTCGTTTATGCAATTCCCTATCTAATAGTGATGAATGTTAATAAGGACTCCAGTTGGGGAAGATAATGAACAAAAAATTGAGTTCATATTTTTACAAAACCTTTAAAATATCGTGTGTTGTGATCTCTCTTATTATTAAAACATATGGGTTTGGAATGTGATATGTATCTAAGTGGATTGAGAACTTTAAAAAATTTAATATGTTGGATTAAAATAAAATATTTCATTAAATGTATACCATTGATTGACTGCCTATCAATATTCAATTTTTCCCATAGATATATATATATTATTAGTATAATGGAAAAAAATTATATTTCTAAAAATATTATCTAGTTATTAATTTAATATTTAATCAGTAAATACAATTCTATTACCATCAATTTATAACAGTGGAGAAAAATAAAATACATCATTCAATGGAGGCCTAATCCCACACGTAATGAAAATGGAAGTTTAATATTCGATGGAATATAAGAAAGGTACATATTGGTCACACCATAAATATATGATAAATTAAATGAACTAATTATACTGATTTCATTATACTTAGATTTTTATATATGGAATGTATGAGTTATAAGAAGTAAAAAAACATGATTGGGTGTGATAATAGAAATTACCTATTCATTTGATATCATCACATGGGACATCCCTAAAGGCTTCATTGATGAGAAAATTGGTGAGACCAGATCACCTAGGATCTATTTTAGATGGGTTGGAACCATTTTTTGTTGTGTTTTATATATCTAGGCTGATTTATCTATAATTATATGAGGGTTGATTGGGTCATTTTATAGCGGAAGGTAGCCTCATTTTTTAAAATTAACATCAAAATTTGAAAGGGTATATAAATTTCATCAGAAGTGGATTGAAATTGGATGATAATTGATATTTAATAAGGCTTTGATTTTTAATGCCTCTGTCCATCAATTAATGGATAATTTTATTTTGATATTTTAATCCATTATCACTTTAATTAATATTATTTTATATTTTATATTTTTCATTGGTGACTAAATTTTATTATAGTAATTGGTATTTTATGACTAAAAATTTGATAGTTGTATTAAAATATCTCTAAAATATTTATTTTTATTGTTATTTTTTACAATAATCAATATTTAGTGGTGGGAAAAATTAAATTTAATAAAAAAATGTAAGGTATCATATTTAAATTCAATATTTATTTTTATTGTTATTTTGATTTTCACAAATAATTTTTTTGTGGCTTAAATATCTATAAAAAATGTATGGTATCATATTTAAAGAAAACAAGAGGGAAATGACCAAAATAACATTATATTGGAATAATACATCACATAAGTCCCAAAATTTCATGAATATGTTTCTAAATTAAAAACAATTATTTAATATTAATTAATATAACAAT
Organism: Viscum album; assembly: GCA_963277665.1. Taxonomy (NCBI): domain Eukaryota; kingdom Viridiplantae; phylum Streptophyta; class Magnoliopsida; order Santalales; family Viscaceae; genus Viscum; species Viscum album. The sequence continues at coordinate 1,776,430,794 of OY728165.1, read as the reverse complement.
TAAATTTTTTGGATGATAACATGTTTTTATATATTTTTTATGAAATTTTATATCATTATATTATCATAAAATATAATGTATTTATATAAATTAAATTTTCCACTATTCACCTAAAAATCAATTATTTTAGAAAAATCTAATGATATTAACCCTAATAAAATTTTGAAATTAATATATAATAAATAAGTTTTATTTTTTTGATGTTAAATTTTAATATTTTTTACGTTAAGATGTCATAGAATCCGTATAACAAAAGGAAATCAAATTATTTAAAAGGAAAATTGTTTTTTTCAAATAAAAAATCTTATAAATGATTCACACATTGATAAAATTATTTATATAAATTTAAATATATAGAATCAAAATTAATATTAATTTTTTATATGTATAATAATTTTTGTAATTGTTCAAAATAAAAAATTATGTAAATGAAATTTACATAACTTTTAAATTAAATATTATTTATAAGATTACAAAAACAAAAGGTTATGAAATATATTATTGGGATATAATTATAATACATGATATATACATATATATCAAATTTATGAAGAAATATACATTCATAACTATAATATTAAAAAAATATTAAAATAATATAATTTTAAAATACATGGATAGTCAATGTATCCCTAGTTTCTCACATTAAAGATTCATAAATTCATTCAATATGTTGTATCTATAAAACTCTTATGTTAAACTGATAATGAAATAATATTTTTTGGATGAATATGATTTATATAATAGACTTATTTTGGTCAAATAAATTAAATTTCTCATGTTTTATGTGTTAAATGGAAAAAATCAATGATATTAAAAACATTTACGTTATTAACAAAGTATATTGTTTCATATAAAATGTTATGACTATATATCCTAGTGTGTTTGATAGTGGGTCATTTCTAAGAGATATGATACTTAGTCTTATATTCTAATATTTTTATATCCTTTATTATATTATTGTCTTAAACATGACCAAATTAATCTAAATGAAATATTTTATTGATAATATAAATGTTTTATGAAAAAATATTCATTTATATTGAATATTATTTGTACATAGTATATTATCAAATTTGTTTGCGTAAAAAAAATTCGCAAAATCCCATGGTTTGAAGGAACGATAAAATGTTTTTAGAGTATATTTGATTATAGGGGAATGGGGGAGTGTATAAAAAAGAAATGAGGTTGATAAAAACTCATTACATTCTAATTACCAAACATATGTAATTACATTTTAAGATTCCTTGCATGTTATTGTTAGCAGTGGTGATAGTAATGTTAAATTAATTTATTGAAATAACGAAAATATATCAGTTCTATAGAGATATTTATATTTGATAAAAATATCCCACTACATTAGAGGAATATATCACACACAACATTCATAATTTATATTTTCCAAGAACCATAACATTACATTGATTCAAGTAATCAATAATTTTAATAAAAAAATAAAAAATTAACTTAATTTTAAACCCATAATCCCAAAAAAAAATACCATATAAAAGTATTTTGATATAATAAATTGTCTAACTAGTTTATAATTGAGGGTATAATGAATGAAAACCCAAGATTACAATATAATAAATTGAAAAAACATCTTTCAAAATAAAATTAATTTTATTTACATGATATCCATGACAATTAAATAAAATAATGTGAATGGAATTTACAGTAGAGAACTGTTAAAATTGGATGATAATTATTCATTAATAAAAATGGTAAAAGGTGTTTATATACTAAATATGGGAGAAAATTCAATAGCTTTACAAAAAAGGAAAAAATATATTTAAAATTATATTGAAATTATACCATTTTAAACATTTTAATAAATTCAATTAAATTTTCAAATTACATTAAAAAATAATATAAATAATGATAAGGAAATCATTCAAAAACTATAAATAATATCTATGAGGAGGAAAAATCTATACATAAAATTTTTCAGATCCTTTAATGTATTGTTTTTAAAAAATATTCATCATTTAAAATTCAGAATATATTGAATGAAATAACCTTAAAATAAATATTAAAAACTACGAAGTGAATAGTAATATGATTTAGTAATTCAAATATGAAATATATATATTATATAAACTAATATAGGTTCATTATACAAAACAAGTATCCAAGAAGTATAATTTTGACAAAAAATATTTTCTTATTCGGTAGATATTGAATAAAGACCCATTAAAGGACTAATCATGAAATAATACATTCATTAATATTAATATTTAGATTTAATGATATATAATTTAATTAGAAAATATATTGAAAATATAAATTATAATGGGTGCATAACATCATATATGTCTCATTGAAAGAAGATTTAGAAAAAGAATCTGTATGGATTTGGTAGCACGTGAATCAAAATACATTGAATTAAACAATATTTTTATATTTCAAAATACCTTAAATTATATGAATTAAATACTTATTCAATCATTGGTAATTAAATTAAAATAACACCATATACAAACGAAAAAAGATTCATAATACGATAAAGTCTCATGGGATTAAAATAGAGACCATGAAACCATTACCTCTAATGTCAGATTAGTTTAAAATGTTATAAATTCAATATATAATATATTTTGATTTAAGTTTTAAAAGTAATAAAACCCTGTTTTTAGTTATTTTGTCCTATATTATCTTTTAATAATTTATTACTTCAAATATATTAATTGTATATTGTTCAAATTATTATTTGGGTGATGAACCTTCCCTTAACCTTATATGTTTCCATTCGGTGGTTCTAGTCCAGGATACTTTTTCAAGAGTTCATTAGGTCCATAATGATCATGATAATGTAACAATTATGTATACTATTTTTCATTCATATTCCCAAACCCATTACAATGAAACTATGATTATGGTTTTCTAAAAATTAATAATTTTTTTTTGTGATTATTTATTTAACAAAAAATTTAAATTGTTAGTAAATATTATTTTCTATATTACACTTGTAGAATATTAAAAATTTATTAAAATACTCTTTTTTATATATTATCATCATTATTTATCATTTCTTATTCATTCTTGAGATAAATATTTTAGAAATTTTCAATCATGAGTAAAACTGAAAAAAATAAGTTTATGTTATAAATATTAAATATATATTTACATTTAATTATATTGAAATAATATATATTTTATAGATGATAAATAGACTTAAAAAATTATAAATAAAATAATAATAATCAATTAAATGTACATGTTAAGTATTAATGAAAAGGAAAATTAAGTATTTATTACATAAAATATGTATTGGTATTGTTGTTTTAGGTAATTATATTTTTTATATGACCATATATTTTTAATACGGTAAATTACCATGATGGATTGATATCTATGAGGGGTGAATAAATACTATAATATTTACAATTATTAATTATTAATTCATCATGTTGAACTTGTTATAGTTTACAATCTACTTAGTGAAATATTACAGTCATACATCTTTTTCAAATTTTGAGAAATGTGTGTGCCACCTCAGATGGGGAATATGATGTTACTTCCAAGGAAAAAATATGATTATTTATTCCAATACATGGAATATGATGATAGAAATATATGCAATAATGAAAATACAAAATATTATTTTAATGGCAGTGACACCACTAATTAAATATAATCAGATTTGTAGAAGCTATAATAATTCATGAGATTTTTATACTTTTAATGAATACTTTTAAGATATTATAATGATATATTACATATTTTTCTTCATTATGATCATTATGAATATATATATATATATATATATTGTTCAAAATGTCTTTTTAAATTGTATTTTTGAATTTATCATGGGTCATTGGAATGAAATATTTTAACTAGAATATAGATTATTGTTATTGATGTGTCACTGGCTGAAATGAATGGAAAATGCAACACCCTCATAAATCATTTTAAATTAAATGATTGAAAAAATATACTTCCAATGAATTTAATGTTGAATCTATTCAGTAATTTCAACACAGTTTTTGTGGGAAATATTTCATTAATATTTTTTTTTTAAAATCCATCAATGAACATGAAATTTGGAACTATGTATCTATAGATTTCAATGATGTGATTCTAGAGGTTCAAGATCAAAGAGTAAGGATGACTCACATTTATACTCAAGAAAAAAAATTAATGTAGAATTAGAAAATTAGATGTAGATCAATTGGGAATATGTACTAAAGATATTTTTTGATGATAATATATCACTCAATATAAATTTTTTGTAGTTGAATGTGATATTGGAAAATTGAAAATCATCATAAGAAGATTTCTTATTACTGAAAATCAAGATGCACTCACCTTGGTTTTCATTGACAATAATTATTCAAACAAGTTCATGATATAATTATATAAATAAATGGAATGATACATCATGAGGAAGTTATATGATGAAAATTAAATTTTCTTATGTAATAATAATGTTTCAATTTCACGTACATGTTTTAATCAAAATTCTAGGAATGTATGGATGGTGAAAAATAATGGTAAACCGATCGCATTAGGTATGTATTAAGAAAAATGGGAATAATCGATGTTCCCCAATTTTTATTCAAAATATTTTTGGATCCACACAAATTATATAATGTTAAATAACCTATGAAATCTAGACATGTTATATAAGAAGATAATATAAATAAATTAACATGATATTTTTGGTGTTGTTGGATATTTGGGAAAAAATCCATTAGAATATTGGAATATAATTTAAATTTATGAAAATAAAAATATACTATGGGAAAATGTAAGGTAATTTAAAATTAAATGTTGAATATACCAGTTTTGGTGAGAAATTGGTTTAATAGAAAAGAATCTTACCAAAAATCAACCTAAAAAAATATCTTTTTTAATAATTTCGATCATAAAAATAAATATTATTTTTTTACCATATATATAAATATGATATCTACTATTATATTAAATGTTTATGGAAATATTTCAATAAAATTATTTACCCTTAAAAAATGTATCTTAGTTTCCAGAAGTACATTGAAAATGTGATTTTTGATAGAATACATGTCATAAAGAATAATCTATGTTTAATGGTTTTTTAGTTATATGAACTCTTCGTGAAAAAAACTACAATTGTTAGTAAAGAACATCATTTCTTGTAAATATGCATGAATCAATTGGAATTCATGTTGAAAGAATGATAAAATATTATCAAATAGATAATGTAGTGAACATAAATCAATCAAAGAATCTAATATAAAATATGATTGAATTAATAAAATAATTGTGTTATAAATGTGGATTATAATAACCTAGAAATGATTTATAAAATAAAAATTTAATTAGATAGATTCCCTACTTTTTAATTAGGGTATAATTTCATAAATCTAATAAAGGAGGGTTTAAATAAAAGAAGCTTTAAAACGGAATATATGGATCCTAATGAAAATATAATGATCAAAGAAATATTGACTAGTTTTTAATGAAAATAAAATAAAATTGAATAAATAAATACGAGATATTTGAAAACATGTCAAAGCTAGTTGAATGAATTTGGATTTAGATTATGTGAAGAAAATTCTTGAAATGTTATCCAAAACTAGAAATATGATGATTTAGAAAACTATGGTTGATTTAGAAATCATATATAAAGTGGATGTTTAAGGAATGATATTTTATAATTGATTAAAATATAAATTAAATATAAATACAAAACAAAATAAATCCTCCCATGATGATATTGTAATAATGTAATGGCCCATGTTGAGAATAATATCTCTGTATGATATGGTCTACCACCACATGTATATGGATTGGGTGAGATGTGTCTGGGTGCTGACTCCAGTGTCATCTTAATAATTCAACAGAATAGAATATCCTATTAATTAGGGTACCGTGATGATATTATATTATGTTGTATATGTGATGTTAATTATTGGATATCCCTATAAAAGTATACATATATTACAAAGGACATCTAATCAAATCATTTAATGGTATTGAATCAATACTGCATGTAATTTATTTGATTAAAACTATCATATTTTACCAAATTATTTTGAAGGACCTATCCACAATATTGAGACAACCAAAATATACACCATTATCATTTATACATGATCTTCATATTGTGATAACGAATAATTTATTCCATGCATAAAATATTTGTCTTCTATTAATGACATAAACCGATGAATAAGTTATTGTCATAGATTATCTATATGTTAATACACATTCACTAATATGTGGTTCTATAAAAAAATGAACATGATATTTTATTAAAAAATAAGACGATGATCACTTATATGATACCCCGACATTTTCACCAATGAGTGTAGTTAAATAATAAGGGTCACATGGTCATAAATATAATTGATGAAATATTGATGGGTAAAAATATTATGATATTCAAAGATCATTTTTTTTAATATTCTCATTGAAATAGCTTATTTATTATATTTTTTAGTCATTGAATGAATGAAATACATGGAGTTGTCCTTGACTAAAAAAAATTATTCCTAGATGATACATCGTTTGCTGCTATCGTTTGTCTAGGAGAGGGATCATGGTTCCCCTAAAATAGATCATCCACGAACAGAACGGTTTCATGAATATGTGGAATGTGGTATCACATCCTCTTTCATTTGATTCTCACAATATATTTTTTTGTGAATAACAATATAATACTATGGTCATATCCTTCACTTAATAATGAATATAATACCCTCTGTTTTACACACATCTTCAAGGATTTATAAATATCATACCATGTCCGGTGTGAAGAAGACAAAATGTGAAAAATATGTTTATTATTGATCTTTCATTCATGAAGAGCAAAAAAATGCAGATATTGTATAAATATTCCTATTTTTTTCTAGAAATTAGTTTTTTTTCATATTCACCCAAAGATGAATAAGTATTCATGTATGATCCCATTTGAATGTAATAATTTTTAACAATTTTAAGAGCATAGAATAACACATGTATATTCAAATAAACATAAAGATTAAAATTTATAATATGGATCCTAATTGAGATATCACACAATATGTTAATGTGACAATCAATATTATACATATCTAAAATGTTTAAAATAATTTAGGAGCCTAAGAAAAAATTTCATGAAGTACAGTGGTGTTCTTTTTATTGATATTGATTAATTATTATGATGGATAATTCTTGTAAAAAAATATTAATGATATTGTGTCCATCAAATTCACACAATTAATTAAGGATGATACATCAACAAACTCATTGAATTATACATTCAACATAATTATTTTAATGAGGCTACTAATCATACAAAGGTAGTCAAAAGTATCCAACCAAGACCAATGAGCTGTAAAGGTATTTGAGTAGGTGTAAAAGAGAAATTTAGGTCAACACGATTATGGATAAATATCATCATATATTGAGGTAGTAAAAACTAGGATTTGGAAGAGATCATCTTGTAGTGTATAATACATTGGATAATTTATAAGACTACATGATATACTAAAAATATTATCTTTTGTGACTCAAGAGTGTGGAATCCAGCATGAAGTTGGGTTACACTATGTGAAATATTCTAAAGATCATTTGATCTAGACACGTCAGTTATGATACAAGATGGAAAATTGGTGGGGGTATAACCTAATATAGTAGGAGATTTTGGTTTATGTGGGTTTAACTAAGATGAAAATTAAAAATGATTAATATTGTGTAGAACTAGTTTAGGAATGTTCATATCTATTAGCGAGGAATGTTAATAGGGAATCTAATGAGGAAGATAATGAACACCTAATAGAGTTCATATCTTCACAAATTCTTGTAAAAATCATGTGTTTTGACCTCTATTATTATATAAATATATGGGTTTTTAATTTGATATATCACTAATTCGATTGTGAACCATAAAAAATTAAATTTTTTGGATTAAAAGAAAATATTTCATTATAAGTGTACCATTGATTCACCATCTATCAATAGTCAATTTGGCCGAATGATCTATAAATATTATTAGTATAATGGAAAAAATACTTTTCTAAAAAATTATTCTTTTATAAATGAAATATTTAATCACTAAATATGATTTTATAACTATCCATTTATAAAGGTGGAGAAAAATGAAATACATCTTTCCATGGATGCATAAGTCTACACATAATGAAAATGGAAATATAATTTTTGAGGAAATATAAGAAATGTAGATAATGATCACACCATCAATATATGATAAATAAAATTATCTAATTATATTTATTTCATTATACTGTGCAGTTTATATATATAATGGATGAGATATTTTATGTAAAAAACATAATGGGACTCGATAAAAGTTGTTACCTATTCATTTGATATCATCATGCGGGACTCCCCTAAAGACATCATAAATGATACAATTGGTGAGACAAGAACTTCTATGATATAATTTAGAGGGGTTGGAATCATTGTTCGTTGTTATTAACATATCTGGTCTAATTTATCTATAATGATGTGAGGGGGTGATGGGGTCATTTATAGGGGATTGCTTTCTCATTTTGTAATATTAAATTCATAATTGGAAAGGGTAACTAAATTTCATATCAAGAGGATTGAAAAATTAATATAAATGATATTTAATAATAGTTTGGTTTTTAGAGCCACATTCCATCCATTAATGGATAATTTTATTTTTATATTTTCATCCATTATCATATTAACTAACAATATTGATATTCTTTCCCTTTCATTGGTGAGTATATTTTACTATAGTAATTGGTATTTTATGAATTAAAATGGAATAGATGTAATAAAATATCTCTAACATATTGATTTTATTTTTTATTTTTTTTCAGTAATAAATTTTCAATGGTGTGGAAAATTAATTTTATTAAATTTTAATTTTATGAATCAAAATAGCCCTAAAAATGTATTTTTAGAAATAGTTAATAATATACACCAAAATAAGGTATAATATTATATTTAATGAAAATTATTTTATTATAGTTCATTAAATAAATTTTTGTGACTTTAATATATATCTGATACTTAACGTATCATATTAAATCAAAACTTGAGGAAAAGGAAAAAAAAATTTATTAGAATAAAAATTTACATCTGTTGAAAAATATCATAATTATGTTTATAAATTCAAAAAACTTATTCAATATGACTTAATATAACCATTGAATAATTTTTGGTTGGGAAAAGGTTTTCTTATATATTTTATGTCATGTTTATGTCATTATATTGTCATAAAATCTAATGTATTTATAAAAATAATATTTTCCACTATTCAACTTAAAATAAATATATATAGAGAAATATAAATATATTAACCATAGGATAATTTTTTAATGAATAATTAATTAATATTTTTTATTTTTTTGAACATAAATATTAATATTTTAAACATTAACATATAATAAAATCCATATTACACATGAGAAACAATTTATTTAAAAGAAAACATATTTTTTCAAATGAAAAAACATATAAATGATTCATAGAATGATAGAATTTTTTATATGAATATAAATATAATGAATAAAAATTAAAAAGAAATTATTTTAAATTTATTAATTTTTGTAATTGTTCAAAATAAAAAATTAAGTTAAAGAAATTTCAATAACTTTTAAATAACGTATACCATATGAGATGACAAAAAACAAAGAATATGAAATGTATTATTAGTTTCTAGTTAATTAAATAATATCTTCTTATAAATTATATATACATATATAACTATTTAAAAATACATATAAATTCATATCAGGATTATTATGAAACCAAAAAAAATGATATAATTTGAAAACACTTGGTTAGTCAAAGTATTCATTGTTTCTCTTTTAAATGATTCATAAATTTATTCAATATGTAGTATCAATATGAATCATATTATAAAATGATTATGAAATAATATTTTTGGGTGAATATTATTTAGATCATAGTCAATTTTTTTAAAATAAATTAAATTTCTCATTTTTATGTGTTTAGTGGGAAATACTCAATGAGGTGAACAACATCAATGTTATTAACAAATTTTATTGTTTCATAAACAGTGTTACGGCTATATAATCCTATTCTATTTGTAAATGGGTCATTCCTAAGAGATATGAAATATAAACTTATATGATGAGAAATGTATATCTTTTATAATATTATTGTTTTAAATATGACTGGATTAAATTATATCAAATATTTTACTTATATTCTATATGTTTTATAAAAATATGTTCGAATATATTGATTATTATTTGTACATAGTATATTATATACGGGGTTTGTGTCGAAAATAAGTTCATAAAATCACATGGTTAAAGGACTGGAAATTTCAATTTCTTTCGAGTATATTTGATTATAGGGGAAATGGGGAGTGTATGTAAAAACAAATATGGTTGATAAGAACTCAATATATTATAATTTTCAAGAATAAGTAATGATGTTGTAAGACCCACAACATATTATTGATAAATGGGTAATAGTAATGCACAATGAAGTTAGTAAAATAGATACATATAATAGTTCTATTTATATCTTAAAAATTGATATAAATTATTTTCAGATTATTTAAATAAAGTTAAATTGAATAAAACCAAGATATCTAGTGGTATAGTGTCTATGGGAGATTAGAAAAGTATGAAATACAATTGAACATAAACTAGATTATCATTATTTTCATCACAATAGAGTTATATTAAATTCCAAATAAAAAATTTACTAAATTAGATTTACTAAGGAATAAATAATGAAATTGTGTGAGAAATAAATCCAAATAATGGAATAATTATTCTAAATCATGATAATTAGTAACACATATGGGATAAGAGGAATTTCATGATAACAAAGATGAAAATTATCAAATATGTAACTACAAATGAGGTTATGTGTAGGATGAAATCATACGTTTATTTTATTATTGTAATTTAATAAAAATATAAATATGACATCATAAACAATGTTCATGGATCACTACCAATACCACATAACATAATTTTATAGGAACACTTCTTATTCTCCTTAGATAGTGTATTAAGAGGTGAGAACATTAGAAATTTATTAAGGGATATAAAATTTTAAACCACACATCAAATTCATAATATTTAAATTAAAATTTTTAATACCTAAGGAAACAATATGTCAAGAGAATTCTAATATAAACTCATGTTTTTGAAATATATTATATGATCTCTTTTTAGATAATAAGAAAATTTAATATCATAATAATTATCGTGTATGAAGTATTGAATAACTATTTGGTTTTCATAAATGAATAAATATTATTTCTTCATGAAACTAATTTTCACGTGAATTGATGAAATAAAAAATATTGGTGAATTTTTTTGTGGTAAACCACTTAGGCGGGACTTATGAAAAAAATGAAATTTATTTAAATGGGTAAGAGATTAATTATTTCCCAAGTACAACAAATTATCCAAAATTTATTTACATTTAAAAATATTAATTTTTAAGAAACAATGCACAATTAAAAGTAATATTTTGAGTTGTACATGACACTAGATAAAAAATAAAAATGTTCTCATTAAATTTGATGGCTTAGATTAATATATTTGAATGTTAAATTTAAGAACATGTAAAATCCAAAACAAATAAAGGTAAAGTAAAATATATATGTAAGTAAAGAATAAATATATATAATATTTAATAATTACATGATAATAAGGTTATTGAAATGGGATAAAATATGATAATTTTAAACAAATAAGTAAAAATGGTGGTATAGAAGATCCATTACATGTGGTCCTTGATTTGATTAGAATAATCATCTAACCTATTGAATAATAAAGTTAAAATTATTAAATAAATTCATATGAAAATTTTAAGGTATGTTTTATTTTTAATTATTAAATTATATTTGTTATGAATATTTTTGTTATTATATAATGATTATATTCACATCGTATATATTTTTGTTACATGGTTCAAAGGATTCATTATTTATAAATAATTATAAATGGAATTATCAAATGATTGAATAACACAAAAAGTGTAATAAAATTATTTTCATGTCACTACATGATTTTATATGATTTCATTATTTATAAATAATTATAAGTGGAATTAGCTTGTAGTATACGCAACACTATTCTTGGATCGTGTTACACACAGTTTTGATAATAGTTATTCTATGTAACATTGAGTATATATATATATATTCAATGTATAAATGAAATATGGTTGTATTCTGTTATACGAAACAAGGAAGGATTAATTCACAACACGCAACCCTGACTTGGCTTATATTACACGCAATCGCGACCTTCCTCGATAGTGTGTGTTGTATGCAGTACCGGGTTTCACTAAAAAATGATATATTATTATAATATTCTTATGAACTAGACGTTATGAATAGTATTAACTAAATTTTGAATTTTATAACATTATTATTCATCTTACACATTTTCTAGAACATGGTATAAGAACAAAATAAATTTTTTGGGTAAAAAAAGTATTTTTAAAAAAATGCAGTTTTGCCACCTTTTGATGCAGCACCCTGTTTAAATATTGTTTTTGACATGTTTATATGTTCAATTTTACAAAATAAAATTCTTCTTTGGAATCCAAAAATAAAAATTTTCATTGGATAAATTTTTCGTATTATTCTAGTAACTTTCATATTTTGATTAATAGTAAAAACACGCTATATTTTAATGAAAAACAACTTTTTTAATCATAATAATTTATATGGTTAAATTTTAATATTTAATAGTTTTAAAGTATAAATAGAATATATTTTTACAATTTAATATAATATATGTCATTAGCATTGATTTTACATTGAATTCGTTGGATAAATCAATTCAATCTTTTGCAATGTTTTAAACAAAACCCCGTTTTCATTCGACAATGGGATTAATTTTAATTTAATTTCTGCAACTTCTGTGTTTTGAATTTGAAAAAATGGATTCCATATTTGGAATCAGTGGGTCCAAATTATGTTAATAGGCTAATTTGTATTTTTGGGAATTATGAATAGTAACTACGGAAAATTTTATTTACCATAGTTAAAGGCCAATCGGGTAATTAAGGGTAAATATAATATTATAAAATTACCCTAACACATGAAAAAATTCTATTGGATGGCTAAAAGTAAACCCATATCAACTAAGGGTCAGATTAGATTCATTTTATAGACTTTTGACCATGAAAATAATTTAATTATTATTAAAACCAATGAAAGTGACAACATGTCACTCTCTTAAATCTTATAAGTATAATAATTTTAATTTAGTGATAAACTTCATAAAACTTCTCACATGAATAGTCTCTAGAAAGCTAATAAAATTATCTACATCATGATAATTTATTTATAATTTGTAGGGATTAAATAATTGTCATTAATGGTGATACATTAATGATACTGAAATTATTTATTAAGTGGAAAATAAGTAATATAGTTTTTATTAAAATACTAATACCCATTAAAAGGCCCACAAACCTGACCAAAACATATTGGTTGTGTATATATACACCTTAATAAACCAATTACCTAATATATAACCGTTTGTAACCTTATAAAAGTGATTGTGACACTTATATTATTTTATTTTAAATGATGCCAAAGTTGTCACCTTCATAATTTAATAAATATAACAATTTAAATATTGTGAATTTAAGATGATAAATTCGAGTAAAAGTATTATTGTGAAATTAATAGACTTATATTCATTGTAGGATTTTATTTTAAATTTTTATGCAACAAAAAAGTATATTAAATAATTATACAATTTGATGTAGTAATTATTTTATTAAGAGATAAACAAAATAAATGGTTTTAAAAATAATAAAATAAATATTATATGAACTATTTAATGTGATCAACTAATTTTATAGATACTTATGACCTATTATGAATCTATTAAAGCTTTTATTTTGAACATCTCTTCTTTATATATTTTATTTAAATTCAAATAAATGAATAGTGTCAAAATTGACACTATTGTTATTTTATAAAAATAACATATTATAAAATTGTTTAAAAATCAAAAAAAAATTGAAAAATTATATATTTAAATTTACATGGTGTACAATGTTATAAAGTAAACAATTATGGAAATTTACAACAAATAAGTAATTATTTGTTATAATTTAAAATTAAGAATTATATTACCACAAATAAACTTTAATAGATTAAATAAGGATAAATCAAAATGATAAGGTTTAAAATAAGATCCAAACATGTCTAAATTTGATTGGTTGATGAGATTACAAACCTATCTCATATAATCTTCTAATATGAGTCATTTTTGGATGTTTTTAAGTTGGAATAGATTTATTATAAATTAATATATTTAGGAATTCCAAAGGTGCCCCTCTACTCCCTTATAAAAAGGACCTCCTCCCTCTCCTCCTCACACAAATTTGAGCCTTCAAGCTCGGCCAAACCCTACCAAATTATCTTCTCCACTTCCCTAGAAACATCCTAGAGGTTCTGGTCTACATTAAAGACCAATCTTAGTGCCCTAATAGGAGGTTTCAAAGAGGGGTATCGAAGAAGAGATAATTTCTTCTCCCAATTCTTTCATGCTCTTTATTCTTCAACCACTTCTTCTTTAGTTGTTTCATTATAATGTAATAACATCAGTATCACTAATATACTGATTTTTTATTATAAATATGAAACAAACCCATTTCACCTTATATCCATCCTACAGAAAACAAAATCATCGCGCGTGCGTACGTACGGAATATCGTCTCCACGTCGTGGTGTAATCTGTTTTTCCACCAACACCATACATGGAGGGGTATAATGGTGTAAAGAATAACTATACATAGTTATTATAAAATCATACTGATTCTGGTATATTTTATCATCCACTCCAATTCAATTCAATAATTATGGAAACGATATCATCGCTCGTGCGTACGTACGGACTACCGTCTCCACGACGCGATGAGATTCATTCTCCATGTTAACCAATTAAGAATGATTATATAGTATATATAAGAAATAATAATGAAATAAATGACATTATAAAGCTAATGGATTTATTTATATATATATATATATATGTATGTCATCTACTTAAATCCATTCAACTCATAAGGAAACAAAAACAGCATTCATGCGTACGTACGACCTACGGTCTCCATGAACGGTGTATTTCATTCCATTTATCGATCTATTATATATATGTATATTCGGAATATATATTACATATAAATCATATTTTATATTCTGTATTTAAGTAATCATGATCTATCTAATCATATGAATAATTACAAGTCAAAACACGGACGACAAATGAAACGGTTTTACCCAAAACACTCTTTAACATTGAATTTACAAAAGAATGGGTAATATAAAGTAATAAGTGAACCATATATGATATCATGACAATGAATATGATTCTGTAATAATTCAATGTCATTATTTAAATCATTATACAGGAGGTTCGGATAAAAACAAAGTATATAGGACATAAGGTAAGGGATAATTTTGTAAACCTCATTTTTATCTGAGATTTCATATTCGTAAGTATTTACTGGGGTTATTGCTATCATCCATGTACATGTTTTATAAAATTGTATTAATGTATGTTTAAAGACCTTTTTACCGATTTTTGACTTTACTACCTGGTATTTATAGAATCTTTCTTTTATTTACGTTACGAGTTACTTTTTTTACTTTTCCAACAAAAGCACAAGGAGAATGTTAATTTTAACTTATATGGCGTGAATAGATTTTTACTATTTTATAAAGCCTTATTTTCATGAAGATTCCTCCAAAATATTTCATGACTATTATAAACCAAATCCTATTATTTTAAAATTTCATGACATTTTGTGAAAAGAAAATGATTTTGAATAAGAAAGGATATTTTCCTCAAGAATTGATTTCATGTGTTTTATCAAAACCATTTTCCATCTAAGATGACATTATTTTCATATGTGTATGTTTCTAGTATAATGTATCTATGATTTAGATGGTTTCACTTTCCTTATTATGAAATGATATCCATTTCTTTTATATGGTTTATGTAATTATGGGATGATGTCTATGAAACCCATTTTATTTGTTGGGTTATTATGAATGATGTATGTTTATTTTGTGGAACAAGTTAGAATTATTTCATTATGACATGGGTGTGACCTATATCTACCTCCAATGCATTGTGTAAAGATTTATATCACATGAGATAGACATGGCTGGAATGGAAAGTTAAACCGGTTCAGTAATACATGACTAAAACGAGGAGTGAACTCGATTCCGAAAGGGACTTTGTCCACTAAGATGGTCTTGGCAGTGATATCTTTGCTACTATGGAAATCATATCTTTTGCTTAATGGTTTCCACAATTACATGTTTTATTCCCATGCTATTTTATCATTATTAATGTTTCTTTATGATCTATGCCTTACGTACTTCCGTGTTTTATGTCATTTATCACGCTTTTGATGTTTAAACATTATGTTAATGTTTTTAAGTTCAAATGTATATGGTATGTTTTTTATTATCCCTTCTTACCCTTACTGAGCATTTGAGCTAACCCTTTTTATGTTATCTTATCCCCAGGAGATAAAGAAAGGTTTTAGGTAATAAAAAAAGGGGGAGATCTTTATGGGAGATGTTGAAGAACTTTCACCACGATTAAAGTTTACGTTCCAAGATTCCAAAGACACTAAACTATTATGGTCCTTGTGTGTCTGTTTTTGTTATGTACTAAGTATTCCGCTAAAGTAATGTAATGTCCATGTACGTCAAGCTTTGGGTCTCTACAATGTATGATTTGGATATTACATTACTATTTTTCTAGGTTATTTTTAAATAAAACAATTTCATGTATATTATATAATTTTGTATATTTTCAAATAATTTAGTTCAAAATAAAAATTTTATTTTCCAAAAAAGCAAATTCTTTTATCATTTAAATACATTTTTTTCTAGAATGATATCCATTGATGGTTCTTACGAAATAATAAGTATATGATCCAAATATAACATATTTATTCATTATAATGAAATATATGAAATTATAAAGCAACTGGATTTATGTATATATGTATGTCATCTACTTAATTCCATTCAACTCAATAAGGAAACTAAAACAGTGTTCATGCGTACGTACGGTCTACCGTATCCATGAACGGTGTATTTAGTTCCATTTATTGATCTATTATATATATGTATATTCTGAATATATATTATACATAAATCAAGTTTTATATTCTAGAATTATGTAATAGTGATCTAAGTAATCATATGAATAACTACTAGTCAAAACACAGACGACAAATGAAACGATTTTACCCAAAACACACTTTAACATGGAATTTACAAAAGAACGGGTAATATAAAGTCATAAGTGAACCATATATGATATCATAACAATGAATATGATTCTTTAATACGTCAATGACATTATTTAAATCATTATACACGAGGTCTGGATACATACGAAGCATATCAGACAAAAGGTAAGGGAAATATCACAATTTCATTTTTATCTAAGCTTGTTTATACTTTGATATTTACTGGGGTGTATTTTAGCATCCACATCCATGTTTCCTCAATATGTAATATTATTTCCATCCTCCTAAAAATTTTTAAATCCATTTTTACCCTTTGGAGAGTTTATAGTAAAATTATTGAAAGGAATCTTTTGTCATTTTTCGTATGAGGTACTTTTTGACTTTTCCGACAAATGTACAAGAAGAATGTTTTTTAACTTATACGACAATTGAAGGATTTTTACGGTTTCATAAAGCCTTATTTTCATGAATCATTCATTACTCCTTTAAACAAAATCTCTTTCTTTTAAAATTGCATGATGTTTTGTAAAAAGAAATTGATTTTGAATAAGAAAGGATATTTTCCTCAAGAATTCATTTCAAGTATTTTATCAAAACCATTTTTCATCTAAGATGACATTATTTCATATGTGTATGTTTCAAGTATCATGTCTCTATGATTTAAATGGTTTCACTTTTCTTATTATGAAATGATATCCATTTCTTTTATATGGATTATGTGATGATGGAATGATGTTTATGAAACCCATTTTGTTTATTGGGTTATTATGAATGATGTATGTTTTTTTGTGGCACAAGTAAAAATGATTTCATTATGAGATGGGTGGGACCTATATATCCCTCCAATGAATTGGGTAAAGATTTTATATCTCATGAGATAGACATGGCTGGAACGGTATGTTAATCCGGTTCAGTGTTACAGGACTGAAACAAGGAGTGAACTCGATTCAGAATGGGACTTTGTCCACTAAGATGGTCTTGGCAGCAATGCCTTGGCAACTATGGAATTCATTACATGTTCTTAATGGATGCCACAATTACATGTTTTATTCCCATGCTATTTTATCATGGTTTATGTTCCATTATGATCTATGCCTTATGTACTTCCATGTTTTATGTCGTTGCTCAATATTTTAATGTTTAAACATTATGTTCATGTTTTTTTGTTCCAATGTATATGGTATGTTTTATTTTATCCATGCATACCCTTACTGAGCATTTTATCTCACCCTTTTATGTTTTATTTTCCCCTAGGATCAAAAGAAAGGTTTTAGGTCAGGAAACAAAAAGTGTAAGATCTTTATAGGAGATGTTGAAGATCTTTCACCACGATAAGAAGATTACGTTCCATGTTTCCAAAGACACTAAACTATTAAGATCCTTGTGTGTCTGTTTTTTTATATATTAAGTATTTCGAAAAAGTAATGTAATGACCATGTACGTCAATCTTAGGGTCTCTACAGTTGGTATCAGAGGAATGGTTTAGTCATCCTTTGGAAACTAGGATGCAAAAACGTTAGTGAGATCCCTAGATATATTTCTAAGGTATGTCTAGGGATGTAAATAAGGATAAGAATACGTATAGGATATAGTCCTAGAACCATGGTAACGATTCTAGAATTTATCCTAAAATGTTAGAAATTGAGGGTACTCCCCCTTTACTATGTTGGTTTCCTAGCATGATTTTTTCCTCTCACACTATTCTTTTTGGGTTTTAGAAAATGGCTAGAAATTGGAATATTCATGATAATGGAGGATATGACGGACAGTGGAATGATTTTCTTCATTAGAAACCAAATGAAACGGGATCTGGAAGTCCAAACATCATTATTATGCCTAATCAGCAATCTGATAATATGACCAATAATCTCAACTTTCGTAAGTTTCTCGACTCAGATAATAATAGAAAGATGGAGTTTCATGATGATCATAGAGGAAAGAAAGTTCAATTTACCTCATGTAAATCATGTGGGAAGAGGCATCAGGGAGATTGTATCAAAGGAACTGGAAGATGCTTTGGGTGTGGAAAACAAGGAAACAAAGCCAGTAAGTGCAAAAAAAAGGTTCAGTTAACACCATGGACAAGGATAATTGTATTGGTACGACATCAATAATGATTAGATGTTTTAAATGTGGAATTTACGGGCATTATGAAAACCAATGCCCTAATGGATAATCTCCTGAAGAGAATCAGCATGGTCATATGGGTAGTATTTATGTGGATGATGATGAGGAGACTACCTATGATATATGAGCTGAATGAAGTGTTGAAGCTCAGTCGTTTGTTTTAGCAGGTAGTGGAATGATTGTATGTTTATCGAGAGTTATGTTGTATAGTTAATGGTACTATGGAATAAAGAATCATCTAAGGATTGTTACACTATTTTTTTCATAAAAGTATTTGAAAGTATATGTTGAATGGTACCATTAACCATGGAATGTTATTCAGATATTTTTTTAATGTAGATGATATGTGTATAATGAAGGAATAAGAAGATAATGAGATGTTTGATTGTATTCATGAGCTCATGATTAATATAAGGACTAAGTGATATCATGGTTTGAGTATATAGAATTTTGAGGATTTTGGTATGTGGAAAGTGTTAACTTTTAACTGCATTCATGTTTTCACTATGGTTCAATGGGTATTAATTTTTCTAGAGAATACATGATTAAGGCCTTTGAACGTTTGTAATGTGACCAACAAGACATATCTTATGATATATGGGGATCAACGATGGTATTAACATGATTCTTGTATGAAATCTCTGGTATTCGTTTTCACTATAATATGACAATGGACTACAATATTATGGATAAGCCTAATGATTGGAATGGATTATGTTGGAAATAAGTTAGTATTGTTTAAGGATAGAACCTTTTTTGATATTATTGATGGGATGCTATAGTAATGTATTTTTAGAAAAAGGACAACCTGCAAGATGGGCGATAGCCCATCGCATCAGAAAAGGCTGTGGGAATCGAACCCACAACCGAAGTGCGACTGGCCTTTATCGCCTACCACTGGCCTACAGGAAGTCCCTGGTTAGTAAAAACTAGTTTTATTTTATTAAGCTGTATGATATATGAAGTATAAGTTCATTTTTGGAACCATATACTATTAATCTAACCATAAGATGGACTTATAACTTTTGCTAACCTTTTGTTTGAAAGAGATGGAATGACCCATTATTCTATCACACGATCTTCTAACACATCACGAATAACAAATTCAACTTCATTTCTTTAAGGGATGAAGTGGAAATTGTTCAATTCACGAACAATAGTGAGATTGTACCAAAATGATGCATGTATTTCTTTTAATTCATCAACTTTAGGGAAATGATCTTGAAACCAAAAATGTTGTCCTAGTTCCCTTATATCTGATGAATCAGATGGTACTTTAGATCATCACAAATCAATAGCTTTGTGATTATTGGCTTTTTCATAGCCATGTTCTCTACTACTCTCCATCCGAACATGATGGTTATATTTTTCTTCCATATCCATATTTTCACTTATGTTCTCTTACGTGGAAACCCATTTATGAGTTAATTTGGGTAAACGATACATTTCATACTTTAGTTTTTAAAGCCATGTTTTGCTATTCCTTTTTATGATGTCGGTTTCTATTAAACAAACTTTCGAGTAGTAAACCATTTATAACCCCGATGAATTTCGAGGGTGAAATTCATTTTAAGGGGGGTAGAATGTAACACCTCGAGATTTTATGAAAAATATTCTTTTAATTTCATTAATGTCTTGTGATGTATGCTACACCAAGATTACCTTGTGCTATACGCAACACTGTATTAGCTTGCAGTATACGCAACACTATTTTTAGATCATGTTACACACAATTTTGATAATAGTTATTCTACGCAACATTGAGTATATATATATATATTCAATCTATAAATGAAATATGGTTGGATTCGGTTATAAGAAACAATGAAGGATTCTTTCACAACAGGTAACCCTGACTTGGCTTGAATTACACGCAATGGCGACCTTCCTCGATAGCATGTGTTGTGCGCAATATCGAGTTTTACTAAACAATGATATTTTATTATAATATTATTATGAAATAGAGGTTATGAATAGTATTAACTAAAATTTGAATTTAATAATATTATTATTCATCCTACACATTTTCTAGAACAAGGTATAAGAACAAAATAAATTTTTCGGTTAAAATAAGTATTTTTAAAAAAATACAGTTTTGCCGCCTTTTGTTGGTGCACACACTTTAAATCTAGTTTTTGACATGTTTATAAGTTAAATTTTAAAAAATAAAATTCTTATTTGGAGTCAAGAAATAAAAATTTACATTGGATAAATTTTTCATATTATTCTGGTAACTTTCATACTTTGATGAATAGTAAAAACACGTTATATTTTAATGAAAGACAACTTTTTTCATCATAATAATTTATATGGTTAAATTATAATATTGAATGATTTTAGAGTATAAGTAGAATATATTTTTACCATTTAATATAATTTATTTCATTATCATTGATTCTACATTGAATTCGTAGGTTAAATCAATTTAATCTTTTGTAATGTTTTAAACAAAAACCCGTTTTCATTCGACAATGGGATTAATTTTAATTTAATTTCTGCAACTTATGTGTTTCGATTTTGAAAAAATGGATTCCATATTTGGAATCAGTGGGTTCACATTATGTTAATAGGCTACTTTTTATTTTTGGGAATTATGAATAGTAACTATGATAAATTTTATTTATCATAGTTAAAGGTAAATCTGGTAATTAAGGATAAATATAATATTATAAAATTACCATAACACATGAAAAAATTCTATTTGATGGATAAAAGTAAATCCATATCAACTAAGGGTCGGATTAGATTCATTTTATGGACTTTGGACCCTGAAAATAATTTAATTATTATTAAAACAAAAGTAAATGACAACATGTCACTCTCTTAAATCTTATAAGTATAATAATTTTAATTTAGTGATAAACATCATAAAACATCACACATGAATAGTCTCCAAAATTCTAATAAAATTACCTACATCATGATAATTTATTTAGAATTTTTAGGGATTATATAATTTTCATTAATGGTGATACATTAATGATACAAAAATTATTTATTAAGTGGAAAATAAGTAATATAGTTTTTATTAAAATACTAATACCCATTAAAAGGCCCAAAAACCTAACCAAAACATATTGGTAGTGTATATATGCACTATAATCAACCAGTGACCTAATATATAACCGTTTGGATCGTTATAAAAGTGATTATGACACTTATATTATTTTATTTTAAATGATGCCAAACTTGTCACCTTCATAATTTAATAAATATAACAATTTAAATATTGTGATTTTAAGATGATAAATTCGAGTAAAAGTATTATTGTGAAATTTAATATACTTAGCTTCATCATAGGAGTTTATTTAAAATTTTTATGCAACAAATCAGTATATTAAATAATTATACAATATGTTGTAGTAATTATTTTATTAAGAGATAAACAAAATTAATGGTTTTAAAAAGAATAAAATAAATATTATATGAACTATTTAATGTGATACACTAATTTTATAGAAACCTACGACCTTTTATTAGTATATTAATGCATTTATTTCGAACATATCTTCTGTATATATTTTATTTAAATTCAAATAAATAAATACTGTCAAAATTAACACTATTGTTATTTTATAAAATAACATATTATAAAATTGTTTAAAAATCACAAAAATATTTAAAAATTATAAATTTAAATTTACATGTTGTATAATGTTATAAAGTAAACAATTATGGAAAATTCACAACAAATATTTAATTATTTGGTATAATTTAAAATTTAGAAATTTATTACCACCAATAAACTTAAATAGATTAAATAAGGATAAATCAAAATGATAAGGTTTAAAATAAGATCAAAACATGTCTAAATTTGGATGCTTGATGATATTACAACCCTATATCATCTAATATTTTAATATGAGTCATTTTTGGATGTTTTTAAATGGGGTTAGATTTATTATAAATTAATATTTTTAAGAATTCCAAAGGTGCCCCTCTCCTCCCTTATAAAAGGGCACCTCCTCCCTCTCCTCCTCACACAAATATGATCCTTCAAGCTCGGCCAAACACTGCCAAATTATCTTCTCCAAATCTTTAGAAACATCCAAGATGTTCTGGTCTACTTTAGAGACCAATCATAGTGCCCTAAGAGGATGTTTCAAAGAGGCGTATCGAAGAAGAGGTAATCTCTTCTCCCGATTCTTTCAAGCTCTTTCTTCTTCAACCTCTTCTTCTTTAGTTGTTTCATTACAACGTAATAACATCAGTATCACTAATATACTGATTTGTTGTTATAAATATGATACAACCCCATTTTAACTTCTATCCATCCTACAGAAAACAAAATAACCTGGCATGCGTACGTACGGAATACCATCTCCACGCCTTGGTGTAATCTGTTTTTCCACCAACACCATACATGGATGGGTATAATGGTGTAAATAATAACTATACATAGTTATTATAACATCATACTAATTCTGGTATATTGTATCATCCACTCCAAATCAATTTAATAATTATGGAAATGATATCATCGCTCGTGCGTACGTACGGACTACCATCTCCACGACGCGATGAGATTCATTCTCCATGTTAACCATTTAAGAATGATTATAAAGTATATATAAGCAATAATAATGAAATATCTGACATTATAAAGCTACTGGACTTATGTATATATGTATGTCATCTACTTAATTCCATTCAACTCTATAAGGAAATGTTAACAGCGTTCATGTGTACGTTCGGCCTACGGTCTCCATGAACGGTGTATTTCGTTCCATTCATCGATCTATTATATATATGTATATTATGAATATATATTATATATAAATCATGTTTTATATTCTGGAATTATGTAATCATGATCTAAGTAATCATATGAATAATTACAAGTCAAAACACGGATGACAAATGAAACGATTTTACCCAAAACACTCTTTAACATTGAATTTACCAAAGAACGGGTAATATGAAGTCATAAGTGAACCATATATGATATCATAACAATTACTATGATTCTAGAATAAGTCAATGACATTATTTAAATCATTATACAGGAGGTTCAGATACATATGAAGCATATCAGACATAATTTAAGGGAAATATCATAATCTCATTTTTATCCGAGATTGTTTATACTTTGGTATTTTCTGGGGTGTATTTTATCATAAACATACATGTTTCCTCAATATGTAATATTATTTACATCCACCTACAATTTTTTAAATCCAATTTTACACTTTGGTGAGTTTATAGTAAAATATATGAAAGGAATCTTTTGTAGTTTTTTGTACGAGGAAATTTTTTACTTTTCCGACAAAAGTACGAGAAGAATGTTTTTTTAACTTATACTAAATGAAAGGATTTTTTCGGTTACATAATGCCTTTTTTCATGAATCTTTCATAACTATTTTCAACAAATTCTCATTCTTTTAAAATTTCGTGGCGTTTTGTGAAAAGAAATTTATTTTGAATAAGAAAGGATATTTTCCACAAGAATTCATTTCAAATATTTTATCAAAACCATTTTTCATCTAAGATGACATTATTTTATATGTGTATGTTTCAAGTATCATGTCTCTATGATTTAAATGGTTTCACTTTTCTTATTATGAAATGATATCCATTTCTTTTATATGGATTATGTGATGATGTAATGACGTTTATGAAACCCATTTTGTTTATTGGGTTTTTATGAATGATGTATGTTTTTTTGTGCCACAAGTAAGAATGATTTCATTATGAGATGGGTGGGACCTATATCTCCCTACAATTAATTGGGTAAAGATTTTATATCTCATGAGATAGACATGGCTGGAACGGTAAGTTAATCTGGTTCAGTGTTACAGTACTGAAACGAGGAGTGAACTCGATTCAGAATGGGACTTTGTCCACTAAGATGGTCTTGGAAGCAATGCCTTGGAAACTATGGAATTCATTACATGTTCTTAATGGATGCCACAATTACATGTTTTATTCCCATGCTATTTTATCATGGTTTATGTTCCATTATGATCTATGCCTTATGTACTTCCATGTTTTATGTCGTTGCTCAAGATTTTAATGTTTATACATTATGTTAATGTTTTTTAGTTCCAATGTATATGGTATGTTTTATTTTATCCATGCTTACCCTTACTGAGAATTTGAGCTCACCCTTTTTATGTTTTATTTTCCCCATGATCAAAAGTATGTTTTTAGTTCAGGAAACAAAAAGTGGAAGATCTTTATGGGAGATGTTGAAGATCTTTCACCACGATTAGAAGATTACATTCCATGTTTCCAAAGACACTAAACTATTATGGTCCTTGTGTGTCTATTTTTGTTATATATTAATTATTGAGCAAAAGTAATGTAATGTACATGTACATGATTCTTAGGGTATCTACATTACATGTGGATGATTTATTCAAAAAAATTAATATTTATTTGGATAGTAAATTTATGAAATTTTTCATACCATTATGAACATAATAGGGTTAATTTCACCATATAGAGGATTAAATATTATAGTACAAAACTAATATAATATATATATATTTAGATTAATTTTAGAAATTATATTTTTAATATAATAATCAATGAAGGGAGTGATGAAAAATGATATATATTATTCCATGGGGTATTGATATGAATTCAATATTATCTACATTGTAATGAAATAATATAATGAGAAGAGGATAAATAATAAATATTTCATTAATATAATAAAATATAAATATATTATTTAAAATAATGTTATTGACGAATCCCAGATTGAATATATTTGATGTGAAATAAGTAGGAAATATGTTAAGAGTTTTCATTTGAGAATATTACCACTACATTGGATATTGACTCTTACACTACCAATTAATGATAAATAGTTTTGTTTAATGAAATTGGAACTTCATGGACATAAAGAGATAGGGGGGAAGATATTTGGGATGAGTTTGGGAGAGATTAGGGGCATATAGTGCTTGAAGAAATAGAGTGGTACTTATAAGTGGACGATAAGGATATATTTGATATACTATTCATTAGTATATTATTTCTAATCAATGAAACTAATAGTGATTATTCTTGTTACTATATAAATTAGTTGGTTCATGTTAGTTAATGATAATGGTTTCTATCATGATCTGATTTGTGATTAATCATTATGTTAACCAATATTGAGAAATGCAGTATTTTATATTATTTTTATTCAGTAAAAATTCTTGAATTTAAAAAAACCATGCTTGGATATTTTCGATATCCAGAAAAAAAATATTATATCAATTTTAAGAAATTATGATTCCAAATATTATAAAGTTATTTTTAAAATTAAAATATATATTTTTTAAAATATATTAGTTCCTTAAAAATAAATTAATACATTGATATGTAAAATAATATTGTATTATTATTTATTTTCAAATATCTGGTGTATTATTAATACATTTAATGAAGGTAAATTTTAATAAATATTTAGAAATTTATCATGAAATAATACTTTAAAAAAATAAAACATATATGATTTACTAATATTATAATTATTTTTTATTCATACCAGACATTAATTTTATAATATGTATACACATTTTAAATAATCATGTGAAATAATTACGTTATATATTTTTTATTTTATTTGATATTGTGATTTTATTTTAAAATTTCCATTATCATGATATTATTATAACGGTCAGGTTACAATTAATTAGAATCATATTATTATTATAAATTTATATATCACTATTACCATAATCATATTTGTTTTCTACTTCATAAAATTACCTCTAATTTGAATATAAATCATCATTCAACCGAATATCTTCTAAGGATCTATATTCATTTTCAATATTTTTTAATTGTATTACAAGTGTTTTCTATTTTATTTTTAACTATTTTGGTTGAGTGGTATTATTATATGATACAATGATGATCAAAATATTATTATCCATTTTTTTCAGTTTTTACTACCCCATTGTAACATTTTAAACTATTATAGATATTTTTTATTTAAATATAATTTTAAAATAATTATAATTATTTTCAATGAAATATTGTTATGTATTAGATTTTTTAAGTCATTCTACATTACCAAAATATGAAACAAATCATTATTTTGATGGTAATTTTTATTTAATAACATTATGGGTCATTAGATTCAACCAACCCCTAGAAATTTCACCATAGAAATTTCAATATATATATATATATATATATATTTCCAAAATAGAATAATTTAGTTATATTTTAATACTTCATTGGGATTCCATGATGCTCCCTTGTATATATGGTTTTATCATAGATTATTTAACATGGTATTTTTCTTTTCAAGTAAATCATTGTCTTTATAGACCATGATCTTATGTGTATAGTCATAAAAATAGAGATCATGATCTAAATATAACACATATAAATTTTATACCGATGACGAATAGAGTATAAACTACCTCAATAGGGATACACAAGACATGTGATTCACATGAGGTGGTATTGGTTTGTGTGTTAGTCAATTAGACACCACACCAATGAGACCAATAATCATAAAGGGTCTAACATATTCTGGACACAATTTTCCATTCTTCCCAAACCTCATAATATTCATCCAAGGAGATAATGAAGGTATAAAATTTTATCTAACCTCAAAATATATATCTTATTGATGAATTTAAATTTAGAAATTCAATTAAAAATATTATAATTAGACATGTTGTAGATATTTTTAGTCACCACTAAAATTATATTGACTAGTTCAGATCGAAAAATCATAATTTTACCAACATTATCCTATGATTCATATATTGTATATCTATTTTATAATATATAATTTTTCTATATTTTACATACCATTAATATTTGGTTTAAATTTCACCAGTTGTTACTAAATTTGATGTCTAATAATAATATAGAGGCCTTGGGTGCATCTGGGGGACATTCAGAACCTAAAAACCCATCAAATTAAGAGTATACTTGGCCGAATTGTTTGTTTTTAACCATTGATCTCAGGGAGGAAATACATGAAATCTGTATGCTATTATTTCTATTGATATCTTCCACTATTTGTTCATGGTTTTTTGAACTGTTTAGAAAACCATGCAATGTTCCAATTTGAATAAAAAAAGGGCACATGATTTTCCAATTGTGCGGTCAAACCACTGATTGTTCAATTTATGTTGTTAATTTACCATTTCCACATTTTAATTAATTAAAAATTCCACCTTCCTCTATGGTTTTCCTCTAATGGAAAATCCCCCTACCCCCTCTTTAAACCCTCTTCCTTGTGAAATCTTGGAATCATGGTGGAGCCTCCACACATCAACTAATTCATCAATTGTGGGATACACTCGAATTATTGAGGTACAATCAATGATCTTTTATAATCCTTGTCATGGTTATTCCCCCGTCCACTACACTATTTGAGATAAAGATATTTTTCCCAATTTTTAGAGCATTGGATGTTTTATTCAATTTCTACCATGCCAGTCTGAATAAAATATCGGATAATGGATAATCTAAGATCCCTGATACTATGGTAAGAAATCATACCATTTTTTTCATTTTATTCATTGCATTTCATAAATCATGTTGTTATGATACTCGTTAGTCCTTTCAAATAAAGCCTCTGAATATAAATTAAATTATTTCAAGTAGTTTCACATGTGTTTTATGGCCCTATTTGTTGGATAATCACCTTCTTTGTGGTCTTTCATTTCTTATGATACCAATTTCGGTTGAGATATGCCTATAATATAAAATAAATATGCATTTTCCAAGGTTAATTAAATGATGTTATCAGTTTTTTATTGTTTTAAATATCTATATCTATATTATATTCTATTAGGTGGTGAACCTAGTTATTTTCCATTGTTTTATGTAACTTATGAATGATTGTGTTAATGAAATTCTCCTAGTTCTTTAGGCCATATACCATGTGGATTGAATTAAATAGATTAAGTGTTCTTTCCTTGTTCCAAGTGAATATAATGGAAAATTCTGAATGGAATGACATTCTTATTAGGGGTTTTTGATAAAATGGCATGAAATAAATGTAATGTCGCTTCTATTTGTTCTAGTTATGTATGATTTCCTCGATTATTAATTTCTCATTTTTTAGGGTGCATCAAGGGGTTATGACTTAAGGACCCCTTGGAAAAAATATCATTCCACTTGGCTTGAATAGTTAAATCATAACAAACACAATTAGAAATATACTAGATGTTCCTAGTATGGGTTCAAATGGATTTTTTTTTATTTTCCTCTAGATGAGTGATGTTTGTTCTCTAGGGTGTACACCATGGATGGGCTCGAATGAAGAATTTTTTGAACCATGCCTAGAGAGAGTCTCGGGCCCCTACATGGGATTCCACGAATGGACTCGGAGACTAGTAGGCGTCTTTTCTCACCTTCTTTAGAGAGAGACATGAGACTTCATCCTTGGGATTCCATGTATGGGATTGTTATAATTGGTTTTGATGAGCCCTTTGATCGTTACTTGGAAAGTCTCCTCAAAATTTTAAAGATAGAATATGGGTTTTAGGAAATGTATCAATGTGGTTTTTATATGAAATTTAAAAAGGGAACAAAAATTTTAAAAAAGAGAATTATCCATTATATTATAAATTTCAGGACATTTACTCAAATCCCAACCACACGCTTGTAGATAGTCCATCATCTGGAACAATATGTATTCAACATTACTATAGTATGTACTATTAGTTCAAACACACTAACTTATGATGATGTATATATTTGGGCGTGTGTCGAAGTAGAAATATTCCCAGTGCATTAGTTATTTACATTTGTCATTAATTTATAGTATCATGACACACTTTTTAGATATATAAATAATGTGATGGAATTCCCATGAAATCATGGGTGTCAGCCTTCTGTTAAGTCTCACACCCTATATGGGAACCTATATTAACCATTGAAATATTATTATTTTAGGTATAGAAAAATGGAACAAGTTTTTTTTTCAAATCATGATTTTCTTCTGTACGATGGATTTGGGAGTAGAGGACAGAGCCTAAGCTCGATATTCTAGAAGTATCGGTTTTTATATCATTTTCTATTTATTCAATATGATGTATATGATTGTATCCTTTACCCTATATTGTTCATTAAATGTATAATACATTTCATATGATCATCATCAATTTTTCTATATAATTATTCATCTTCCGCACATTATTTCAATGTCTTGCATGATTATGTTATTAGTTTTCACTAAAGTCTAGTGATTTTTGATTATTCAATTGTATCATATATTTATCTTTTATTTTATTCTAATCTAATCAATGACAAAATAGTCTCCATATAAACTTATCCAATGCCTTTTCTTTCAGTTGGTAGCCCCTAGAATTTGATAATACGTGCTTCAGGTTATGTAGTGAAAAACCTCAGGGAATTATTGAGTGTCTCTCAGGACTGGACACTATAAAGTTGTATCAGAGCTATTTTTCAATTTTTTATTTCTATTAATGTTTATAAAATATACTAGGACATAGGAAATTGGTTAAGGGTATATTCTTGGTAGTATGTATCTCATGTATAGGGGAAACCCAAATAACATAGGTTAGGTAAATGTTGTTATTTATTATTAATGTTATGGTATCACTAGATTTCAACATTGGGGGACTCACAAGATTTATGTTGTCATAAATTTTGATGTTTAATTATTGGGTTGTTTATTCTAGAGACAATGATTTTAGGGAATATTATAATCATCTTTCATTCTAGGAAGTATAAGACAAAATTTCCATGCAATTATGCTATGCCATATTTATTTTTTGGCATAAATTTCCTATAGAGTCTAATTTCTATCTTTTCACTGGTAATGTGACTTTTACAGTTATAATTCTTTTTATGATTTCATAATTGGATTAGTAGACTAATGGTTCCACATCAGTGCATTTATTGGTGGGTCCTAAGGGAATTTGACTTAACAAAAACACTCTTGATGCATGCTACACATTGTCATATTGTGTAAAGGACCTACTATAGTTCATTGATATGAAAAGATAAATTTAAATGGTCAATGGGGTATTATAAATTTGATAAAATTAAACAATTAACTATATCAATGTGATAAAAAATAAAATGGAAATGAATCTAAATGAATAAAAAAATACGATTCTTTAAAGGAAATGGTTTCTTCGATGGAATGTGTGAGACCTTATCCTGATATGACCTTAGTATTCAGTTGTTGGTCAGGTTTCTTTATTTATTTTTTTGTATTTATTCTTATTAAGACGTGGATCTTATATAAGGATAGGATTTTTAGGTTCTTATAGGTGGGCATGTACATGACCTTCTTTATAACATTCTCAATTTGTTATAAATATTTTATGATGCTTGCAATTGGTATTTGTAAAGATATTCAATTAAAATTACAAATTAAACCTTCATCGAAAGGGACAATGATCATACACCTAATGTGGTTGGTCTTAATCCATCCAATAAACCAACTGATGTGTCACATATGTTCCCTCCTCCCTTTGATCCTCTACTACTTGTTGATGTCAATGTTTGAGATAATTTTCTTTGGTTCATTAAAATTTTGAAAGTTGTGACTCGAACTACACCTTATATGACAGAGCTAGACACAAAATTATAAAATTAGTATCAACTAATATTTTTTGGCGATGTTTGACCTTAGGTTGATGAGACCTACTTATAGGTTTTTATTTATATCATTGACCACAAAGAGATACCACAATAGAAGAGGTTCAATCTTGAGTCGAATTTATTATGTTACTCTACCAGACATCGGTGGGATGTTTTGACACATAATGTTTGACACTTGGGGATGGTTTGTGATGATTAAATGGAATCCTTATTCGAATACTCATTCCCACAGACATTGAGAATGGATCGAGTTTGGGAAATTATTCAACATATGTAAGGTGACACATCAAGGACGGAATATTTAGCACACATCACTATATTAAAAAACATTCATCAACCTTGATTGGTGATATGATGACTAATATGAGGAATTTCGAGGATTTGTTTCTTATACCATTCACTCACAGGTGAATCTACTTTGGATTACTACTCTTATAGTGATCATGAACAATGGCCTTATCATTGAGCAGAACATAAGGAAATCAGGTGATTTTAAGAAGGGATATTCAACATCATGGAATGATAATTGAGGAATAAATATAATAAGGAATAAAAACATTGATGGTACATACAGGGGATTTATTAGCTAGGTGGAATGATTTGATCCTATAGTGTTTCACCAGTGCGGCAAGACAGGCCATAAAATTCCCCATTGTATGAGGAACCCAATCGAATGTTGGGAATGAGGTAGTATGGGTAACCTCCAACGTTTAAATATATAACTTCCATTAGTTACATGTGATAATGTTTCTGCACCACAACAACCTTTAGGTGTTGGATCAGTTACACCTCCTCTGGTAGGAATCTCATCATTCACATTTCGATCAGGCAGAGTAGGTTGTT
This sequence comes from Viscum album, assembly GCA_963277665.1. Taxonomy (NCBI): domain Eukaryota; kingdom Viridiplantae; phylum Streptophyta; class Magnoliopsida; order Santalales; family Viscaceae; genus Viscum; species Viscum album. The sequence continues at coordinate 1,776,398,088 of OY728165.1, read as the reverse complement.
GAGGTAGAGGTAGCCAGGCTTCACAGTTCCATCATCAGTTGCATGGGCCTACTCTTGATAGTAAGTAAGTATCTCAAGGACAATGTTTAGGCCACATCAAGACCATTTTGAATATTCCTGTGGAACAATAATAAGACCTATAGAGAGTTATATGTAATATTTTAGTATCCTTTACATTATTATCATCCTTATTCTATACACATCCTTATATTTACATTAATTTATCTGTATCTTTAGGAAGTATAGACATAATAATCCAATAATATTGTTTTTATTACCCTTTATATTTCATTAGGATAGTTAGCATAGCATATACTACTGTCCACGGAGTTTACCTTGAGATATACGGGTGCTATTTTCTATGGAATTTATACATCTTCGAGATGCCAGGCTTTAATTTCATTTTTGTTACAAACTGGATTGTGATGTATCGATATCAGGTGGATTTATATCCCAAATGTGTGTTTTTCACATCACTTGAGGGAATAATATATATACATAAGGTAGAATGTGATATCCAGAATGATTTTTCTATTCCCAAGAAAAGTGTGTTTTGCTGGATTAAAATCTTGCTAGCCAGTTTCTTCAAGAGAACAAATGGAATGCAGTGAATGGAATTCCATTCCACTATAGATCATTTAATGGATGTTTTTATAGAAAATTTTACATGATTCCTTATTAGGAGGTTTGTTACATTCTCTATTGATCTTGTTCTAGGTGGGGTACAACTATCCATTCCCCCTATAGGATGGAACCAATATATCTACAATAAATCAATATAAAGATTGAATATATAGATGAAAAGGGTATCATAAGACCCCACACATATCTATTAGTATCGACATTCCTTTTCACTATGAAGGCAGATTGTACTCTCTGATTATTCTTGGATTACCAAAAACAAAACCAGATTATGCTGAACAATAAGTATCCTTTACCTCATATAGATGAAATATTCTATCTTATATAAGGAGAATCTATTTTTTATAATATTGATTTGAGGTTGGGGAACCAATAGTTTCATGTGAGGAAATCATACTTATAACATACAGTGTTATGGATAGGATAGCGATTGTATAATTATCTCGTTATGTCATTTGGTCTATAGAACACACAAACATTCATCAGGGATCTATTGAATCTGGTTTTCAAGACATATCTTGAATCATTTGTGGTAACATTTATAGATGACTTCTTGGTGTATTCTCTCTCTAGACATGACTAGGGAAATCATTTTGAAATCATGTTGAGTACACTAAAAGAGGATCGGATATTTTTGAATCATAGTAAATTCCAATTTTAGATCAGTACATTTCACTTAACAAGTTATATCATATTTATTCCATGATTATTGGTTTACCCAAATAATGTGAGATTTTTTGACTACTAGGAGCTTCCCAAAACTATGTTTGAGATACGCACCTTTTAGAGCTGTCATGATAATATAAGAATTTTATTAAACAATTATAATTCATGAAATAATTGCATATATGAATTACTATGAAGTGCGTGATGTCATATTAGTTTAATGATTTTGAGAAAACCTATTTCGAGTTAATTTAAAAATTCACCTCAACTCAAATTATGATTTTTCTTCAGCTAGGAAGAAGTTATGCAGTCTACTCTTATGCTTCGCGAATCAAACTGGGTGCAGTTCTGAAAGAGGCTCATTAAGTCATGGAATATGGATCAATAAATCTAATGCCTCATGAGATGAAATATCTTATGCACCACCTCAAACTAGAATATATATTTCATTTTTTTTGTTGCTTGAGGAATTATATAATTGTTTTGTGGTTCATCATTTACAAAAATAACAAAATTCTCAAATATATCTCCACAAATTCAAACATGAATATGAGGCAGGGTAAGTGGGTGGATTACATGCATTAGTTTGACTTTGAACTTGTTTACACATTTATAATGGAAAATTTTGTAGCTGACTACTTGATATGGATGAACCAAATGCAATCCATTAAAGATGCTAATATTGTGTGGCAGTTGATGTTTTTTTTTTGAAATCCATATTGTGGTTCAAGATCAAAAATTGAAACTAGATCTTAATGAATTATCAATTTGTTCTTGTTTGTAGGAGTCGGTCCGGATGATGTAGTCATCATATTTTTAGGTCCTTTTCTTGATGGATAGTGTCATAGGAGGAAACCAACCTCTTATTAGGGCTTTTGATGGTAGTGAAACTGTGTTCTTCAATGGCCATGTATGGGTTCCATCAAATATATAGAAATAGATGGTTGGAGAATCTCAGGCCTAAATTTAGGAAGATCATCCTAGTATTACAATGATGTATCATCAGTATTGGTTGTTATTTATGAAGAGTTATATATAATCTGTTGTCATCGGATGCTCCTCCATTAAGCTTGTGAAGGTAGAGTACCAGTGACTTGATGTACTTCTACAGTTTCAACCCATTCATGATTGGAAATGGAATTTTATAACCATGGATTTATAGACATGATTTGTATACACAATCCCTTAAATAATGTAGTATGGGTGATCATAAATAGGTTGACCAAGGTCAACAACTTCTTATAGATCTGGAATAACTTATCTATTGATGTGTTTGGAAGGATATATATAGGGGAGATATTGTGACTTTCAGGTGTCCCCAATTCAATCATTATTTACTAAGATTACTAGTTCTGATAACATTTATAGAATTTATTATAGAAGGACTTTACCTCCTAGGTGCTCTGGATTACTTCATATCACCCTTAGACAGATGGGAAGTCTAATTAGATGATTCATGTGCGAAAGGATTTTCTATGGGAATTTTTCCATGATTTTGGATGTTATTAGGAGAAAAATATTCCACTAGTCAAGTATCCGTACAATAAAAACATTCATTATGATTCTATATCAAGCCCTTTATGGTACACCATGCAATTCACATTTTTTTTGGATAGAGGAAGGTGATGTAGCTATATTGGGTCCTCTTTTTTTACCTGACTTTTAAAAAATTCCATATGATTACAATTTTAATGGATACTACTCCATCTTGGGGGAAGTTTTATATCGATCATTTCTATAACACAATTATGTTTTTTGTGGGACATCTAGTCATTCTGAGTGTATTGTATAGGTTGGGTTATTAATAAATCATGAGAAATAGAATACTATTACTGAGAAATGTCTGGCCTTTCCAGATAGTTGAGAGAGATGGGCATATAGCCAATATATTTATATTACAATAGAGGTACCATTCCATGAATTATTAGTTCCATATATATCATATTTAGACATAAAAATATGACCCATCTCAATAATTATATCCTCACAATATATAGCTAAAAGGGTATACATCCTTTGGGGAGTATCCAATATGTATAGTTGATGGAAGCACCAAGGTTCTCTGAGGCAGATCACTCCCTCTACTCTAGTTACAATGGAAGCATGGATCGATATAAGATGAATACTATGAGAGGTACGATGAAGTACATATTTCAGGGATGGAACTATTTATATATAACGCTCTACAAACCTCAAAAGGTTTACTTGGGGACAAAAATTCATAAGGAGGGGAAGTTGTATCATTTAAACATTTATCTAATGCAATGTAATATTAAATTTAGGTTTTAATAACATTAATTGTCCTTAATAATGATCTATAACATTTTAAAGGAGGCTTAGATGGTGTATGAATGTCATTTAAAACCCAAAAACATCAAAAATGATGAACAGACATGGCCACACGGTTTTTCTAAAACAGTGCAACCTAGCACACATGACCATTTCATCTGTTTGCAATTTTTTACAGAAGCTGTTTCAAAGGATTGTGCATGATGAGTAAAATCAAATGTAAAGCAATTATATAATTCTCTTGAATTTGAAAATGGTGCATGGTTTTCCAACATTGTGGACAAAACATGCGCAGTGCAATTTCAGGATGAATTTACCTTTTCCCCCTATAATGAATTAAAAGAATCCATCCCAGTTAATTAATTTTTACCCATTACATAAGCCTCATCCAACCATTTTAATCTATTTTCTCTAAATAAATATGGAATCAAGGTGGATCCCTTATATGTCATCTTATTGTAACATTTCGTATCAATTATAATGTTAGATCCACGATCTACAAACCTATAAAAATCATTTTTAATGTTCTTCCCCCTTCCATTGTGCTATTTGGGATCAATTTGACGTCCCCATATTAAAGTAGTTGAATAGTTTTGTTTATTTCTCCAAACCTAGTCTGAATCAATAAATTTACTAAATGATCTATTATTTACATTGATAATGTATTTTGTCATTCACTTTTTCTGTCATTTCATTTTATTTAAATCATGTTGTTATAAAACTCACTGGGACTTTCTTAATAATCCTCTAAATGTCAATTAAATTATTATGAGTTCTTTCGCACATATTCTGTTTTGTTATTTTATAGAAAATCACCACTTAAATAGATTTCTATGTCTTATTCTAATCATTTGGTTTGATATATGACTATAATATAAATGAAACTCTACATTTCATTAGACTGAAAATTTATCTTCTGCGTGTTTTCCATATATTAGATTCCTAGATATATGTGTTAAATTTTATTCGGTGGAGAACCTAGTGACTTTCCCCAATTCTACGACACTTATGGATGGTTGGGTTATTAGAATTAGCCTAGTTCTTTTATCCTTATACCTTGTGGATAAAATTTAATTGTTAATGTGTGATTGCCCTATTTCATTTGACTAAAATGTAATATTACCAATGTAATGCCTTTTATAATAGGCCTTATGTGATCTAATTACTTGGATTGAATGTAATGGACCTTCATGTTGTTCTTCTTATGTTTTATTTTACTATTTATATCTTTTAATTTGTTTTCGATGGTGAATCATGGTGTTCTGACTTAATTACCCATTGTAATGACTCATTTTCTGCTATTTTTTAAATTGTAAAGGTTTAGTAAACATTTGGAATGACATTCCTGATATTCCTAAGACTAGTTTTTTTAGTTTTATTTTTATTTAATTCATTTTGAGTGACACTGGTTTCATAGTAGGGATCCATTAGAAAGGATAGATGGCCTGATTGGTTGAGCAATGACTCTAGAGAGACACAGGCCCCAAAATGAAATACCCAACACAAACCATGATTATTTTATGTGAATATTATCACCATGTTTTGATTGAAACATGGGACTTAATCCTTTGGTTTCAACATATAGGTTCCTTGGAATTGGTATTTATGATTCCCTTGAGAAATACCTATCAAGTCTCATAAGATGTAAATTTAAAGGATATAGGTGTAATTCTATATTTCAATGTGGATTTGAAATTAAATTTAAAATGGAAAATGAACATACTAAAAATGATAATGATCCTTGATGTTATAAATATAGGGACTTGTCTCCCAAGACTGAGAACGAGATCAATCATAGTGCATACTCTAGTATATTATACGTCTCACTTTACTATTATAGGCCCAATAAGATCAAAATCACCGTCTTAGACAGAAGTAGGTAGTTTGGGAGGTCCAAGTTGAACCAGACCCAATTCATTAGTTATTTACAAAGTATTTGCATCACATTATTATGAAAACAAGCTTATATTTTTGTGGCAGAAAATGGAAATTCCATGAAACCATGGGTCTTGGCCGACATTGATTATGTCTTACACCCTACTCAATAACATTATGGAACCAAGTAGATATTATGAATATAGATATAGAAAAATGGATGTATCCAGCTTTTAATGATTGATTTTTTTTACTAAGATAGATTTGGGAGTAGAGGAATGAGATAATGTATTTGAATTTAGTAATAATATTTTTTGGGCTATTTTGTATTTTGTCATCATGGTTTATATTCTTGTATCTACTTTCCTAGATTGCCCATTTTTTATAATACTTTACGTTCTATAATAAAAAGTTTTTATGTTTATTTATTCATCTAATGCATAGTATTTCATTGTTTGTCTTCTTTATGCAATTAATTTTCCCTGATATCAAGATAATGTTGTTTCTTATATTGTTTATTGTATATACCTAGTACTGAATTATCTCTTATCAATGTGGGAAGAGAACATACATACCCAAGGAACATGATTCTAGTCGGAAGCCTCTGAAATATGGGTATAAGAATATCATATCACGTGTCTATCCATGTAGGATGATTGTTGAGTTGCTGTCAGGGAAAGACAGAATCTCATTCCATAAAGGGCTTCATAAGGATCCATCTAAATTTTCATGTGGATGTTTTTGGTGTGTAACAGATCATATATATGATTATTTTGATCCTAAAATTCTTTTATTTTAAAATAGAAGACTCTTAACATGTTCACAAATCACTGGTTTTTCTATTTATTATTGTAATCAATATGGGGGAGATAAGATATACTATGATCAACACAGTGTCTGAGGCCTATTGATGACTATTATATATCATTAAGGATATACTATTATCTTGATCAGATGAAATTGTTTATGGTGTTTTTTTTACCTCTCAAATTCTCTAATGTATATCATTGTATGATGACCAAGTTAGAACATAATCCTGTGGGCAATGAAGTGAATTGACATAAAAAATATCATCCACTACAACCCATATTGAAAAATTAAATTAAATTTCTTCAGATGACTAGTGATCAAATCCATGATGATGTTCTCCCATTTTACTATTGGGTTGGGTAATGGTTTCATCATACCATTATAACATTTCATGTGTACCACTTATTACATACTAACAAAAAGTTAAATATATATATATATATATATATATATTATCATATCAACAATAGTTCCCCCAGATATATATATTCATATATGTACTCACTAGGTGGAATGATAATCACTTGATGTATGAATAATAAAAAATATCCTTTATTATCATAGGATTTTATGGTACACATAGTCATGACCCAATCCTTAGAAATCTTTATTTTCTTATGATGAAATATGATGATTTATCATTTCAATAATCAACCACTTTTTATCTAAATATTATCTTTCTGATATTATTTAATCATCTCGATAATGGAAAGTTTGGGATATACTTGATTACGGTAGCATGTGGTTCCTTCCTGTATGATTCACATTTCCATTTCTTATATTTATAACATGATTCTATCCCTATCATTCATCATCACATATAATGTTATAGGATCCTTTCTAATTAGGGAATCCCATTTTTATTTCCATGATGGTCATGGATGCAGTAGTCCAAAAAAATGATTTTCTTTGACCACCATCATTTTTTCATATTGATCTCATACTCTATAAAAATATATTTTGGGATCTTAAGATTCATATAAATGTTACACTTTTCTCTATTAGGATAATTCCTAATAATTTACAATGTAAATATTACTAACACAAACTATAGATAATATATTGGATAGTTCTTCTCATAGATGATAATTTTTTCATAGGATAATGATGTCGATGTAAAAATTTTCATGAGAAAAAACCCAATACATTCTACAGAGAAAAATTTTATATCGTAGTTCATCCCCAGTATAATGGTAGTGTGAGGATTGGTGAAATGATTATCCTTTTATTCATCTCTGTTATTTACACTTCACATCGTACAGATCAGATGAAATTTTATTACATATATGTTATTTTTGATAGTATGTTATTAAACTATGAAATTTTTCTCAAAAATTCTCAATGACAACTATCTAGTTCAATGAATCTACATATCTCTATTACAGATTTTGTTCAAGGAAATTCTTCCATCAACATTGTCATTAGAACTTTCATAAATATCCCATCACTTGTAAAATATTATGCGATTAGAATAGTTTTATTCATTTAAAAGTTGTTATAACCCCTTCAAAATAGTTTGGAGATGGTTACCTGAAACCTCTGCTAATGTGCATTCCTACTCTGATTAGAGGATATTCTGGGGATTCCCTGGTAAAATGGTGTTTTGTTTTGTGGCAGTTAGTTTTGAGGTGGTGTTAACCCACTATAATCTTGCTCAAACTACTCCATAAATGAGTCAATTAGAGGTAGTTTTAACTTCCAATAATTTAGAGTTTCAATTAGGGGCGGTTGAAACTACCTCTAATTGAATCTCAAATTTAAAATTTTGGGGTGGTGGTACAACCACACCTAATTTTGCCCATATTTTTATATAACTGGACGACACCCTAGACACCCCACCACGCCACATGACACCCCAAAATGCACAACAAATGACAGCCACTCTAACGCCCTAGACACCACCTCGACACCCATACATAAACCACCCTTTGATGCCTTGACACCACCCATACACCGCCCTATAAAATTCAAGAGACAACCCAAATACCCACGTACACACTACCCTCTGACACCCATGTGGACACCGCCCTTTGATGCCCCGAACACCTCCCCAACACCATGTAGACACAACCCACTAACACCCACATGGACACCATCCACACAACGTTGATTGACCCCACCCACAACCCTAACCCCAACACGAAACATGACACAAAATACCAATGACACAGACTCCTACAACACCCAACGAGAACTTAGTGATGCGTGGTTCCACCAATGTGTTCACTCATCGGTGACTGTAAACCATGGCTTAGAGATAGCCGCAAAAAATGTGGTTGGGGGGAATTGAACTACATACCTGCTGAATGTCGACATACCAACTTTACCAACCAACCCATTTTAACATTAGTATATTATTTACAATGTATTATATTTATTTACCTTTATTAAGTTACTTTTACTTATATATAATTATAAAAATATACAAATATATATATATATATATATAATTATTTTTATAATTATAAATAATATAATATATTTGTGTATGTATAATATATTTTTATATAATATTAAAATAAAATATATATAAATAATTATATTTACAAATATATATATATATATATATTTCTATGTCTGTGTGTTTATGTATTTATATAATATTTATCGGTATATTATCATTATAATATATATATATATATATAATAATTTTTATATAATTATATATCTGTTTCGTCTATGAAAATAATATTATTTATTATTATTATGACATGTATTTTTCAAACTATAAAAATTATATGTTAGTTTTATAAATACTAAAAATTCATATATTTTATGATTTATATTAAACATACATTATATTAAATAGATATATATTATATATTTATGTATGTAATTAAATATTTTTATTTTATATAATGTATACACTCAAATATGCAAAAAATATTAAATACATTTATATAATTGAGAATATATAATATAATTATATGTTATATTTATATTTATATTTACAAGATTATTTTATCTTTTAAATGGTATAACAAAATTTATTCAAAATTATTATATAATATATATAAATTTTTGTATAATAAAAAATTTATAATATAATGTGTATAATATAAATATATAATATTTATCTTTATCTTTATCTTTAATTCTATCTATATTATATATATATATACATAATATAATATAAATGTATTTCTACATAAATATACAATAAAAATGTATTTAATATAATATATGTACAATATAAATCATAATTTTAATGTTTTTTATTTATAAATCCATATATATTTTTTATATATTTTAATTAATATATTTATAATTATATTTATAGTATGTATAAAAATATTTATATATGTATCAGTTTTTGTTTATATGTATAATTATTTATTTAATGTATTTATATAATGTCTTTATATATATATATATGTTTATGACGTGTTTAAATACATTTATATAATGTGATAAAGTAATATATGTATATATATATATATATATATTCACACATGTTGACACATGTTCACAGATGCATACATATATATTTTAAAATTTTATCTATAAGAGAATGAAATAGAAAATAAAGAAATTAACACTGTTTAAAAACCCCCTTTGATCAAATGGATTAGTGGTTGTTCATGAACCCCCTACAAGGTCATATATTAGAGGGGGTTCACAACGCTCTCTAACGTCATATATTGTAGGGGGTTCACAACCCCCTCTAATCTACTAAATTTGAGAGGGTTAACAAAACCGTATAATCTATTAAATTACATGAGGTTCACAACCTCATATAATCTATTAGATTTCAGGGGGTTCATAAACCCCATTAATGTTTGAAATTATAAGGGGTTCAGAACCCCCTTTCATTTCATAAATTATAAGTGGTTCAAAACCCCCTATAATCTAAATGATTATAAGGGTTCTTGAACCCCTATAATTTCATATATTATAGGGGGTTCAATACCCCCTCCAATTTCATAAATTATAGGGTAATCAAACCCCCTTATAATATCAATATATATATATATATATATAGATAGAGAGAGAGAATTTCAAAATTCCAACCGAAAATATAGCACCATTAATTATAAATTTAGATATAATTTTGATATAACCATATCTAAAATCAAACCAAATATTAGAAAAAATGCTAAAAGAGTTATAGGGGGTTCTGAACCAACTCTATATTTGATGATTAGAGGGGGTTTTCCCTACTCACCTTTAAAATATAGTTGTTAATCTATTATTGATTTTGTATCACATTTAGGTGATAACATAACCAATGAATAATAATTTCTTTATCAAAAAACAAACAATCATAATATTTTTATATATTATTTTTGGGGTGTACAATTACATTCAATCACCCATACATAGACACCACAAACAAAAGCTAGAAAGGAGGGTCATTTCCACCAAGGGGAAATCCTACTATTCAATCCTTATTTGTTTATTAAATGGACCACATGGACCATGTGAGTGGATACTGTTAAATGTCCTAAAATCCCTGTGAAAAATTATTCGTACATCATCTTTCCTACATCACCATGGAGGCGTGATACCAGCATCACCACTTGCATTAGCACATGTGTCACCACCTGCTAACATCATGAAGTGTGTCACCACTTGGATAGTACTATAATAGAGCATGTTCCAACCCGAATTCAATCACGGGTCTGATGCAGAATTATATAGAGCCATTGTGACTAGATAAACCTCTAACAATAAAGACAATAATTTATTATATTGTTCATGTAAAGTCACCTTTCTCGATGTATTCAATATAGTACTCAATCGTTCATCATATCCATCCTTTTAATTAAAAAATATAAAAATGTATTCTATATATTTGACTAAATTCTGTCAATTTAATATATGTTGCCTCTATTGGTCACGTGTATGACTATTATTATAACATTGTTGAGTCCATGTGGAATTAATATGAATGCATAGTGATTGTACCTTGTACAAAAATGATATATTTTGAATTTTATCATTAATAAAAATAAATAATTGAGATCATGATTGAGGACCCAAATTAGTGAGTTATTGGGACTCATGTAGTTTATAAATTAAGTAATTAATATAAAATGTGGATATTTGATCATTATACTTTTTTTTCATGAAAATAATTTTATAAATTCTTTGAACTATCCTTTTTCCTGGAAATGAAGAGAGGAAATGCCCATTGTGATAATATTCAGTGTATGAATTATATTTCAAAATTTTATTTAGGTTTTAGGTATATTTCATGTAGTTAAATGGTTCATATTCTATAGTTTCTCAAAGATATGGGTATTGTTGTGGATATAATTTTAATTTAAAACTCAACCTATGGGCGTGATGGAATACCAATAAAATTAACATTGAATACATCAATATGTTCACCATAATGGGAATTTATTCAGTGATGATCCTCTCATTTACCTCAACATTCTCATCTAGATATTATTTCTCTCAATAAAACCACTTGTATTCTTGTGAAGAAGCTTCTATAAGAGATTCATCCTCTACATTACACTCATATGGAATTGGGGGATAATTTGGGATATGGAGTGTGATTTACTTCTCCTCATAGTTGATGTTTTCTATATATTGAGATAACCAATCTATTATAACCTAGGAACATATAAAATAATTTTTTTTGAAATCAAATAGTTAAATCCATTTCAACTATATTATGATTAAAGTTGAATTTCAAGGAATCTTTTATTATAGAATAGTAAGATGACCATAGAAACATTAATATGACCATAATTAATATTAAATTAGATAATAGAATACTAAACACACCATTTAAAGTATAAATAAAATTTATGTATATTATATGTGAAATTATGATTTATTTATATCCTGGAATGAGTAAATAAATATTTTTAAAATGATAGATTAAGTGTTGTTTTTTAAAACATACCAATGTATTTTTAATTTTATTTTTAACATAATTATTTAAATGATAATATATTTTCATGAAATAGATTCATGATTTAATATATTATTTTATTTTTTCTGTAAGATAATTTTATTAGTCCTTAATTAATTATTCAATTTGTTATAAAAATCAGTTTTAGTTTTAAAACTAGTATTTTTCAAATCAAGTGTGATTTTAATAAAAAATATAATGTTTCATATTTTGAAAATAATTTTAATAAAATGAATTTCCATTTTTAATTATAAATATCAAAAAAGGGTTAGAAATATTTTTTAGATTTCCTTTAAATACATGAATTTTTAATGAATAGTAAAATACGATGACTTACGAAATAAGGAAAATAAAAGAATTATTGACTCATGGATGATTTTATGCGAAGGAAATCACCATTGTTTCAAACTAATATTCACTAATTAATCTATTGGGCCACATTAACCAACATTTTATCTTATATTGTGCAAAATAATAAAATAATGATTAAAATAATGTAAAACCCATCTCTCCTCTAATAGAAACTTCACACCTCACCACCTCTTCTATGAAAACATATCAAGCTTTTATACTTGTCCAAATTATAAACAATACTCTTACCTATCCTCATTCCCATGAACAAGACCATCTTGTCTCAACAAAAGTCCAAAACTAGGGGCCTTAATGAGGTACTCATGTAAGAGAATTCAAGAGGTAAAAATCCAATATCAATTTCATTTATTTTTTATCAATTCATTTTCTTTTCTTATAATCTCTTCACCTCCCTGTATCCAATATCAATGAATACTATATTACGGTACATATATTATAATTTTATAATTTTGGTAGGAAAAATCATTATCAGAAATCTTCTCCTCACCCATTTATTTTAAAAATAAAACATCATATGTGATTCGTCGATGTAAGAACCAGGAGGCCTCCAAAAGCAGAGTTTGGAAAGTGAATGTACACTCTGTGTACTTCAAAAGCACACACCATGTATTTTTTTCATTAAACGTAGCAGGGCCACATCTAATCTCCAGAAGCGTCTCCTTTTAGTACTCGTTCGGCCGACAGCTGCCATACGACCACAGTCTTCCTCCGAGCCCCAAGCTTATGCCTGGTATCCAAATAGACCACTTTTGATTGCATTGGGATCGACTCAGTATTCTCTTTCATTTACTTGATCCTCTTCTTAGGATTCCACCTCATTTTCATGTTATCATGGGAAGAATGTTTTATATGTTTTTTTTGATCTACCACATTCTTGGTCGATACAAGGGCATACGCCGGAGTATATCGATCTCCCAACATCGAGGTAGGTGGTTTTTACCTTTCTATTCAAATTTTGTTAGTATTATGTTCAATTTAGACCAATGCCCATGAATGGGTTATTGTGTGTTTACTATTTTACCCTTGTTGATTGCCTACCATTCTAGTATTCAAAAGTATGGGTTATTTAGATATGAATAAGGTTGATTGATATGCTTTGGATGTATTTCCCATGTATATTCTATGTATGACTGTTAGGTTCGGTTGGCATGTTATGATTTCCACGATGTTCTTCCCATTCATAGTATTGTAGGATGGAGTGTTTGTTGTAATTTGATATGATGTAGACTGATTAGACAAGTAGTTCTTGAGGTTTACTTTGGCTTTATTTCACTGCTATGCTCGCTGAATTACATAGGGTTGTGAGAACATGGTGTAGTAGACTATAATAGGAGTATACTGAGTGAGCTTCTTCATAGTGTCTTTGACCACTTGGAGCTATAAGGGGTAATCACCATGTGAGCTTCCTTAGAGAGTCCATGAATACCTTAGACTATAAGGGGAATTGAACGTGTGAGCTTCCTTAGAGAGTATTGAATCACTATTGACTATAAGGTGAATTTACTTTGAGTGCTTCCTTATAGAGTCATTATATATTCTTATGAATGAACCAGAGGGGATAGGCCGCGTGTAAAGCCTAGATAGTTACCTTGCTTGATTAGCTGCTTATTTAATATGTAGAACTGCGTATTGTTGAGTACTTTCTTATTTACTACATCTTTTCTTATTACCTGGCATATATATTCATTGGCTATTAGGCAAAGATCTTTGGCTGGTTGCATACTAGGATTTAATCTCACACCCTATTTGGTTTATGCTTTTGGTCCAAAACAGATTAAATTGTTGTAGGTATAGATAAGGGAAAGTGCCCTTCTACATTAGGTTCTTGATTTACTGTGGAGTTGGAGAGCATGGGACCATGCTATGGCTTGCGATGCTGGAAAGCTGTTTATCTTTTTTTCTTTCATAAAATGTTTTATTGCTATTTTATTCCATCATTTTGATTTTTTTGGATGCTTTCTTATACATATGTATCATGAATCATTTATTTATGTGCTTTTTTTGTTTCTTATTTTTATTCTTTTGATTTTTACTCTTGTATGGATTATTAATGCTTCCGCTATTACATATTTATTTCTTCCGCTGTGTTACACTTCCAATGAAGGCATAGTATCCCCACTATCACACACACGGTCCTTTCTTCTAGTCAGCAGCATCTGGTGTTTGAGGAAATGCGCTTGAGGCCATTTGACCAACTGGGTACGGGGCGCCACTTAATGGCTTCTGAAATCGGGACGTTAGAAAGTGGTATCAGAGGATTCTTTTCTTCTTGACTTACTGTTTAGAGCATATAGCCAGCTATAGGATAGAATAGGTACTTGGTAATAAGTTGTGGCATAAAGTAGCTAACCCATGTACAGGGAAAATCTAATCTACCATGTTATTTCAATTTTTATGGTTTTCAATTTTATAGTTGATTTTATTTCACTGTCGCATGATTCAAATTTATTGTGTTGTTACCATTGATGTTATTGAGGTTCTATTTCTGTCGCAACCCAATTAGATGAAGGAATTCTATTTCTTGCATCATATAGAAACATTCTAGAAATCACATGTCATGCATTTTTTCATGCCATCTATGATGCATTAGCGGTTGCATGTTGTTGTGATAGATGTTGTGTAGAATATGAATGTTGTTGTTATAGATTCCTTGATAAAATACTTGCTTCGTGATAGGGTATTTTTTTAAGGTTTTTATTGAATTAATTCCGTACTTTGGTTCTTAAGGTATTATGGGCCCCCATGGACATGAATTTGGTTGATCATTGCCTTCGTTTCTTTGTTATAATATGTATAAGATGAAAATATTTGATTCCCAGGGAGTACGGGCTGTCAAGGATCGGAATTTGTCACATTCAATGTTCGTTTCAGTGTTTTTCTAGGTTCCAGATTAGCTTATGAGGCATACTATCTGATAAAACCCGGAACACACACCATGTTATTTTGACTACACGCCATGTGTTCTTCTGTTTGGGATGAAACCTTTTTTCTTAGGTACAAGCCTTGTACTCTATGTACATGTCTTGTAGTCTCTAACCCTATCATAGGTCATGTGGGAAGAGACACAGGGTTGAGAAAACTCTGTAGGATACATCATGTACCGGATGTGCACGCCGTGTGTAGAGACCCTCTGTCCACCCGTGTGACTAATGACATAGATGGATAAAAAATTAAGCTATACATTTTGTTTCAAGACTGAACATGTCATATAGTCTGACCCAGGTACATGTCCGTGTCAATAAAAATAGGGGATGCTGTTATCCCTTATTGTACACGTTATTTCCAACTTGAACACACCATGTAGTATGAGCCGTGTGTCAGGTCGTGTCACTAACAACCCGGGTCAGTGATGTTCATATAGTACATGTCGTGTCTATCTTGAACACACCATATAGAATTTTCTTAGGAGATTTTTGTGGCTTAACCATGTAGATGGACATGGGTAGGGGACGAATATTCAAGTACACGTCGTGTGTTTGGAGAACATGTCATGTGTTTGGGGTGTTACATGACCAGTTTCAGTAGGAGTACACGCCCATGTGAGTGGTGTAAGGGGACATGTCTTGTAAGAATTGTACATGTCATGTAGCCATGTTTTGTGAAACTTAAACGTTTTCATTATCATGTTCCCTTCTTACACATATAGTCTTTAGTCCTTGATAATTTTGATCTAATGTGTGTGCTTGACCTTATAGAGTCATGCCAAAAAGGCATCCTCCAGTTGTGTTCTAGGTGTTAGGAGGTGATCAGACACCAGACATGGATGATCAGGGACTTTCATTAGATCCTCCCATTGTTCTAGTTTTGGAACCATCTTTTATACCTGACACAGGTACTACTGCATAGTTTAGAGAGACCTTCATGAAGATGATGCAGACTTTTCGGGGAGTGTTGCCTCATGCCCCATCGATGGCAGATTTGATGCGGGTCTTTTAGTTGCAACATCCTCCCACTTTTTAGGGGATGGAGGACCCCAGGATGCAGATTCATGGATAGAAGTCATGTTTATGACCATTGAGCATCTGGAGATACCTCTAGAGAGGAGGGTGAATCCCGCTTCCTATATGCTTCGAGACACCTCCAAGAGGTGGTGGGATGTGATCTAAAAGGTAGGACACCAGCAGAATATGTCATGGGATGTGTTTCAATGCATCTTCTATGAATACAGCTATCCAGAGACCTTGAGGGCTGATCGATCCTGAGAGGTCATTAGTATGGAGCAAGGTACTCTTTCTATTATGGAGTATTTCCCCTTCATCATCGAGCATCATCACTTTACACCCTTTCTGCATGGAGATGAGTTGTTCCTTGTATGGAAGTTTGAGGATGGACTCGAGTAGGATATCTGATCCTAGGTGAACATATTCATGCTAAATTTGATATCTTCGATAGTCAACCAGGTGTGGATTAAAAAGCATAATCTGATGGATTCTGGGGCTATGAGCTAGGGAGGATCGACATCGAGAGTTAGTATTCCTCCTACTGATTACAAGAAGCACCGTATATAGAATGAAGGAGGTGATCAGGGTAGTTTGGATGCATCATCTTGTATCCAAGGTGGTATGCTACTAGTGCATGAGGAGTGGTCATACGAGGCTGCATTGTTCGAGAGACCTAGTGTAGTGCCGATCATGGGGCAATTTGGGTCATATTCAGCTCTTCATTCAGATCTTCTCACCTACAGCAGGTGACATGGGTTCTTCTATGACTCCTCGTTTAGGAGGAACACCACCATTTTCTCACCAGTCTAATAAATAGAGTTCTTCTTTCCATTCAGACCGAGGAGGAGGTTGTTGTTATGGTATCAAATCACTAGGTTTTCAGTGACATCATGGAAGATCATCTCAGAGTGTTCAGGCAGGGTCACAAGGCAGTGGTTTAGAGAATACATTTGTAGTGGATCTGACGCAATATGAGAAGGATCCCATACCTTCTATAGTTCGTTGTACGATCATAGCTTTTACAGGTTTAGATTCTCCTTTTTTCAACACAGGTTATTCCCGTAGCTTTATATCTATTGCTCTGATGGAGAGCCTTGGACTATCAATCTTTTGTTTTGCTGATATATTGATGAAAAACAATCTGTTGGGGACAAGAACTTCTATTGTACGTCTGTGTAAGGAGTTACCTCTACAGTTTTGTCGGTGTCACTTCTTAAGTGACCTCTATGTCCTAGAGGTGACATGCTATGATTTCATTCTTGGGATGGACTGGTTAGTATCATTCCAGCCAGTAGTTGACTATTATCACTGCAGGGTGAGTTTCACATCACCATAAGGTGAATCCTTTATTCATAATGGAGATTGTGATGTCGAGGTGAGTAGAGCGGGCCCATATAATAATAGGGTAGGAAGAGTTACAACCCAAATTGCTAGTATATATCTGGATGACCAGAGAACATCGCAGATTGACATTCATTTAGTGGTGGATCGTTTCAGAGATGTCTTTATTGAGGACTTTTGATGTTATCCTCTGAAGCATGAGGTGGACTTTTCTATTGAGCTCATTCTAGGAGCGGAACCAGTGTCCATTATTCTTTATAGGAGGGCTACAACAGAGTTGCAAAGCACAAGAAGCAGTTGGAGGAGTTGTTGGAGAATGGTTTCATCTGAACCAGTACTTCTCCTTAGGTTGTGTATGTCCTATTTGCGAAAAATGCATATGTTACCCTTAAAATTTTTGTGGATTATTGGAAGATGAACCAGTTGAAGACCAAGAAATGATATCCTTTACCATGGATTGCTTATCTCTTTGATCAGTTTGGAGGAGCCCGGGTGCTCTCGATGATTGACCAAAGGTCCGGTTATCATCATTTGCACATTAGACCATCTGATATACCTCTCATTGCCTTCCAGTGCAGGTATGGTCCTTATGAATATATGGTTATTCTATTTGGTCTCATGAACGCGCCTACAGTTTTCATGGAAATGATGAACTGAGTGTTCCATTATTATTGGGATTCATTCTTAGTGGTCTTTGTGGATGATATCTTGGTGTACTCTCACACTCGGCATGACCATGATACACGCTTTTAGACCATTTTGAGTACACTAAGAGATCATCAATTAAATGCTAAGCTCTCAAAATTAAACTTCAGGATGGATCATATTCACTTCTTGGGTCATGTAATCTACATGACAGGAGTATCAGTAGACCCATAGAAAGTGAGAGTTGTAGCTTTTTGGGAGAAGCCGAAGAACATCTTTGAGGTAAGACTTTTTATAGGGATGGCAGGATACTACATATTCTTTATTCAGGAATTTTCTCTCCTAGCAACACCACTGATGATATTGACTGAGAAGGGTGTGAAAATATTGTGGACATATTATTCTGAGTTAGACTTTAAGGAGTGAAAGGGAGTGTTAATTTAGCCTCGATACTAATATTTCCATAGCTGGGCAGGAGATATATTGTGTGCTATGATGCTATAGGTATCGGGTTGGGAATTTTTCTTATGCAGGGAGAAGGAGGCGTTGTATATAGGTCTCAACACTTGCGACCACATCAAATGAACTACTAAATGCATGATCTTGATTTGGTGGTAGTTGTTCATGTTTTATGATGTTCGATACATTATCTTTTGGGATATCATTTTGTGGTTTTTACCGACCACAATAGACTCAAGTACTTCTTCACTCAGCATGATCTGAATTTAAGACAATGAAGGTGGGTTGAGTACCTTCAGTATTTGGACTTCAAACATGACTACACGCTGGGGAAAGGTAAGGCAGTGGCTGATGCACAGAGCAGGAGGACTCAGATACAGGCAGATATGGAGGCCAGTAGTGAGTGTTTTCTTGTGGATTTGTTATTTGAGATGCATTTGAAGGTTCATGAAAAACAGGGATAGAATTTTCTTTCTTCTGTAGTTGTTACCTCTACCCATCTTGATCGAGTGCGAATGAGGCACCGATCACACTCAGAAGGCCTAATCCTATGAGAAAGTGTGTCATTAGAGAACCCAATTACTAGATGGATAGTAGGTAAGGATGAGGTCTTGTGTTTCCAGGGGCATGTATGGGTTCCAACAGACATACGTGAGGAGCTGATGCGGGACTTTCATTCCTTAGTTTGGGCAGTTCATCCCTGTGTCACCAAGATGTATAGTGATCTACACCGTTAGTATTGGTAGCCATGTATGAAGAGATATGTTTCATGTTTTCACATGTGGTGCTCCACCTATCAGTAGATGAAGGCGGAGCATCAGTGACCATATGGGATTTTAGAACAATTACCCATTCCTGAGTGGAGGTGGGATTATGTCACACTGGATTACATGATGGGTTTTCTAAGGTCACCTTGACGGAATAATGCTGTTTGCATTGTCATTGACATACTCTCATAGGTTGCTCACATCTTTCCGATCAAGGAGACATTCCGTGTCGATGAGCTAGGAATGTTGCAAATCCAATAGATTGTACATCAACATGGAGTCCTGCACTCCATTGTTTCAGATAGGGATGCACATTGGACTTCTTAGGTCTAGTAGGGGCTACAAAAGGCTTTGGGTACATCGGTACATGTGAGTATAGCCTACCACCCAAGACAGATTGATAGTATGAGCGTACGATTCAGGTGCCTGAGGACATGCTCTGAGCATGCATTCTAGATTTTGGAGGTTCTTGGGGAAACCATATACCTCTTGTAGAGTTCATTTAAATAATAGTTTTCATGAAACATTTTAGATGGTACATTATCAGGATTTCTACAGTCAGCCATGCCTATCACCCTTCTGTTGGATGGAGGTAGGAGAGATAGCTATACAGTGGCCCCATCTAGTTTAGGAGAACACAGAGAAGATAGATTGATCTAGAAGAGAATGGCTAATGCGATGTCTCGACAGAAGCCTTATGCTGATCAGCGGAGAAGGACTCTGGAGTATGAGGTCGGGGATCAGGTTTTCCTATGTATTACAAAGTGGTTGGGACACAATAGAATTAAGTGACATTGTAATCCTTCACTAAGTTATGTCGGGTCGTTTGAGGTGTTGGGGAGAGTTGTTATGGTTGCCTATCGGTTGCAGTTACCTCTAAGGCACAGGGCTATTCAAGTTTTTGTCGCGTTTCTCAGCTCCGACATTACTTTTCCGACCTGTATCATGTCTTTCAATCTGGGGAGGTTGATATTGAAGTAAATGTGTTGTTTGAGGAGCATCATATGCAGATTTTTGATCATTGTACAAAGGTTCTATATGGCCGGTTTGTTTCTCTGGTACAAGTGCAATGATAGCATAAGCAGGTGCATTATGAGACTTGGGAGAGGGAGGCTGATGTATGAGCACATTGGATAGAGCTGTTCGGGGTATCTACTTATATGACGCACTAGGGAATTTTATGGACAAATTTCATTAAGGGGGGATGTTTTTAAGACCCATTCTTTTTATCAGGAATTCATTCCATTTCTGGTCATTTGGGAGAAAAATAGGGTTTATTGGAATTTTCTAAAGTATACACATTGTACGTTATGAGTACACGCTATGAATTGCATTACTACAAGAGGTCATGTGTTGGCCGTGTAATTTTGAAACACACGGCCATGTGGGGTGACCTAGAGGCCACCTAATGCGATGTATGGAAAGGGAAAGTACACGTCGTGTACTTCAAAAGTACACAGTGTTTTTTTTTCATTAAACATACTGGGATCACATCTAATCTGCAGAAGCATGTTCTTCTAGGTCTTGTTCGGTCGAGATCTCTCATACGGACGTGATCTTACTCAAAGCACCCGAGACTCCATCCGATCTCTAATTCGATTGTAGTAGATTGCATTGGGATCACCTCTGTATGTTCTCTCTACTGCTCGAGCCTCATTTCATGATTCCACATATTTTTCACGTTATTGTGGGTTGAATGTTTTAGACATTTTTTTGTTGATCTATTGCGTGTTTAGCATTTTACCCATGTTGATTGCCTTCCAGGCTAGTATTCCTGAGGACAGGTTATTTGGATTTAAATAGGGTTGATTTCTATGATTTGGATGTGTACCCCATGATTCTTTTATGTAAGACCATTTGGTCTTGTTATCCTATTAGGATTTACTTGATATTATTCCCATTACTAGTACTATAGGCTGGAGTGACTATTGTTATTTGATATGTTGTAGACTAATTAGCTATGTAGTTCTTGAGGTTTACTTTGGCTGTATTTCATTAATATTCTCATTGACTTACACAGGGTCGTGAGAACCTGGTGTAGTATACTATAAGGGGAGTAGACCCAGTGAGCATCCTCAGAGAGTCTTTGAACACTTGGGATATAAGGGGAATTTACTATGTGATCCTCCTCAAAGAGTCCTTGACTACCATAGACTATAATGGGAATTGTCTGTGGAACTTCCTCAGAGGGTCTTGATTCACTTTTGACAATAAGGAGAATTGAATGTAAGTTATTCCTCAGAGAGTCCTTGTATATTCATATTACTGAACTAGAGGGGATAGGATGCATATATATCCCAAAGGGTTAACTTTCTTGATTAGTTGTTTATTTGATATGTGGAACTATGTATTGCTGAGTAATTTCTTGTTTACTACGTCATTTCTTATTACCTGCCATATATATTCACTGACTTTTAGGCATAGATCTTTGGGTGGTTTCCTACTGGGATTTAGTCTAACAACTTGTTTTGTTCAAGCTTTTGGGCCCGAAAAAATTACATTTTTGTAGGGATAGATAAGGGAAAGTTCCCTTCTACTTTAGGTTCTTGATTGACTGTGGAGCTGGAGAGCATGAGACCAAGATATGGCATGTGATGATGAGGAGTTGTTTATCGGTTTTCTTTCATACATTGGTTTAGTAATATTCGTATTCTATCATTGTTATTTGTTTGGATACATTCCTAGACATATGTATCATGTATCATTTATATATTTTCTTTAGTTGTTACTTACTCTTTGTCATTCATTTTTTATTCTTGTATATATTATTACTTCTTCGACTCTTTCATATTTTTTTCTTCTGTATTTTTACTCTGCCAATGAGGGCATAGTTTCCTCACAATCACACCCAACGTCCTTGTTGATAGTTGGATGCCTCTGGCATTCAGGAAAATGCGCTTCAGGACATGTAACCAACTGAGTATGGGGAACCTCTGGGTGGTTCTTGGAACTGGTACATTATAGTCAATTAACCACTATCCTGTACAATGTGTTATCAATTTACATTATAGAAATCATGAATGGTCATAAAAAGAATAAAAATTGAAACCGGTTTTTAAGGGTATTATATATTTAATTTTATGTGAAGTGTTCATGTTATTTGGTGATGTTGAATTTTTTTTGAATAGATAAGATGATTAAAATCCAATGATTATGTCAAATAATTTTAAATCTGATGATAACATAGATGATTTGAATTTTTTATAACATGTGTCACTGGTCAAATTATGCAGGAAAATTTTTTTAATAATTATTTTAAGAATAAAAATAAGAATCCATGAAAAGTTTGTTTTTATCATATGGAAGAACTTGATGAAAAAATTATATTTAATGAAACAATTATATTCAATAAAAATATTGGTCTTTATGTTTTTTATTGTATAATTTTAGAGAATGATCTTTTGGAATGTTGGTTTTGAATTTAT
This sequence comes from Viscum album, assembly GCA_963277665.1. Lineage (NCBI taxonomy): Eukaryota > Viridiplantae > Streptophyta > Magnoliopsida > Santalales > Viscaceae > Viscum > Viscum album. Next base: position 1,776,374,987 of record OY728165.1, on the reverse strand, counting down.
TTTGAATAATACATTATATTTTTTAAGTTTAATGGTTGGTTCATACATAAAAATATCCAACAGAGCCTATACAAAAAATGGGATGTGTCACTCATGTTCTGAAAAAATTCACAACTGTTTGATCTAATTTTTTTGTTAACTTTCAGTTTATAGCCCTAAAAAAATTATTAGATCAATATCTAATAACAATGGAAAATTAGGAAAATGAATCCTATTATAATATTATCCAAGCTCTTGATAATGTGAATTTCTGTAACCATTAAATCTACTGAATGATTCTTCAAAACCATTTATCATATCTTGTGTGTTGTCTTCTTCATCATGCCTATAAGACAGCCTTTTGTTCACATTAAATTTTTAGAAGATTAATCCATGTATTTTCCTTTATTTTTAAATAGTATTAACTTTTTATGATGATTCAAATCCATTTCTAGATAATTTTTATCATTTTATTATGATCAAACCGAGGCTCTATAGTTTTTTAAAGATCATATGTTTCTGAACATGGTGATGGTTTGCAAAACATAAAGACATCATCTCACTAATTCTCAAATATTCCATGATAATATAATTTAACTATAAATACATTGATCAAAATAATTTTACTTGTGTAACTTATATCTCATCCGAGATCTCATCACACGTTGGTAAAAAGGGTAGAGAGAGAAACTGAGAAAATTATATGTTCTGTATTTTCTGACAAAGGAGATACAACTCATTTGAATTTCAAAAATGTAATCACTTGATTATAATGAATTTTTTATTTATTGGAATTATTTTAAGAATAATATGGCACAACTGCGAACCTATTTTCAATGTGAAATAAGACACCACATACTATTTGAGAATTAAATAGAAGAACCTTATACTACACATGTTCATGAAGATCAAAATGGAACTATAGAATTCCATTACATGAAGAATATTAGGATTATATAGATAAATAAATAGTGATTTTTTATGTAATCCGATGAAGACCCTGTGATATAACATTCATATGAACATGTTTTGTAATAGAGTTTTAATAGTCACAATGATTGGTGTTATGTGATAGAAATTGGAGCTTCACAAACTCTTTTGGTTTGTAAATATAAATTAAGTAATTCCACAAACTATTTAGAAAAAATAATGGATTTACCGAGTACTTGGTTTTCATTTGAGTTTTGTTCATCATGATATTATACTTATGTGGGTTTGTGTTTGGTAAATAGGGAAATGGTGCATGTCTAGATAAATCTATGAATATTCAAATATTTGGGGTAGTAAAGTTTGTGTTGATAGATTAATAAAGGGTTTCATTCATTGATAAAAAATTATTATGTATATACAATCCATCCATTAATAAACACGAATTTTGAATTAAATAGTTAACAATCTATTTTATGATAAATATTTTATAAAGAGTTGTGATTGTACAAGTGAATATTTTATGTGTTTTAGTGTGCATGAAAAACAATTCTATATGCACATTCAATGTCATTGAAATTATTAAATATGCATGTAAATGAATTAATGTATGAATAAAGTTATATATCCTTGATTTTTTCCCATACATGATGATTGAAAATGTACAATAAAATATTATTTTCATAATCAGAGTGAATTATTTTAGAATAAGACAGAAAAATATTTCTATCAGTGATTCGAAATATATTAATATATGAGTATCTGTTGTTAGTGTTGCTGAGTTTTCTAAAATTTAAATAATTATAACACTAGAATATTTATTCTGATTTAAAATATTTTATATATTGATATGAAACTATTTTAGCATGTCCTGTATTAGTTCAATGGAACTTGATGTCTACACGAGCCAGTAAGATCCATCCAGGTCAAGGAGGAATATGAAGTGATCATCCAATCAGTGGATCATAACTTCTAAAAAATTTGGATATTGTGACTTGAGGGGTCTAGCTATGTGATGAGAGGGTTCTAGAGACTGGGGGTATAACCCGTTGAATGGTTGGTGTTCTAACGAACCATGGAAGAAGAGTTTGGTTATAGGGGTGTATAACTAGTTTTTTTCTAATCCATTGTAATTGATAAAAAAAATTATAGTGGATAATCCATGTTGGGGGGTATAACATATATTTAATAGATGTATAAATTATTAACTAACATTTTGAAATATTATATGTTGTGTTTCATTTACATTCTATGTTTCACAAATAATCTGCTCATCTTAATAGCTGAAAATGATTGAATTAAATGGTGAAAATGAATTCAATAAAATGTTGTCACACCTGATTCTCCCCCTTCTTCTATTTTTGAATGAATTATCATTGGATACATTAATTATTATTCGAGGAAGGATACCTTAGATTTTATCCACTCTACTTGTCCAACATTATATATCAGAATTATTTGAAGTGAACATTTGATTTTCAAGAAAATTATGAAGAGCATAGGATGGAAAATCCTATTAATACTCATTATATTATAAATAATAATTATTCCTAAAAGTATCCTAAAAATAGTAAGAATATCTATTTATATAAACTAAAGAAGAATTAAATGTTTAATAAAAATTAACTGGTATCAAAAGACAATCAGAGTGAAAATTTTCAATAAAATTAGTTGGTCACAATTCGAATAAATCAATTTCAATACGTGATGTTCATATGTTAAATTATATAATCAGAAAACAGCTGATGAATATTCCCCAATATGTGGTCATATGTATGAACAATGTTTTCATGAAACATCAAGATGAAGAATTACAGCTGGAAGAAGAGGTAGATTGTATGGATGAAGCATTGACCAACCAGTTGGCATTTAAAACACCCTCAGAAGACTTATGAAAGCAATGGAGGAGACCATATACATTTTTAAAGAAATATATGATGAATTTTTTTAATAATTGTAATTGTAATGCCCCGACCCCTATTACCAAGATTTGGTGCATTATTACATAACATTGGCATGATCACAAATGATCAAGTCTCGAAAGACCGATTAGTTTACTAGATTTGGAAATACTAGATATATTCATAAGGCGTACATTACATCATAATGTGAAAAAAAAACTACAACAAAATCTTATCTTCATATACCCTCATGAATTACCTATTGATCATTCATAAAATACTTCTTCACATTGTGGAATAAATTAAAACATTTAAAGGTTTGAGCTCAAATGCTCAGTTAGGATAACAATATAGTGAAAACATTTATAAATAAACATAAACAGTTGAGGAAATGTATAACTAAAAAATCATTTTAAACTTGAACGTCTTCATAAAATGGAAAAGATAAAACGAAATAATTCCATTTCCATACTTACATGGATATTCTACTATTCGAATAATCACATGAAATTTCAATAACCACTTTCATAATGATTGAATTCATAATTCCAGACTATCATAACCACATAGTCAAGGAATTGTGCCAAGACAACATATATGATTTTGTCAAGGCCTTGTTCCATGACACTTTTTTGTCTTATGATACCTACCGATGCATCGAGGAGCTATAGCGGGGTCCACCCGTCACTTACTAAGTCCAATGCATTCCTCATATGAAAATTGTTAAACATAACATAAACATTCTTATTGAAACTAGCATATGAAATGTCCACAATTTATCCATAAACCATGAATGGTATAAAAATAACACATCCATATTAAAAAATATCTGAAAACCATAAATACAGTATAGAAGTTTTGTATAATTAAAAATCAGCTTCAAATAAACATAAAATCCATCAAGGGATGTTGACATAGATGAAATCAAATCTATTCGAGAGAAATATCCCTTTTTATTGAAATAATTTAAAAGCCACATAATTAAATAATTTACCTTGAAAATATTCTTATATGCTTGTATGGAAAGTTTCAATGATTTTATAATGGTGTAAAATATCTACCCCTATCGTATAATTTAAAAACAGTCATTCTTACCTTAATTCTGTCAAAACGTTTAAAAGGACCTTGTTTGGAAAACGACGGAACGATTCCTTCATAAAAATCTTATTAAAAGTAATACAAGTGTATAACTGACTTTTTCCAATATAATATAAAATATTAAGAATTATTTTAAATACATTTTGATGAAACATGGATGTGGATGACAAAGATGTCCCAATAGATAATTACGTATTAACAACCTCAGATAATGAAGAGATTGTGAAATAAACTTTTACCTTGTACTTTTCCTTGGTCGAGGGTAGGTTAACCTCCTGTATAATAGTTAAATAATTCTTAATTAAATTATAAAAGAATCATATCCATAAATATGATATCATATATGATATTTTAATATTTCTTTGTTAATAATATTTTAGTATTATCGTCGTTTCGGGTGTTCATTTAATCATTTTACTTTATATGTTTTGTCACATAAGTCATGTTTTTTATCCATAATATGTATATTTTTAATATCCAAAATGATTTCAAGTCCATAAAAATTATTTTTAATCATAAAATGAAAATTATTCTTGAATGGATATGATGGGGAATTAATCTCATCGTGTTCGTGGAGATGGTAGTCCGTACGTATGCACTGGCGAAAATATCATTCTTTTGATATTAAAATAATATATAATTCATGTTTTATCATATATAAAGAATAATAATCATGTTATTTTTATTTTTTACATGAATCAAAAATCATTATTATACCCATCCAAATAAAAATGTGTCGAATAAAAATTATACCACGATGTGGAGACGGTAAGCCGTACGTACGCACGTATGGTGACATGCCATCCAAGGGATGGATATAATACTGAATATGGTTTTACCATATTCATAATAACATCACATTATATATAAGATACTGGATTTATTATTTTATAATCGATATAACAAAGAATGAAGAAGTAGAAGAAGAAAGGAACTTGAAATAGGATGGTGAAAACATTACCTCTTCATCAAAAGGGCTCCATAGAATGGCTTTCTGATCAAACTAATTCCAATAGGTTGAAGTCAGGGAAGTTGACTGAATATTTTTGGCAGGGTTGTTCCACGCCAATAGGATTTAAGCTATGAATTTGAGAGATGGCGGAGTACCCTTTTATAAGAGGGGTGAGGGGCACCTTAAGAAAAACAGAAAAATTTATTTTATAATAAATTCCTATTCGATTTATAATTTCTCCAAAGTGACTTATTTTGATTCTATGGTGGGGATGGGTCTGAATCCTTTCATACAATATATTTCAGATAGTTTTGGGTCACTAAATTAACCATATAATTTTTATTTAACTCTTAGTTAAATAGTTTGACATTTACCAGGTCTATTTGTATATTTGTATTATATTGTTAATAAACATACTATATACATCCAAGAGAACCACAAGTGGTTAATTACTGATACATAAATAATTATATAAGTCCATTGACCTTAACTTAGATTTTTAGTAATATAATAACAATTAATAATATAATATTTGTTTTTAAAATTCTTTTATGTCAATTTTGACACAATTTGGTATTTTGTTTTTGCTAAATTCATAACAGTATTATTACTTTGAAAAGAATTCATCTAACCAACCCTAATATGTAATACTAAGATAGAATGTTTCTTTAATTCATAAAAAGTCTCAAATTACAATTATTTGGATATTTATAATATCATTTTATTTAATATTTCATTAATTAGGTAATTATGTCATCACCATTATGTCCTAAATAAATTTAATTTTCTAATTTATAAAAATTATAAGTAAATATACATCATATAGTAAATTGTTTTAGCTTCCTAATTAATATTTATAATCGTATTTATCTTATGTATAACCCTATTTTAAAATTGTTTTAGTTATTAAACTTTTATTTTAATTCATTTAACTCTTCTTTGAATAAAATAATAATAAATGCCCTAATCTAATCCAAGTGGACCAAAAAGGATCATATTTATTTTATAAGGTTTTTTTGTCGAATTATACTTATCAAATAGAATTAGGACATGACTTAGGGTAATAATAATATCATTTTTACCCTTAATTACCCTATTTACATATAACTGTGGTAAATAAAAGTAAAAAGTTTCTATTCACTGAAAATTATATTTATCATATTGAACCCAATTTTACTCCTTGATATTAACCATGTCTCTCGTATTTTCGAAATTCCACTCACATAAGAGGTAAAAATAAGTTTTATGTGAATTTTCAAATTCTCCTAGGAGATGGGTAAAAGACAGTGAAAAATTTAGTAAACTTTTTATATATCTAAAATTATTATAAACTGATTCCAATGAATTACATTGAACATTTGTAGGTATTATGTGTCTTTTTTGACCTAAAATAAATTTAAATAAAATAAATTATTTTTAAATAAAAATTCATATTTAAACTATAACTCAGTGTTTTTCACAATTCATCAAAAAATTGAATGTTTTCAGAAAAATACCAAATATTCGACCTAAAATAATTTAAATATCTTGAATCCAAAAATGAAGTCCATTTTGAAAGATAATATTTAAAAAAATTTAAAAATTCGGTATTACTATTCATATTGGCTAGTTTGATTGGTTGTAGTGTGTGTTAGAAGTCGATGTTGCGTACAACACAAGCTACCGTATTATTCAAATAAAAGTTTACTGTGGAAGCCTAGGGAGTTACATTCTACCCTCCTTCAAAAAATTTCATCCTCAAAATTTCTAGAATATTACTGAATAAAAATACTTTGGTAGTTCTTCACCATATGTTCCTCGGGTTCCCACGTTGCCTCTTCCGTCTTATGGTTTATCCATTAAACTTTTACAAGACGAGTTATCCGGTTTCTCAGCACTTGTTCTCTTGTATCATGAATCCTAATGGGCTCTTCGCAATGAGACTGATTAGGTTCTTGTTCTAATTCCGTAGAGGTGAGTACATGCGTTGGGCCAGGAATGTATTTTCTCAACTGTGATACGAGAAACAAATCTTAAACGTTGGAGAGATTTTGAAGCATTGCCAAATGGTAAGCTACAAAACCAATTTGTTCGAGAATTTCAAAAGGTCCTATGTACCTGGGAGTCAATTTACCTTTCATACCAAAATATTTAACTCCCTTCCAAGGAGATACCTTCAAGAAAACATGATCTCCTACCTAAAATTCCAAATCCATACTTCGATTGTCAGCATAGCTCTTATGCCTACTTTGAGCTGCTTTGATGTGGTTTTTGGATTACCTTTACCTTTTCCATTGTTTCCTCCACCAGTTCTGGGCCCATGAGTTATCTTTCACCAACATCATCCCGACAGTTTGGTGTACGACATCTCTTTCCATATAACACATCATATGGTGCCATCTAAATTCATGAATTGAAGCTATTGTTATTAGAATATTCTACCAGAGGTATATATTGATCCTAGATACCCTTAAAGTCAAGTGATCAAGATATCCACATGTCTTCCAAGGTATGAATATTATGTTGTGATTGTCCATCTATTTGAGGGTCGTAGGTAGTGCTCAAACAAAGTTCAGTATCCAAGGCCTTCTGAATACATTTCAAAAATCTTGAAGTAAAACGGGGATCATAGTTAGAATCAATCGATAAGGGTACTCCATGAAGTATCAAAACATCATTAATATATAGTCTATCTAGACGTTCAAGTGGTTGATCATCTCTTATATCATGAAAATGTGCTCACATGGTAACATGATTAGCAATGAACCATATTGCATCGTTCCTTCGTGGAGTCTTTGGTAGTCTTATGACAAAGTCCATCGTAATAATATCCCATTTCCACTCAATAATGGGAAGAGGTTTCATCACTCCTCCAGGCTATTTCCTTCCAGCTTTCACTTATTGACAAACCATACATCTTGACACAAAATCAGCAATCTCCCTCTTCATGTTGTCCCACCAAAAATATTCCTTCAAATCCGTATACATTTTTTTCTCCCAGGGTGTATAGAGAAATTGGAACTATGAGCATCATCCAAAAATTCACTTTTTATATCATGTATATTGGGATCAGAAATTCTCTTCCCAAATTTCATAATTCCATCTTCAAACACAATATCACCCAATCTCCCATCATTCACAGCCTTAAAATTCTTTTGACACTCATCATCATCGGTCTAAGAACTCTTTTTCCTTTATAGTATAGATGGTTTGGCAACCATTTGAAAAATAAATGATGTTTCCCCTTCCATGGTTATTCCTATATCTATCATTACTGGATCTATGAAAATACGATCCCTTTCAACTCTCATCTTGTTCAATACTCCACGATCCTTTCTGCTCAAAGCATCTTCCACCTTATTTTCCTTCACCAGGTGGTAGTGTATCATGCAATTGTAATCCTTGAGTAGTTCAAGCCATCACCTTTTCCTCATGATGAGTTATTTCTTTGAGAAAATATACTTCATACTCTTGTGATCAGTATAAATATCACATTTTCACCATAGATGTAGTGTCTCCAAATCTTCAAAGAAAAGATTATAGTAGATAATTCAAGATCATGAGTAGGATATTTTTTCTCATGAATTTTTAGATGTCTTGATGCATTGGAAATAACCCTATCATTTTTCATAAGGACACAACTAAGTCCTTTATTTGAAGCATCACTAAAAATAACAAACCCATCATTCCCGGATGGTAGAGTCAATATAGGTTAATTGACTATTCTTCTCTTCAATTCTTCGAAACAATCTTCACACTCTTTTGTCCAAACAAATTTAACCCCTTTATGTGTGAGCTTTGTTAATGGGTTATCCAATTGGGCAAAATTTAAGACGAAACATTGATAATAACCTGCTAAACCAATAAAACTATGTACCTCAGTTATACTCATTGGTTCTGTCTATTCATGGATTGCTCTAGTATTAGAAGGATCAATGGAGATTCCATCTTTGGGCATCATATGGCATTGAAAATTAATATCATGAACCCATGAATTCAAACATTCTAAACTTCCCATATAATTCATGTCTAATAAGAGTCTTCAAGATAATTCGCAATTGATTTTCAAGATCTTTTTCACTTTTGCAGTATACCAAGATATCATCAATAAATAACACTAAAAATCATCAAGGTATTACTTGAAAACTCTATTCTTTAAATCCTTGAATAAAGAGGGTGCATAAGTCAAACTAAAAGGCATTATTGTAAACTCATAATGCTCGTACCTGGTTCAAAATACTATCTTTAGAATGTCTTCCTTCTTCACACACAACTGATGGTATCTACCTCGAAGTTCAATCTGGGAGAATTATTTATCTCCAAGCAGTTGGTTAAATAAATCATCAATGCAAGGTAGGGGATACTTGTTCTTTATTATTATAGCATTGATTTCCCTGTAGTCGATACATAACCTCATAGATCCATCTTTCTTCTTAGCCAAAAGGACAGGGGCTCCCTATGGAGAAACACTAGGGAGAATAAATCCCTTATTACACAATTCATGTAGTTGATTCTTTATTTTAACTAATTCCACAGTGTCCATTCTATAAGGGCTATTCGATATGGTCCTTGAACTGGGAATTAAATCAATGGAAAACTGAATTTCTCATTCTGGAGGATGTCCAATTAAATCATTCAGAAACACATCTACATATTCTTTCACAATAGGTATATCCTCTATTTGAACATTCCTTTCTTCAACCATAGTTATTTCATTCTCTTCCTCCCTAATAATTGAATTTAGCTGAGCTACTAGGGTTGGATCTAGTTAAGAATCAAGTGGTAACAATTTTGTTCTAAAGATAAGGTGTTCCTTATCATCATCATCAAAAATTGTAACCTCCTTATTCTTAAAATAAATATTTGCAACCCGGTCCAAAAGCTAGTCCATTCTGAGGATTATATCATACTCAATCATAGGTCTGATGATGATATCAGTAGATAAAGAACATTTATATTCTCTAATGGGAACTGATTCACAGAACATTGTAGCAATGATACTTCCCTTAAGAGTTTTAACTGACAACTCCCTTGTTAAATCAAATTGGAAATATCTAATTTTCTTAGCAAACTGGAAGATATGAAACAATGCGATGATCTAGAATCAAATAAAGCATTTTCCAAACATCAGGAAACCATTAAATTATCTTCCACCATGTCTATCAGATCTTCTACCTCAGCAGTAGTGATAGCATAAGATTGGGCTTGACCCCTTTGCATTATTAGAGGTATGTTTCCCTGAAACATAAGACATTCATTTTCATAATGTCACATCTTTATGAAAATATATCATTAAACATAGGTAGCTTATTTCTTCCCCATTAAATCACGAGCTTGGTGGCCTTTTTCACCACACTTGTAATAGACTCTCATTCCTTTTATTAAAGTACAATGGTGTTTCTTCCCACATTTACTGTAGGATGGATATTAAACTTTTACCATCTTCCACTTATTTACATTTCCTGATTAATCATTATATCTTTCTTTTCATTCTTTTCTTTAATGTTATTTTATATAGAGAATTCTTTTTCTATATTGATAGCACATGAGAGAATATCTTCGTATGACGAGAAGGATTGTGAGACTAATTCTCAAAAAAGAAACGGTTTTAACCCATCAATGAAACGATCAATCTTACTACTTGGTTTACGTATATAATATGCAGCATGCCTTGATAACCTTGTGAATTTAGCCTCATGCTTTGCGACATTCTCAGCCTCCTTTTGCCTTAGGCTGAGAAATTGCATTTCCATATCTGATCGATGGTCATGAGGAATGCATTTTTCTAATAAAATATCTTTTAACTCCCTCCATTAAATATTTTATACTTCATCATCTTCCTTTGTATTTTGAATCAATCACCACCATTGATTAGCATCTCCAGCGAGGCGGTAAACTGCCATGATAACCTTTTCCCTTTCACTATTCCCCAAGGCATGGAATGTTTTATCTACATAATTTATCCATTGGTCATCTACTAGTGGATTTTTCCCCCATTTAATGTCGGTTTTTGTTTCCTCATGAAGATATCTAACATTTATCCTCCATGCTACAGATCGGGGTGCTACTTACGGGTAAGGTTATTATTCATAACCTGAGTGAGTTTTCCCAGTATGGTGATTAGCTGATCAGCAGTAGTTGAATCACTAACTCTACTATAATTATCTTGATCAGGAGGGAAATCTGTACATGGAGTGCATGCATTGATACAGTTTCCATTTCATCCACTAGGCGCCATTTCTAAATAAGTGAAAAAACTAGATCAATTTATGAATCAAAATACATAATTCTATAATGGTAAAACACTTAACATAAATTGAACTATTTATGGATATAATCCATAATCATAAAAAAAAATTTCTTTGAGGATGTATATACTCATAAACCCTTCATAATGGTTTGTAATGAAAATAAGAACTATACTAATCATATCCCCCGGGAGTGTCGTAACCAAGAGTGTAGAAAGGCCTGTTGTTGTGCACCAGTTCCTGTTCAAGTCTAGCTCAAAGTGGTGTTTTCAGGTTTTATCCCTTGGAATATCTGTGCCAGAGCCCCCTCTATTAGCTCGTATCCAGATAGGGATTTATTTATCAAAAACCTCACGAAATATCTATAATACATAAATTCTTGGATGTTCTTTTATACTAATCCTCAAATTCCATCTTAGGTTTATGTGCTCTAATCAGAGTTTATCTAAATCTAGATTCCAAGTTTTGTACTAAACTTCCTCTGATACCAACTGTAACGTCCTGATCCTGGTTACCCAGATTCGTTGCATTATTACTTAACATTAGCATGATCACAAAAGATCATGTCTTGAAATACCGATTAGTTTAGTAGCTTTGGAAACACTAGATATGTTAATCAGTTTTACATTACATCATAATGTGAAAAAAACTACAACCACATCTTCTCTTCATATCACCACATACATTCCCTGAATGTCATTTTTAATATACTTCTTCACATCCTGGGAAAAATTAAAACATTGAAATGGATGAGCTTAGATGCTAAGTTATGAAAACAATATAGAGGAAACTTTCATAAATAAACATAAACATTTAAGGCAATTTATATCTAAAACAAAATCTTTTTAAAATTTAACTTTGTCATAATATGGAAAAGATAAAATGAAATAATTCCATTTAATTATTCACATTGATATTCTACTTGTCGAATAATCAAATGCAATATCAATAACCACTTTTATAATGATGGAATGAATAATGCTAGATTATCATAACCACGTAGTCTAGGCCTTCTACCAAGACTTAAAATAATATTTTGTCAAGGCATTGTTCCAAGAAACTTGTTTGTCTCATGAGACCTACCGATACATCAAGGAGCTATAGCAGGCTCCACCCATCACTTACTTTGTCCAATGCATTCCTCATATGAAAAGGGTTAAACATAACATAAACATTCGTATTAAAACTAGCATATGAAATGTCAAACATTTATCTATAAACCATGAATTGTTGAAACATAACACATTCACAGTCAAACATATCACAAAACCATCAATAAAATAGGGAATTTTTTGTATCAAAATAAATCAACATCAAATAATCTTAAAATCCATCAAAGGATGTTGAACTAGATGAAATAAAAACCATTCGAGAGAAATATCTCTTTCTATGAAATCATTTAAAAGAAACATAATTAAAACATTTACTTTGAAAATATTCTAATAAAATTTTATGGGAATATTCAACGATTTTATAATGGCGTAAAATAGCCACACCCGCCGTATAAGTTAAAAAAATACATTCTTACATTAATTCTGTCAAAAAGGATAAAAAGGATCATTTTTGGAAATTGAAGAAATATTCCTTTATAAACATCATATAAAATGTCAAACAATGGTATAAATGAATTTAACCCATATTATATAAAATAGTAACAATGTTTTGAAATACATTTTTAAGAAACATGAATGTGAATGATAAATAAGTCCCAGTAGATAATTATGTATAAACAACCTTGGATAATGAAGTGATTGTGAAATAAACCCTTACCTTGTACTTTTCCTTCGTTGAGGGTAGGTTAACCTCATGTATAATATTCAATTAATTTATTATTAAATTATACAAGAATAATATACATAAATATAATATCATATATGATCTTTTAATATTTCTTTGTTAATAATATTTTGGTATTATTGTCGTTTTAGGTATTCATTTACTCGTTTAATTTTATATGTTTTATTACATAAGCCATGTTTATTATCCATAAGTTCTATATAATTCATATCCATAATGATATCAAATCCTTAAACATTATTTTTAGTCATCATATAAATATTATTCATGAATGGATATGATGGGGAATGAATCTCATTGCGTTCGTGGAGATGGTAGTCTGTACGTACGCACGAGCGACAATATCATTATTTTGATATTAAAATAATTGATAATTGTATTTTTAATCATATATATAGAATAATTATCATGTCGTTTTTATTATTTAGATGAATCACACGTCATTATTATACCCATTCAAATAATAATGTTTTGAATAACAATTACACCACAACGTGGAGATGGTAAGCCGTATGTACGCACGTATGGTGACATGTCATCCATGGGATGGATAGAATAATGAATATGGTTGTACTATATTTATAATAACATAAAATTATATAGAATATAATGGAGTTATTGTTTTATAATGGAAATAATAACGAAAGAAGAAGTGGAAGAAGAATGAACTTGAAAGGGGGTGGTGAAAACATTACCTCTTCTTCAGGTTCTTCCTTTTGGCTTGATAAAAAGGGATCCTGAGGTTGGCTTTTTGATCAAACTAAGTCCTCTAGGATAAATTGAGGAATGATTAGAGAATATTTGGGCAGGGGTTGGTTGATCTAAAAGGCTTTGAAGGTATGAATAAAAGATATGTGGGAGTTCCCTTTTAAAAGAGGGGTGAGAGGAACATTAGAAAAAACTTAAAATATTATATTATAATAAATTCATATTCGGCTTATAAATCCTAAAAAGTGAATTATTTTGAGTCTACGGTGGGGATGGGTCTAAATCCTTTAAACCAATAGATTTTAGACTGGTTTGGGTCACTAAATTATCCATATCATTTATATTTAACTCTTAGTTAAAAAGTTTGACATTTACCATATCTCTTTGTATTTTTTTATTATATGGTTAATAAACATAATATATACATCCATGTGAATTCAAAGTGGTTCATTAATGATTCATATACCATAATATAGGTCCTTCAGCCGATCTTTATATTTTTAGGAATATAATATCAATTAATAATATAATATAAGTTTTAAAAACTCGTTTCTGTGAATTTTGACACTATTAGGTATTTTGTTTTTTTAATACATAACATTATTATTACATAAAAAACAATTGATCTAAACAATCCTAATATGTAATATTAACCTATAAAATCAGTTTAATTTATAAAAAGTCTCAAATTACATTTATTAAGATATTTAAAATATCAATTATTTTAATATTTCATTAATTTGGTAATTAATGCATCACCATTTTGTCATAAATAAATTAAATTATTTTATTTCTAAAAATTATAAATAAAATACCATTATGTAGGAAATCATTTTATCTTTCTAATTAATATTTATAATCTAATTTATCTTATTTATATCCCTATATTAAAAATGTTTTAGTTATTAAACTTTGATTTTAACTCTTTTAACTCTTCTTTGAATAAATAATAATAAATTTCCTAATGTAATCCAAGTGGACCAAAGAGGTTTATATATTATTCCTAAGGTTGTTTTTGGTCGAATTAAACTTATCCAAGAGAATTAGTACATCTGTTAGGGTAATAATGATATAATTTTTACCCTTAATTTCCCAATTTACATTTAACCGTGATAAATAAAAGTAAAAAGTTATTATTCCCCAAAAATTATTTTTATCTTATTGAACCAAATTTTACTCCATGATATTAACTGTGTTTCTCGGATTTTCGAAATTCCACTCATTGAAGTGGTAAAAATAATTTTTATGTGAATTTGAAAATTCTTCTAGGAGATGGGTAAAAGATGGTGAAAAGTTCAATAAAATTTTTATTTATCTAAAATTATTATAAACTGACACCAATGAATTAAATTTATGTTATATAGGTATTATGTATCTATTTTTACCTAACATAAATTTAAATAATATAAATAATTATTTACATAAAAAGTCGGCTTTAAACTATAACTCATTGTTTTTCACTATTCATAAAAATTGAATGTTTTCAGAAAAATACCAAAAATTCACCCTAAGCTAGTTTCGATATTCCGAATCCAAAAATGAATTCCATTTTGAATGATAATATTTATATAATTTCAAAGAATGGGTATTACTATTCATAAAAGTTAGTATGATTGGTTGTAGTTTCTGTTAGACCTCGAAGTTGCGTACAACACACGCTACTGTATTATTCAATGAAAAGTATACCATAGAACTTGGGGTGTTACAGTAATTTAATATTTGTGAGAATGAAATTTTTTAATTTTTTTACTTATTTTATTCACGCACATGAAAACCAGAAAAATGTTTCAATGAATGTCAAATATTCTTAGCTGATTGATAATGAAAAAAAATTCAAGGAGCTCATAAATTAGTTATTAAAGTCAAATAAAAAGAATTAAAATGAGATTCAGAAGAATGTGATTTTGTGGGAAGAAGGCCTGAAATCATTTGATTAAGGGAATATTTCTATAAACATAATATTTCAAAAACATTAAATAAAGTAAGAAATATGGAAGAGATAAATGATGAGACTCCACATGTTTCTAAAAAAATATGTATTTCTATGGATTCATCTTATTAGAACCCAACATTTGAATATAATCAATGAAGTGTAAAAATGAGATTGATATTATCAAATGATAAATCTACTATAGGATCTTTAAAGAAGATAACCATTTTCTGATAAATTTATGTGGAGTAATTTTATCTTATTGAAATGTCATGATTCAACATTTAAATCTGGAAAAACATTGGTGATGGAAAATAATCAAAAATACAAATCATCTTCAATGTTATATGTAATGATATGTAGAAATTTTTCTTCCACAATGAATGCTCAAAATAATAAATGTTCTTCGAAAAAAGTAGAAAAATGTCAAAGATAGTCAGTCTGTTTTATATAGTAATAAATCTTGATTGGTTAGCTAATGTTGGTGCTATTGGATGTTTGGGCATCATACAATTAATTTTTGTCACAATATGTTATTGGATGAAAATTATATAAATCCTCAATTTAGGGAGTGAAGAGTATTAGAAAACTTTAAACTAATAAAATAGAATATGAATTCATAGGAAGAGTATTAGTTTACAAAAATAGAGATGATTATTTGAATGTCTCTATGGTTATTGAAACCAAATTTGTCACTATTATGATGAGTTAAGGTAAATAAAAACAATTCAAAAATAATTACTTGATTTGAATAAAAAGTCACAATAGAAAGTGAAGCACATAATGGATGAAGATGACATGTTAGTCCTAGTATATGAACTGATGATGAATGTCGTCAAACAAAAAACTCCCACGATGATTGTGAAAAATGATGTGGATAATGTCTCATCAAAAAATGATTCAATTATAAATAGAAATGTTACATCATGACCTATTTTAAATTTTTCATGATCATTATTATTAATGGAATAAAGAGATAATCAATGAATTAATCAGTCCATAACTGAAATAGAATGTTTTATTTGTTGAAAGAAATTACTGATGAATAATTTGAAATGTTTCCTATAATTGGTAAATTGTTGAATTCTAATGTTGTGTGTGAGAGGTCAAACATACATAGGCATTAAAGTTAATTTTATTTGAAATTTTTATTTGGTCAGGAATAATTATTAAAAATGAATGGAATAAAATCTATGACTTCAATTGATGGGAAGATGATGTCTACACATAGACTAATAACTAATGATTATCCTAAAGAGTGGTTGATCATTTGTCCAGAATAGTAGCAAGAATAATGAAAGATGGATCAATTATAGAAAAATGAAACTGAATTACAAGAAAATATTATGAATCATTTTTCATCAAATAATACTATTTGGTCAAGATACAACTCTCCGCCTTGTCTCTCAAACTGAGGATAATTGAAGAACAACATTATTCCCATATGTTTTATGTTTTTTCTTTCATGGAACTGAAGATGATGAATATATTCAGGGGAGACCTCAATTTATAAATTTTGTAAATATCTCACATCTAGAAATTATTCTATAATATAAGACTATCGAAATCATGATATTTTGTTTCAACATCTATAATGATCATAAAATATTATTGGAATTTATTTTTGACGAGATTCAATCATGATAATGGTGGTTTTGAGTACATATCATGAGGTGGAGCATATATGATCAGCCATCAGATATTACTATTGATACCTAATGAGTATCTGAAGTTATGATGAGGTATGAATAAGATATTTTTAAATCTACATATATATAAATTAATTCATTTCATTATTGAGGTATGTTGGTTAAAATATCCTAGTTTCATGAAAGAAAATTAATTGATTTTTAAAAAATTGAGTGATTTTTTACTTGATGAAAAAACAAAAATATGATTCAAAAAAGAAAATAAATTCCTGTAATTGAATGTTTCGAATCAGTTTGTTTAGTTGTATTCCAAAAAATTGATGGGAATCATTTGATCAACCCCTGATAAGAGGTTTTAGTGATTGGAATCACATGATGAAAGTTTAATGACATCACTAATGTTATATTTGATTTATTTTTATTTCTACATTAATCATTTATCATATAGACTTAGAGATTATTATTATTATATCTTTTCTATGTTATAGTCATCTCACCATTCTTGTAAGTAAATCAGACAATATGTGTTAAAAGAGAAGAATATTTTCTTAGAATTTGATTTTTCGAATTGGAAATTCATTCCCGTGTTTTAATCTTAGGATTTATTTCAAATTTGGGGGAAAATATTACATTGAATTTTAATATGAACATAGTATTGAAAAAAAATATATAGGGGGATATTGAAGTGCTCATTATATTTAGTGATGTTGATATTATTGTAAATTAGTTAATAACATGAAAATAAAATAAATATGTCAATGAATTTTAAATAGGATGATTGTAGTGATGATTTAAATTTATCATAACATGTAACATTTGTTGAATTGTGTTTGGAACATTTTTTATAGAAATGATTTGAATAATAAGAATAAAAATATTCTATTCTAGAATAAGTTATTCTTCAAGAGTATGTTCTTCATCAATATAACTTTGTTAATAATTTTTTCTTTTAATATCCTTAAATTTATAATATTTATAGAGGGAATTCCAATGTTGGTTTGTCATTTATTTTGAATAATTCATTATATTTTATTTAAGTATACATATTGGTTCTTAGAAAAAAATATAAATCAATCCCAAGCCAAACTAGGCGATTCATCATTATAGCTTTGAATAAATTCATAATTCATTGATCATAAAATTTTTCTTGTCGATCAATTTGTAGCCCTGATAAAATACAGTCATTCAATTTGTCTGAACACTATAAAACTAACATTAGAAGACATCTGATCATCTTAGAAAAGCTCTTAACTATGGTTATTTTTGAAAACCATAGATATATAGAATGATTCAACCGGTCATTCATGTTATCCCCTTCGTTTTCTTCTTCAACAAGATGGTTCATGAACCTTATGTTCATAGAGATTTTTCTAAACCTCAGTCCATGATTTCATTTCCCAGTTTGTACAAATTGAAAATTTAATGATGTTTGAAACCTTTATGAAATAATTTTTATAATGTTGTTAATATTGAATCGAGGTTTTGCAGTTATTTGTATATGGGATATATCTGATGATGGGGATTAATTACAGAACATAAAGAAAAAAACTAGCATATTCTCAAAGGATCCATCAATATATAATTTTTCTATAAATACCATAGACACGATCATTCTTATTGTGTACTTTTCTCTCATTACATAGATCATCATGCATCTATGAGAAGGGTAGAGAGACGTACAGAGAATTTTAGGTTTTTTTCTATTTTCAAACAATGGAGACACCTTGAATTTTAATTTCACATATGTAATTTCATGATGATATTGAATTCTTATGTTTTGGTGAATTTTTTATGAAGAATATGGATGAACTATGAACCTATTTTTAAATTTAAACAATACACACCATTTTCTATATGAAGTATATAGAAGAAAAAAAACTACCTTAGTTCACAATGAAGAAAGTGGAAGTGAATACTGTCATTATGTGAAGAAGAAGTGGTTCCCACTGATAGACAACCAGTGAAGTTGTATATAACTGCATGAGGACATTGAGAACAAATATTCATGTGAAATATTATTCAATGGAGTTTAAATTATCTTAAATACTATTATTATGTGAAGGAAATAAAAGAATCATAAAAATATATTTTTTTAAGAAGAATTAACTAATTCCACTATCTGTTTTTCCAAGAGGAAGGATATAATATGTACTATGTTTTCATTTTATTTGTGCATATAATGTGCCTAAACTCATTTGTATTTTATTTTGGGAAACACACAAATGGTGAATTTTTAGATGAATTTAAGAATATACAGATTAATTGGGTAACAATCTGTGTGTTTGTAGATTTATAAAAGGGTGCATACGTTGAGAAAACATTATTCTATATATAAAAATCTATCCATGAAATAACTTTCATTATGTTTTAATTAGTGATTAGTATGTGTGATGAAACTTTTTTGATGTAGTGTGGTGATTGTACATGTGAATATTGTATGTGTTTGAGTGTTCATGAAACGAATTTCTATATGAGTATGCAATGTACTTGACATAAATCAATATTAATTCAAATGAAATAATGAATTAATAATGTTATATATACATGAAATTTTTTTCTTGTATAATGTTCGAAAAATGCAAGTGATATATTTATTGCATAACCAGTGTGAAGTATTTGAGACAGAAGACAAGACATTATTTCTCTCTATAATTTAGAATATTATTGTATACGAGTTTTTCATGTTTAGTAAGGCCAAGTCTCCAATAGAAGAAATAATTATTGCATGAGTATCTTAATACCTTTTCAGATGATTTGATACAAGGATCTAAAAATAAATATTCATGTCCATAATAAGTCAAATGTATCTTAAAAATTACATGAGAAAGTGTGGTCTAGAATGATTGTGGAGGATGATCATTTTATCATCATATTAGGGGATCATAAGTTCAGATGAAGTTAGATCTTATTTCTTGTGGTCTAACCAGTTTCTGAATTGGCTCTAGAGACTGGGGGGTCTAACAATTCGAAGGGTTGGGTGGTATAACCACCGGAGGCAGAATAGATCGATTTCCAAGGTGTATAACCCACTGCTTCATGACCCATTTTAATTTATTAAAATATTATAGTGGATAAGGCATGTTGGGGAGTCTAACCAACATGTCAATGATGTAGGTCTTGTTAATGAACATTTTAATATATTTTGTGTTGTGTTTCTTTTACTCTCTGTATTTCATGATCGGTCCACTCATATTAACAGGTGACAAAGGTTATCATTAAAATGTGAAAAAAATTCAACAAAAATTGGTCTCCCTAGATCCCTCCCTCTTAGTGTGACTGCATGATCCTTATACTCTTCATTATGTTATTGAATTAAAATATTTTCATAATATTGAATTATATAAAAAACAAGTTCATAATGAACAATCAACCACTAAAATGATCAAAAAAATATCATTAATGTTATATCTAATGAATCATCATCAAATATGAAAAATATGATATATAGAATAATTTAATTTTTTGGATCATGTAAATAAAAGTCAATTCATCTTATAGAGTATCTCTTCTATTTGATAAGAAAATCTATAACAAGCTAACCTAGGAAACCCTAAAAAACACAACTTAAACAATAGAAATTAAATAAAGTGTAACTAAATGGGTGGATAATGTTATAAGAAGATAATTTAAGGCATTATAATCATGATTTTAGTTTATTATGATATTAATAACACTATTCAAAAAATTATACAAGAGGATTCACCACTCTTGATGGAATTCGAACACGAGGTAACAGACTCTTTAACTAAAATATTGTTTTAATTTTATTAATGAATTATTACTCAAAATATTTCAATTTTATTACCATGTATTCAAAAAAATTTATTATCAATGTATTTATATGGTTGTTAATGTTTTAATTTCACTAATATGTTTAAAAACTAAATATTATTTTAGTAGGTAAGTGAGGGAGTTTTCTTTTAAACTCTTTTTAAATGTATCTTTTATTAAATTTTAAAATGATTTATCCTTTTTTATTCCTTGAGCATTAAATTATAATTTCATGATGTTTTAATACTATAGTGTTACTGTTATATGTTCTTATAGTTATTTTTTAATATTATTTCATTATTTTGTGTTTGGTTTTTATATTTTAAAATTTATTTTTATGAAAAATGGTGTTTTGATATATGAATTTACTTTGGACATTGGTTTAATTGAGTAGTTTAATGTTTTATTCATGATATGATACATGAAAATTGTTTATTATGGTTTAAGCCTAGTATAGTTCATTATATGATGCGTTGAGCCCATTATAGATCATTACATTATTGGTTAATACCATTATAGATCATGATATGTTCATTGGAGCCCATTATTGCACAAGATATGACGGGTGATCCCCATTATATCTCTCAAAATCATTGGGTACTATTGAGATATAAGATTAAAAGGAGGTTATTACATTTATATTTGTTAAAGTAAGTGTAATATTGTATTTATGTCTCATGGTGATTTCATTATTGATCTATTAATTCTAATTAGTTTTGAATGAAAGGCATTTTAAAGGATTTTAATGTTTTAAATAGTTTAAATATTTTCATTCTTTATGTAAAATACTAGAAATTTTGTGATTATCCCTTGTATTTAAATGTATTTCGATGGTTATCAGGATGTTTATGAGAAATATATAAGTCGTTATAAATATTAAGATTATTTTTCAAAGAAATATTTTATATTTTTAAATTTTTTATATTATAAAAAATAGATATTGTTTTAGTAGAATTGTTTTTTATATGAATTTGTTTTGGTAGGTATGTATTATTTCATAGTAATTGGAAAAAAACCTAAATTGAAAATAAATGTTAAATAATGTATGTTCTTAAGCAAATTCAAGATTATGTTGTCTTTTATGGTTGGGTAATTAGAGTTGTTGTCGAATGATAGTTTAAATTACTTTAGTGGTTTGGATGATTTCAATTTACTAACATAAATTATTTTAAATTATTGGTTTATTCGAAATGATATATAATTTAAATATTTCCTTGTATTATAAACTAAGACACATATGTTCATAATAGTTTTCAATAAAATTAATAGGGAAGATGATGTTGAAAGGCACCGACAAAATGATAGCGTTCCAATTCTATAGTCTAAATAGTGGGAATTGGATCTAATAAGTTTTTGATCGTAATGGATCAGTTATAATATGATATAAATAGTTGTGGTATCTGTTCTATAGAGGATCCTAATCTACCTTGAAGAAGAACGTCTTTTGTGGTGCATTTTATGATGAAAAATCCTCCAAAATTAAATAGAACTACAGATCCTATGATAGTCAAATGGTGGATCAATGCTTTATCAAAGATATTTTCAATCATAGGATGTTTGGAATTCCAAACTTTACCCATATCCATTTATCATTTTTAGGTTAATAAAATCAATGTAATTCTATTGTTAATAATACTAGATAAAGGATGATTTATACTTTGGAATGGGATGATTTTAAGTGTATTATATAAAAAATCGATTTCCTAAAACTATTCAACTTAGAATAGAGTAAAAATTCAAAGAAAAAAATCATAATGATGATGATTCTGTGGCAGCATATGATTCCAATTTTATGTGACAATCCAATTATATACAATATTTTACTCGGGACATTGATAATAAGATTAATATATTTTAAACATGTTTGAAACAATTTTTACAATGAGATATGGATTCACAAGAGTTTAAAATCTATGAGAAACATTTTATTTTTGATGAAATATTGGAGATGGAGTTTCTAACATGTATTTTTCTCATGATGAATAGAATAATAAGTAGTCATTTTAGTGGGCTCAATGGAATAATTATTCAATGAAATAAGACAGTATGAAAATAAATTTCCATTATTTTGTAAATTATAGTAAAAATAATCCTACAGAATATCTAGTAAATTATGGGAAATTATAGTGATGTATAAATTTTTGGTAAATTTATCTTGAGTTAAAGTAAAATGATAAAAAAAAGAGAATCCATTAGTGAGATACTTTAAGTATAATGAATTGGATCAATTTTCTTATGTGTGGAAAATGGTAGTCACTTAGGTAGGAAATCACAATGTTTTAAAATATAAGGCTGTATAAAATCATTTGAAACTAATGTAATAGATTTTCATCAATATAATTAAGTGGTATTAGGTACATTTCGTATTTTTACAGAAAATTAAAATGTGTTTTTTTATTCAGGGGTTAGTCATTCATTTATTTCATAGATATATTCTATTAAATAGTAAATGAGACATCCAAAATTGAAACCAGAACTCATGGTAAAAACAAATGGAAGAATTTTAGAGGAAAAAATAAAATATAAAATTGTACCTATCATTGTCTATGGAAATAGTTTACCTTATAACCATTATCTATTTACTCAAGTAGATTTTGATGTTATACTGTGTATATACTAGCTTTTGATTAATCATGATATGATTTATTGTAGATCTAAATAAGTTGTTTTTCAAAAAAAGTATCAATTGGTTTAAAAGATGATCCCAATCCATTGATAACATATCAAGAAGCCAAGAAACTATTGAATGATAGAAATCAAAAGTTATCATGACCATATTATTTAAAATAGAGGATATATTTAGATTAATGATTTTCCGGTGGTAAATGAGTATCATGATATTTTTTAATGATTATCCTAGTTTTATTCCTAGTCATGATTTTTAGATTACTATTTACTTAGTTCTTGATGATATTACAATTTATAAACCCCCTTATCGATTGGCTCAAATAGAAAGTTTATATTTGAATAATCAGTTGCATGATTTATTAGATAAGGGATTTATCTGACCTAGAACATAACCATGTGGTGCTTTTATCTTGTTTGTTAAACAGAAAAATGGTTTAATGATACATTTCATTGTAAATAGATCATTGAAAAAAATCTTGGTTAAGAACAAGTATCATTTTCCTAATAACGATGCTTTTTTGACCAACTGTAGGGGAACTCCATTTTTTAATGGTTGACCTGAGGTCGGGGTACCATTAGTTGAATGAAAAATAAACCTATATTCTGAAGACCACATTTAATTCTAGTTATGGTAAATATAAATTTGTAGTTTTTCTATTTTGGATAACTTATCCAGCTTTTATATTCATGGATCTTATTAATATAATATTTCATAAGTTCTTAGATATTTTAGTTTATGTGTTTATTTATGTCATTTTGCTATATTCTAAAAGTATAGTGGAGTATGATATATATCTAAGGGATATTTTAAAAACATAAAATAAAACAAATTGTATGAAAAATTGTTCAACTGTGAATTTTGGTTACCAAAAATTTCATACCTTAGTCAAATATTTCTAAATATGGTATAACTATTGATCCTAATAAAACAAAATTTGTTGACGAATGGTGGAGACCACAAAATATTATAGAGATTAGTTGATTCAATGTTTTGTAAGGCTATTACAATAGGTTTTTTGAAAACATTTCATGATTACAAATCCCAATGAAAATATTATCTTTAATTGTTGTTGAGTTCATCTGGGAAAAAGAATGTCATGATTTTTTTATTAATTGAATTGAAGATTGGAGAATTATCAAGTTCGGAACCTACCTTCTTAAAATTTTGAATGTGTTATCTATGTTGATGCTTCATTTAAAAGAAATGGTTCTTCCCTAATGTATAATGATGAGGTAATTACTTATACATTATGTTATTTGAATCATCATGATTTAAATTTCCCTAAACATGAGTTGGTATTAACTACATTTGTTTTTACATTAAAAAATTGGAGGAACCATTAGTATAGAGTATAAGTTCTAATATATACTGACTAAATTTTTTTGATGTATATATTTTCTCAGAAGTAATTGAACATGAGATTGATAAGATGATTGAGTCAAATCAAGGATTATGATTGCATGATTTATTACAATCTTCTAAAAGAAAACAATGTGGGTGAAGATTTTAGTAAAAAATAATGCTACATTAAACATGTTACATTTGTAACATGACCCCCTGGTTAGGGATTTGATAAATTTTGGTTAGGATGTTTTTGGTGCAGGTAACTATTATGTTTTGTTTCAAGTGTCAGTATAGTCATCTATGATAGACAGAATAAAAAATTCTCTAATGAATGAGTGCTAGTTGTATAAAAAGGTATAATAGGTTCAAAAGGGTATGTTTCATATGTGTATCATTCATAAAATTGTGTTTTGTTGTTTTCCAAGTTAATATATGTTCTTTGTGATTTTCATCTGAAGAAAGAATTATTATGTGAATCTCATAGTTCTCCATTATCACTTTATCCTTGAAACCCCATGATGTGAGGATATCTTTGAGTGTATTTATGGTGGGATGGAATAAAACCAGATATTGCTAATTTTACGGCAACATGTTTTCTTATCAATAGTTTAAACAAGAGTAGTAATTACCGAATGAAATGATTCATCATTTTCCAGTTCCATAGTGTAAATGGTAGAATATATCCATGGACATCATGGTGGAACTACAAAAGACTTAGTGATGTAACAATGAAATTTTGATTATTGTTGGTTGACTAAATAACCATAAAATTTTTGAAATTCGATATACTATCTCTTTAAATAATCTTTATCGAATGTACCTCAAAGTGATTGTTAGGTTACATGGTGTTTCTCTATCACTTGAATTTGACCTATATCCCAAGTTAATATCTATATTTTTGGAAGGCATTTCGAATTTATTGGGAATTGAATTAAATATTTAGCATTTTTTTCAATCCCCAATCTAATAATAATACTGTTAAAACAATCTAGGCATCAGAAGATATGCATAGATCATTTTAAATGGATCACCATGGATGTTGGGATAACCATCCTTATCTATTTGATTTTTCCTATAATAATAGTCCCTATTATAGTATTCATATAGACATTTTTGAATCAATATATGACGCGTGGTGAAAAACAAAATGAATTGGGTTGAAGTCAAAGTAAGGGTGTTGATAAGGCCAAAACTAACTGAAGATGTTGACAATAAAGAGACGATGATTTAGCGAAACCTATCAAAAAATCAGAGTATGCAGATAAATTATGCATATAACAAAAGGACAGATTATTTATCCCTGGTGGGTGATCATGTATTCCATAAAATATCTAATTCTAAAATTGTTATGAGATTTGGTATATGAAAAAAAAAATATGTCCAATATTCACTAAACCATTTTAAATCGAGGAGAATGTTGGACCAGTTCCATACTGAGTATCTTTTCCTCAGATTTTGTCCCATGCACATAATGTTTTTAATGATTTGATTTGGATAAATTATGTGCCTAATTCATATCATGCGTTGAGTCCAAAAGTATTTCATCTAGATGAGAACACTTCTTATGAAGAAAAACATGTTGTGATTCATGATTAAAGAGTGATTGTGTTGCAGAATAAGGTATTTTAACTAGTTAAGCTTTTGTGGATAAAACAAATGGTGGTGGAAGTGTTATGGGAATCTAAATATCCTATGATGGAGAAGTGTCCTCACTTGTTTAATAAATAATTAAAAATTGTGATGATATAATTTCCCAAATGTGGTGGTTATATAACAGAGCATGTATTTGTTATACAATTTTTTTTCTTTACCAAATTAATTAATTAAAGCCACTACAGATGTATAATGATAGAAGTGGTATTTTAAAGAATATTTTCTGATTAAATATCGACATGACATATGGGATATTAATATGATCATATTGAATAATAATTTAGGAAATATAATAGTAACCAAAAATATGAATGTATAATAATATACATGTATCTTATATGATATATATGATATATTTATATTTTGTATTATGTAAATAAATTTGTCAAAAATATAGATTAATTTTCGGTTATTTTCAAAACAACAAATCTATTTAATTTTCTTAATTAATATAATGATTAAAAATAAAATATATTATCATAAAATAGAATAAGGGATTAATTTTTTCTCATATCATTATAATATAATTTTTTGAGGCTTCAATTTTTTTTTACGGTGTTATATAATTAGTTATAGTTTTAAAACATTAATTTTTTGAATAAATTAAGAATTTTATTTAAATATAAATTTCTCATACATAAAAATTTATTTTCATAAAAGATCTTTCATTTTAAAAATTTTATACGTTGAGAAATTTTTAGGGTTATGTTTTCGGAGTTTTCAGAAATAGTTTAATTTTTTTGAATAGTGAAATATGATAATTTATGAAATAAACTAAATAAATGAATTATTGGGTCATGGATGACCTTTTTATAAGGTGAGAAACCTTGGTTAAAACTCACATGAACTAATTATTATTATTTCATAATAATTAACAGCACTCCTTGTTTTGAGGAAAAAAATAAAATAATGATATATATTATCGAATACCTATCCCCTCCTTCATTATAAATACCACCCATCAACCCTCTTCTCCTGACACATCTAAAGAATTTACCCGTGTCCAAATTATTTTCCAATACTATTTGAAATACTTTTTCCCACTGACATGATCTTATTCTCTCACCAAAAGGCAACAAAGAATATCTTTATAGAGGTTCTCAATGATAAAAATTCTAGAGGTAAAACTCATCTTTTATTTTTTTTATTTTCATTTCAAATATTTTTCATTTCATACAATCTATTCAATAACCTTTATCCATGAGGCATGAAAATTATTTTATAATATATATAATATAATTTCATTATGTATATGGAAAAAAATAATTATCATAATTCTTCTCCACTCCCTTTTACCATTGAAATTAAAACATAATCTAGGATGTGTCGATTAACTAATATAATGGATAATGTGTTTGAATATAAATTACTTCCTTCATGGATGGTCATCATAATATTTTAATAGTAATTTTTTTTCAAATTAATTTTATAATAACTTTTATGATTTTGAATTTTTATTTATGAATAATATTTATTTATATAAATAACTGGATCATAATGATCAAAGAACCTCCAAAATTATCTATATGAATATAATTAATTATTTATCGAATGAATCATCCTCACATATGAAAAAAAAATTTGGTATAATAAATTGTTCTATAAATATTTAAATACCATTTAATTCTATTTTTTTTGATTTCCTACCATTCGATATAAATATCCACAATAAACCATCATTGGAAACCTTGAAAATAAAAATCGCAAAACAATGGAAATGACAAAATATTATTAATTAATGGGAGGAAAATGTTGTAAGAATATAATATAATCCATTATAAAAAAGACTATAGTTCTATAATATATTGTTAACACTATTCAAACTATTATATTAGAGGCCTGAGAACATTTTATGGTAGTCAAACTCAAGAAAAGGGACTCTTTAACTAAAACATTCTTTTAATTTTCAAAATATTTATTCTGCTAAAATATTATATTTATTCTGATTGTTAGATATATTTTCTATTAATTGATATATTTATATGGGAATTGATGTTTTAATTTATCTCATGTATTTCAAAATGGAAATTGTTTTGGGTGTCATGTAAGGGACATTACTTTTAAAATCGTTTTAAATGCATCTTTTATGAAAATCAGAATGATTTTTTTCATGAGTATTATATTCCGATTTCATCATGTTTTATTACTATAATGTTACCATTATATATTCACATAGTCATAATTTAATATTAACACATTAATATGTGTCTAGTTTTTATATTATTAATTTGGTTTTAATGAAAATGGGTATTTTGAAATATGAAGGTATTTTACTCATGGGTTGAAATGAGTTATCAAGAGTTTGGTTCTTGATTTATAAATTGGACACATCTTATTTTGGGTAGAGCCCCTTATTGATCTAGATTTATTATTTTGATCCTATTCTATCTCAGTATATTATGGTTTTAGCTGCTTTATAGCTCAATACTTATTAGTATGATCCCATTATAAATCAAAATATGAAGTGTGAGCCCCATTATAACACTCCAATGCAATATGTACATCGGAGATGTTAGTTGATATAAACGTTATTCCATGTGTACGTGAAAATATGATAGTGATATGGTAATTATTATCCAAGGTGAATGCATTATTTATCCATATATTCTTATGATTTTTTATGAAAAATATTTTTAATTTATTTATATTTTTTAAATAGAATAACTATTTTCTTTCATTATGTCACATATTGTGCTTTTTGTGCTCATCCCATGTTTTTAAGGTTTTTCAAAATTTATAAGGATTTATAATAGAAATATGGTATTCAATTAAAATGTAATGGATATTCTTCAAAGATATCATGTTCCATTTTCAAATGTTTCATATTATGAAAAATGGATAATGTTTTAGTTGTATCCTCATTGTATAAATGTGGTTTGTTATGTTTGTATTATGTAATAATACTCTAAAACTATAAACCTAAAAAGATCATAATTTTAATGAATGTATTTTCTTGACTAAAATTCATGATTATTTAATTTTTCATGGTTGTGTCCTTATATAATCAATGTCTTGAAAAAAAAATTAAATTAAATGTAGTACGAATTGTTTGTGGAGGAATTTCTTCTCAATAATGTTTACTAAGTAATAGCTTCATTGTTGAGGAAAAATAATTCCACTATTTGACTTTTTTACATATTATAAAAACATCATATATTGAAGTTGTGTTAGAATACATCCACAAGGAAGAATGATATTAAATACTTCATAGAATAATAATAAATTCTTAAATTTAATATTACTGAATGAATAATCAACAATCATATCACAAATACTTTATAAATATTGATATATAAAGTAGATATTACATAATATCTTCCATTTTCTCATTGGAATATACATATTTATCATCCGTTATATTCAGTAACCCATGGATTAGTGTTTTGGAATTTAATCAATATGTTTTAGTGCTCTTGAAATATTTGATCATAGGCTAAAGACTGATCTCAACCTCATGTTCCTTAACAACATTTTTATTCCTCTTTATCTACCATTGTAATTTAGTAACATTATGTACCTATATTATAGGAATAAAGTATATCCTTATTCCAGAGAGACATTTTTACAAATAATTCATTCTACATTTTTCCAAATTTTTAGTTTGATCTATATTCCTCTATAATTATTATCTACCACTCCTCATAAATGAAACTATTTTGTATGATTATGATTTTCAGTACCATGAGAACAATTATGTTAAAATTATTCATCTTTACTTAGAGTAAACCCTATAAAAATTACCTCATAGGTATCAATGTCTCAAATATCTTAGGATTTTTTAAGGATCAAAATTAGTCCAATAAAGATGAAGTCCATCATAAATTTGGGATCAATGATAAAGAAATTTCTATATTGAACAATCATTATGACGTTTTCCTCATATGAACTAATAGATTCTACCCCCTATTTATTATTTCCAAAGAACTCCATATCCAAATTAAAACCAATAGTTTATGGAAAACAATTAAATTAAATTATCTTATTGAGAGATTCTTATTCCATGGATATTATGTCTCCCATGGGATTTTCATTCATAATTAGGGTCCACCACATATCAACATATACCTCTAGGTAAAAGGCAACAAGCATGAATTTTTATTTGGATGTGAACTAGTGGATGTAAAATATCTTCTCAATTGAATTAGTAATTTTTTTCATAATTTTTGGATCATAGTATTGATTAATTGCATGACCCCATTTTCACAAAAGAGAAAAACTTTATCTTTATCATTATTAGGATAAGGGGATGTTCCACATGAGTAATGATAATATTAATAATATGAGTCAATTTAGAATGTTCTTCTAGAATGTTATTAACTCCCACACCCATCATATGAGGAATATAGTTAGGGAAATTTTTACATTTACCATTACATTGGGTTTTTGATTATTCTTATTATCTATATAAATCAATGAAAATAATAGTAAAATATGGATGAGAATACTCAATGTAATAATCATATAAATATTAATCTATTACATTTT
This sequence comes from Viscum album, assembly GCA_963277665.1. Taxonomy (NCBI): domain Eukaryota; kingdom Viridiplantae; phylum Streptophyta; class Magnoliopsida; order Santalales; family Viscaceae; genus Viscum; species Viscum album. The sequence continues at coordinate 1,776,343,937 of OY728165.1, read as the reverse complement.
ATGGAATAAATCATTATATATATATATACTAATGTATTAACTTATAGAATTTAATATAAGAAATCCATGATTTTCATTTGTGTACTCGATCAAATATGGTTGTATATTATATAATATTTTTACTTAAAAATATATTAAAATACTTTATGATGGATCATAAAGATCATGTCAATCAACAAAATCATATCCAGAGTGAGTGAAAAACTATGAATATAGTAAGGCCTATTTTTTGTTCAAAAAATTATGGTTTATATCATAACAAACCATACTATTTAAGGATTTTTAAACAATATAAAATAAATTCTTGTGCAAGAAACCACATATAGTTTCAATGTAGGGGATTCATTGATTTAATGCAACACCCTATATAATTTACCAAATTTGATGAATGTTTTCCTACATTTGTACTTATCTCAACAGTTTCTCTAATGTTTTATAGTCTTTGCACTGAAAAAATTAATTTATCTGATAAAAACTATAGAAACATGAGTCTCCTATATAATATATTTTGTTAGTTTGAACATAGTTTTTCAAATAATAGAACTTAAAAATAATATGTTCTTGTGTATTTGGGGGATTAAAGACTTAATAAACTAGCTTATCTAAGATCTATAAAAAAATATATTATTTTGATATCAATAATGATGTATAAAATCCCATAGATATTATTTTACTACATATGATATCATAGGAAATATAGTATGAGAGATATTTATCTATAAATCCTATTAAAGGAATAATAAGAGTAAAGCCTAATGATAACTAACACATATGAAGAATAGGTATATCATGATGACATAAAGTTAAGGATAATTTATAGTAAAATGAAATTATTACATGAATAATATGATATTACTGGATTAAAAAATTAATATAATACGGAAGAATCATAAAACATTCAATCATTATAATAAATCATGCCTCATGACTATGTCAACATAACAATGTGTGCTAAGATTCCTCTCATTCACCATATATGGTATCTCATAAGGTAAAATTATAACCAAATTCATTAAAGAGTGGTATAATTCCAAACATACCCCACCATATTTATATCATGTACATTTATATGTATACAAAACACAAAAATCATTTCTATGGGATAGTAAAATTAAAGTCACCTAAAAATGATATGAGATACATACTTATTTTATGTAAATCACCAATAAATGGTAAAAAATAATTGTTTATATTAAATAAGATATTAAATAATTTTTGTAAGTTAATAAATGTATAAATATGAATATTTTTAGAAATTTATGTTAAAAATAATGTTAGTACATGAAAAATAGAGGAGAAACATTGTTGGAAATTAACCTCTTAGTAGGGGTTTTATGATGAAATGTAAAGAATATTTTATGAGAGTAAGATCATAATGACATTATGAAAACCATAAATAAACTCTAATTGATTCCCATTAAAACATGATAATTAATCAAAAACATATACGGTAAAAATCATTATATGGTGTAGTAAATGAAATGAGTAATTACACAAACATTACCCCTTTAATTAATTTGTCTTAAAAGTAATTTTTAGTAATGAAACTTCAATAATATTTAATAAAAAAATAAATTTTAGTTAAACTATGTATATATGTGAGATATATATAGAAATTATAGATGAATTAATTAAGAATATGACATATGAAAATGGAAATTGTTAAGATATAATTTATGCCAATAGTAACAATGGCGGATTGGATAATCATTTATGATGGGTTATTCGAATATTCATGGAATTCACATTACCTAATAAATAAATAAATAAAAATAATTATATACTTGATTAATAACCTTTCATGATAATAATTATAATTATTTTATTTTTGTTTATAATCATATAACAGTGACATTATGATTATCTTCACCTTCTAATGGAAGATTGTCCCATGATTATGAGTTCAAATAGATTTATAAATTATTATAATGGATTTTTCTAATGTTTCCATACCACTAGAAGTGTAATTTACTGAATTTAATTTAATTTAATAGGTTTATATGGCCTCAAATATGCATATGTTCTCATACACATGCATGATTAATTATTTATATTTTTTATCATTATAAAATTACTTCAGTTAGTAGGTTTTTCCAATTTGGATAAACATATTTGGATTCATTTAAAATTATTAATTTTTATCCATTCCAAAATATAAAATCCTATAAAATTTAATTATTTATTTCATTTCAAAAAAATTTTTTTATTATAATAATCTATGAGAGTATTGATGAAAAATTAAATATGTTGTTTAGGAAGGAGGTAAATTGACCATAATATGGATATCATTTTCATTTTAAAACATAATGAGAAGAGGTAAGATAATGGAAATTATGATAATATAATAAATTGTCATCATGATTTTTATATTAATGATATTATTTTATCATGGATACAAAATATTTGAGGTGGTTTTAGAAAAAATGAATTAAATATAATTTTTAAGAAGATATCACTTCTTCTAGTGGATGATAACTCTTACACTACATTTTAGTGATACTTGCATTACACATTTAGAGAGAAAATAATTCATAAAAAATGAAAAATATTTTAGGATAGAATATTGTAGACATTGGGTGAGCTATGTATCTTATAAATGGAGATATATTATGTTGTTGATGTGGGTATATATAAAGGAGAAGTGGGGTATTTTTAATTAAATATTCATTACATTATTTATTATCACCATGAAAACCAACAATGATTAGAATTATGAATATGTGGAGTAATTTATGCATGAGAGGTTTTTAAATGGTTTCATAAATTATCTCATCAATAATTAATCATGTTTGTATCATTTATTGTTCAATAAATTATTTTTTCATATTTTATTATTCACAAAAAAAATATTATTTTGGAAAAATGATTGTAGGATAATTTAGACATAGTGATTGAAAAAAAATCTTTTTATAAAAAAATACTATAAGTATACGAAATATTATTTTAAAATTGAAATCATTATTTATTGAAATATTTGAGTTCTTATTAGAAAAAATTTTACATTACAGAAAAATAAAAATAAGTTATTATCATTTATATTCAAATTCATTTTTTTTATTAATACATAATATATAAATAACCATTATATTAATATTTCAATTTTTTTCTAAAAAATATATTTCAAAAAAAAATAAAAAATATTATTATTACCAAAATTATATAATTTATTCTTTATTGAAATAAATAATTTTATCATATTTAACACTTAAATTTATGTATCCTTGGTCATAATTTTGTTTATTTCATAAGATTATCGAATACCATTTTAGCACTTCAATGGTCATAATTCTATTCTAGTGGAGATGTAGCTATTTCTAATGATCAGGTTACTATTCTGAGGCATCACATAATTATTGAAATTGACATATTTTATATACTTATTATATATAGCTCTAATTTTAATACTTCATCATTTTCTCTTGTACATCCTACAATTCTATTTTCCTTGTTTTAAAACAGTTTATTTCAATAAATTTATTTGAATCTTTATTACAGTGATCATAACATCTGTCAATATTTTATGAGACTAAGATTAACCAAATTTTATTATTCTATAATATTCATTTCTCAATGTTTTCATACCCATTGTGACACATTAAAATTTTTTGGGAAATATTTATTATTACAATTTAATTTTAAAATTAAAATATAAATTTTTATTTCAATTATAATTTTTTGAAGAATCAGTTTTATAATACAGTAATTTACCCTAATTTTACTCACATATATATTAAGAGTAATAATTTCATTCATAAAAATTTGGTTCTTTACTAATGAAAAATAAATATTGTTCCATAAGTATTTATGGTACTATCTATATTGTCAATGAGAATCCAAATGAGTTGAATAATTTAAATATGGTTTTATATATTAGATATGTTGAATGTAATTATAGGTTAGATATCATTAATTTAAATATGGATGGTTTTTTTGAAAAAAACATATGTGTAATGTTAGAATCAAGAGAAAATAAAAATGTTGATGTTTTTGATATGTTTTCTATTACAATTTTAAATAGTTGAACGTAACAAAGATAACTTTTTTTGTTAAAAATTATTGATGATGATTTTTTCATAATACTGGCTATAGGTTTAACTCATTATAATGAAAATGTGGAGTCACATTAATGTTATATTTAATGTTATATAGAGACACATACATATCTCTATATATCAAGGAAATGTCCATCGTATTCTAATATTATATTTTTTACTCCAATGAATGATATTATTTATATAATATAGTCCATGAATAGTGTGATGGAAATCAGTAATGAATTATGATTTTACATGATGTTATTGATTTTTATATCATCTTATGAAATATATTGACAGTACAAGGATTTACATGGGGTTGAATCAAGACGGTTAGGTAACCTACTAAAAGTAGTAGGAAATGAATATATATTACAATTACATTAATAACATATGATTAATGATGGTTGTGTTATTAAAATCTAAATATAAATGGTTTTTTATTTGTGAAATGATTGAACATGATGTAATTGAATTTAAGTTATTTTTAAGTGGTTTTGTGTGAAGTATATTTCACTCTAAATAGAAGTGATCATTTTGAATAATCCCCTTAATAAAAGTTTATTGAGAATTTGACATTGTGATTTTGTTGATACACCGTGAAAATACAATATTATATTTATAATAGATTTTTAATTTTCAGTACAAGAATGATTATTAGTATTTTTTTTATATATTCTAAGAAAAACAAGATTTCATTCAACAAATATTGATATTACATCAGGAATATATGTAATTTAAAAGAAGATATTAATGACGATGAATTTTCACAATGAAAAGAATAAGTTAAGAACATGATTTCCACATTATAAAAAATTAAAATCGAAGATATTAGGAGGTGGTCACATTGGTGGTAGGTGATTATTAGGGAAACTAAAAGGTAACCACTTGAATCTCATTAGAGTAAATTTATCACATGATGCTCCAAATGATGGATTTGAATTACTGAATGTCAGAAGTTAAAGATGTTTTGAATGTCAAATTTAAAATTAATATTGTTTTCATTATTATTAGTTTTTTTATACATATTAATAATTATAGTGAAAAAATATAATATAATATATATTGTAAAATATATGTTCTCTAATATCAGGTAATAGTAATAAAATCATCAGACATAATGAATATATTAATTAGACAAAATTATTTTTTACACGACATAATGATACTGAATTTTAAATTGAAATAGATAGTTTATATTAAAATAAATAAAAATTAAAATAATAAAAATTTGAATATATAAATTATTATCTTTAGTATCACTTCTATATATAGTTTGATTAATGATAAAATCATTGAAACAACAACAAAAATTGATCAAATTAGGAAATAAAATTTGAGAAGCTCGTGGAATTCACTAATGTATCATATAAAGATTCAAGCATTCTATATTTCAATGTATAGAACATGGAGTGGACTTCATTACATTATACTATGTAATATGAATATATGTCTTTAAATATATCACTTCTAGTGAAGTACATAATAGAGGATATATTTAGTATCCTTTTGGAAGCATTGAGTTAATCACTAAACCATTATATAAGAATTGTGACTTGGGATGTAAATTGAATATATCTAAATCTTGTATTAGTTGTGGTATTTGTTGATGAGTGATCTTACCTATTATTTTTTAAGCAAAAAATTATTTAAATATGATTATTAGTACATTATCACAACACTGAGTATATGCACATGCGATATGTCCTAGTGTGGGTGATCCAAGTAAAATCATGGTGTTGTTGAATTATTTACATTCAATATAAGTTCATGATTTGTAAAATCCCATATTTTCAAATGTAATGAATATTATTTATACTGTAAAAGATAAAAAACACCAAAATTAAAATAATGACTAAATATTATTATTTAAATGATATCATTATAACATATCCATTAGAATGACAGTTATGAATAGTGTTAACAGAATTATCCAAATATGGTTTATACATGAATAAATATATAAATTATATACATATTAAATGAAATATTTTTTTTAACATTCCTTATATGTGTTTTATAGACATGATATAAAAAAATAAATCCACTTCACACAAAAATAGTTTTTTTTTCTTCTAAAAGGTTATTTTACCTATTTTTAACGAATGAAATGTTTGAATACTAAATTTTGACACATTTATAATGTTTTTTAAAAAATTATTCTATTAAATAAAAAATTAAAAATATACATATTGTGAATATTTTTTGTTTTTCTAATACGTTTTATATTTTAATATATACTGAAAAATACTGTATTTTAATTGAAAACTATATTTTCATTAAATTAATTTATATTATTAAATTATATTTAAATTTATTTTATTTTTTAATCAGTAAATTATACATAAATAAATACAATTTTTTTAATTTTAATATTTTTTAATGTCACATTTGGATATAAAAACATTTCTCCTTTTGAACATTTTCATTATAAATACCTGTTGTTTCACCCCATCTATAGGATTCATTTGAAATTAATTGTATCTTATTATGTGTTTTGAATTTTGAAAAATGGATCCCATATTTGGAATAATGATGTCAAAATTTATTAAATAGGAATAATTTATTTTCGGACAATTTGAATAGCAAAATAACCAATTTTTATTACCATTGTTTTCGGAAAATTAGTTAATTAAGGGTAAAATAAGATTATAAATTTTATAAATTGACCCTAAAACATTTCCCAATATTATATTAGGATTATTTATCATCCTTAATAATTAATTTATGGGTTATTGGTCCATTTATGGTCATTGGGATGATTTTATAAATTTTATCATAATTTATTAAAAGAAATCCCAAACATTTCATACATTTTATTTTACGAAGTGAAATATTTTTTATGTGGAATTATATATGAGATATGAACAACAATAAATATTATTTTGAAACATAAAATTATTATATTAATATTTTTAATTTATTTTTAGTTTTTAGACAGGAAAGCTTTACCTTAAGGGCTTGTATAGTGATGATGAATTAATTGTATAATTAATGGACGTATTAATCAAATGATATCAAAAAACTTACAATAAATATAATTTATGATAAATAATGTCATAAAAGAATTATATAGGTTATTTTAATGTTATAGGTATTTATTAAATGATTTTACTCAAATATAACTTGTTTTAATGGTATTTGAAAAGTCAACATAATTAATAGTGTCAATATATATATTAATGATATTTTGAAATAAATTTTTTATTCAATGATATTAAATTTAAAAATACTATATTATGAGAAAATATATTTAAGAGGTTAAATATGTAATCACAGATCATTTAATGGGTATTTTACCATTTTATACTAACTATATTAACACTAAAAATTAAAAAGTACTTATTGCCATAGTAAGTGTCCACGTGGTTAAATAAGATATAAAGACAAAATATAAGGCTATAAATAGGACCTAAACATGTCCAAAAATTATTATATGAAGGGGTTTCAATAATTATAACCTTATTATATAATTTTATTTATTTAATGGCGACATTTCCAAGAAAAAAACTTATATAATAATTAAATCAAAGATAGTAACAAAATGTCACTCTCTATGTATTTTATATCCTTAATGTGTCAACATTTGGGGAAAAATAATGTATTAAATTAAAATAAGAGTTATTATTAATGTAATTTAATTTAATTTTATTATATAAATTTATAATTAATTTTTAGAAATTATAAAATTAACTGAAATTCCTCTCCAATGAAAATAGAATATTTTTTTAATTAATATAAAAATAAAAGAATTAGATTTAAAATTATTAATTTTGATATATTTTGGATGAGATAATGTTTATAGCGAATTTTATAGACCTATAAGATATATTATAGATGTTTTAATTAATTTTATTCTAATTCCCACATTTTATAGATCAATTTGATGACAAATTTATTGAATAACATCACATATGAAAATAATTATATTTTTTAATTAATATTTTATTATATTAAATATAAATCACAAATTTGATAAATGATCACAAATTTGATAAGTTATGGTGTAAAATTTCTTCCAAATTCATTAATATTCCATTTTGTTGTCATTGGATCTATAATTGCCTAATTATATTTTAATATTTTGAGGATTTCTGAAAGTGTCTCTCACCTTTATTATAAAAGGTTCATATTCCCTCAAATTGTTACCCCACATTGAGAAATATTGATTAATAAAAATATGATAATTTATCTTATAATGATACTTAGATTACTTTTAGAGGATTGTTTACTTTCAAAATAATTAAACATGATCCCATAAGAAGATACAAAATAAAGTTCACCAAATATGATGTAATAATCGTTATAGACTCTTTTAAAGTTATGTCATCTTCTTATTTACTAACAAAATAATTTATATATTCTTATTTAATAAATAAAACAAAATATATGTGTTTATATTTTTTATGAATATGGTAGAAAAATATTACACAATTTATACAACCTACAAAATAACAAAGCATTGCACGTGTGACTGTACGACATACCATCCACGTGTCTTGGTGTAATCTGTTTTACACAATCACATTAGATAGATCGGTAGAATGATTGAAATGTGGATGTGTATATATAAATATAAAATTAAATATTTTCTAGGAAAATTAATATACCATACACTTACTTACCCTTTCACCATAAAATAAATGATATTGTCGCTTGTGTGTACGTACAACCAACAATCTCCATGACATGATGTGATTCATTTTCCATGTTGAACATTAAATAATGATTATAAGAAATTATATAATGAATAAATATAATATCAAAAAAAATAATTTCATTCTGGAGATGATGGAAGTAGGTCCTATAAACCTATATGAGGACTTACATGATAAAAAAATTATAGAAAAATGAAGGAGTCAACACCCGAATCATGGTTAAGAATAAAATTTTATCAACAAACACATGATAAGATATTATAATTGGATAATATATGATAACATAAATATATATATGGTTAATTTATAAATTACTAACATGATTTAAACTATTATTCTGATTGTTATTTTATGTCCAACTAATGGAAAACATAGTGTAATGGATATTTGTCTTCATTTTTATTTTTGTAGGATACAAGCCATATTCAACACTTATTCCATTTTTGTTTATATGCTTCCCATTTTATATATTATAATGTATATCCCATTCTTCATTGTATTTAATTTTTCATTTGATGTTATGGGGAATACAATTAAACTGATTACAATGTTGTAATGGATTATTTCGTACTCTCATCATTATTTGGTATTTTTTAGGTTAAATTGTCAACTGAGGAATATTTTATAAAATATTCTTTGTTTAAAAAAAGATGTTTTAAAATTTTATATAATATTTAACTAAAATTTTTAAATTTCTTTTTACCCATGTTTTATTTTTTTTTAAATCAAAGGAATCTTCACATCGTTCTAAAACAATGTTTATTTTCATTTTATTGAAAAAGTGAAAGAGATCATTGTTTTTAGCATATAGTATAAAAATAAAATATTTATACTTCATGAATTTTTTTAAAGTATGTCATAATTTTTATAAATAATATTTTTTGTAAACAGTATTTTCAATTTGATTTTTTTTAAATTTTAGTTAATTTCAAATTCACAAATCATATTTTCTTCAAATCATGTTTTTAAATATATATATTTATTCATCGATGAAATCAACCCTTTCATGTACTTAGTACCTACTCAGGATATTTTGTATTAATAACACCCTTATTATTTATTAGGATGGTTTATGATTAGTTTCATTGGTGATGTTCTATATTGATACTAATCACACTATTACACTGAATGGTTTATTGTTCTATTTATGCATTTTAGAAATTATGATCATTTCATAATGTTGTTTTTCAACATGAATATTTATGTTGATTATGTTTCATAAATTTCATGCATGGAATTCATTGGACACAGTATGTGATGGCTATAACCTGTTATAGCCACTCAATGCATCGCAATGTCTCATGATACAAATTAGATCTATTTTTTCCAAGGCCTAAGCCATTTATGTAGTAATATTACTTAACATCTTGAATGTATGTTTTATATTTCTATAATTATTCAATCCAACATTTTTTAATTATTTAGTTATAATAAATGTGATTATTCAATTATTAGTATATCTATTTTAATGTTTCTTTATAAACTGATTATTTACATGGAATTATTTGATCTTCTTTTATCCATTCCATATTATGCGGCTGTTATTGATTAAATGTAATGTTATTCAGTTAATTACCTTTACATAATCATTTATCGTTATTTATGATAACTACCAATTTATGTATATTATTACTAGGAATATGTTCTCACAAATATATTATGTTTAATTTTCCCTAAGTATATGAGAATGTGGTTTGTGATTTATATATTGGGATACAAAATGGGTAAATAATGAAATTCCTAGAGATTTTATTTGGGTAATTTATGTCATCAATGTAATATGAATTTTAATTATGCATCTCGTAACCAATACTACTTTATTATTTGGCTCTCTAGGATATGATTACATGTATCGTATGCTAATGTAATAATTTAAGGAAATGGAACCAGGGCACTATGGTTGGGGTCTATTGGGAAAAAATCCCTCTAGGAAACTACTCAGTTATTCTATGTGTAATAGTATTTATTGAAAAATAATGATGACTATGAATGAATATTGTTTTGGTTTTTTGGAAGAAGGTTTTTATGGTGGAAAGGTTTCCCAGTTTCTTCCAACATTTTTTGCCACAAAATCAAGATTTAATTTTTTGAAAAGGAATGATTTTAAAGATGCAGTAAATAGTATAAAGATTGTGACAAATACGTCATATACAATAAAGGAAATTCACAAAATGAAGATGGAATCCATAAATTTAAGTATTTATTCATAGCACTCTTATGAGAACAGCAAGAATGGTAAATGGACCGTATTGAGGAAACAGTTTGTGGAAGGCTGGGAGTCCATGTGTGGTTTGTAGTTTATAGGATAGAAGATTGTTTTCAGTAAATAGGGAAAAAATTTATAATCCAAATTTTATTTTCACAAAAGGAATTAGCTACAATGAAGATAAAAAAGGAACTACATAGACCAAAGAAGAAAAAATATTCACAGATGGAACATAATTCCCGTTGAATGTTGTACCACATATATGATTTGAGTATATTATATTTGCGTATTTTTTGGATCTAATTTCTAATATAAGGAATCCTAATCTACTGATTACTTAGTGTGAATCTCATTACAAATAGCCATCACTATATAAAATAATTATGAAAATTCTAAAGTGGTTCTTCTAGATTAATTATGAAAATTGAAGAGTTATGGAGGGAGAATTCATTGATGGCTGAAGTTATTTGTGGAATAGAGCATGAAATAGTATTTATGGGGAACTGTATCTCATAATGGATTAAGGGTTTGTGGATAAGAGATGGTCCAAGGAATAAGAAGTGGTCTACAAAAGAGGGAAGGTTCATGGATACATAGGAAATCCACGAAGAAAAAGGGTGTCTGCAAACTACTTGCACCACACGGTGAAGATTAGTTCACAGAGGAGGAAAAGAGGTTCAAAAAAACTAAAGTAATATTTCAAAGGCACTAAAATAATATACGAAATAAATTTCTATAATCAAGCAGTTTGTAGAAAATTGGATTTATTCTGTGGGTGAAAATGATAAATCAATATGGCATCTACCTATAGTTGAGGATTAGTGAATTCTTGCAAATGAAGGGACCTAAAAGTCCATAAACTATGAGTGAATTCATTCCAATAGTAAAGAGAAAATAAATAGTAATAAATTTATAATTTCCCCAATAGTAATTCATAATTAGAGAAATAAGTAATGATCCTTGGGAATGTAGTGAGAATACCAATAATATAATAAAGGATCTGATCCTGGGTAATGTTGTGATCATTAATAAAAAATTTAATTTGCAAGTGATAATTAGTGTATTTAGTACATTGTCACATTGTCATTGTATACTCAGTAGATGAATCCTCATAAGGGTGATCCATAAAAAAATTAATGTGTCTCATGCATGATTTCATTTTTTTCATATATGGATACTACAAGAAGAGCGATGTGTTTTTTTAATTGGCCAATCTAAATTTGAAGTGGCGGTCGTTTTATTTATTTATACCTTGATTCACACCCCACTTAGGTTATTTTACCTAATTGGGATAATAGTTTCATTAATGTGGGTATCATAGAATTTTTATTAAAATCCATATGAAATTTATTTATGAAAAATTTTCTTATAGAAGGAAAACCTATGATATAATTTTCAAATATTCTTAAGCAAACTACTAGTATGATATAAATTTTATTTATTCATAAAATTTAAAATTAGGTTGTGTGATTTACTAGTTGTGAGATTATACATTTAATGAAAAAACAATTGTTTTAATGAAGGTGGTAACATTAAGGATAAGCAGTAACCAATGGTAAAAGACCCAATGTTACTAGATCTAATAGAATTGAAACCAAAGTTTAATATTCATAAAACATAACTAGTTATAAATTTGAGATTATACATTTTGAATCCTAATTATATAATCTAATATAGAATATTACTTCATTATTAAATGAAACCTAGAAGAAGGAATAAGATCCAAATCAATTCACATAATCCAGAGTGTATGAACTATCGTTTCATTGAATGGTTTAGGCCAATATTCCAAAGGGAACTGGTCTCTAAAACTTTCTCATCATATGATGATATAGTATCATGTGTTATTGAGATATATATATATATAATTCTTTATGTATTATGGATTTTGATTAAATCATGAGAAAAATATTACCTGTATAAAAATGATGGATATAGGAAATAAGAGAAAAAATTATTTTCAAACATATGAAAATTATAGAATGACACGATGAAATACTATCTAATAAAGAATTGTATTTTTCTATAAGGGTGGAGAGAAAATTAACCTCTATTGTGATATATAGTTTTAAAAAAATTCCAAAAAATATTATAATATTAAATGTGATGGGACACTACAAATATAAGTATCCCAATATTAAAAGAAATATACCCCAAAATTTTGATGTATCATGGTAATGTTTATTCTACTACAACATACGAAGAATAATGAATTATTTTCGAATTTTTATAATCAATAATATTGTCATTTTAGTGTTTTTTAAATAATTTTATGGTTAAAATAATATTGGGAAACAAAATTTTTTCACTTTATTAGTTCTTCTATAATGATTCAGAAGAATATGATGAATAGTAATGGCAACCTGGAGATGTGATGCTATAGAATGTTAATTTTCCAAGAAACATTTGATTAATGTAATATAACACCTAATATATAAATGATATTGTTATTTTAATGATAATATGTGTTTATGGGATAGTATTTGTGACCATGGATGTTGTTAGGGATTTAATGTTTTTTGATATCTTTGATGAGTATACTACATGTTTAAATTTAGAGAATATATCAAATAATATGATGTCGACATTTTGGGGGCATTCTTGTATGAATTAAGGTTTTAAGGTGGTCGATGTATTAATATTTATGTCATGTGATACTAAGAGCTATATTATTGTGTGGATGTAAGGATAAATAAATATTTAATATTTAGTTCCCTATATTAAAAATCATTGTTATTTGAATTTTTACAGACATATTCTGGATGATTCAAAATATTCACTAATTATGAAAGGATTATTTTGAACATTGAATATTATTGATTTTTGATAACATGTGCTAACAATTTTTCCCTTATTAAACATATAATGTTTGAAGGAATAAATTTTGGATCTTAAGATTCATTAATGTGTTTTGGGGATCAAATATTCATCTAGAAAATTCTTTTTAGAGAATAATATTTTATATGAAAATAGATTTATGAAAAACTATAAAATGAGAATATATGTATGATAGGGAAAGAAATAGATTATGTTTGTTTTATTAAGTGAATATCTAGATATTAGATTAATCCTAAAACTCTATGAAAGTGATTTTTTATGAAAACCATTATTAGGTTTCTTTTCAAATATATATATTATATGTCTTTTAACCCATCAAAAATTCACAGTTTTGTGGTGGTTAACATTATAATGACTATGTTCTCTATGATTATCCATCAAAACATGAATGTTTTATTTCTTTCCATGTTTTTAAATTCATTTAAATTTATTATATTTGAAATTATAATTTTATGATGACCTTCTAATTTCCCTTTCCCTCATATTACCGTGATTTTATATTAACCCTATTAATGATGTGGGTTTCCCACAGAGGAAATTTCAAATATCATCCATGAATTTTGGAGTAGTAATTTTGAATTCTTTGGTATCAAATTTATAAGTGATTGGAGAATGTAAAATAATTATTTCATAAAAGTAATGATTATGTTCATTATTATATGTTATTTGAATCACTGAGTCGAAATTCTAAACAATATATTGTTATTTAAATATCATCTCTATAACAAAGTTCTTAGATTTTAAAGTAGGACCATGATTGATTGAATTATAAAAATATTGGTTACACATGTATATATATAATGAAATTTATATATAATATATATATTCTAATGTTTATAAGTAATCATATATGTTTTCTAAACAAGGTATAAAAAATAAATCCAATTTACTAATCAAAATCTTTATTATTCTAAAATGATGTTTTGAAACTGTTTAATTGAAGAATTATTTGTATAAAAAATTTTATCAATTTAAATTCAAAATAAATATTCATCTAAGAAATAGTAATCTGAAAATTTATATTGGAGGAATATTTTTGAGTTTTTATGATAAGTTTTATTTTTTAACAAATAGTAAAAAATACTCCATTTTAATTGTAAACTGTCATTTCTTATAAATAATTTATAATGTTAAATTATAGTTTAATTTTATTAAATGTATAATTATTTCATTTATAAATCAATCAATCCAATGTATTTATTCGGAATATTTTTCAAACAGAATTTTAATATTAAAACAATTTAATCTTTTGTATATTTTCACTTTAAAGCCTCTCTATTTCACCAAATGTATAGAAATAATTTTAAATAATTTCATTCCAATTTTTGTTTTGAATTTTAAAAAATATATTAAATATTTTGAACTATAAGGATAAAATTTATTAAATTTTGTTATATTTTTTGTCAAAAATATCTATAATTATGTTAGTAATTTTTATTAAAACAATTAAATTTAAATATATAAATTAAGGGTAAAAATAATATTATAAATATTACAAAAATCTCCCAAACACTTTACACAACTTATTTATTACTATTATTCATGAATAGTAATCCAATTATCAGTTATTGGACCATTTATATCCATTTGGATGTGAATATAACTGTAAAAATATTTTATTCAAATTAAAGTCAAACATGTGATACTTTTGTTTTTAATAAGTGATTTATTTTTAATATGGGGTTATCTAGGTTATATTTTAAACATTAAATTATATTTTTTAATATAAAATAATTATATTCATCATTGTAATTTATTTTTAATTTTTTTGGTTGAAATAATTTCTTTAAATGCTTGCACAGTGATGATATTGTGATTTCTTAATTAATTGAAATTCAAAATTTATGATTTTAAAAATATAAACATCAATATAATTTGAGATATTAAATGTAAAAAAAACTATTTTTTAATATTAATGTGACCTATTATTAAATTATATAATGATTTTATTCAAATAAGTCGTGTTTGGTTGATTTTTTAAACATTAAATGTAATGGATATTATCAAAATGTACATTAACAATATTTATTAGTTTATTAAATGTTATAATATTAAAAAAATATTAAATTCTTTAAAAGTTTCATTATAAGGTTTAAAATGTCATTAATTATTCATTTATGGGTTCCTTGGAATTTTATTATAATTATATTGACCCTCAATTTGTAAAATACCTATTTTCACAATAATAATCAAAGGTTTTTAATTGGGGTTAAAACAAATTTATAAAGGTATATCCATGACTAGATCATGTAAAAATAATAATTGATGTAGAGGAATAGAACATTATGGCCTAATGATATAATTCTAGTTTTTTAATGGTCATTTATTCGGAAAATGACTTATATAATATTTAAATCAAAGATAGTTACAAAATATCACTATCTTTTATTAAATATCTTGTAAGTTTTTACATAAAAAATATAGAAATAGAAATACCTAAATGTATAATTTGATATTAATTATATTATTTTTAGTACATAAATTAATATTTAACTTTTAAAAATTATATAATTATCATACATTCTTCTACAATGATAATAATGTATCTATTTAATTAACATAAATATAAAATAATTGATATTAAATGTATGAATTTTGATATATTTGGGATTATTTAATGTATCTATGTAATTTTATACATTTATATGATATATTATAGAAGTTTTATAGAAATATATTCCAATTCCTTCTTTATCGTGATGTATTTTTGGTCAAACTAAATGAATAGATTTAAATTTGACATTAATTATATATTAATGAATAAATAAGTTATTTAATTGTTTAGAAATAACTATTATTTTAAATAATCAAAAATGGGATTTTATAATATCCAAAATTTCTTCCCAAACTAAATTATTGTCCATTTATAACTCTTTACTTCTCGAATAGAATTATTAATTTTTAATATTTTGAGGATTCCTACAAGTACGCCAACCCTCTATTATTGGAACCTTGACCATTCTATGCTAGAAATAGAGTATGGTTTGTTATTGATGAAAATCCACATTGTATGTTCAATATGTTTTCTAGGAAATGGATTATATAAATAAAGATGGTAAAAATATTGAAGGTGGCTTCATTTCCCAGTGTTTGCCTTATTTTTTCAGAATAAAATTGAAAATGGAGAACATTGTATTCAGAATAGAGAGTTGTGTGCATGATTGAATGGTTTTAAGAAACATGCATGAAATGCTTAATTTGGGATCAGTGCATCAAAATACGGTAATGGAAAAAACTACGCACAAGATATACATGTGCTTGAATGATGGTGTTGCGCGGATGAGTCTTACGCGCCCAATGAGATGTAAATATGGGTTCTGCTCACTCAAGAATAACATTGTGCACACTGAAAAAGACGCGTCAAAAACATGTGCGAAAGGTCATCAAGGCCTATAAATAGGAATATATACACATCAATGACTTAAGAATTTTCCCACGAAAATCCAATTGCTCTACAGCACAAATGATTTTCACGCGAATGAATTTTAAATAGTTATTATTGGTGCAAGATATATCTTTAGTCTAAATAGATCATGTGAACCATTCGGTGTTAGTGTGTAAAAGATATATTTTTCATGTAAAGTAAGGGTTGTGATAAATCCATATTTTAGGACAATTCCCAAATCTTTTGCACATGTTGGGGTGTTCTGGGAAAATGTGATTTTAGGAAACTGGCATGCTTTTGAATATACAATTTGTGTTATCAATGCCTTCGCGAGCATCAATTTATGACATAGATGCATGAAGTTTCTCATGATGAATATATTTTATGACTTAAATACAAATCTATTTAAGCAACCATTAAGTCAATAAACTGATTTAGACTTCTTGCAAGCCAGTAAGCTATGGGTAGTCGATAGATGTGATCTGTAGGATGCAGTGATCTACCTCTACACCATTTTAAAGGAAGTGTGTCTAGAACATAGTTAATGTGACTGAACAATGTAATCCACCAACATGGGAAGATTAGTTTATTTTGGTACAATCCACACACAATCGGCTTATGCTTCTTGGATGTAACCCTTTATAGTGATCTAAGTAAAAGGGTTGTGTGGTATCTCCACATGTGATTTTTTTCATATTCTTCATAATGGTTTAACACATTCCAACCAACGTGGGAAATAGATCTATCAGTTTAAAAGATATAGATGACACCCTGATTCACCACTCCCCTCTTAGGTAATCCCTGGGTTCTGCATCTATTATAAATGGCACATCTTCCCACACATAATTACACAAATTTGATCCATCTATCAAAACTAAACAATGTAAATTTTTACTAAAAACATCATTATTTAGGTTCTAGCTGTTATTTTTCATCCAAAATATCAAACATAGATCACGTATAATTATATTTAATGGTGTATACCGAATTAATGGTGTTCATCGTTGCTGAATCTTTCATGTTAATTTATTATTCTAAATTCTTTTTTATGTGTCATATCCATTATGATTTAAAAAATCTAATACAATATATATTTTTATATTTTATTATGATAAAAATGAATCCATATTATTCGTTTTACATATCTTATAAAAAATAAAATCACCAAAATAGCATATGTAAGTCTTACTATCTCTACATCATGGAGTAATATATTATTCAACACCACTTCACTTGGATAGGTACAGTGATAGAAATTATGGATTTATATAATAAATGTGACATGATATTTATTCGATAAAAATTAATAATCCATACACCTCTTTCTCCTTTCACCAAAAGGGAATGATATTGTCTCTCAGGCTTACATAAGTCATATCATCTAAATGGGGCGATGAAAGTAATTTCCACATTCACCATTAAATATTGGTTATAAGAATATGTAAAATGAAAAAAAAAATTATCTATGAACATATTATAATTTTAGGTATGACATAAATAATTCCAATGAAAATGAACTTGGCCTTACATGAAAAAAACATACGTTAGAAAACGAAGCAGTTAACACCCAAAACGAGGTGAATATGAAAAATTATTAACAAAAGCTTGATAATATGATATAAGTGGATCATATACGACATAATAAATATGTGTATGGTTTTTTTATAAATTAATAACATCATTAAAACTGTTATTAAAGAGTTTAAATAAATTTAAACTAAAAAAGTGCATATTTGGGGATATCTGGCACACTTTTATTTATGTGGGATAAAAACCTCATTCACCACCTAATTCAATTGTGTTTTGTATATATATACCCTTTAATATAATATTATTAATATACCTATGATAATTTTATTGTAATATTATTTTTATGTTATGGTGTTTATAATTCAAATGATTAAAATGTTGTGAGAGATGAGTGCAAAATATCTTCATTATCCTGGATTGTTTATGTTTAATTATTCTTATAAAATATTTATCTTCCATGTTTATTTATAAAATAAATTCAAAATGAATTTATAAATATATTTTAATTTGTTAATGTCATTTTAACCCAGGTTTTATTTTTTTTAATTAATTTGATATGTATATTCATGTCGTTCTCATAACAATTCCATTATTGATTTCATTGAAAAAGTGAAACAAATCGTTGTTTTTAAAATGTAAATCATGAAAGTAATTTCAAAACATCATGAACATTCAAATTTTTTAATGGATATTATATTTGTTATAACATTTATTTCTAGTGAAATGGATTTTCAAAATAGTATGTAAAATTTTATTTAATTTCAATATGAAATATTATATTTTCATGAATGAATGTTATTTAGAGTTTTTTATTCATAAATGAAATCAATAATTTAATGTACATGTAATAAAGTTGGCATATTTTAAATTAATATCATACATATTCATCATTTGGATGGTTTAGGATCAAGATGAAAGTGTATTTTATACTCTAACCCAATTAACCATATTACCCTAAATAGTTAATTGATATGATTATAGATTTGGGGATGTATTCACATTTAATATGATATATTTTCAATAAAAATTTTATATTTATTATGAATCATCCCAATGGTATGTGGAATGTGATTGATATAATATGTAATGGTAGGGGCCTTGTATAGCTATTTGATGCATTTGAAGATCTCAAGAGACAATCTTGATATGGTTCTGCCTGGTGACAAATCCATTTATATATAAATCTTAGTTGAGGGATTGGAAGTATGCATTAGATGTACTTAATTATGAATTTCACATTAGAGAGATTATTTATTGATATTCCGTGTGATTACTTGACTTGTATACTATCTATGGTTACGTTAAATTATCAAGTGATTCTTTAAATGAAATTATTTGACCAGTTTTTATTTCTGGAATATTATGGTTATGTTATTGATTAAATGGAATTGGTTATACTTAATTACCTTACCACGACAATTTATTCTTATGTATGATAGTCTTTATTGTATGTATACCCGTACAGTGAATCATAGATCACCACATTATTGTGTTTCACATTTAACTAGGATTAGAGGATGTGTATTGTTATTGTTATAAGATTTTACAAAATAGATTAATAAAGGAATTTTAAAAAATATCATTGTGTATTTTATGTTTATAATTTAATATAAATTTCACATAACTATCTAGTTTAACTTTAAAACTAAACGATTCCATCATGTGTGATGTGATTACTTTTATCTTATTCAAATGTAATAAATTATGGAACTGGCTACAGGATAATAGGTTTCGAATATTAACATGATATATATTGGTTTTTCATTTGAGAAATAATTATACTTAATGAGTTTCTAATATCAAATGAGCAAAATCCAGAGGAATGTTTATAAAGGTAAAAAAGTAAAATCTATTTACACCCTAATTCAACCCAACCACTATCAATGTCTCTATGGTAACTATAATGCTATAATGTTTTACCATATTTATTGTTTGATAATAAATTTTTTAAAGAAATACACACCAATAATAGTTTATGATACATGAATATCATATGATAAAATCAAAAAAAAATCATTGTATTTATTCTATATCATGACATTTGATATCCCAAATCCTATTTTATGGTTCAATTCCCATATAATAATGATCTATTTCTATTTTATAGATACCATTATGAAATAAAATATAATTTAATTTTCATCTATTTGACTTATTTTTTAACGATCCTAAAAATATAAGATGATATGGAAAACTTTTGGGGTTTAAAATATTCTAATACCAAATTTATAATGAGTGTAAGTATAAAAAATATCACTCCAAACATCTATGTAAATTGAAATATTATTCAATAATAATATTTGAAAAAATATATAAACTAGGGTACCATTTAGTGATGAGAAAATAATGTGTCTATGGACATCAGGTATGTTAGAAATCACTAAGGTACCAGTTGAAGGATTTCCACCAATATAGCTAAATATGGTATATTGAATCTCTTATAATATCGGTGGGATCCCCATCAACCTATGGTGTGATAGTTCCCCATAATGAAAATGAAGAAGATTAATCATATCTATAAGAATTTGAGATCTTCAAAAGAGAATTTTTCTTTAAAACACCCTAATTTTAACTTGATATTGGGATTTATATTGATCATGATGATACTTGTAATAAATGTATTCATTAAATAATTTGACATAATGAATATTTTAATGCTCTATCAAGTTCACGAATCATATTCATGCATATATTACATCCATCACATTGGAAGTAATATAATAATAGTCTAAATTTAATATATTACGGTTAGATCAAGCGATGATGAGTCTCTAATATTATCAAAGAGAGTGGCATCCTCTAATCCAAATGATATAAACAGCCATACAGAATTGTTTGGAAAATAAAATCATATTTCATGGTAATCACCTTAAAACTATTTTATTAAACTCAAATCATCATATATGATTTAAATGGAGGAACATTAACAATTCATTATTACACTTATAGGAATAATAAATGATTATTAATATAGTATGAATGTTTTGTATTCTTTATGTGTTATAAGACACAAAAAATCAAACTTTTTGATTGAGTAAGGTTTCAGAGTGGTTTGAAATCACATACCTTATGATATAACCTAATGAAAACCTATATTGTTGGAGAATATAATATTTTTAAATTTTTATAAAGAATATTCATATCATTCAATAACACAGTATTTCATCCATATACTAATTGTCAAACATATTGGATTATTCTATTCTTGGATGAAATTGTTAGGGAATGAAATTTGGATTTTGGAGTAGCATGTTTATAACCATTATCATTAATGGAATATAATTATAATAATAGTTTTTGTTATAATATTTTAATATAACCTACTAAAGTATTGTATGTATGGAATTTTCATTAAATTTTTTGTTGGTTCGAGGTGTAAAAACTATAGAAATTGGAATTGAGATGGTGAAGGATATGAAAGAGCATATGAATGTTATTCGAAATCACATGAGGAATAATTCGAGTATATAGAAATAATATATATATTTGAAGATGAGGGCACCAGATTTCATTGTCAGCGATCATTTATTCATGAGAGTTCCTCCTCAATATAGATAGTGGTGGTTTGTTAAAGGTATCACGTTTTTCTGGAGTTTTTGGTTCTATTTAAATTGTAGAAAATGTATGAGAAGTTATTTATAAGTTGTAACTAGCTCCATGGTTAGAAATAGTTTATGGATTGTATCATGTGTTATATATTCTAATGTATTATCGTAATACATAACATGAAATCGATTTGAGTAATTTTGACTCCAATAATGATATTTTTTATTTTTAGTTTCTTAAGGCTATTTATATTAATATTGATAAAAATATATAGTGACATTTTATTTCATTAGAATGAGTAATTTATTATAATTGTAATGTAAAGGGAATCCATTGGAATATTTAATTATTCATTTATATGAAATATATCCAATTTTTTGAATTATTATTTTAAAGGATGATTAATTTTGTTAAGGATTAAAAATAACAAAAATAGTTTATGTGGTTTTATAATTACTATTTTTATAGTTGAATATTATTGGGATGAATATAATTATATTTGTGTTTATTATAGACACCTATATTTTTAAATTTTTGGAGTTTGTAAAATAATATATATTTATTTAGGATAAAGGTAAATTACAAATTTTTTGTTTATGAAATGAAATAATGTTCATTACAATTAACATTGGAAGTCATATTTACCATTAAAAATGATTAGGAAATTTTCTATTATGGTTTTATTCTTAAAATTTTTTGGTTGTTGATTAATTATTAATAATTTTATTTATTAAATTAAGAAAATTAATTGAAATGAATTACTTTTATTTGATGAAAATAGTATCTTGTTGTAGAAATAAAATTTTGTTTTTTAAATGAATTGGTAATGATAGAAATTTTATTAAATATTATACATGGAATGATAGATGAATTTAATGGAAATTAAATTAATGGAAATTTTTCTTTTCACATTAATGATAAGAGGAAGAAAAAATTGAATTGAATTGATTAGAGATATTTTCTGTACACTTGGGGAAATTGATTTTAAATATTATGTTCTATATTATTTGTAATGGTATATGAAACCTCAAAATATGGTTTTAAAGAAGGGAAGAAAATGAAGAAATGATTAAGGAATTAATTTTGATGATTTTTTATGGAAATCATCAGAGAATCAAAGGATAGAGTTTTATATAGAATCGAGTTAGTTCACTAAAAAAATATCTTTATGAGTATATCTATCAGTATTTATCATTATCTTCATCCTCTTTTTTAAAAAATGATTCATAAAAATATGATAATATAATTTGAGGATTAATTTTCAATTAGAGTAAAAAATATTTTCTTTAATGTGGTTAAATGTGCTGATTTTTATTGAATGAGATATTACATGAAATTTCATACATGATGAATAATTAGACATTGGGAATTATAAATTAAAATAATACTGTAATATAATTATATATATGGATGAGAAAAATAATTCAGCGATGATAGAATTTGATATGATGAATATACAGAAATAAATGAGTGTTGAAAAAATGATGAATGGTGAAATATAGAATAGAAATTGTAAACATGTTTTATATTAGGAATATGAATCATTTAATAATTTAATTGATATTTTCATTATGATTATAATTATAATTAGTGATTTATATTTTGTAATTAAATGCCATTTGATCCCTATATTGAATATGATGAATAATTAAGTGAAACCCAAAATAAAATAATTTAGGGGATAAGAAGATTAAGTTAAAAAAATTCAATGTATCTAAGAAATTATTCATGAGGGTAATGATAATTAATTTAAAAATATAAAACTAATGGTTGCAGTTTAGGGAGAGGTGGTAGAGAGTTAACTGGCATATGCCACTTGTTTATGAGTTTTTCCACATTTTTTAAATTATATACTTATAGAAGTACACTATATAAGGTTTGTGAACCTAACACATGTTGTGAACTAATGGAATAGGATCATTCCAAATATTATAGATACATTGGTATTTTTTGAACAATGGACCACTGCTATAAATCCATCCAATACCAACACATCTATTCCGACAAGTTATACAAATAGTTGGGAAAGTGTAATTTTATACAAATTTTCCAAACTGTTTTAGAAAACTACTAGGAAAGGGTCCACTTTTCCCAAATATTTTCCCAAAATAGTTTTCAAATGGTTGGACACTTTTCCTATGATTTTCAAATACCATTGGGAAATAGTCTACTTTTTCCAATAGTTTTGGAAAACCTTCGATAAAGGGTACATTAATGCCACTTTCCCAAAAAATTTCCCAAACCGTTGGGAAATTGTCCACTTTTCCGAATGGAAAAACCATTGCTAAATTGTATTTTGCGGCAACTTTTCCCAATGGTTTTCCCAAACTGATAATAAAGGGTTCACTTTTTCGAACGGTTTTAGATAACAGTTAGGAAAGTGTACTTGGAGACCACCTTTCTCAATAGTTTGGGATAACCATTGGGAATGGGTGGGTACCTATCCCAAATTTTCTCAAAAGCATTGGGAAAGGCCTATGCCAAAGGTTTTGAGATCTTTTGGGATAAGTACCATTATTTAATTTGAGTATATTTATCGAATTTTGACAAATAAATCAATATATAAATTACATATATATATATATATCCAAATAAATTGATAAGGGAAACAAAAGGATAATGGTAAAGTCATTGATATTAACATGGATATTGTTCGTTAAAACCTCCACTGGAACATTTATATATATATATACACACATATACATATCCCAACGGTTTGGTAAAACTATTGGGATAACACTTTCCAAATGAT
The DNA here is from genome assembly GCA_963277665.1 of Viscum album. Taxonomy (NCBI): domain Eukaryota; kingdom Viridiplantae; phylum Streptophyta; class Magnoliopsida; order Santalales; family Viscaceae; genus Viscum; species Viscum album. The sequence continues at coordinate 1,776,318,988 of OY728165.1, read as the reverse complement.
TTTCTCTAAACCATTTGTATAGGCTATACCAATGGTTTGTGGAGCTATACCAATAGTTCCAATATATTGGTATATATAATTTTTTCATTAGTGGACAGAAGTATATAATGCACTAAATGTGAAAAGTATCATAACATACTATAAAATAAATAATTATACTCTTATTTATTCGTATGTTATATTTTGTAATATAGTATTTTATAAAACACAATCCCATAAAAACTGAAAAAAATAAATATATTAGCATAGAAAATATCAATTATATAATAAGAAGTAAATTAATATAAATTTCCTTAAAATTAGATATAAGTATTAAAATAAATCATAAGCACAATGAAATAATGTTAGTACTTTACAAAAACATATATGTTTTATTTTTTGTTAAAATTTATTTTTGTGACAAATTTATAAATATATAGTTAAAGAATTTCATCATAATATGTTTTAATAATAAAGATAATAAAATTTTATTAAATCAAACATATTTTTTGAAATAGAAAAAAATTTGGATCTTTTCATAAATAATTACAATTTATTATAACAATAGTCTTTACATGAAATTTAAATTTCCCACATTTAGAAAATTATTTTTAATAAAATGAATTGTATTAATTGAATATACATGTTCATGAAGGCTTATAGTGATTATTATGGTATTTTAACAATAATTATAATTTTATTATGAATTGAAAAACTATGGTTTCTAGAAATACTATATCTTTTAGGATGTAATCGTGATCTAGGTATGGATTGTGAGGTAATTAGACAAATAAATATAGTTTTTTATAATTAACTAACACTTTTATATATCAATGTTGTATATTATAAATTGGAAAGGTATAAGTGATTATGTAAACCATGAAAAACAATAAAAGGATCAAAAAATAAAAAATAAGTACTGAAAATTTTTAAGATATCGATGATGTGATAATTAAAGTACTGATTAAATTCCATGATCAATAGACAATGAAAATATTATGAATATGAATTGTGGATATGAAATTGAGTAATAATATAAAATCAAGTGAAATTTCTATGAGAAATATAGATTGAGTGTTATAGATTTAGTTTTCCTTTATTAGAAAGAAATTTGAAATTTGGGAATAATACTTCCAAATATGTCATATACAACCCCTATTTGGAAATTTAGTTCTTATATAGATGTAATTAGTAGTATATCAACCTCTCATTGCACAATAGAAGTAGAAAATGAACATGGGTTATTAAAGATAATATTTTTATATGATCTTAATGAATACCAACCCCACAATTTAATGATTCCGGAATAAAAAATAGGATTATCAAAAATAAATATTATATTCCTTGAGAAAATTCATCCTAGAATTACATTTTTTTCCAAATAACATTAAATATATTTATATATATATTAGGAAACATGGAAAAGTTAACAAGGATTCCTCTTCATCGTCGATCTGCTATTTCCCAACTTGACTTTCTCTAAATACTCTTTAGTTCCTTATTTTTGCCAACTACTGTTCTCAAGTCCTCTCTAAATTTATTAATTAAATAATGATTTTTTAATCAAATAAAAATTTCATAGTCCATTTGAATATAGATTTTAAACAACTTTCATCATCCCAACTAATGGTCTACACATCATATTGAACCATCGGTCTACATGTCGTGATTGTCTCTATCGATCATCTTCCCTATATGAATCTACATAAACTTTTATAAAAATCTTGACATCCCAACATGTGTTCTTAATTATTATATTATGGTTGTTCATCAATATTTAAATAAATCATAAACATTTCCTTTAGGTTCTTATCATGTTAACATAATTCATTTTATTTCATAATAGTAAATTAGGGGTGATAATGATTTTTTTAATACACAATAACAAACATGAATAAAATCATATTGGATTTGTGATTTGATTCTTACAATGAAGTGAAAGAAATATATAGTGAATGAAAATATAGGAATACAATTATTACATAGAAAATCCCTCAATGTAGATGTTTCTTATGTATGTAATCCTTTCAAATTGATGATTATTACACATAAATTCCATGAGAAAGAAGATTCATTTGAAGATAATACCACTATACATATGAAATTTATCGTGCTAAAAAATATTCTTACATAATATGATAAATTCAAAAAAGTTCACCTGACATAGTCAATATGATGCTCTTATAAATAAATATATTGGGGATAATAAAAACAACATGATATTTATCACATTAATATGAAAAATATAACTTTTAAACATGATAAATAAAATAATTTATAGTCATTAAAATGATGAATATAATTATATTCAAATAATTTATATCTAGGATAAAATTAATTAATTTATAATTAATATTTTTGAATAAAAATAATATTTTTCATATAAATATAAAAATTATATCAATGGTTCATAAATCATTCTATAAGGAAAAAAATAAAATTTTATCAAATATTCAATGATTATAATTTTTTACTCAAGATGATGATTATTAAATAATTTTCTATTAATAAATTTTTTGGAATTAATATATATATAAATCTATATATTTGGTTAAATAAATGTGGTAAATAATAATTAAATCTGATTCATTTAAATTCTGCAAAACAATAATCAGTTGCTGTCATCATCAAATCAATTCATTAAACTCAATGCAGGTGAATTTATTTTAAATATTAATGTTGTGAAATTAAAAAAAGTTATGATATTTAATTTTTTTCCCCATTGAATATTTCACATAAGGTTGGATTTATTCTTTAGAAATAAATATTGTTTATATCTAAAATTTCATATCATTATATAAAAAACATACTCAATTTTATAATTATGAAAATTCTAATACAAACTTTACATTTCCTTTAAATATTCATGAAAAGAAATTATTTTTTCCCACTAGTAAAAAAATCAAATATTTCATCACATAGAATATAATAAAAAATGGAATTTATGAGTGTTTTTAAAAATTATAAAAACATAACAAAACTTTATAATAGTTTTCGCATAAAAGATAAATTTAGTGACTCAGATTAAGAGATCATTTCAAATTCAATCTAAATAAAAATATTTTATTTTTGAATATATTTTAAAAGATCAAAATCAATTATAATGGTAAATTTATCTACCAATATTTCAAAAAAAATTAGAAATTTTATGGGAGAAATGAAAATGTTGTTAATAAAATAAATTCATATGTATAATAAAATATCCTATAATATTAAGTGAAAATAGTCATAACATTCATGAAAATATTATAACCCATGAAATAAAAAATTAAATCATAAAAACAAAAAATGATTAATTTTTTAATAAAATTTTTATTTGTTCAAAAAACATTTGTCTAACATATTGTGTAACCATTTCTGCTAATATAATTTTTTGTAATATCCAAAATTCGAAACCTCTATGTCAAAGAATAATTTTCTTTATAGTTTGTGCTTAAATCGAATTTTATATTTAGTAGTGGAAAACAATTTTTATGTGGTGATAATGATGTTTAAAACTATAATATTCCATTGAATCTTAATAGTTTTTCAATATAAATTTATTAATGTATATTCTACTTTCATTATAAATATGCTCTTGTGTTTTTTAAATAAATCTATAAAATATCATGATACTCAATGATCCAAATAACTGACCCCCTTTTCAAAAATATTTAAACAAAAAAAAGATAAATACTATAAATACCCCCAAACCAACATTTTTTCATGTAGTGGAGAACTGAAAACAATTTCAAATACTCATGTGCTTACAAATAAGAAGGAATGAATTATTTCAATAGTTAATATAATAGTTTAATAATGTTTAATGATTATTGAAAAAACTCCCATGATTAAAGTGGATTTTACATTTTTCTGTATAATACACCATACATATAACAATTATGTATAAATGAATCATATTTTTTGTTTCTTAAACATGCATATTTTTACATGAAACAAACTGGAATTTTTATCTCGTGAATTTAATTGTATATTAATCCACCACATTATTTGGGAGGACCAAATTAATGGTTGAATACAAGAGGTAGTAAATTTACTATTCATTGAAAAAATACAAAGAAAAACAATAATAAAATTCTGTAAATAACCATGTTCAATGTTTTATGTTATACTAATGGAAGATTCATTTTTAAAAACTAATGATAGTATCCAATCCCATTATCTACTGATAAAAATAACTATTATCCCTTTACCCATTAACTAATTAAGTCATATTTTCTTCCCATATTAGCTCCTAAACTCTATTAACCCAACACCTCAAGGTAGATATTGATCCAGACCACCTATATTTAAAATATATAGGGAAATAATTAAGTCTATAATTGAAATAATAACTATTACTTCCATCCATAAAATTTTTATTGTATATTATGGAATCATGAATGAGTTTTTTTATTCCTTGAAAGTCCTATAAGTTTTATGGGAAAATATTCTAATCACATCAAGTTAAATCAATTTTAGAAGAATCCTTTATCTAGGTACATTAATATAAAATTTATTTCTTTTATATTATAATAAGAACATTTTTATAGTTCAACATTTATGTGTAACAATTTCACAAAAAGTATCCATTCATGCGACATATCTATGGTGATTTTTTTGAAATTTTTATAGGCCCACAGTGCCTAATAGGACATTAAATACCATTTCATCCATGAACCATATATGGATTTCTATATAAATATTTGACCTCCCTTATTGAGGCCACAGTCTTTCCACTTCAGTAGGGATATAAAGTAGTTCCAATTATACATGAATAACCTTATTTATAATTTAAATATTTATAATTATGATTTTTGAAGTGTTGATGTTGTGGTCATGGACTAGTGGTATAGATCCCCCATAATACTACATCTCATATAGGGTTCAATACATAAAAAAACTTATTTATAGAGAATTTCCTCATGGTGGTTTTTACTGGTTGTTGGGTGTGTGGTGGGAAAAATAGATCTCTAAGGCACTATGTCGAAAAATTATCTACGAAAGTAGTATGGGTGTTCTTTGGTGGGATTATCAGACATAATTAATGGAAACACATTTACAGTTAGGCATGGGGTGTAGGAGTTGGTTACATGAATTTAGAGGTTGTGCGGCATCAATGTGAGGATAAATGATGCAGCCATTTCTAATGATCTCTATAGTGTCCTTGGATGGTGGTTCACATCGGGGGTGGGGAGTTCCCCCCGATGAGATGTTGAGAACCTAGCTATCATCAATGATGATGAGGAGGGTTGATGTTGGGCCTCCTTAGACAAATTATTTATAGAGAGAATCACTTTTGATGAGATATTATAAATCATTAGTCCATCAGTGACGACCTAGATGTGATATTTAGAGAATCAACACATAGTAATTGTGGGATATAGTATTTTATGAATGAGATGATATCAAATATTCATTCAGATTTAGGATGATTCATCTTCATAGGGAAATGATATTTATGTATCATTTAAATATTAGAGTCTTGATTTAATATATAATATTATAGGTACAATATTTCCTTGTCGTGTCATTTTATTTAGGGCTTACAGGTCCTGTATTAGGCTATGTTCCTATGGTAATATAATTCATGAATGTCACCACTGAAAAAATAAAAACATGTAATTAAATAAAAATTAAAACTTATTAGGGACAAGTAATAAATATTTTTAACTGGGATACGTGGATTAAGATGAAGGAATTAGGAACCCCAACCACTGAAGTGATAATATTATTAGTGAGTTTCAAAATATTATTAGATTTATTATTAGGATGGTACACATTTTAACCTATTTAGTAAAATATAAAAAAATAAATTGAAAAAATAATTCTAATGAGAAAATAGGAAAGGCCCCACGAAGTATAATCCTCATATATCAAAATTATTATCCTCTAGAATTCACTTTCAGGGAATTTTTTTTCTTCATAAATTTCATTTATATTAGAACCTATAACATCCATAAATAAGACAAAAAACATCATTCAAGATGCTATGATTGTGAAAATCATCTAAAACAACATTTTGGGTTGTTTTTTCACCGGATAGAGTACTTCCCAATGTGAAGAGAGAAAGATCACAAGAATGGATTTGATCACATCATTTGGGAAACAAACCATATGGATTACATCATCTAACCTCATAAAAATAAATGGTACTTTAAAAAAGTATTAATTCAGGTACCAAATCTTTTTTCATTCCCTATTTAAGTGGGATATCAATTTTCATTACATATACTATAAATAAATAGAAAAACTATAAATACCAAAATTTATTTATGATGAATCATAAAGAATTTTTTGTTTAAGGAAATGTGATATAAACTCTCTCATATTAGAACATTGGATATGGGGAAGCCTACACAGTTTTTATCCATAACCAGCTTGTATCCATACTTATAAATAATTTCCATGTAAAATTATTTTGAAAAAGGATGGACCTCATATTTCATTGTTTAAAATCATTATTATATAGAATATATTTTATTGAATAATGTTACGTAAAAAATAATATCCTTGGGGCCAGTCTTGTATTATTTTAACATTTCAGGATTAAAACCAATTTTACATATTTATTTCCAATTTATGGTATAATTACTTTCAGAATCATATATATTTACAAGATTATAATACATAATATGATATTTTTTATTCCTTTTTACCTAAAACATCCCTAATATAAAATTCATTTGAATCACACATTAACATATCGGTAAGCATCAAATTAGCGGATTTGATGATGGGTGTTGAGTGATGATTATACATAAGTTTAAAAAAATGATTTAAGTAGTTATCATCCAAAACAAATGGGTTTTCCTACATAATAAGGTATCAAAATGACCTTTCACCCATAAAAATTCTTTAATGAACCACTACTGTAAACTATGATTCCCCCCAAAAAAATAATATCTTTATTTAAATTTTTGAGAGGGGGGTCTTATAAAACACATATATTTTATAATTATCTACTTATAACAGTAAATATTTTTCTTATTTAAAAATAATTATTCCACAATTTACTATAAATGGTCATTTTACCCAATTCATAATAGTTTTGACCTCTTCAAGAAATATTAAATCTAATTCTAAACTTTCTAAAAAATATTAAATATATTTAAATCTATTTTAAATAAATCCTTGAATACATCAATAATCCTTTCCATAATATATGAAAATATTTACATCATGAACATTAAAAAGTTATTCGAGGAACTACATAATCTAAAGGCTAGTGAATTGTAATAAAATGTTCTAAATGTGAATGTAAATTTTGTTTTCTCCTAATCCTAGGATTATTTTGGAATCTAGTTGAAAATACAATAACCATCCAAATAAAAAATTCCACACTAAGATAATTTGAAAAGTATTTTTCCTAGGAATATAAAATTAAAATTGACTTTTTTTCCCTCGTTATCATTATATACGTATAAAATATCCACAAAGTCACTGATTTGGATTTAATTTTCTTATTCTCTTCATTTTTTTATAGTACATCCTTTTATAATTAGAGTCAATTGGATAGATATTAACCATTATATGTAAAAAAAATTATAGGTTATCATAGATTTATTTTATTAACAACATCATCTCTAATAATGTTTTTCTTATTTTGAATGGTCCTATTTTGGAAATTAACTCTTTAATTATGATTAGATACAATTATAATCATATGCACAAAAATATGGGTTTCATCCCATTGATATCATTTATGGTCCAAATAACTTATGTTTTATAATCCTCCAATTTATCAAATAATGCATCCCCTTGTTTTTTTGAAAAACATAGAAAAAAATGATAACTGGAAGTGTTAAATTCTATCCTTGAAATGAGTACTTCATGTGATATGGATGTTTTTAAAAGTATATATCTTGTTATTTTATTCTATAATTTTTTATCTTGGGGTTTGATGAACAATGATATTCCATGTACTTCATAAATAGTTAATGAGAACAATAGAAATACTCTTTTTTATTTTTTTCTATATATGAATTCTCATCACTTTCATTTTCTAAATATTTACAATGAATATTATTCTTTTAAAATTCCTGATGATTTTAAAAAAAATGAACCAAAAACTCATCTAATTTCTCTATATCCTTAGATTAACTTATTCATATTAATATTATATTAGGTGTTTGTATTTTATTTATCAGATCAATCATTATTCAAATTTATTAATCATCACCATAAAAAATTTATTCAAATTAAAAAATTCCACTCCTTATGTTATTATTTTCATGTTTGGTTTCTTTATTATTTAAAATATATTAAATTAAACTTATTTATCACCAAAATTTAAAATTAATTTCCCCTTTCACACATTTATAGTAGAACCACCTTTAGTAAGGAAATGAATGTATTATATATTTGGGACCTCTTTATCCCAATCATAACATATGATGAAGAATCCATGAGGAAAAAATAGTTTCCCTATGCCAAAATAAACTCATGAATTCTCATAATTATATGATTGATATATTTATTGGAAAACAACAAGAAAAATGATTTGTTTCTTAATTTTTTAAATTCTTCTTATATTCGAAAGCAGTGAGTGAGTGTTCATATTGATTCAACAAAAAATTCTCACAAATAATTGTTTCATACACAATATTTCTTAGAGGACATGGGAGGATTAATCTTCTAGTATAATTTATTTTTTGTGGGATTTTGTTTTTTAAAATTGAAGTGCACTCATCTATTAGATTGTATATGAAAATCTCATACGTTGTAATTTTCATTCTCAATAATTTTATAATAACTTTATGAATGATTTTATATGGACCAATGATTCATGGTACTGAATAATTATTTGGGTATTCTTGAAAAACTCAAGCAACATGGTTAATATAGAACCATAATTTTTAATTCATTAATCATTGAGGGAAAGTGATTGTTTGGTAAATGTTCATTATAAAAATAGGTATCCCTTTAATGTATTTCATAATATTTTGATTTATTTTATTTTTATTATCAATAAAATAATTCTTATCTAGACATTTATGTTGAATAGTAGGTTTCATCAAAAAAATTAACATGGATTTTTAGATTTCTAGATTCTAATGTTTCACGATTTTCGAATTGAGATCATTATATAATTTTACTATGGCCAATTTTATGATCATTTATATCTTCATTATGTGTCATTAAACTACACATAAATGTTAAATCAATATAATTTATTCCTGATATAATTTTTATAGTTTTTAAAAACATTCCATTTTTCCATTCATATCCCCAGCATGATTCCCCACATTAAATTCTAATTTATAAATCCAGAATATTTTAAGGCTCATAAAAAATTGTTTCTTTTTTTTATCAAATTATCCTATCTACAGTAAAAAAATCCCTTACAAACATTTTATATATATAGGTTTCATCCTCATGTTTGTTTGGATATTGCAGAATAGGTTGTTATGGAAATATATGGGTATGGTGTGTAATTGTCCCCATTATCATGGAATATCAAATTTATTATTATTAAATTAATAGTATATAGTATATTTGAGATCCTATGATATCACTCTAAAATAATTGTTGCTTTAATGTGTGTACATTAAATAAATATATCTAAAATAGGTGGTGTTTCGGAAAATAGTTTTAAAAATTTTAAATAATTAAAGTTGTTAATAGTTGAAAAAGGATTGTTGTGTTTTTATAATTATGAGATAAGGTAGTAATTTCATGTTTATTACACATCTTGCATAGTTAATTCTTATAAAATTTTCACATGGTTTAACGTAATCCTTTTTTAAGGGCTTTCTATATCTTGATTCCACAATTACAATTTAATAAATGTAAAAAGAGACAACCACTGACATAAAAAACTTGTTTTCTAGTGAGGGGACTCAGGATTATTTAAAGGTCTATAAAATAATACTGGAATATCATATATTTGTGGGAAAAAATTATTCTTGTGTCATACAATCAAGAAAAACCATGAGTCCCAATTAAAAACTCAACCCATTCACCATTGAATTGGAAAGTGTTCCACTAGATTAAATAAAAATAGTATATTCAATGAAGAATCATGTTATGATAAAATTTAATGATATTTTATTACACAAATTAAACAAAAAAAGTATGATAATGTGTATTATAACTCACTCAAAATTAAGTGTACCTACCTCAAAATGTTTGTCCACTATTTGGCATCCCATCAAGAGGAGGAGGAGGCTCATTTGGAAATTCATCTTCATCCATGATCCCCCTATAATGATTGAGGCATGTAGAACATCTAGGATAATGATATAAATCACTTTTGTCTCTATAATAGATTTTATTTTTCTCCTAGAAGAGATGTAAAACATTTTTCCAATGGTTCCAATTTATAGGCAATGGGTAAGGTGGTTTTGGGAAAACATATTTTGTAAACCCACATGGACCTTGGTCTTGGGAATCTAAAAATTCTTATATCCATTTGTAAAGAACCAAAACGTTTTTCACCACATCTTGAATTTATCCATAGAAATATTTTCATCATTTAGTGGTTGAAAACTCGATATAAGAATGTGATACATAACACAACTTTGAACTTTCTACAACATTAGTTTCTGGGACAGATCGGTTCTTTTGGGCCTCATAATGGTTGAATGGGGATTGGATTCTTGAATAATAGTTATGGAACACTAAATTATGTACTAGATAACAATATATAATCCAAATTAGATTCACGTATTAGTTGATGTGTATGTTGAAGTCCATTGGTGTTCATGGAATCTTTCATATTTTATCCCAATTATCTTTAATTTCACCATTATAATTTAAATCACATCCACCTGTATTGAAATCATCCCATATTTTATAATCACCTTCATTAATAGTGATTAAAACAATGTAATTTAATAGAAAATTAGAGAAATGTTTTATTAAATTTTGAATTTACGATACAAAATTTGTTTAACACAGGTATGTAATGGTGATGAAAATAGTGAATAATGGTGTGATCACACCCCCACACCTAAAAACATATGATCCTTTGAAAATTATAATTTCATAAAATTTTGTATGGTGATATTATCGTATGATTGAATATTTATAATTTAATTATAAATTCCTGATATTAGTGTGATCAAATCAAAAATCACATGAAGGATTTATTCTCATTAATTTGGTAAAAACATGTCACATAAATAATATCAAAAATAAAATCAAGTAAATTAATGATAAAAATTTTATATAATAATCAAAATTAAAAAAACCCAATCCATCATTGAGTTTGTGACGTCAATTTCTTTCTATTCATTCCACATTATATGAATTTTATATATTTCATTTTATAACATTTCTACATAATTTATTATGTCCCCTGAAACTAGAATACATTCACTAATAATATTAAAAGACCCAATCAATTATGAATTCATGGATATAAAACATCAATCTCCTGAAAAAGATATCCTTATATAATGTACATTTAATTACTCCCCTATTTTTATCAAATGTTGATCTTAAAAAAATATCACACTCATCACTCAACTCTTGTTTTATATCCTAACAAAACTAATTGTAAAAATTATAAGAAAATTAAAGTTCGAGGAAGTGTGGTTTTTGACCAACCCAATAAATGGTAATTTTTTTTTATTTTTTATTTCTTAATTTTTTTTGGGTTTATAAATGACAGATAACAGGTACACATGTATAGTCCAATAAATTACATTAATAAAAAATGTTGGATAAGGAATGAACATAAAGAAAAATCAATTTGGAAGGATGATTTATATTAACCTAACTTATATTCACATTATATTGAGTATAAAATAATTCACATATCATGGTTCGGTGAAAATATGTCTGAAGATATTATGTCACACAATTTTCACATAAACTACTCACAGACTAGGTATCATTCTTCTGAATGTTTTCAAAATGATAAAATCATTAATATAATTGAAAAAACCAATCTAATAGAAAAATTCACACCCCAATGTTAAATTGAATCAAAAATAAACATTTTATTAGTGAAATAATGTTTATAAAAAATTTAAACTGACATGATATTGGGAAATTATTAATGCATTTTCAATATAAGTGATGTTTAAGTGGTAATAACAATTGAAAATTTCCACACAAAAGTGAGGGGGTATAAATACCATTCCATTATTGAATAATAGAAAAATAATTTACATGATGAATATTCCAATCCAATCCAGGAATGTGGGGGGGTGTGTTAATAATACTATTCATCAAAATAAAATGATAAATAAAAAATGATGATGAGAATTACTATCTAACATAATAATTTACCCATTCCCCTCACACAAAAACATTATAGTTTCATCAATATATTAATGTAAATATAATATGTATGTTGATTTTTAATTGACTCACACATATTATGTATTTTTAAAAGATGGGAACGAAATGACTTATTGGTTGTGAAATGTTGAGTTAATCTCTTAAATATATTCTTCAATTAATATAATACATAAATACTAGATAATATGATATATGAACGTATTTAAAATAAAAAATATATAAATAAAATGAGGATGGTAATGAGAATAAGGGTTTATCATAGATTAATTTATTAGGTTATCCCAAGGTTTTTACTACCTCTATATGGGATGTTACAGTGTGTTATCACTAATCTAATAGTGATTAGAGTTTCTTTGATGGAAACCACTGATATGTTTTTTTTTTCAGATTTCACATCATCATTATTGTTGGGGAATATATGGATATAGTATAATAAATCCAAAACCATTGTAATAAGAAACAAAATACATTGTGGGGTAAGAAAAATAATGAAACCAGTACTTAATTGGATTCCACATGCACAACATCTTCTTTATTATCAATTAAATTATTTTGGAATGATTCATAAACTATGTCAAGGGTAAATTCTATGTATATTTTAATTAAAATCAAATTGAAACATGAAGAATCAATATTAATGTCAACCCTTTCAATGATGGAATATTGGGTCTTAGTTTCTTCCAGTAAAGCCACTTTGACCTCATATTTTACACCCTCCAACCAATGTTCATCATATTCAGGTAATGAATTTGACTATGAGTGTTCAATGATATTATCAAACTTAATAATTATAACATCTACAAATTAGGATTGAGTTTTTTTACATGCATATCAGTATCATCGATGGTTATGGGATCCTTAGTGCTCAAGAAATCATCAATTAACAAACATAAAGGTCATTTTATAAACCTATACAATATTTAATGAAATATTGACTAACAAGAATTTCTATCAGGGAATAAAATAGAAATATGGGATTAGTGGAAAGAAAATAATTATTTTTAATGGAACAGAGTACATAATTGAATTTTTTTATAATGAGTAATGCATGTCTAAGGAGTTCTTCATGGAATAAAGGATGTTTAAGTTTACAATGTAACAACTAATATCATTAGATAATGTTCCATTATGGATATTAATTTTTTATTTTTTGTTTCATGAATGGCCTCACCAATATAACATGGTTGTGTCCATTAATACTACCATCATTGATCTTAATAACATAAAATTCTAAAGGTAAATTTAAATTTTTTTTCCATCACAAGTACATCCTCTAACACATGATAGGGGTGAGTTATACTCCTGTTTGATAGTTTTAAAATAATTCCAATGGGATTTAGTTCCCCAACATGAAATTAATTGAAAATAGAATGAGGCCTCAGATTTATAGAATGCTGGAATCAAGCATAGCACCGGAAAATAATACTCTCTTACGTTTCATGGAACGAATAATGTTATATTATTGTTACATTTTGTTGGAAGTGATGGAATTATTAGTGTTGATATGTTGATCACCATGATCACCATTCCATCTCCCTGATTTCACCTTTAGTGTCTACAAATTTCCTTTAGAATCATGATGTACTTAGAATTTCCTTCACCACATCAATCAATGGATGGTTTACCTGTACTTTTTTCAAATTCAATAATATATCTTTATCAATATCATTATCACATTATTATTTTTTTGGGTGGAAATTTGGGTAAATAGAAGAGGAATGGATGGTCTTGGAGACTCGTCTATAGGAACACTATTTTTTGGCGGGTTTCTTGAAAAGGCATTTCATGTACACCCATCCTCGATCTAAGGATTTAACATAATAAAACAAATAATTTTTTATATCTTATAATGAAAAAATGGAATTACTTACGATATAATTTTGTATTTATACACATTACCTGGAATTAATGTATAATAGAAAGTTTCAAAAAAAATTAAATGATTATGTGGAACATCCCCCATAAGTCCATGGAAACGTCAAAGGACTAGAGTTAAACCATATTTTAGATCAAATTAGGTGATTTTCCTTTTAAATGAATGTATGAGGGATGTATTATATATACATAAAGAGATGTATGTTATTTATATATATGGTTATTTTTAGCCATATTATATTAGTTTATTTGAATTTTAACCAAGGTACTAGATGAAGGAGAAGGATCAAAAAGATATTAAATGTCTTGGGTACCCTACATTAAAGGGTTATCCAGTTTGTCTGAGTGTCGTTGATGTTTTAACCTCTCTAGTTTAGATTTGAATTGTGGTAAATCTACTAGAGTGGATATTTTCATCAAAAAATACTAGATAATAAATAAATTAACAGCCTAAAATATATGCAATGGAAGAACATAAAATATATATATATTTATAAAAATTAAAAAAATATTATAAAAATAAGAACTAAAAAAGTTTTTCTATGAAATGGAACCAAAATTTTACCACATTCTCATGAAATGTAAAATTTATTAGGATTTCAAGATTATTTTATAGTATAGGTCAGACCCTATATCATATATCAATGATTATTAGATGCCTAATGTGTGAATTTTTAATATAAATAACTAAATTGTGGATGTTCTGTGAATAATATTTAAAATATTTATACTTAATTAAAGAGTTTAATAGTTGAAAAATATACTTTTTTTAAAAAAAATTATGAGAGAAAGAGTTCATTTAAGTTTCCCTACAAATTGTGGTTAGTTCATTGTTTTGAAATATTCACATGGTTTAATAGAACCTATTGGTTTACATTTGTCGTGATCTTGATTCCATGCTAGCCTCTTAAAATGACTCAAAAATAACTAACCCTTCACAAAAAATTAATATTGTAAAGGTTTGTACCTGAGGAATATAACAATGGCTAAAAAATCAATATAAAATATCATGTATGAGTGAGATAAAATCATTCTGGTGTTTTCCAATTGGAACAACCCAATATTCACATATTAAATCTCATCCCAAATGGTGTTGATGTGAAAATTGTTTCACTTGATAATTCCAAAAACATTAACTCAAAAAAGAATCATGTTAAGATAAAACAAAAAACAAATATATCAAACACCAATTACAAAAACAATATGTAGTATAAAGATCATCGGAACACCCTCCCAAGTATGTGTACCTCCCTCAATATTATTTCCCATTGTTTAGAAATTTATCTAAAGGTGGATGAGGAGAATTTGGGACTTTTATGGCATCATTAATCCACCTATTAGGGTAGGGTCCTAAATAAAATAGAGTATGGTAAGATTAATTTTTTGGGTCTCCAAAATAAGTGATCTTTACAACCTGGATGATTTTTCCAATAAGATGTCTAAGGTACCCTTTTATAAGAATTTTGGAATGTAGTTTAGGGAATTAATATTTTGTAAAATGGCTTGGACAATGGTATTCAGCATGAAGACAATATTATATCTCTTTTGAGAAAACTACAATATTGTTACCCCACCTATTTAATATCTCAAGTTAAAATGTTTCATATTTATTTTGGTAAAACCAAGAGATATGGATGGAATTTTAAATACAACTATTGAATTTGTGCATATTTTTATCTTGGAATGATTGGTTTGGATTGGAATAAAAACTGATTAACATGGACTGGGTATATTCATAAGAGTTATTTCACAAATATTTTTCAATTTGATAAAAATAATTACTGCTATTGGATTCATGAATCAGATTTAGTGTCTATTTAAGTGTATTTGTTTTCATATAATCTTGAACAGTATGGAAATTTTTTATTCAACAACATCATGGGCCTTTGAATCACCACCACCAACAATGAAATTATACAAAAAATGAAATTAACCTTTTCTAAATAGACAAAAAAATAAATGAATTAAACTCAAATTGAATTTTTTGACTGAATTAATAATTTATGATATAAAATTTGTTTAAAATGTCAATATTGTAGGGACATAAAATGGTGAATCATATTGTAATAGGTTATCATTATTTTTTCCCTAAAATAAGTTTTTCTGATTGTTATATACATGAATTTTTTTTGTTAAATGAATAGTTAATAACATGTAACAATATTATATACCTATAATGATTAAATATTTGAAAGGGATAGGTTTGATTAATAATGTTCCACTAAAAAGTACAAGATGACTCAAGCATTCCACGTTGGACATAATTTTCTTGGATGGGTTGATCTTGATTTTTAATACTGAGTCACTCAATTATTCATATGAAAATGTGATTCTTTATGGAATTATTATTATATTTTATCTCTGAATTTTTTTAATTAATTTCCATAACTTAGCCATTAGTGAATTATCACCTATTTACTTTTCTTCTCTGATAATATTTTGTGCAATGAAATATTGGTAGGGGTGTTATAAAATTCTTCCAACTTATCATTTGTTGGTTAATTGTAATTTTATCTATTAGATTGGTCTAATATTATTTTTCCATATTCTTAATTTTTCCCATAAAATTCATCCATATGAATTTACATTAAAATATTTGATAATTTTCTAAGATAGTTTTGTTAAAATAAATAGAATATATTCAAGTAGAAGAAGATGAAAAAACCTAATAAGGATAAGGAAAATTTTTATTTACTATTTCTAAATTGTTTTTCCATTCTTCTTTTGAAAATATAATACCTTTTCTTAAAATTACAAATAATTCATAAGCACCCCTAGTTGAAACTGTTGGTTCCCATAAATATGAAAACAAAAATAAATTAATCACTCAGCTCACCGAGCCAAAGATAAATGAATTTGGGTTCATCAATGAAATATATTCAATTGTTCTTTACGAAAATCAACACAACATAGAAAATATTAAGGGATAATCAAGTTGATTAAAAATGATAAATTTTATTTAATCGGACAACAATTATGATAATATAATTTTTACTTCTAAAAAAATATTTAGATTTATAATTTTATTAAAAACATAAAAAATGGAATGATATGGATTCTCTTTAAATTATCTAAAAATTTACAATGTTTTTTTCTACAACTTATCTCAACTTCCTAGTTTGTTCCTACTTCTCTTGTTCGTTACTCTCACAATATTGCTCTTTGAATGATGGATTCTATGAGTAAATATTTATTCCCTCTGTTGAATTAATCCATTTAGAATAATTCATCACCACATACAATAGTATGAACTTGATAAATAATCATTCTTATATACATGGAGTCAGTCAATTTTGATCATATTTCACATGTGAATCTAGGTAAACTTCTCCAAAAATGCCAAAATAACATTGTTGCTTCATTATTGAATAATTAAAATTATTCTAAAATATTCAATGATGTCCACTTATTCACATTAATCATGATTTCATATGATCTTAATTGATTTTATTTTGAAATTGCAATTGAAAGATGATGTGAAACGTTTATTACAACATGAAGCATGAACAAGAAAATTAATTATGATCAATAAATTATGGTTATAATGAAGTGTGTGATTCATACAATGGAAGGACCTCTGGGAATATGATTTTTATGGGTCAAATAATTCTAGATATATGACACATATATAAAATATTGTTTTAAATAGATGATTATTACTTGGAAAAGTTACAAAATAAATTATTCTAACATATACAAGCCCTTTTTAGATGATTCTTATGGAGATATAAATGATTCCAACATATTTTCCTCACATTGTAATAATTCATCCACCTAGGTTATAATTTTTATTAGAGAGATCTGCCTATCTAAAAAAATTAAAACATTAGGATTTTTATCACTTTAGTATGAAATATATAACTTCCAAACATAAATATAATTTTAATTTTTAGTCATCTTATTTATGAATTCAAATGTATTAATAATTTATTCTTGACGAAAGATCCTGAAATTATGAAGAATTGATTTCTAAAAACAATGAAGTTATTCTTAAAAAATTAAAAATTGAACAATGAATATTCAATCATTTCATTATAATAAACCTCAAATTTATTCAATTACCTGATTAGTTGAAATTTTAATTCAATATGATGGGTATTCAATAATTCACCATTGAAGACTCATTTTGGAATTAAAAATTAAATTCATTTATTAAAATAGATATGCAAAAATGTATCAAATTTGTTACACATCAATGAATAAAATTTTAATCGAATAATTCCTCATCCAAAGATGTATTTAATGAGTAAAATGGTGATTTTAAAAATATTATGATGTCTTTTGGAAAAGTAATTTATATTTTTTGAACCAATGTCGAAAAATATATTATTCAATTTCATTTAACTATATATTGATTATATTTTTTTTGGATTTTTGGATAGAATATTATATAACTGTTCATGGTTTAATTATAATAATATTAATTCATTGGAATCATTAATATTCATCATCTTTATACATAATAAAAAATTAATAAATATTTAATTAAAAAACACCCACATCGAACAATTAGAAAAACCATGAATCTCCCCCTAAAATACCCTTACACATTATGCTTCGTAGCAATTTTTTTTCAAAAATACCTCTATAAAACATTTATAAAATTCCTAGATTTATTAATCTAATAAAAAGTAAACACATAAAATTAACTAATTAATTATCAAAAGGGTCACCCCAATAAGTATGGTAAGAACTCCAAATACCATTATTAGTTATATTTTATTATATTTCCATCCCCTACCTCCTTCAGATCTACTATAGGAATTGTAATATAATACATCAATCTCATTAGTACACTAAAATTTTACTATGTTAATGAAATAACCATTATCAACCTCCATCTGATCATTTCAAAATTGAAATTGTCCCCAATATTATGGTCGCTTTACTCTCTCTATGGAAGGTGTATTTTATTATTCATCTCCCCTTGTATGGAAGGATTTAGTGGTTAATTTAATTAATAAATATTATAATTATGAGATGATTCAAAATCTATAAATATACATCCTCATTCAGAAAAATGAATTGAAAACCAATTTTCTTAGAGATTTCAGCCACCCAAAAAACATAAATTTATTTATTTATTATTTGAATATTTTTTTACATTAAATTAAAAAATACTGCTAATATTATACTAGAATAAAATATAAAATACAACACTACTATATAAGTGACTATTTATCAATTTCATAACACAACTGTGCATCTTCAACGTATTGATGTGGTATTATTGAAATTGATTGAAAAACCGCAAGTGGAAAATGAGATAAAATAATATAATAAATTAATGAAATATAATGATAATTATAACATAAAAAACCAAATATTCCTAATGTTATAAAAGAATGTTTTTAATGAAATTTTTTTATTATTTTGATAATTATAATCACATTCTATGTGAGTTGGGAACTTAGGTAAGGGAACATCTACACTACCTTTTTTAATTCATGATAAGAATTCCCTATATACTACACTTTCATTCTATATTGTTATCATCTACTGATTTTAAAATATTTATATATGGATTAAATATATAACATTGTAAATATTTCATTTATTTTAATGTGTTACAAGTTTTTATTAACTTTCCTTTACAATTATTTCATGAGAAAACTTGTATCAAAGGGACAATCCTTTTCAAAATTTTGTTTGAAGCATCAATATTTTGTAGTTTCTTCCCTTCAATGATTTTTTAAAAAAATAACTATATTATGAAGATTCATTTGACATTATTCCTTGATTTAAGGAAAATTCCATTTTAAATACTTCTTTAGTGGTTCATTACCCATCACATAAAAAATATTTTTAAATGTTATATTTTATACCAACATATATAGTCTTCTTCTACAAAATTATATTAATTAGACTATATATTTAATCATTATAACTATTAATTCAAATATGATCTTTCAAAAAAATTAAATACATATTATCATGATGAAAGTTATGATATATCATTCATTTATATTTTGACATAAGATTATTTTACAATTTACTTTTTTCATGTATTTTTAAAATTCTTATGAAATATATATTAATTCTTATCATTGTGTACATATACATGTAATGTTTATGATTTTGTGGGAGGCCTCACAATTTTACATTAATCCAATAAATTTCGTAATGGTTTTTTCTCATGAGATTCTATATATAGTGAAAAAACAATAATCCTAGCACACTCTGTTATATTTCAATAGTATTGATCCAATACATAATCTTTTGATTTCACATTTTATGCTTCTTACACACATTTATAGTGAAATTATCCTGTTATATCTAGTTTTTAAACAATGATTGTATTTTTAATTATATCATTATATATTTATTCAATTTTTGAATTTATGTTATTATCATATTTGTTAGCTTATTGATATTTGAATATCATAATTCTATTTCTAGACATACATGGGGTATCCGTTTTAAAACTAAAATTAAAATAGGGCATATGAGAACAACATTAAGATGAAAATAAATTTTATATAGTTTATTATTATATTAATGTATTGTTTATCTATTATATCTTATACCTCTAGAATATATGGTTTGGTTTTATGTATTTTTATATTAAAAATCATGTGATAATATGTGTATATGTTTTGGATTGAAATATGTTTTATTAATTACTGTGGGCTTTTGTGGACTTAAATCAGTCTGATTTGGTGTGTGACGAAGTAGTTGACTCCTTGGTTATTGGAAAACATTAATGATAAAAGCTGATGTTCGGGGTTGAAATTTCATATCTAGGGTTTCCTTAGTCAGATTTTTTGTGTCGCGGGCCTCAACGATGAAGCAGGTTGTTCCGGTGTCATGGGTTTTGTCATGGGAAGGAGGCAAAGACCAGTTCGGATTGGATGCGTTTCGTGCATAAAATGTTTTTAGGGTCTTGTGATGCATATGGTTTCTTGGTCGAGCGGTCTTCTTCCCTGGCCACACACATGTGGGAGATGAGGAAGATGTCTGTCGGTGATGGCCTCTGGATGTTCGTGATGTTCGTACTCATGCAGCGTGTGAGGAATCGCGATGAGGTAGAGTTTTATGTAATCGACTTGGGGTTTGGTGACATTCAATAGATCTTCTGGATTTGTGACGGAATAATGAGATTTCGGCTATAAGCTTCTTTTGGTTCTTCTGATTCGTTACCGAGGATTCAAGTGGCACAGTTCAAGGTTTGTTGGTTTCATCTTCTTCATTTTCTTGCTCTCTCTAGTTGCTTCAATGGATATGGATGGTTTGGTTTCATTTGGCTTATGGTGCTTCTTGGTAGCCTCGATGTGAGGGACTGATTGGTTATTGATTGGAATAAAGATCTATGGGATCTTTTTTTGGCTTTGGGTGTTGGTCTGGGTGGCTTTGGGTTGATGAATGATGTGAAATTTCATGCATGGCTAAGACGTGAGGATGTGGATATCCTTTTTTTTATTCCTTTGATGTTGTCGATGGTGAGTTCTATTGCTACAGTTTGGCTACGAGACACGGAAGAAGATGTTAGTTGTTATACTATGTGGTTTTTAGATTTTAATCCGTGTCATGGGAGTTGTTTGGTGATAAAAAAAGGTGTTGGTTGTTTGAAAACGAGATGTTGGACCTTGGATACTGTTTTGATAGGATGTGTGGAAGCTGTTTTCTGTGATTTTAGTGCTGGTGGTTCTATGTTTCTGTTGTGGATATGCTTGGCAAGGAGGTGATGGATGATGAAAAATGTATTGCGGGATGCTGGATGCTAGTTGGCTGGGGGATGCTCATGTATTTGACTTTTTTTCTTTTTTTTGGTTTTCTGTGTCTTATGGGGTTTCCGGGGACTTGTGGGTTTTGTAGGGGTGTTCAGGGTTTTTGGGTGTGGGTTGATTGAGCCCTCCCCTCCCTATTCTACTGCGTCTTTTTTTAATAATAAATTTTTGGGAGGTCAGGAATAACCTGGCCTCACACCTCTTCTACCCTAAAATATACATTAACATAATTTCTGTTAGTGTACTATAAAAAATATTATCATGTATAAATAAGGGAAAAAGTCAATGGATTAAAATTAAATGATGGGATTTTGATGTCATTATTATTGAGTCTATTAATGAAAATTAATTGGTGATAGGTACACTTATTATTCACTCATTAATATAAAATGTCCAATTTTATTATTTTTATATGCATTCATTGATATCATTAATGTTTATTAAAAAATTGAAACACCTCCACAAGACATAGAGATTTAGTTATCGATAATAGAAACATGTTTTGAAATTGTTGAATCTCGTGTTTTTAACTTTTATCATTATAATATTTTTTATATTAATATCCTTGGAAACCTTCTTATACTACCTATAAAAGAATTCAATGTTATATTGGGCATTGATTTTTTTAAATATATATCAAAATTGAAATTTATAGGGAAGGAAATCAAATTCTCTACCACGTATCATCCTATTGTTCTATTTATGTGTAAGGAGGGGGGATTATTCGTTGGAAAATCCTCCTCATCCTGGATATTATTTCCTTTGGAGAAATCATATTAAGATAAAATGATTGAGAAAAAGGAGATAATCACCATTAATGAAATTAATATTTTGAAGTCATTTTTATATGTATCTCATGATGATTTTATTTTCTTTACCCTAACCTAGTTTTCTAGTTCTTAGTTAATCATATAAATAGACATATTAACATATTCAAGACACTATATATAAGGATACCATCGATCTACATAATTTAAGATACAATAATAATAGAATCTATAAAAGGGGATTCACTTGACCATATGATTCACCATGGGATGCACTTGTTGTCGATTATATGAATATATATAGATAAATTAGTATTTGAATCGATTATTTTTAATGTAACAAGATAATGATATGGAACAAATATCAATTTATTATATTTAGGATTGGTATTCTCAAATCATGGGGCCTAGTACTTCACTAAGGTCTAACGTTGATGGATATATAATCCATTAATGATTATAAGGGATTATATTCCCAAGGATATATTTAATGAAATGTATAGACATTATCTGTTTAAATTTATGTAATTAAGACTCAGAAATGATCTGAATTTTTACATGTACCTAATGAATTGTGTATGTAAATACTTCTTGGGTGATATTTTGTAGATTATATTCTCATATACCTTAAAAAGAAGATGAACCTCAAGAATAATTTTTAGTACTATGATAAATAAATTTATAAAAGATAAATTATTTGAAATTTTTATAAAATGTGAGTTATAGAATAAGAAAGTATCATTCATGCGGTATGAAATCAATGGAAATGGGGTATTTTTAGATTATTCAATGATAATGGTATTATAGGAATCGAGGTGTAAAATATTAACAATACATATTATTGGTTTCTTCAAATTAGATTGGTACTATATATGATTTGTGAGGAAATTATCATGATATTCATACTAATGAGCCAATGAAACATAAAATGGAGAAAAATTTATTTTGAATTATGAATAAGAAGAGTACCTCAATGAGTTGAAGAATAAGTCAATCAGTAAAACTATAAACACAATACCTACATAAGGGGAAGGATTTGTGATATAAAATTTTTCATCAAAGAAGGTATTAGGTTGTGTCCCCATGGATAATTAATAAGTGTGAGTTTATGGGTGATTTTATTAGATGATTCAAGATAAAAACATTCCAACACGAGATTTGGAGTTAACTATAGTATTCATAAAATATAATTTTCTATTAATTATATCTAATGAATGACGTGTGAAATATTTACTAATCATATTATTTTGAAGTATATATTTTCATAGAATGAGAATAACATGATACAATGAAGAGGGTAAGAAAAAGTAAAGGGCCATAATTATTTAATCAATTGAAATCCTTAAAATGAGAATAATGTATCCTTTTTTCCAATGTATAAAATATCCTATTACTTTATCCATGAGAATTTCGAAAGGGTATAATATTATAAGTCATGGAAGGTATGGAATGAGAATGAATATGAATAAAATAACAGCATTCCTCTATGAAATGATCTTTCTACCTCAAATTCTATTGAAAAATATTAATACTAATAAGGGTGAAGAAAATATAAAAAATAAGGTATAATAAATAAGTAGGCTTAAATTCTCATAACTTTTAATTGATTAATATAGAGTTCTGAGAGTTTAAACCTAAATATAGGTACTCCCAAAGACAAAGATAAATAAGTATCCATTCAATGACCCATGTAGATGAAAAATATTTATCCAAATAAGAAAAAAAATTATTTATAGTTATATTTCAGTGAACTAATGGTTGGAAAATAACAAAAAAGGATTTTTTTTAATACATATGAATATTGTTGTTATTCTAGAATGTGAATGGGTAAAGTTAAAAACCCAAAGGGTTAAAAACCCATTACCCAAAACTATATAGAAATAACGGAACAATAGAATCAATGCTTTCAAAGGTCTTTCAAATTAAGAAAAATTAACTATGGTTGTGCGGTTTATAGTCATTTATACCACAATGTCCAATACTACATCACTATTTTAGATAAAATATATTATTATATAGTTTTTAATATATATATATATATAATATAATTTGGGATCCAATATAGACACAATTATTTTATATGTCAGATTATTATGTATGGTTCAACTCAAAAATATATGAATGTCTTCAACATTCCTTGAACACATAGTTGAAATTTAGTTTGAAATATTACATCCAAAATAAAGGAAAATATTCATAAACTATCAATTAAATTGAGGATATTATAAGACAATTCTCTTCAGACATCATATAATGTCGGAACATTATCTTTACCTATTTAATTTCTCATAAGAAAATATCATCAACTCAAGCATTCAAATATATCCTTATTGAATGAAAAAAAATCAAACATATTGGGAAGAAGATAGAAAATATAAACTATTATGATATAAATTGTTTTACAAATTTGAATATACTGTCAATTCTATAAAGTAACACATCATAGTATCGCATAGTTAATAAATAATTGTCTTGGAAATATATAACATTGATAATATTTTGTCTAAATAATAAAATAAACAATTTTTTATTCCAAAAGACCCATCTCCACTCGTTTCTAGTACTAACATTCTACACTTCACCTCTCCTCACACCATTATGAATTTTAGTTCGACCAAAATTTTGTTCCCTCCCTCTCCAACACCGTTAGATATCTCGAATAGATTATAGTGTCATAAAAATACAACCATTGAAATAAATATTGTAATAATCTAATGATTTAATCAAATAAGTTATATATGAATTGTTAATAAAATTCCAATTCACTATTATATTAAATTTCTTTCTTATACCACCTTAAATTATATTATAAAAATCATAATATATTGAATTAAAATATCTTTAGTATACTAAAATTTTATTATGTTATTGAAATAACCATTATCTAAGTCCATATGATCCATTCAAAAATGAAAATGTCCTTCGTATTATGGATTGATCTTTTTTTCCAAGGATGAAATATTTAATTTTTCATTTTCTCATATAATGGATGGCTTTATATGTTAATTAAATGAATAAATATAGTACTTCTGAAATGATAATTATTCCATAATGGTAATTAGAACATTATACTGTGAAATTAATAGAAATAACTACTGTGATTTCAACCACAAAAAACCACAATACTATGTAATATTTTAAAATTTGAATTTTTTGTAGAAAATCATATGATTTTTATATAATTATTTATACTCTAACAAAAAAATAACATGTAAGTCTATAATTATAGATATTATAACACAATTATATAAAAATATTTATATTTATTTACAATGTTATGAAAATTTGATGAAATTTATAGAATAACCACAAGTGTCCACCAAGAGACAAATGTATACAATAAATGAATAAAATATGATAATAAATTGGTATAAAAATTGAATTATACATAAAAACAGTTCTTAAAAATGTATTTAATATATATAATTTTATTATTAATGAGATTAGATGAATGTAACAAGAATTTTAGGACCAGGGATATTGGGAATTATGAGACACACTATTTTTTGATGGGTTATAAATTATATATATCCATATGATTTTATATGTATTTAATTTTATATATACATTATGTATACGATGGATATGTTTACACCCATCCCTGATTCAAAAGGAACCATGATATAGTACACCATTATAACCTATAAATTTGATTGATAGGATTGAATATGATTAAAAAAATTACAAAATATATTTAAAATATTATAGGAAGAAAATAAATTATTAACAATCACTAAATATTAATAATATTATTTTATGATTAAATGACCAATTTTTCGAAAAATATATTTTCTCGATTTTTTTATTATAATAAAACAAAATAATGATATCAATTATATAAATATTTCAATAAAATATGTTAACGATTTGAATGAATTAATGTATTATAATTTATAAAGTAGTTATCTAACTATAAGGACTAATGATAATATCATTTAATGGTAAAAAGTGTAATTATTCAATAAATTATTATTTTGAGGATAAAGTGTTTTGATAGTAATAATAAATTTAATTAATCATTATTAATTAATGGTTTAAAAAAGATTATATATTACAATCAATAAAATATTTTAAATTTATTTAGATATATTTTACTAGTAACGTAATAAATCTAAATATAGTTATTTCTTAAAAAATAATCGTTATATAAAATTTTTCTTGGTTCTATTTTCATGATGATTATAATAAAAAAATTATATTTAGAGAAATATAAATTGATAAATTTAATTCGTTATTTGTAATAAGAATTTAAATAACCTATATTGTGGAAAATTACAATTTTTTCATAATGAATTGTAAAAATGATAATTTTTTACCATAGTTATCATTAATTGGGTTATACCATGGGTTAAACAATGAGATATGATTATAAATTCTACATAAAAAAATATAACTGCTTTTAGTTGAATGTATTTACACAATATAATATATTACCTTCTAAACTAGGGAAAACAAATTCTTCATTAACCAAAAAATTACATTATATTATTTAAATCATTTAATTTACTCCATGTGTGTGATATCCCTCAAAAATAAAAGGTCTCATATTCTCTGCCTATATTGATAAAATTAATTCTTATATCTCATAAAATATCTACCCAAAAAAATAATATATTCCAAAAAATCATCCATGTTCCCATTTTTATCACTTCATACAATTATTTCATTTCCCAAAGTGTAATCATAATGAGGTTTCTAAAAGAATAGTTATAAATCCAAATTTAGATCATTATATTTTATTTCTTATTCCAGCTTCACTATATATATTTCATCTATAAAAAATTATGACTACCATTTCTTAATTATACCAGAAAATATCCGTTTGTGAGAAGACTCTAACCAATTATTAAGATAAAGGAAACGTACAAAAAAGTACAACAAACTAGGAAGCACAAATATATATCATAAATGTCATACCCATCAACACATCCATATTAAATTACTTCTTCCATAATAGTAGATTCCCACTCTGAGATTTCATAGTACTTCAGGATCATGGAATACTTCATTCTATGATTCAATTTATCCAATGATATAAACACCTTAGAAGATTGATTGATAGAGGACCTGTTGGACACCGGTAGTGGATGATTAGTGTAGTCTTTCCCAGACCTTCTTATTTTTGGAAAAGAAATAAATTCCCCATTTTCATACATCTTCTTCTATAAATTTTGAACAACATCACTATAGGAAGTCCATACCATACCATAATGATTTTCATTGTCACTATCAAAGACATCAATCCCATTTTCCAGGGATAAACACAATTTGGTAACCATAAATCACACTCTAATATTTCTCATATTGTCTATGGAATTAATCATGCCTAAACATTTTGGATTCTCCAAAAAATCACGATCATTATGCACCTCCGTCCTCATTTCACCTTCTCTAGTTACTATAATATAAGATGATAAATCAAGATGCATATTGGAAGCTTCCTTCATTAGATAACCCTCCTAAACATGAGTTATATACTCATTCCCCAGTTCTTCAAATCAGTTACATTTATTGATTATGATATTAAATCCACCATCGGATTGAAGCTTCAAATTTGACTCCTTAACTGTCAGGAAAAGAATAGATTCATCATTGGAATTCCCATCACAGTTGGCATTATGAAAAATAGATACACAAATTGAATTCAAGGAATCTTATTAGTCCCATCATAAACATCTTTGAGTAGTTCATCATCCTCACTACTAAAGCTACATTGAAAATGAATGTATAGATCGTGTATACTTGTAGTCTACCACCTCAACGTAGTGACACGATTAATATTCCATAAAGGAAACACAATGATGTATTTAATATCGTACTTAATATATATGTATATATATATTATATTGGTGATATAAACAAGAATTATTGATGATAAAATATAATTTATCTTTCATTCTATCTTTTATTTTAAAAATTAATACATTGTTCTTATCTAGGATCAAACTGTTGTCCCCTTAAATATTGAAATTTATATTTCCTTATCTTATTTTTAGGGATGTTCATATATTTATAATTAATATACATGATATTTATATCATTATTTACATATTTTAGATGATGAAACCTGGATAAAAAATATGTGGACATTAATAGTCAAATTTTAACAAACATAAACAACAAAACAGTTATCACCAAGAACATTAATTCATAACAATATTTTTTGATGAACTATTGATAAGATATATTATGTAAACATGTATGGTATTACAATATTAATGTTTGAATTTTAATTAATTTTATTAAACTTAAATAATCCATATATTATTTTAGATCCCTTACAAATCATGTTGAACAGCCATATTTATGCCTTTAATATGAAATATTTACTTTCATTTATATATATCAATTTAAAAAAAATTCAAAACATTTTTAATATTCAAAAATTATGAATTCAAGAAAATTTTACTCATGTTTTATTTTATATAATATTAATATAAAATTTTATTCTTAATTTTTTCTCAATGAGGTAATTTTAATGAAATGTCTGAATTTTTTAAGTTATATCGCACAACCAAAATTTTCATCCATCATGATTAATGTATGTAACATCCCGATATTTTATGACAAGTATTATTTATATTTTATTTTATGTCATTTGTTTTTTTCTACAACAAAATTATCTTGTGTTATACGCCACATTGTATTAGCTTGAAGTATATACAACACTATTCGTAGATTGTGTTACACATAATTTCATGTTCGTTTTATAATAGTCATTCTACGCAACATTGGGTGTATATATATATATATTCAATTTATAAATTAAATATGGTTGGATTCTGTTATACGAAACAACGAAGGATTCTTTCAAAACACGCAACCCTGACTTGGGTTGCATTACACGCAATCGCGACTTTCCTCGATAGCGTGTGTTATACGCAATATCAGGTTTCACTAAACAATGATATATGGTTATAATATTATTACGAACTAGCCTTTATGAATATTATTAACTAAATTTTGAATTTTATAACATTATTATTTCATCTTACACATTTTCTAGAACACGGTATGTGAACAAAATAAATTTTTTGGGTAAAATTAGTATTTTTCAAAAAAATTAGTTTTGCCGCCTTTTAATGGCGCACCAACTTTAAATCTAGTTTTTGACATGTTTTTAAGTTCAATTTTACAAAATAAAATTATTATTTTGAATCAGGATATTAAATTTTCCTTGGATAAATTTTTCATATTATTCTGATAACTTTCATATTTTAATGAATAGTAAAAGAACGCTATATTTTAATTAAAAACAACTTTTTTCATCGTAATAATTTATATGGTTAAATTATAATATTTAATGGTTTTAAAGTATAAATAGAATATATTTTTACCATTTAATATAATTTATGTCATTAGAATTGATTTTACCTTGAATTCGTAGGTTAAATCAATTCAAACTTTTGCAATGTTTTAAAGAAAAACCAGTTTTCTTTCAACAACGAGATTAATTTTAATTTAATTTCTGCTACTTTTGTGTATTGAATTTGAAAAAATGGATTCCATATTTGGATTAAGTGGGTCCAAATTATGTTAATAAGCTACTTTTTATTTTTGGGCTTTATGAATAGTAACTACGGTAAAATTTATTTACCCTAGTTAAAGATAAATTGGGTAATTAAGGGTAAATATAAGATTATAAAATTACCCTAACACCGGCCAAAATCCTATTATAAGACTAAAAGTTTACCCATATCACCTAAGAGTCGTAATAGATTCATTTAATGGTCGTTTTTACATGGAAATAATTTAATTATCATTAAAACCAAACAAAGTGACAACATGTCACTTTCTTAAATCTTATAAGTATACTAATTTTTATTTAGTGATAAACTTCATGAAACGTCAGATATAAGTAGTATCCAGAAAGATAATTAAATTATATACATCATATGAATTTATTTATAATTTTTAGGGATTAAATAATTATCATTAATCATGACACATAGTGATGGAGAAATTGTTTATCTAGTGAAAAATCATGAATATAGTTTTTATTAAACTAATAGTGACCATAAAATGAAAACAACTCTGACTAAAACTTATTGGTCATGTAAATTTAAACAATAATCAACAAAGAGTATAATATTTAACAATTTGGAGCCTTAAAAACGATTATGACACTTATATTATTTTATTTTAAATAATGCCAAAGTTGTCACCTTCATAATCTAATAAATATAACAATTTAAATATTGTGATTTTAAGATGATAAATTAGAGTAAAAGCTTTATTGTGAAAGGTAATATATTTATCTGTATCATAGGATTTTATTTTTAATTTTTATGCAACAGATAAGTATATTAAATTATTATAAAAAAATGTTGTAGTACTTATTTTATTAAAAGATAAACCACATAAATGGTTTTAAAAATAATAAAATAAATATTATATTAACTATTTAATGTGAAACACTAATTTTATAAATACATATAACCATTTATGAATCTATTAAATATTTTAGTTCGAATATATCCTCTGATCAGTTTTTATTTAAAATCTAATAAATGAATAGACTCAATATTGACACTATTGTTATATTTTAAAAATAATATATTATTAAATTGTTTAAAAATCATAAAAATATTTAAAAAATATAAATTGTAATTTATATGGTATAAAATTTTATAAAGTTTCCAATTATGGACAATTCACAACAAATAAGTAATTATTTGTTATAATTTAAAATTTATAATTTTATTACCACAAATAAAATTAAATTGATTAAATAAGGATAAATCAAGTTGATAATGATTAAAATAAATTCGTAACATGTCTAAATTCTATTTTTTGATGAGAATACAACCCTATCTCATCTAATATTCAAATATGAGTCATTTTCGATGTGGGGTGAGATTTATTATAAATTAATAGTTTTAAGATTTCCAAAGGTGCCCCTCTCCTCCCTTATAAAAGGGCACCTCCTCCCTCTCTTCCTCACACCACATTGAGCTTTCAAGCTCGGACAACCCCTGAAAAATTATCTTCTCCACTTCCCTAAAAACATCCTATAGGTCTTGTTCTACTTCAATGACCAATCATAGTTCACTAAGAGGAGGTTTCAAAGAGGCGTATCGAAGAAGAGGTAATTTCTTCTACCGATTCTTTCAAGCTTCTTTCTTCTTCAACTTAATCTTATTTAGTTGCTTCAATATAAATTAATAACATCAGTATCACTAATATACTAATATGTTATTATAAATATGAAACAAACCCATTTCACCTTTTATCCATCCTACGGAAAACAAAATCACCGCGCGTGCGTACTTACGGAATACCGTCTCCACGCCGTGGTGTAATCTGTTTTTCCACCAACACCTTACATGGATGGGTATAATGGTGTAAAAAATAACTATACATAGTTATTATAAAATCATACTGATTCTGATATATTGTATCATCCACTCTAATTCAATTCAATAATTATGGAAATGATATCATCACTCGTGCGTACGTACGGACTACAGTCTCCACGACGCGATGAGATTCATTCTCAATGTTAACCATTTAAGAATGATTATACAGTATATTTAAGAAATAATAATGAAATAAATGATATTATAAAGATAATGGATTTATTTATATATATATATTTATGAATGTCATCTACTTAATTTAATTCAACTCAATAAGGAAACAAAAACACCGTTCATGCGTACGTACGGGCTACCGTCTCCATGAACGGTGTATTTCTTTCCATTTATCGATATATTGTATATATGTATATTCTGAATATATATTATATATAAATCATATTTTATATTCTGTAATTAATTAATCATTATATAATTAATCATATTAATAATTACAAGTAAAAACACGGACGACAAATGAAACGATTTTACCCAAAACACTCTTTAACATAGAATTTACAAAAGAACGGGTAATATAAAGTCATAAGTGAACCATATATTATATCATAACAATGAATATGATTCTGTAATAAGTCAATGAAATTATTTAAATCATTATACCAGAGGTTCGGATACATACGAAGCACATCAGACATAAGGTAAGGGATAATTTTGTAAATCTCATTTTTATCTGAGATTTCATATTCTTAAGTATTTACTGGGGTAATTGATATCATCCATGTCCATGTTTAATAAAAGTGTATTAATGTATGTTTAAAGTCATTTTTGCCCATATTTGACTTTTACTACATGGTAAGTATGGAATCATTCTTTTATTTACGTTACGAGGTACTTTTTTTACTTTTCCGACAAAAGTACGAGGAGAATGTTATTTTTAACTTATACGGAATGAAGGTATTTTTACGATTTTATAAAGACTAATTTTCATGAAACATCCACCAAAATATTTCATGATTACTTTAAACAAAATCCTATTCTTTTAAAATTTCATGACATTTTTTGAAAAGTAAATGATTTTTAATAAGAAAGGATATTTTCCTCAAAAATTCATTTCAAGTGTTTTATCAAAACCATTTTCCATCTTAGATGAAATTATTTTCATATGTGTATGTTTCAAGTATAATGTCTCTATGATTTAAATGGTTTTACTTTCCTTATTATGAAATGATATCCATTTATTTTTTATGGATTATGTAATGATGGGATGATGTCTATGAAACCCATTTTATTTATTGGGTTATTATGAATGATGTATGTTTATTTTGTGGCACAAGTAAGAATGATTTCATTATGAGATGGGTCGGACCTATATCTCCCTCCAATGCATTGGGTATAGATTTATATCTCATGAGATAGACATGGCTGGAATGACAAATTAAACCGGTTCAATAATACAGGACTGGAACGAGGAGTGAACTTGATTCAGAAAGGGACTTTTTCTGCTATGATGGTCTTCGCAGTGATGCCTTGGCTAATATGGAAATAATATCATGTGATTAATGGATTCCACAATTTCATGTCTTGTTCCCATGCTATTTTATCATTCTTAATGTTTCTTTATGATCTATGCCTTACGTACTTCCATGTTTTATGTCATTTCTCAATCTTTTTATGTTTAAACATTATGTTCTTGTTTTATGTTCAAATGTATATTGTATGTTTTATTTTATCCATGCTCACCATTACTGAGAATTTGAGCTCACCCTTTTTATGTTTTCTTTTCCCCAGGAGATAAAGAACGGTTTTAGGTAAGAAAAAAAGAGGACGATCTTTATGGGAGATGTTGAAGATCTTTCACCACAATTAGAAGATTACGTTCCATGTTTCCAAAGACACTAAACTATTACGGTCCTTATGTGTCTGTTTTTGTTATCTACTAAGTATTATTCTAAAGTAATGTAATTTCCATGTACGTCAAGCTTTGGGTCACTACGGTTGGTATCAGAGGAAAGGTTTAGTCAACCTTTGGAAATTAGGATGTGAAAACGTTAGTGATATTCCTAGATATTTTTCTAAGGTATGTCTAGGGATGTCCCTAAGGATAAGTATACGTATAGGATACAGTCCTAGAAATATAGTAAAGATCATAGAATTTAACATATGATGTTAGATATTGAGGATACTCCCCCTTTACTATGTTGTTTTCCCTAGCATGATTTTTGCCTCTCACACTATTCTTTTCGGGTTTTAGAAAATGGCTGGAAACAGGAAGATTCACGATAATGGAGGATATGATAGAAATGGAATGATTTTCTTCATGAGAAACCAAATAAAATGGGATCTGGAAGTCCAAACATCGTTATTATTCCTAATCAGCAATCTCATAATATAATCAATAATCTCAACTTTGGTAAGTTTCCCGACTCAGATAATATGAGAAAGATGGAGTTTCATGATGATCATAGAGGAAAGAAAGTTCAATTTCCCTCATGTAAATCATGTGGGAAGAGGCATCAGGGAGATTGTTTCAAAGGAACTGGAAGATGCTTTGGGTGTGGAAAAGAAGGACACCAAGCCAGAAAGTGCAAAGGAAAAGGTTCAGTTAACACCATGGACAAGGATAATGGTATTTATATGACATCAACAATGGTTAGATGTTTTAAATGTGGAATGTGCGGGAATTATGTAAACCAATGCACTAATGGAAAATCTCATGAAGAGAATCAGCATGGTCATATGTGTAGTATTTATGTGGATGATGATGAGGGGACTACAAATGATATATGAGCAGAAAAAAGTGTTGAAGCTTAGTCGGTTGTTTTAGAAGGTATTGGAATGATTGTATGTT
Organism: Viscum album; assembly: GCA_963277665.1. Taxonomy (NCBI): domain Eukaryota; kingdom Viridiplantae; phylum Streptophyta; class Magnoliopsida; order Santalales; family Viscaceae; genus Viscum; species Viscum album. The sequence goes on along the minus strand of OY728165.1, from coordinate 1,776,284,244 downwards.
TATCGAGAGTTATGTTGTATAGTTAATGGTACTATGGAATAAAGAACCATCTAAGGATTGTTTTACTATTGTTTTTCCTAAAAGTATTTGAATGTATATGTTGAATGGTACCAGTAACAATGGAAAGTTATTCAGATATTTTTGTAAAGTAGATGATATGCGCATAATGAAGGAATAAGAAGATAATGAGATGTTTAATTGTATTCATGAGCTCATGATTGATATAAGGATTAAGTAATATCATGGTTTGAGTATATAGAACATTGAGGATTTTGGTATGTGGAAAATGTTAACTATTAACTGCATTCATGTTTTCACTAAGGTTCAATGGGTATTCATTTTTCAAGATAATACATGATTAAGGCCTTCTAATGTTTGGAATGTGACCAAAAACACATATCTTATGATATATGGGGATCAACGATGGAATTAACATGCTTGTTATATGAAATCTCTGGTAATCGTTTTCACTATAATATGAGAGTGGACTGTAGTATTATATATAATCCTAAATATTGGAATGGATTATGTTTAACATAAGTTAGTATTGTTTAAGGATAGATATTTTTTCGATATTATTTATGGGATGTTATAGTAATGTAGTTTTAAAAAAAGGATAACCTGTTGGACGGGAGACACCCCATCGCGTCGGACCAGGCTGTGGGAATCGAACCCACAACCGAAGTGCGACTGGCCTTTATCACCTACCACTGGCCTACAGGCAGTCCCTGTTTTGTAGAAACTAGTTTTATTATATTATTTAGTGTGATATATAATGTATAAGTCCATTTTAGGAACCAAATATGATTAATCCCATAATAGATGGACATATGTATATTTGATAACTTTTGCTAACCTTTTGTTTGAAACAGATGGAATGACACATCATTCTATCACATGATCTATTAACACTTCAAGAATTACAAATTCAACATCATTTATTTAGGAGATGAAGTGGAAATTGTTCCAAGCACGTACAGCAGTGAGATTGTACCAAAACCAAGCAAGTATTTCTTCTAATTAAAAATTTTCAAATTTAGGGAAATGATATTGAAAACCAAAAATGTTGTCCTAGTGCTCTTATATATGATGAATCAGATGGTACCTTAGATCATCTCTAATTTATGGCTTTGTGATTGATGACTTTTTCATAGCCATGTTCTCTACCACTCTCCATCAGAACTTGATGGTTAGATTTTTCTTCCATATCCATATTTTCAGCTATATTGTCCTATTTGGAAACCCAGTGATGAGTTACTTTGGGTAATCAATACGTTTCATACATTAGTTTTTAAAATTAAGTTTATGTATTCCATTTTACGATGTGGGTTTCTATGAATAGTAAACGATTTATAACCTCGACGAATTTCAAGGGAAAAATTCATTTTAAGGGGGGTAGAATGTAACAACCCGATATTTTATGACAAGTATTCTCTTTAATTTATTTGATGTAATTTTTTTATGATACAACAAGATTATCTTGTGTTATATTCCACATTGTATTATCTTTAAGTATACACAACACTATTCTTATATTGTGTTACACACAATTTCATGTTCGTTTTTTAATAGTCATTCTACGCAACATTGAGTGTATATATATATATATATTTTAAATGTATAAATGAAATATGGTTGGATTTTGTTATACGAAACAATGAAAGATTCTTTCACAACATGCAACCCTGACTTGGCTTGCAATACACGCAATCACGACTTTCCTCGATAGCGTGTGTTGTACGCAATATCAGGTTTCACTAAACAATGATATATGGTTATAATATTATTACGAACTAGCCTTTATGAATAGTAATAACTAAATTTTGAATGTTTTAAAATTATTATTCCATCTTACACATTTTCTAGAACATGGTATGTGAACACAATAAATTGTTTGGGTAAAATAAGTATTTTTCAAAAAATGCTGTTTTGCCGCCTTTTAATGGTGCACAAACATTTAATCGAGTTTTTGAAATGTTTTTAAGTTCAATTTTACAGAATAAAATTATTATTTGGAATCAGGATATAAAATTTTACCTTGTATAAATTTTTCATATTATTCTGATAACTTTCATATTTTAATGAATTGTAAAAACACGGTATATTTTAATTAAAAACAAATTTTTTCATCGTAAAAATTTATATGGTTAAATTATAATATTTAATGGTTTTAAAATATAAATATAATATATTTTTACCATTTAATATAATGTATGTCATTATCATTGGTTTTACCTTTAATTCGTAGGTTAAATCAATTCAATCTTTTGCAATGTTTTAAACAAAAACCTGTTTTTCTTTTGACAACGGGATTAATTTTAATTTAACTTCTGCAACTTTTGTGTATTGAATTTGAAAAAATGGATTCCATATTTGGAATAAGTGGGTCCAAATTATGTTAATAAGCTACTTTTTATTTTTGGGCTTTATGAATAGTAACTACGGTAAAATTTATTTACAAAAGTTAATGGTAAATCAGGTAATTAAGGGTAAATATAAGATTATAAAGTTACACTAACAACTGCCAAAATCTTATTGGATGACTAAAAGTCGACCCATATCACCTAAGGGTCGGATTAGATTCATTTAATGGTCTTTTCGATGGAAATAATTTAATTATAATTAAAACCAAAGAAAGTGACAACATGTCACTTTCTTTAATCTTATAAGTATAATAATTTTCGTTTAGTGATAAACTTCATGGAAAATTGTATATAATTAGTCTCCAAAAATCTAATTAAATTATCTACATCATATGAATTTATTTATTATTTTTAGGGATTAAATAATTATCATTAATTATGACTGAATAAAGATGCAGAAATTGTTTATCTAGTAAAAAACCAAGATTATAGTTTTTATTAAACTAACAGTGACCATAAAATGCACAAAACTTTGACCAAAACTTATTTTTCATGTACATTTAAACCATAATCATCCAATGGTAGAATAGTTGACAATTTGGAGACTTAAAAAACGATTATGACACTTATATTATTTTATTTTAAATAATGCCAAAGTTGTCACCTTCATAATCTAATAAATATAACAATTTACATATTGTGATTTTAAGATGATAAATTCGAGAAAAAGTATTATTGTGAAAGATAATAGATTTATCTTCATCATATGATTTTAATTATTAATTTTTATGCAACAAATAAGTATATTAAATAATTATTTAAAAATTGTTGTAGTATTTATTTTATTAAGAGATAAACCGCATAAATGGTTTTAAAAATAACAAAATAAATATTATATGAACTATTTAATGTTCTAAACTCATTTTATAGATACATATGACCTTTTATGAATCTATTAAATATTTTATTTAGAATATATCATCTGTTTAGTTTTTATTTGAAATCAAATAAATAATAGTGTCAAAATTGAGACTATTGTTATATTATAAAAATAATATATTATTAAATTGTTTAAAAATAACAAAAATATTTAAAAATTATAAATTTAAATTTATATGGTCTAATATTTTATTAATTATCCAATTATGGACAATTCACAACAAATAAGTAATTATTTGTTATAATTTAAAATTGAGAATGTTATTACCACAAATAAAATTAAATTGGTTAAATACTGATAAATAAAGTTGATAATGTTTAAAATAAATTCCTAACATGTATAAATTCTATCAGTTGATGAGATTACAAACCTATATCTTCTAATATTCGAAAATGAGTCATTTTTTGGAGGTTTTTAAGTGGGGTTACATTTATTATAAATTAATAGTTTTAAGATTTCCAAAGGTACCCCTCTCCTCCCTTATAAAAAGGCACCTCCTCCCTCTCTTCCTCACACCACATTGCGCCTTCAGGATCGGCCAACCCCTGAATAATTATCTTCTCCACTTACCTAGAAACATCCTAGAAGTCCTGGTATACTTCAAATGCCAATCTTAATGCCCTAAGAGGAGGTTTCAAAGAGGCGTATCGAAGAAGAGGTAATTTCTTCTACTGAATCTTTCAAGCTTCTTTTTTCTTCAACTTCTTCTTCATTAGTTGTTTAATTATAAAGTAATAAAATCAGTATCACTAATATACTTATATGTTATTATAAATATGAATACAACCCATTTCACCTTCTATCCATCCTACGGAAAACAAAATCACCGCGCGTGCGTACGTACGGAATATCGTCTCCACGCCATGGTGTAATCTGTTTTTCCACCAACACCTTACATGGATGGGTATAATGGTGTAAAGAATAACTATACATAGTTATTATAACATCATACTGATTCTGATATATTGTATCATCCACTCCAATTCAATTAAAAAATTATGGAAACGATATCATCGCTCGTGCATACGTACGGACTACCGTCTCCACGACGCGATGAGATTCATTCTCCATGTTAACCATTTAAGAATGATTATACAGTATATATAAGCAATAATAATGAAATAAATGATATTATAAAGCTACTGGATTTATGTATATATATATATATTTATTTATTTCATCTACTTAAATCCATTCAACTCAATAAGGAAACAAAAACAGCGTTCATGCGTACGTACGACCTACCGTCTCCATGAACGGTGTATTTCATTCCATTTATCGATCTATTATATATATGTATATTCTGAATATATATTATATATAAATCATATTTTATATTCTTCAATTAAGTAATCATGATCTATGTAATCATATGAGTAATTACAAGTCAAAACGTGGACGACAAATGAAACGATTTTACCCAAAACACTCTTTAACATTGAATTTACAAAAGAATTGGTAATATAAAGTCATAAGTGAACCATTTATGATATCATAACAATGAATATGATTCTGTAATAAGTCAATGACATTATTTAAATAATTATACAGGATGTTCAGATACATACGAAGCATATCGGACATAAGGTAAGGGATAATTTTGTAAATCTCATTTTTATCTGAGATTTAATATTTTTAAGTATTTACTGGGGTTATTGTTATCATCCATGTCCATGTTTTATAAAAGTGTATTCATGTATGTTTAAAGTCCTTTTTACCCATTTTTTACTTTACTACATGGTATGTATGGAATCTTTCTTTTATTTACTTTATGAGGTACTTTTTTTAATTTTCTTACAAATGTATGAGGGGAATGTTATTTTTAACTTATACGGTGTGAATGGATTTTTACGATTTTATAAAGCCATAATTTCATGAAGATTCCTCCAAAATATTTCATGACTATTTTAAACAAAATCCTATTCTTTTAAAATTTCCTGACATTTTTTGAAAAGAAAATTATTTTGAATAAGAAAGGATATTTTCCTCAAGAATTCATTTCAAGTGTTTTATCAAAACCATTTTCCGTCTAAGATGACATTATTTTCATATGTGTATGTTTCAAGTATAATCTATCTATGATTTAAATGGTTTCACTTTACTTATTATGAAATTATATCCATTTCTTTTATATGGGTTATGTAATGATGGGATGATGTCTATGAAACCCGTTTTATTTATTGGGTTATTATGAATGATGTATGTTTATTTTGTGGCACAAGTAAGAATGATTTAATTATGTCATGGGTGGGACCTATATCTCCCTCCAATGAATTGGGTAAAGATTTATATCTCATGAGAGAGACATGGCTGGAATGGCAAGTTAAACCGGTTCAGTAATACAGGACTAGAATGAGGAGTGAACTCGATTCAGAAAGGGACATTGTCCACTAAGATGGTCTCGGCAGTGATGTCTTGGATACTATGGAAATCATATCATGTGGTTAATGGTTGCCACAATTACATGTTTTATTCCCATGCTATTTTATCATTCTTAATGTTTCTTTATGATCTATGCCTTACGTACTTCCATGTTTTATGTCATTTCTCAAGCTTTTGATGTTTAAACATTATGTTCATGTTTTTATGTTCAAATGTATATGGTATGTTTTATTTTATCCATTCTTACCCTTACTGAGCATTTTAGATCACCCTTTTTATGCTTTTTTTCCCCAATAGATAAAGAATGGTTTTAGGTAAGAAAAAAAAGCGGAAGATCTTTATGGGAGATGTTGAAGATCTTTCACCACGATTAGAAGATTACGTTCCAAGTTTCCAAAGACACTAAACTATTACGGTCCTTGTGTGTCTGTTTTTTTTATGTACTAAGTATTCCGCTAATGTAATGTAATGTCCATGTACGTCAAGCTTTGGGTCTCTACAATGTATGATTTGGATATTACATTACTATTTTCCGGGTTTATTTTTAAATTAAACAATTTCACGTATATTATATAATTTTATATATTTTCAAATAATTTAGTTCAAAATAAAAATGTTATTTTCCAAAAAGAACAAATTCTTTTATCATTTAAATTTATTTTTTTCTAGAATGATATCCATTGATGTTTCTTATGAACTAATAAGTATATGATCCAAAGATAACATATTTATTCATTATTATGATGGGTTTTGGTTATGATGAGATATTAATAAAACTCATTTTCTTTTCCATCATTTAGGATATGAAAAAATATAAATAAATTCATGATTGTTTGTCCTAGATATGGATGAGTTATTATTATATAAAGATGTGTCCTCCATATCACTCCAATTAATTATGTTCACTTAATAGTATTATGAGATCAAAATTTACATGTGTTTTAATTCTATACCTAAAAAGGGTTTACAAGTTGTGATCCCAAACTTGATTTATGTATATTAGGGGTTAAAATAATCCTACCATGCAATTTTTGATTTTATGGGTATCATTGATACACTTTATCTAGGATTATGATTATTCCAAAAATGATGCCAATTTTATGATATTATAGAACATTACCCAATGATCATTTAAAATATTAGGATGATTTAAATACCTTCACTACAATTATTCTTTTCTTAATATTGTGAAGAATCGTGATTTATGGCTACATTTGAATTTGGAAAAAGGGTAAGACAAATTTTTTAACCCTAAGGATATAATTTGAACCATCCAAGCACCTATATTTTTATCATGAGAGATTAAAATAATGTTCTTATGATCACATTAAAGATTTCAAATGATTTCTTCCAAGGATGTAATTTTTCAGTCGAAAGATGCCTAAAAATTACCAATTACCATTTTGAAAATTAATATTAAAATGGTGGAAACATTATGTATAAGAATATTATATTTATTTTCATTATAATATCTTATATTCTACTATCTAAAGGTAAATAAATAACTTGAAAACCCATTGTAAATGCTAGCTTCCACATTTAAAAGCCACTAGACAATTCAACATAATCATGGGAAGGACTTAAAATATACTGATTTAATCATGTAACACCCTGATATGAAACTGATGAATATGATCCATGGAATTAATAAAATAATATCTAAAAATTTATAATATTAACAGAAATGTGAGTTGTTTTAATTTTCATGTGAATGAATTAATTTTATCACATGAATAATCTATTTACCAAATGATATATTTGGGGACATGTAGAATTAATAATATAAAAGACACAGGATATGTAACTTTGATCATATGAAGGACATCACACATGTTTTATAGATCACGTGAAACCACAATATACAACCTACAGAAAAGTTTCATGGGATTTATAATACAAATGTGGAAATTTGTAGTACCCTTAATCTATGGAAAGATACATTGGTTTTCATGCGTTGGGGTAATGCATATCACATGATCAATTTACCAATCATGTAATGGCCCAATGATCAGACAACATGATATCATGAAGGGACCTATACTATTCTTAAACAATCATGTCAAATAATATTTGATATCATTTAGATACATAGTTTTTTCCTTGTAATACATTTAATTATTTCTGGTAATATATATATAGACCTATGTGATGAGACTGCGGGAATTTTTAGTTCTGTTGTACCTATAAAAAATTAAAAAAAAATATTTTGTATATATTATATAATAAATAATGTAAATTAGATGTCTCTTAAATATTATCTTGGATCCTCATTCCAAGGACATGGTTGAGTCTGGATTGTGGAATTTACCCTTGTCGTGGAATAACTTTTGTCGGCGTGGGACATCTATGAGAAAATCACCTAGGTGGAAATCATAAATAAAAAAATTATACATAATTATTTTATCTCAAATTACAAATATAATAAAAATTGAATGGGGATGAATATTAGAAATTTGAGACCACCATTGATTTTGTAATAGATTGAATTATCTAAGAAGGATATAAAATGAAAATGCGCATAGGCTTCTGATACCGCTAACATTGGGGGGGGGTACCATTGTTTTTCTATAAATAAACACATAAACATTTTGGATTACGGTTATCACCTTTATGATACTCTCTCTATATCCCTCTACCCCCACTAATTACACTCTCTCGTCAATTCAATGATGAATCAAGAATGGAGTGTCGACTTATCGAAGTATAAGTGAGGCGACTGCTTTGGCGAGGTCGAGTATTCTAATTGAGGTCAAATTTCATTCCTTTGAACCACTAATTAATGTTTTTATTGAAAATATATTAATTGTTAAATTGTTTCAACATTTTTATTTTTTTCATTGATGGACACACTAACATAGAAATTAATCCATTCTTAGATCTCATTTATTTTTCGAGTTCTTCCTCAGCTCTTCATAATTATCATTGTTTAACTTTTAGCAGCATCAATCAACCATCAGATCATTAATCAGAGGTAGGGACTATGATGATCTCATCGTGGGGATCTCTTATCTAGTTTTGAGTTCATGATTGGGATAGATAATGCTGTCTGGTGGTCCATAGAAGGGACCACTAAAGAACTAATGTTGGCGGTGGTGCTTGGTGGAACATCGATTGACATGGGTTCAGGTGGAGGTGGCTGGGTGCGAGATGGGGTAGCCAGCCATCACGTAGAGACCATATTTGGAGATGGAGTTGAGGCTGGATGGACATATCTGTGATGGAAGGATGAGGCATTGGTGCAGTAGCCTCCTAGCACGATGGGAAGTGGTTGTACAGTGGCATTTGGAGACAGAGTATGGTGTCACCACCAAGATGTGTCTCACCAGAAAAACAGTTGGGGTGTGATTTAAATGGGCTGGTGAGTTGGATCAGTGTGTTTGGAAGCATGGAAGAGCATAGTGTCAGATGTAGGTCAGTGAGATGGAGGGTCTGGTGGTGTGGCGGTCAGGTGGGGTGATCAATTTAGGATGGTGGAGGTGAAGGGAGGTAGGTATTGTGGGGGGGGGGGTCAGCCATTCACCCCTAGATGAAAATTATAAATAAAAAATAAAATGTATATAATAATAATAATAATAATAACATTAATATTAATATTAATATTATTATTATTATTCATTCATCACCCTTAACTCATGCTTGGGGAGTCCAGTTAGTGTGTCGTCAGTGGTGACTTAACCCCATTCTGAATATGTCATTTTAAAACCATTTTGGAAAATTTACCATGATCTATGACCTACTCCCGTGAAACGATCACAATACATTAGATTTAATTTTATTATTAAATCTTGGACCCACCATAACCGCTATGTGCGACGTCCGATTGACATGTCATTTTCGATGATGTGACTCTGTCATTAAGATGGTAAATTCAAGACATTTACATATTGGTTTTGGGATCGGTTAAACTAAGAGGATGAATTTAAATGATAATAATAATATTATTATTATTATAAAACATTTTAATGGCCCTAACTCTTTAATAGAGCACCTGTGTTATATCTGGTATGCGGTGACAGAACCATGCTTCTATGATGGGGCTTTTTAGGCCATTTTGGAATGATAATAATTCCATCTTGTAGCTATGTTAACCAAACTTCGTAACTTTTATAATAATAATAATATGATTATAATTATTTGGGCTTCTTTCTTCGTACATGGCTCCAACATGGGGTATCTGATTAATGCACCATCATTGGATGTGCGACCTTGGCCTTGGATGATGTTTCCAAGATGAATTTCATGTGTTTAAACTAATTTCTTGGTTTAGGCCCCAGGGGATCTAGTTCATACAATTTTCTATGAATTTCAATTTTAAAATGGGTATCCATTTCGGATTATCGAGTAGTCGATCACATTTGTTTTTTCGTAGGGATCATAATGGCTCTATCCATATAAATTTTTTCATAATTGAGGAGAGTACCCCACATGTCGCTTTTTGATGTGAAATTTGAAAAAATGTGTCTTCTACAACAATTGTATAATTTTGGTGAATTAATAGTCGAACATGATTTCTTTTTCACATGGTTCATAATGGTGTGATCCATTTGGATGTGTGGATCATTCACTGTGATCTCATTAAATGTTGAATCATGAAAGGGATACAGTGGAGGATCTTTCCCTTGCGTTTGAAGATAAATAGTGTATTAGGTCATCATTGACACTTGTTATAGTTGATAAGATGTATGAAGTGATGTGGTCAAATGTTTTGGGGCTTCTTGGGGAGGCATGCCAAAGAAGGTGCGTTTTTTACCCTTCAAATCAAGGATCAGTGTCGTACGCTTGTCAACCTTTTGACTAGATGTGGCATGTACTCTAATGTACCATAGCATTATTAGATATAATTGATTAGGTTTTATCACCCAAAAATAGGTAGGTACAATACATGGCAATGAGGTGGAGATAAACATCTTGTGGGACCCACACTCATAATATACTCCCCTACGAATTCCTACTTCTCTCGTACCTCTTTCTTTAGGAATCTGATTTTGTCCCATGAGTTACGTATCCTGAGTGGTTTTTTTATGGAACATGATGGTTCCATCTATAGTGGCTTCCATAAAACAAATTTAGATGTTTTTAATATGACACCATCTCAGGCGACGTCTTACTATGGTAGTGATTAGGAACTGACATATGTGAGTTTTATAAGAGGTAACATCTAGAAAGGATGAACAATGTAGTTCCTCAAGACCATCTGATTAGAATCCCTCAACCTGGTAGGGCATGGGTACTCGATGACCTGGAGTGGAATCGACCATCAACCTTGGTGTGGGTTCTCTACGGCAATTATGAGGGAGGAATCCCCCTAATGTACCAGGGAATGGGTACTCTATGACAATAAGAGTGAAATTCCCCATCATTGTGGGTGTGGGTCCTCGATCAGCTACACATGAGTGGAATCTCCCTGATGCACCTGGGAGAAGGTCCTCGATGATCAAGAGGGGAATCCCCCTAACACATCAAAGTGTGGGTCCCATATGATGACTATTAGAGTTTAATACCACCTAACAAACTAGGGTGAGGATCCTCTGGTTTGGGATTACTCCTTCTGGTTTTGAATCATTATAGAGGAATGATTTGAAACTACGCTAGACTCATAAGTTATATGGGTACATTCCCCACTAGTAAATGTCCTTTGGACATGCCCTAAAGCTGTGTGGGTGAGACATACCCAACAAAAGTGGATAGTATAAAGGTTTTTTGATTGAGACCCTTTTACATGGGTGTTTAGGTAAGACATGAGGGAGTTTGGGAATTATGGGTCGTTACATCTAGGTCTATTTGTGAATCATTTCCTAGACCGAGCTGTGAGATGAAGATCCACTTACTCTATTTAATTTGGGATTATTTGACTGAGGATATATATAAATCCTATTTCACTACCCACTCCTTGGGTTTTGGTTACTCTACTTATAAGAGGGGAGAATATTCAAAGGGTATGACAGGTGAATTCCTTTTATATGTTCTTGTGAATGGCTTAGACTACTCTCCTACTATTGGTAGTGAAAACTCGATGAGAAGTTGATCTTCTCATTGTTTCTTTCTTCTTCTATTGTTGATGAGTTTAAATCACAATCATATTATGATTAGAAAATTTCTTCATTATTGTACCTTGTTATATATATTTATCGCCAATTTATTATATGTTTTTATACTTCATTGAGACTTTGGGGAATCTTATTGAGTATTTTTATACTCACCCCTACTTCAGCTTTTCCCCCACTTGGTGTGACCTTGTAGATGACAGACAGGTCAATTAGGACATCATAGGATCTTAAGGATATGTATTTCTTGGACCTTGTGGGGGCATTCATAGATTGTGATCTAGGAGTGGGGAACTCTTAGTTATTAATGTTTTCCACTTATTTCTAGTATGTATCACATTTCTTGTTGGTAATGTACTTTCCACCCTTTTCCCTTCAAATTTACTTTTCTATAATAGTGGTTTATAGACGTCAATGTATAATTTTTGGTATATGTATAGAATTGTTTTATATTTTCTTTTTACACTAAACTTTTTCATTGATTTACCTACATTTGTTAGTATAGTTACATAGAAAAAGGGCTACCCATGTTTAATGTGACTTCAATGCTTATCCCTACACCATATCCGATGTGGGCTGTGTAACACCCCAGGTAAATAAGGAATATGACATTTTCATATTTATCCATATTTGTGAATAAAATATTAATATGGCTTTAAAGGGGACGCTATGCTCGATGGCGTACCCAACACGCAACAACGAGTTTCTTGGGAATCTTACGTTGCACTCTAATAATAAAATAATATTATTTTAAATGGTAGTTAACATGTAGCCGTTGTAATGGCGGGAATCGATATAAATAACTAAAATATGATTATATAAGTTCTTAAATATTTTTACATTTATACAATAAAAGATAAAGGCTTAAAATACGGAAAGAATTCAATTTTAGGCGTATATGCCCTAGTTTTTCACTAAAGGTTCACTTATCACCTTTTGATGTTGAACCATCATTAAATATAGTTTTTTTCACTCTTAAAAATTCTTTTGGACCAAATAAAACTCTTATTAAGAATCGGGACATCAAAATTTACTTTGTGTAAATTTTTGGTATCTTTCCAATAAAGTTCATTTTTTTAATGAATAGTGTAAAATGTTGTATTTTAATTTCAAAACCACTTTTTAATGTAATTTATTTATATTATTAGATTATTTTTTTAATTTGTTTTAAAGTGAAATTAGAAAATATTTTTACCATTAAATCCAATAGTGGTCGTTGGAATCAATTTCACTTTGAAATCAGACTTAAACTAGTGTCAATCTTTTGATACTTATTGTTTCATAAAACACGCTATTTGTCATGACAGCGGGAATTAATTATTAAATTAATTAATGTGACTTATATGTTTTGAATTTTGTAAAAAGGACTTCATTTTTGAATTCAGAATATCAAATATAGGTTAGGGTGAATTTTTGGGATTTTTCTGAAAAACTTCAATTTTTGATGAATAGTGAAACCAATAAGTGGTACTTATAAAAATTGATTTTCCGTTTAAATGAAATTTTTACATCATTGTGTTTTGATTTTCAAAAATACGACATACATGGTTGTCATTATGAAGTAAAATGTGGTTGAATGAGATTAAAATAATTTTTTGGTGAATAGTAACTTATTAAGTTTTTAATCGCGATTAGAGGTAATTAGTGTAGTTTATGGTAAAAATGATATTATAAGAATGTGAAAACACCATGAAACTTGTCATACACCTATTGGTTGTATCATGTCCGACCAAGAAAATCCATTGGTCAACTTGGGGACCCCATGGATCCACTTTGGTTGGGAAATGACATAAATAACATTTTATTTAATGTAAAAGTAAAATTGACACAAACATGATATGTTTTACTAAAACAATTTTTAAGTGGGGTTATACAAGTAATATTTTTTATTATAAATATTAATTGGAAATATAACAATATTTCCTACATCATAGTATTTTTTTATAAATTTTAGACATTAAATAAATTAAATTATTTATGACATAATAATGATGCAGCGATGACATCATTATTTGAAGATTTAAATAAAATGGAAAGATAATGTAACATCTATGAACTACACATGTCCAAAACTTATTGGATGAGTCTATTTAGAAGCCTTATCACCTTATCCACGAATTATATCAATGTGGGACCTTTTGAAACCGAAACACATTTTCAAATATAGTAATATTTCTTTACTTTCCAAAAGTACCCCTCCTCTCCTCTTATAAAAGGCCCCCACCTCTACCACATTTAACACACTTCTCAAGCCTTTGGATCGGACAACCCCTGCCCATTTACTCTCTCCACATCCCTCTCCTCACCCTAGAAGATTCCCTTTGGGCAGAATCCTTTCAAAGGAAGCCTTTAGGCGCAAATCAAAAGGACTTACACTTTTAAAGGTAATTCATTCTCTCATGTTCATTTGTTTTATTTTGCTTCTACAACCCCATAAACTCTTTTTATTTACTTATTTTGTAACAACACCAGTATATTAAATATACTAGGATGTTTTTATAAGATTTATTCGAGCTACAATCTCACACAACTACATAAAATGGTTAAAGAACATACGGTTTCCGTGGATGGTGAAATTCTGCCTCCCGAAATAATGATTGTTCAATACTCATTTAACACCTTCAAAGGTGGCCATTATGATGTCAATATTTTTATATATGATATATAATATGTTTATGTTTTATTTATGCTTCTGTATTTTTCATTTTTGTCTTACCTTTATGGCTTCCATTATGGGTATACGCGATATCTTCATTTAAGGAAGTGCGGACTACCGCCCCCTCAAAGTGATTTGATTCGTTAAATACCATATGTGGGATGTATAAAGGATGGAAATATGATATTATATATGATATTATACTGGAATTATAATATACCCTTATATCATTATAATTCCATTCTATAAAATACGAAATAGAAATGAAAGTAGCGTTCATGCGTACGTACGGCTTACCGTCTCCATGAACAGTGCATTTCATTTCTTACCTCTAAATGATTATGTAATATTATAAATGCATGCATGTACTGGATATATATGACATATATGATATCTACATAATGTATAAAATTCTGGATATAATAAACATTTGGCCACACGAACAACATGTAATTGTAAGAAGTCCACTTTCGACTTAAGAACCAAATATCGGCAAAACAAATATTATTAACTTAAATGATTACATAATGTTTATGACATGGTAATAAGTGGTATAAAAGTAATAATGAACTTGAAAAAGGTTCTTAAGGAATTATAAATTAACTCAAGTTTATTATTCAGGAGATTAAAGAACGATCGAGTCAAGTCGGACCCGAGGTAAGGGATCCTACTCCTCTCTTTCTTTTTAAGTACTCTCCTTTATGTCACTTCTTTTAAGCTCCTCTTTGTAATGTTGGGGGATGTTCTTTTATATTCCTCTTGCTTTAAATTTTATTGTAATGTGATGAGATACCCTATTTGATCTCATCAATCCATATTCGGAAGTTTTATGTGGCGCCGTTAGGCTGCCGAGTTCTCGTAAGTGATTATTCATCTCACTTTTATTCCCATGAGATTTATGCTACATTTTCCACAAATTCCATTGAGTGGTATATGTACTGCCCATTTTTCTACTCTTTGTGTAATATAATTTCATTTATGAGTATTTACATCAATGATCTATTTTCCTTCTTTCATGGGGTGTATGTTTTGAAAGATACCCAAGTCAGTAAGGGAACCTTTCACCCTCCTCCTTTTTAAAAGACTTCTTTTGTTGGGTCTTTTAATTTACATATTGTTATTTTGGGATATGTTCTCATATATCCTTATTGATGTAAATTTTATGTCCAAGTGATGAGATACTCTTTTTATCTCTCATCAACTCATTTTGATGTGATGCCGTTAGGCTGTCAAGGGAACTTTTTAACCCAATTTCGATTTCTTTGGGTTCAACATGTAGTCATTGAATATGTCATCCATTGAATATGTGTGAATGACATTTTATTGTTTTACACTTAATATCCACTTATATTGGGTGTATTTATATTTTTCACACATATTTTTGAGATTGATTCGTCCTTGATTTAAGGATACCTTCTTTATAAGGGATTTCATTACATTTGTCATTTCTATTGAGGGTTCATTGTTGTTATGCACCAGTTCACTCTTATATGCTGTATATACTATACTTTGGAGTATTATATCATGAATCCATTTATTCTCATGATATTATAAAGTTTTGACTAAATGTTATTCCTCAATTATTGTATTCAAGTGCGTCTAATTTTGGTAAAACCCCTTTAACCAAAATATCGTTTTAAATGTTTTAATTATTTGTTCTTATTAATATCCATGTTATCAAAATGGTTTTAAGGATTTATTTATATGGATATTAATGTTTTAAAATTTTAAAATCTTCAAGGTGGTATGGGACACTTTGATTCAAAAATCTCATTATTAAATGATTTAAATGGTTTTGGAAATGGTTTCTTTTTGAATGGATTCATTATTTCAATATCCTAAAATGTTATATTGTTATTGAAATGTGGAAATGTTATTTTCCTTTATTCATGTTTATGTGATATGATTATGTTATGGTTCTTGGGCATTGTTATGAAGAACGGGTGGTTCCGTGATAAACTAAGGGCGGGTGAGCCCGATATAGCTCTCCAATGCATTGGGTAACGCGAAGGAGTGAAACGTTAAGGTTTCTCCAAAGAGATTTAGGGAATATACTGTGATGGGTATTCCAAACGTAACCAAGAGGGTTACTCCCTACGTAAGAATGTTATGAATGCCTCAAGTTACCTTTATGTCTTATGTTTTCTATGATTTATTCATGAATTGATATGCCTATGTTTTATGGGTAAAGTATGATTTCATTCTTATGTATATATGAACTCATGTTTCTTTCCATATTTTTATAACCCTTACTGAGCTTTTTATGCTCATCCCAAGTTTTTGAAATGCTTTTCACAGGTCAAGGGAAAGGTACATGATGTGATGATAGTGTCAAGGATGTGTCAAGAAAGAATCCGTGTTTTATTTTAAATAGGTTTCCATTGATGGGAATAATGAATATTGTCTTTTATGTAACCACCTTGTTTAAATGTGGAATGTAATGCAAGTTTCATGATCTAATTCTCTAAAACTCTAAACCTGAAAAGATCCTCAATGTGTAATCTTGTAATAACTCAAGATTAAGTAAGGTTTAAGGCTGGGGCCTTATAGTTGGTATCAATGGTCGGTTTAGATAACTTTAGAGGTTAGGGTATTCTTTAAGCATAAGTGACATTACCATAATGGTTAGGATTTCAAAAAGTGTCCTAGTTTTAGATAAAGTGAATGAGTAAGTATATCTTAGTGTTTACCTTCCTCGTTAGTACATGATGGTTTTGTTGATATACTCACACTGACCTTTTTGGTTTTAGTAAATGGCTGGATCTAGCAGGCACCAAAGAGACAACAGGTTTGAAGGAAACTGTGGTGGTTCTTTGATTAAGATACTAGATAAAATGGATGATTCAATGAGGAAACTCGTGGTTGTTCTAAACCAAATATCAAGGAGTCATGATCAACCACTTCAACCTTGGTGAGTTCTCTAATGCATCATGTATGAGATGGCCAACCCGATGTGGAAATTCAGGTAATAATTATTAAGGTAACCATTAGGGTTTATATGATACTTAATTTTTAGGTAATTATGGGTTACTCTATGATATGATGGAAAATGAAAGGAATGAGATAAACTTGAGGTTAAAATATGTTATGATTATTCTTGAAGATTTTATATCATTTTGGGGAATGTTTTAAGAATTATATAGTTTTGGAAAAAGGACAACACGCAGACCGTGTGACAACCCGTCGCGTCGGACAATGCTGCGGGAATCGAACCCACAACCAAAGTGCGGCTGGTATTTATCGCCTACCACTGGACTACGTGAAGTCCCTGGTTATTTTGACTGATTCTTTTTAGTTATATGATTTTATGAATTAAGAGTAATTTTATTTTGGATTATTTATGAAAATGAATAACCTATCATGGAGAATATGTGATTAGGTTAATTACTTTTTAATACGAGACTTTAGGAGCAACTGATGTTGCTTGGAGATAAATGTTACGATTTATCTTGGAAGACTATGTCACTAAATCCTTAAAATATTTGGGTTTCAATCTTATATTGGTTTACTTTGAAGAATTTTATGGACAAATTGTTTATCGGATGGTCCTCGTTGAACTTTGGGTTTTTTTGGAAAAATTTTGAGATTAAGAATATATTTTCTTTTTATAAGGGGTTATCCTTTTCTGGATTATCTGATCTTGTACTAACCTTTTTGGTTTTGGTTTTGGTTAAAGCCTAAATACATGGTATGTATATAGTTCTCTTTTGGGGATTAGGTGATTCTCTAGAAGTTGATTATAGTACTCTTAATGCGAACAAGTCTCCCTAAATACTCGTCTTTTGGAAAAAATATGAGTTTGATTAAGGAATCTAGTAAAAGTTGAAAGTCCACATGATAAGTGATTATGTTTCCTTATGAATAAATTCCTCAATAAAAAGTAACTTAAAACAAAAATGTTGTCTATTAACTTTTCCTAGTTGGGAATCGAATACCGTTTAACCCATCAGAAGTTTGTGATTTTCTCGTGGTTAACTTTCTCCTAAACATGTTTTCTATCACTCTCCATCAGATATTGACCCTTTGTTTTTTCCTCCATGTCCATATTTTCATACTTAGAATCCTAGTATGGGTTAACTCGGGTGACCTCTGTGCTTATCTTTCTTTATTTTAAAGTGATTGTTTTACCGACTCTTGTTCCGATGTGGGACGTTCAAGGATGTTTCCAAGCGCAATTTTAAAATTGCGAGGACGTAATTCCCAAAAGGGGGGAAGGATGTAACACCCCAGGTAAATAAGGAATATGACATTTTCATATTTATCCATATTTGGGAATAAAATATTAATATGAGTTTAAAGGGGACGCTATGCTCAATGGCGTACCCAACACGCAACAACGAGTTTCTTGGGAATCTTACGTTGCACTCTAATAATAAAATAATATTATTTTAAATGGTAGTTAACATGTAGCCGTTGTAATGGCGGGAATGAATATAAATAACTTAAATATGATTATATATGTTCTTAAATATTTTTACATTTATACAATAAAAGATAAAGGCTTAAAATACAGAAAGAATTCAATTTTATGCGTATATGCCCTAGTTTTTCACTAAAGGTTCACTTATCACCTTTTGATGTTGAACCATCATTAAATATAGTTTTTTTCACTCTTAAAAATTCTTTTGGACCAAATAAAACTCTTGTTAAGAATCGGGACATCAAAATTTACTTTGTGTAAATTTTTGGTATCTTTCCAATAAAGTTCATTTTTTTAATGAATAGTGTAAAATGTTGTATTTTAATTCAAAACCACTTTTTAATCTAATTTATTTACATGATTAGATTATTTTTTGAATTGTTTTTAAAGTGAAATTAGAAAATATTTTTACCATTAAATCCAATAGTGGTCGTTGGAATCAATTTCACTTTGAAATCAGACTTAAACTAGTGTCAATCTTTTGATACTTATTGTTTCATAAAACACGCTATTTGTCATGACAGCGGGAATTAATTATTGAATTAATTAATGTGACTTATATGTTTTTAATTTTGTAAAACGGACTTCATTTTCGAATTCAGAATATCAAATATAGGTTAGGGTGAATTTTTGGGATTTTTCTGAAAAACTTCAAATTTTGATGAATAGTGAAACCACTAAGTTGTACTTATAAAAACTGATTTTCCGTTTAAATGAAATTTTGCCATCATTGTGTTTTGATTTTCAAAAATCCTACATACATTGTTGTCATTAAGAAGTAAAATTTGGTTCAATGAGATTAAAATAATTTTTTGGTGAATAGTAACTTATTAAGTTTTTAATCGCGATTAGAGGTAATTAGTGTAGTTTAAGGTAAAAATGATATTATAAGAATGTGAAAACACCCTGAAACTTGTCATACACCTATTGGTTGTATCATGGCTGACAAGGACAAGCCATGGGTCAACTTGGGGACCCCATGGATCCACTTTGGTTGGGAAATGACATAAATAACATTTTATTTAATGTAAAAGTAAAATTGACACAAACATGATATGTTTTACTAAAACAATTTTTAAGTGGGGTTATACAAGTCATATTTTTGATTATAAAAATTCATTTGAAATCTAAAAATATTTCCTACATCATAGTATTTTTTTATAATTTTTAGACATTAAATAAATTAAATTATTTATGACATAATAATGATGCAGCGATGACATCATTATTTGACGATTTAAATAAAATCGAAAGATAATGTAAAATCTATGAACTACACATGTCCAAAACTTATTGTATGAGTGTATTTAGAAGCCTTATCACCTTATCCAAGAATTATATCAATGTGGGACCTTTTGAAACCGAAACACATTTTCAAATATAGTAATATTTCTTTACTTTCCAAAAGAACACCTCCTCTCCTCTTATAAAAGGCCCCCACCTCTACCACATTTAACACACTTTTCAAGCCTTTGGATCAGACAACCCCTTCCAATTTACTCTCTCCACATCCCTCTTCTCACCCTAGAGGATTCCCTTTGGGCAGAATCCTTTCAAAGGAAGCCTTTAGGCTCAAATCAAAAGGAGTTACACTTTTAAAGGTAATTCATTCTCTCATGTTTATTTGTTTTATTTTGCTTCTACAACCCCCTAAACTCGTTTTATTTACTTCTTTTGTAACAACACCAGTATCTTTAATATACTAGGATGTTGTTATAAGATTTATTCGAGCTACACTCTCACAAAACTACATCACATGGTTAAAGAACATATGGTTTCCGTGGATGGTGAAATTTTGCCTCCCGAAACGATGATTGTTCAATACTCATTTAACACCTTAAAAGGTGGCCATTATGATGTCACTATTTTTATATATGATATATAATATGTTTATGTTTTATTTATGCTTCTGTATTTTTCATTTTTGTCTTACCTTTATGGCTTCCATTATGGGTATACACAATATCTTCATTTAAGGAAGTGCGGACTACCGCCCCCTCAAAGTGATTTGATTCGTTAAATACCATATGTGGGATGTATAAAGGATGGAAATATGATATTATATATGATATTATACTGGAATTATAATATACCCTTATATCATTATTATTCCATTCTATAAAATACGAAATAGAAATGAAAGTAGCGTTCATGCGTACGTACGGCTTACCGTCTCCATGAACGGTGCATTTCATTTCTTACCTCTAAATGATTATGTAATGTTATAAATGCATGAATGTACTGGATATACATGACATATATGATATCTACATAATGAATACAATTCTGGATATAATAAACATTTGGCCACACGAACAACATGTAATTGTAAGAAGTCCACTTTCGACTTAAGAACCAAATATCGGCAAAACAAATATTATTAACTTAAATGATTACATAATGTTTAGGACATGGTAATAAGTGGTAATAAAGTAATAATGAACTTGAAAAAGGTTCTTAAGGAATTATAAATTAACTCAGGTTTATTATTCAGGAGATTAAAGAACGATCGAGTCAAGTCGGACCCGGGGTAAGGGATCCTACTCCTCTCTTTCTTTTTAAGTACTCTCCTTTATGTCACTTCTTTTAATCTCCTCTTTGTAATGTTGGGGGATGTTCTTTTATATTCCTCTTGCTGTACATTTTATTTTAATGTGATGAGATACCCTATTTGATCTCATCAATCCATATTCGGAAGTTTTATGTGGTGCGGTTAGGCTGCCGAGTTCTCGTAAGGGATTTTTCATCTCACTTTTTTTCCCATGAGATTTATGCTACATTTGCCACAAATTCCATTGAGTGGTATATGTACTGCCCATTTTTCTACTATTTGTGTAATATACTTTCATTTATGAGTATTTACATCAATGATCTATTTTCCTTCTTTCATGGGGTGTATGTTTTGAAAGATACCCAAGTCAGTAAGGGAACCTTTCACCCTCCTCCTTTTTAAAAGACTTCTTTTGGTGGGTCTTTTAATTTACATATTTTTATGTTGGGATATGTTCTCATATATCCTTATTGATGTAAATTTTATTTCCAAGTGATGAGATACTCTTTTTATCTCTCATCAACTCATTTTGATGTGATGCCGTTAGGCTGTCAAGGGAACTTTTTAACCCAATTTCGATTTCTTTGGGTTCAACATGTAGTCATTCAATATGTCATCCATTGAATATGTGTGAATGACCTTTTATTGTTTTACACTTAATATCCACTTATATTGGGTGTATTTATATTTTTCACACATATTTTTGAGATTGATTTGTCCTTGATTTAAGGATACCATCTTTATAAGGGATTTCATTACATTTGACATTTCTATTGAGGGTTCATTTTTGTTATGCACCAGTTCACTCTTATATGGTGTATATACTATCCTTTGGAGTATTATATCATGAATCCATTTATTCTCATGATATTATAAAGTTCTGACTAAATGTTATTCCTCAATTATTGTATTCAAGTGCCTCTAATTTTGGTAAAACCCCTTTAACCAAAATATCGTTTTAAATGTTTTAATTATTTGTTCTTATTAATATCCATGTTTTCAAAATGGTTTTAACGATTTATTTATATGGATATTAATGTTTTAAAATTTTAAAATCTTCAAGGTGGTATGGGACACTTTGATTCAAAAATATCATTATTAAATGTTTTAAATGGTTTTGGAAATGGTTTCCTTTTGAATGGATTCATTATTTCAATATCCTAAAATGTTATATTGTGATTGAAATGTGGAAATATTATGTTTCCTTTATTCATGTTTATGTGATATGATTATGTTATGGTTCTTGGGCATTGTTATGAAGAACAGGTGGTTCCATGATAAACTAAGGGCGGGTGAGCCCGATATAGCTCTCCAATGCATTGGGTAACGCGAAGGAGTGAAACGTTAAGGTTTCTATGAAGCGATTTAGGGAATATACTATGATGGGTATTCCAAACGTAACCAAGAGGGTTACTCCCTACGTAAGAATGTTATGAATTCCTCAAGTTACCTTTATGTCTTATGTTTTCTATGATTTATTCATGATTTGATATGCATATGTTTTATGGGTAAAGTATGGTTTCATTCTTATGTATATATGAACTCATGTTTCTTTCCATATTTTTATAACCCTTACTGAGCTTTTTATGCTCATCCCAAGTTTTTGAAATGCTTTTCACAGGTCAAGGGAAAGGTACATGATGTGACGATAGTGTCAAGGATGTGTCAAGAAAGAATCCGTGTTTTATTTTAAATAGGTTTCCATTGATGGGAAGAATGAATATTGTCTTTTATGTAACCACCTTGTTTAAATGTGGAATGTAATGCATGTTTCATGATCTAATTCTCTAAAACTCTAAACCTGAAAAGATCCTCAATGTGTAATCTTGTAATAACTCATGTTTAATTAAGGTTTAAGGGTGGGGCCTTATAGGCTGGCTGGGGGTAGTTGTAGCTCGAGCCATTTCATGGGACGGATCGTGAAAACAAGGTATCAGAGGTAGTTCGGCCCATGGGATGTGGTTCAGAAGTTTCTCTAAAATGTCCTAGGTTGGGTTTAGGGAAAACAATTTTTTTTTATTCTGTGTGTCCCTCAGGAGGGGGAGTCTAGTGATAGTATGGGTGGTTGACATATATATTCACCGATATCTGAATTACACACTTATCAACTCGTAACCCTAAGACACTTGTTGTAGGGAACATTGGTACATGATTCATATAGTTTAATGTCTTTTAGTATCCTTCATTATTAAACTCCCCATAATTGTTGATATATATATATATATGATCATCAGACCATATTACTCCTTGATAATATTCATGATGTCTCTACGATGACATTCAACAAAATATTAGCTCTAGTTTTTTAAGATGACCCTACGAGTAATGAGGCCTCATTTTAAGAGCCATCGTGTTATCCCATTCATCCATGTAGGTAGGTAGTAGATCCTCCACCAATTAAGCAGTAGAAATCCCCAAAAACGTAGGATGAGGATGTGCGCTGGCTGAGAGTGCATTTTGTGTAAAAGTGATAGAGACTATTGAGGTTCTGTGGTGAGCGAGACACTCAGGCCGCACAGTTTTCATTGGAGTCATTGGTTCAACTCTTTAGGAATGATATTACACTAACATATAATATAGTGGCGTTGAAATCTAGTATTTTCCACGTATCATATCACTGTAAGTGGTGTATTGGTTTCTCATATTCAGGATGATTCGGTACTCTCATGGGATCACCTCCAAGCAGTTGTTCTATGAGGAGTGCTACCCTTCCTTACACATCATTTCAAAGCCTTTTATAGTTTCGTCATGGAGTTATTATGGTCATTGAGTACGCAACATGGTTCATATAGCTGGGATTCTACTCTATTAACATGATACATGATGGCAATATCCGAACACAGATGTTTGGGAATTGACTCTATTGAAAGATATATGCTATTGTAGTAACCTTGTGCATCCTAACTTATTTCGACATGATCGAACAGGAATGGTGATAGAAAAATTTCTACCATATTGACACCATATAGCTGGTGGTGGTAGTGAATGAAAAAAAATCTACATGTCTACCAAAACCAGTCAGTGTCAGTCAAAGAGATCTTGAAACTGGTGGTTGTGTAGCACCGTCTATATGGGAATCCACTAGTGGTATTAGTACAATTCATGTTTTGGTTATTACTCTTCTACGAAGTGGTTCAAATATTCATAGGTTATACAACATTTTTTTCACATCTAGCCTCTCGAGGTTGGGAGATATTAGTCACATGCCCTATTCACCAGTATCATTCATGCTCAACATCATGTAATGATACAACAATTTTCTTGTACATGTTTGGTTAATGGATACCCCATTAATATAATGGAGTCACTCTCTATTTAGTACTATATGTGGTAGTCTTATCCATGATAATGTAGGGAAGTGGTATTCTGGGGGAGCCCTTTGTGGTTTTTTCAGACCACTAGAGTTCCAGGTACGTCTACACCCAGAGAGACTCTAACCCACGACAACGATGGTGGTTATGAATTCTTACTGGACTATGACTTCAATATTGTCAATTATTCATTAAATGGAATTGATTTAATATATTTCTTCATTAGGAAGTCCCATGCTCACTTAGTGAATGATGCTTAGGAGAGGTTAGCTTTACTGTAGCTGACATTGGTGGAGTATGAGGGTAATGTTGACTTCGATAAATGGTGTTGAATCCTTATCTTCTGTTGCATGTAAGAGAGTCTCTATTGTGAGATATCAACTATAAAATACTGCATGACCATATATCCTTTAATGATTCACCATATGAATATTTTTAATGGTATAATGATGAAAACTTGTTCCAGATACAAGTGATGATTCCAATTATGGAGTGACATGTAGATGTTTGACTGGGGAGGCATACTATCTGCTGATTTTATTATATCTATTTAGGTTTGTACAAGGAGATGTCGAGGTTTCATTCTGACTTACCAAACCCCTAATATCTTGACTGGGTGGATGACATCTTTCCTGTGTCACACCTAAGGAGATGCATGTGATTTACTATTCACATTGTTAACAGGAGAGTACTTTAGAAATATTTACCATCATTTTGTTTTGCATGCTTTTCCATTATGAAAATGTGTTGTTTTTCATGGATTATGGGACGCAGTTGTGAGCTCATTATTCTGAGTTTTTTGGCCTACTTTTTCTTTTGAGTGAAAAAATAATGAAGTGGGGAATGGTTTAGAGACCTTGTTTTTGTCTTGTAGGACATTGAAATGTTTCTAAGAATATTTCAAGAGCTAGGTGCCGAGATGAAATTGTTTTCTATGTATGGGTGTTCCTAGAAGAAATTATATAACAAATACTACATGTAGTTTATAGAATAAAAATGTTGGAAATGAAATATCTCTTAAACAGTAACTGAGATTATAAATTTGAATCCATTTTTGATTCCAGAACGTGGAGTTTACCCAAGATAGGGCATAACATTTTTCAGCATGGGACATATGTGTTACAAGTCGCCTAGGGGAAAATCATTAATAAAATAACTAAAATTAATTATTTTTTCACAAAAACCAAATAATATAAATTTTCAAATAGGAGTCGGATTGGAAATTTGATACTGGCCTTGAGTTTGCAATGGGTTGTTTTACATAAGTATAAAATAAAAAGGGAGGGTGTGGTAGTTTATATTCTGTAACCATTAGCATGGGTTTCATAGTTTTATATAAATAATCCCTTAATTATATAGGATTAGGGTTTATCCCCTTATACTTTATCTCTCTCTATCTCTCTATCTCTGTCTATACCCCACCAATCTCTCTCTCATACCTTCTTTTAAGAATTAAGAAAAGGTCGTCAATAGATCAATGAAGAACCATGGAGAATGCATTGGCGACATCATGTGGTCGAATCAATGTAGGATTTCATTCCCATGAAAATTTGATGGATTTTTTAATTGAAAATCATTTCCTTGTTATTTTTTTCATAGTTTTTATTATAATCATTGATGGCCACACTAACATAGCCATTGATCCATGCTTATATCCTGTTTATTTTGGGTCTTCTTTATTTTCTCTTCACAGTTATTGTTATTTAAAATTTAGATGTATCAATGGACCCCCAGATCATCTATTAGAGGAAGGGGTTGTGATTCTCTCATCACTAAGATCAATGATCTAGTTTTTGTTTCACAACATGGTGAGATAAAATGGTCCAGTGGTGCACGACAGGGAAGATTACATCTTGTAATACATGTGGAGGCTTCAAGTGAAATAATTTATGTGATTCTCCCTCCTGTGAATCAATCCAAAATATGTGATTTAATGACCATGATATGTGTCATGGTTCCAGACAGGTGAAAGAAATTAATCCCAGCCTCCTCACAAATATACAGACACATGGGAGTATAGAGGTAATACCAAACATCTCATAATGGAAATCCATCAATTATCATGAGTCTTTAAACACGAAGTCATGACACCTCAAATTGACAAAGTTTTTAAGGAAGATTTATATTATTGGGAAGAAACATGGTCATATATTGAGTAGTATTGATGAAATTAGTGTACCTTTTTTAATAAAAAAGAACTAAAACAGGGGGTGGGTTTTAAAACATTTTTATAAAATGAATGAAAAAATGTAAAGAGTTTAATATATGAAAAATAAATTTATTTTAAAAAATATATGACATTTATTTGATTATGGTTATGTTAATATAAAAATTTAAATGTTTTTTTCATAATTAATTATTAGGTTTTAGTGTAACCCTTTGTTTTAGGGTTAACCAATATATTGGGTACCCACAAGCCTCTTAAAATGATGCACATAGTAGTAAACGTTGACATAAAAATAATTTAGTCATGATACAACCCCTTATAAGGATTTATGGTATGAAAAATAAAATAGAAATCTCAAATATTTTTGAATGAGGATGAATCTTATGTTGTCCAATCGAAACAACACATGGAGCACACTTAAATTCCTTCGATCAGTTTGGAAATTAAAAATGATTCAGTTAAAAGTATCAAAACAAGTTATGATATATATAAATGAATAATTTCCAACTATAATATAAAACAATATTTTAGGTAATTATGTGTTTTTACTCCCTCTTCATGTGTGTAGCTCCCTCCCAATGATCACCCACTGATTAGCTCAACATCCGGAGGAGGATGAAGCTTGGGTGGTTCTCCTTTTTCATAATTGACCTTCCTTAGAGGATAGAGAGATCTAGAAAATACCTTGCAATGAGTGGACATATATGGAACTCAAAAGTGGCATAACCTCAATCCCTTGGCTGAACATGAAAATGGGGTACCCACGGTTCACATTTATTTACAAAATGGGATGTGCTTTTGGGAAACAAGAATTATAGTTACCACTTATGTCATTGTTTTGGACTAGTAAACAACCATATGAATGCTTGGAAGAAATATGAGATTTTATTAAATTCTTATTTACAATTGTTTTATAAATTTGGTGTTCATTAGACATCATTGTTTGAATATACTGTCAAAATATAGAACTTAGCATTTGAATTTGGGTAGATTATATCACTTTGAAAATTTAGTTAAGATGGGCCCCTTAATTAAATATTTTGTATTTGGTTTCTTGAGATGATTTGTACCCCATGTAATTTTGGATAATACCTATAAATTTATTCCCTTTTTATGCCTTTATTTCCCACAATGTTCCAAATGATAGATAGGTTTCCTAGGGATTTCCTTGTAGTTTGGACTATTTTCCTTCTGTATCATCTTCAAAGACTACAAATTACCTCCAAAAATAATTAATATACAAAAACAAGTTACATATCCCTTAATAATGTTAATAAATGTTAAATTATTGAATAATACATGATGTTAAATATTTTATAGTATTTTGAATTTACAAACAAAATCATCTTAATAAATTAAATGCACATCCATGTGTGCACTGTGTGCACCCGTGGATGTTCCATCATCGAATGACACCCTCCAAATTACTTGAAAGACTAAAAAAAATTTATATTCAATCCAACTCTTCTTTTCACTAAACCCATCAATATCACATAATCTCAAAAGGTGAGAATGATGTTTTTTTAAGACAAGGGATGCTTTCTGAAACAACTTTCAATCCTCACCACAAAACACCATATTTCATATAAAAAACCCAAATCAAAATCTGACCATCTTAGCATAGAAATTAAAAGGGTAAATATCACACAAATCCTCTCATTTCACATTGAAACCCTAATTTACATTTGACCAGGAATATTTAACAGCTATGTACATAATCATAACTGATGATTTAATTCAAATTCATTTTTTATTAAATTATAGTATCAAGATAAATCATCAATAAATTTAATAAGTTCACCAGTAGGGTGAAAACCATACATAAAAATTTACTAAACAAGATTGACCACTCAATCAAATAGATTGGGCTTAAGCATGATTAAACATAAATATGAATTAATTCAATAGCTATTTTATCTAGTTATAAAAATATAGAAACACCATAAAAGACTAATTTGATATACCATGAAGCAAATAATCATGTTCCAATGATAATTGAAGTTACCCAAGTACCAATTAATTGCTTCGGAGAGGAATGAGATAGAAACACATACCTCAATATTGTGAAAACATGACCCCGCTTTTGTGGAAGGTTGAACCGATCCTTGAGGTCCCTTCACATACCATATAACAACGAGAAAAACACACAATCAAACCCCATGTTTAGTGTGTGGAAAAAATGATGCAAAAAAACTCAAAAATTATGAAATAAAAATAAATATAGGAGGATATTGGTGAGGAAGAGAATGACTACAAGTGATGTCAGCTACAGCACCAGTGAAGGAAGGTGAGGCTAGGAGGGGAGGTCCACTCGAAGCGCGGAGGGGCTGGCTAGTCGGAGGTGTGGAAGGAGGGAGACGCGGGGGTGTTGGTTGACTGGAGGCATAGAAGGAGGGCGGGTATAGCTTCCTCCATAGTGGTGTGGATCATGGGCGGACCAATAGGGGATCCAAATGCTTTCAGAGGGTAGGGAATGTGTGGAGTGGGATACAGTGAGGCCGAGAGCAGACCATGAGTGTGATAGGTGGAGGCAGGATATGCTATCAGAACAAAGGGATGAGAGCGGAGGGGTGTGTGGCAAATCTATGCGCAGAAGGTGGAAGTAAATTATTCTTATGTATAATGATATAGTGATAGCTTATGGCTCATATGAACGTTCACTAAAAAAAATTATCAAAATCTTTTTTTATATATATCTAATGTAATTTTTTATTTACTTATATAGATTATAACTTTTATTGATGTAGGTGTGAAATATATATTTTTTATAATATTATAATGTATATATTAACCATGAAGTAGTTCAATATCGACCATATAAGTTATATGGAGATGATAAATGATTATGACTACGCAATAAATGAACCCCCCCCCCCCCCCAGATGGTGAACAAGGGGTTTTTATTTTTGATCTGAAACTGTAATTCTATATCATATATGTTGAGGATCAAAAATGATCCAAAATTTATTTTTTTGAAAACGTTGTACGTTCAAATATTGATGTAATGGGATAAATTTTACTTGCTCAAATTATTTGCAAACTATCAATCCATGTATAGATTAAAGAGGCATATAATGAATATATATAACTACTAAAGATGCTAATAAATATTCATTTTTCCAACCCTTATTAAGATGGATTAATATGTTTTAGGCTATGAGAATATGTGTCATTAATACCATACATGATGAAGTAGTTACATGAAGAATCTCACATATCATTATTCTCAATTCATTATCATACTATGTAGATTTATAGATATTTGAATGAGTTTTTATGGTTGAAAGATATTAAGGCAGGAATTTTAGAGTATATATCCCAGTAATTAGTATGAAAAAAAGTTATGGATGTGTGGAATAAATATGTGGGGATATTATAATCTTTACAGATACCTATATATAAATGGTAAAATGACACAATGGATTGTGTCATCAGACTGGACAAAAAACTAAAGGGTATCATGTTATTTCCATTGTATTTTTCAACTTTGTGAATGTAGTAGATTTCATTTATATTATAGAATATTCGCTTCTCGATCATATTGCACAGATATACAATAATTATGTGCTATGGTTGAATGGAGTACCACATTATTTTGAATCTAATCGAGATGATTGGTATACCACATTGATCTAGAGGGTATTTAAGTGTGATCTGTATTTAGAGTTGTATATCAATAATACCTATCATCCACAGATATATTTATAGTCTAAGGGAACCATAAAAATAATGGAGGATATTTGAATATATCATTCACGTCATTTAAATGGTTTTTGGGATAAAAAATTACCAATATCAAATTATCATTCATGAAGGGATATCACTTGAGAAGTAAATTGTATTTTTCTAAATCCATCTATACAGAATGTTAGTCTAATTTAGTAGTACATCATGGCATCTAAGAGTCAAAAAATGATTTTTGTGACAATCATTGGGGGATATCTTATTCAATTCTTCTGAAAATGTTTTCTTCAAAATTTGTCCATTGAATATGGTAATGAAGTTATGAATGAATGAAAATAATGTCCACATTTAAAATGGTTACATTGAGATTCATAATCTTGTAAGGAATCTATCATATTTCATATCACCTTCACTAAGCCTATCTCAAGTTGATTATGTTTTCCAAGTATATCTTATGAGGATTTAGAAAACATATTTTTAGAATGTAGAAAATATTGTTAATTTATAACCATAAAATGATCTTTCCAATGAATAATAACCTCTATAAATATTGTATCACAGAGATGATGTTTTAGGAAATAGTATTAGTCACCTCATTAATGTTATTAAAAGTAATATCAAATTTTATAAATCTATATAGGATCCCATGGATGTAGTCAAAAAAATATATAATGAAATATTTTTTTATAGAGATGGAATTTAGTGGGAGAAATACATTTTTGGGGATTATAATGCCCCCATAATTTTATATGTACATATTTTGAAATGAAATTATTTTATTCTATAACTTTACTTACATGAAACCTCAAGTCTAAAGTAACCCTTATATAATATTATTTTATAATATAGTCATTAGATTGGAGGGTATGAAAAGAATTAACCAAATTATGAAATGAATTTATAATGGTTTTGGAAGATAAAATGTAATTAACTGCAACTCAATTTTAATAAAATAATTTAATGGTAAAATGACTCAATTTTTAAAGAAACATATTTTTGATATATTATGTAATATTTTCTAATCAATTTATTTTAATCATTTTATAATGATTATGTTAATATAATTTTATTATAATTTATTTTAATAAATTAATTAAAATTAAAAAAATTACTTACCGAACATTCATGAATGATGATAAAATTAGTTAAAGGTAAAAATAGTTATTCATCATAAATATTTTTAATTTTTCAAACAGTGTTTTTATCTTAATAAATTAAAAACAATTAACCTTTATTGATGTATTTAATGAAATATATATATATACTATAATGTGAATAAAATATTTTAAAATTCAATTTATTATTTTTACTTGTCATGTAATGAAAATAAATTCAGTTTTATGATGGACACCACATTTTATAAAATACATGGTTTTGTTGTGTTCTAGATGCTTATTTTGAATATATTTATTTTAAACCATACAAATGTTATTTGAAAAAATGGATTTAAATTTTTAAATATTCATGTAAATTTTCATTAATGATCCCTCTTTAATATTTATTTCAAAATGAGTTGTTATTTTATTCCACTCTTGTCATGACCCATCCACGGGGCCCATGTCGTGACTTGCCTAAGCCCGCCTTCCATAGGCTAGGGGCTGGTGACTAGCACCAAAGGCAAATTCCTGATAAAAAGGGAAGGAACTGCCTTTAAACCAGTTACACACATAGTATGAACACAAGCAGTAGACGAAAAAATTACTAATATAGAAAATAATGGTTTGCTAAAAGTAAGTGGGCCAGTGTACAAACCCAACTAAACAAAAAGTACAAGTAAAAAGGGTAAAATAGCTCATGGATCATCCACCGAGGAATCCTATCTGAAGGGTCAGTAAAAAACATGGACAACTCCTACCTGAGGTACATCCTGTCTAGTCCAGCTACAAGCAGCCTCCTGTCCATCTCCCTCAGCCTCGATCACTGCTGACCGTCATCTGCACAGAACACAACTAGGTGCGGGTGAAGCTCTTGCAGGGGTGAGTATTACAATACTCAGTAGGGGATCCCGAGACCCCTAAAGGTCTCCCAGAATCCAGTAATGATAAATCAACGTAGTAAGATACATTCATTAATTATCATCCATCCCATCTTAGGTATATTCTGATACATATACAAAAGTTACCAACCACAGTCCTGCTCCAACACATGATCCCTAGCACAACCCAATCCACAATAGATGTAAATTAAATCACCTCGATGATAATGATTTAAAGATAATACTCATCATAAAAAGGTATAAAACATATGAAGAAGGGTAGATATGATTAGTTGTTGCCTCTAAATCATCTCCTTTGTCAAACCCACGTAGGATCCGGGAACAATATCAGTGATGTCGAACCCATGTAGGATCTTGGTACAGAAGTAATCACTGTCTAACCCATGGAGGATCCTAGTACAGATGTCACCACTATTGATCCCAAGGATTATCATAGTACAGAAGTCATCACTATTGAACCCACAGAGGATCCTGGTACAGTATCATTGTAGTCGAACCCACGAAGGATCCAGTCATCTCATTCGCAGCCAGCCATAGGGTTCCCGCACACAACATGATCGAATCATGGAGGGTCTTCTCCTCAAGACAACTTTTGATACATCAACTACCAAAAATTATTGAGTTGATGTATCTTTTTGTTCCGTATCACCATAAAGAACCCAACATGACAGACGACGCGTCAATCAGACGACCGGTCTGTGAGTTATTGGCGTTTCTGTTTCAGGGGCCTGATTGGTTTTTAGGTTCAAACCATCATGGACATACCCCAACTGCATCCAAACCATTAGTGGAGTATTCCAAATGAATCTCCTCGTTCTGAGAATCCCATTTTCGTAGATTGTTCGTCAATCGGACACCCATAGCCCAAAATACGGTCTAAAAGGTGGAAATTTCCATAGCAGGTCCAGGTCCGGTCCGACTCAGTCGGACCGACATAGCCTGACCCAGTCTGAACCAGGGTCTGACCCGGTCTGCGGGTGCGGCCCGACTCGAGTGGTCAGCCTGGCCCAAGTGGGCATCCCAAACCAGTAGAGCATCCCAACCCAAAGGCATGACCCAGCCCGATGGTGCGGCCCGACCTGAGGGTGGCCCGACCCATGGAAGGCCGACAGAAGGGTGTCCCGGCCGTCGTGGTCGGGCCTGTGGCGGCCCGACCCGTGGTGGCCTGGTCGATCACACGTGAGAGGGGGGTGCCCCCCCCCCCCCCCCCGATTATTGAAGATAACCAGCACATTTCATCGGTTCAGGAGCATCGGGACACGGGTTTCCCCCGCTTGACCGGTTCTACAGAGGCCGACCTGACCGGCCGCCACCGCTCCTCCACCATTGCGTGACCACGTCACGGTCATCTTACCCTCCTCGCGGCGTTATGGCTCTGCACCACTACCATTGCGGGTCGACCTCACAACGACCTTCTACTCCACCGCGCGACGCGACTGTGCCCCGCTTCTTCATCTGTCGTAGCCCTCCCAGCCACGGTTCTTCTCTAATGTGGTGCGACGGTGCCGCATCCCTTTGCCACGGCCCAACCTGGCCACGGTTTCGCGCCTCCGGCACGGCGCAGTGTTATGGCGCTGCACCTCTTTCATCTGTCGCGGTCGTCCTGGCCCTTGTTCTTCTCTAGTGTAGGGTGATGGCACCATGCCCTTCCGCCTTCGCTTCCGATGTCTACCAAACAAGAACCAACAAAGGGACGTTGGGCCGTGTTTTTTCGGCCAGCGCCTTCTGCATTAGGTGATAACAATTGTTCAATGTCGAACCATAATAAACGATGAAGATCAAGGATTTAATTTCATCACAATAAACCCCTGCCTCAATTTTGGTGATCATCAATGGACTCATGGAAGATGGATGTCATTCCATCAATGTTGGAAGAGGAAGATAGGTACTCATCATTGGCATATGGTGTTCGAAGGTGACGAAGTTGAAGATGATGTCTGCGTTCATCGTGGGCGTCGCTTCCCTTCCATACCCTGTTTAAAGAAGGAAGAAGTTGATGCTTGACGTTCTTTGGATATGAGGGGCGTTCTTCGTTGGAATAAGTCATTTTCCAAGAATTCGAAAGCCCCACCAAAGTGAATGACCAACCAAAATAATATAATATCTTCTCTATTATTTTATTGTTTCCATTCATTCAAAAAAGACTATTAAAGTTTTTATAAAGATAATTAATTGTATACATTAATTAAACTTTAGGTGTGTTGGCACTATTATGGATAAAATGAAGAGGCTCCACAATAAATTGGGATTTCCAAGGGTTAAAGGGGATTTAATAGGGTTTGATGCTTGTGTGAGAACAACCTTATAACATCCTCTTAAGGGAGGTTAGGGTGTGGTCAGCCCAACCTATAACATCAACTTGGTGGTTTTAACCACCAATCATATACAAACATGCTACACATATTTTTATTTGATTTTATTTAGAAAGCCCAAAATTTAACATCTATTATCATTAAAAACACAACTGCGGTGATGGTCTCATTAAGAGAATATTGGCGCTACAAGTTCAACGATGCCCTCAGATTTCAATTCCTTGAATCTGTTCAAAAGATATAAAATCCTTTTCGTAAGTTTACTGAACCTAATCGATCAAAACTTCTGAAATTGATTCTGGGAATCTCAGGCTTCGAAATCAAGAGCCTTCAGAAACTGTGGACTCGTAAAATTCACATGTATTTAAAAAAAATCCACAAAAATTATGGGTCTTTACATTCTCACCACCTCAAGGATTTACGTCCCCGTAAGCTATAACTCACACTAAGGAAACAAAAGGGGGTAATAAGCACACATCTGGGGATCCCTCTCCAATGTGCTCTCCTGGAGGTTCCCATGCTGCTAGTGAACGCGCACCACAGGAATCGATCATCCACATTGGACATGCTCCTGTCAATCCTAAAACTCCATTGGAACCTCTGTGAACGTCGCCCCATCATCGATTTCCAGCTCCCCATGGTCGATGATGTGGGATGGGTCTTGCACATTCTCTTTTGCTGAGATATGTGGAATACATCGTGCACCCAGTGCAACTGTGGTGGAAGAGTCAAGCGGTAATCCACCCTGCCTACTCTGCTGAGGACCTGGAATGGTCCAATGAATTGTGGAGATAAATTGCTAACTCGACCAAATCTCTATAGTCATCGTCGAGATGTGACCCATAGAAAGACGTGGTCTCCATCCTTGAACACTAGTGGTCTCCGTCTCCTATCAGCAGAGGGATTCTACCTACTCTATTAAGTCTGCATCCTCTCCTAGATGATCTGCACCTTCTTTTTCATAGCCTTCACTATCTCTGGTCCCATAAGTCCTGACTCCCCTGTGTTATTCCAACATAGAGATGATCTTCAGGGTCAGCCATACAGTTCCTCGTATGGTTCCATCCTGATGGTGGAGTGGTAGCTGTTGTTATACGCAAACTCTACCAAGAGTAAGTGATCCTCCTATCTATTACCAAAGTCAAGGACGCATGCACAAATAATGTTATTGAGAGTCTAAATGGTCCCCTCATTATTCCCATCTTTCTGAGAATGGTAGGTGGTGCTTAAGAGAAGATGCATCTGAATATCCTCCTGCAACCCCTTCCATAGCGGGGAAGTGAAATGAGCATCTTGATCGAAGATGATTGTCAATGGCACACCATGAATCCCTACGATCTCCCGTACATAGAGGTTCCCTAAGCTCTCTATTGAACCCTACTATCTGATAGGTAGGAAGTGGGTTGACTTGGTGAGTCGGTCGACAATCACCAAGATGAAGTTGTGTCCTATGGATGTACGTGGAAGTCCCGTCATGAAATACATGGATATCCCATCCCAATTCCACTCTGGTACCTCTATGTTATGATCTATGCCGGCTAGAACTTAGTGCTCTACCTTCACTTTCTGATATGTGAGGCATCGTGAGACAAACTCTACTACTATATTTTCGTACCTAGCCACTAGTGCTATAATCGGAGGTCTTAATACATCTTCACGACTCCTGGATGTACCGTTAAAGAAGATGTGTGGAACTACCTCAACACTTCCTCCTGAAGTGAAAACCGGTACCATGTTATGTCCTCTGAAGATAATGGCATGCTCCCCACCTTCAGAAAATCCATCAGGTGCAAGCACAATGGACATTTGAGCACGTCCCATCTCACAATAAACATCCCCATGTTGTGCCTCCCTGACTCACTAAATAATTGGAGGAGTGATTGTGAGAGACTATATAAAGGCTTGTTCATCTCTATCCACAAAGGATATCTGCAATACGACCAGCTGCTCCATCGCCTATCCTAACAGCTGAATGCCAGATCTCCTGGTGAGAGCATCAACTACAACATTCCCATTCCAAAGAGTATAGACTATATCGATGTCATAGTCCTGGAGGTACTCAAGCCAATTCCAATGTCACAGGTTCAGGACATTCTACAAGAAGATCTACCTGACACTCTGGTGGTAAGAGTAGACTGTAAAACATTCGCCCAAATGATAGTGCCACCACATCTTCAAGGTGAAGAGATCTACTGATAACTCCATGTCATGGGTAACGTAGTTATTCTCATGTTTTCTCAACATCCGAGAACCATATGCGATCATTATTTTCTCCTACATCAAGACATACCAGAGTCCGGTCCCCAATGCATCGCAGCAAACTACGTACCATGCGCCCTCCTACAGCATCCTCAAGATGGGCGCACTAGTCAACCTCTCTCTTAGCATCTGAATGCTCTGTTGGCATCTCTCTGACAACATGAAGGTTTTCCCCTTCTTCATAAATGTTGAAAGCAGTGTTGAAACTCTAGAGAAGTCTGACACAAATCTCCTATAGTACCCAGCTATTCCTAGAAAACTCCACACCTCCATTACACTCCTAGGTGTCTCCCAATCAAGTATTGCCTTGATCTTCACAGGATCCACTGAAAATTCAGTCTCCGAGATGACATGTCCCCGAATTTGTACCTCTTGAATCCAGAACTGGAAATTCGAGAGATTACCATAAAACTGTTGCTCTCAGAGTGTGTCCATTACTACCCGAAAATGGTAGGTATGATCCTCCTCAGTAGTCGAGTAGATCAGTATGTTTTTTATGAAGACTATGACAAATCGATCGAGGTATGGCTGGAAGATACTGTTCATGGGACTCATGAACACTGTTGGAGCATTGGGTATGCCAAAGGGCCTAAACAAGAACACATAGTGGCCATACCGACACCTGAAGGCCATCTTCTGCACATCCTCGCCTCTAACTCTGAGCTTGTGATAGCCTGACCTAAAGTAAATCTTTGAGAACCATCGTGCTCCCTTGATCTAATCAAATAGGTCATCAATCCTCGGGAGTGGGTACTATTTTTTCACGGTCACCTGATTCAGGCGTCAATAATAAACACATAGATGAAAGCTCCCATCCCCCTTCTTGGTGAACAAAATTGGGGATTCCCAGGGTGAAACATTGGGTCGGATAAATACTTTCACCTGAAAGTCCTCCAGTTTCACTGGTAACTCACATAGCTCGGCGGGATCCATCCGATATGCTGATGTAGATATCGTTGTCGTCTCGTCATATAGGTCAATATAGAAATCCACCTATTTGTGAGGAGGTTGTCCTGGAACATCACCATAGAAAACATCTGTGTACTGATCCACAACAACAAGAATACTCGGACTCCACACATCAACCTCTTTGAGAATGAGGCTAGCCAACTGATGTGTGATCGGCTACCTCCTCCTCTGGGTAAGTCCATCCTATGCTACAAAAGATCCATTCTCCCCAGTGAAGGTAATACTCATCCCATCCTTGTGGACACAATGCACTTTCTGCCTAAAACATTCAATTTGAGCATGAACTGTGGATAACCAGTCCAGAACCAAGATGACGTTGTAAGGCCTCAATGCTGCTACGATGATATCCCAGTCGAAGCTCTCGCCCCTTAGAGTAAGCACACACTGAAGGAACAAGTGTGTAATCATTGAATTTGCTCTTGTAGGAGTCTCTAGTCCTAAGGATCGAGCCAACGGCTCCGTCTGAATCTTTGAGCTCTGAACGAGGGAAGAGGAAATAAAAGAATGCCTCAAACATGTGTTTATAAGTACTATTGCAAGGGTAGAGTATACATAGATAGTACATAAACTCATCTCATGTATGCCATGGTCATAGGCCTCGACAACCTAGAGTTGAGCCCGCCTCTGTCTGCCAGCTCCCTCTGGTCAGGGTGGACCTCCTGGTGGTGGTAGTGGTAGGGACTCATAACATCGTCCACCACATGCTTCTCACCCAGCTCCTCTTCCATGTCCGCTCGCTCCGGGAGGACCACCAAGGTCAAACCTCTTCCTCTTACTAGGAGGTCTCACTACTGTCTACTGCTAATCTTCCTCGTGGGTCAGGCATTCACGTGCCATTTGACCCTGCCCGCCGCACGCATATCACTGCCTACTCCTCATATGGATGGCTCTGTCTCGTGTGCCCCACACAACCGAACCGATATCCTAGGGTCTACCACCTAACGCTCTGGTCTGCTTGGACCTCTAAAACATATTTCAACTATCAGTCACAGAAGAATCTGCTACGTGTCTCCCTATGGTGGGTCTCACTGCTGGTGACTGCTCAGTGAGAAAAATCTCCACTAGAAGGGCTCGCTCCATCACCCCTTCCTGCGTTGGAATGTTGAGAGAGATAATTGAAGCCCTAATCTCATGCATGAGTCTCTGGTAAAAATTTTGGGCCCTAAATAATGTGTCTTACACCATATCCGTGGAGTAGGGCGAGAGGTTCGTGAACCTCACTATATACTAAGCAACTGTCATGCTTCCCTACTGCAGATGAAGTAACTCCTGAATCTGCACTGCATGAATGGTGGCTGGAACAAACTCTTATCGGATGAGACTCTTGAAGTTTCCCAAAGTAATTATGGCATCGTCATGCACCTAGAGCATCCGGATCCACCTTCTACCTAATGCTTCATGCAAGAGACTCGCAGAAAGGATCACCATGAGGTCAGTCGGTGTCCCTACTAATTTGAAAACTCTCATGAGAGCCTCCAGCCAATCCTCAACTACTTGTGGCCCCTTCTCTACCTGGAACCTGGGCGGACTCTGGCACTAGAACTCGTGCAATGAACTTCGATGGTGAGCACTCCTTACTGCTGGAGCTGGTGGTATCGGTGGCCCAGTGGGTAGTGGTACCACTGGTACCTCCGATGTGATGGTGCCCTGCCCTGAGGCCTCGTCACTCAGTGGGATACCATCTCGTATGAAACTTTGAACCCTATCTTGCTACCTACATGAGGACATTCTGAATAGAAACAGGTGGGCCACATTCAAAAAAATATACCTGGTAAGATGAAACAATTAATCATGAAGAATACTTTTCAAAAGAAACACACACGCATTCATTATTTTCATGCACTGAGACGGAAATTAGAAGTCAGAGTCCTAATGTATGGATATGTCAGCCACCACACCAACACCGGTTTCCCTAAACTAATAAACATACACAAAAAAATAACATTGTCACTGTTAAAATAATTTGAGTCCAGGTTCTATGGTTGAACTGACTCCTCTAATACCAATTTGTCAAAACTTGTCCTTGGGGCATGTGTCGTGACAACCCCATGCCCGCCTTCCATTGGTCAGGGGCTGGCGACTAGCACCAAAGGTGAATTATTGATAAAAAGGGAAGTTATTGTATTTAAATATTTAACACACATAGTATGAATATAAGAAGTAGAAGAAAAAATTATTAATATAGAAAATAAAGGTGTGATGAAAGTAAGTGAACCAGTATACAAACCTAGCTGAACAACAAGTACAAGTACAATTAAAAAGGGAAAAATATCTCCTGGATCATCCAACGAGGAATCATACCCGAAGGGTAGGTATAAAACTCGGACAACTCATCCCTAAGATACGTCCTGCCTATTACATCTCACAGAGGCCTCTTGTCCATCTTCCTCAGCCTTGATCACTGCTGGCCATCATCTGCACAGAACACAACAAGGTGCCAGTGAAGCCAGTGTAGTGGTGATTATAACAATACTCAGTAGGGGACCCCAAAACCCCCGAAGGTCTCCCAAAATACACTAAGGATAAATCACAGTATTAAGATGCAATAAAAAATTATAATCCATCACTACATAGGTATATTCTCATTCATATACATAAGTTACCAACCATAGTCCGGCTCCACCACTCGAGCCCAAGCACAACCCATTCCACAATGAATGTAAAGTCAATCACCTCGATGATAATGATTGAAAGACATGAATAGGCTCAAATATGTATAAAACATAAGAAGAGGTGTAGTGATTATTAAATGTATCCTCTGAATCATCTCCATTGTCTAACCCATATAATATCCTGGAACAATATCCATGAAGTTGAACCCCCGTAGGATCCTGGTGAGAAATCATCACTATCGATCCCACAGAGGATCCCAGTAGAAAAGTCACCACTGTCGAATCCACAGAGAATCCCAGTACATAAGTCATCGCTATCAAACCCATGGAGGATACTGGTACAGTATCATCGATGTCGAACCCAATGAGGATCCATTAATCTCAATCGCAGCCAGCAATAGGGTTCCTGCACACAGCACGATCGATTCAAGGATAGTCCACTCCTCAATCCAAGTGTCAATACATCATCTTACACGAAGTATTGAGTTGATGTATCATGTTGTTCCTTCCCATCATAAAGAACCCAACAAGACAAACAGCGCGTCAATCGTTCCCCTGGACTGTGAGTTATTGGCGTTTCCGTTCCAGGGTCCTGGATGGTTTTTAGTTTCAAACCAACCCAAACATACCCCAACTGCCTCCAAACCTCATTTTGAGTATGCCAAAAGAATCATCTAACTCCAAGAATTCCATCACCATAGAAGGTTCTTTGATCGGACATCTGTAGGCCAAGATGTGGGCTAAAAGGAGTAAATGGTCATAGCGGGTCTCGGTCCGGTCCGACCAAGTCGGACCGACGCGGCCTGACCCAGCCCGAACTAGGATCTGACCCGGTCCGCGGGTCCAACCCGACACGAGTGGTTGGCCTAGCCTGAGTGGGCGGCCTGAACCAAGGGAGAGGCCTGGCTCAATGTTGCGGCCAGACCCAAAGGCACAGCCCGACCCAAAGGCACGACCCGGCCTGACGGCGGACCTGCCCAGGGCGGCCCGGCCGAAGGGCGGCCTAACCATGGTGGCCCAGCCCATGGGGTCCCGGCAGTGGGGACCTAGACAGTGGAATCCCGGCCTGTGGCGGCCCGGCCGGCCATGCATGGGAGGGGAGTATCCCCCAGGTTTATCGAATGGAACAGGAGCATTGTGCCGGTTAAGGAGCCGCGAGACCCTATGGTCCCGTTTGACCGGCTCCACGGCAGGTGGCCCGATCGGCCACCACCTCTTCTCCACCGCGGCGTGACGGCACCATGGTTTTCCTACCCTCCATGCGGCGCGACGTCGTCGTGCTGCCACCGCCATGACCCGACCTGGCTGCGACCATCAGCTCCACCGCACGATGAGACTACGCCACACTTCTTTATCCGTCGTGGACCTCCCAACCACAGTTCCTCTCTAGTGAGGCTCGATGATGCCACACCCCATTGCCACGGCCCGCCTTGGCTATAGTTTTGCACCTCCAGCGTGGCGCGGCGTGACAGCGCCATGCCTCTTTCATCCATCGCAGCCCTCCTGGCCGCGATTCTTCTCCGATGCGGTGCGACGGAACCGAACCCTTATGGATCTACCTCTGACGTCAACCAAAAAAGAACCAACGGAGGGACATCAGGCTGTGTTTCTGCGGCCTGCGCCTCCTCATTAGGTGATAAAAATTGGTCAACGTCGAATCATAATTAACGATGAGGAATGAGGATTTAATTTAATCACAACAAACCCCTACCTCGATTTCGGTGATCAATGACGGAGTCACAGATGATAGACGTCACAGGAGACGGACATCGTTCCAACAATGTTGGAAGAAGAAGAGAGGTACTCGTCGTTGGTGGACGACGTTCAAAGGTGACAATGTCGAAGATGACATCGGCGTTACATGTGGGCGTCACTTCCCCTTTTTTCCCCGGTTGAAGAAGGAAGGTGTGGATGTTCGATGTTCTTCGGAGATGAGGGGTGTTATTCATTGGAATATGTCATTCTCCAAGAACACCAAAGGTCCACCAAAGTGAATCACCA
The DNA here is from genome assembly GCA_963277665.1 of Viscum album. Lineage (NCBI taxonomy): Eukaryota > Viridiplantae > Streptophyta > Magnoliopsida > Santalales > Viscaceae > Viscum > Viscum album. The sequence continues at coordinate 1,776,241,577 of OY728165.1, read as the reverse complement.
ACCAATATAATATAATATCTTCTTTATTATTTTTTTGTTTCCATGCAATCCAAAAATAATTCGAAAGTATTCCAAAAGATAATTAATTGTAGACATTAATTAAACATTATGTGTCTTGGCACCATTATAGAGAAGGTGAATATGCTCCGTAATAAATTGGGAGTTCCAAGGGTTAAAGGGGATTAAGGGGGTTTGATACTCGTTTAGGTCCCACCATATAACATCCTCTCAAGGGAGGTTAGGGTGTAGTAGACTCCACCACTCACGCCCACTTTGTGGTTTTAACCACTAATCAAATAAAAATATGCTACACATTTTTTTAATTTAATTTTATTTAGAAACCCCAAAATTTTACTTCCATTCTCATTAAAACTCAACTACGGTGATGGTATCCTTAAGCGAATATAGGCGTTGTGAGTTTTACGGCCCCCTCAGATTTCAATTTCGAGCGCTGGTTCAAATGATATAAAATCCCACTCCTACATTTACTGAACATACCTGAAAAAAACTTCAAAAATTGATTACGGGCACACCATGCCTCGGAATCAAGTGCCATTAGAAACTGAGGACTCACAAAATTCCCATGTATTTAAAAAAAATCCATGGATATTCTGGGTCATTACAACTCTCTAGTTAAAACAAGTATACCAAGGGTTGAACTAAAAGATAAGGGGTAGAATACCACATAAAAATTTATATATATTATTTGTTGAAGCTTTTTCAATATTTTATTATTTTAATTTATAATCTTTTTTTTATCCTTCATATGAAAATTTCATTATATTATTTAAATTTTTTAATATTTTCATGTGTGTCTACTCTTTATCTTAAAAAAGGCTTCCAAATTTCTTCTATTATTGATGAATTTTGAGCCTTTTATATAATACATTAAATAGATAGTAACATTCATAGATCTACACAATCATTATAGATCCCCATACATTCTCTTAAGAGTAATCTATCAGGGCATAATTTGTAATAAAAATGTGATCTCTGAAAGAAAATGTATAAAACAAAATGGATCTATTTAAATTTTATTTATTCTTACATCTTCTCAATATTTTATCCATCATAAAATTGTAGATCTATTAAAAAAATATTTTGAAATCATATTATGAATATGGAACAACCATTTTCCACCTTATTTCCATCAAATAGGAAATGATAGTATTACTCATGTGACTAGGTGGACTACATTCACCACGTAATTATTTGACTAATTTTCCATCAAAAATTTACAATGATGGTATTTTGATATATTTAAAGAATTTTTATTATACTTATTATAAGACTATTAATACTTAATGATAAATAATTATTTATCTTCATTTTTTACTTTTTATTAGATAATAAAAACAACAACCATCCATACGTACAAAAAACTATCTCCATTAATAGTTTAATTCAAAAAAATATATATTTGTGTATATATATAATGTATGGTTATCAATATGCATAAAATCAATATATATTACAATTTTTCATGTTTATAATTTTTCATTTGATAGAACTGTGGTCATGATACTCGGATGTAACACCCAGTTTTTTTGAATTTTCATTCAAATAAATATATTATTTTATATATTTTTAATTACCTGAAATACCATGTATATAATGTGTTTTATGATAAAATACTTTTGGTTCTCTCTACATGAAATAACATATTAATCTTGGGAGATCAAACACTAGGATTGCATGAATTTTAACAAAAAACTGATTTATTATATATATTTAATCATGAAAATTATAACATATCCATTAAAAATATTGATATGAATATTATTAATGAATTATAAAATAAAATTATATTTTTTATATATAATATGAAAATATTTATAATAAACTAATTAATGTTTTTTGAAGACATTGTATGTTTTGAAAATACAATTTCCTCAAAAAATCATTATAAGTCTTATTGTGAACATTAGTAAACTAAATTTTTCACATATTGGGTAATTTAATTTTATAAAATAAATATTATTTTTTAAATAACAATCTAAAAATTAGTTTATTTTTATGTTTAGGTATTTTTATAAAATGTTTCATTTTCAGATAAACTGTTAAAAAATTGAATTATAATTTAAAACTACATTTTCATTTAACTAATCAACAATGTTAAAGTATATTTTTTTTAAATAAGAAAAATTAAACACACATATATATTAATCAAATTTATTATATTAGAGTCAATTTATTATTTCAACTAGATATAAAATCATTATAAACATTTGGATATTTAAACCTAAGAAACCCAAATTCTTGTTGGGTTTGTGAGATTAGTTTTAAGTTAAAATTTTCAAATTATCTTGAATGAATTTGGAAAAATTAATCATGTATTTTTAATTACATCAATTTGTCTTATCTATTATGTTAACATATTTTATAACTAAAATGAACAGTTGAAATAGTAGAAAAAATATACCATGGATAAGGTAAAATTGGGATTATTATGTGTTGAATTAAAATTAATATGGGTAAAAATGCCTAAAACATGTCTAAATCATAACAGATGGAAATATTTCAATTTTATCTATCACATTTTCTATTATATTTTCATTTGGATTCTTTTTCCTTGTAAACTAAATTAATATCCCAATGTTTTTAGGATATTTCCATGTAGTTTCCATATTGGTACTTTTCCTCCACTTAGAAAAGGCCACAAACATTGTTCACATCATGAAAACATAGAAAAAAAAAATTTTGGCTAATAACATCCCAAATATACTCTAAAATTTCCTACCCTCATTCTCGAAGCCTTATTTTTTACAAAAATCCATCTTTTAATGATTTTGGATCCAACCTAAGGAGGTTATATGAAGAAGACTTAACATTCATCATTTATAATTTTTTTCTATTTTATCATCCAGCTTGTTATATTAAGATTATACCAAGTAGATATAATAATGTTATTAAATTCAAAATACTAACATTTTTTTATCTAAATGTAATGAACTGCAACCATATCCACTTCCATCATATATGTTGTGAATTCATCATTTGTTTGTATGGTGGACTACGACCACAAGAACTGATGTCTTTTTTATTTCAATTTCTAACTCTCATTGACTGAAATAAAAATGGATTTTCCTTTTTATTGATATTTATTATATTAATATGATCATATAGTACTTATATCACCCAAAACCTCTCACTTTAACTTTAAAAAAAATCTTATTATGTCACTCGTGTGTACGATGGGTCACCACTTTAAGACGTGATGCGATTTGTCGACAATTTAAATTGATGGTAACAATGAATATTTTAAGGGAAATATGATATATATATTTATATTTTTATACTATTCATTAATTATAATATATAATTTACATATTTTTTTCAATATGATAATAAATTGTGAACAAGGTTCACATGTACATACGACCTACCATCTCCATGAATGATGTATTTTGTTTTATTTTAATAAATTGTAATGATTATTCTAAATACATATATAATGATTGTATATATAATATTTCAATCATATTTACCATTCCTCATATGATTTAATCATGAACAAATTAATATGAAAAAAATCAAAACATATATAAAAAACACATCAATTATCTCCTGAAACGTGACATTGACATTTAATTGTTAATAAATTGTTAATAAAAGATCATAATTAAATAATATTTGGTAAATATATATTAAATTTTTTTAATATATATATATATTAAAGATAAATTTATTATATATGAGTTTTTATGTTATTTCGTGGAAGTAAAGCATTAAGGTAAGGGTTTTCCATCTCACTTTTTCATTTATGGGACGCATGCCTTATTCAATAGTTTTTTATTTTATACAATATGTATAATACCAAAACATTTATTTTATTATGTATTCTAGAGAAATTATTTAGATTTATATATCCATTGCTGTTTATATCTTTGAGGGGGTTTATGGTTCAAAATATTCCACATTGGTAATGGATTTTTGTCTAAATTTTCTTATATGATACAAATCATTATGTTATAAAAATATCATTTTATATGATGTTTATATACGGCCACATTGACATGTAATATCATTATTTTATTTTACATTTTTATATTTTAATTTTATTTTATTTTATTCTTACATGGGGTATATGTTTAATTGTTACCAAAGAGGTACAATTTTTATATTACATTTAAATTGTTTAATAAGAATGATTATGATGTTGTTTCTAAGGAATGAATATTATTATACACTTATAGGTATTCTCATTAATTTTATTTCACTATGGTTATTTATTTAGAATTTATTTTTCCATTCATTTTTCACACATTTTGACCAAGGTGTTCAATTTTTTTAAAAGAAATTATATTTATTTACCGCTTCGTTAAAAACATATTTTTATTTGAAATCCATATAAAAAAATAATCAACAATTAATATTATCGAAAATTTAAATATAAAAGTCATTTCACTGATTTTTTACTATTTAAAAAATGACATACATTCAATCATCATGTCGATTTCAAAAACAATGTTCATTTTTCTTTTACCAAAAATGTTATAAGAATATTTATTTTTAATTTTTTTATATTAATGAAATTTTCACTATTATTTACAATTCATTATTTGATGATAAGATTAATAATTTTAAATAATTTATTAATCGAAAAGGATTTTCAAATATTATTTTGTTTCAAAATAACATTAAAAAAGTATATTTTCCTCATGAAATCATTTAAATTATTTTTTAATATACCTTTACAAATATTCAATTTTATTTTTAATGAAAACAATTCTTAAAGCGTTCTTTGTTCTAAAAAATTATTTTTAAATAATAGTTATTTTCATCAAGCACCACTCTAATTTATATTTCATTCAATATCCATCTCCAAATACGATGAAATCATTATAGGTTACTAATGCTATAGATTGGACATGATCTAATGATACAATTCCTATTCATTATTTTAATGTTTTATGATTATGATGATGAAATGTTTATAAAATAGGTTTCCCTTCCGTGGTTTGTACCATGATAAGATCTATATATTTTTACATGGGTTATCATATGATGAACTGATGAAATGTTTATAAAACATATATCTTCTTCATTGGTTATAATAATATAAAATGATTATAATATTGATTTCATTCCATGGGTTCTAATATAAGGAATATTTTATGATCATGCTACACACATGTTTATAATTTTCATTATATGATTGGTGGGACCTATATATCCATCCAATACATTGTGTAATGGTAATTGTTCTAGGATATTAGAGTGTACAAAGGTGGAAAAACCAAGCCTAAAATTGATGGTAGATGACTGATTATTTGAAACCCAAATAATAGTTACATAGGTGTTTATCCCAATACAAATATTTTTACACAAGTGGTTATCCGAATACTAACATGTAATAAATTTCATAGAGGGTGATGTTGACATAATATTTTATATTTTTAATATTTTTCTCAAAATTCTATATATTATTATAATTTTATTCTCTCATAGATCATGATCTTTGATTGACCAATGATTAATGTCTTACGATCATCCAATCTATAATCTATGACTCAAAATTATGATTTTAATATATAGGGTATGATATAAAATTTTTATGATCAAGATATCATACCATTATTTTTATTTTATAATTATATATATATTTTGTTTACACTTACTGAGCATCTGAGCTAAATTAATTAATTTTTCTTATCACTAAGTTACGAAGATACATTTATCTGGAGTACTAATGTAGAGGATATTAATGGTATATATTAAAGTATCTTTTGGAATTATGTAGAATGTATTCCTTGATTCTAAATTAACTAAACTATTTTTGGCTTAAGGGATATATTTGTGTCATTTACTAAATATTATTTTAAAAAGAAGTAATTTCCATATATGGGAATTCTATGTCAATATAGTTGGTATTAGAGGAATGGTTTTTTTTGAACATGAGAAAAAATGAGGAGAAATATTAATTTCAATCCCTAGGGTTATTTTTAAGGATATATCTAGATATGTATCTAAGGATAAATCTATGGATGAGTAATTTTATAAGAAAATTTCATATAATTATTCTAAAGGATAGATAAATAGGTTTCATAGAAATTATATCCTATCTCAATACTATTAGTGGATTTGGATTTATCATATAGGTGCCTAGTAGTAAAAAATCAAATACCAACATGTTGAACTAGAGACGATCATCACATACTACATGAAAAAGTTCCTTGACTAACATGTAGTTTGACATTCATGGTGGATATGGTTTGGAAATACATAAACCCTTTATATACTATCATAATGTATTTATGTTGATTATGATCATATATGAATTTTCTTATGACTAACATGACATATATTTAAAGGATGGTTTCATGATTTATACATTTTATAAGGTAAATATCATGATTATCTAATTTTATATTATGATAATGGTTCCTTACACAATGAAATTAAATATATGTATTGGGATGATATCAATATCATTGTTTCGATATGGAGAGAAAAAAATTAATTCATATGAATATTAATGAACAATATAGAGAAGGAGATGATCTGACCTTCATTGAAAATGTTTAGGATGAATCATGGAAGAACGTATCTTAATGATGATCATGAATTTTTTACATGTTTTATGGTTATTCATCGAGGGATTGAATATCAAAGTGATGGGAACAAGCTATCTAATGATGATATATATCAATAAAATGCACCTCCTACTCTTCGATGTTTCATAAAGCTCGTTGTGAATTATTACGACATGATACCAAAGAATTGGGTTAATAATGATGATCAGTTTCCAGAAAAATTAATGATAAATAAATATGGGAAGGATTATCATTACATCATGGTTGACGTGAATCATGATAATTAGAATAAATTAATCCTCCCCTCCATATTTGGTATGTTCATTTTTGGTTTTGTATGAGTGAGCCCATAAAAAATCTTATTCTTCATCCATTAGTTAAATTTCATTTGACTATATCCATCTCCATGAATAATGGATTTATAAAATCACATATCATTTTGTATCGATATAACATTGAACAAATAAATCAAATGGAAAATTGCTAGAATAAGATAACTGATTATTTAAGGAATAATGGGTGAATCTTCATTTGTAAGGACATATTTATGTTGATATGAATTACTTATGATATATGGATACCATCAAGGGTTTATGAGTTCAAGATTGAACAGATGATTAAATTCAATTACATACCTTTTTAATATTTTCTGATTTTATCAAAATTAAGGATATTTTATGAGACATTTATGGATGTGAAACCTTTTGGTTTTATATGCTGTGAAAATTTTATTTGAGGAACATATTTAAACTTCTTGGAAATATTACTAAAGGTACCTGAAAACATTATGGATTATCTTATTTTTGATGTTGATATAATTATCGATTATATTCAAGAACCATTCTAATCTAAAAAAAATACAATATCTATCAATTATGATTTATATTTGGATGAATTTTCTAGAATATAAGTTATTGAAGTCATAAAGCTTCTTGTAGGGCCCCATTAAATGATGTTTTATAGGAATTTTTAGATTAACTTAATGATTTGGTGATATTTTTAGAATGATCTTGGTACATATTTGTGTTTCATCACTATTGATCATCCTCAAAAAGATTGTAAATATGAGATAATACTTCAATACCTATAGGATACTTTCTGATCGTATCATATTGATTTTAATGTTGTTGGGGATCAATTCGTTTTAGAATTTTTTATTTCATTAAATGATAGTATTCATGTTTGTTTTCAAATAGATCATTATAAATACTATTGTAGAAGTATTTGTTAAACTCCATCATAGTGAATATTAGTAAGATAATGAATGTTATTGGGACTTAAGAAAGATGATGAGATGGAAGAGTGTGTTAGATCTAATAAAAAACATGTAATAACCTGTCAAGGATGATAGAAATGTTTTTCTTAAAAATATTGTAATGGTCTAAAATTTATTCTAGTTAAAAGGTTTTTCTATGAATTTTCCCATGAAGAAATTTTATGGTATTTTTGATGAAAGGGAAATTAATCCCTATATATATCTATCTAATTATAATATTTGATTATATCATGACATTAGATTATACTTTGGAAATTACACCAAACCTCTATGAGGATAACAATTTCTGGCATGTATCACAATGGTGGATGTACATACATGATCCATCACATGTACTAATCTCAGAGGTCATACCTCTATAGAATGATAATCCCTAATGAGGAATAACTGGTAGATATTTTGGTTCGATTATAGGATTATATATAATATAATACCACTTAAATGGTAATTGTTTTGTGGAAAACCTACTATATTCAACAATATATATGGGAACCAAGGATCTTAATTGGTAAGAATTATAAACAATTTTTTGTTGTGAAGTCATGAATTTTAATAGTGAAATCCATTCTAAGGGGGTAGAATTGGACACCCTAAGAAAATATGAATTTATTTTGAAATAAATTTAATCTTTTATATATTTTATATTACAAAATAATTCAATTTGAACTTTTGTTAAATTCAACACTATGTTTTGAATGAATAACACACAACACCGTGTTATTTTCTAATAAACACAACTCTTGGTTAGATTGTGTCACACATGACATTGCGTTTTAAAAAACCCATTATATATTATAGATATATTAACAAGAATGTTTTAAACCAACTATTAAAAATAAAGATATGTTTACTAATAGATAATGTTTTTATATTAATTATTATTTAACTATAAATATAAAATATATTAATAAGAAATTACATACTTCTTTTTAAATTTATAATATGTTTTGAAAAACAATATTCACATAATTATTTCTTATGTATTTTAATGATAAGTAATGAAAATAATTCTATACACCTTTTCAATACTAACTTAATTAAATAAATATAATATTGAAAATCAATATATCATAAATATTCTAAGGTCAATTATATAGATTACTCTAAAAAGATTAATTTTTAATGAATAGTGAATAAAAATTGAATTTTAATTGAAAACATCAATTTAATTTAAAGTATTTATAGAATTAAATTTTATTTTAATTTTTCATAATTTAAAATAAGTTTATTTAAATATAATCCTATCCAATTCTTTTCATCATAAGAATTTTCATACTGAAATTGAAAATAAGAAATCTGTTACATTTTGGATATCTTCTCATTGAAATCCTGCTTTCTTATTCTGTATGGGTAATAATTTTTATATTATACATTTCTAATTATTTTAATTGAATTTTGAATAAAAATTATTATTTGAATTCATAATAATTTATATAATCTAATAATATTAACCTATTTTTTTTTACCAAAATTAATTGTGAAAACATTAAATATTAATGACTACTGTTAAGGTAATAATTGAATTACATAGGAGTTAAACAAAATAATATGGGATAAAAACAATGAAACACAAGTATAAATAATATTGTATAGACATATCACATTATAATACTTCTAAATTTCATGTATATGGTCATTTTAAATCTTTTTTTTGGGAATGAATTTATTATTTTGGAGTCCTAAGAGAAATTTCCATTTAGTTTTCATATTAGTTCCTTTCCCACACTAATAATATCCCACCAAAACACATTACTTATTAACACATTTAAAACCACTAAATTTGGCCAATACCTTTGTAAATAAATTAAAATTTTCACTTATCTCATCATAGATGTTTTATTTTGTACATAAATAAAACCGAAAAGGAATTTAGTTGAAACCTTTGGAGGATACCCAAAGAAGAGGTTTCTTTCTTCAACGAGCATTATTGTTTTATTTCATTAACCTCATAATTAAATTATTAATATAAAATGTTGATATGGACCTCAATACCTTTGCTAGAATAATATTCTATTATGTTTTAGGTTATGTCCTACAACCATCACCAATTCAATCTAATCAGTTACAAAGTCATCATTCGTGTGCACTGCGGAATACCACTACTCCAACCGATGAAATTCATTTTTCAATTACTTATCTCATGACTAAACATAATGATGTATTTTTTTCCTAAAAAAATTATATTAATGATAAAAATATTCTTTTGGAATTATTATATAACACATACCTTCTTACATTTCATTTTGTGTGGAAAAAATTATAGTGCATGTGTGTTTGATGACCTACCATGATGGGAATTAGTGTATAACATTAATGATTTATATTAATTCTTGTAAGGATGGGTTTATTCAAAATATGTAATATATGTGAGATAAAATTATCTATAATGAGAATATATCATTTAAAATTGTCTCTTTTAATCTGACTATCAAATAGAACCAATGTTCATCTGTATGTACAACCTACTATCTCCATAAATGTTGTATTTAATTTTCAATATCATAATTTTATGGGTTAATCTAAAGAAATATATATTTAACATATAATATATTCATATAATTTTCAATTTTCTGGAGATAATGTAATCATTGTCAAATTATAAGGATGTAAAATAAAAAATAACAACATATAAGAAAGACAATGTGGTTATTACCCAAAACATGAATTTAACATGGAATTATTGATACAAGGGTAATGAAATGATGTAAGTAAATCATAAATTGAATTATTAATATATTAATAGTTCATGAATATATTTTTAATATATTTTTAGTTATTATACTGAGGTTTTAATATATTATATATATATATAATTATGTTAAGTGATTTTCATCTCACTTTTTACATTAGTGAGACACATGTCATATTCCCCAGCTATATTTTGTGGTCCATATACAACCAATGAAATTATTTTTAAATTCATCAACTATGAGTTATTGGTATTTAAAAACCCATTTTACTATCTCTCTTTCATGGGTTTTATAATTCAGAATTTACCAAATATGTAAGGGAATTTTGCCTCATTTTTTCTTCTTTGATACATATGATTATATTATATACCTATATTCTTATGTGAGATGTATATATATCCCAATCTCCATGTAATGTAGTTATTTTATTTATCATTATCATATTAGAATTTTAATTAATTTTATTTCTTCATTGGTATTATGTTCCCCTATTACCAATGTTGTGATGGTTTTATGCTACAATATATTCATTATTGGGATTTTTTATGATCATGATTATGGTGATATAATATTATTATCCATCTATTAAGAAATTTTTAAATATTATTCTCGACATTTTATTAATGTAGTGTACATATTTACAATTCATATTACATTATTTATGTAATCAATTATTTAATTTTTTGTTGTTTCAATATGTACTTTATTTCTTTCTTCGTTTAAAAAAACAATCTCTTCAAAAAGAATATTAAAAAATTAGTTTAGATAATTATTTTTAGGAATTTTTCTTTGATTTATTTCATAAATTTATACCCCTGAATAATTTTTTTAAAAAAATTAAATATAATCAATATGTCATTTATAAAAACAACCATTTAGTTTGTATAGAAAACAATGTGAAATGACCAATTTTTTAACATGTATGTTATAAAGATATTTTCAGTCATTATGACCATTACAAGGTTTAAATATTCTATAATAGGTTTTAAAAGTTTTTATAAAAGAAAAGGATTTTCAAAAAAAAAATTATTTTCAATTTTAATTTTATAATCATAAATGATATTTTCCTAAAGAAATGTTTTATATTATTTTTTATCCTCCATAAAATATTATCATTAATATTTTAAAATAAAAATATTTTTAAAATTTTTTATGTTATATAATTTTATTTTCAAATAAATTTTATTTTCATAAGGAATAATTAAAATTTATTTTCCATTCCAAATAATTCCCTATTTAAGATGATATCCTTTGTTCTTAATTATGATTTACTGTAGATTTGATCAAAGGATACATTTATTATAATTTCTCTGAATGGTTTATATTTTTTATGATGAAACATGAAGGAAATATCTTTCTATTTGATTAATTACACCATGGTATAATTTGATTCATTTATTATATTTTATAGTATGGTTAAGTGGTTAAATGATTTGGAAATATTCCTTTTTCAATTGTAGATGTTTAGTAGATATTTTTATTAAACCAAATTCATTTAATGAGATATGATTTAATTAATATTTTATTATTTATTTGGACACATGGGTATTATTTTCATAATATGATTCGCAGGACCTATATGTCTCTAAAAATCATTGGGGATTGATAATTGTTCTATGATAATAAAGGGTACATGGGTGGCTATCATAATTATGAAAATAATTTTCCTTGGGTTTTTATCCTATTCTCTATAAATACGATAAAATAGTGGTAAAACCTTGTCTGAAGTAGGTACACAGGTGGTCATCACAAGAGTAACATGTTATGAATGAATTCGAGTGTATCGATGACAATATATTTTCTATTATTATATAGTTTCAACTATTTTATTTCTTATTCCAATTTTATTATCTCATTTTCATGTTCATTGATTAACTTATGACTCATTCCATGTTAAATTTCAATTATTATTCCATGACTCAATATTATGATCATTAATATGTTGTGTAATGTTTGGAATGTATGCTGATGTTCTCATAACATTTTAGAGAATTTATACTTTTATCCCCATTTTAGGCTTATTTGATGTCATTGATCACCATTGTTAATGGTTCTATTCCCAAGGTTATGATTAATTGATTTTATATAATCGTACAAAGTGGGAATATCTCTATGGGATACATTCATGATCCCTCATGAAATAACAGTATTGTTTTCCATATTTCCAAAGGCAGTATACTACTTTGTTCTGTCTTTTTTAATATGTGTAATTTATACAATATTTCTCAAAATATATAATATAGATGTATGAGAAAAATGGACCACTAAAATAATCCACAATTCGTTTATAAAAATATACATGAAAAAATATCATTGCATGTAATACTAATTTTAATCATGATTTGTTAATAAATGACTATTATGATTTTATAATTAAACTATATATGGTATTATAAGTATGAATATAGTTTGATTATATTATTACAACAAATTTAAGTTTATTATATAATATTTTATAGCGCTAACATATCTAATTAAACATGATGAAATTCTTTTAGGTTATTAAATAAATTTTATCAGAATTTTATTTTCAAAATCTTTTTAATGAAATTATATTTTCTACTTCTAAAAAAATTTCCTTATTCAATTACAATCGAATTTTTTCGTGATATTAATATTTTTATTTTCATTTTATACTCTCTATATACTCTAAAAAATACAATATATACACATATTTCATTATGTAATTCAATGATTTAAATCCCACTATAGTCTTATTTTATGGAATAATTCCACATTTTTGTGTTTTATATGATCTTTTAGTATAATTAATAAAATGGCCTAATATTTGGAGTTAATTGTTTATTTATATTAAGTATTTTAGTGATAACATCTTCTAAACTAATGAAATTGAGAAATTCTTTTTTTTATTTCATTTAATCATGGGTATCATTTCATCTGTTTGGATTCAAATATAAATTATTCATTTTAATGCCTAAATATAGCTCAAAAATAGGGCCTTGAAAGGTTTGTATAGATCTTGGAAATTTTACTATTGATCTTATATCTCCTTTTGGACTAGTCTAATGAAGCTCAAATTCAGCATGGATTGAGAACAGAAGTTGGGGATTAGACTTAATAATGGAGTCCAAAGGGTATTATGCTTTATTAATGGTCATAATTTCATGGGAATTTGGAAAAGAAGAATACAAAAATTCAACTAACCAGAATAAATGTTCATAACTAAAATGGTCATAACTATCTACATTAATATCTAATAAACCAAAAATTTGTAGGGTGCATGTGGGAAAAAAATAAAACATCATTGATGAAGAAAACATTCCATGATTCTTCCAATTAATGAGGATAATGTGTTTATAATCAGGAAAAAATTTTGGAATCAAAATTTAATCACCCATTTTCTCTATAAATTGTATTCCCTTCTACCTCTTACAATATATCCATTTTCAATGGGGTATGGTAATGTTTGGTATTTTTAATATGTTTTTAATATTTAAATTTTATTTTATGATAGTAATTCTTATTCTTATATAAATTTCTATTGTCTTTCATTTTTTATTTTGTGTTCCCCCACAATGATCCTTCTAATCTGCATGCAAGTGGAGAACTAACTCTCATTGTTGTTCGAGGGTGGGGGGGTCTTGAGTTTTGTTTTTATTAATTGTTTCTGTTTATTTTATTCTATTAATTGAAATATTACTAAAATGGTGTTGGTTTAGGGTTCAACCCACTTTCATTTTTATAGTTTTCTGCTTGTTGTTTTAAATTTTTCCTATCCATTATCATAATATTTTATCCATGGTTAAGTAGCATTATGTTGATGATGTGAGTGAGTATTATAATGCATTAGTAGGGTTAATGTGGGGTAATAACAATTCATGGGAAGGTATTGAGTGATATTGTTGATCTCAACGTTAAGTATAGTATTGAAAACAATATTTTTAAAGAACAATGATTTTATCAAAACGATCTCCCAAGAACGACATCAATTATTCAATTTTTCTTTAAGTCATATTTAATTACTTCTGTTTTTTATTTTATTATTAGTATATATTAATTTATATGTATTTTCAGAATAAACCCCCATTTATATTTGTATATTTGTAGTTTTATATTATTTAGGTTATAAAGAGTGATAATAAAAAATTTGGCAGGTTGTTAGTGGCCTCCTCAAGATCGACCCCTGGTTGTGCCGCTATGGTACTTTTGTGGGTAATAATAATTTATTGGTCTGAGATCTGAATATAACCCCTATCATCAATTTTTAACCATTTCTAGAGAGGCCAATCACTTACTCTCGCTATTTAATAAAAACAAAAAAATCATAAAATTTAGAAACCAAAAAATTGATCTTCAATGCGTATCTTTATTTTCATAGTTCATTGATTAAATTTCAAGGTATTTTTTCATATTATTTTCCTGATAAAAAATATTAATGAGGCTATCGGACAAGTATCACTAATGATTCAATTTGATGATAATAGAAAAATGATGGAAGAGTTGAGGAATCAAATAGAATTTATTTCATCATCCTTGAAGGAATTTGATGCTCAAAAGGGAGATTAAGAAAAACAATAATCAATGACTATTTTTCCAACATTCTCAATTAATGTGCCATGTGAGAATGAAATTATGAAGGAACTAGTAAAAAACTATCCATTTAATTTCAAAATGTGGTTTAAGAAGAATACTTTTGAGCAGATGCACATGTAGGAGATCAACATGAATTGGATAAATACTAGGCCACTTTTGTTGATGAAGAAAAGGTATCCAATTGTACAATATTTTATAATGAAAATTTTTCACCATTATACCTCTATCTTTATTTTGATGATGATAAATAAGATAAACATATTGAGAGGGTGTTACCAATGTCCATTCCCAAACAGATCAATTTCCAAGATACTTTATTTGAAAAGGACTATTTCATTATTGATTTTTATTATTTTAATATTACTCACACTGAACTATTTGAAGGAATGTCCATTACTAAAATTTCTGATAGATCACAAATTTAGAAGTCCTTCGATGTAAAAAACAAAGCATTAGTGGTCAATGAAGAAGATGAAGAGATGGAGAATCATGTGGTTCGACTACCTCTTCTATAACAAATTACGTAACAAATAGAGAAGGACATCAAAAAAGCCATCATTAAGCACCACAATATTTTTTTCCCTCCCACACTAGACCTTAATTTATATCATTATTCATTCTAGGAGGTTGGGAATTTTCATATCTTCTTTCGGGTTCTCTACTCTTGGTGTCTACATTAGGAAACTATAAAAAGATGCATGTCATGGTTTATCTCAATGAAACCCCGCACATAATCTAATAGGGGTTAAACCGCTGCAACGGGCTGACTTGGGAAGTAAAACCCTAGCACCCGATATAGGGGTCCAATCCACGTTATATCCTATTATCTGTACCTCTTTCATTTTTTTTGTTTTTCTTATACATTTATCAATATTTCAATGAAAAAGTGGTAGAATCTTGGTGATTGTATCAATGTTTTCATAACTAAATAGTGTTAGTTTTTATCTTTCCTTTTCTTTTTTTTTCTTCCATTGAATTTATTTTAATTATTCTAAAATGAGATATAATTAAATCTATGTGTGGGGGGAGTGTCAAACTTTTTATTTGTTCTTGTTTCCTTTTCATTTTGGTTTTTTATATTTTTATGATTGTTGAGCTTCAATGTAAATTATTTTCATTTTTTGACACATCAATTTTTTTTTATAAAATTCAAATGATTTTTGAAAAAAATAGATTTTCAATGATTGTTAACATGAAAACATTCTCCTTAAATTGCATTTTCAAGCATTTTTTTGGAGTTTGAACAACATTTTAATTACATGACCCTAAAATGCTGTCTCGAATGATTTTTCTACTCCTTTGAGGTATTCTGAACCACTTTGTAATATTTTTAATAATACCCACACATTCTTGAGGGAAAAATGGATTCTATTTGAGAACCAGAATTTGTGATTTTTCTCTTTCAAAGATTCGGTTTTCATGGAATTTTTTTGATAATATTGATGAATCTATTTTTCTGGCCACATCTTTATCATTGTACCCACCCTTACATTTATCCTTTATTATCCACTAGATGAAATGAAATTCCTTATAGTATTAAGACACATTAAATGAAGATTTTTTCTTACCTACGGACAATATTGGTAAATTTACATGGATATTTCAAGTTTGAGTGTGTGGGAAATTCCATTCATGTGTTTTTTTGGTATGTATTTAACTTTTGGGTTGTGTGAGTTCCTTTTTCCATATTTTCGGCAGTGGATAATGAGTTAATTGTTCTTCAGTAATATTTTTATTGTTCTTTATTTCATTCATCAACCCTCCTTTAAAAAATTGAAAAAAGGATGAAAAATGGATATAATAATGAATATGTTATTGTACCTCATTTTATAACTCATGATACTCCTTAAAAAAATTTAATTATTTTCAACCATTAATTGAATTCAATTTTCATCTAATTATTTCAGAAAAAACATGAAAAGGTAACTAAAGTTGTGCATTTCTAGAGCATTAAAAAATTGAGAAAAAAGGTGGAGAATTTGGATGATATCATTAATTTCAATCACTAATTGGATCCTGCACCATGTCATAAAAGGTTCATTGGAGTTTTTTTCCCACAAAATAAAAGGGATTTTAGTGAGGTTAAACTTTTCTTACTTGAATATTCATTAATTGTATTTAAGAGTCAGAAAAACCACTTTTCATCCTTAAATTTTCAATCATTTTCTCACCAACCCTAATCCATAGAATTCACCTGGAAATAACGTCATGATTAAAAATATTATAATGTTTCACACTATGGAGAAACATGAATTTTCACAGTCATATGGTGATACATGGAATTTCCATGTATGAGCACAACTGCAGATTTAATTTCTATTGAGTGAAGAGTGACAGAAAATAGATTTTGAGGTATGTTGTGAATGGTCCTTGGATGGATTTATATTGTTGATAAAATTTAAATGTGATGAAATATAATTACTGTGAATTTTATTCATAGAAGACTCATGATGTAATTATACATTGAAAATTGATCGTTGATTTTTTCTCATGTTTTATTGTCGTGTGGATTATGATTTGAATGTATGATGATTTCATAGGAGTGAAATGGTTAATTGAAGGTCAGTGCTGAAGGGAACATTTTTACATAATTCATAATGTAATTCAATGTTTTAAATCATAACATAGTGTTATTTTTTGTGAAATTTTTATATTGATTGGTTTTAGATGAATTTTGATCATAATTACTAAAATGGAATAATTTTGGGATTTAATTGAATACTTATATTCTGTTTCTCAGCCATAACTTTTTTAAAATAGACTGAAATTATGAAATTAATTTTTTTAGGTTTTCATTAAATCATGGGTCTTATTTCATCATTCTAGGTTAAAATCTCAATTATTGATTTGGAGGATTAAATCTAGCTCACAAATTGTTCCTCAAAAACTATATACAAATCTAGAAACTTTTACTATTGAGAATATATCTCAATTTTGACTGGTCCACTGAAACAAAAATTTGGAATAGAGATATAAAAAAATACCATGATCAAATTTAATAAAGGAGTCCATACGGTATTCAGATTTATTGAAAGTCATAAGGTTGTGGGAAGATGGAAAAGTAGAGTACAAAAATTCAACTGACCTGATTAAATGTTCTAGTCTAAAATAGTAATAATATTCTACATATGTCTCCAATAAAGCAAAAATTTGTATGGTGGACATGGGTCAAAATGTGTAACAACCATTATGAAGTAAAAGTTCCACTATTTGGCCATTTAAAAAGGATAAAGTGAAAATTATTAAGTGTGACAAATTAGGAGCCAAATTTTTTCACAACATTTCTCTATAAATATTCATCTCTTCTACCTCTTACAATATAGCCATTTTCAAGGGGGCATGATGGATTTTGGTACCTGTAATATTTTTTTATATTCTAATTATTTTTTATAAATTTTTCTATTTATTCTATATATTTATCTTCTCTTTCATTTTTTATTTTCTGTTCCCCCAATGATCCTTTTAATCTCTATTCAAGTGGAGAACAAACTCTCATTATTGTTCCAGGGTGAGTTTTCGTTCTAGAGTTCATTTTTCTCAAATGTATATCTTTATTTTATTCTAATAATTTCAATAGTACTGAATTGGTTTTGGTGTTGGTTCACCCCCGATCATTTTTGTTTAGTTATTCTTCCCGTTTTATAATTTTCATCTCCATTATTTTAATAATATATCCAGAATGGAGTAGTATTTTGGAGATGATGTGAGTGAGTATTATCTTGCATTCAAAGGGATAGTGCATGATAATATAAATTAATGGGAACTTGTTGAGTGAAAGGTCTGATCTCAAAATTGAGTAGATTATTGAGAATAATTTTTTGTAAAAACAATGATTTCATCACAACAATATCCCCTAAGATACAAAAATTCTTCAATAATATTGTTTTTCATTCATTATTTTCTTGTGTTTTTAATTTTATTATTAATATATATTAAATTTTATAAATTTTCATTTTCAACCCACTATTTATATTAGTATATAAATAGTTTTATATTAGTTGGGTTATAAACAATGAAAATTGAAATTTGGCATATTGTGAGCGGCCTCCTCAAGATCAAACTTAAGTTGTGAAACTATAGTACACACTTAGAAAATAATAATTTATTGGTGCGGGATCTGTGACAAACCCATGACATCATACTCCAAAGTCATAATAATTTTTTATGGAATGAAGCTTGTATTTATTTCTTTAGTTGATAATATTTTCTTCCATGTCTATATTTTCATTAATTTTCTTAAAATAATGTTCTATCTATTCTAAAATAGTTCATATATTGTAATTTATATATCTTTTAATTTATATAAAATGGTTTAAAATAAATCTTCGTGATTTTTTTTAAAAAGCCACTTTTTATGAATGGTGTCAACCAAATCGTTATTTTAATGTATATTTATTGAACAGATTTACCAGCCATCATGAATTTTCATTGTCTTCTTGTTTAACATTAAATGTCTTTTGTTCATTTAAAAAAATCCCTCAATATTTTATGAAATTTTTTATTTTAAATATTTGATTTGAAAATAAATAATTGTATTTTCATCAAGAAATGATACAATGATATTTAAAATCTATTTTTATATACAAAACATCGATTGATGATAATTTTCCAACAATAGTGACATCTTCCCGTGATTCTATATTTATTTATTAATGGTATGTTTATTCATTATGAAGATGAGATATTTATCACACTCCTTTTTTTCCATTGGTTATGCTATATTAAAATAATAAAAGATTCATGGTCTTATTGAATTCATATGAATGTATTATGAAAATGTAAAGGGTGGGTAGGAAATATACCAATAACTAATTGAGTACTGATTAATTTATTATAATTTTACCATGTACATGGATGGTTATCCCAATACCAATAAGGGTACAAGGGAGTTTATCCCAAAAATGAACCAGGTGTATTCATCTTTATCTAAATCTTAACACTAGATGAATTTCATTTTTGTTATCTATGAAATATTATTTCTATAATTAATATGAGGACACATGTTATTCCACATTTACATGAAATTATCTTATTCTCGTGTTTAGATTTCATAGATCATGTTCTTTGATTCCTTTTGGATTTCTGTCTTATGAACATCGAAGAATTATGCACAGAAAAATGGTTATGAAATATGAATTTTCAATATGATTTTGAAATTTTCATATCATTTTATTATATAATTTTTATCATTGTATACATCAAATTAATAACTAAATTATATCTCTATTTTTTACCCTTATTTGGAATTTGATCTCACCCTTTGTTGTGTTTCCTTTTTTGCTGGATATGGGGAATTGTTTTATATAAGTATTTTATAAGAAGGGTTCACATTTGGTTTAAAATAATTAGATATATTAAAAATATTATATATATAGCTATATATGTTTTATATTTATCCATGTATAAAATGACAATAATTTATTTGGTAATGATTATAATGATATATAATAATAAACTCTTCTAATAATATGTAACCTTTATGATTGAAAATTTTCAGTTTTCTTACATTATCGTCCTATACCAAACGTTTATTCTCTATTATTATCATGTAATAATAAAATTATTCTATTTATATGTTCCTTAATTATATACCAATTTTATTTTACCTTTTATTCATTGAGTTACATATTTTTATCATGACTCTTTCTCAATATTTCATTAAAACATGGGAGTAAAAATGGAATATTCAAATGCAATATTCCTTTTTAGGGGTTAATTTTTAAAATTTATTACGTTATATTATTTCCAAAAATATAATTTATTTAATGAAAAAATATTCTAGATTAATACTACTTTAATGGAAAACAAAATTTTCTTTCCATTTCTAGAGGTTCTTGGATCATCCCTTCAAACATAGTTAATGGGTTTGATTTTAAAACAACTTCTACAACCCTTTATTATAAATTTGGTTCATTTTAACATCATATTTATGTTATAATCTGATTTATTCAAAATTAAATCTCAGAAAACAATTAAACCATTTTCTCCTCGGAATCATTGTGACATATCTTTTAGTTATGTTCTCATATATTATTATGTTAACAATTATTTTCTCGTGTGTTTTTCTTATGTGTATTCATTATATGAGAAATATTTTTTTTCTAAAGAATATACATGTAAATATTATGAAATGAATTTTGACGATATGATTATATAACCCCAAATTCATTCCATACTGATTTCATCTCATTCTATTCAATGTATGTTGCATGGGGAATAATCCAAGCATACTACTGTCTTGGTAGTGTTCCTTTACAAGAGCTTATGATGTCAAAATTATTTATGTAATATTTATTGGATTTTATAATAATATGATATATAATTCATTAATCATGATAAAATGTGATAATTCAATTTAATTATATCATGTAATTAATCTTGTAACATGTATTATAAGTCTTTATCATGATTTTTTATTTACCACAATTTATTAATTCACTGTTTTCATTTTGTTTGTCTCTAATGTAACTTTTGAAGTAAAAATTAAAAAGTAACATAGTATTTCCAAAGAAATATTTCATCATATTTTAATTATTTTATTCTTATATTTATTTAATATTTATATAATCCCCTAAATAATGTTGACCTATATAATTATGGCTTCTGTTTTTTGGATATTTATATTAAAAAAATTATATTATTTTTATGTGTCTCAAGATTCTATATAGGATATTGGTGTACATGAAATGGTTTGGTTAAATAGATGTATTTGATATATTTTGGATATGATATGGGTTTATGGATAAAGTAAATTCTAAGAATATGAGGAATACAAGGGTTTTGATCTACCAATACCCCCTAAGATTAAATTTTCATCCAACTCAGGTCGGTGTGTGGTATATCATTGTGATGTGGTTAGGTTACATTATGCATTTTTGAACATGTATGTGTTATATATATTTTGACTAGTTTTTTATGGTAACCTATAGTAAATATGATGAAGATAAAGTGGAATCTTTGGATAACCAAAGATTATATAACATCCAGTGGTGGTGATTTTGTTTGAGGAGGATCAGTCCAAGTGGTAGGATGAATAAAAATTTAGTGTGTGTCCCCATGAATTGATGATAACCCCTTTGATATAGGTTATGGTGAGGAGATTAGTTGGGGGGAGACACAAAGATTTGTAGAGAAAATCTATTCTCATGGACATTGATTAGGCTAATATTTTTGGATTTTTTATAACGCTATCCCATACTTAGGGATAATTACATTGTTATTATGATGATATTATAATGATTTTTATGAGGGATGACATATATTTGTTGATATGAATATATATGTGTCAATATATATATTTATTCATTTGGATATAATTCATTGATTTTATTCAATGTCGGTGGCATCTTGGTAGTATATAAATATTAAAACATTCATATGGGTGGATAGTTATAAGAAAATATTATATTCAGTTACTTTTGGGTGTACAACTTCATAGTTACTAGTTATGAATAGATTTTGGGGGTTCAATATTGGTGATTAAATGATGATAGGTGATTGGATTAATATTATGATATCCATGTGAAATAATCAGATGATTTAGAAATGATGTGAATACATTTATGGACATTAAAATAGGATTTTTGGTGGATATTTTGTTACATTTATGCCATACATCGATGAATTGTTTTTCTTCATTCAAATGGTCATAAAATTTTTCTAGGTAAGAAGAGAATGATTATATTTTAATGCCCATGATGTATTAATAAAATTATTTTTCAGTTTATCGTTGTAGTGATTCTAATGGTGGTTGGTTAAATTATCTCAGGTCACATGGGAAATTGGTAGAGGTCCAGTTTATTATTACTTTTATGAGTTGTAGTGGATAATATTATTTCTTAATAATTATATCATTTTTAAAATATTTTTAAACATAAATTTAATTATATTTAAATATTCACATTAAGAGTTTTTTATTTTTATTTTATTATAGTGATGCATATGTTCATTAATATTGGTGATCACATAAATATATTTAACATATCATTACTCAAAATCATGTAATTCAATTTCCATTACTTATTTTAAAATACAATTGGGTGTGTATTGGGACTCCTAGGGATGGATAGAATTTATTATTGAAAATGACTTCATGATTGTTGATGAATGTTACTGAATTAATGGAGTTTGTGTATAAATGTGATAATATTTTTTAACAGTTTAGTGCATGTCTAATGAATTCATGGGGTGTATTCGGATTTTAGTTTATTAATATGTAGTTTTAGTACTCTTATGGAGAAGTACATGTCCTGTAATGGGAGAAAATGACATTTATGCATTGTAGAATAGATGTAATGAACAAGGTACACTGCGTGAATGGATTACCCACCATGTAAGAATTACAAAATGTGTAAGGATAAAATACAATTTTTTAATAAGAGGGTGACATGGTTTTTAGTATATAAAATTACATATAATTACAGTATTTTTAATGGTGTTATAAACTATGTTACTGTTGTAAATATAGAATTTAAGATGTCTCTTTACCAAAATCGTATTTCAATCTTCCACAACTCTTTTGGATCTCAACATATAGGGCTTCTCTGATGAATTTCTGATTATTCGTTTGATCTGGATTTTCTATTTTTGATATTGATCATTAGTGCAGTTAGTTTTCATCTATCCAAGAGATTAAGTATATCTAATTATTCATTTCATTGAATGTATCAATTCAATTTCGTTGTGGTATATTATCCATTGGTTTTTATGATGTTTTCGTTTTTATTATCTAATGATAATTTGTGTGATCTTTTTCTAGGGTCTTTTTTCAGTATTTGTCATGGTGTTGTGGGTTAGGGTTCTTATAATATTTGTTTTCTACTCATATTATGTAATCATTATCATAAAGTCAATAACTTATAATATTTTTAGATTTATTTTTTATCTAATTTTGTCGTTAATGAATATTGTTGTGGTGGATTGTGATGTGGGTGTGTGTGACCTCATGTTTTGAGGTTGGTGGTTCCATCTCTATGCTATGTCAGTGAAATAAGTTTCACATATTTTTGATAAATTGATTCATTTAATGTAATTAATTTATGTAATTATTATTTTTTGTTTGTTGAAGAATGTTTTTATAAAATATGGGTTTCCCCTGGTTATTTTAAATAGTAATGTGGTTTTAAATAATTGTGACACATTTTTGTGAAATGGTTTTTAGTTCATGTTATTATGTAAATTGTTGATTAATTGATTTCGAAAACAGAGAATATGGGAAGCCTTGGGTATATAGATAGAATGTAATGTAATATGTCATGTCCACTATTTTGGGGGACACTCATGGGAATTTTCCCTACTCTCTACACCTATTATTATTGGGACTTGTTACATTTTTTGGGAGGTTCACTTTCTTGGGTGTTCCCCAACTCTCCAGAATCAATTAATATATCTAGTGTCTTGACAAAATTGAATTTTTGTATGTTATTAATTAATCATTAATCTATCTTGACCAAGTGTGATCCAAGGTGTGATGTTACCCATGTTTATTAGCCTCTTTGGGATTCTAATTTTTGTAATTATTATTTTTTTGTAAAATAATATATTTGATATGATAAATGCCACATGATTTTGATTGAATTAAGTTCATATATCTATTCTAATATATATATATATAATTTATTGAAATTTATTTACCTTCATTATTTGGAAATGTTTAAAAAAGTGAAATTAAACTATTTTTGATTATTTTATACAAAAACTATTGAACTTCATAATGACTTGTTTTATTTAATGTTGGGAATGATTTTATTATTGTTCATAGACTTGATGTGGAACTGTTAGGTGAGACCCTATGGAGCCTGTTATCTAAAATTCTACAAATCTCTACTATAGTTCATAGACTGGGTTATGTCATTCGATGTAGGGAATGGTAAGGTTCTATAATAAGGAAATGAGGTTTTCTATATGATATATTTTGAAGTTTGTGGTGAGATAGTGGGATTCTTCACACTCCATCATATATAGTTTTCATTTTAAAAAAATTGGAAGTTGTGGCTATACACGTACATGGAGATTTTCTATTCTCTTGAGTAGTTGGTTTCCACAATTGAGTTTTACATTGGAATATATATTTGTTTTTATTATTCCCATATATATATATATCTTCCATGTTGTTTCATCAAGTTGGGGGGAATTTATTCCCTCTTGTTTTTATAGGATTCTTGTGAAATTTTATCTTGAATGTGTGTATTGATAATTCCTATCCGGTATGTTCTAGTGTGGGGCATATAGCTGTTTGGGGGGGTATTTTTGTCTTTTTTGTATAGTTTGGTACCATAGATGGTTTACCATAAATGCTACCTATATTTTAATGTATGGTAGAATGGATATATTATATTTAGGGCTTAGGATGTATATTATATTGAGTTGTTGTCCAACTATTGTCCTTATGAGACTGAAGTTACCATGGGATGTTTGGATGTGTGTTTCCAATCATGAGTTAATATTATTAATATCAATTTTCTCTTATGGTTTATCGATTTGAAATGTTATTTTCTGTTTTCAAACCATTTAATTATCTATTATGTGAATAATTATGTCATAACCCGTCCTTGGGGCCTGTGTCATTACTACCCCAAGCCCACCTTCCATATGCTAGGGGCTGGCGACTAGCAGCAAAGGCGTAAGTCCAGATAAAAAGGGAAAGCATTGCCTTTATAAAAGTAAACAAACACAACAGAGTACGCAACAGAAGAAAGCACTAAGTAATACTAAATACGAAAGTAAGTGCTAAAAGGAAATGGGTTGGAAATACAAGCCCAACAGTAAGTACAGTACAACTGAGAAGCTAGTGCAATTGCAGAAAAGTAAAACAAAAACCACTGAGTCATCCTCTAGGAATATCACTTGAAGGGTGGGCACATATGGCCTCCTCAGCACCTTCAGTCCGTCCGTCTGCTCCATGTACGTCTCAACAAGTGTAAGAACCCGGATCTTCGTTTCAGGTATGTCTTTCCTTTTTCTGGAGTTTTTGAGAAAAACGAAGTTTCTGGAATTTTTTTAAATTACACTCCGTGTACTCTTTCCCCACTTGAATCCATGTTCTGGTCGTGTCCGGGCCACTCACATAGTGTGTAGGGGTGATGTGGAGGCCATTTTTTGCGGAGTACAGAAAGACCTAGTACACATTGTGTACTCTAAAATTACACACCGTGAACTTTATTTTTTTTCATTAAATAGATCAGGGTCACGCCTAATCATGATAAACGTCTTCTTCTAGGTCATGTTCATCTGAGAGTGCCTAGAATCTGTGGATCTTCGACGAGCCACCATTCCTCCATCCGTTCTCCGATTTGAGCACTGTCGATTACATTGGAATTGCAGTGGTCAGTTCTTTCTTCTTCATGAGCATTTTTTTCCAATGCCTCCTCCTCAAGATATCATAGGTTGAGTGTTTTGGATGTTTTCTCATATCTACGACATTCATGGAAGAATCAGTCAACGTGGTTCATGTATAACGATCTCCTAGGATTGAGGTAGGTGGGTTGTGCCTTTCCGTAGGATGTCTGTGAATATTTTGTGCAAATTCCACCAATTCCCTTAAACGAGGAATTGTGGGATTCCATTTTTTCCCCTGTTGATTGTGTTCTTTTCTTGACTGCTTTAGCAGAGATCATTGTTTGAAAAATTGATAATTCATATTTTATTCTTTTGCTTCTCCTTTCAAGTTTTTCTTATTAGGAATTTTTCAAGTTTCCATGCCTAGTTGTAGGAATGATGGGCTGTTATACAGTTATGATGTTGTGCCCTAGAATGCTAGCCATGTAGTTCTTGAGGTTTACTTGGAATGACACGCACAATTGAGCATATTTATTCCACACAGTACTATGAGTACCTAGTGTAATAGACCATAGGGATAATGGATATAAGGGATTCTCAAACGTTTCATTTAATACGATGTGAGACCATAGTGAGAATTGACGATGACTGCTTATTCAGAGAGTCTGTAGTTCCTCGACGTGGGCCACAGGGGGAATGAGACATTGATTGCTTCCCCAGAGATCCTTTAGTACGATACGAGACTATATGGGGAATTGACAGTGAATGATTCCTCATAAATTCTACTCTTAGCTAAACCAGAGGTGTTAGATTGTGTGTGCCTCTTATAGGGTTGCTAGTACTTGTAGGTTGAACCATATGGATTAGGCTGTGAGAGCTACCCAGAGGGTTACCTGTTTTCTACATGTTTTTGGTTGTTGAATTGTGTACTTTATATGCTAGAAATGTGGTTTGTAGCTACTGTGTGTTTTTCTGTTTACTGCTTCCTGCACTTTTACTTTCCTTGTATTCATTGACTGTTAGGAACAAATATTTGGGTGATTGCCTTCTTGGATTGTATCACACACCTTGTTTGGGCCATGCTTTTGGGCCCAAGAAGAATTTATTGTTGCAAGTATAGATTAGGTAAAGCGCCCTTCGACTTCTGGTACTTGAATGCATGGAGCTGGAGAGAAATGGACTAAGATTAGACTTGAGATGATGCAAGAGTTGCTGTTATTTTAGTACTTTGTTTTACTTGTATTTCTGCACGTTGTTGTGTTTTCTGCATTCCTTATATACTTGTACCTGCTGCAACATTATCATCATTACTATATATTCATTGCTTCCGCTGTTGGATTCAGTTGTTTCATATTGTTTACTAATTCCACTATTTACTGTTGATTTCTTTTATTGTATACCTTACCAAATGAGAGTATAGTTTCCCTAATAACTTACCAAGGCCCTTGCTTCTAGTCGGCAGCCTCTCGCATTTTGGGAATTGCGCTTGAGGTCATGTGGTGAACTAGGTACAGGGACCCTCTGGGTGGCTTCTGGGACAAGGACGTTACAAAGTGGTATCAGAGGTGTTCTTTTCGGATGATTTACGGTTTGGAGTCTTTAGCCAGGGATAGGACAGATTCTGTACATGGTGTCAAGTTGTGCTCAGGAGTAGCTAACCCGTGTACAAGGAAAATCCATACTACCTCGTTTATTGTAGTTTTATGGTTTTGAGATTTATAGTTGATATGATTTCACCAAGAGTGATTCAGATGTCTTATGTTGTTGTAGTTTTGCTATTGCGGTTCTATTTTTGTCGCAACCCTGTGAGATGAGGGTATGCCATCTCATGCATCATATAGAAACTTGTTAGAATCACATTTCATGTATTCTTGCCATGCCATCTAGGGTGCATTAGTGATTGAATGTTGTTATGAAAGACTTGGGTAGATTTTTCATGCTGTTGTGATAGATTCTTTGATAGAATCTATTCTGCTTGATAGAGGACTATTTCTATTGTACCATTCTTAAATAAATGCCAAATTTTGGTTCTTTAGGAGTCATGGGCCCCCTTGAATCGGAAATTGGTGGATCATTGACCAGTTTTTCCTTGTATATGACTATATAGGATGCCAAAATTTGATTCTCGGGGAGTATGGGCCTTCACAGATTGGAATATGGCACCATCATGCCTTTTTTCAGTGTTTTCTGGGCTTCGGTGCAGTTTCAGTGCTACTGCTCGAAAAAACCCAGAATACACGGTGTGTACTTTATATATACACATCTTGTAGTTTTAAACCATGTCTTTGAATGTGTGAGAAGAAACACAGGTTTTGAAAATCTCCAAGAACACGCCGTGTATGGTAGGTACACGCCGTGTAGTAGTGAGCGTGTACCTAGCCGTGTATCTAAAAATACGGGCCGGGGAAGCTCCAATGGAACACGCCGTGTTGGTTTGCAACACGCCGTGTAGTCTTGTTCCAGATACCCGACCATGTCACGACCAACACGGGTCAGTGTTATCTGCTTCCATACACGTTGTGTTTGTTCATAACACGCTATGTAAGGGTCTGCTATGTACATGGCTGTGTCGGCAACATCACAGGTCCGGAAAAGTCTTCAAGTACACATCGTGTTTGTTAGGAACTCGCCGTGTAGTCTCAGCCATGCAGCATGCCATGTACCCAACAACACGGGTCATTGAAACCTTGTCTACTACACGCGGTGTCCACCAGGAATACATCGTTTAGTCTCAGTTTAAGATGATTGTGTGGGATAGCCATGCAAGGAGACACGAGCAGGGAAACAGAGTTAAGTACACGCCGTGTATATTTTATACACACTGTGCAGTCTTGTTTTGGAAATCTTGTGTGTTTCCTTCTCTTGTTTTCATTTTGTACTCTTTGGTTCTCCGTCCATGTTTTCCTAATCTGAGGTATGTTCCGATCTTTCAGAACTATGCCTCCGAGAAGTCCTCAGGTTGTACGTCAATTGTCAGGCAGTGATGAGATGCTAGATATGGCTGATCAGGGACTTCCTGCCGACCCTCCGGTTTGGGCAGCCTTGGCATCGACTGTCATACCAGTTGCAGGCGTTGATACACAGTTCAAGGAATGTTTTATGAAGATTATGCAGACCTTTCAGTGGGCACCATCTCCTGCCACATCCATGGCCGAATTGACATGGGTTTTCTAGTAGCAGAACCCTCCCACTTTCTCAGGGGAAGGAGGACCTCAGGCTGCAGAGCCATGGATGGAAGCCATGTTGACCAACTTTGAGAATCTGGAGACGCCTCCAGAGAGGTGGGTCAATCGCGATACCTATATTCTACTATATTCCGCCAAGAGGTGGTGGGACATGATCTTACAAGCGGTTCATCAGCAGGTTAGGGCTTGGGAGGAGTTTTAGTGCATTTTTTATGACTACTTCTACCTGGAGACCCCAAGGGTCGACTGATCCCAAGAGATCATGATCTTAGAGTAGGGTACTCTTTCTGTTATGTAGTACTCCTCTCATTTCACCGATATGTAGCATTTCACACCCCGCCAGGGTGGGAATGAGATTTTATTAGCGAGGAAGTTTGAGGATGGTCTCAGGCAGGAGATCTTCTCCTACGTGAATCTCTTCCAATTGACTTACATCCCTTCCATCGTCAACTAGGCACTGATTATGGAGCGCAATCTGAGAGACATCGGAGCTGCAAGCCAGGGAGGTTCTGCTTCCAGAGCTAGTATTCCTCCAGATGACCACAAGAAGCGCCATAGGGAGTCTACACGCGGTGATCCATGGAAGCGAGATGCATCGTCAGGAATCCATGTGATATGCTAGCAGTGTTTCCGGTCAGGGCACACGAGGCCGTAGTTCCATAGAGACCCAATGTAGTGTCAATCATCCGGTAAGATGGGTCACCTTCAGCGTTTCTGCCAGGTTTTCTCAGCAGCATCTTGTGAAGGGAGTTCTTCTATGACTCCTCGTTCTAGAGAAACACCACATATTTTTCCCCATTTGGGGAAATGGAGTTCTTCCGCCCATTTTGGCTGAGGTGGAGGTCGAGGCCATAGTGGCCAGCCACCTGTCTTTCAGCATCAGTTGGGAGGATCAGCTCAGAGTGGTCTGCCAGGGGCGTAGGGTCGTGGTGCAGGCTAGTCTTTCGTCGTGGAGCAGACCTATCAGGAGCAGGATCCCAACCCTTCTACAGTTCAAGGTACGATCATAGTAGCCTCAGTATTATCTTCAGCCCTTTTCGATACTAGTGCTACATGTAGCTTTATCTCAATTTTTGTTGTGGAGATCCTTGAGCTCTGTATATTTTTTTTTGCCGACTTGTTGAACTGGACACACTTTTGGGGACAAATACATCTAGTGTACGTAACTGAAGAGAGTT
Source organism: Viscum album (assembly GCA_963277665.1). Classification (NCBI taxonomy): domain Eukaryota; kingdom Viridiplantae; phylum Streptophyta; class Magnoliopsida; order Santalales; family Viscaceae; genus Viscum; species Viscum album. The sequence goes on along the minus strand of OY728165.1, from coordinate 1,776,210,881 downwards.
CCCTCTCGAGGTTGCAGGGTATCATTTCTTATGGAATCTCTATGTCCTAGAGACGACAGGCTATGATTTCATTCTCATGATGGACTGGTTGGTTCCCTTCCAAGCACCCGTCGACTGTTATCGCCACAGGGTGAGTTTATCTCACCAGAGGGTGAGTATTTTCTTCATAGAGGTAAATGGGATGTCTAGTCAAGTCAAGAAAGGCTCGAGCATCATGGGATAGGAAGGGTGATGTCCCACATTTCTCTTCTTTATCTGAATGATCAGGAGACTTCAGAGTTGGACATTCCATCAGTAGTGGATCGTTTAAGATATTTCTTTCCAATGGACTTTTCAGGTATTCCTCCAGAGCATGAGGTAGAATTGTCAATTGAGCTTGTTCAAGGAGAGGCACCGGTGTCCATTCCTCCATATAGGATGGCTACACCTATGTTACAGGAGCTCAAGAAGCTGTTGGAGGAGTTTTATGAAATGGGTTTCATCCGACCGAGTACTACTCCTTGGGGTTCGACTGTCCTGTTTGCAAAGAAGGCAGATGGTACCCTTAGGCTCTGTGTGGATTATCAGAAGTTGAACTAGTTGACAGTCAATAATCGATATCCCTTTCCAATGATTGATGATCTCATAGATCATCTTCGAGGAGCCCAAGTGTTCTAGAAGATCGATTTGAGGTCCGGTTATCATCAGTTGCGTGTTGGACCATCAGATATACCTCTAACAGCCTTCAGGAGCAAGTATGGTCTCTACGAGTATACGGTTATGTCGTTCGGTCTCACGAATGCGCTAGATGTTTTCATGGAACTGATGAACTGAGTGTTCCATACTTACCTGGATTCTTTTGTTGTGGTCTTCATGGATGATATCTTGGTGTAATCTCAAACTTGACACGACCATTCTACCCATCTTGAGATCGTTATGAGTACACTGAGAGAGCATCGACATTATTCTAAACTCTCGAAGTTCCACTTTTGGATGGATCAGATTCTCTTCTTGGATCACATCATCTCAGAGGAAGTAGTATCAGTAGACCTATAGAAAGTGAGATATTTAGTTTCCTGGTAGCAGACGAAGAACGTTTTTGAGGTATGGAGTTTCTTAGGGTTGGCTGGATACTAAAAATTCATTATTGAGGACTTTTAATGCCTAGAAGCACTTTTGGAAGGTCTGACCAAGAAGGGAGTGAAGTTCTTATGGTCATTTTCTTATGAGTCATCCTTTCAAGAGCTGAAGGGAAGGTTGACTTCAGCACCGATACTAGTGTTTCCAGAGCTGGGAAAGGGCTACACTATTTACTGTGATGCTTTAGGTATCGGGCTGGGTGTTGTGCTTATGTAGGGATATGGAGTCGTTGCGTATGGGTCTCAGCAGTTGAGTCCACATCAGAGGAACTACCCGACACACGATTTGGAGTTGGCAGCTGTTATTCATGCCTTATGATGTTGGAGATATTACCTTCTGGGAGAGCACTTTGTGGTTTTCAACAACCACAAGAGTCTCAAGTACATCTTCACTCAGCGTGATCTGAATCTGAGACAGTGCTGGTGGGTCGAGTATCTTCAGTCTTTTTATTTTGAACTTGCCTATATGTTGGGAAAGGGAAAGGTAGTGGCAGATGCGTTGAGCAGGAGAACTCATATTTAGGCAGTTCATAAGTCCAGAAGTGAGTGGAAGTTGATGGCTCTATTCTCTGAGATACATGTGGAAGTGCACGATAGACAGGGACAGATTTTCTATTTTCTGTAGTTGTTACCTCTACACTACTTGATCAGGTACGGATGAGGCAGCTATCAGACTCAGAATGCTTAGTCTTGTGGGATAGTGTGTCGGGAAAGGACCCTCTTTCTGGATGGACAGTGGATGAGGATGAGATCTTACATTTCTAGGGACGTGTGTGGGTGCCAATAGACATACTTGAAGAGATGATATGGGATTTTCATTCATCAGTTTGGGAAGTTCATCCTGGTGTCACCAAGATGTATCGGGATCTACACCACTAGTACTGGTGCTCAAGTATGAAGAATGATGTTTCATGTTTTTTCATGTGATATTCTACTTGTCAGCAGGTGAAGGCAGAGCATCAAGGACCAACATGGATTTTATAGCAGCTACCCATTCTCGAGTGAAAGTGGAAAGATGTCACGATGGACTTCGTGACCGGGTTGCCGAGGTCACCTCGAGGTAACCATGATGTTTGGGTTGTCGTCGACAGACTCACGAAGGTCGCACACTTCTTGCCGATCAAGGAGACTTTCAGTGTTGATGATCTCGAATGGATGTTAATTCGGTAGATTGTACATCTACATAGAGTTCCACACTCCATTGTTTCTGAAAAGTATGTGCGCTTTACTTCTATGTTCTGGTAGGGAATTCAGAAGGCTTTGGATACACAGGTACTTTTGGGTACAACATACCATCCCCAAACTGATGGTCAGTCTGAGTTCGTGATCCAGGTGCTTGAGGATATCCTCTGAGCTGGCATTCTGGACATCGGCGGTTCCTGAGAGAAGCATATTTCTCTTGTTGAGTTCGCCTACAACAACAGCTTTCAGGCGACAATTCAGATGGCACCATACGAGGCTTTGTACGGTAGGCCATCCCAATAACCCTTATGCTAGCTGAAGGTAGAAGAGGCAGCTTTTTTGGGACCTCGTCTTGTTCAGGAGACCTCTGAGCAGATATAGTTGATTCAGAACAGGATGGCTACAGCACAGTCTCGACAGAAGTCTTATGCTGATCAATAGAGATGACCATTGGAGTTCGAGGTAGGGGATTAGGTTTTCATGCATGTCACACCGAGGTTGGGACATAAGAGGATTCAGAGATAGTGTATGATTTCACCGCAGTATGTCAGGATATTTGACGTTATGGAGAGAGTTGGGCCGGTTTCCTATCGGTTGTAGCTACCTCAGAGGTATCGGGCCATGCACGATGTCTTCCACGTCTCTCAGCTCCAACGTTCTTTTTCAGACCCGTCTCATTTTTTTCAGGCCGAGGAGGTTGAGCTCGAAGAGGATACGTCGTTTTAGTAGTATCCTATCTAGATTGTCGATCACATTACGAAGGTTCTCCGTGGGCAGTATGTTCCTTTAGTACGGGTACTTTGGCATCATGGGTGAGTACAGGATGAGACCTGGGAGATGGAGGCCAATGTATAATCCCAGTGGACAGAGTTGTTCGAGGTTTCTTCTTCTACGCCTTGATAGAGAAATTCATGGACTAATTTCTTTAAAGGGGGAGTTTTTAAGAACTCAGATCTTCGTTTCAGGTATGTCTTTCCTTTTTCTAGAGGTTTTGAGAAAAATGAAGTTTCTGGGATTTTTTTTTGAATTACACATCGTGTTCTTTCTGAGTACATGTCGTGTACTCTTTTCCCGCTCGAAGCCGTGTTTTGGCCACGTCCGGGCCACACACATGGTGTGTAGGGGTGATGTCATGGACGATTGTGGCGGAGTACGGAAAGACCTAGTACATGTCGTGTACTCTAAAATTACACACCTTGTACTGTATATTTTTCCATTAAACGGACCAGGGTCACACCTGATCATGATAAATGTCTTCTTCTTGGTCCTCATCGTCCAAGATCGCCGGGAATCCATGGATTTTCAACAAGCCACCGTTCCTCCATATATTCTCTGATTCGAGCACTATCGATTACATTGGAATCACAGCGGTGAGATCTTCCTTCTTCTTGAGCCTTGTTTTCCAATTCCTTATCCTTCCCAAGATATTATGGGTTGAGAATTTTGGGCGTTTTCTCAGATCTACGACGTTCAAAGGAGAATCAGTCAACGTGGTTCAAGTATATCGATCGCCTAGGATTGAGGTAGGTGGTTTGTGCCTTTCTGTAGGAAGTCTGTGAATATTTTTTCAAATTCCTGCAATTCCCTTGAATGGATAATTGTGGGTTCCTTGTTTTTCCCCTTTTGTTTGTCTGCATTTCTTGAATGCTTGATCAGAGATCATTGTTTTCAAAATTGGATAATTCATACTGTATTCTTGTGCTTCACCTTTCTTGTTTTTCTTATTAGGCATTTTTTCAGTCTCCATTCCTAGATGTTGGAAAGTGGGTCTATTATATTGTTATGTTTTTGTGCCTTATAATGATAGCCAAGTAGTTCTTGAGGTTTACATTGGATGATGCGTGCATGCTGAGCATGTTAATTTCACATAGGACTATGAAAACCAAGTGTAGTAGACCATAGGGAGAATGGACGTAAGGGCTTCTCTAGACTGTCTTTTAATACGATGCGAGACCCCATGGGGAATTGATGATAAGTAATTCCTCAGAGAGTCTGTAATTGTTCGATGTAGGACATATGGGGAATGAATCGTTGAGTGCCACCTCAGAAATCCTATTATACGATACGAGACTATAGGGGGAATTTACGGTGAGTGCTTCCCCAGAAAGTCTACTCTTAGCTGAACCAAATGGGTGAGACTATGTGTGCCTCCTAGAGGGTTTCTAGTACTTGTAGGTTGAACCATATGGGTTAGGTTGTGGGAGCTACCTAGAGGGTTACCTGTTTTCTATTTGTTGTTGGTTGTTTACTTTTGTAATGTATATACTAGAACTGTGCATTGTAGCTGCTATGTTCTTTTCTGTTTACTGATTCCTGCACTTTTTCAAGCCTTGTATTCAATGACTATTAGGCACAGATCTTTGGGTGATTTCGTACTAATATTATATCTCACACCCTCTTTGGGCCTTGATTGTATGCCCAAGCAGACTTTTTTGTTGCAGGTATAGATAAGGGAAAGCGCCCTTAGACTTCTGTTACATGACTTCTTGGAGCTATAGACCAAGAGACCAAGCTTAGGCTTGTAATGCTGCAGGAGTTTCTGTTATTTTAGTACTTTGTTTTACTTGTATTTCTGCATGTTGTAGTGTCTGCTTCATTCCATAGATACTTGTACCTACTGCAACATTATCATCATTACAATATATTCATTTCTTCTATTGTTGGTTTCAGTTGTTTCTTATTGTTTACTACTTCCACTATTTACTGTTGATTTCAATTCATTGTATACCTTACCAAATGAGGTCATAGTTTCCCCAATAACATACCAAGACCCTCGATGCTAGTCTGCAGCCTTTGGAGTTTGGGGAAATGCGTTTGAGGTCATGTGGAGAACTAGGTACGGGGTGCCTATGGGTGGCTTCCGGAACCGGGACATTACACCAAGTTGTCCAACTCAGGGTACCTTCTAACTCTACAAAACTCTACCTTGATCGGTGTTATCCGTCGTCTCCATCCAACACAATGTAGTGCGGGCATATCACGTGAAGGTGTCAGTATACGATACTCAGTGGGGACCCCGAGACCCCTAAAGGTCTCCTATAACCCACGATGGATAAACCACAGAAGAAAGATACAACCATGAAGTATCAATAAACCGTACTTAGGTATATGACCATACATATACCTAAGTCATCAATCCTAGTTCGGCTCCAACTCCCGAGCCCATGAACAACCCAGTCCACACAGGAAAGAAGTCAATCACATCGATGATAATGATAGAAAGTCAACACTCCACTTACACAGGTATACATCTTTCATATAGCGATAGAGATGATCATATGTTATCTCTAATTCATCAAAGCTATCGGAACCACATAGGAAACTAGACCAGCTAAGCTGTCGGACCCATGTAGGATACTAGACCAACTACTCTGTCAGACCCTCTCAGGATACTAGTACATAAGTCAAACTGTCCGACCCACTTAGGATACAAGTACAGTAGTCATCGTTGACGAAACCACGGAGGATTCCTATATAGTTGTCATCATAGACGAACCCACAGAGTATTCCATTATGGTTGTCTTCATCATCAAACCCATACAGGATTCTCGTACGGTAGTCGTCGCAGACGCAGCCAGCTCTAGGGTTCCCACACAAAGCATGCTTGATTCCATGAGGGTCCGCTCCTCAAACCAAGTGTTCGATACATAAAATATCACAATGTGCATAGTTTATGTATCATGAAGTTCAGTCTCATCAAAAGGAACCCAATGAAACAGATGGCGCGTCAATCAGACATCCGATATGAGAGTTATTGGAATTTTCGTTCAAGGGGCCCGGTTGGAAATACACTCGTTCCAAACCCAGCCATTTTCCAAAGTCATCCAAAACTAACATAGATTATCACAAAAGAATCACCTCGTCACAAGGATCCCAGTTCCACAGACGGCATGTCGATCAGATGTTCGGTCTTAAAGTAATTCACATCTAAGTGAAACGGGCCTGGCCCGTCAAGCCCAGTGGGCTGGCAGGTTGGCCTGACCTGGTTCGGATGGTCCGACCCGGCAGGGGGTCGGCCCGGCTTGGTGGAGCGCGGCCTGGCCCGATGTGGTGTTTTGTGGACCGGCGTGGCGTGGCATGGTCCGTTGTTGGCCGCGGCTCGGCCCGGCTGGCTGAGCGGTGCGGGGGGGGGGGGGGGTTCCCAAACCGGCGGTGCCGAGTGGCGCCGCCCTCCAGTCTGGCCGACCGAAGTCCTCTGGTCTTCCCGTTTCGAGCGGACCACATGGGCGGGCCCTTGTCCTTCTGCGCGATACCTGTGGGTTCCGTGACCTCTTCAACTCGGCCGCCTAACGAGCCAGCCGGTTCACCGATGAAGAGGCCCATGGTTCTTCGCAGAGTGGCGCCGCAGTCCTCCAGCCCGGACGGCTTCGGTCAACCGGTTCGTCTTTAGCCGAGTAGCCCATGGATGCTGGTTGTGGTTCCCTCTATGTAGCCGGCATATGGTCACCGCTTCCTCTGTTCGCCACCTCCTCTTCCGTCACTGCCTCCATCGAAATAAAATAAGGATCAACTGATGTTCATCGGGCCGTGTTCGTTCAGCCCGCGTCCTCCGCGTTAGGTGGTATCATATGTCCGAAGATAAAACATGCTTTCAACAAAGAATAATGAACAATTTAATTCAATTAAAATTTAATCAAACCCCTTACCTTGTAATTGATGCCGCACGTCGTCGAGTCACGGAATGCGAGTGTCGAGGTAGTCAGGCGTCGTAGAAGAACGGTGTCGTCCCGTCAACATTGGTGGAAGAGTCATTGTCGTAGGCGACGCTTCACACGAGCGGTGTCTTCTCCCTTGACATAGAGGAAGAAGAAGGTAAGAGAATTCATGGAGCGTTCTTCTCCGAGATATTAAGACGTTCTTTGTGGAAGAATGAAGGTCTCCTCTAATTCTCCAAAGGTTCCCCCACCATAATATTTCCCAAGGAAAATATAATAAAAAGGCACTCCAATAATATAAAATTTCCATGTAATTCAAATTAATTAAAAACTAAAATTGATTTAATTAAAGAATTTGTGTGGGAAACATTAATAGGAGGGAGATGGAAAGGTTCCACCTTACTGAGGGGAGGTAAAGAGTTCAAAATTCAAAATAGAGGAGTTGTCAAATTAAATGAAGGGGAGTTAATTGGGAGTTGAAGGGTTAGGGATTGTGTGGGCCCCACATCATAAATATCCTCTCATGGGTGGTTATGTGAGGTGTGGGCCCCACCCCAACATTTATTTGGTGGAAACAACCACAACACATAAATAAAATTGTGTACAACACTTTTATTAAATTTATTATAAATCCCCAAAAATTAACATCTCCTCCCGAGCAAACTCAACTATGGTAAAGGTCCCCGTAAGCGAATACTAGTTCAACGAGTTCATCTGTGCCCTCGGATTTCAATTCAAAGCACCGGTTCAAAATATAGAAAAACCCACATTTATGTTTGTTGAGCGTACCCGAACAAAATTTTAGAAATTGATTTCGGGCACACCGGGACTCGGAATCAGGCGCCGTCAGCAACCACGGACTCGAAAAATTCCAAATTATTATGGAAAAAAAATTCCCTTAAAATTTCATGTTATTTAAATTACCCCCACCTCAGGGCTTCACATCCCCCTAAAGTTATAACACAGACTAGGGAAACAAAAGAGGGTACTGAGCATGCATCTGATCACTCCGCTCCCATGTGCTCTCCGGGAAGTTCCCATGCCGCCATCGATTGCGTACCAGAGGAATCAAAAATCCACATAAGACCTGATCCTTTCAATCTTCGATCTCCACCAGGACCTCCATGAATTTCGCTCCGTCATCGATGTCCAGCTCCCCATGGTCAATGATGTGGGATGGGTCGTGCACGTATCTTCTCATCTGAGATACGTGGAAGACGTCGTGCAACCGATTCAACTAAGGAGGAAGTGAAAGGTGGTAAGACACCTCACCTACTCTGTTGAGGACCTTCAAAGGTCCTATTAAGTGTGGATATAACTTGTCACCCCAGGAAAATCTCTGTAGACCTCATTGAGGTGAGACCCGTAGGAAGATGTGGTCAGCATACTGGAACTCTAGTGGTCTCCGTCTCTTATCAACATAGGACTTCTCTCTGCTCCGTGTAGTCTTAATCTTCTCCTGGATGATCTGTACCTTCTCCATCGTAGCCTGAACCATCTCCAGTCCAACAAGCGCTGACTCTCTGGGGTCAGTCCAGCATAGGGGCGATCTGCAAGGTCGGTCGTACATTTCCTTGTAAGGGTTCATCCTGATGGTGTAGTGGTAACTTTTGTTGTATGAAAACTCCACCATGGGTACATTATCCTCCTAGCTACAATAAAAGTCAATTACACATTCACATAGCTTTTCCTCAAGAGTCTGAATGGTCCTCTTTGTCTGGCCATCCGTCTGAGGATGGAAGGTAGTGCTCAGACATAGCTGCATCCCTAAAGCCTCCTATAACCCCTTCCATAGATGAAAATTTAATCGAGCATCTTGATCGAAAACAATAGATGATGGAACAACATGAAGCCATACAATCTCCTGAACGTAGAGGCATCTGAAGCTCTCTACGGATCCTTGCTCTCTAATTGGTAGGAAGTGGTATGACTTGGTGAGTCGGTCGATGATCACCCAGATAGAGTCGTGTCCTATGGATTTACGTGGAAGCCCCATCACGAAATCCATGGATATCTCATCCCACTTCCACTCTGGGACCATTATGGGTTGTACCAATCCTGTAGGTACCTGGTGCTCTTCCTTCACTTGTTGACATGTGAGGCATCATGATACAAACTCTACTACAACCTTCTTCCTACCCGACCACCAGTGACGTCCTCTGATATCCTGATACATCTTTGCCACTCCTGGATGTACCTCTAGAGGGTAAGTGTGAAACTCCCTCAGCACTTCCACCTGTAGTGTTACTGGTATCATAGTACATCCAGTGAAAAGGATGACGTGATCCACACCTTCATAAAATTCATTAGGTGCCTGCCCAGTCGATATTTGAGCACGTCGCATCTCACAGTCCACATTTCCACACTGTGTCTCCTTGAATCACTGATGAAATGGAAGAGTGACTATGATAGACTGAAGAAAGGATCTTCCATATATATCCACAAAGGATATCTGCAACGCGGCTAGCGGCTCTATCGCATCTCATAGAAGTTGAATGTTTGATCTCCTGTTGAGAGCATCAGCTATAACATTCCCCTTACCAGGAGTATAGACTATCTCAAAGTCATAGTCCTGGAGGAACTCGAACCATCTCCAGTATCTTAGGTTCAGGTCATTCTAAGAGAAGATGTATCTGAGACTCTGGTGGTCAGATTAGTCTGTAAAGCGCTCGCCCATCAGATAGTGCTGCCATGTCTTTAAGGCGAATACCACTGCTACTAACTCTAGGTCATGGGTTGCATAGTTCTTCTCATACTCTCTCTACTGACGTGAACCATATTCGATCACTGCTCGCTTGTGCATTAGGACACACCTAAGTCCGGTTCCTGATGTGTCGCAGTAAACTACGTACCCAACTCCCTCCTCTTGTATCTTCAAGACAGGCGCAATGGTCAATCTCTGTCTCAGCTCTTGGAAATCGATGCCGACGACCACGGAGCACCTGAGATGAATCGAGATACTATCTATGTCTACTCCACCCATGCTGTAGTACTTATAGACACAGGTGCGGGTCATTATTTTATTTCCACTTCCCTTGTTCGGAGCTCAGAGATTCTGACGGAGTCGTTGGATCAATCCTTACGGCAAGATACTTATACGGGAGCAGACTCGATGATTTTTCACTGATGCCAGCAGTGTGAGATGACTCTATGAGGTGAGAGATTATGCTGGGATCTTCTTGTAGCGGCATTGAGGCCTTATGACGTAATCATGGGAATGGACTGGTTTTCTACATTCCATGCTCAGATCAACTGTATTAGGTGCAAAGTGTGGAGTTTCTGCACGGATGGGACCAAGTTCCCCTTCCCCGGCGAGAAGGGAGCCTCTGTAGCACAGGATGGACTTTTACAGAGGAGAGAGCAAACGATAAGACATCAATTGTCTAGTCTCATCCTCGGAGTGGTTGATATGCGGAGTCCAAGTATTCTTTTTTTTGGTGGATCAGTATGCAGATGTTTTTCCTGACGACATTCCAGGACTACCTCCTAGCAGAGATGTAGACTTCAACATAGACCTATACCCTAGGATAGCACAGATATCTACTCCAGCATATCGGATGGATCCCACTGATCTTCGTGAGCTGCGGGTATAGCTGGAGGACTTGCAAGTAAATGGATTTAGCCAACCTAGTGTTTCACCCTGGGCTTCTCTAATTTTGTTCGCCAAGAAGGAAAATGGGAGCCTGCGATTGTGTGTCGACTACCGTCCCTTAAATCTGGTGACTTTGAAGAAAAAGTACACACTTCCAAGGATTGAAGACATCTTTGATTGTGGCCTATGGAAGGCAGGCTTGGGGTAGTCACAGCTCGGGCCTCGAGTATGGGTTGTGACAAATTTGTATCAAATGCGTAAATCCTGATAAAAAGGGAAGGCATTGCCTTTATAAAAGTAAAAAACACAACAGAGTATGCAACAAAAAAAATAACTAAGTAATACTGACTATAAAAGCAATTTCTGAAAGGAAAGGGGTTAGAAATACATGTCCAATAGTAAGTACAGTACAACTGAAAAGCTAGTTCAACTACAGTAAAGTAAAACAACAACAACCGAGTCGTCCTATGGGAATTCCAACTGAATGGTGGGTACAGATGGCCTCCTCAGCACCTCGGGTCAGTCCGTCTACTCCATGTACGTCTCGCCAAGTGGTCCACCTTTTGGTACTGTCCAGTTCTACAACACTCTACTTCGATCAGTGTTGTCCATCGTTTGCATCCAACACAACATAGTGCGGGCGTATCCCATGTAGGGGTGAGTATAAGATACTCATTACGGAACCCGAGACCCCCGAAGGTCTTCCTGAATCCACAAAGGATAAACCATAGAAGAAAGACACAATCATGAAGTATCAACCAACCCTAGTTAGGTATATGCCCATACATATACCTAAGTCATCAATCCTAGTTCAGCTCCAACTCTCGAGCCCAAGCACCACCGAGTCCACAGACGAAAGAAGTCAATTAGATCGATGATAATGATTGAAAGTCAAGAATTAGCTCACACATGTATACATCATTCGTATAGGGATAGGGATGATCAAATGTAGTCACTGATTCATCTATGTTGTCGGACCCACGTAGAATACTAGACTAGCTAAGCTGTCGGACCCACGTAAGATACTAGACCGACTACTCTGTCGGACCCACTCAAGATACTAGTATAGTAGTAAAAATGTAGGACCCACTTAAGATACAAGTACAATAGTCGTCACTTTCAAAACCAAAAGGGATTCCAATACAGTTTTTGTTGTTGTCAATCCCACGGAGAATTCCAGTATTGTTTTCCTCGTCGTCATACCCACGGAGGATTCCAGTAGGGTGGTCGTCGCAGTCGTAGCCAGCTCTAGTGTTCCCACACATAGCATGCTCGATTCTAGGAGGGTCCACTCCCCGAGCCAAGGGGTCGAAACATCAACTATCACAAATTCCATAGTTTATGTATCTCTATGTTCTTTCTCAACAAAATGAACCCAACGTGACAGACGACGCGTCAATCGGACGCCCGATCTGAGAGTTATTGGCTTTTTCATTCTAGGGGCCCAGTTGGAATTTCGCTCTTTCCAAACCCTTCCATTTTCCAAAGTCATCCAAAACACACCTAGATTATCTTAAACAGAACCCTCTCATCACTAGGATCCAAATTCCGCTGATGGTGCCTCAATCGGACACACGGTCTTAAAGTTATTCATGTTTAAGTGAAATGGGCCCTACCCGTCAAGACCAGTGGTCTGGTAGGTCGGCCTGACCTGGTTCTGCAGGTCTGACCTAGCATGGGGGTCGGTCAGGCCTGGTGGAGTGTGGTTCGGCTGGACAGGGCACGTCCCACCCAAGCGTGGCTCGGCCTGGACAGGCGGGGAACAACCCGGCCCAGCGTGGCGCGGCTAGTCCGGCCGAGCAGTGCGGGGGGGGGGGGGGGGGGGGGGGTGGGGAGGCCGCTTGGTTTCCCGAACCGGTAGCGCCGAGCGGGGCCGCCCACTGTCCAGCAACCCGAAGTTGGATGGTCTTCCCGGTGCGAGCGGCCTGCATGAGCATATGACAAACCTTGTTTTTCTTACAACTTAAACATGATTTATTACATAAAACATCACTTGATACAACAAAGAAGATCAAGAGGTTTAGTGTCTATGGGGCTTAGGATCATCACATAAAAACTTAAAACATGAAATAAAAAATCTTTATTGAAAACATCCTTTACATGACCACTACATTCATTCATACATAGCATTGCATGGGATTACATGAGGACATGCATAAGAAAATGGTGAGCTATGAAGCCCAGTATGGGAGTACACATGGAATAACATGAGGAGTAATATACATGTTAGACAATTGGAATATCAATAGAGCATAAGAAAAACAGAACATAAAGGCATGATAATTCATGATAATCATAACATGGAAATGTGGCAACAACACATATCAATGAATTAGAATGAGCCAAGGCTCATTGCACATGGAGAATGAGTAAATCCTCATTGCACATAAAGCATGAGTAAATCTTCTTTGAACATGAATTAGCATGAGTCAACACTCATTTCACATGACTTATCATGATACTATACTTTACCCAATGAATTGGGGTGCTATAAGGGCGCACCGTTTTTAATCATTTCATTTAATGCATAAGTGTGCCACATGGATCATAAAACATGGATTCATAAAACACAATCATTTATTCCAGAATAAAGGAATGTGGAAGTCATACATGAAACTCTACAATCAATAAGTAAATGTTCATAAAGGTGAATACACGTGATGGAGAAATGGACATGGTATTCACTACACAATGACATTGGCTTAGAAAATCGGTGTGATTTCGGCAGCGTAACGGTGTGACATAAGAATTCATAAAAATGGTTGATGAGAGAGAAAGGGGTTCTTCATCAAATTTACATGTAATGGACAGTACAGAGGTCATATAGATACATTTCCCGAAAATTTTAATGGAATTTATATTCATGATACAAAAGTATTGCTTGAATGTAAAAGAGGAGAGAGAAGTTTCTTTCAGAATTTCGGCATAGTAACGGGTGTACATGGGAGGCATTTAATGAGAGAGAAAGGGTCTCCCATCATTCAAAAATAAGGAGGGCAGTATGAGGGAGCTGAGAAAACATACCCCAACATTTATAATTGAAGCTAAAAGGGAAAAACAACTTAAAGAATGTTGGACAAAGATGAGAAAGGAAGAAAAAACTTTACTTGGAAGTGTGCTTCCAAAGGCTAGACAGAGGCTTGTGAGAGGCTTCTTGGGAGTTTGGGGTACCTTTGGAGGATTCTAGGGAGATTAGGGAAGAGGTTGGATAAACTCCAAATGATTTTAGTGGGGAGGAAGTGGGATCTTTGGTGGGTTTATATAGGAAAGGTGAGGAAATTCTTTATTATTTAGGTTTGCGACCCCTTATATTAAATTAATCCCAACCACAAATCATCCCATGGTTTTTGCCCATGGTTTTGGAAAAGGGAAGAGGAAAATAATTTTTTATAAGTCCAAGGCCTGAACTTCTTAAAATATTAGGGTTGCTTATGTGGAGGTGAGTCAAGCTCCCGTGGAAATTAAATTAAAAAGACAAGGTGTTTAATAAGTCTTGAGGGGTCCATTAATGCTTTGAAAAGTAATCCAAACAAACTCAAAATCACATTATTTTAATGGAAAAACATATATTGGCCGAAAATAAATATTATAGTATTATATTACATCACTATTGGGTCATTATGACGTCATGAAACACATTATATATTTAAACAGTATTTAATTTTTACCCAAAAATGTGATTGTCTCAGAAAATTATGAAAAATTCACAGTTGGATAATTTTGACATCCTGATTCCAAAAATAAAAATTATTTTATGTAAATAATTTTCTAAATATTTTAATTTTCACTTTTAAAATAAAAACAAACATTTATAAAAAATTCACGGGTTTTGACAAAAATGGCTTTCAACCCTTAATGAAAATTATAATTGCATTCATACAATTACATGATCATTTATATATAATAAAATTAATCTAATAATTATAATAATAATAATTTATTAAAATATTATTTAATTCAAAAATCCATTATTTTACTAAAATATATTTCTTAATTAAATAATTACTTAAAACACCATTTGTACTTTAAAAACTATATACAATGTATCAATAATGACAAGAAATTATATTCATTATTATATACAAAAATAATGTACATGAACATAGTACTATTAATTATTTACATAACCCCATAAAACAGCCGCATAAGACCTAAGGGTAAGTTATGCGATGGTGAAAGACTCTTGGGGTGGCTCAGATAACATCGCTGGAGTGGTAATTTATATCAACTTCCACTTCTCCCGTAGATGGTCCCGTTCGAGCATGACATGGTGACGCTTATCTTGGTCTTGGTCAAGATCAAAGCCCAAGGACGCCAACTCTTTTCTGAGCTCTGATAAATGGGCTTCATATGGTGTAATTCTACTGGATGGGGCCATCACATCCTTTGTCTAAGTAAAATTGGATGTGTTAAAGCCCTATATTTATACTAATCATGTGATCACTGTTCAACAGCTATAAAAGTAATGGTCACAATTTTAAACATAAAACCAGAGAAGTTGAAATTTTATATAAATATTTTACATAAAGAGACATTTAATTTGATCAAGATGGATTTTCCATTAATGAAACTTTTGGTCGTTACAACATTCCCCCTTATGAAATTTCGCCCTCGAAATTTTCATTTTCCCACAATAAAATAGATGTGGGTAACTTAGCTTCATCACTTCCTCTGATTCCCAAGTTGCATCTTCAAACGTGTGGTTTCTCCACAACACATTGACGAGGGAAATTTTCTTATTTCGTAGAACTTTTTCTCTACGATCTATGATCTTCACAGTTTTCTCCCCATAATAAATATCGTCTTCCAATTGTACCACCTCAGAGGACAGTACATTTGAAGGGTATGGTATTTACTTCCTTAAGAGGGATACATGAAAGACATCATGTACTTTGGCCATAGTAGGCGGAAGTGCTAGTCGATATGCCACATCCCCGACACGATCAAGAATCTCAAAGGGGAAAATGTACCTTGGACTTAACTTCCCTTTCATTCCAAGCCTCATGACCTTCTTCCATAGAGATATGCGTAGAAAAACCATGTCTCCAACTTTAAACTCATGGTATCGTCGACGATTGTCTTCATAACTCTTCTGTCGTCTCTAGGCTGTCTTGATATGCTGCTGAATTGTATTCACCTTCTCCACCATTTCCTCATCAATTTCTGGTCCAATCAACTTACGTTCACCAACCTCATCCCAACATGCCAGTGTTCTGCACCATTTCCCATATAGGGCTTCATATGGTGCCATTTGGATGCTCGAGTGGAAACTATTATTATAAGAGAACTCAACTAGAGGAAGATGTTGATCCCATCCTCCTTTAAAGTCCATTTAGCACGCTCTCAACATATCCTAAAGTGTTTGGATAGTCGGCTTGGATTGGCCATCAGTTTGAGGATGATAGGACATACTAAAGTTCAGTTCAGTATTCAGATCATGTTGAAGACTCTTCCAAAACATAGAGGTGAATCTTCGATCTCGGTCAGACACAATAGATAGTGGTACTCCATGAAACCTTACCACTTCCCTGATATATAACTATTCCAGTTGATCCAATGAGAAATCCTCCCTAATAGTAATGAAGTGTGCAGTCTTTGTAAGACGATCCACAACAACCCATATTGCATTGTTGGCTTTGGATGTCCTTGGAGGTCCGATGACAATGTCCATGGTGATGTTCTCCCATTTCCATTCTGGTATAGGCAGTGGTTGCATCATCCCCTTAGACTTCTACCTCTCTACATTCACTTACTGATACACCAGGCACTTTGATGTATATTCAGCGATCTCCTTCTTCATATTATCCCACTAAAAGTTTTTTTGGAGATCTCGATACATCTTTGTGGTCCCTGGGTGAATAGAAAAATTTGAACTATGTGCATCATCCAAAAGTTCCTTCTTCAACTCCAGACTTGATGGAACACATAGTCTTTTCCCAAACCGCGCAACTCCTTCTTCATTAACATTAAACTCCGAGGATTTCCCTTTTTCGATAGCTTACACTTGTTCTTGAATTCCTACATCATCCTTTTGAGTATCATTTAACCTTTCCAAAAGAGATGGTTGACCAATAATTTGTAAAAGGATTGATGATGTTCCCTTCTCTATGATTCCCATGTCCATATTCATCAAGTCTATGAAGATTGGATCCTTCTCAATTCTCATCATTGATAGAATCGCTGGATCATTTCTACTTAGGGCATCTGCCACCTTGTTCGCTTTCATAGGGTGGTAATGGATTGAACAGTCATAATCCTTGATGAGATCTATCCATCTTCTCGGGTGCATATTATGCTCTTTCTCTGTGAATATTTATTTAAGACTCTTGTGGTCAGTATATATCTCACATTTCTCTCCATAGAGAAAATGCCGCCAGATTTTCAAGGCAAAGATCACCGCCGCCAACTCCAGATCTTGCATTGGATAGTTTCACTCATGGATTTTCAACTACCATGAGGCATGGGATATACGTTTATCATTCTACATCAGCACACAACCTAAGCCCTTCTTTGAAGAATCACTGAATACCACAAAAAGTTCTCCACTTGTGGGTAAAGTGAGAACGGGTGCAGTGATAGGCCTCCATTTTAACTCCTTGAAGCTTTCTTCGCATTCATCACTCCAAGAAAACTTTACTCCCTTTCGAGTTATCTTGGTAAGTGGGTTGGAAAATCATGAGAAATTTCTCACAAATCATCGATAATATCCAGCTAACCCCAAGAAGCTACAGATATCTGTTACCGATGTTGGCCTTGGCCATCCCCCAATTGCATCTGTTTTGGAGGGATCCACAGATATTACATTGCTTGTGACGATATGTCCCATGAATGGGACCTCCTTCAAACAGAACTCACACTTGCTATACTTTTCATAGAGATTATCCTTTCCAAATGTCTCTAGTACAGTTCTTAAATTCTCCTCATGATCCTCCATGGTTTTGGAGTATATTAGAATATCATCTATAAGGACTACAACAAATTTGTCTAGGTAATCTCTAAAGACTATATTCATCATGTCCATGAAGATTGCTGGAGCATTGGTGAGTACCAAAGGAATTACTATGAATTCATAGTGCCCATATCTTGTACGAAAAGCAGTGTTGCGGACATCATCCTTCTTCACCCTTACTTGATAATATCCCGACTGCAAATCTACATTGGAGAAGAATTGTGCTCCATGCTGCTGATCGAACAAGTCATCAGTTCATGGAATATGATACTTGTTCCTTATCATGATTTTTTTATGTTCACGATAATCGATGAAAAGTCGCATTGAACCATCCTTCTTCTTGAAAAAGAGGACTGGTTCACCCCATGGTGAATCACATGGGTGTATAAACCCTTTATCCAGATTCTCCCATAGTTGTTTCTTTAGCTCTTCAAGCTCTACAATAGCAATTCTATATGGAGTCTTGGATATTAGTAAAGCCTCGGGTATATGTTCAATTGATAATTCAACATCCCTTCTAGGAGGAAGACCAGGAAGTTCCTCGGGAAACACTTCATTGAATTCCCTCACAATGAGCATTTCTTCAAGGATGGTTTCTTCCTTGGACTCAACCATCTGAGCCAGATACGTGTGCTCATAAGGCAGTAATATCCATTCTTGAGATGATGTAGCTAAAGGAGATTCATCTTTCTCCTTACACTTGTAATGAATCGGGGGTCGATTCTCCATATGAAGTGTGATTTCCCTCTCCCAACAATTTATGTTGGATCTATATAAGGAAAGCCAATCCATGCCAATAATTGCATCAAATTCCACCAGAGGGAGTATGACGAGCTTTTACAGGAAATTCAATCGACAGATTATAAAAGGGGAGGACTTATATTCATGGGATGCAATGATTTCCCCAATTTCTGTACTCACCAACATTTTCACTTCCTTTATTTGGGGTGGTGCTAGGATTGTTCTACTAAACATTCGAGATATAAAAGAATGTGTATAACCTGGATCAAAAAGTACATTCGCTATTCTAGAATGAATAACTAGTGTACCTATCACCACTTAATTGTCGGGATTCACTTCGGCAGAATTGATGGAAAAACCACTTCCTTTCTACCTTGGAGGTTATTGGTTGTCTCCAAAAACCCTTGGATTAGGGCACTGATTTGCAAAATGACCTGGTTATTTTCATTTATATCATTGAACAATGCGTTGAGTTTCAAATAGAGCATTCCTCTCCCCTGTCGCAGCCATGGGTCTTTCTTGCTGACATTTAACTGTTAGGTGCCCTTCCTTTCCACACCTAAAGCATTTCCTCGTCCCCTTAAGGCAATTTACAGGGTTCTTCTTTCTACACTTTTTGCAAGTGGGGTGTTGGGTCTTCTTAGCACCATTGGATTTATTCATCGGCCCACCAGCATTGAATTCCACCTTATGCTTCTTATCCCCACGATACCCCTGTGATTCTCCGATCTCCATTTCGACCTTGAGGGCACATCAGACAATTTCCTCATAGCTGTCAAAGTCACGGATCGCTAATGCTTTCTGTAGGCTAGGCTTTAGCCCACCAATGTAGCGGTCAACCTTGTATTCGGGGTAACAACAAAGCCGAAAACGTATCATGCAAGCCTTGTGAAGTTTTACTCATACTCTCCAAGAGATTCTTCATATTTTTGCTTGAGGTAAAGGAAGTCTCTTTCCATCTTAAGCTGGAGGGTGCGCGGAAAATATTTATTGAAAAATATATTCCGGAAATCCTTTCATTACAATGCCTCGATCTCCTCCTCAGGCTTCGTATTTTTTATCAATGTCCACCATTGATCAGCGTCACCCTCAATATGATAATCATCTAGGAGAACCTTCTCTTGTTTAGAACATTGATGGATGGGGAAGATCTTTTCAATGGAGTTTATCCATTGTTCAGCGATCGTGGGATCAGATTATCCACTAAAAGTAGGAGGCATTTGTCTCATGAAGCTCTCGATAGCGACTTTTTCTTTCACAGTGGTGTTTGAACGTTCCTATTGACCCATGTTTCTATTCAATGCTTTAGTTAGCTGAGAGAGAAGCGTGAAAAAGTTCGCGATTCCTACTCCCATTGGATTGGGCATCTCATTAGTACAGTCATCACACTAATCTTTATGTCGGTTGTTAGACTGAGTCCTTCTATTACCTGCCATTGGCTGGAATAAAAGGAATGTTAGGGGTAACACATAAAGGGTAATCTAAAGACAAAAGTTGATGACTTATAAATAAACATTCATTTCCTTAACTCATGAGTCTATAGGCTTCAATCTAGGCTATTCATGATCTACTTTCTAACATATATTCATAGGGGCATTTTTTAATTCCCTTAATAAGGGTTCATACTAAGCTTGTGAATTTACCAAAGCATATCTCCCAGGATTTTTGTAACCAAGAGTGAAGCAAGGCCCATTTTCGTGCACCAGTTTTCGTTCATGTCTAGCTCAAAGCGGTGTTTTAAGGTTTTACCCCTAGGATACATATGTGCCAGAGCCACCTCTACCTGCTCATATCCAGACCGGGATGTATTTTCTTGATAACCAATTTACTCAATACTCACCCAATATTAGGGACGTTTTTATTGTACTTAGTCTTGTTTCTAAGGCTTTACTAGGGTTTTCTAATCCTAATCCTAGAAATAACCAAACCTATCCTCTGATACCAACTATGACATCCCTGCTTTTTATTACAACTTAAAATGATTTATTACATAAAACTTCACTTGATACAACAATGAAGATCAAGATTTTTAGTGTCTTTGGGGCTTAGGATCATTACATAAAAACTTAAAACAAGAAATACATCATCTATATTGAAAACTTCCTTTACATGACCCCTACATTAATTCATACTTAGCATTGCATGGGATAACCTGAGGACATGCATAAGAAAAGGGTGAGCTATAAAGCCCAGTAAGGGAGTACAGATGGAATAAAATGAAGAGTAAAATACATGTTAGACAATACGAATATCAATAGAGCATAAGAAAAACATGATCATAAATGTATGATAAAGTATGATAATCATAACATGGAAATGTTGCAACAACACTTAACATGGAATTATCATGAGGCAAGGCTCATTGCACATCGAGCATGAGTAAATCCTCATTGCACATAGAGCATGATTAAACCCTCGTAGCACCTGAAATAGCATGAGTCAAAAATCATTTCACATGACTTATCATGATACTATATTTTACCCAATGCATTGGAGCACTATAAGGGCGCACACTTCTTAAACATTTCATTTCATGCATAATTGTGCCACATGGATCATAAATTATTGATTCAATAAACATAATCATTTATTCCATGATAAAGGAATATTGAATTCATACATGAAAATTTGCAATCAATAAGTAAATGTGCATAAAGTTGAATACCCTTGATGGAGAAATGGTCAAGGTATTCACTACATAATGACATTGGCTAAGAAAATCGGTGTGATTCCGGCAGCGTACCGGCGTGACATAAGAATTCATAAAATTGGTTGATGAGAGATAAATGAGTTTTTCATAATATTTACATGTAATGGACATTAAGTAGGTCATATAGTTGCACGTCCCAACAATTTTAATAGAATTTAGATTCATGATACAAAAGTATTGCTTGAATGTAAAAGAGGAGAGAGAAGTTCCTTTCAAAATTTTGGCATAGTTACGGGTGTACATTGGAGGAACATAATGAGAGAGAAAGGGTCTCCCATCATTCAAAAATAAAGAGGGAAGTATTAGGGAGTTGAGAAACCATACCCCAACATTTATAATTTAAATTAAAATGAAAAAACAACTTAAATAAAATTGGACAAAAATGAGAAAGGAAGAAAAAACCCTTACTTGGAAGTGTGCTTCCAAAGGCTAGAGAGAGGCTTGTGAGAGGCTTCATGAGAGCTTAAGACACCTTGGGAGGATTATAGAGAGAGTAGAGTAGAGGTTGGACGAACTACAAAGGCTTTGAGTAGGGAAGAAGTGGGAGCTTGGGTGGGTTAATATAGGAAGGGTGAGGGAATTCTTTATTATTTAGGTTTGGGACCCCTTATATTAAATTAATTCAAACCACAAACCATCCCATTGTTTTTGCCAATGGTTTTTGGAAAAGGGTAGAGGAAAATAATATTTTATAAGGCCAAGGTCCGATCTTCTTATAATATTAGGGTTTTTTATGTGTAGGTGTGTCACACTCCCATTGAAATTAATTTAAAAAGACAAGGTGTTTAATAAGTCTTGAGGGGTCCATTAATGCTTAGAAAAGTAAGTCAAAAACCAAAAAACACATTATTTTAATGGGAAAACATATATTGGCCGAACATAATGATTATAGTATTTTATTACATCACTATTGGGTCATTATGACGTCATAAAACACATTATATATTTAGATGGTATTTAATATTTACTCAAAAATTTGACTGTCTCAGAAAATTTTGAAAAATTCACTGTTGGATAATTTCGACATCCTCATTCCAAAATTATCATTTATTTTATCTGAATAATTTTCTAAATATGTTAATTTTAACTTTTAAAATAAAACCCAACATTTATAAAAAATTCACAGGTTTTGACAAAAATGGCTTTCAAACCATAATAAAAATTATAATTGCATTCATACAATTACCTGATCATTTATATATAATAAAATTTATCTAATAATAATAATAATATTTTATTAAAACATTATTTTATTCAAAAATACCTTAATTTAATAAAATATATTTCTTAATTAAATAATAACTTAAAACACAATTTGTACATTAAAAACTATATACAATGTATCAATAATGGCAAGAAATTATATTCATTATTATATAAAAAAATAATGTACATGAACATAGTACTATCGATTAGTTACATAACCCCTTAAAACACCCTCATAAGACCTAAGGGTAAGGTGTGCGATGGTGACATACTCTTGGGGTGGCTCGGATAACATCGCTCGAGTGGTAATTTCTATCAACTTCTACTTCTCCCGTAGATGGTCCCATTCAAGCTTGACATGGTGAAGCTCAGCTTGGGCTTGGTCAAGAGTGAAAGCCATGGATGCCACCTCTTTTTTGAGCTCTGATAAATGGGCTTCGTATGCGGCAATTGTACTGGATGGGGCCATCACTTCCTTTGTCTATGTAAAATTGGATGTGTTAAAGCCCTATATTTATACTAATCATGTGATCACTGTTCAATGACTATAAAATTAATAGTTCAAATTCTTAATATAAAACCAAAGAAGTTGACATTTTATATAAACATTTTACATAAAGATACATTTAATTAGATCATGATGTATTTTCCATTAACGAAACTTTTGGTCATTACAGGGCAGTCCACTGTCCTCCCACGTGGCACCTGCGCGTGTCGCGACCTCTTCAACCCGGTCGGCTGATGAGCTGGCCAGTTAGCCACTGAAGAGGCCTATGTATTGTGGGCCGTAGTTCTCCAAATTGTGGTGCCTTAGAGGCGCCATGGTCCTCCAGCCCGGTCGGCTTCGGCCTACCGGTTTTTTTCAGCTAAGCAGCCCACTGATGCGGGCCACAGTTCCTCTATACACGACCGGCATATGGCCGCTGATTCCTCCAGCCGCCACCACCTCTTCCATCACTGCTTCCATTGAAATAAAACAAGGCTCAATGGAGGGTCGTTGGGCCGTTTTCATTCGGCCAGTCCCCTCTGCGTTAGGCGGTATCATATGGATGATGATAAAACATGGTTTCCACGAAGAACGAAGAATAATTTTATTCAATTATAATTGAAGCAAACCCCATACTTCGTAATTGACTTCACACATCATCGAGCCACAAAAGATGAGTGTTGCGGTAGTCGGGCACCATAGAAGAACGGTGAAATCCCATCAACGTTTGAGGAAGAGTCATTGTCATAGGCGACACTTCTTGTGAGTGGTTTCTTCTCCCTTGACACAAAGGAAGAAGATGGTAGGAGAAGTCATGGAGTGTTCTTCACCAAGAGAGTAAGACATTCTTCATGGAAGAATGAAGATCTCCTCTAATTCTCCAAATTTTACCCAACAAGAATATTTTCCAAGGAAAATATAATAATAAGGCCCTCCCTTAATATAACATCTACATGTAATTAAAATTAATTCAAAATGAAAATTGATTTAATTAAAGAATTTGTGTTGGCAACATTAATTGGAGGGAGATGGTAAGGCTCCACCTTAATGAGGGGAGGTGAAGAGTTCAAAATTCAAAAGAGAGGAGTTATAAAATTAAATGAAGGGGAGTTAATGGGGAGTTGAAGGGTTAGGGCTCATGTGGGCCCTACCTCACAAATATCCTCTCATGGGTGGTTATGTAAGGTGTGGGACCCACTCAAACATCCCTTTGGTGGAAACGACCACAAAACATAAATTAAATTGTGTATAACAATTTTATTTAATTTATTATAAATCCCCAAAAAATTAACTTCTCCTCCCGAGCAAACACAATTGCGGTAATGGTCTCCATAAACGACTACCATTGCAGTGAGTTCATCAATTCCCATATATATAAATTCTAAGCACTAGTTCAAAAGATAGAAAAAATCGCACGTATGTTTACTGAACATACCTGAAAAAAATTCAGAAATTGATTCCGGGCACACCGGGCCTCGGAACTAGGCGATGTCAGAAACCGCGGACTCATAAAATTTCAATGTATTTAATAAAAAACTTTCATTGAAATTTACTGGTCATTAAAAATTATTCCTCTAAGATGTGCTCTACATGGTCCTTGGGAGGGTGAAACTGATACCCTTCAAAGGAACCCTCTAATTGATCAAATATTGATTGAGGATATCGTGCATGCTTTTTTTGGATAATCAGAATGTGCCACAAGCCTATAATTTACATTTTTATGTATAAACTAGAGCTAATAGAAATATAGATAGATCATGAGAGTTATTATGTGAGAATAAAATATACATATACGGTAATAATGATCCTCTGAAAGTTGAGTATAGGATAGAAAAGATTTATTAGATAATAGAAATCCAATATAAACCTGATATTATCATGATGAAGTGCCCTGTGTTCATGCATGAGATTCCTAGCAAGAATTTTTGGGATTATTTAGCATCAAAAGATAGACATGTAGTCTTATACTATAAGGGTGTTAAGTCTCTCGTATTCTAATTTTGTTTTAGAGATTTTGAAAATGTAAATGTATTTAGGGTACATCTTTTTTAATAGGGTGAGAATTTGGTTATATATTAAAACAATTAGTTTTCTAAGATGGATTGACTTGTGGTAGAGGTTGTAAAGAATAAATAGCTCAAATATCAGAAGTAATTTTTAGTCTTGCAACTAGATATCATATCACATGCATTTATAAGGAAGCATTCAAATTTTTGTGGAGATAGTGGATATGAATATGATTGATATTATGAGTATTATAGTCAATTTTAGATATTATAATACATATATTCCACATAGTGTCAACATTTCTAGTGCGCTAGGGAAAAAATAATGTTTTGGGATCATCACAGGGAGTGGTGGAGGTGTTTTGTATTAGAACTCATCTATAACACATCGAGTTATAGCTACTGTTGTGCCATTGACATTATATCAGTGTGGAATGGTTAGACAAAAACATAATTATTTTCCTTGTCTGGTAATGGTGTGTAATAGTTGAGGATGTTATGGTCATATATTTTTGTTTTTGTTAGGATATGTCAACTGCATGATATAATTCGTAATTATCAGCACCAATGGCTACTATGGGGAACTCAAATGACTCAAAGAGTACATGGATGAAACCAAATGTCTCAATAGTGATTCAACATCACTTAGTAGATGAGTTTCTTATAGATATAGAAACGAGTCCACTGAAAGTGAGAGGTACCATCTTTATGGCCTCCTAATATTTCATTTCTTTATTTGGTAATGTGTATTCATAGCCATCTTTATCTGGTTGTGTTTTTGATATGATTTTCCTTCCAAAGTATCATATTTTCAGTGTTATAGAGTTAGAAACACCTCTTGGTATTATGATAGTTTAGGGGTTTCAGTGTCTTTGTTGTGGTCTACCAAAATATTATGCATTGTTTTTCTATGATTATCTTATTGTTGATATTTATTTGTTCTACATCATCATCGGGATGGATATCCATGATCCTCTTCGTGTTGTTGTTGGTTTTTATCATCAGTGTGCCTCATTTAAATTGGACTATGGTTTCATGATATTTGTTTAATAGAGAGTATGATTTGAGTTGTGGTCATTCAGTACCTTATTACATAGATCTCTTGATTTTATTGTCAGTAGTTTCATTTGATCATAATGAAATTTGTTATGTTATTGATTATCCCACCATGGTTCCAATTTTTCCATACATATTCCCACAAAATTTCTCATGTCCTTCATCTGAAGATGGATGTATATATTAAAATTGAGATAATTTCCATTATGTAGATGATATCAAAAACTTATCATCTTATAGAATTATTAGATATGAAATATGTCATGAATCAATTATAAAACATGGGAAAAGGGGTTATTGTTCTCCCTAGAGTTTCACCGTGGGTAGTGAAACTATTTTTTCCCGAGAAGAAAAAGGCTTCATTCCAATTTTTTGTGGAATAATAAACATTGAACATGGTAAAAGTTAATAATAATAATACTTTTATCCTATAGATGATTTTTTTTCAGGTAAAGTGAGAAACGTTGTTCTCAAAGATATATATTCAGTTGGGTTATCATCATAATAGAATTTGAATGTACGATATACTAAATAGGGATTTCGAGTGTAGGAATATCCATAATGATTATCTAGTGATTCCAAAAGGATTGAATAATTCTCTTAGAGTTTTCAAGGATTTTACAAATTAAATATTCTATCAGTATCTCAACACTTTTTTAGTTGTGTTTGTTGATTCAATTTTCGTTTATACACAATATGAGCATGATCATGAGCATCGTCTATGAATGAATTTGGATGTCCAATGAAGTCACTATTTTTATTTAATGACTTTGTAATGAATCATCTATATTCAATATATGAAATTCTTAGGGAACACGATTTATAATCATGCCTTATTAGTTTATCCTCAGAAGGTAAAGAAATTATTATCATGGGGGGAGTGATAGAATGTATTCAACATTCAATGAATCCTTATATGTTCTGAATACTACTTATAGCTCATCATGGATTTCTCTATGTTGTCATCATGTTTGACAATAATTTCTATGAATTGGGTGAAATTAACATGGGATGAAAAGCTATATTCTTCTTTTTAGGATATGAAAATAACTCTTACATCAACTCGTATTTTTATCTTACGTGATTCGGTAAGTTTGATTTTTTTTTAATTATTCTAGAACTGGTGTCGATAGACTGATTATGTAGGATGATCATGTGGTGGCTTATATATAACACAATCATATAGAACATGTTAATAATTACACAAAAAATGATTTAGACCTTTCTGTAGTTTTTCATGATCTTTATTGTCGAAAAAATTAAATTTATGGGGGATGGATAATAGTCTTTTTGGACAATATATTTTTGAAAAATATATTTTATTAGAAATATCATGCATATCATGAATTGATGATGCATGGAATAACATTCTACTTCTGTAATACAATATCATATACTCATTGAGGAAATAGAATTTCATTGTATATGCTCTTACTCATAAATTAACATCGCAATATACTATGGAATTGAAGGATGAGAGGATTGTGATAGGGGGAATTTTCATAACCGAATCTAGATGCTCCGGATGATACATGACATTCCAAGTTATACACAATGGTTATTTTTTGATAGTGTTGCACATGGCATCAATAGCACCTCCTTATATGCTACAGGATGTTGACTAGCATCGATGGATTACAGTGTGTCCATGAATAGACTATTCCATCATAAGAAAAGTGGAAAAATTTTGATAAGTAGTGACAGATGAAATATAGGAAGAACATGTAAACAGATGGAACATAGAAAGTAGACATTGTAAACACTGGACTAGTAACCCATTGTAGTGGAAACTGAATAACATGGAATACCAACTAAAGTAAATAATAACAAATCTCAACTCTTTAAAATGACTCATATACCAAATTTTATGATAATGTATTTCTTATCAATATTAAATGGAAAATTGTTATACATAGAAGTAGGACATACATACTAAAAATATGTAATATGAATCCCAACACAATCCAACAACCCATGTACTAGCCTTGTCATATACTTCCAATCTCCATCCAAATGTATGGAATCATGTTCTAGTATTCGAAGTGAGAAAAATCATCTTGTCAAAACCTGCATACATATAATCATATAGTTATTAATGGAGTCCCGGATTGGGTGTGATATAAATCTCAGTAGGCCACCAATAATGGTATCATACCTTCTAGTCTATCAAATAAAAACTAAAAATTGTGTACGTACAAATATCGATGTATTGATAGTACATAAATGTAATAACAGTGACTCTAAACTCAACCTTGAAATGTGTCTGAAAATTAAATAATTTCACTATTTCATTTGTGTTGAGTTAATAAATAGACGGGGCATGAGATATTAAGAAATAGACAAGTATCAGGACAATGATGATAATAATAAATGGTCCATGTCATGATAAGGAATCTTGTAATGATGACAAATATTTGAAGATGCAATGTAATAACCAAGGAATCCTATAGTGAAAATAGAAAAGATAATCTAAGGTAATATCTAAGGCATCTATGAACTTAGGGGGTTTAGATAACTCATTAAAAACTTATATCATGTATATAAGGGGTCTAATTGTAATTCAAGGGATATCCCCCTAGTCATTTCACTTTATGTAATTAGAACAACATACAAGAATCACGCCTAAGGTAAAAATGAGGTACGAATAGCTGGGCCCAATGGAGTATATATGTTTTGACACTTTCTCAAATACATTAATCATGATCCATGGAGTTTATCCATGGAATAAAATTTTCCAAAACTAGATAAGTGAACATGTAATGTCATGTTGGGAATCTAATGATAGATAAAGGAAAACTTCCATGGTTGGTATATCACATGGAAACTATCTCTTTAAATCATATAAGTTTTCCCATGTGATCAGGCCATTCACCCAAGAATCCAATGTGGGTTTGAGTCTTAACATTTATATAATATGAATAGGTACATAGGAATCATACAACTTATACATTATTCATTCAATAAATTGGCCCTTAAAATACTAATTTTAATTAATTATTCAATATCCTTCTTCACTTTTATTTTATTAGAGTGATAAGTCGTATCAAGGACACAAAATCATTTCATAAATTGATTAGATAATTTTTATTTGGTTTAGTTCACGTCCTAAAATTTTGAATAGAATTTTATTCTATAAACATGATCCATGTTAATTCAATTATAACATTTAAATAACTCCACTTGTTATTTTATATATATACATTTTAGTTACATTTTAAAGGATTTGTTAATTAATTGTAACACTTACCTCATGAGGGAAAATTGATAATATGATGTAATATCTATTTACAAGTCATTCATTTCATTAAAACACTTATTTTTAATATGTTCAATTGAAGGAACAGCTGAACAGTGACAAAGACGAACAAAATAAACCCATGAAAGGCATAAATAAGGGTGTACCCTACATGGGGTGGAATGAGTTGGGGACAAAACCTCAAATAGAATTCAAATATATAGAAATGGATCTAGAGTAAGACAATAGTAAATTCATGAAAGGAACATGAATTTAACAAGGAAACCCTATTGAGATTGGTGTGAAAACAGTGATAAAAATTTATATAATGTATATACATGAGTGGAATAAAATTTACCACCAATTTTAATCTTATAAAACTATCCTCATAATTCATTACCATTTAGTTTTTTCTATATTAGATGGAAACAATAAAATTTATCATTTCCCTAAAAATATGTCATATGATTATGTAAAAAAATGATGTATTCTTGGAAAATTGAAATGAAAAACAAATAAATATGACTAAATTAATTACCAATGCACATCCAATATGTTGAATGAAGAATAATGATATGTTAGGGAAAGAAAAATGATAAAAAAACTAATAAAATACCAAATGGGAGATAAAAAACGGAGTAGGGAGGTTCCTCTTTCTTCTAGAATAAGACAAGGGGAAAGAAATATTTAATTAAATTTATTAATTCAATATAGTTCTTTTTTAATGAAGAAAAGTATGTGTTCACATTTTCACCACATTGTTGGATAAATTATGAGCCAACCATGTTTGGATGACTACATAATGTGGGAACATGAATGGATAGGATTTACAATTAGAGATACCATGAACCAACCATGAAAGAAACCATTGCTAAAAAAATTCAATATTTCATGGTTTTTTTGCTATAAGTTGAATTGTTTTCTCAATCTGTTTTACTTCATACACACCACTATCTTGGATTGCACGGTTAGGGTTTACTAAGTTTGATGTCACATTCATGTTCTATTAATCGTGTGGCCTGTTGATTTCCCCAAAAATAAGCATCTAGTCTCAAAAAACCCGTGTACATAATTATTCCTCTATAAAATCATTCATAATCAAAAATAGGACCAAAATAATGAATTTTACTACAATTTAAAGTAAACATACATAGTTAAAAACAATTTTCTTACTGTCCCCTCACCAAAAATGCATTACTGGGTTCTCCTTTAATGGGTGGAGATACACTGTCTAAGAATAACATTAGACACTAGGGACATAAATTGGACTCCCTCTCCTAGGTCTCATTGTAATGGCCCGGACCTCTCCGGTCCATTACATTGTGGAATTTTGGTGTTGGAGGTGTTCCGGGAGGCCAAGGGGACTTATCCCCAACACTTTGCCAATTTTCCAGTTCTGTGAACAGTGTTTCCAGTTTTATGAACAGTAACAGATCGGTCTCACCGATCGGTCTGACAGATCGGTCTCACCGATCGGTTTCACTGATCGGTCTCACCGATTGGTTTCATAGATCGTTCTGACAGATCGGTCTCACCGATCAGTTTCACAGATCGGTGTGACAGATCAGTTTCACAGATCGGTGTGACAAATCGGTTTCACAGATTGGTGTGACAGATCGGTGTGACAGATCGTTTCACAGATCGGTTTCACAGATCGGTTTCACAGATCGGTTTCACAGATCGATGTGACAAATCGGTTTCATAGATTGGTATGACAGATCGGTGTGATAGATCAGTTTCACAGATCGGTTTCATAGATCGGTTTCACAGATCGGTGTGACAGATCGGTAGCACAGATCGGTAGCACAGATCGGTAGCACAGATCGGTAGCACTGATCAGTAGCACTGATCGGTAGCACTGATCGGTAGCACTGATCGGTAGCACGGATCGGTAGCACTGATCGGTAGCACTGATCGGTAGCACAGATCGGTAGCACAGATCGGTAGGTGTAAAGTAACAGTGGGTGAACAGTGTTTCCAGACTCCTACAGTTGTGCCCCTTTTTACGTTTCCTTTGACGAAAAATACATTTAAAGCCTTATTTTAAGGGTTCTTAAGGCCGATTCAAATGCCATAAATCCTTTATTAATTATTCCTAAGGCTTGGAATGTTTTACTTGGTCAAACCACGTGGGTTAATGCGATCCGTTTTTTTTGGAGAATTAACCAGATCTTAAACCGTCACCTCGTTAAATCTTAAAAAGGGATGAGATATCTTTCTCCCTTGTTCTTTCCCTTTGTTCTCAGTTAAGAGACACTAGAACCTTTCAATCCTTCCCGTAGGAGTTGCACAATCAACCTTTACTCCTAGGATCAGTTCCGCTCTGTTGGATGCAACCAAGCTGTTTCGATCATTCTTCCACATAAGTTGTCGCGAGGGGAGGATCGTGACCTGTTGTGTGGATAAAGGACATCAAGAACTCTTCGTGGTAGGGGATTCATGGATTCTCAAATTGTATATGTGCAATCGTAGAATTAGCATGATTTATTCCGTTGGATCACAATGAAATTGACCTAATTAAAATACTTGAACTAGATTAAAAGAATTGGTTGATCGCATGTTGTTTCTTTATACCGTGATAACGGTTTGCCTCATGTTTTCCTAGATATAGTGATATCTATGTTTCTTTGTTTCGTTGTTTGTTCATGATAGAAATTGATAACGAACGTAAAGACGTAATTAATTGTTAATTAATTGGCTAAAGATAAAGAGGCATGTAAATTATTCTGGTTGTTTCCGTTGTTGTAGTTCTAATTTGAGGATAATCAAATTAGGGAAGTAAGCATGGTTATTTAATTTTGATAGCTTACTGATTAGGTATCCATGGTTGAAACCTACGAATAAAAAATCTGCCAATTCAATATGGATTAGAGAACAGATTATGTGGGAATTTCAAAAAGGGTTCTGAGTTACCCGCTTGCTTGTAAGGCTGAATGCCTTGTGGTTTGGAGCTCTGAGTGCTCATTGTGTTCGAAGGCTGAATGCCTTATTAAAGGGACGAGAGCCCATTTTGTGATGTTTGTTTTCCTGCTTCTTGTTCTTTGATGTGAGCCTGGATGGTTTTTGTGATATTTGGAGGCATGGAGGCCTTGTGGTTGTGGCAGCGGATGATGCCTAGTGTGGCGAGATGCATCGGTTTATGCATATGGGTGTCCGGGAGGACACCAGGGATGATGGAATGGGATGGATGTGGTTGCTGGTTGCTTGTGGTTTTCTTGAATGTTAATCTGCTTTGATTTTCCCCACTGCTCAAGGCAGCTGGTCTTGCTACCATTCTTTTGAAGGAGGCGAAGACGCGTGGGGTATGCCACGTGCTTTCCGTGTTTAGCCTCTCGATGGAGGATGGGTCTATGCTCTTTCTATAGGCGGCAAAGACTCGACGGGTAGTATATCTACTCACCGTGTTGAGCCTCCTTTGTGTTTAGAAGCATAGGATGTTTTTCTAGAATGCCTGGGAATGTGGAAAAGTAAATTCTGTAAGGAATTTTTGATTAAATGGTGAAAATCTATGGGGATGGAGATGCTGGAAATTTAAAGGTGATGTGAATCTTAAAAAGGAGCAGTTGTTTTAAAAGAGATGCCAAATCAGTTTAATGAGGAATTGTTCATTCTTAATTAATGTTTAAAGAATTAATTAACGTACAGTGGAATTGATAAAATGAGAAAGGAGTAATCTAATAAAGCTCTTCAAATGTTTGTGTGCTTATAGGATACCTAGTCTCAGAAGTAGAAAGCCTGGAGTCTGAGAGACGTTAGTTGCAGTTGAATCTAAGACTTGGTAATGCCCATAGTGTGAATGTGAGTTGCTTATATATTCTGTACTTTTTGTGTTTCTATACGCTACTCCACCCTATCGGTAAGGCCAACTGACACCCCGGGGATTCTGAGCCCTCGGGGGGTGTTTTCCCCAACATTCTGATGGGAGGTTGAATGGTTGAGTACCCCCTTTAGCCCCGCTCTCTTCTCTTGGTAGATACTTGTGCCATGAGGCACAGTGGTTAGTTACCCCATATATGTGTGTAGAGGGTTGTAATGGCTTGTGGTTATTCAGACACATATATTATGGATATCGTATCCTACAGACT
This sequence comes from Viscum album, assembly GCA_963277665.1. Lineage (NCBI taxonomy): Eukaryota > Viridiplantae > Streptophyta > Magnoliopsida > Santalales > Viscaceae > Viscum > Viscum album. The sequence goes on along the minus strand of OY728165.1, from coordinate 1,776,177,859 downwards.
ACTATAGATGTAACGTGTATAGGCTATGATGGCTTAAGGATCCTTACTCGGAGTATGGGCTGTAATGGCTTGAGGTATTATACCCGACGTGTGATACACGTTATGCGAGCTGTGGTGGCTCCCGGAAACTACCTGGTTACTTTGGTTGTGAGGACGGTGTGGTGCTTCGCCCAGGTGTCTGCGGGCAAGCCTTTGTGGTGCACGAGGTGCAGATTGTGGAGCTTAGCCCAGGTGTTTGTGGGCAAGCCTTTGGAGAGAGATGCACAGGACGTATGTCATTGGGGCAAAGCGGAAAACCAGTGGGGAAGTAGTAGCGGGGTACCCTTGATATTCTTTACTATATGCTATATTCTTGTATGTGTTACTTGGTGAGAGTAGCCATGGTGAGGTTGGGAACATAGTATACCTGTTTAGATTACGAGTTAGTTTCACTTGTTGTTCACTGGGCTTTAGCATGCTTTCTTTACTTTTTCATGAGAGTCTTGGGGAGGATCCTACTGAGTATACTGTTATACTCACCCTATGTACATATAAACTGTTTTTCAGGTCACTTGGAGCAAGTTGTAGATCAAGCGGGTTACTACTAGCTTGTGGTTGGAGGAGGAGCTGTTCGTGCTCGTGGTCGCTGCCATTTTTCTTTCTTTTGGGTACTTTTAGTTTTCCCTTTCAGTTATAGTACTTTTGCATGACATTTCATATATGTACGTGATTTCCTTTTACATTTCAGTTATGAGTTGGAGTTGGTTGGATTCTATTCTATCTCTCTCTTCTGCATGTGTTCTCTTATAGGGTAATGCCCCCCATTTGTGTGTATATTATACCCTCGGTGCTAGTCGCCAACCCGGGGCCTACTGGAGGCGGGACTCGGGGGTCATTATCTCCCTTCTCAAATTGCCGGCCCAGGAGGGGTACACTTTGTGGGGAGGGGGCCGTGACAGAGTGGTATCAGAGGTCTGGTTGAGGGATAGGATGGAGTTTGGAGTTAGTCACAGGTGAGGATGCATGGGATGGTAGGGAAACTGTGTCATTCATGTTTAGCAAGTGGGGTAAACACTGGAGACCGACAAGGACATAGGTGTTCAGGGCCCCCTATGATCTGTTGCACGGACCTTTAAGTTTATGATGGCTACTAAACAAAGAGATACTGGTTGCAGTGTAGAGACCTAGGAAAGGATCATGCATCATTATTCTTTGCGCCTGTGTTTGAATGGGTAAAACTTGGGATAGGTAACCTAAAATTAATAAAACAAATTAATTAATTAATTAATGTTGAGTCTTCCATATTCCAGGCTTAGGAGCTCTAACGGTTGTTATTTTATAGTTATGGCTCCAGGACGCCGTCCTCGTCAGGTTTGCGCAGAAGATGCCCAGCAGGATGTTCCAGCAGATCGCCGCCGGGTAGAGGTTAACGACGATGAAACTTGGAGGAAGACACTCCGAGAGTTCCAACGCCAGAGTCTACAGAAGTACGAGGGATCCGTTTCAGATGCAGTCATAGAAGACTGGTTGGAGGAGGTCGAGATAGGCTTCAGTTCGATTTGTGCTCGGAAGGAACACTGGGTGTCCTTGGTTGTGAAGATGTTGCGTGGAGCAGCGAGACAGTGGTGGTTCTTGTTCCTCAGGGATCGTGATGAGTCAGCGATCTCATGGGAGGAGTTTAGAGACAGGTTTAGAGTCTAGTTTCTTTCATCGACTGCGAAGGCGTCCAGTCGCCAGGAGCTTCTCACCCTCCGATAGGGGAGCTCTAGTGTTCGAGAGTTTGGAATTCGTTTCAGGAAACTTCTACGATATGCTTCAGACCTGTTACCAGATGATGAGGCCAGGGCGAGGCATTTCGAGGAGGCTTTGCGTCCAGAGATCCAGCGCCAGGTCACCCCATTTATGCTGAAGACATATCTAGAGGTGCTGAAGAGGGCAGAGGTTGTTGAGATGACATTGGCTAGGACCGGATCATCACGAGAGGGGAATTTTCCTGATTCCTCACGAAGAAGAGCTGTGGTCCGGGGTTCCCGTTTTTCAAGACAGAAGAGTTTCCGTTTACCTGGGGGTAGGTCCCAGCCCTTTCCATATCGTTTCTCTGGAGGTAGAAACTCTCAAACCTATGCCAAGGGATCAGGCGCTAGCTTTTCTTGTGGTGGACGTGGTCATCAGTAGCGGGAATGCCCAACTTTTCAGAGCAGTCATCGTGCACCAGGCGCTCCACTCCAGGTTCCTCCGTTGAGGCAGTTCCAGCCGAGGCAGCAGCAGCAGGTGGAAACAGCTTTAGATCACCAGAGGGTAGATGGAGCAGGCAGAGGACAACCCCATGACGCTCCCCGTCCTCAGAGAGTAGAGCGCGGCCGTGGTGGTCGTCGTCATCAGGGTCAGAGAGGCCATGGAGGTGGTCGTGGTCAGCTTCATGCTCTAGTGTTGCCAGCCCCAGGCGAGCCAGATGTCGTCCGTGGTACCCTTTGTTTTTTTTCTACCTTGGTGTATGCCTTGTTTGATTCAGGAGCGACACACTCCTTTATATCCCCTACCCTTGTCCACGCTTTGAGACTTGAGGTAGAGAGGCTTCCAGTGCCCTTGGCGTTGACTACGCCAGTTGGAGGTCGAGGTAGCTTGTTTGAAGTATGTAGAGACTGTGAGCTAGTGTTGGGGCAACACCGCTCTTGGGGATATTTCCTATGTTTAAGAATACAACCATATGATGTCATCCTCAGCATGGATTTGTTGTATTCGGTGCAAGATATTGTGGATTGCTACAGGAAGAAGGTCGTTTTCTTTGATGAAGATGGAGAGGAAGTTGTGTTTGTTGGTGAGAGAGATCCTCGGATGAGTCATAGACGAGTTTCATCCTTATCATCCATGATGGCTGGGATGATGTTGAGTTCTTCAGAGGTTCAACAGTTGGCGTTTCCTAGGGTCGTAGAGGAGTACCCTGATGTCTTTCCAAAAGTAGTTGTATCCTTACCACCACGACGAGAGATCGAGTTTGGGATCGAGCTATAGCCAGGAGGGTCTCCTATCTTTATGTCTCCGTAAAGGATGGCCCCTTCTGAGTTACAAGAGCTACGTATTCAGCTCGACGGTCTGTTGTAGTGTGGTTTTGTTCGGCCAAGTGTGTCACCGTGGGGTGCACCAGTTTTGTTTGTGAAAAAGGCTGATGGCAGTTTGCGGTTGTGCGTCGATTATCGTCGCTTAAACAAAGTGACAATAAAGAACCGCTATCATCTCCCACGGATTGATGACCTATTCGATCAACTGAAGGGTGCAAGTTGGTTTTCAAAGATAGACTTGCGGTCAGGATATCATCAGATGCGTGTAAAGGATGAGGATATCCCGAATACTGCTTTCCGTTGTCGTCATGGGCATTATGAGTTTGTTGTAATGCCATTCGGCGTGACAAATGCTCCAGCTATTTTCATGGGGTTGATGAATGATGTGTTCCGTGAATTCCTGGACAAGTTTGTTGTGGTTTTCTTCTATGACATCCTTGTATACTCCACATCTGAAGAGGAGCATGTAGAGCATCTACGAGCCATTTTGGGAGTTCTTCGCCAACATCAGTTGTTTGGTAAGTTGTCCAAGTGTGAGTTCTGGGCTCGAGAAGTTCGTTTCATAGGGCATGTTGTGTCCCAACAGGGAGTAGCTGTGGATCCTTCGAAGGTAGAAGCAGTGGTGTCTTGGGCAGCCCCCAAGACTGTGTCGGAGGTGCGAAGTTTCCTTGGTCATGCAGGCTATTATAGGAGGTTTGTGGCTAATTTCTCCCGAGTTGCGACTCCTCTGACAGCTTTGACCAGGAAGGATCAAGCGTTCATATGGACTGATCAGTGTCAGACAGCTTTCGTGTATCTAAAGGAGAAGTTGGTAAGTGCTCCAGTCCTTTGTCTTCCAGCGGAGGGAGTCCAGTTTGATGTTTTCTGTGATGCTTCACATCTGGGGCTAGGCTGTGTTCTCATGAAGCAGAGGTCTGTTGTTTCTTATGGGTCTCAGCAGTTGCGTCCCCATGAATGCAACTATGCCACCCATGATCTTGAGTTGGCAGCCGTGGTGTTTGCTCTGAAGTTGTGGAGACATTACATCATTGGTGAGCACTTTGTGGTTTTCTCCGATCATAAGAGTTTGAGGTATATTTTCTCCCAACGTGATTTGAACTTGAGGCAGCGTCGGTGGATGGAGTTCTTGCAGGAATACGACTTTGAAATATCATATACACCTAGAAAAGGGAACATTGTAGCTGATGCACTGAGCCGAAAGTCACGTAATGATGTTGTGTGTGAATCTGGTGATTCCTGTAGAGTGATGGAAGAGCTATCAGCTTTGCATCTTGATATGGGAGAAGTTGGGGGAAGAGGTTGTCTTTTCCAGATGATGGTGCAGGGATCCCTGATGCGAAAGGTGGAAGATTCTCAGTTGGGTGATCTAGAGGTGGAAGTTTGGAGAGACAGAGTTGTTTGTGCAGAGGCCCCTGATGGTTGGTCGGAGGATGAACAACACTGGGTGTTGTATCATGACAGGCTTTTTGTTCCCTTGGCGATGCGCGAGACGGTTCTCCGAGAGTTCCATAGTTCACCCTTGGCAGTACATCCTGGTGTGACGAAGATGTACTAATCCTTAAGGAGTCAGTTCTGGTGGCCTGGGCTGAAACGTATGGTTGGAGAGTGTGTGTCTCGATGTTTAGTCTGCCAGAAGGTGAAGGCCGAAAACCGTGTTCCTGGTTGTCTTCTCCAGCACATAGAGATTCCTAAGTGGAAGTGGGAGGACATATCAGTGGACTTTGTTACAGGTTTACCTCGAGCTCCGGGAAGACATGATGCTATATGGGTGGTAGTGGATCGTTTAAATAAATCAGCCCACTTCATAGCAATCAAGGAGTCAAGCTCAGTGGAGTTTTTGTCGAGGTAGTATCTGGAGGAGGTGGTGAGGCTTCACGGAGTTCCTAAGACGATCATTTCTGATCGAGATCCTTGTTTTACCTCTAGGGTTTGGAGAGGTCTCCAGCATGCTTTTGGCTCTCAACTATGCCTTAGCACTGCTTTCCATCCTCAAACATGTGGTCAGACAGAGCGAACCATCCAGACTCTTGAAGACATGTTGTTCTCTTGTGTTCTCGATTTTGGAGGTTCATGGACGAAGCACTTACCCTTGGTAGAGTTCGCTTACAATAATAGTTTTCACTCTACCATCGGCACGGCGCCGTTTGAAGCCTTGTATGGCCGGCCATGCCGTTCTCCGTTGTGCTGGACTGGGGTCGGAGAGTCAGCAATTCTCAGACCAGAACTAGTGCAGAATACAACAGAGATGCTTAAGGTGATTCGTGAGAGGATGAAGAAAGCACAAGATCGTCATAAATCTTATGATGATCAAAGAAGGAGACTGTTAGAGTTTAATGTTGGGGATCATGTGTTTATGAAGGTGACTCCTCATCGTGGGCAGCGAAGGTTTGATCGTGGAAGTAAGCTTTCTCCCCGGTTTGTTGGGCCTTTCGAGGTGTTGGCTCGTGTTGGAGCTGTGGCGTATCGAGTAGCACTTCCCCCTCAGATGAGTCGGATACATGATGTTTTCCATGTATCACAGCTCCGTCGTTATCTTCATGATGAATCTCATGTTATCGCTTGGGGAGAGATCGATATTGATGATGATGCAACCTTCGAGGAGCGACCTGTGGAGATCCAAGACCACAAGGAGAAGGTGTTGTGTGGGCGTTCTATCCCCTTAGTTCGTGTCTTGTGGTGACACGGTGGCATGGAGGATAGTACCTGGGAGCATGATTCACAGATACGTGCTCAGTACCCAGAGTTGTTTAATGTTTAACTCCTTTCATGTAATGATGTTTTCTTTGTGGCTGGACCTTTCATGTTTTATTTATGTACCTTTGATGAGATGTTATGTTTGAATTGTTTGGTTATGAATTGTTTGTTTCCATACTCTCGGATGTCGTAGTTTTGTTCTAGCTTTTGAACAACTCATGGTGGTTTTCCCCTAAGAGGTATCTTATGGGGTGGTTGTTCGGACCCCTCTTTTCTTCTGGGTTGGTTTTTAAATCTCTAGGACGAGAATGCTTTGAGAGGTATCTAATGTAATGGCCCGGACCACTCCGGTCCATTACTTTGTGGAATTTTGATGTTAGAGGTGTTCCGGGAGGCCAAGGGGACTTATCCCCAAAACTTTGCCAATTTTCCAGTTCTGTGAATAGTGTTTCCAGTTTTATGAACAGTAACAGATCGGTCTCACCGATCGGTCTGACAGATCGGTCTCACCGATCAGTTTCACAGATCGGTTTCACAGATCGGTCTCACCGATCAGTTTCACAGATCGGTGTGACAGATCGGTTTCACAGATCAGTGTGACACATCGGTTTCACAGATCGGTGTGACAGATCGGTGTGACAGATCAGTTTCACATATCAGTTTCACAGATCGGTGTGACAAATCGTTTTCACAGATCAGTGTGACAGATCGGTGTGACAGATCAGTTTCACAGATCGGTTTCACAGATCGGTGTGACAGATCGGTAGCACTGATCGGTAGCACTGATCCGTAGCACAGATCGGTAGCACGGATCAGTAGCACTGATCGGTAGCACTGATCGGTAGCACTGATCGATAGCACTGATCGGTAGCACAGATCGGTAGCACAGATCGGTAGCACAGATCGGTAGGTGTACAGTAACAGTGGGTGAACCGTGTTTCCAGACTCCTACAGTTTTGCCCCTTTTTACGTTTCCTTTGACGAAAAATACATTTAAAGCCTTATTTTAATGGTTCTTAAGGCCGATTCAAATGCCATAAATCCTTTATTAATTATTCCTAAGGCTTGGAATGTTTTACTTGGTCAAACCGTGTGGGTTAATGTGATCCGTTTTTTTGTGGAGAATTAACCAGATCTTAAACTGTCACCTCGTTAAATCTTAAAAAGGTACGGGATATCATTCTCCCTTCTTCTTTCCCTTTGTTCTCTGCTAAGAGACACTATAACCTTTCAATCCTTCCCGTAGGAGTTGCACAATCAATCTTTACTCCTAGGATTTGTTCCGCTCTGTTGGATGCAACCAAGCTGTGTCGATCATTCTTCAACATAAGTTGTCGCGAGGGGAGGATCGTGACCTGTTGTGTGGATAAAGGACATCAAGAACTCTTCGAGGTAGGGGATTCATGGCTTCTCAAATTGTATATGTGCAATCGTAGAATTAGCATGATTTATTCCTTTGGATCACAATGAAATTGACCTAATTAAATACTTGAACCGGATTAAAAGAATTGGTTTATCGCATGTTGTTTCTTTATACCGTGATAACGGTTTGCCTCGTGTTTTCCTAGATATAGTTATATCTATGTTTCTTTATTTCGTTGTTCGTTCATGATAGAAATTGATAACGAACGTAAAGCCGGAATTAATTGTTAATTAATTGGCTAAAGATAAAGAGGCATTTAAATTAATCTGGTTGTTTCCGTTGTTGTAGTTCTAATTTGAGGATAATCAAATTAGGGAAGTGAGCATAGTTATTTAATTGTGATAGCTTACTGATTAGGTATCCATGATTAGAACCTACGAATAAAAAATCTTCCAATTCAATATGGATTAGAGAACAGATTATGTGGGAATTTCAAAAAGGGTTCTGAGTTACCTGCTTGCTTGTAAGGCTGAATGCCTTGTGGTTTGGAGCTCTGAGTGCTCATTGTGTTCGAAGGCTGAATGCCTTGTTAAAGGGCCGAGAGCCCATTTTGTGTTGTTTGCTTTCCTGCTGCTTGTGCTTTGATGTGAGCCTGGATGGTTTTTGTGATATGCGGAGGCATGGAGGCCTTGTGGTTGTGGCAGCGGATGACGCCTAGTGTGGCGAGATGCATCGGTTTATGCATATGGGTGTCAGGGAGGACACCAGGGATGATGGAATGGGATAGATGTGGTTGCTGGTTGCTTGGGGTTTTCTTGAATGTTAATCTGCTTTGCTTTTCCCCACTGCTCAAGGCAGCTGGTCTTGCTACCGTTCTTTTGAAGGAGGCGAAGATGCGCGGGGTATGCCACGTGCTTTCCGTGTTTAGCCTCTCGATGGAGGATGGGTCTATGCTCTTTCTATGGGTGGCAAAGACTCGACGGGTAGTATATCTACTCACCGTGTTGAGCCTCCTTTGTGTTTAGAAGCATAGGATGTTTTTCTAGAATGCCTGGGAATGTGGAAAAGTTAATTCTGTAAGGAATGTTTGATTAAATGGTGAAAATACATGGGGATGGAGATGCTGGAAATTTAAAGGTGAAGTGAATCTTAAAAAGGAGCAGTTTGTTTAAAAGAGATTCCAAATCAGTTTAATGAGGAATTGTTCATTCTTAATTAATGTTTAAAGAATTAATTAACGTACAGTGGAATTGATAAAATGATAATGGAGTAATCTAATAAAGCTCTTGAAATGTTTGTGTGCTTATAGGATACCTAGTCTCAGAAGTAGCAAGCCTGGAGTCTGAGAGACGTTAGCTGTAGTTGAATCTAAGACTAGGTAATGCCCATAGTGTGGATGTGAGTTGCTTATATATTCTATACTTTTTGTGTTTCTATATGCTACTCCACCCTGTCGGTAAGGGCAACTGACACCCCCGGGATTCTGAACCCTGGGGGGTGTTTTCCCCAACATTCTGATGGGAGGTTGAATGGATGAATACCCCCTTTGGCCCCGCTCTCTTCTCTTGGTAGATACTTGTTCCATGAGGCACAGTGGTTAGTTACCCCATATATGTGTGTAGAGGGCTGTAATGGCTTGTGGTTATTCACACACAATATTATGGATATAGTATCTTACGGACTACTATAGGTGTAACGTGTATAGGCTATGATGTCTTGAGGATCCTTACTCAGAGTATGGGCTGTAATGGCTTGAGGTATTATACCCGACGTATGATACACGTTATGCGAGCTGTGGTGGCTCCCGGAAACTACCTGGTTACTTTGGTTGTGAGGACGGGGTGGTGCTTTGCCCAGGTGTCTGCGGGCAAGCCTTTGTGGTGCACGAGGTGCAGATTGTGGAGCTTAGCCCAGGTGTCTGCGGGCAAGCCTTTGGAGAGAGATGCACAGGACATATGTCGTTGGGGCAAAGCGGCAAACCAGTGGGGAAGTAGTAGCAAGGTACCCTTGATATTCTTTACTATATGCTATATTCTTGTATGCGTTACTTGGTGAGAGTAGCCATTGTGAGTTTGGGAACATAGTATACATGTTTAGATAACGAGTTAGTTTCACTTGTTGTTCACTGGGCTTTAGCATGCTTTCTTTACTTTTGCACGAGAGTCTTGGGGAGGATCCTACTGTGTATACTGTTATACTCACCCTATGTACATATAAACTATTTTTCAGGTCACTTGGAGCAAGTTGGAGATCAAGCGGGTTACTACTAGCTTGTGGTTGGAGGAGGAGTTGTTCGGGCTCATGGTCGCTGTCGTTTTTCTTTCTTTTGGGTACTTTTAGTTTTCCCTTTCAGTTATAGTACTTTTGCATGACATCTCATATATGTACTTGATTTCCTTTTACATTTCAGTTATGAGTTGGAGTTGGTTGGAGTCTATTCTATCTCTCTCTTCTGCATGTGTTCTCTTATAGGGTAATGCCTCCCATTTTGTGTGTATTATACCCTCGGTGCTAGTCGCCAACCCAGGGCCTACTCGAGGCGGGACTCGGGGGTCATTATCTCCCTTCTCACATTGCCGGCCCAGGAGGGGTACACTTTGTGGGGGGGGGGGGTCGTGACAGAGTGGTATCAGAGGTCTGGTTGAGGGATAGGATGTAGTTTGGAGTTAGGCACATGTGAGGATGCATGGGATGGTAGGGCAACGGTGTCATTCATGTTTAGCAAGTGGGGTAAACACTGGAGACCGGCAGAGACATAGGCGTTCAGGGCCCCCTATGATCTGTTGCACGGACCTTTAAGTTTACGATGGCTACTAAACAATGTGATACTGGTTGCAGGGTAGAGACCTAGGAAAGGATCATGCATCATTATTTTTTGCGCATGTGTTTGAATGGGTAGACCTTTGGATAGGTAACCTAAAATTAATAAAACAAATTAATTAATTAATTAATGTTGAGTCTTCCATATTCCAGGCTTAGGAGTTGTAACGGTTTTTATTTTATAGGTATGGCTCCAGGACGACGTCCTCGTCAGGTTTGCGCAGAAGATGCCCAGCAGGATGTTCCAGCAGATCGCCGTCGGGTAGAGGTTGACGACGATGACACTTGGAGGAAGACACTCCGAGAGTTCCAGCGCCAGAGTCTACAGAAGTACGAGGGATCCGTTTCAGATGCAGTCACAGAAGACTGGTTGGAGGAGGTCGAGATAGGCTTCAGTTCGATTCATGCTCGGAAGGAACACTGGGTGTCCTTGGTTGTGACGATGTTGCGTGGAGCAGCGAGACAGTGGTGGTTCTTGTTCCTCGGGGATCGTGAGGAGTCAGCGATCTCATGGGAGGAGTTTCGAGACAGGTTTAGAGTCGAGTTTCTTTCATCGACTGCGAAGGCGTCCAATCGCCAGGAGATTCTCACCCTCCGACAGGGGAGCTCCAGTGTTCGAGAGTTTGGAATTCGTTTCAGGAACCTTATACGATATGCTTCAGACCTGTTACCAGATGATGAGGCCAGGGAGAGGCATTTCGAGGATTCTTTGCGTCTAGAGATCCAGCTCCAGGTCACCCCATTTATGCTGAAGACATATCTAGAGGTGCTGGAGAGGGCAGAGGTTGTTGAGAGGAATTTGGCTAGGACCGGATCATCACGAGAGGGGAATCGTCATGATTCCTCACGAAGCAGAGCTGTGGTCCGGGGTTCCTGGTTTTCAGGACAGAAGAGTTTCCGTTTACCTGGGGGTAGGTCCCAGCCCTTTCCATCTCGTTTCTCCGGAGGTAGAAACTCTCAGACCTATGCCAAGGGATCAGGCTCTTGATTTTCTTGTGGTGGACGTGGTCATCAGCATCGGGAGTGCCCAACTTTTCAGAGAAGTCATCATGCACCAGGCGCTCCACTCCAGGTTCCTCCGTTGAGGCAGTTCCAGCCGAGGCAGAAGCAGCAGGTGGCAACAGCATTAGATCACCAGAGGGTAGATGCAGCAGGCAGAGGACAACCCCATGACGCTCCCCGTCCTCAGAGAGCAGAGCGCGTCCGTGGTGGTGGTCGTCATCAGGGTCAGAGAGGCCATGGAGGTGGTCGTGGTCAGCTTCATGCTCTAGCGTTGCCAGCCCCAGGCGAGCCAGATGTCGTCTAAGGTACCCTTTTTTTGTTTTCTACCTTGGTGTATGCCTTGTTTGATTCAGGAGCGACAAACTCCTTTATATCCCCTACCCTTGTCCACGCTTTGGGATTTGAGGTAGAGAGGCTTCTAGTGCCCTTGGCGTTGACTACGCCAGTTGGAGGTCGATCTAGCTTGTTTGAAGTATGTAGAGATTGTGAGCTAGTGTTGGGGAAACACCGCTCTTGGGGAGATTTCCTATGTTTACGAAGATAACCATATGATGTCATCCTTGGCATGGATTGGTTGTATTCGGTGCAGGCTATTGTGGATTGCTACAGGAAGAAGGTCGTTTTCTTTGATGAAGATGGAGAGGAAGTAGTGTTTGTTGGTGAGAGAGATCCTCGGATGAGTCATAGACGAGTTTCATCCTTATCATCCATGATGGCTGGGATGATGTTGAGTTCTTCAGAGGTTCAACAGTTGGCGTTTCCTAGGGTCGTAGAGGAGTACCCTGATGTCTTTCCAGAAGAAGTTGTATCCTTACCCCCTCGACGAGAGATCGAGTTTGGGATCGAGCTACAGCCAGGAGCGTCTCCTATATCTATGTCTCCATATAGGATGGCCCCTTCTGAGTTACGAGAGCTACGTATTCAGATTGAAAGTCTGTTGCAGTGTGGTTTTGTTCGGCCAAGTGTGTCACCGTGGGGTGCACCAGTTTTGTTTGTGAAAAAGGTTGATGGCAGTTTGCGATTGTGCGTCGATTATCTTCGCTTAAACAAAGTGACAATAAAGAACCGCTATCCTCTCCCGTGGATTGATGACATATTCGATCAACTGAAGGGTGCAAGTTGGTTTTCAAAGATAGGCTTGCAGTCAGGATATCATCAGATGCGTGTAAAGGATGAGGATATCCCGAAGACTGCTTTCTGTTGTCGTAATGGGCATTATGAGTTTGTTGTAATTCCATTCGGAGTGACAAATGCTCCAGCTGTTTTCATGGGGTTGATGAATGCTGTGTTCCGTGAATTCTGGGACAAGTTTGTTGTGGTTTTCATCGACGACATCCTTTTATACTCCACATCTGAAGAGGAGCATGCAGAGCATCTACGAGCCGTTTTGGGAGTTCTTCGCCAACATCAGTTGTTTGGTAAGTTGTCCAAGTGTCAGTTCTGGGCTCAAGAAGTTCGTTTCATAGGGCATGTTGTGTCCCAACAAGGAGTAGCTGTGGATCCTTCGAAGGTAGAAGCAGTGGTGTCTTGGACAGCCCCCAAGACTGTGTCGGAGGTGCGAAGATTCCTTGGTCTTGCAGGCTATTATAGGAGGTTTGTGGCTAATTTCTCCCGAGTTGCGACTCCTCTGACAGCTTTGACCAGGAAGGATCAAGCGTTCATATGGACTGATCAGTGTCAGACAACTTTCAGTGTATCTAAAGGAGAAGTTGGTAAGTGCTCCAGTCCTTTGTCTTCCAGCGGAGGGAGTCCGGTTTGATGTTTTCTATGATGCTTCACATCTGGGGCTAGGCTGTGTTCTCATGCAGAAGAGGTCTGTTGTTTCTTATGGGTCTCGGCAGTTGCGTCCCCATGAACGCAAATATGCCACCCATGATCTTGAGTTTGCAGCCGTGGTGTTTGCTCTGATGTTGTGGAGACATTACCTCATTGGTGAGCACTTTTTTGTTTTCACTGATCATAAGAGTTTGAGGTATGTTTTCTCCCAACGTGATTTGAACTTGAGGCAGCGTCGGTGGATGGAGTTCTTGCAGGAATACGACTTTGAAATATCGTATACACCTGGAAAAGGGAACGTTGTAGCTGATGCACTGAGCCGAAAGTCACGTAATGATGTTGTGCGTGAATCTGGTGATTCCTGGAGAGTGATGGAAGAGCTATCAGCTTTGCATCTTGATATGGGAGAAGTTGGGGGAAGAGTTTGTCTTTTCCAGATGACGGTGCAGTCATCCCTGATGCGAAAGGTGGAAGAGTCTCAGTTGGGTGATCTAGAGGTGGAAGTTTGTAGAGACAGAGTTGTTTGTGGAGAGTCCCCTGATGGTTGGTCGGAGGATGAACAACACATGGTGTTGTATCATGGCAGGCTTTTTGTTCCCTTGGCGATGCGTGAGACGGTTCTCCGAGAGTTCCATAGTTCACCCTTGGCAGTACATCCTGGTGTGACGAAGATGTACCGATCCTTAAGGAGTCAGTTCTGGTGGCCTGGGCTGAAACGTATGGTTGCAGAGTGTGTGTCTCGATTTTTAGTCTTCCAGAAGGTGAAGGCCGAACACCGTGTTCCTGGTGGTCTTCTCCAGCACATATAGATTCCTCAGTGGAAGTGGGAGGACATCTCAATGGACTTTGTTACAGGTTTACCTTGAGCTCCGGGAAGACATGATGCTATATGGGTGGTAGTGGATCGTTTAACTAAATCAGCCCACTTCATAGCAATCAAGGAGTCAAGCTCAGTGGAGTTTTTGTCGAGGCAGTATCTGGAGGAGGTGGTGAGGCTTCATGGAGTTCCTAAGACGATCATTTATGATCGAGATCCTCGTTTTACCTCTAGGGTGTGGAGAGGTCTCCAGCATGCTTTTGGCTCTCAACTATGCCTTAGCACTGCTTTCCATCCTCAAACGGATGGTCAGACAGAGCAAACCATCCAGACTCTTGAAGACATGTTGCGCTCTTGTGTTCTCGATTTTGGTGGTTCATGGACGAAGCACTTACCCTTGGTAGAGTGCGCATACAATAATAGTTTTCACTCTACCATCGGCATGGCGCCGTTTGAAGCCTTGTATGGCCGGCCATGCCTTTCTCCGTTGTGCTGGACTGGGGTCGGAGAGTCAGCAATTCTCGGACCAGAACTAGTGCAGAATAAAACAGAGATGGTTCAGGTGAATCGTGAGAGGATGAAGACAGCACAAGATCGTCAGAAATCTTATGTTGATCAAAGAAGGAGACTGTTAGAGTTTAATGTTGGGGATAATTTGTTTCTGAAGGTGACTCCTCGTCGTGGGCAGCGAAGGTTTGGTCGTGGAAGTAAGCTTTCTCCCCAGTTTGTTGGGACTTTCGAGGTGTTGGCTCATGTTGGAGTTGTGGCGTATCGAGTAGCACTTCCCCCTCAGATGAGTCGGATACATGATGTTTTCCATGTATCACAGCTCCGTCGTTATCTTCATGATGAATCTCATGTTATCGCTTGGGGAGAGATCGATATTGATGATGATGCAACCTTCGAGGAGAGACCTGTGGAGATCAAAGACCACAAGGAGAAGGTGTTGCGTGGGCGTTCTATCCCCTTAGTTCGTGTCTTGTGGCGACACGGTGTCATGGAGGACAGTACCTGGGAGCGTGAGTCACAGATATGTGCTCAATACCCAGAGTTGTTTAATGTTTAACTCCTTTCATGTAATGATGTTTTCATTGTGGTTGGACCTTTCATGTTTTATTTATGTACCTTTGATGAGATGTTATGTTTCAATTGATTGGTTATGAATTGTTTGTTTCCATACTCTCGGATGTCGTAGTTTTGTTCTAGCTTTTGAACAACTCATGGTGGTTTTCCCCAGAGAGGTATCTTATGGGGTGGTTGTTTGGACCCCTCTTTTCTTCTGGGTTGGTTTTTAATTCTCGAGGACGAGAATGTTTTGAGAGGTATCTAATGTAATGGCCCGGACATCTCTGGTCCATTACTTTGTGGAATTTTGGTGTTGGAGGTGTTCCGGGAGGCCAAGGGGACTTATCCCCAACACTTTGCCAATTTTCCAGTTCTATGAACAGTGTTTCCAGTTTTATGAACAGTAACATATCGGTCTCACCGATCGGTGTGACAGATCGGTCTCACCGATCGGTCTGACAGATCGGTCTCACCGATCAGTTTCACAGATCGGTGTGACAAATCGGTTTCACAGATCGATGTGACAGATCGGTGTGACAGATCAGTTTTATTGATCGGTTTCAGAGATCGGTTTCAAAGATCGGTGTGACAAATCGGTTTCACAGATCGATGTGACAGATCGGTGTGACAGATCGGTTTCACAGATCAGTTTCACAGATCGGTTTCACAGATCGGTGAGACAGATCAGTAGCACAGATCGGTAGCACAGATCGGTATCACAGATCGGTAGCACTGATCAGTAGCACTGATAGGTAGCACTGATCGGTAGCACTGATCGGTAGCACTGATCAGTAGCACAGATCAGTAACACAGATCGGTAGCACAGATCGGTAGGTGTACAGTAACAGTGGGTGAACAATGTTTCCAGACTCCTATAGTTTTTCCCCTTTTTACGTTTCCTTTGACGAAAAATACATTTAAAGCCTTATTTTAAGGGTTCTTAAGGCCGATTCAAATGCCATAAGTCCTTTATTAATTATTCCTAAGGCTTGGAATGTTTTACTTGGTCAAACCACGTGGGTTAATGCGATCCGTTTTTTTGTGGAGAATTAACCGGA
This sequence comes from Viscum album, assembly GCA_963277665.1. Lineage (NCBI taxonomy): Eukaryota > Viridiplantae > Streptophyta > Magnoliopsida > Santalales > Viscaceae > Viscum > Viscum album. The sequence continues at coordinate 1,776,162,226 of OY728165.1, read as the reverse complement.
TCTTAAACCGTCACCTCGTTAAATCTTAAAAAGGGACGAGATATCATTCTCCCTTGTTCTTTCCCTTTGTTCTCAGCTAACAGACACTAGAACCATTCAATCCTTTCCGTAGGAGTTGCACAATCAACCTTTAATCCTAGGATTAGTTTCGCTCTGTTGGATGCAACCAAGCTGTGTCGATCATTCTTCCACATAAGTTGTCGCGAGGGGAGGATCGTGACCTGTTGTGTGGATAAAGGACATCAAGAACTCTTCGAGGTAGGGGATTCATGGCTTCTCAAATTGTATATGTGCAATCGTAGAATTAGCATGATTTATTCCTTTGGATCACAATGAAATTGACCTAATTAAATACTTGAACCAGATTAAAAGAATTGGTTGATCGCATGTTGTTGCTTTATACCGTGATAACGGTTTGCCTCGTGTTTTCCTATATATGGTGATATCTTTGTTTCTTTGTTTCATTGTTCGTTCATGATAGAAATTGATAACGAACGTAAAGCCAAAATTAATTGTTAATTAATTGGCTAAAGATAAAGAGGCATGTAAATTAATCTGGTTGTTTCCGTTGTTGTAGTTCTAATTTGAGGATAATCAAATTAGGGAAGTAAGCATGGTTATTTAATTGTGATAGCTTACTGATTAGGTATCCATGATTGGAACCTACGAATAACAAATCTGCCAATTCAATATGGATTAAAGAACAGATTATGTGGGAATTTCAAATAGGGTTCTGAGTTACCCGCTTGCTTGTAAGGCTGAATGCCTTGTGGTTTGGAGCTCTGAGTGCTCATTGTGTTCGAAGGCTGAATGCCTTGTTAAAGGGCCGAGAGACCATTTTGTGATGTTTGTTTTCCTGCTGCTTGTGCTTTGATGTGAGCCTGGATGGTTTTTGTTATATGTGGAGGCATGGAGGCCTTGTGGTTGTGGCAGCGGATGACGCCTAGTGTGGCGAGATGCATCAGTTTATGCATATGGGTGTCAGGGAGGACACCCGGGATTATGGAATGGGATGGATGTGGTTGCTGGTTGCTTGTGGTTTTCTTGAATGTTAATCTTCTTTTCTTTTCCCCACTGCTCAAGGCAGCTGGTCTTGCTACCATTCTTTTGAAGGAGGCGAAGACGCGTGGGGTATGCCACGTGCTTTCCGTGTTTAGCCTCTCGATGGAGGATGGGTCTATTCTCTTTCTATAGGCGGTAAAGACTCGACGGGTAGTATATCTACTCACCGTGTTGAGCCTCCTTTGTGTTTAGAAGCATAGGATGTTTTTCTAGAAAGGCTGGGAATGTGGAAAAGTAAATTCTGTAAGGAATGTTTGATTAAATGGTGAAAATCCATGGGGATGGAGATGCTGGAAATTTAAAGGTGATGTGAATCTTAAAAAGGAGCAGTTTTTTTAAAAGAGATGCCAAATCAGTTTAATGAGGAATTTTTCATTCTTAATTAATGTTTAAAGAATTAATTAACGTACAGTGGAATTGATAAAATGAGAATGGAGTAATCTAATAAAGCTGTTCAAATGTTTGTGTGCTTATAGGATACCTAGTCTCAGAAGTAGCAAGCCTGGAGTCTGAGAGACGTTAGCTACAGTTGAATCTAAGACTAGGTAATGCCCATAGTTTGGATGTGAGTTGCTTATATATTCTGTAATTTTTGTGTTTCTATACGCTACTCCACCCTTTCGGTAAGGGCAACTGACACCCTGGGGATTCTGAGCCCTGGGGGGTGTTTTCCCCAACATTCTGATGGGAGGTTGAATGGCTGACTACCCCCTTTGGCCCCGCTCTCTTCTCTTGGTAGATACTTGTGCCATGAGGCATAGTGGTTAGTTACCCCATATATGTGTGTAGAGGGCTGTAATGGCTTGTGGTTATTCACACACATATATTCTGGATATAGTATCCTACGGACTACTATAGGTGTAACGTGTATAGGCTATGATGGCTTGAGGATCCTTACTCGGAGTATGGGCTGTAATGGCTTGAGGTATTACACCCGACGTATGATACACGGTATGCGAGCTGTGGTGGCTCCCAAAAACTACCTGGTTACTTTGGTTGTGAGGACGGTGTGGTGCTTTGCCCAGGTGTCTGCGGGCAAGCCTTTGTGGTGCACGAGGTGCAGATTGTGGAGCTTAGCCCAGGTGTCTGCGGGCAAGCCTTTGGAGAGAGATGCACAGGACGTATGTCGTTGGGGCAAAGCGGCAAACCAGTGGGGAAGTAGTAGCGGGGTACCCTTGATATTCTTTACTATATGCTATATTCTTGTATGCGTTACTTGGTGAGAGTAGCCATGGTGAGGTTGGGAACATAGTATACCTGTTTAGATAACTAGTTAGTTTCACTTGTTGTTCACTGGGCTTTAGCATGCTTTCTTTACTTTTGCACGAGAGTCTTGGGGAGGATCCTACTGAGTATACTGTTATACTCACCTTATGTACATATAAACTGTTTTTCAGGTCACTTGGAGCAAGTTGGAGATCAAGCGGGTTACTACTAGCTTGTGGTTGGAGGAGGAGCTGTTCAGGCTCGTGGCCGCTGCCGTTTTTCTTTCTTTTGGGTACTTTTAGTTTTCCCTTTCAGTTATAGTACTTTTGCATGACATTTCATATATGTACTTGATTTCCTTTTACATTTCAGTTATGAGTTGGAGTTGGTTGGTGTCTATTCTATCTCTCTCTTCTGCATGTGTTCTCTTATAGGGTAATGCCTCCCATTTGTGTGTGTATTATACCCTTGGTGCTAGTCGCCAACCCGGGGCCTACTGGAGGCGGGACTCGGGGGTCATTATCTCCCTTCTCACATTGCCGGCCCAGGAGGGGTACACTTTGTGGGGAGGGGGTCATGACACCCATCATGTACAAGACCTTGTTGAAAAAAAAGATATTCTAATGGAATAGATAGGCCTTAAAGAACCGTATTTCTCTGTTCAAAGATGCATATATGATACTCTTCAAAAGTGGAATCACCATCTAACTTATCCTCATAGAGATCAAAATATTTGGATGAGATAGAATTATAACAAATATGGTGTGAAACATGGATGATATCATGAATGGAATAGTTTCTATGTGGTACTAGAAAATGATATTCTATAGACCCCAATCTATATAGAATCATAAATGGTCGGACATAACATGGTGACAGTTTCCCATGCCTCTGAATCTGTATATTCCAACGTCCTGGTGATAATCATTAAAAAAATGACATCCAACCTCAAACTCTATAGTTTGATAATGGTGATTGGAATTAGATTTATTTCTATATTGAGTGGTGTACATATTCTACTAAATCATTTAAACCTAATTCAATGTCTCCCAAATGAGACAAGGATGTAATAATGATTCCTCTCTAACCTCCAACCATCAATGTGGTGAATGGAATGTCCAAACATACAGGAACACAAAGGGATGAATCTAAAATTCTAATTACAGTCAATTATATTATTTGAATTAGAGGTGTGGGATATGAGTATCCAGAGAACTAGTTAAATCAATGACCGATGCATGGACTATGTCCTTTAACACTTGTATTGTCTGTTCCAACAAGCCATCAGCATGAGGTTCGAATGTTGTTCTTAGAGGCACCTATATATAGATAGCATTATCTAACCCCTGATAGTACCACATTGTGAAATGAGTACCCCTTTTTAAATGATAGTACAAAGGACCCTTCATATTTGTGTGATCCCACAGAAATATAGTCTTCCAATATCATCAACTAAGAATGTATCCAAAATGGGAATGTTTTGTATTACCTTTTTTAATCGATCCATTACTATAAAAATTCAATCTATACCAAGAGGATAATTCTTTAATAAAAATATTAAATTCATAAAATGAACCTACAATTTATGTTTAGGGAGTGGAAACATATAATGATGTGACCATAAACATTACTTAATTTTGAATTAAATGATTAATTCACAATGAGGATATTTTTAGGTTTTGTGTTTTATAGAATTAGGTCATAGTTGTTACATTGCATATCAAAAATTACAAAGTATACACTTCTACTCCGTTCCCATATTTTTCACAAAATAAAAATTCTGGAAAAAATGGATCATGTCTAGTTCCATGATTTACACAGCATGACTTTTCCTTGAAACCATCCTTGACCCTATTCCACATTATGTACTATGAAAAACATTTCAAAAACATTTGATTAGCATAAAATTCTTAGTAAGGGATACACAAAAATGAAAAAGTGTTAGTTTTTTCAAAACAACAAGTAAAACACAAATACATTATCATAAGTAATACTTTTCACCTTTATGAAGTAGTAAATACTATTTACTGAATAAAACATCACTACTTACACTTTTGTAACAAAAATATTAACATAAGACCCATATAAAGAACACATAACATATAAAGTTAACTTCGGACATAAACATACATAAATGGAATAACCATATGACCAACATCCACATATATCACTAATTGAAATAGCCATACGTCCGACTTCCATAACCATTGAATTGGAGGTTATAACGTAACCACCCATCCTGGTTTTCATGGCACCACCCATCATTTAGTTTATCACATAACCACCCATCTGATGTCTATGTACCATTATAAAATCATAACACATAAAATATTGAAATTATAAATATTTCACTAATAACATTTCATTAGGAATAAAAATCAACCATTTAAAGATATTAAAATAATAAATTAATTTCAAAAACCATTTTAAATACCACAATACCAAAAAATTAATAAGGATATTCTTTTTAATTTTAAGAACATTACGGTTTATAGAGGAAGCCAACAAACGATTATGGCAGTAGAGATGTCATTATCACCGCAAATTATAAAACCCTTAATTTTGTCATTTTGAAAATCAATTTGTACAAATATTATTCCCTTTGAATGAAATGAAATTTAAATGGTGATAATACAATGTATAAAAGAAATTCGTCTATTAAAACAAAATATGCCTTAATTAAAGTAGATTGAGATGAATTCCATTACCTCGTGACCAACATGACCCATTAATTATTTAATATTTAGAATAATAAACTAAAGCTAATTTCTAATTTCTTAATAAACTTTTTTTCAATTTATCATTCCTTTAAAATCACTTATTACCATGTTATAAACATTATGTAATCTTTTAAGTTAATAATTGTCATTTTGTTGATATTTGGTACTTGAGTCAAAAATAGATTTCATAAAATTACATGTTGTTATTGTGGTAAAAACTCCATTATATCCAGAATTACATTCTTGATTTAGATATCATATATATCCAGTATGTACATTTATTTAAAATAGTATATAACATTTGATGATAGGAAATGAAATGCACCGTTCATGGAGACGGTATGCAGTAAGAACACATGAATGCTATGTCCATTTCTATTTCATTTTGTAATTGAATGAAATCACAATGATAAATAATTATTTTATAATTACAATATAATATCATATATAATTTTTTTTAACTCTACCATTTATACGTTCCACATAAGGCATGAACGAGTCATATCACATTGAGGGGGAGGTAGTCCGCACTTCCTCAAATGAGATTATCGTATTTACCCACTATAGAAAACATAATGGTATTCTATAAATGAAAAATAAATATGAATATAAAAAATATAAATATAATATATATCATATATATATTCCGTTCTATCATAATTTCCACCCTTAGTGGAAGTTGGAGATATTTGAACAATCATCGTTTCGTGAGGCAATAGTTCGTCATCCACAGAAACATTATGTTCTTGGCCCATTAGACAGAGGTGTGTGTAAGTGTAGTTAGAATACTTCTCATTAAAACATCCAAGTTTATATTGGATAGTGATGTTATTATAAAATAATGGAATAATAATTTTTATGGGGTTGTAGAAGTAAAATAAACCAAAATATAAAAAAATAATTCAAGAGAAATTGTTATCTTTAATTTGGGTAACTCACTTTAGATTGAAAAAAATGACTTCTTGAAGTGCCGTATCCCCAAGGTAAGGCTTATAGGTGGAGGCAGGGGTCTTGAGATCCAATTTGGGTGGGGTTTTTATGAGAAAAGGGGCTTGTAAAGTGTGGGGAATGGGTTAGATGTGAGTGCTTTTTAAAAGGGGAAAGAGGGGCTCTTTTGGAAAGTGTGAAAGTATTATTTTATTATATAATGATTTTCGGTTTCATAAATTCCAAAACTAATTAATGTATAAGATATGATGACTCATGGTTTAAATAAAATCATCCAATAATAATTGGATAGGTATTGAATGTTAAATTAATCTATATAATATTACTTATTTAAATCATTTATTAATGAGGTAAATAATACAACATTATTGTGTCATATATAATTTAATTTATTTGATGTCTAAAAATTATAAATAACTACCATGATATATAAAATCTATATAGATTTACAATGATATTTTATATTCTAAAAAATAACTAATATAAACTTATGTAAAAATTAGTATACTAAACGATATTTGATTATGTCGTTTTGACCTTACATTAAATTAATTAATATAATGTGTCATTATCACTCCCATGTGACTCCATCGGGCCCCAAAATAGACCAAAATATGAACATGGTATCCCATTACTCATCCAATAAGTTTAGGGCAAGTGTTAAGATAATTTTTAATTTATTATGATATTATGTCAACCTTGAATTACCATATTTACGTTTAACAGCGGTAAATAAAATTCCAATGTTATTATTCCCCAAAAAAATATTTTTATCTTATTGGAAAAAATTTTACTTACTAATAACAACCATGTATGTAAGATTTTTGAAAATTAATCCACGGTAGTGGTAAAATTCATTTATATGAAAAATTAAGTTTTTAACTACTACTTTTTTGTTTCACTATTCATCAGAAATTGATGTTTTTTAGAAAAATACCAAAACAATTTCATAAGCTATATTTTATATTCCGAATTAAAAAATGATGTCTATTTTTTCAAATTGAAAACATACATGTGGGGTTAATTAAATTAAAATTCATTCCCCTTTTCAAAAAAATAGCATGTTTTTAAGAAACAATATCTATCAAAAGATTGACATTAACTTATGTCCAAATTCAAAGTGAAATTAATTAAAATGACCACCATTGGATTAAATGGTAAAAATATAATATAATTACCCATTATGAACTATAAAAAAGATAATATAACCATACAAATAAATTATATTAAAATGTAGTTTTGAAGTAAAATACAATATTTTTCATTAGTCATTAAAAATGAATTTTATCAAAACAACACAAACAATTAACCCAAATTTAATTTTGATGTCCCGATTCTAATGGAGAATTTTACTTTGTAAAAAAGAACATATAAATGTTACCAAAACAAAATTTGAACATATTTCACCATTAAATGGAGGTAAATAAACCTTATAAATTAAATTATGCTACAAATTAGATTCATTCACATTTTAAGCCTCAAACATTTATTGGATAAATGTAAAAACATTTAAAAAACATGTATAATAATATTGTAGTTAGTTCTTCTCATCCCCCCCAATACAATGGATCTGCATTAATTACCATTTATAATACTAATATTATATTGTTAGTGTGCAACATATGATTTCCACGAAACCCGTTGATGCATATCAGGTATACCATCGAACACATCATCCCATTTCATGTAAAATTAATATTTAATTCATAATGATTAATAAATATAAAGATGTCATATTTCTTTATTTACTGAGGATGTTACATAATAGATGTAGAAACCGAGGAGGTCACTGGTGCTCTACCTCAACCTATGTAAAACATCATATGATGAAACCTCCAATCTGATGATTTAACCCATGAAAGAAAATACCAGCATCACATATCATTATACATCATCGAGATTCATGGATGAACATCCCACATTGATGTTTGAGATTCTAGAAGTAATAACTCAATATTATATGTAGGAAGAAAAAATAAATCATCTATATGTAGGATTTCATCTCTATCCTGAGATCAATTAAGTGGATAACCCTTAATAGAAATTCATTCCCATAGGACTAACCCATCAATATATGAAATCTACCATCTATCCACCCACTCATGGATTTATGTGGTAATATTAATGGGTGATTGATAAGAATTATCATAACTCAAATGAAACACCAGATGCAACATAGAAAATAGGTCCATAACATTCCCTTTATCACTACCTTAATGTATGATTAGGGATTGAGTATTCTGACTCAGTGCATCCGCAAATACATTTCCTTGTCCCAGTGCATAAGAAATATTTATATCAATGGAATGAAGTTATTAGTCCCATATTGTTATGTAATATTTAATTCACATTGTGTAATGATATATTTGAGGAACTTATGGTATGTATACACCACAAAATGATCACCCATCAAATAATGACTCTTCCAATTTAAGGAATGGACAATAGATTGATGTTCAATAGATTGAATTATGTAATTTTTCTCACAAGGCCTCAATCGGGAAGATTTGATTTCAATGAATTTATCCACATGTATCATCACTTCTCCCAGTCTAATGTTCAATACATCATTGAACACGATATAAAAAATTTGAGGCTCTAGAAGAATCTGAATTAGTGCTGAAAAAATCTTTTCTTTCAACTCCTTAACATTTTTATCACATTATTCTTAACAATATTACCATTGTTACCTTATTTATAGGACAATTAAGAGTTTCATCATGGCCTGAGAAGTCTTATTTGAATTTTTCTATAATGTCCACTATTCCTTAAGAATAAACCTATACTGAAAATGTTTTTGGGATTCTCTCATAAAACCACATCATTCACCTTCTATGTATAAATAGATACTCCCAATTTTTAGATAATATGAACCAATTTATAAAAACTTTTGTTTTATATGTTTCACTTAACAAGCATATAATTGAATGGAAACACCCTCATTGTATTCAAAACAATATCATGGTTTTTTGAATGGTCTATAATAGTCTTTTAATACATAATGTTATCATCTATAAAGAGAAAAAAAAGTACTCTCGATAGTGGTTGAAAACCGTACTCATAATATCAATAAATTATCTTGATCATTCTTGAGACCAAAAATCCTAATGAGATACTCATATAAATCATACTATCTTGTGAAAACAGTATATTGTATATCTAATGGAATGAATTTCACCTAATGATAACAAAATAAAATTTTGTTCTTTATTTGTACACTAGATCATCGAAGATGGTCCAATAATTGAAATAATTGAGTTAGTGGATATAGATTCTTAATGGTAAGATGGTTTTACCATCACTAAACCATGCATAAACAAAGCGTCAAATCATAATCCTAAAAAAGCATGGGTGAACCCTATGATGACGTACTGGGTCTGATAAATCCCATAGAATTCTAACATCGCAACTGTATGTTGAGATTCGAAGCATCTTAGGTTCCATCCTATATAGAGTAATGAACACAAGGTGTGGACCTAGAATATTCTCAATAGTAAACTGTCCCTCTCTCTTAGGAGTTTAGATTGTAAAATCACTAGTAAACACATCTGTAAGTTGATCTACTATGGGCGGAAAACCTATCTTATGCAAGAACATATCCTTTATTGAAATTCTAGAAATCATTATGGTCACTCCACCTAACTCATTCTTATTTTGTTTACCACTATATCATATATATTCATGTGAACCTTCTATAGATGTCTATTTTCATCTGGTGTTGGAAATGATAAATTATGGTGATGATATTTCATGATGTAATTATATGGGAGAAATGAATCCATCATAAAAATGACATCGAAGACAATAATCTAAAGGAAATTGTTGTCCCATTGATAGGGATATTTTCTAACCTCATGGGGGGTGTCCATGTATTTGGGTATTTCCCATGACTGAAATCCCAACAGTGTATCTAGGGTCATCACACAAAAGTAATATTAATTTATATCTTGAAAACATTCTCATTTAATAATGTTAAAAATGATTGTGAATCACCTGTATCCAATAATAGAGACACATTAGTAGATGGTACATGAACATTATCTCAAAATTTTTATGGAAATGAAACATGATCCTCGAGTATCAGTGGTAATGCATGAATTTGGCTTAATCCAAGTACTTTTTATTCAGTTGGACTACCATTAGTTTCAATTATCTATTAGAACTGATGATTTTATGTTGGGATACCATGTCCACGACCCCTCCTTCGCCAGTCCTATTGGTGATACTCAAACTCCCCAAATGGAATGTCATGAAATATCATTCCACTAAAGCTGGAGTTTGTTTGGAGCCAATCCAAATTTAATTGAATACAATATTCTAACATAATATATGAATTTTCCCCATACGGCTATAAGGAGTACACTCATTTGGGTCCCTATCAAACTAATTCTTCAAATCCCCATTCCATCCACATTAATGGCATATAATGGATCAGTAATTTTTGTTACTCTAACCACCACTACATTGATTATAAATATTAATGGAATGAATCCTACTATGGAATGAAATATTTCCATATATAAGGAAAAATAAACTATCCCCAGTACTATCCACTTACCTTGGTATTCTCTCAATTATATGTGCCTGATGGATAATAAAAAAATGTAGGTTGGAGATAAAATTATCATGAGTATGGATGGTATAATGCTTTTCTTTCATGAAATCCCTAACATGAGATTTCTCATCACCAAATAGAAGTGATGCCAATCGCTGATACTTAGTAAAATGTTTTTAATACTCCATATCATATATTAAACCCTTCACTAGATGAAATAACCCAATCTCTTGGTCAGCTCCTAGCATTTCATGAAATAATGGGTTATATAATCCAATATGAAAATCAACCCAGACCCTTCCATATGAATGACTATCCTAGGTAATCACATCCCGCTGGTTCTTGGCCAATTAAATTTTCATGTATGTTGAATAATTACCCTTTACTCTCAAATCATCATTGGATTCTCATTGACAGATAGAGTATCCTCTATTCAAGACTCAATAGCATGTGGATATCCATCCATAAAAAATATTAGAGGATGACCCTATTAGAACTCACATTTAGAATCATATATAGAAGGCACAAGTCATCGATGACCCTATATGGACTACATCAGATATAGAAAACTATGTTGAAGCTAAGTCTGTGTGCCAAACTCAGGTGTATTTAGAGGTTCCTTATGTGTCCGTCTTGGGTGTAAGATTTCCCGCTAAATGACCACCATCTCTAGATCATGGTCATCTCCACATTCATGGAACACAGGAAGAGTACATCATGGTGGGATAAATATATAAAATTTAACCACAAACCAGAAATCAAGATTTGAAGAAGATTGATACACGAATATAAGAAGAACTTATGAAGAATGTATCAGTACACACCATATGCTACCCCAATCTACTTTCATATGAGGATTATGTAATGTTATTTGTTTGTTTTTAATATATATGGGTAATAGAAGGTTACGGTTCAACAATACCATTCCTCTATTTTTTTTGAAATCATTTATTTTATAATATAAGTTATACATTTATGTTTTCATTTCCTTATATAAATGTATAATGGTACAATTAAATGAACAACTATTTCTTTTGAGTGGGGGCCCATACACCTTATCATTTATGTTGAAATCCATTTAATTTCAATTTATCCACATCTACTCTTTTTCGTATATTTTAATAATGATATATCATGGGTGACTCCGTAATCTAAAAATTCAAATCTATGAGGGAACATACACCTCATGATTAAAACATGAAATAACTCAGTCATAGCCAAAGATTAGCTCATGTAATCCGATGTAATATGTTATACAAACATTAACTTATAACAAACTATTTCTCACTCATCAATCATATTCAAAACAATAAATTCTTGCAACATAATAAACCTACATGGAGTGACATATGAGTGGCATGTAAATCCTTGGATCCTCTAATGACGATTGCGATAATTCACTTTTCTTTCATCTCACTGGGACATGGGAAAAAATGTTATTTTCAATAATAATAATAAATAACAACCTGTAGAATATGAATCACCTAATTTCTCATTCCCTTATATAAATTCATTATGAATAATGAACCTATGCATGATATATAACCAAGATCCATATCATTCATAATCTCATTTATATTTTCCTAAAAAATAATCCATGAAAATAAATTTCCAATTCACCTTTGTGGTGTCTGAAAACTTGTTCCACTCAATGATACCCCAATGTGGGGGGGCCAGGTGGCCTCAAGTGTGCCTTTTCATACACCATAGGCTTTTGACTACTAGAAGGGTCCTAGGTGTGTCTGTGAAGATAGAGTGTCCTCAAAAACATAGTGGATCATAGAGGATAAGTACTATAGATTAAATACATGAAGCATGTATAATCAAATGGAACTGCAAAATAAGACCTTATAGACACTAGACTAGTAACCCACCATAGAGAAAGGTGTATATAATGGAATAAATATTTAAGGATATAACAATAATAATCAATTATAAGGACTATATAATGTAAGAAAACATTATGATACTGAATTTTAGGTCTCCCAAAAACAAGTAAAAATATATATATTGCAGTGAGAAGTACATGATAATTAAAGAATCACAAGGAATCCAAAAACAATATTGAATCCTAAGTTTGGTCTCATTCATCTACTTCAAATATCCACCCAAATGTAAAATATCATAATTAGGATTCCAAAGAGGGACATTTCCTTTTTTCAACACTTATATTCCTATATTCTTCCCTTATACCAATGGTGTCCCACATTGGGTGTGTGATAAATACGAGTAGGCTACCACCAATGGCATCACTACCATCCAATCTATAAATTTAATCTTAATAGTGACAGCATATTTATATAGAAGTAAAGATTGTTCAGGAATTTAAATACATTGATACAAGTGTCAACCTCATCTAGTGCCTTAATATGTAATCAAATCATTATTTTATTAGATTTTGGTATATATAGATAAGTCACACGAGATATAACAGCACATAAAATTATCATCATCATAATAAAAATAATAAAGGATCCATAATATAATAAGTAATCTTGTAATGATGATACCAATAATAATATCCACGGTAATAAATAGTTAATGCTATGGTGATAATAGTAAATATGATCCAATGTAATAACCTAAATATCGTTGACATTAGGGTTTGAGCCAAATAAATAAAAACAAGAAGCATGTCTATAATGGTTCTATGATTAATCCAACATTTTTCACTCAAGGCATTCCATTGTATATAATTTTATCACTTTCCATGGATCACATATGAAGTAACCATATGATAAGAAGAACTAGTCCCAATGGAGTGTATCAATGTTGAAAAATGTTTGAGGATATAAAGAAGGATCCAAGGATTGTATCCAAGGCATCCCCATATTTATAGGTGGATATTGGATCAGGCGGCATCATTCTAGGAATCCACTAATTGAAAATAAAATTTATTCATGGTGTGTATCTTCCATGTAAACTAGCTGCCTGGAATGGAATGGCTTCCATGAGTGCACAAGGAATTATTTTAATAATCCATGGATTTATCTATTTTAATAAATCCAATAATATGTTCATGTACATATAAAAAAAGTCATTTTATACTCAAATAAATTAATATATTTGTCTACGAAATACTAATGACATTTCATTAGTCAATTTAGTTCTTCCCATAACATTAACTAGCATGAAAAGGCATATTAAGGACATGTAACCATTTATTAAATTCATTACATAATTTTTAATTATGTTCACATCAATTCATTCAATTAAGAATGGAATGGATTTCAATAAGCATACAAACAAAATTGATTCCATTATAACATTTGATAATAAAAAATGATATTTAGAGATATACATTATACTTACCATTTAAATTGTACATTAATTAATCGGAATAGTTACCTTATAAGGGTCACGTGATATTATTATGTAATAACCATTTACAATTTATTCATTTAATAAAGAAACACACCTTAAAAAAGGTCATGGAAAAATTGAATGGTATTGTATATGGCCATAAAAACCCATTAAAGGTGTAAATAAGAATGTTTCTTATATTGGGTGGATAAAGTTGAGGTCATAACCTCAAATGAAATCATACTATAGAGAGTTGTCTCTATAACATGAGCATGATGAATATAATAAAAGAACATAAATTCAATTTGGAAATCCTCAATGAAATTGGTGTGTGCATAATGACAATAATTTATAAAATTGATTGACAGAACAGTTATATTGTAGAAAACATACCTTAATCTTGTACAAATCTCATCATCTAGTATAAGTATTTTTATTGGACTTTATTGGTACAAAACTAAATTTTGGATCAACAATTGGAAAATATAGAATATGAGCCTTAATGAAAATAGATTCGTTAAGGAGAAGAAAAAATTCTAATGGATAATGCTGAATAGAGTATATACTAATTTGTATTCCATGAAATTAATGTTGATCAAATTAGAAATCAGACAAATTAATTGGTTAAAAAATTCTCAGAATAGAACTTGGGATCTCAAAAATGGTGAGGGGAGGTGGATCTTTCTGTGAGAATGAGAAAAGTGGAATGATATGTTTTTTAGTATCAATAATAAAATTTATGTACTTTTGACTTAATATAAATAGGGCCTATTTATTGAGGTGAATGGTTAGAACAACAAAATGTAAACTGTTCTTGAATCAATAAATTAGTAGGTAACCTTCATGTTTAGGAGTCAAAATTAAATAAACCATTCACCAAAAATAAAAGAACCACTATAAAAGAATATAGTTTTCTAAAATGTGTGTGCCTCAGATTGCATGGTATTACCAAAACTGTGTGACCTCATGCCCCACACTATAATGCACTGCATGGTATGGGATAAACATGTGGCATTTCTTGCCTTTTTAACCTATGTTTGTGACCTATCAATTTTCCCCAAAAGTGGTACTTCATGATCCAAACGAGCACTGTACACGCCTGAGACCCATGTAAACTTATTGGGCATCCATAATAGGTCCAAAAAAATAATTATACCCAATTTTTTAAAGAACCATACCAAAATAAAAAATTATGTTATTACATCTGATGTTGTTTCCAAAATGGGTTTCACTGGCGTTCAATTATATTAATCTTTACAGTAGTACATTCTATAGATTCAATCGTAAGATGTTGTGTTTATAATAATTTTAGAATCCTTATATGGTGGGGAGTCAATTTTTCATTATTCTCCCTCACCAGATGATATTTTCAGCTTTAAGAATTGTTTTTTTATACCAACATGTATGTGGATCCTGATTTTTTTTATTTTTATATTTCATCAGTGGATATCCATATGAGAACTAGTAAGATTTATTATGACATGAGATGATGATTTTAGTCCCCATGAATGATTGATGACATTGTGGATTATGTGCCCTATTTCGACACTTACCATCAAATTAAGGAAAATCATTTCTAACCTTCAGTTTTTCTTCATCCTATTCTAGTGCTAGTTTGGAAAAGGGATGAGGTATCCATTGATTTTATTACATGATTAGCATAATACTTCCCAATGATATTAATTTTATCAAGGTGGTGATTAATCACTTAGAAAATTCAATTCATTTTATTTTGATCAATGAAACAAAAAAGGTGAATATTTTGATGTCCTATATGAGAAAACAATAGGTGACATGGGATTCTATTAGTTATTTTCTATATTGTGATCCTCAGTTAACATCATGTTTTTAAAGAAGTCTATAGGATATAATGAGGACTAATGTAAGATTGAGTAGAACCTATCATCTATTGATTGTCGGTCAAAAAGATAATTTTATTAAAAATCTTGATGATTTATTTGATTCTTGTGTATTGTATTTCTGTGGGTATTGGGATATCTATAAAGTACTGGTTGATTTTTATTATAATAAAATTTATCATTTTCCAGTTTGAATGAATTCTTTAATGTAATTTTATGGTCACTCATGCATGTCACCAGTTCCTTGGGTAGTGGAGGGTAAATATTCTATTTTGGTCTAAGTTATGTTTATGATACGACCATGGGAATCCAGGATATACCTAGTAATCTTTCTACCACACATGGATGGAAGAAATCTTATACATATTAACGATGTCTTCCTATAGTGTTTTGCATGTGTGACATGTTCTCCTTGAATATTTATCCTTATTTTTTCACATTCTTCTTGGAAAATAGGATATTTTGGCTCAAATATATTTTGGATATTTGAGGTTGTTGAGCACATTGGGAAAGTTGCTTATCAGTTTGAATTTTAGTCTTAATTGATAGTAAATAATGATGTTTTCCAAATATCTCATCTCAACAATATATGTTTCCTCACTCTCTGGTTTTGATCTAGGAATATAATTAATTAGAGACATATTCATATATTTTTGAGTATCCATTTGAGATCATTGAATCTCTAATTAAATTCCTCTATAAGAAATCAATTCTACAAGGTATAGTGTTGTGACAGGATACATCATATTCTCAAGAGTCTTGGTTGAATGATTTGTTGATGGTAAATTAGTGTCCACATCTATTTATTAGAATACATTAACCCTCAAAATCTCATATGGATTTATAATCTTATGTTGGAGAGTTTGTAATATACTCATACCCACTTTCAGTTAATTACCTTCTGTTTAGTTTTTTTACTCTTCAATTTGGTGTGTTTTGGAACTCCCATAGTGAAGATAATTTTTTGGGGGAATTTGAATAATTTGTAGGGATAATTGTTATAGAATTAATGGATTCATAGAAGTAATGTGTTATTGTTTTTGGGTGGTTCTCCATTAGTGTGGAGAATTTCCAAGGTGTTTTAGATTTTTTGTGTAAGAATCTATAATTTTTCCTATCTGAACGAGAAGTACAAAATATGTAATGGGATAAAATGACTTGTATATTCTTTGGGGATGATTCCACTAACATGAAACATTTTGCAGTTGTATTACTATGAATTTAAATATTACATGTTATTTATTGTTAAAAAGTTGATTTTAAATAAATATTAGATAAATTTTTTTGGCATATTTGAGTCTTAATGATTACATTTATATTAATATTATTATAAAAAATTGTAAATATAGTATATTGTAAATTCTGGATTATAAAAAAATAATATTTTATTTAAATATTCCATAGATCATTTATTTCTGTGATTAGAATGCTTCTTATGAGATTTTGAGAATCTCTAATTGTCTGGATTGATCCTCTTAGCGATTAATCATTATTCTAGTTGATTGTGTATCTCAAGGTGATTAAGAATTTCTTCTTATTAATTTCTTGGAACATTGAATCACTATTTAATTATTTTATCAGATCCATTGGTCTGTAATAATTATTCTTTTTGATTCCCTCTAGATATATTCTATGATCATATATTGGAGGCTATTTATTTTGATGGTCATGGTGTGGTGGGTGGGAGTTCATGAGGTATGTGTTGATCCCTCTAATCTACATAACCTTCTAATAAATTGAATCAATTTTGAGCTTTGTATATTTTATTCTAGTCCCTATATTCTCATTGATTAAAATTTTTTTGGTGGGATACATTATAGGAATATGTTACAAATTGTTATGAAGTAAGTGGTTCTGTATCTAGCTTATATTGGTGAACTACATAGATTCTATTTTTGATAAATTGTTTTATTAAATGCAATGTCATAATTTATTTTTTGTTTAACTCATTTATTTATTATATGGTTTTTCCATAGTATTTGTAATTGGAAAATAGTTTTCAAAAGAATATGAATTGGTTTTATGAAGTGGTTTTCAATTCATTTATTGATTTAAATGGATTGATGAATTGGCATATTAAATAGAGAACATGAGACGACTTGAGTAATTAGGTTGATGGATTAGTAATATGTCCCTTCTAGTACTAGTGAATTTTCTAATTGGGATTCTCACCACTCTCTAGGTTTGTTATTGTAGTAACTTCATAGGCTTTTTGTGTGGTTCACTTCATAGAATGTTCGTCCAATATCTATACAAGAAGAATATTTCTAGTACCTTGTGAGTATAAATTTTTTTATGTGATGTTCAAGTTCCATAGATATCATGAACTAGTTTGATATTTATAATGATGTTACCTATTCTTTTTAGCTGACATAGGATTATATTCTATATTTGTACTATTTTATTGTAATAACATATACTAGATATGTTAAATGATACCATATTTTGTGTGATTAAACAATAATTATCTACTCATATATATATATATATAACTCATTGAAAATTTTTTAACTATATTATTTGGAAATGTAGAAAAAGAGGAAATGATTTTTTTACATGATTTTATGATTAAAAATATTATATTTTTATCAATCCTTTTTTCCATAAATGCATAGAATTCGTCGATTATTATTGAGTGACTTGTTATGGAACACCAGGGTGGGACCCTATAAATCAAATTATCTTACACCATCTACACCCCATTGATGTTTCATATACATGGTTATGTTTTCATATATATGTAAAGGCAAGGAACCATAGTGAGGCAATGAGGTTTTCTTTTAGTTGAGTTTCATTTTATTTCTGAGATGGTGGGATTATTCCCATTATATCACACAGAATGTCTTTTTCATTTTTTGGTATAACTTTGTGGTTGGATTAATACTTAGATATTTTTTCTTCATATGACTTCTTGGTTTTTATTGTTTTGTTTCTATTTTGGTATATATTTATCTTTACTATATTGTATCATTATATATATATATATTGAATATTTTTTTATTAGGTGGGTAGATATAATTTCCTCAATATCATGATTGGATCATGGGTTCATATCGACACCCATGAGGATCAAGAAAAACCTTTAATAATGTGATAGTTTGGATTTAATACTCCTTCAAAATGGCCTTTTGTATATTTCTCTATAATATATATATTATTTTAGAACCATGTATATATTAAACAATGTATGGAATATTGCCATCATTCTTTAGGTGAATCTCTCTATCTCATTTTTCCTCAAGTAAAATCCACATAATTGTGGATTAGGTTAGTTTTTCATTCAAAAATGGTTTTGTTATGAATTATTGTTTGTGGAAAATGTAATTTTGTGTGACTATTTAACGAAAATAGGTGAAATGATAATTTTTATTATTTTATGGGTAAAATGATTTCGTTATGAATTATTGTTTTTAGAAAAGGTAATTTAGTGTTATTATTTATGGAAAATAGAAAAAATGTTAAATTTTTTGTTTTATGGGTTTTTTGTAACGCACCGACCATAGTTACCCAGAGTCGGTGCATTATTACATAACATTGGCATGATCATGAGAAAGATCAAGTCTCGAAAGACCGATTAGTTTAGTAGCCTTGGAATAACTAGATACATCCATAAATTTTTACATTACATCATAAAAAAAACATCTTGTCTTCATATCCCCTCATACTATCCCTGCAGGTCATTCATAAATTACTTCTTCATAATCCTGGAAAAAAAAATAAAACATTGAAAGGGGTGAGCTCGGATGCTCAGTAAGGATAACATTATAGCAGAAGCTTTCATAAATAAGCATAAACACTTAAGGCAATTTATAACTAAAACAAAAGCCTTTGAAACTTGAACTTCAGCATAAAATGGCAAAGGTAAAATGAAATAATGCCATTTACTTACTCACATGGATATTCTACTAGTTGAATGATCACATGCAATATCAATAACCACTTTAATAATGATGGAATGCATAATGCCAGACTATCATAACCACATAGCAAGGCCTCGTGCCAAGACTACAAATAAGATTTTGCCAAGGCCTTGTGCCAAGACCCTAGTTTGTCTCATGAGACCTACCGATGCATCGAGGAGCTATAGAGGGCTCCACCCATCACTTATTAAGTCCAATGCATTCCTCATATGAATAGGTTTAAGCATAAAATAAACATTCGTATTAAAACTAGCATACGAAATGTCAATACTTTAACCACAAACCATGAATGGTATAAAAATAGAACATCCACAGTCAAATATAACTCATTTGATACAATATGGAAGATTTTATTGTATCACATTAACCTCAATCATGAATAATGAAGGATGTTGACATAGATGAAAATAATCATCAAAACTATTTGAGAGAAATATCCCCCTTTTCTTGAAAACATTTAAAAGTCACACTATTTGTCAAGAAGCCATTTAAAAATAGATTTTTGAATCAAAGTGTCCCATACCACTTTGAAACCTTTTAAAAGGATTTTTAATTTCTAAACTTTAATGTCCATATAAATAAATCCTTAAAACCATTTTTAAAACATGGACATTAATGAGAAAGATTTAGATGAATAAGTCTTTAAAACATTTAAAAATGGTATTTTAGTTAGAGATTCTAACCAAAAGAGAGACACTTGAATGAAAATAATTGAGTTAATCAAAACTTTGTAATATCATGAGAATAAAGGGAATTCATGACATACTATGTCAATGTACATTATATACACCACATAAAAGTGATTTGGTGTATATCAACAAAAAAGTCTCAATGGAATGTAAGTTGAGATGAAATCTCTCATAAAGGCCATATCCTTAGGTTAAGGATAAATCAACAACATAATTATGTGTGAAAAATATAAATACACTAAATATTATTGGATATTCAGTGTAAAACAATCAAAGTATATTCACACATATTCCTGTAAAAACAACACCAACGAATTGGATGTTTAACTCAACAAATGGTGAAAGAGTTAAAATTACTCTTATCAAATTCATATCAATGACTTGAGAATTTTCAATGGAGTGATTATGTGTATCAAAATTATATCCACAGGAAGGGGAGTGTAAATTATGACATAATCAAATGAATAATGATTCCACACATAATCTTGGGGTAATATAATCAATGAAATATGCGTAAAGCCAAATGAGTGGAAATTGAAATCTCAAATTCCCTTATTGATTAGGTAACTTAAGAAACAAACACCCATGAAAGAAAGGTCATACCATGATGATGTAAATACCCATAAAATAAAGTATATTACACAATTAATACAATCATGGGTAGTACACATACACCACATGCAATAATTAAGTGGTGATCAATGGAATTCTCACGGAATTAAAAGTGTGACAAGAAACCCCTTACCACGTTAATCAACTGAGTCGCATGGACAAAAGTTAATAACCACCAAATGATTTACAGAATAACATGAATATAAAGTGAATCATGATAATATATATCAAATGGAAGTACACAATACACCACTTTCAATAATTTAGTAGCGAACAATGGAAATCTCACGGAATTGAAAGTGAGATAAGAGAATCCCTTACTTTGTACTTTTTCCTTGGTCGATGGTAGGTTTACCTCCTGTATAATGGTGAAATAATTTTTATTGAATAATACAAGAATCAGTTACTTTAATATGATATCATATATGATCTTTTAACATTGATTTGTTAATAATATCTTAGAATTATCGTCATTTCAGGTGTTAACGGGTTCATTTTACTTTATATTCTTTGTTATGTGAGCCATATTCGTTATTAATGGGATGTATATTATTCATATCCAGAATGGTATCATGTCCTTAAAAATCATTTTTAAATCATCAAATGATAATTATACTTGAATGGATATGATGGAGAATGAATCTCATCGCGTTCGTGGAGACGGTAGTCCGTACGTACGCACGAATACTACTTCCATTTAATTTTTATTTTAAAAGAATAGAATCCAAATGATATATAGGTATATTACTATTCCAGTAAAATATAATATTTTATATATGTTACTTAAGTTCATTAACACCATCCTTTATACGTTCCATGTGTGGTATGAACGAGTCATATCATTTTAAGGGGGCGGTAGTCCGCACTTCCTCAAATGAAATTTTCGTATTTATATACAACATGAAACGAATAATTGTATGAAATAAAATGGAATTACTGAAGCTTATATATAAAATATATATCATTAATGTCATATTTAATTATAGTGCCATCCTAATGGCCACCATGAGAGGCGGTAAGATGTATTCGAACAATCATCGTTTCGTGAGGCGTTAGTTTGCCATCCACAGAAACATTATGTTCATCATCCATTAGATGGAGTTGTGTGAATGTGTAGTTTGAATCCTTCTTATAACAACATCCTAGTATATTTTGGATACTGGTGTTGTTACAAAAGAAAGGAAATAAAAAGAGTTTGGGGGTTGGAGAAGCAAAATAATTGAAAATAATTTAAGAGAAAATGTTACCTTTAATTTAGGTAACTCACTTTGGTTGGAACCAAAGGACTTCTTGAAATGCTTTCTGCCTAAGGGGAAGATTCAAGGAGGAGGAGAGAGATGTGGGGAGCTTAGTTGGGCAGAGTTTGGACGAGCCAAGTGGCTTGAGAGGTTTGAGGAATGAGTAGAAGTGGTCTCCTTTTATAAGGGAGAGGAGGGGCTCTTTAGGAAAGAGTGAAAGTATTACTTTATAATATAATTATATTCGGTTTATAATGGTCCAAAAATCATTGAGGTCGAAGATAAAATGACTCATATTCTAAATAACATCAACAAATAAGAATTGGATAGGTTTTAGATAATATTTTAATCATTATAATCTTATTTATTTAAATGATTTATTAATGAGGTAAACATTGCATCATTATTGTGTCATTAATAATTTAAATTATTTGATGTCTAAAAATTATAAATAAAATATCATTATGTAGGAAATATCTTTATCTTTCTAATTAATATTTATAATCGAAAATCTAACATGTATAACCCTATGTAAAAATTGTTCTTTTAAAAGATGTAAGCTTATGCCATTTTTGTATTCATTTTAACTTAATTAAAATAAAGTGTCATTATCACTTTCAAGTGGATCAATGGGGTCCCAAAATTGACCCAAAGATGCCCATGGTCGCCCATGTATCAACAAATAGCGTTAAGACACGTTTTAGGGTAATTTAGTATTATTATAATATTATTTTTTAACCCTTATTTACCAGATTTACCCTTAACCATGGTAAATAAAATATTTACCGCAGTAATTATTCAAAATGTCTAAAAATAAAAGTTACCTATTTACACAATTTGAACATCCTGATTCCAAATATGGAATCCATTTTTCTAAATTAAAAACACAGAAGTGGCAGAAATTAATTTAAAATTAATTCCCGCTGTCAAAACAAAAAGCGTGTTTTTAAGAGATAATAACTATCAAAAGATTGACACTTGTTTATGTTCGGTTTAATTGTAAAATTATGTCCAATGACCAAAATTATATTAAATGGTAAAAATATATTCTAAATATACTTTAAAACCACTCAAATTCATAATTTATCACTATTAATTATTTTGATTAAAAAAGTTGTTTTTAATTAAAATTTAGTAATTTTTACTATTCATCAAAATATGAAAGTTATCCGAAAAGTACCAAAATTTCACCTTAGGCTAAATTTGATATTCCGAATCCAAAAATGAAGTCCATTTTGAAATATAAAATATATATAATTTCAAAAAATTAAGTATTACTATTCATAACGGCTAGTTTGATCGGTTGTGGTGTGTTTTAAAACTCGAAGTTGCGTACAACACACGCTACTGTTTTATTCAAAGGAAAGCGTACCGTGGAAGCTTGGGATGTTTTATTTTAAATTTTTTTATGTCCCCATTTAGTCAAAAAGTTTAAAATATTTTATTTAAAAAGGGTTCACTATTAAAAGTTGGTAAAACTACAATACTGAAGATGAATTTGTTCTTACATTATGTCTAAGAAACTCATAATATGGATTCTAAAATTATAAGGATTATATAAAGTTTAAAATTTAGTTAATACTATTCATAACCTTTTTTGAACGGCTTGTTTGGTAAGTCATGGTGCGCTTGAACTCGGTGGTGCGTGTAGTGCAAGTTATTGAATTATTTTGAAGAAATAACACACTATGAAATCTTGGGGTGTTACATTCTCCCCTCCTTCAATAAATTGCGTCCTCGCAATTTGAAATTGTTCTTAGAAAATAAAATATTGAAAATAGAAAATATATTTGTGGGAAAACCCACATCGGAAATTGGTTTACTAAAATTTAGTCTTAATATGAGGAAAAGAGAAATGAAAGGGTCACCACCAAATTATGATCTCGATTAGGAGAACATTGGTGGCAATTAGAGACATATAATTGGAGGAAAAACGTAAATATTTATAGGTAGTGGTTGAGGTCATCAATCACAAACAAGTATAAAATTGAGGTCCTTAAACTCATCAATCTATGATGATTTGAAGTACCATCGGTTCAACAAAATATAGGGTATTGGGATCACACATTTTTGACATTTCAAAATATCTTAGTTGAAATCCCACATCGAAAAATGAATTAATGAGGCCTCTATTTAAAATAAAGAGTGGAAAGTATGAAGATTACCAAAAATAACACATACTAGGGTTCCATGTAGGAAAATATGGATATGGAGGAGAAATCTAACCATCAATTATCTGATGGAGAGTGGTAGAGAACATGGCTATGAAAAGGCCAACAATCCCAAAGCCATAAATTAGTGATGATTTAAGGTACCATCTAGGACAACATTTTTTTTAAAAGTTACATTACATACGGAAGAGGAATTCATTTATGATATTGACTAAGAACATTATGAGATATACTTAAATTTTAAGTAGATTTTCATTCTTTAATAAATTTCCACCACTAACTCAATTTTTTTAAACGATGAGTATTCAAGAAGACTTGGTCACACTGGAAGAGCTAGAATAAACTTCTATAGAATCACATGATCCATGCAGGATAAACCATATATTTACATTGTCTTTGAAGATTAATCAAAACCAAAATGGTTAGTGAATGATCTAATGATCCCCCAAAAGGATATTCATTGAGATAAATATGCACTAATCATAATTTCTAAAATTAAACCAACAATACCCCAAAGTTAAATAGATACCATTCAATAACCAATTGTCCTTAAAATCCTTTAATATAATCCAAACTAATATTGAAACCCAAAACATAGTAGAATTTGATTATGTAGTCTCCCATGTTACATTGTATCTCCAAATGACATCAAATACTCTTAAAGTCACATACATAAAAGTAATTAACATCATCACATATTCTCTGTTATAGGTTAATCATTTCCATAAATAACCCAAATCACTATAAATCAACAATAAAAATGTAGATAAAAATCCACCATTACTCTACAAATGAAACCTCATTGTATTCTATTTTCCTTGGGCATATAGTGTTCCTAACAAAACGAACATCTTCCAAAATAACATTTATCACTTAATCACCAAATCATTTTCCTATACCAAGGGTATTCATTTGATAAGACATAAGAACCCAAAGCATCTTATTATTGATCAATAAAATCATTTAACAAAAAAAATAGTCATACTAACCAGGGACTTCACGTAGTCCAGTGGTAGGCGATAAATCCCAATCGCACTTTGGTTTTGGGTTCGATTCCCACAGCTTTGTCCGACGCGACGGGTTGTCACACGGTCTACGTGTTGTCCTTTTTCAAAAACTATATTCTATAATATTACCAAAATGAGATAAATTTTTCAAAATAACATAATTTAACCACAAATGTAATATCATTCTTTGCATTTTCATCCCAAATTATAATAACTTATCATTTTCTCAAACCCCAATGATCATATAAAACCAAATAGTTATTTATACCTATATCCACAAGAGAAGAGACAATTATTCCTCAAATATCATTCTCACATGGAAAACTGAGGGGTTACAAATACAAAAGAAAATTATTCCAAAGTAAACCCATCAACAAGGAGTGCTAATACTTTTTAAATTTTTCTCCAACCATTTATTTCCGCATAGCTTCTTCTTTGAGCAAGAAAATATCCTATAAAATAGGAAATTCACTCGGGTAATGGCCAGGTCCCCTACATTTACGGCAAATGACTGTAAATGGACTCTTGGGACCATTTTTATCTTCTTCCATAGTACTCTTCATTTTTCTTCAGCAATTCCTCACTTTATGCCCTTCCTTTCCGCACGTAAAACATTTCGTTGTCCCATTGAGACACTTTCCTGGGTGTCTCTTTCCACAATTCCTTCATGATGAAAATTGAGGTTTCTTTTCTCCATGGTCTCCATTGCTGGAGATCTTATCATTTATCACCTTTCTCTTCCTTGTTGAGTCTGGGAGTTGGTTAATATATATGTTGTTGATCATATTTTTGGAAAACTGATTTGGCATAAAGACGATATCTTTTACGCCTATCAACATTCCATTTTGTTGCTCATTTCCACCACCGTTCCCACCTTGTACATCATTCTCAAAGTCACTATGACTTCCTTTGAATCCAGCCATTGACTAAAACCAAAAAGCATTGTGTGAGTAATAGTAGTCGTAAAATCATTTAGAGATTAAAATGTCACCATATTCTCAATTTGAAACATATTAGGATTAACCAAGGTCATTTACTCTCATCTTATGTATATATTACTTAAATCGGTTTGTAATGAAAATGTAAATTATCCTAAGCATATCCCCCGGGAGTGTCGTAACCAAGAGTGCAGCAAGGCCCGTTGTCGTGCACCAGTTCCCGTTCGAGTCTAGCTCAAAGCGGTGTTTTCGGGTTTTACCCCTAGGTACATCTGTGCCAGAGCCGCCTCTACCTGCTCGTTTCCAGACAGGGATGTATTGCTCGGAAAACTCACAAAATCTCTACAATACCAAAATTCTAGGAAGTTCTTTTATACTAATCCTCAAAGTTCATCTTAGGTCTACGTGCTCTAATCAGAGTTTATCTAAATCTAGCTACCAAGGATTGTACTAAACTTCCTATGATACCAACTGTAACGCCCCGACCCTAGTTACCCAGAGTCGGTGCATTATTACATAACATTGGCATGATCATGAGAAAGATCAAGTCTCGAAAGACCGATTAGTTTAGTAGCCTTGGAATAACTAGATACATCCATAAATTTTTACATTACATCATAAAAAAACATCTTGTCTTCATATCCCCTCATACTATCCCTGCAGGTCATTCATAAATTACTTCTTCATAATCCTGGAAAAAAAAATAAAACATTGAAAGGGGTGAGCTCGGATGCTCAGTAAGGATAACATTATAGCAGAAGCTTTCATAAATAAGCATAAACACTTAAGGCAATTTATAACTAAAACAAAAGCCTTTGAAACTTGAACTTCAGCATAAAATGGCAAAGGTAAAATGAAATAATGCCATTTACTTACTCACATGGATATTCTACTAGTCGAATGATCACATGCAATATCAATAACCACTTTCATAATGATGGAATGCATAATGCCATACTATCATAACCACATAGCCAAGGCCTCGTGCCAAGACTACAAATAAGATTTTGCCAAGGCCTTGTGCCAAGACACTAGTTTTTCTCATGAGACCTACCGATGCATCGAGGAGCTATAGCGGGCTCCACCCGTCACTTATTAAGTCCAATGCATTCCTCATATGAATAGGTTTAAGCATAAAATAAACATTCGTATTAAAACTAGCATACAAAATGTCAATAATTTAACCACAAACCATGAATGGTATAAAAATAGAACATCCACAGTCAAATATAACACATTTGATACAATATGGAAGATTGTATTGTATCACATTAACCTCAATCATGAATAATGAAGGATGTTGACATAGATGAAAATAATCATCAAAACTATTTGAGAGAAATATCCCCCTTTTCTTGAAAACATTTAAAAGTCACACTATTTGTCAAGAAGCCATTTAAAAATAGATTTTTGAATCAAAGTGTCCCATACCACTTTGAAACCTTTTAAAAGGATTTTTAATTTCTAAACTTTAATTTCCATATAAATAAATCCTTAAAACCAATTTTAAAACATGGACATTAATGAGAAAGATTTAGATGAATAAGTCTTTAAAACATTTAAAAATGGTATTTTAGTTAGAGATTCTAACCAAAAGAGAGACACTTGAATGAAAATAATTGAGGTAATCAAAACTTTGTAATATCATGAGAATAAAGGTAATTCATTACATATTATGTAAAAGTACACTATATACACCACATAAAAGTGATTTGGTGTATATCAACAAAGAAGTCTCAATGGAATGTAAGTTGAGATGAAATCTCTCATAAAGGCCATATCCTTAGGTTAAGGATAAATCAACAACATAATTATGTGTGAAAAATATAAAAACACTAAATATGATTGGATATTCAGTGTAAAACAATCAAAGTATATTCACACATATTCCTGTAAAAACAACACCAACGAATTGGATGTTTAACTCAACAAATGGTGAAAGAGTTAAAATTACTCTTATCAAATTCATATCAATGACTTGAGAATTTTAAATGGAGTGATTATGTGTATCAAAAGTATATCCAAAGGAAGGGGAGTGGAAATTATGACATAATCAAATGAATAGTGATTCCACACATAATCTTGGGGTAATATAATCAATGAAATATGCGTAAAGCCAAATGAGTGGAAATTGAAATCTCAAATTCCCTTATTGATTAGGTAACTTAAGAAAAAAACACCCATGAAAGAAAGGTCATACCATGATGATGTAAATACCCATAAAATAAAGTATATTACACAATGAATACAATAATGGGTAGTACACATACACCACATGCAATAATTAAGTGCTGATCAATGGAATTCTCACGGAATTAAAAGTGAGACAAGAAACCCCTTACCACGTTAATCAACTGAGTCGCATGGCCAAAAGTTAATAACCACCAAATGATTTACAGAATAACATGAATATAAAGTGAATCATGATAATATATATCAAATGGAAGTACACAATACACCACTTTCAATAATTTAGTAGCGAACAATGGAAATCTCACGGAATTGAAAGTGAGATAAGAGAATCCCTTACTTTGTACTTTTTCCTTGGTCGATGGTAGGTTTACCTCATGTATAATGGTGAAATAATTGTTATTGAATAATACAAGAATTAGTTACTTTAATATGATATCATATATGATCTTTTAACATTGATTTGTTAATAATATCTTAAAATTATCGTCATTTCAGGTGTTAACGGTTTCATTTTACTTTATATTCTTTGTTATGTGAGCCATATTCGTTATTAATGGGATGTATATTATTCATATCCAGAATGGTATCAAGTCCTTAAAAATCATTTTTAAATCATCAAATGATAATTATACTTGAATGGATACGATGGAGAATGAATCTCATCGCGTTCGTGGAGACGGAAGTCCGTACGTACGCACGAATACTACTTCCATTTAATTTTTATTTTAAAAGAATCGAATCCAAATGATACATAGGTATATTACTATTCCAGTAAAATATAATATTTTATATATGTTACTTAAGTTCATTAACACCATCCTTTATACGTTCCATGTGTGGTATGAACGAGTCATATCATTTTAAGCGGGCGGTAGTCCGCACTTCCTCAAATGAAATTATCGTATGTATATACAACATGAAACGAACAATTGTATGAAATAAAATGGAATTACAGAAGCTTATATATAAAATATATATCATTAATATCATATTTAATTACAGTGCCATCCTAATGGCCACCATGAGAGGTGGTAAGATGTATTTGAACAATCATCGTTTCGTGAGGCGTTAGTTTTCCATCCACAGAAACATTATGTTCATCATCCATTAGATGGAGTTGTGTGAATGTGTAGTTTGAATCCTTCTTATAACAACATCCTAGTATATTGTGGATACTGGTGTTGTTACAAAAGAAAGGAAATAAAAAGAGTTTGGGGGTTGGAGAAGCAAAATAATTGAAAATAATTTAAGAGAAAATGTTACCTTTAATTTAGGTATCTCACTTTGGTTGGAACCAAAGGACTTATTGAAATGCTTTATGCCTAAGGGGAAGCTTCAAGAAGGAGGAGAGGGATGTGGGGAGCTTAGTTTGGCAGAGTTTGGACGAGCCAAGTGGCTTGAGAGGTGTGAGGAATGAGTAGAAGTGGTCTCCTTTTATAAGGGAGAGGAGGGGCTCTTTAGGAAAGAGTGAAAGTATTACTTTATAATATACTTATATTCGGTTTATAATGGTCCAAAAATCATTGAGGTCGAAGATAATATGACTAATATTCTAAATAACATCAACCAATAAGAATTGGATAGGTTTTAGATAATATTTTAATCATTATAATCTTATTTATTTAAATGATTTATTAATGAGGTAAACATTGAATCATTATTGTGTCATTAATAATTTAAATTATTTGATGTCTAAAAATTATAAATAAAATATCATTATGTAGGAAATCGCTTTAGCTTTCTAATGAATATTTATAATCGAAAATCTAACATGTATAACCCTATGTAAAAATTGTTCTTTTAAAAGATGTAAGCTTATGCCATTTTTGTATTCATTTTAACTTAATTAAAATAAAGTGTCATTATCACTTTAAAGTGGATCAATGGGGTCCCCAAATTGACCCAAAGATGCCCATGGTCGAACATGTATCAACTAATAGGGTTAAGACACGTTTTAGGGTAATTTAGTTTTATTATAATATTAATTTTTAACCCTTATTTACCGGATTTACCCTTAACCATGGTAAATAAATTATTTACCGCAGTAATTATTCAAAATGTCTAAAAATAAAAGTTACCTATTTACACAATTTGAACATCCTGATTCCAAATATGGAATCCATTTTTCTAAATTCAAAACACAGAAGTGGCAGAAATTAATTTAAAATTAATTCCTGCTGTCAAAACAAAAAGCGTGTTTTTAAGAGATAATAACTATCAAAAGATTGACACTTGTTTATGTTCGGTTTAATTGTAAAATTATGTCCAATGAACAAAATTATATTAAATGGTAAAAATATATTCTAAATATACTTTAAAACCACTCAAATTCATAATTTATCACTATTAATTATTTTGATTAAAAAAGTTGTTTTTAATTAAAATTTAGTAATTTTTACTATTCATCAAAATATGAAAGTTATCCGAAAAGTACCAAAATTTCACCTTAGGCTAAATTTGATATTCCGAATCCAAAAATGAAGTCCATTTTGAAATATAAAATATATATAATTTCAAAAAATTATGTATTACTATTCATAACGGCTAGTTTGATCGGTTGTGGTGTGTGTTAAAACTCGATGTTGCGTACAACACATGCTACTGTTTTATTCAAAGGAAAGTGTACCGTGGAAGCATGGGATGTTTTATTTTAAATTTTTTGATGTCCCCATTTAGTCAAAAAGTTTAAAATATTTTATTTAAAAAGGGTTCACTATTAAAAGTTGGTAAAACTACAATACTGAAGATGAATTTGTTCTTACATTATGTCTAAGAAACTCATAATATGGATTATAAAATTATAAGGATTATATAAAGTTTAAAATTTAGTTAATACTATTTATAACCTTTTTGAACGGCTTGTTTGGTAAGTCATGGTGCGCTTGAACTCGGTGTTGCGTGTAGTGCAAGTTATTGAATTATTTTGAAGAAATAACACACTATGAAATCTTGGGGTGTTACATTTTTTCATAAAAATATGAAAAATATTAATTGTAGTGATTGGAGTGAATTTTTATTAATAAATGGTAAATTCCCTAGTCCATCTGTATTTTCCATTAAATTATGTGGAATTGTAAAACTAATTTTTGTAGTATTTTTGATAGTTCTATAAAAATTCAATGATTTTTTTATAATTTATATATTTCATATTAGTTGATGATTTCTCAAACATGGATTAGAAGTACTTACATGTGTATAGGTTCAGTGTTGAGAATGAATATTTTCATAAATCATAAAAAAGTATTGGATCCTCATTGAGTTTAATGGGAATATCATGTAATGTAAATGTAGTTTTTTACTAACCTATTATATGCACTATTTGTTCTTAACGGTGGTCTCTGATGGATTTATATTTATAAAATATTTTGGATAAGAATTTTTTTTGGTGTGTGTTTTTAGAGAGATAAATTCAATCTTAAAATGATATTCTTTGTTTTCAAATATTTTTGACAATTAGTGAAGGTTATTAGGGATGATGTTGAATTGTTATAAGTTATTTTAAGACATTATGAAGTGATTTTAAATTCAATTTATTGGGTTTATGTTGTTTTCATCTCATGTTATGAATTCAATGATTCTTTTTCATTATATTTAATTTTGTTAAGTGCTTAATCATTCCAAAATATGTACTATCTTTTCTGAGATTAATAGTATAATATGGAAGATAAAAAAGGATCATATAATTGAATCATACTTGATATTGAATATTTATCTTAATTATATAATATTAATGCATGAAACCTGATAGTATTATCAGTGTCCAACATTAAATTAATAATAAGTGACATTGGATTTAAAAGTGGTGATCATAATTTTTTGAAATATATGAACTGAGTTGATATTTTAAATTAAAATTAGTAATATGTTATTAATAGTTTTATGAGGTATACATAAAATTTAGTTATATATAAATTATTTTTTTAGTAAATAGTTAAAAAGAATAATCATAGTCAATTTGACTTGTCTATAAATGTGGAAATGGATGTAGAATGTTTCATTTCATTGATATGGAAGATGTGTTTATGTAAAAAATAAATAGGATCCTATTTTTATAATGACTATAAATTTGGAAAATTAATTCAGTCATTTATTTTGATATGTAAGAAGGATATAAAATTTTCATATAATTCATTATTATAGATTTTTTTTGTACAAATGAGAAGATTTGAATATCCATATATGATATCCTCATATCACAACACAATATATGACAAATAATATTTTTATTGTATTCAATTCATTTATCTAAATAAATAATTACCATGATATTGTTATATGATTATATCTATGGTTTGAATAATTAATTAAAAAAAATTTCACGATGAAATAATCTAGATTTATTAAAATGGGATATTTGAAATTCATTAACAAGATCAAATTTATATTTGTGTTATCTCAAAGTCGGTGATCATTTTTTGAATGTTATAAAATTTATATATATATTGATTTTTGGGAATTATCATTAATGATTGAAGTAATAAATATTTAATGTTAGTAGTTAGAAAATGTGAAAATTGGTATTTTTAGAATTTTTTTAAAATAATGGGAAACCTCAACATGGAATGTTTAAAGGCCAAAATTCGTGGAGTATCACAATTGTAAAATTTTTTATTGGAAGATTCATTAATTTGGGATCGAATTAGTTTTATGAGATAAATAAGTATGTATCATTTATAAACAAATAATGAAAATGGAGTTAGTTGAGTTATAATAGATAAATATAATAAATAATATATTACTAGTGACTAAGAAAAAGATTATATCTAAAGCTAATATATATTATTCATATTTGTGTGAAAAAGTCTTGTGATCCTCTT
The DNA here is from genome assembly GCA_963277665.1 of Viscum album. NCBI lineage: Eukaryota > Viridiplantae > Streptophyta > Magnoliopsida > Santalales > Viscaceae > Viscum > Viscum album. The sequence continues at coordinate 1,776,128,988 of OY728165.1, read as the reverse complement.
AATCTGGTGATCAATGAACCCGTATCAGATCATTGAATATCTACAAGTATTGAGAATGAATGATAGGTAAGTGTTCATCTTTATATAACAAATGTCATTTCTATTTAATAGGTTAAAATATTTTTATTCTGGTTATCTATAGGCTCGGAAAAAAGGTCACTATTTATGGGTGAATATGATCTGAATCGTAAGTGATCATACTAGCCATGTTATGAAATATATTTTTATTGAGATGGATTTGGTGTAATTAAATTGGATGTTTTTTGTATTTGGAATCACTAAAATGTTATATAATTATATCTTCATAACCACTAATAATTGGTGAGTTATTAAAGTGTAAAATTTATTACTCGAAACCTCCCTAATCATCTGAAGGAATATGTACCCAAATTAGGATGGATATTTGTAAAAAAAGTTCCTTTTTCTAATATATATTTTATTTAATTTGTTAATGGATGATATTTATATTTTATTTTTTTATGATCCTTACATATCACATTAGATAAATTGTTAAAAAATTAAATTAAAAATAACATCACAGATTTGAACCCTATTTCAGATTTTTTTTCAACCAATCAAAGGTAATATTAATTGGAATAAGAGTATTCTATTGTTCACTTTACTAAATACTCAAGTTTTTGGAATGGGGAATTTGAAAATTTTAATATTATATTTTCCCTACTTTTTATTTAAAAATATTCATTGATAGTATCATAAGATGTTATCATGTCTTTAATCACTTTTCCTATAGTTTGTTGATTTAAAAATAGCATGATATTCACTTAATAAAAGAAATACCCCTATATAATTTACTAATTACTCATATTTATAAATATATAGAAACAAAAGAAATTTTATTGTCATGTATATTTTTGAAAATGTATACAAAAATCATATATGTCTTTAAACAGTAAATTAAATCTTGGAAAACTGAAATGTGGTTATGTAAGAAATGTTAAAGATAAAGAATGAAAAATGTAAATATGAACAAGTGGATTCCAATATGTAAAGATATATAAATATGAAACCATGGGTGATTAATTTATTAGAGTGGGTTAAATAGTTAATAATATTATTCATTTTAGTTTAAATATGGATGAATACAAAATTAAAAAAAGTATATGATAAATTTTCCTAGGAGTCATAATAAAAAAATCATTATAGGATATAGAAGATCATATCCTTGATTAATTTCATAATATTTCAGTTTATATAATATGATAATTTATTTATCATTCATAATAGATGAGAAAGATGAAATGGATTTTGAACCTAAATGAAAACATGTAATTAAATATACAGAATATAATGATTAATTATTAGTTAAATGATAAATAATAAAACATTTAGCCTTATAAATTAATCATTCCACCTATATCAATGATTTTAAATTTAAATTTATAACGTAAAACTACTAAATTGTATATTTATATGTTTTTTAATAGGAAAGTTTTCTATAATCAATCCAAATAATAAAATTCTCGAGTCTGAATCTCATAATCTAAATGAGATTCCTCTAAAAAATGAGATAAAATAATTCCAAAGTGGTTTGAAAATATGATATGAAAAAATAGAGGATCCCATAAATAAAAATAAAATATTTAATTACTATATAGGAATAATATTACTACTTTTAATGAATATAGTCATAATATGAAGATGTGGATGTTTTCTTATATTTCATGGCTCATGTGAAGAAACAATATGAATTTACAAGTAGTGAAGAGGTAGTGGTAAAATAACATGCATGAACCATATATTTAAATCTAATTAGAAAAAATATCTAAAAATTAATACTAAAAAAAATATTTTTTTCGTGATATTTTAGAAATAATATGGTATTAATAACAAATAAATTCAAGACATACAGAAAGGATAAACATTTCTTGAATAGATCAAAAAATATAATCTAAAACTCATTGATAAATATAATCCCATGAATACTATGGATGTGAAAATAAATATTGGAAAAAAATAGCTAATAATTACAAAAAAAAGTTTCCAAAAAACTAAGAATATAAATTAATATAATATAATGATTAAATTAGATTATTTATTTCAAAGAGAAATCATCACAAGCTATCAGAAATATTATTTCTGAAAGTCAAGATTAAAATTTTTCTTATTAAATATCAAATAAAAATTAACTAACATTGTGGGATTAAATTTAGTAATTTAAATTTCTGGGATAAACGAATGATGAGAATCCCTCTCCTAAAAAAATATTTTATATTAATATCTAGGAATTCATACTCTCCAACTAAAATCCTGAACAATATTCGACAATTTAGTATTAATAATATTCTAAATATAAATTTTATCAAAGTTGAATATATATATATATATTGGCTATTTCTACTAACATTTAGTTTATTGGAATTAATATTATAACTAATTTTTTAACATTTCATTTCTAAGGGGATGGAAATAACAGAGGGGTAGAAAATCTTACCAAAGTGAATAGAAATATACAAATAAAGTATTCTATGAATAAAAATTCATCTGATCCACCCACACAAAACATGAATTATTTCTTTTATGTTTTGAAAAATAGATACACTATTATGGAGAATGAATGATATATATTTTAGGATTTAATTCATATAATAAATATTTAAATTGAATTTTTAAGATGAAGAATTTTGAAAAATCACTCATTGGAAAAGATTCTTCGAGAGAATGAAATAATGGTAACTGATGGATTCTATATATTATTGTTTCATATATAATTAATTTTTTGAAAAATTTCAATATAAATTTTTTAAAATATAATAAAGAATTGGTTATTTTTTGAAAACAGAAAATTTTAAAGTAAGGGAGTTAGAGCCACTCAGATATAAGCTAATATGTTAAAATTCAAATACATTTTATCTGATAAAAGGATAAAAAATATTATATAATATGTGATATTATTATAAATAGAGGAAGTTTAATTTTTTCCATTAAAAATCCACACATTGAAAATAGTTCAATGGAAGGAAGAGTTATCAGAAAAGGTGAAAAGGTATGTGTTAATTTATTATAAATTGTTGACCCAACTAATTCTTATTATATGAGTAAAATAGGAGAAATAAAATATGGAAAAAAGTTATAGTTTACATCATAAAACATATATGGGAATAATAACAATATATGTATAATTGAGTGATAAAATAAAACTAAAAATATTAAAGGTATGTTTTTATTATTTTTATTTCAAGGGGAAAATGACTCAATTAACTCATAAAAAAGTGTAGAATCGATACACCATACATCTTCAATAAATTAACTATGTTTTTTTATTCTTATGATTGAAAATGAATTTATTATTATTCAATCACTTTTGAGGAAAAAGTGAGAAACCATACATGACTTCAAAGGCTGAAACATTCAAAGCACCACCATACAAAAAAAACAAGATCCAACAACTCGTTCAAACTATAGCCAAAATGATTAGTAATAACCGTTGAAATATATTAATTAAAATGATGTTAGTGAAAAGATGGAATTAATACCTTATATATTAAATTATAATAATAACTCAAAAAATATAAGTTAAAATAGAGATGTTATAGTATAGGTTAGAAGAATATTAAATCTATAAAATAAATCTACTCTCATTTCACAGATTATAACAAAAACAAGAGTAGATGTATTGGAGCATAAAGAATGTATTATTGAAATATATTAATAACTTATATATATTGATATGAATGAATCATGGTAAATTTTTTGTAGGGATGAAGGAAATATTTTGAATGGTACCAAGTGGGTATTCACATATAAGTTATATGAAAAAGGTTATGTTTCAAGAAGAAGTTCTAGAAATATATAAAAAGGGCATTCATAGGATTAAGAAATGTAATTTGAAGATAAAATTACACCATAAGAAATTTAATTTTCTATAATAATGTTTTATATATTTTAATCTCATAGAAACTAAAATATATTTTAGAAGTATATGAAATCGAAATTTTAAAAATGTGATATAAAATAAAAGGATTTTATTAATCATCCTGAGGTCCTCATTATAGGGAGAGATTTCAGTATAGAATATAAATTAAATAAAAAATTATATTTATTTACTAATGGGAACATATTGAATAATTCGTTATATGGATTTAACTTATAATCATTATCCTCTATATGGAACCTTCACTATAAAATTTATTTATACTACCTAAATTTTAACGTAATTCCATGTCTATCTTCTCCATGTATAAAAAAGGGTTCTTCATTTCCTACCGTGTTTATGATTTATTAAACATATATATCATAAATTACATTTATAAAAACATTCCTAGATTCTTAAATATCACACTAGATCCGCTTATATACTCATATTATTAATCATTGAAGGCTTATTGTGTAATCTAAAGGAGGTCTCTCAAAAAATGGTATGAAACATAACTAAGTTATTTCACATTTATTTCTTATTCTACCTTATATAAAACTATTTTATCCATCATAAAATTATCAATCTATTATAATTAATATATATATATGTTAGTATGATTACAATATGTTCATTTTCAATAATTTTCTATAAAATGGGAAATGGTTGTATCAGTCATGCGCACATATTGTCTACAACCTCCACATAGTGATATGATTAATTTTGCCTCACCACATCACATTTATAGATATTAAGATAGATTTAATTACTATTAATGATAATTTTCATATTATTATTTTTATTTCATGATAAAAATTTATTTACCTTCCTTTACGTTTTTTAATTAGAAAATGAGAAAAACATCCATGTGTATATAAAAACTACCTCCCCCATTAACGTTGTAATTAACTTTAAAATACCAACATTATATGGATGGTTATAAATATTTATAAAATTAATATTACTTAGATTTTATCATTTTTTTAATTTTTTATATTATAGAACCATGATTAAGATCATTTGGCGTGAAACCCTGATATTTTGTTGACTTTTTTTCAAATAAATATTATCTTTGTTATAATTTTCATTGAATATAATATCAATCATAAATTTTTTGGATTAAACCCTAAATTTTGTTCACATTAAATGGAATATCATGTTGATCTAGTGTAACACAAAACACTATGATATCAATTATTACACATGAAACTGATTAAAAAACAATGATATATTATAATTATTTAATTATAATAATTATATCCAAGCCAATAAACAAAGTCATATGAATATTAATATCTAAATTTTAAATATAAATTATAGTTTTTTTGTATAAAGTAATTTTTTTATAGAAAGGTGAATAATTTTTGTTAAATTCATCATATCATTCTAAAATAAAATTTTCTAAAAATAGATTTATATATATTATTATAATCATTATTAAAATTAATTTTCACACATTTATAAAATTAATATTCTAAAAAATATGATGTTTTTAATAATCATTCCAAAATTTTCTATATGCTAATTTTTAGTATTTTTCAGAAAAATTTCATTTTTGGATGAATAGTGAAAAATAATGAATTAAAATTGAAAAATATCTTTTCATTTAAATTATTAAAAAAGTAAAAATATATTTAAAATTCGTTTAAAACTGAAATTATAGAAATTATATATATTAATAAAATTTATTTCATTTTAATCAATTTAATTTTTAAATTTGATTTAAAAACCTTGAAAACTTTTGAACGATTTGACTTTGAAAACGCTCTATCTCATTGGGATTGTGAGATTATTTTAAAATTATAATATTATTTTTATAATATTAATATTTTTTAAAACTGATTAAATTTTTATACCTATTATTATTTATATTATCTATTATGTTTAACTTATATTTTGACCATAATTAATAGTGAATAAGTATAATTTATTTACTACATCTAAGGTGAAAATGGGTTTTCCAGGGGTTGAGAAAATGATATATTTATTAAAATGACCCAAAACTAGTATAAATCCAATTTTATAGATATAAATCCATTTTAACATTCTCAATTTAGAATATTGAATCATTTGGACTCTTTTTCCATTTATAATGACTTTATTATTTTGGAGTATTTTGGGAAATTTACAAGTAGTTTCCAAGTGGGTTACTTTCCCCTAACTATGAACGTACACTTCCAATATTCCCATTTTAACACCTTAAATCTATTTTTTCAACAAATGAAATAAATAATAACTTCCCAAATTTCATATTCTGTTAAAAAAATATATCTCTTGGAAAAATTAAAACCTTGTATTCTTTTCCGTTCAGTCTTATGGAGGATACCAGAAGAAGTGGTATCATTCAATAAAGAATGTTTTTGTTTTATTTCATCATCCATCTCTATAAATTAACATTACAAAATAAATATATAAAAATAAAATTATATTAATAATTATAAAATGTTTTTATTTTAATGTAGTGATCTACAACCATCTCGTATTCATCAAATAGGTTATGAAATCATCATTCTTGTGTGTGGGAGACTACAACATTGAGAACTTATATCCTTAAGTTTTCCATTACAACCTCTCCCATATAGAAATAATTATTGGTTTATTTCTAAAATTATATTTATGATTTTATTATTTTTCTATATTAATTATATATCATATTTATTTTTTCTTTTCATGATGTGAGAATGTGATAAAGTGTCTTATTTGTGTGGAGAACTACCTCCTCATAAAGCAGTGTGATTAATTAACACATTATATGGAAGAAAATAACTCTGGTTTTAATGAAAATATGAGATATATGGAATATAAAAATGATTGATTATTTATAATTTATAATTTATAATTTTTTTCATTCATTCTAATATGAAAATGGAATAAACGTTCATGCATACAGATGTAATACCATCTCTATATACGATGTATTTCATTTTAAATCATTTATTATTTTGGATTACTATAAATGAAAATAAAATGAATATTAATAATATTTATTTTTTGAATAAAATTTTTTATATGATTAATTTTTTATCAAAATAAAATATACAAAAATATAAAATCAAAACATATACAAAAAATTAAATGGTTATCACAAAAAATGAGATATAAAAATAGAATTTATAATTGACATGAAATATAATGTCATAAAATACATCTATTTTTGAAATATATATTTATATATTTATTGATCATTAATATATTCATAGTAAACATATAATTATTATACCGGTGTTTTTATGGTTTTGGATAGAACATAATATATAAGGTAGGGAATTTTTGTATAACTTATTACATCTATGCGACACATTCTATATTCACTAGGTATTTCTTATATGTGGTGCCTATAATACCAATGAAATTATTTTATGAAAATTCTCCTATTTTTGTATTTAACGATCCCTTTTACGGTCTCTATTTCATGGGGTGTATGGTTCAAAATATAACAAATTGGTATAGGATTTTGTCTCAAATTTAATTCTTTGAGATATATGACTATGTTATACACCAATATTCATATACATCATTTACATAAAACCCTATTTCCATGTAATATATTTATGTTTTATCCCAATGGATTTTTATTTCATTTTATTGTATTAATTCATTGGGCTTATTTTTCAAAGCTACCAAAGACATAAAAAAATATAAAATCATCATCTATTGGGATTATTTGTGATCATGTTTTTAAAGAAAGAATAATGTAATAAATACCACAAGAAACAAATAAATTTCATCCAACTATGGATAATTATAAATTATAAAATTTCCCTTTATTTACATCTATTAATTTACTAATGAGTTCACAATAATGATTTTGAGAAAAATCATTTTTATTTTACTCTTTACCCTAAATACCTTTTTGTCCCAAAACCATGTTTTCTAAAACTTTTTCAATAAATATCTATTTTTTAATGTTATTTATTGAATAAATTATTACCCTTTTAGAGACTTTTTATAAAAAAAATTAAAATGATTCATCATGTAATTTTCAAATGTATTTCTCGTCTGGATTTTACCAAAAAGGTGAATGAATTTCTTATTTTTATGTGTTCATCAAGAAGGAAATTTCTTTCATCATGACAATTATATAGTTTGAACACATCATTATAAATTTTCATTTTTATTTTTAAATAAAATTATTTTTTCCCAAAATTTATCCTTTAAAAATTTATTTACAAAAAGGAAATAATATTTTAATCATGAAATAATTTTAATGATTTTTAAGTATTTCGTTACAAATTTACAATATTTTTTTTCAAAAAAATTATTTTGAATTTTTTTTTGATTTAAAAATTGATTTTTGATGAAATGTAAATTTTTTCAAGAAATACCCTGAGTTATTTGCCTTTTTGATGCCTTCTTCATATAAGATGATATCCTTTTAGGTTTCTTGTTTTTTACTCGAGATATGATACAAGGGAACCATTCTTATTCATTATTTGAATGGTTTATGTTTATGATGACATAGTATTTTTCAAAGATATTTATTTTCCCCTATTTATTCCTTGATATGATTTGATTCATTTTACATGGGTTAGGATATTATGAAATGAGGAAATGATTTTAATGATTTTAATTTTCCCATAGGTTATAATATGTTGAAATATGTATTATAAGAATTTTATTCTATGAGATATAATAAAATGAATGTTTTATGATCTTATAGAACCCATGATTATAATTTTACTTATGGGATGGGTGGAAATGAAAACTCCAATTAATTAATTGGTTAATGATACATGTTATATATTCTTAAAGGGTACACATGTGGCTATCCCAATCATAAAAATGTGAGTACATGGGTGATTAACCTAATCCCATAGCCGGTACATAGGTGGTTATACCAATATGAAACTTTTATGAATGTCTTAGTGGGTACCCATTATATTTAATTATCTATTATTTTATATATTTCACAGTTTTATGTCATAGGACAATGTTATTCTCTTATATAACAAGTTCAGTGATTCCATTATCATTCATGTCATATAATCTACCAATATTTATGTCGTGACTCAGGATTATGATCTTTGATATACATGGTACATTTTTTAAATGATACAGTAATGTTATAATTCCCTTAATCTCATTTTATTCTTATGTAACATTATTATTTACCCTTACTGAGCAACTAATATCACCATTTTTATGTATTCTTTCCCTTGTTTGTGAAGAAGGGGTTTTATGTAGGATTTCTAATTAGGAAAAATTATATGGTATACATTGAAAACTCCTAAATAATTAAGAATATTTCATTCCATGATTAAAATTTCAATAGACTTTTTCGGTCCTCAAGCATGTGTTTTTTTTAATATAATTAATATATTTCTAAAAATATGAAATAAAAATATATGAGAATACATGGTTGTTATAGATATTATGATTGGAATAATATATTAATCCATTAGAAACTATGATTAGAAATATTTTTTGACATATTTTGAGATATTTCATAGGATATATCGAAGTATGTATATTTGGATAAGTCTGAGGATGAGTAAAAATTAGGAAAGTTCCCAAGAATTCGGGTAAATTATATAATATGTGTTTTACAACAAAATATACCAGGTCCAAATAATACAATTGGATTTGGATCAGTAATAGAGTTACTTAAGGGTAATACCTCTAAAATGGAACATTAATCTTGCCTCGACTGTCACCTGGTGTATTATAATGATCCATGATTCACACATTGTTTGAAACTCTTAGGGAATATAATTTGAAAATCTAAAAAATCTATACACAACATCATAAAGGATTTAAATAGATGTTAATCATGCATAACATAGGATACTCATAAGGTGTCACATATATAATTCATGTTTTCATGATATTTAAATTCTATAAGTGAATTTCCATAATTATCTTGTTTTCAAGGATTTTTCGTGTTACTTACACCATTTGACCTAAGCATGATGATGAGAAAAAATAGAAGGCTATAGTCATTTAGAAAAATGAAAAAACTTATAAATGTTAAAATAATTATTATGATGATAATAACCATCATGATCATGCATTTAATATTGGTTATAATGTTATTATAACAATTTTTCTATGGAATAAATTAATAAGATTTTGGAAAAAATTAAAATTAATACCAAGATATATCAGTCCAATTATATATCATGATCATATATGCACAATAGATTACCCATTAAAGCTTCCACAAAATCTCTTTCGAGGTCATGATGTGTTTCATATATCAAAAATGATGATGTACATACATTATCCATCACATGTAATGTTATCAAATGATGTAAAATTAGAGCATGGTATTCTTCATGAGGAACAACCGATAGAGATTTTGTATCATACATAGATTTAATTTTAAATAAGTGCCACATAACATATCTATGAATTGTGTAAAACTGATAATCTAGAAGAATGAGCCAAGGGATATAATAGGGATGACAAATACTCATTTTTTTCTATAAAGTAATGAATTTTTTGGGAGAAATTTATTTTCAACGGCGGTAGAATATAAAACCTTAATAATGTTTGAAAGAAAATAGAAAATTGTATTTTGTATAATTTTTTTACAATAAAAATCAATTTTTATTTATGTTAAATGAGGCACTGTGTTTTTATTTGGATTCACAAAACACCTAGTTGAACTTATTCTACATATAACATTGGGTAAACTATCATTACATACACCATGTTTTAACAATATAAATTTATATTATATTTATTAAAAAAATTACAATTATAACCTAGATGTTAAACATAGAGGTGGCAATAGTAATAAATATTTTTAAAATAATTATTAAATTTTTTAATATAAATAATATATATCTATAAAAATATTAATTTTTTGTAATGTCATTATATATATTTAAAATAATTTTTTTCAAAAAATATATTTTATGTCTCTTATTGAACATAAAAAATAATAATTTATGATACTTTTTAAAAATTTAATTTAATAAAAAAATTCATTTTGGAAATTATCTGGTCAAAATTATCTTATGGTTAATGGTTAGTGATTTTTTTGAAAAGTTTAATTTTTTGATTGATTGTTGAAAATACTGAATTTTAATTGAAAATTTTATTTTACATTACATTATTTATACAGATGCATTATATTATAATTTTTAACAATGTAAAAATAGTTAAATTAAATATATCATTAAAAATTATGTTCATTATAATTATTTTCTTGTTGATGTTTAATATAAAAACATGTAAATTTTTACCATTTTCACTTCAAAAACATGATTTTTAATCGTATATATGGGATTGGTTTTAAATTAAAAATGTAAAATATATGAAAGAAATTTGGTAATCTGGATTCTTTATTTAGAACAAATATAAATTATGTTATCAAATAATTTCAAAATAAATTTTAACTAAAACATAATAGTGAAAATATTAAAAATTAACTACCACTTTTAAGGTAAAAATAGGTTTACCATTGGGTCAAAATAAAAAAATGATTAAAAAATTTGAATAAGAAGTATAAATCAAATTTTAGAGACATATTTCTTTATAATAATTATAACTTGGAATCTATGGTCATTTTGATGTATTTTAGTAATTTTTCATGTAGTTTCCAAGAGGATTCCTTTCACCTACATGTAAAAGTCTACCACCACCCTTCACTTCATCACACATCCATAAAAACATGGATTGGCCAATAACTACCAAAATAACTTCCCAAATTCCCTCATTTTATCATTTAAGACTTATTATGTACATAAATCCAACTTTGGAATTATTTTTGGAAGAAACGTAATGATTGTACCCAAAGAAGATATAGAGTTCATCAACAAGCATTGTTGTTTTATTTCATCAAATGATTCCTTAAATTATTGTTATACCATACTGATATAAAAACATGATTATCATACATATACATTGATATTTTTATATTGGGATTTTTACCTACATGAATTTCCACTTCAATAATATGTTTTTTGATATCATCATTCTTGTGTACAGCAAACTACCGTCTTGCAAACCAATGCCATCAGTTTTCCATTACCCCTATCATTGTTCAAATTAATGATTAATATATTGGTTATATATGATATATATTATATTAATATTCCTTTTTAGTTTTTATATTTCACATAATTTCTTAATTTATATTTTATGAGAGTATAATGACATCATTTAAGTGTATGGTGGGTACCTCCTCATGAAGAGGTATGATTTTCCACTGTACATAAAATATAATATTGATAAGTTTAATGAAAAATTGTGATATATATGAAATATAAATTATTAAAAATTAATATATTCTCATTTAATTTTCTTTATTTCAATCTTATATGAAAACAGAATCAATGTTCATGAATACGTATGTCCTATGGACTTCCTGGATTGTGTATTTCATTTGTCATCACTAAATTTTATAGATTTTTATAAAGGCATATATACTGATTATTTTTTATTTTTATATCATGTTTAATGTTTTTTATATTATAGAATTATGATAAATTTGTTTGGAAGAAAAACAATAAATCAAAACATATACGAAAAACAATGCATTTATTACCTAAAATGTGACATTAACAAGGAATTGTCAATAAATGCGTAAAAAAACGTATTTTAAAATCATATATGGAATGATATATATATATATATATTCAGGGGTTTTTAATATATTTTTAATATAATTTTGGCAATATACATGAAGGGTCAATGTTTATGAACATATTCAAGAATAATGGTAAGATATTTCTATCTTACTTTTTACTTATTTGAGACACATTCCATGCTCAACGACTATTTAATTTATGTTCTACATATTCCATAATGAATTTTTTTAACATTATCCTGAAATTTAATTTCATTTAAATATACAATTTGGTACCTCACATTCATGGATCTTATGGTTCAAATATTACCATACTGGAAGGAAACATTCATTGAAATATTCCTTTTCTGAGACTTTTGATTTTGTTATAGAAATTTATTTTTTATTTGAGGTGTATATAAATACACATAGACTTGTAATATAATTTTTTTATTTATCATCATGTCATTTTTATTTCTATTTAATGTTATTCATTCATGGATATTACATAAAAGGTTACAATTATTGCAATGATTTTATGTTACAATCTAAATCTTTTATTCGTTTTGTTTATGATCATGTTTCTAATGATAGAATATTTTGATCCATATACCAACAATGTATTGAATCTTTATATCCAATGGCTATTTCATTTGAATACTTATTTTTACTTAATTTTACAAACATTATTTAATCAAGACTATAAAATATTTTTTTTAAAAATTTCAATATTTCTCTCTTCAATCAAAAATAATTTCCCTAAATTTTTTTTAAAAAACAATTTTAAAAAATATTGTCTTTATTTTTTTAATTGGTTGATTTATGGATTTTAAAGCCTGACTTTTCTTTTTGAAATATTTTTCGAAATGAATATTGAATTTATTTTCAAAAAAGATTTCCCTTTTTCTTTTACAAAAATTATAAAAGTTATATTTGTTTTATCACAAAAAACATGAAAACAATATCCACCATCATAGAAATTAAATACATTGAATATTTATTAATAAAATATCAAGTAAATTTTCAATCATAATGATTTAATGATAAATATTTAAAAAAATATAATTTTAAAATGTAAATGATATTATACATAAGAAATGTGTGAAGTTATTCTTAATTCATCTATTACATGTTTTTAAATCATTCATTCAATGAAAATGATTTTAAAAAAATTATGTTTCAAATAGTTATTTTCAATGAAATTTTATTTTCCTTAAGTATCATTCATAGTTATTTTTATTTCAAAATTAATCTCTAAATAAAATTATATCCTCTCAGGTTACATATTAATTACTACGGATATGATGCAATGTTACCATTTTCCTTCATTCCATGAATTGTGTATATTTATCAAGATGTAACTTTTATGAAATATGTTTCTCTTCCAAGGGTTATAACATGATAAATTATTCAAAATTATTCATGGTTAACAATATGAGGAAATTATTATTTGATCCTGAAATATAACTATTAATCATAGGATATATTAATATTAAATGATTATGAAACCCATTTAATATTAAAGGTTCGAATATTATGAATATTTTATGATCTTGTTGAACCAATGTATATTGTTTTCCATTTTTGACAGATGATAGATACATACCTATCCAATGCATTGGATGATGATAAATTTTCTATTTGATAATTAGGTACATGGGAGGATATCTGAATCCTGAATAGGATGCTATCACAATATGACCATAATATTTTAATTATTTTTTTATTTAATTATTTTTGGCCTCACATATGTGTTTTGATAGTTAGTGCCAAAAATTTTAAAAATATGGAATAGTTTTATCTATTTTAAAATTATTAATTATGATTAGTAGTAAATATATAGTGATTGTAGGGGTGTCTATGTGTGTATGAGGCATGGAACATGTATTTTTCATCATCTATTAAATTGTGGGGAAGGAACCTAGTTTGGGTCTGTGAGGTTTTAGTACAATGTGGCCCAGTTTGATCACATTTTCAATAATTGTTGTTGGTCTAGGAGTAACATTTGGATGGTTTAGATCATTAGTTTTGGCTAGGGAATAGTTGGTTTAAGGTTTGTAAAACCCCGCATACACTGTGTGGGTCCCTTAGATTAATTTTAAAAAATGGTTTTTATATAATTTTTCAATTATTTTCATATTATTTTATTTTAATCTTTTTTTACTTCTATCAACCTTCAACTATTTCTTGTAATCCCCCTCCCTTCCTCCTCCATTTCAACATGGGATCCCCCCTCTTAGATCCCTCTTTATAAATTATTTTCTCCCGATTTCATGATGATTCATTTTCGAATCTATGATGAATTTACTCCTCCACCATCCTCCATTTATTTTTAATTGTTATTCAGTATGTAACAAATTTCATTTATGTCAATCCCTATGTTAGGTATTAGCTGGTTTTTTTGTTTCTTAAACAGTGTTAGGGATTTCAATGGGTCTTTTAGTCCTACTTCGAGTGTGTCTCAGCATCATCCACAAAAAGAGAATCATTTTGGATACTTGTAGTCTCCCCTCGCCTATTTTAAGGTAGGTTTTCTCCTGTATTTTATTTTGGAAGAATTTAAATTTTGGATTTTATAATTTCCCTGTTTTAAATATTTTTTATGTGTGTCTTGGACATCCTAGAAGATGATTTGAGCCTCTATTGTCAAATACATAAAGGAATATGATTAGGTTAATGTGTTTGTTTATATTTATTTCATATATATATATATATATTCCCCCATGAATTGATGAATATATAGAGTTGGGATTATTTTTTGTACATAATTATATAGAAGTCCATATATGTGTATGAGTAAAAAGGTACATGTATGTATTAAGTTATTTTTAAGGCGACCTTTTACATATTTTGGCTAGAAAATATGTACTTAGGTACTAGGATTCCTTACACATATGAGAGGGTTAATATTGATGCAATAATATAATAGAATATTCAATTAGTTTTCATTTAAAGAATTAAAAATTAATTTTATGGAAGTATACATTTTTATCTGGGATTTAAATTTAGAGAATCTGTTATTTTATGAATTTTGAAAAAAAAAGTTACACTAATTAGTAATATTCAATTGTTATTAATACTAGCATGAAATAATGCTGACCCCCCTTTGTTTTTAAGATTGTGAGAATTGAATTTATTGTTTTTTTCATGCCATGTATATGATGAAATTCTTTGTTGTCATTTGTAAAAAGATTTTCGGTTCAAAATAATTGGGTTTTATATCGATTTTTAGTTTTGAAAGTTGTGTACGATAGGTTATTGAAGAAATTGTTTTCTTTAAATAATTGTGGGAGGCTTGGTAAGAAATTTAAAAAAAATTCATTGAAAAACCCTCCATGTAATGGGTCCCTCACCTTGTTAGTTGATGATGATATATGAGTATCTTTTGTTTGGGAATTCCCTTGTGTGATGATAGAATAAGGGAAACTGTCAATGATTTTGGGTGCCCACGTTGGAGATGGTTTTTGTGAATTTTTTGATGGATTGTATGTAAGTATTGTTTCATGGCATTGTTTCGAACAACCACTATTAAACAATACATGTTAACATGGCATATCTATAATAAAATATATGAATTCTTGTTGTGCTAGTTTAGGATTCCACTCTTGAAATTTTTCCTTAGTAGGATCATTTTATACTTTGGGATTATTCACCATGGTTACAATAAGTAGTAAAAAAATTACACTTATAGATAGATTGGTTCCATCTGGTTATGCAT
The DNA here is from genome assembly GCA_963277665.1 of Viscum album. Classification (NCBI taxonomy): domain Eukaryota; kingdom Viridiplantae; phylum Streptophyta; class Magnoliopsida; order Santalales; family Viscaceae; genus Viscum; species Viscum album. Next base: position 1,776,112,881 of record OY728165.1, on the reverse strand, counting down.
TCCTAAGAGAGGATTTAGGTGTTTGTATGTTTTAAATTTTTCTCAGATCACCTAGAAATTCATGAGTTTTCTTGAGCAATATATTCTCTATATGAGGATGTTTTAGTTTGTTTTTATTGTATGGTTACATGAAAATTGTTAATGTATTTTCCTTTTTTAATGATCTTTGTTTCTAGTCCTTGTTAATGGTGTTCCCTCAGAAAAAAATAATGTTTTGTTTTCAATATAGATTTTCAAAAATACTGTTTTTAATGAATGGAATTCCCCCACCCACATTCGGTTATTTCAATTTGGAAGACCATATTATTACATTTTTCTTATTTTCCACTTAAATATGAAATATTCAATTAAGTGAAAGGAATATTTTAAATTTTTATTATATTGGATTGTGAATTATTTTTCAATTAATGAATTTCTCAAAAACTATATATTCAAATACATTTATTTCAATCTATTTGTTAATGAATATATTATTTAAATGGAATTAATTTGGAAAGAATTATTTGGTTTGGCCAACTGGGCTTTAATACTCACACCTATAGATTTATATTTTTTTTCTTCATCTACTTCTTCCTACTCAGATTCAGTCTTTGTAAAAGACATTAGTTTTAATGTATGTGGTGACCCGTAGGGTAACATGGATGTATGTCTTTTAATATATTTTTTATTTCATCATCAACATATAGTGTTTATATATATATATATATATTTCATTTTATATCTTGGTATATTTCATTATTTATGGATCAAATTTTAATAACATATTTACCTTGATGTTTGACACTATTTTCTATCCCTAGAATATCAGGAATGCCTTTCAAGCCTTTTTATAGGTAAGTTCGACTGATCAGTTCAATGATGACCTAGGAAGACTCATGAAAAAATTATATCTATGTAAAAACTATGTTAATTGGGACATTTGATAGATTAGATATAGGTTTGATAGATCTCATGATGTCGGTCACGAGTTGGTGCCTAATCACCCCCACTCATGATGATACCTAAGCCACCAATGGTGGTCGGGTTTCGAACCGTATTTTTTATTTTTCTCTTATTTTTATATATATTGTTTGGCTTGGTATTCATGTGTATTTTGGGGTATGATAATGAAAGTGTATTGGTGATACTATGTTGCCTCACATGGTGTAGTAAACCTCTGGAGAACATGTTCATGGTTCACTTTGCTTCCTGTGGTTGGAGCATGTTCATTTCATGGTCTGCTAAACAATGGGGATGGGATATGCATGACCACTACATCTCTTTTACCAATATATTTTCAGTGGTAAATATTTTTTATGGTTTTTTTGTGTGTGCTTTAATTGGTTTTGTGGTGATTCCATTGAGTTATAAAACGAGGCTTAACATGAACATTTGGATTTTAGAAAAAAAAATTATAAAAAGACATGGTTTGTTTTGGAAATATAAGGGAAACCTATTTTTCATTTAAAATTGTATTATTAAATGTTAAATGGGAATTAAATTGAAAATTCATGGTTTGATTGAAAATGGTCTACGTGACCCATGGTATTCAATATGGATGTTCACATATGTGTGTGTATGTGTTTATGGAAAGTTTATATTTTTATGAATATGTAGATGATATAAGAGGGTGTTGGAATGAAAAAATATGTAACAGTTTAAAGGATACCATGTGTGAGTGTTTAAAATTCCAAGGATGTCACAGTTTTTCAATGTTTTTTTTTGAAAAGGTGAAATATTTTCTATTCAAATGGGGCTTCTTACTAAAGGGATTTGGGTTTTTAAGGGAAATTTCTTACTAGGATGTTATGTCTGAGTATGGTATACACTATTATACCAAACATAGGATTGAAATAAGAATGAGATTCTCATATACAAGAGGGGGGTGAATTGTACCTTTTAAAAATTCCCTAAAGAAAATTTCCATAAAAAAAATTCACAACACCTCTAGGTTATAATGACTTGCATGATTCTGGAGATGAAACATAACAAATGTTTACACCAACTATGATTCTACCATAAAGCATATATAATCTAACTAAATCAGAGTACAAGTTAGGACGTATAATAATGTGATACATTCCATGACAATACAAAATGGACAACAGAAAACATTATACTAACACTACATTTAACAAACAATAACTCTTTTAACCCAAAAAGAAGGGTATCCAACAACCTTGGATAAGAGGTCCCTATATTTATACTTTCATGAAAGTCTATCTTACCGACACCCAGGGTAAGCCCTCGATAAGAATATCAAAGTCTATCATGTTATCCCCGCAAGCCCTCATATCTCAGGTAGTCGGCACCTCTGTTTTCCTATCCCCGGAATCCCCTGATAGTATACAACAACAATCAGAGTTGCACGAAGCAAGTCTGCACGAATCAAAGTTTGAACAAGTTGTCCAAAATTTATGCAGAATGTGTGATAGTTTATAAGAGCCTCTCTCTATCTAAAAAACACTTCAATATCATGTAATCTCAGATGTCAAATATTTGTCAAGTGTTGGACTCGTCTTCTTTTCAAATGAGCTCCTATTTATAGGCTCAGCTCCAATGGTCAGCTCACCCCTCCAACGGTGACATTATTCCTTGAATTTCGGAGGTACTTGTACACGTGTCACTCAAACAACAGTTAGTTGATAACTGAAGTCACTACATCGTTTTATAACAGAACAAGTTAAAGAATAACTAAAACTGAAATTTGGAATGAAGAAAATGAACGATTGAAGTGATGAAAGTTAATGTTCAGAGTCTATAATAAAAGGATATTCAGATTCTATTTTTATAAGGATTTCATAATAAAAATTCATAATCAGAATTCATCATCAGAATTTTTAATGAGAATTCATAATCAGAATTGATCATCAGAATTTGTAATGAGAATTCATAATTAGAATTCATCATCAGAATTCATAATGAGAATTCATAATCAGACATCATCATCAGAATTCGTAATCAGAATTCATCATCAGAATTTGTAATAAGAATTCATAATCAGAATTCATCATCAGAATTCATAATGAGAATTCGTAATCAGAATTCATCATTATAATTCATAATGAGAATTTGTAATCATAATTCATCATCAGAATTCTATGTCGAGCTTTATGAACGTTCGTATCTAGAATTCAGTATTGAACTTAATGAGAGTTCGTATCCAGAATTCGGAGTCAAAATTTATGATATCTCATATCCAAAATTTGGATTGGAACTTCATGAGAGTTTGTACCCAGAATTCAGAGTGGTTAAACAGAATTCCTCATTTCTGAGTATTTTATGATTCCAAGGTTTTTGGTTTCAACCTGAGTTTTATACTTAGAAAATTTATGATATGAGTAATGAAATATATGTAAGGGTAAATTTAATTGGGAAAGTAAAATTTCTTTATAGAAGTAAAACAGGGGTAAAAGAAAATTTGCCTTAAGATAAGGTGTTTGTGATTTTCAAAAAAAGAGGAATGGTAAAGTCATAAGTAAACCCTTAATAACTTAACAATGTCCCCCATGAATGAAGGAATGGAAAAAGTTATAATGAAAAGCTTATTGACTAAACATTTCTGTTGATATATTAAATTTTTTAAATGTGTATGTGCTTAAATGATTTCAAAAATAGAAAATTATTTTTATTTGGAAAGGGGAAATTATATTTAGAAACGAGTGAATTTGAAAATGGATGTTTCTAAAATATGGGTTTGGGCCTTTTTTTAGATGTTGTGGTTTTGTGTCGGTTAATATTTGATCTAAATTTGATTTTGTTTGAAGTGTGTTGGTTTATGAGCTTTGTAATTGATATAAAATTTTAATTACCTATGTTTAATTTTTTTTTGTAGATTTTGTTTTGTACCATATATTATATAAATTATGTGGCCCAGACTGATCTAAAAGGACTCAACGGAGTTTCTTCAAGTTTTATGACCAACCTGGACTCCTAGAACAGTGTTAGAGTTGATTTATTCTTAATATTTACCTTTTTATAGATATAATGTTCTACTAGAGTTTCTAGAGTGTCTTGGGGAATTTTAATGTGTATTTATGTTTTTGAGAAATCCTGATGTTGTGAGATTGTGAGTTGTGTTGGGTAGGTTTGTAGAACTAGGATTAGACCAGTGGAAATGATCGTTGCATACCCATTGCTTAGAGGTTTTTCATGAGGGATTATCATGACTTATTTAATCTAATAGTCTATTATTTAGGACATGAATGGGAAGAAATTTTCAAAGATCATAGACACTCCACAAGGTGTACTGATAATGAAGTGGTATGTTCACCATTTCGAGGAACATGTTTTCTTTTCTTGGCATATAGTTTGGAGTGATTATCTAGATGTTCTACCTTTAATTTTCATTTATTATCTATAGATCAAGGACTACATTCTTTTTTTACTTCCATGGTATAGATTCCCATTTGATTCTTGTACGGTAAATCATGTCACTCTATGACGTGTTTTCATTAACCTCCTATAGATTTTTATTAGTGTGGTCATGGAGAAGTGTTTTATGATGTGTTTCAAGAAGCATAAGTCTCAAACATATGATATAATTTCCAATATGTTATGAATTGGATTCTCCATGACATCATGGCTCTAGAAATAGGCCTCGAAGTGGATCTTGAATGTAGTTCGGAATCCCCATGGGTGTGGGGAACTTCGGTTGAGTTATTTTCTCTGATTTCAGAGTAGAGGTGGTTTGTGTTCTAAATTATATTTCAGTTTTGATGTTTTCATTATTCTTGTGAGTTCTTATTTGGTTTTAAGGTGTCATGGTGGTCTCCTTTTCATGTTATTTCAGTGGTTATTCCCATTTAGATGTCATTCTTTTATTGTTTATCTATGTATGTTTACACATTGTGGAATATTTTTTGGGCTGGTTATTGTTTGGAGATGCATGTGCTTTTAATAAATAATACATTTTTTATGTGTTCTCCATTTGGGAAGAATTTTCTTCCATTATGTAATCCATATGGCCATGGTTGGGCTTTATTACGTGTCTATTTTTGTTCTGTGATTGTTGGTTTATGATGGTATGTTGTTAATAATTTTCATACCCACAATGGATCTTTTTTTGGATTCAACTAGAGATAGTAGGGTGTGACTTGTGATGTTAATATTCCACACTGAGTTACATTGTTTTTATCCTTGGGTTGTTTTGATTTAGGGCTACATTCTTATTGGGTTGGGTGTCTTTTTTGGGGAATAATGTGGTAATAGAGGGGATAATTATCACAGCCTGAAATTGAAATTTTAATTATTGTAGTTTTGTAATTATTTTCAAACACAATGTTATTTTGGTAGTTCAGGGTCAGTTTTGAAATTTTTATGAAGCTTATTAGCTTTTTCATGCTTATACTACATTGATACTAGTAACCAAGTGTTTCTAATTAGGGTTCCCAAATGAGTATAAGATTTGTAAAATGACTTGTGTGTGGTCTATTAAATCATGTGGAAAGCATGAGGTTTGGATTTGGGATTTAGTAGTGCTATGTGTCATAGTTTAAAAATTATTATCTCAAAAATGTTTCTATCTATTAGTAAACATGTGTGGCCACCTGTAATAGGAATTGGATAACATTGGGAGACATACTATTGGTAATCCATGCTCATGCCATGCGGATAACCAAGAACATATAACAAATTGGGTTTTTTCCTTTATTTTTCCACTTATATTTTATTTGTCTCTTCTTACCTATGCCTCCTGAACCCCCCCCCCCCCATCACAATTTATGAGTCATTTTCTCCATTGTTATAGTGGATTCTTAGTCAAGACACTGAGGTAATCCCTCCTCTTCCATCCTCCTCCCTTGATTTTGGTTTTTTTTCTTCTATCCACCTAATTAATTATTACTAAAACCATAGATAGTGGTTATCCTTATTTATGTCTTATTCTACAATATTATGGATTGAAATGGGTTTTTGGGTCTTTTTTATTTGTATTTTAGTATCTTCCACTTAGGAAAAGAGTTTCATATGATTTTTGTCTTACATCGACCATTTGGAGGTATTCTCTCTTATGATTTTTTGGGGTCTAATTTTAAAAGGCTTTTTTTGTTTTTGGGTTGGTAATATTATCATGGCACAACTTGGTCCTCCTAGTAGTAGATTTGGGCTACCATTTTCATAGAATTATAATCATATTCATAGATATGCTTGTATGTATGTATGTTCCCCGTTTATTTATATTCACCCACGGTAGAATGAATGTATATAATGAGGAAAGTCTTTCTTACATGTGTAAATATATTTGAACATGTGTGTACATATTAAGGGGTATATGAACTTATAAGAATATATGTAAGGATTACCATGTATATATTTCTCCATGATAATATGTACACAAGGGCTATGTGTTATTATATAAATGTGATGTAGAATATGCATATAAATAGAAAATAATATATTTGTTTTTTCGTCATTTAAAAAAATGATTTCATTTTTGGGAAGTATCCATTTTTATTTGACATTTTTGTTTAATAATTATTTGATTAATGTCATTTAAAACATAGTTTTTTTTATAGAAATTAGTGATATAGAACATAATATAATATTTATTTTCCATTAAATGAAGTGGATTCCATATAGTTTTCATGATTGTGAGGAATGGTTTGATTGGATTATGCAGTTCAATTATATTATAAAATTCCTGATTGACCTTTACAAAAATTGTGTATAAATTCTTTGGTTTGATGTCTAAAAAGTTTTTTATTTGGATTTTTGTTTTGAATTGTTTTGTGTGATTTTTATTCACAGAATGGTAATTAATGGTTGTGTGAGGACAAGATGGAACCTGAAATTGGATTCATTAGAAAACCCTCCCTGGAATAGAGATATTCATTATTGAGGTTACAGTGGTGGAATTTTTTGTAACTTCCATGATGGATTATAATTATGGTTTATTGATTTGATTTTTTAGAACACCCACTTATGATCCTGACATGGGAACCAATCACAACTATAAAGACGTATGATAATTATTGATTTAGTTTATTATTCTTCTCTAGTTAGTTAACATTAGTTGGACCATTCTCTACTTTGTTATTATGCCCATCTGTTAGGTCGTGTATGGTAAATCTGGGTGTGTGGGTGGATTAATGTTACTGGATTAAGTATGCCAATGTGAAAATTCATGTGTTTTTATTTTAGTGAGTTTTGTTAGAGATCATAGAAATCCCCATTATTTCTCTCGCACTATATTATCTGTGGTGGATGATTTAGGTTTCATTCCTAGTGTGGTTTTTTTATCACCATTATCCCATCAGCCTTATTGTGTGATCTTATTATCCACTATTGATGCATGGTGTCTCCTTGAAATAAATGAATGTTTTTAAAGATATTAAAAAATAATGATTAAAATGAATGAAACCCCCTTCCATTTTTTTAAAGTTGAAAAAAATTGTTTTGGTTTTTCCAGTTATACTTTTAAATTGAAATTATGATCTTAAGGGAAAAGAATGTTTCAATTTACATTGTACGTGTATCATGATTTTTTAAAAAAATAATGGGTTGAAAAACATATATTATTATCCATTGATTTCAATCTATATGTTAATGATTCATTAATTTAAAATAAATTCATTTTAAATAGACTATTTGGTCATGCCTAATGAGTTTTAATACTCTTATCTATAGAATTAAACATCTTTTTAGCTGGTTATGTTGATTCCTACTCAGATTTAGTCCCTGTGGATGATATTGTTTTTGAGGTTGATAGTGACATGTAGGGTAACATGGATGTATTTTTTGATATTCAGTTTTTATATCTTTTTCTACTACATGTATATAGTTTTTTATTGTTCTATTTTTTATATGAATTTTTTTATTGGAAAATTCATTTCCAACTAAATTATTTGTATGATCAAAAATATTATACAAATTGGGATGATTAGGAATTCCTCTTGTGCTTTATCGAGAGCTAGCTCTGGTGACATGTTTGGGTTAGACCAGGGTTGGTTCACGATAGAGGGTTCATAAGTTGTTATTCCAAACATAAAAAATATAGTACAATTTTGGGTTTCCCATGCCTATATTAGGTACCTAGGTGGATAGACTATCCTGACATGTTCTGAATTACTTTGAAGGTATTTTTGACATATGATTTTAACGACCCGTAATTTTGAATAAATCTTGTTTCCTAATTTTATATGTTATATTATTTTATTTTTATACTCAACAAAAATGTTTCATTTGATAACATGAGTATAATTAATATGAGACTGTTGGGTTTTGACTATTATTTGACCGTTGGTCAATATGACCGCTGGAAACTAAACGTTTTGATTATTGTCTCTAAATACAAGTAATCTTGGTTAATTAATATAGAAAGAAGATTCAATGGCCTCACCCAGTAGTCTTGGACTGATCGAAGCCCATCTAACAGAACATGGGAAGGAGGTAGCACCAATGGGCTTTGCTCTGGACCAACCCAAGATGAACTTCATCGTCTGAAGCTAGAACGAGATCTCTTTCGCATGAAGTTCAAACTGATTGAAATTACTACTCGTGCGATGTTGGTCGAGCCTCCCTCAGATTCTCTCACCTAAGCACACCTTACACTTAGGTCATATGGTAGTGTGATAAGGGGCTATGTAAGGAGACTGTAACTGCCTTGTGTAATCCTTTGTTTTAAATAAAAATTGGGATTTCTTCTTATGATGAAGTTTATGAATTTTCAAATGTCCGGATAAATATAGTATGCATATTTTTGATGAATTTTAGAGAAAGGATATTTTAATAATGTTTATGTAAACCTTAAATAAATAAAAATGTGTAAAGATTTTCAAAAACTGGTCTTCTACAGTTCTGTTCAGTACAAAATTTCCAGTCTAATAAGATCAAATTGATTTTTGATGAATAGTAAAGTATGAATAGTGATTTTCTTCTTAGGATTAGTAATGTGACCAAATGGATTAGTAATTTCACTCAAAGAAAGTTTTAATATAATTTAGACACTTAGATTAAGTAATGATATTCAATAAAATGGGTAAATAACAGTTTCATAAATTATTATTCAAGTATTAGTTTTTTCGGGTGAATAGTGTTTTTTAATTAAAAATTTAATTAAAAATATTTAGAAAATTATTTTTATAAAATTGATTAAATTTTTGAACTCAGAGCATTGATATTATGTTAAGGTAATTTTTGGGGATTTTTCTGAAAAAAAAATGATTTTTCAGTGAATAGTGTGTTTATTTAAAAAATGAATTAAAAATATTTAGAAAATTATTTTTATAAAATACAACTCCTTTTTGAAATCAGAGCATTGATATTTGGTTAATGTGAAATTTTGGGATTTTTCTGAGAAAGTTGAATTTTCAGTAAATAGTAAAAATACAGTTTTAGGGTTTCGGTATGATTAATGACATCATAACTGTGTCATGATGATGTCACGAGATATTTTAATGGATGGTCGACTAAACAGGATGAATTATTTTGTGGGGTTCCCCATGTGGCCTAACTCTATGGGAAGTACCATGGGAGGGCCCATGCATTTGAGAAAACCACTTTTGAGGTGTCCCTTGGCCATTAATGCCTTGTCCCCTCACTTTCCCTATAAATACCAAGCCCTCCTCTCATCTTTTCGACTCCAAAACCATCTTCAACGATGTTCTGGTATCCTTAACTCCCAAAGAGTCCTCCCAAGGTGCCCCCATGCCCTCAAGAACCCAACCTTTGAGTTTTAAGAGTTACGTTTTAAGGTAAGGGATCTGACCCCTCTTTCTTTTCATGCAATCTCTTTTATGTCATTCCTTTTATGCTCCATGTTCTTATGAGAGAGGATGTTATTTTATATTCCTCTTACTTCCCTTTTAATTTTTATATGATGAGAGATCCCCTCTTACTCTCATCATTTTATTTTTTTTATTGAAGTTTAAGTGACGTCATTAGGCTGCCGAATTTTCATAAGAGAAATCTTATTTTTGTCTCACTTCCATGTTTTTCATTTCATATGGTATATCTTTCAAATTTCATTACCATGTTCTTAAATACCTTATATTCTGCCCCCCTACTGTTTTATAGATCATTTATGAGTGGGTGACCCATGTCCGTTCTCTTTTCAATGTTTTCTAAAACCTTGTAACATAGCTGTTATGCTGCAGAATTTTCGTCTCAAAATGCCTCTCTCTTTTCTAAAAATTATTTATTTTATAAAGTGAATTCTCAAAGCTATTATTTCTACAAGGTTATTCACATATATATCAAAATTTACTATTTTAAATTCTTTTATTTACATACATGAGACCCGCTTTCCCTCTCTGTGGGTTTAAAGTGACATTAAGTTCTTGTCTTTAAAGCGGTTTTTAAAACATTATGATTATGAAATGAAACCCATTTATTTTATGCTATATGGGTTATTTATGAAATGTTTGATTATGATATATGTGGCTCAAATGATAATAAAGGCAAATATAAGGGTGCACCCTGATAGCGCTCCAATGCATTGGGTAATGATCTAACCACTATAGATTACAATTTTCACGATATCTTGGTGAATAACCTTGGTAATTTTCAAATGACACCTTGGGGATAGACCTTGGTGATATGTTCATGATTGTCTATGTTAAATGATGTAGCCAAATCTTAACGTTATGAAAAATGTTATTTTTATTATGATATATCTCGTGATTTATTTCTCATGCCTTAAAGTTCTTTTCATGACCTTATTGAAGTATCTCAAGTTCACATGTAAAATGTTTCTCTTTTTTCCCTTACTTGGCCTTCTTCTCACCCTTTCTTTTGATGTATGTCCCCAGGTTATGAGATGCAGCAATGAACCTAGGATGAACATGAGGAGAAGCCTTTCAAGTGTTTAAGAAGAATGTTTTATGTTTTCATGTTTTATGTTCCTAGTTTCCAAGACACTAAACCTTAAAATTCCTCAGTTTTGTGTAATGAAATGAATTATTATGTTATAAAAATGCGGGATGCTATAGTTGGTATCAAAGGATGGTTTAGTTATTTATGGAAATTAGGATATGAAAACATTAGGAAGAACCCTATTGAAAAGTTTAAATATAGGAAAACTTCCAGATATTTTGGTGAGTATTGAGTAAGGGGTTTCCAAGAAAATACATCCCTGTCTCGATACGAGTAGGTAGAGGTGGGTCTGGCACAAATGTACATAGGGGTAAAACCCGAAAACACTGCTTTGAGCTAGTCTTTAACGGGAATTGGTACACGAAAACGGACCTTGCTGCACTCTTGGTTATGACACTCCCAGGGGATATGCTTTGGTAAATTCATATGCTTAGTATGAACCATTATTAAAGGAACAAAGATAAAATAAAATAAAGATTCACATAAGAATATAAGATCATGGATAACCTAGATTGGAACCTAGGGGATCACAAGTTAGGATATACTTTTATTCTACATGTTTATCCTTTTATTCTTAAAGTTTCCGTTTCATGATTATTGGCGATGTATTTAAGCCCCTAATTATACATTATCTTCTTAGTTAATGGTGGGAAATGGAAGAACATGTCCCAACAACCAGTGTGATAGGAAATGTGATGATTGTCGTATTAATATGATAGAGATGATTAGGGTATTCAAAGATGATTATTCTTTTGGAAGACGTTCACTATTTTAGGGACCCTATATGATCGAGGTAAATATATTACTACGGTATTTTCATTGAGGAGTAAGTTTGACTTATATTTTGAAGAATCGATGAATTTAAGGCGGACTTATAGTAATTTAGGTTACTTATGGAAATGATTAACCTATCATGGGGTAAATATGTTTAGGTTAGTTACTTTTTTTATAAGATGTTAGGATTTGTTGATGCTGTTTGGAGATGAATGATAAAGTTTACCTTAGAGGACTATGTTATCAAATCCTTATTTTATTTGGGTTTCAATCTTAGTTTGGTTTATTTTGAGGATTTTTAAGGACAGTTATTTATGGAATGGTCTATGATGAACTCTAGGTAGTACCATGGAACTTTGAAGATTTTAAAGTAGTTTCCATTCCTATATGATTTTTTATTTTTGAAGAGTTGTTTTACCTTACCCTTTCTATTTTTGGGTTAATGTTTAAAGGTAGATGAAATAGATGGTTAATCTTTTGTGGATTATGTGATTCTCTTGAAGATGATTCTTGTGTTTTGATGATACCATGTGTTTTTGAATGCTCATCGTTTGGAGAAAAGATTATTTTTGGGTAGAAACTTTTTAAAGGATGAAACTCTACATGATGGTAGGTATATTTTATTATGTTTTTGTTCTATTTAGTAAATGAATTTCTCAAAATTATGAAATGAAACGTAAAACAAAAATGTTGTTGGTTTACATTTCCTACTAGGTAATCAAAGACCGTTTACACACATCATAAGTTTGGGATTTTCTTATGGTTAACATTCTCCTAATCATGTTCTCTATCACTCTCCCTCAAAACATGACCAATTTTTTCTCCTCCATGTCCATGTTTTCCTACATGGAATCCTAGTTTGGGTTAACTCGGGTGACCTTTGTACTTCCCTTTCTTTCTTTTAAAGTAATAGTTTTTCTGAATCCTTTTTCGATGTGGGACTTTCAATGAAATTTTAAAACCCAATTTTAAAAATTGCGAGGACGCAATTTCTTAAGGGGGGAAGATTGTAACGACCCGAAATTTTGAATAAATCTTGTTTCCTAATTTTATGTGTTATTTTATTTTATTTTTATACTCAAAAAAAATGTTTCATTTGATAACATGAGTATAATTAAAATGAGACTGTTGGGTTTTGAATGTTATTTGACCATTGGTCAATATGACCGCTGGAAACTAAACGTTTTGATTATTGTCTCTTAATACAAGCAATCTTGGTTAATTAATATAGAAAGAAGATTCGATGGCCTCACCCAGTAGTCTTGGACCGATCGAAGCCCATCTAAAAGAACTTGGAAAGGAGGTAGCACCACTGGGCAATGCTCTGGACCAAACCCAAGCTAAACTTCATCGTGTGAAGCTAAAATGGGATCTCCTTTGCGAGAAGTTCGAACTAATCGAAATTAATACTCGTGCGATGTTGGTCGAGCCTCCCTCAGATTCTCTCACCTTATCACACCTTACACTTAGGTCCTATGCTGGTGTGATAAAGTGCTATGTAAGGAGACTGTAACTACCTTGTGTAATCGTTTGTTTAAAATAAAAATTGGGATTTCTTCTTATGATGAATTTTATTAATTTTCTAATGTCCAGATAAATATATTATGCATATTTATGAATAATTTTAGATAAAGGATATTTCAAAAATGTTTATGTAAACCTTAAATAAATATAAATGTGTAATGATTTTCAAAAAATGGTCTTCTACAATTATGTTCAGTACAAAATTTCGAGTCTAATAAGATCAACTTGATTTTTGATGAATAATAAATTATGAATAGTGATTTTATGCTTAGGATTAGTAATGTGAACAAATGGATTAGTAATGTCACTCAAAGAAAGTTTTAATATAATTTAGACACCTAGATTAAGTAATGAGATTCAATAAAATGGGTAAATAACAGTTTCATAAATTATTATTCAAGTATTAGTTTTTTTTGAGTGACTAGAGTTTTTTAAATAAAAATTAAATTTAAAATATTTAGAAAATTATTTTTATAAAATGGATTACATTTTTGAACTCAGAACATCGATATTATGTTAAGGTAATTTTTGGGGATTTTTCTGAAAAAAAATGTATTTTCGGTGAACAGTGTGTTTATTTAAAAAATGAATTAAAACTAATTAGAAAATTATTTTTATAAAATAGAGTTCATTTTTGAAATCATATCATTGATATTTGGTTAATGTGAAATTTTTGGATTTTTCTGAGAAAGTTGAATTTTCAGTGAATAGTAAAAATACAGTTTTAGGGGTTCGGTATGTTTAATGACATCATAACTGTGTCATGATGATTTCATGAGATATTTTAAGGGAAGGTAGACTAAAGAGTATGAGTTATTGTGTGTGGGTACCCATGTGGCCTAACTCTTTGGGAAGTAACACGGGAGGGCTCGTGCTTTTGAGAAAACCACTTTTGAGGTGTCCATTGGCCATTAATGCCTTGTCCCCTCACTTTCCCTATAAATACCAAGCCCTCCTCTAATATTTTCGACTCTAAAACCATCCTCAACGATGTTATGGTCTCCTTTCCTCAATAGGAGTCCTCCCAAGCTGCCCCCAAGCCCTCAAGGTCCCAACCATTGAGTTTTAAGAGTTACGTTTTAATGTAAGGGATCTGACTCCTCTATTTCTTTTCATGTAATCTCTTTTATGTCATTCCTTTTATGCTCCATGTTCTTATGTGATAGGATGTTATTTTATATTCCTCTTACTTCCCTTTTCATTTTTCTATGATGAGAGATCCCCTCTTACTCTCATCATTTCATTTTATGAAAGTTTAAGTGACGCCGTTAGGCTGCCGAATTTTTAAGGGATTCTTTCACCCTTCTCATTTTTCAAGTTCGATATTCATGTAAAGACTTTCAAGTTCCTTTTTATTATATTGGGGTATGATATCTATATCTATCATACTGATCTATTATGATCATATGATGAGTGACCCTATTTTATCTTGTTAAATCATTTTTTTATTCAACTTTAAGTGACGTCGTTAGGCTGCCGAATTTTCATAAGAGAAATATTATTTTTGTCTCACTTCCATGTTTTTCATTTCATATGGTATTTAATTAAAATTTCATTACCATGTCCTTAAATACCTTATATTCTTTCCCCATTCTGTTTTATGGATCATTTATGAGTGTGTGACCCATTTCCCCTCTCTTTTCAATGTTTTCTAAAACCTTGTAACATAGTCGTTACGCTGCAGAATTTTCGTCTCAAAATGCCTCTCACTTTTCTCAAAATTATTTTATGTTATAAAGTTAATACTCAAAGCTCTTATTTCTACAAGTGTATTCACATATATATCAAAATGTTCTATTTTAAATTCTGGGATTTACATACTTGAGACCCGCTTTCCCTTTATGTGGGTTTAAAGTGACATTAAGATCATGTCTTTAAAGCAATTTTTAAAACATCTTGATTATGAAATGAAACCCTTTTATTTTATGATATATGGGTTATTTATGAAATGTTTGATGATGATATATGTGTATCACATGATAATAAAGGCAAATTTAGGGGTGTGCCCTGATAGCTCTCCAATGCATTGGGTAATGATGTAACCACTAGAGATTACAATTTTCACGATATCTTGGTGAATAACCTTGGTAATTTTCAAATGACACCTTGGGGATGGAACTTGGTGACATGTTCATGATTGTCTATGTTAAATTATGTATCCACATATTAATGTTATGAAAAAAGATATTTTTATTATGATATATCTCATGATTTGTTTCTCATGCCTTAAAGTTCTTTTCATGACCTTATTGAAGTATCTCAAGTTCACATGTAAAATGTTTCTCTTGTTTCCCTTACTGGGCCTTCTGCTAACCCTTTCTTTTGATGTATGTCCCCAGGTTATGAGATGCAGTAATGAACTTAGGATGAACATGTGGAGATTCCTTTCAAGTGTTTAAGAACAATTTTTTATGTTTTCATGTTTTATGTTCCTGGTTTCCAAGACACTAAACATTAAAGATCCTCAGTTTTGTGTAAGGAAATGAAAGTTTATGTTATAAAATGGTGGGATGCTATATGATTTTCTGTGATTATTTATAGGCCACAATTCAAGATCTTATGCCAATTTAACGCTCTAATTGATCAGGTTATCTTATTCATTTATGATTCATGTCTAGTGAAATTACATTCTATATTCTATGACTAGATATTATGATAATTAGTATGATGAGTATGGATTCAAAATTTCATTACAATGTTATTATACACTTATCATAAAGTTGTTTTTATTGTATGCCTCTTATTTACCATTGTAGATCATCTTGGATCTCCCTTTTTTATGATTCTTTCCCAATGGTTCTGAAGAATTGTTTTGAAGTAATAGAAAAAAGGGGACCACTATTAATAAATATGGGTTTTCATTTTAGTTTTTTAAAATTTTAACTTTGGTTTGTATGCCACATAATTACTCGTGTCATTGTAAATTGGTTTTTAACATTGGTAAGAAAAACAAAAATTTTATATGAATAATTGGATTTTTTTCATATAGGTTGTCTTATAACAGTCCTGAAACCCCTATTAATATTACTTTTGGATGTTTATTTTCTGATAATAGATGTGAAAATTATATTTTTTTCTATTACCAGATAACTGAATTCAAGAAAACCATTTATATTGGTTTTTCATGTTAGTTATCAAATAAGAGACATAAAGTTGTAGTTTTTTAGGTAATTTATTTTCAATCATTCTCTATACAAAATAAAAGCAGATAAAAAGTAAAAACCACCATAAACCAAGTAGATAATATATGGAAATAGCCGTAGGAAAAAAAATCATTGACAATTAGAACATTTTATATGAAAATATATAATAAAAATAAATTAAAAAGAAATCAAACCTATAAACTAATATTCCAAAACAATTTGAAAGTATCTTATATCATGGGAACTATAAGGACAAGGTTCATCAAAAAAGAGAAATTAAAATGTAATAATTTTAAACCTATTATAAATAAACGAAATGAAATATTAAAGATAATATTGTAAGGAAATATAACCTACTAGAACATCAAAATAATCCTAATTTTAATTATTTCATATATCAGTCATAAAAAGTAATATTCACATATCATTACAAATTATTATTTATGAAATATTATTTTTAATGAGTTTTACAATTCAAAATAACATTATTATATAGTATATTCAAAAGATACTAATTGTAAAGAAAAAAAAACCTTTTTTATTTAATTGAACTTGTTATTCTTCAATATAACGGTCTCCCAAGATAAATTTCACGACTTAATTAATAATTAAATTAATAAAATATAATAAAAATTCATTATAATATATTCATGTATTAAAAAAATCAAACATGCATGTTTAGTTCACTCTTAACATTTTTCCCACTTCACCATGGATAATACATACCTAGTAAAGTGCCTTATCCTGTTGAAAAAACACAAAAACTCCAATAGAAACATATATACATGAAAATTTACTATAAATGGTAATTATAATATATATATATATAACAAGTTTTAAGATATATTTTTTACACTATTCAATATAAGGAATCATTAACCACTATTTAATTGCATTCTTTTGATATCACCCAACAATATAATTTTTTTGCATGCTTCATTTATTGTCATCTCTATGGGTTAAATAAACTACTTTTCCATAAATCCATATATATTTATCATGTAATTCTAATTATAAATTCAAAAAATTAACCAACCTGAAAACAAACATGAGTATAAATTTTGAAAATATAAAATATACAGAATGATTTATGTTATTACTTACATGGAATAAAAAATACATCATGTTTATTCCCAACAGATATATAATTCAAAACCCCAGTTAAGAATTTTTAAAAATAGATAAAATCATCTCATACCCATAGAAAACATATGATATTTGAATCCCACAAACATCCCATAAAAAAATTTAATATTTTGGAAATTTATCAAGACCCGGATAATTTTTAACTAAATTCATTGCACATTTTATTTGTTTTTGTATACAAAGTATTTATATACCTTTAAATTGCTCCTCTAAAAATATAAAATATTGAAAATATTTAATTTTAAAATAAATTCAATACCAAAAAGAAAAACATACAGATAACTTTATGGAAATATGATGAAATATATTAGATTACAAAACTAAAAAGTGGATAATAATTTTTCTAATTGTACTTGCCTAATTTTTAGGTAATGGTACTTTTGTGGATCTATATATAGTATTTTGTATAGTGACCCTACATTTTTTATCTATCTATTGATGATAAGTGTTATCTCTAATAAAAAATGTCATATCTTATGAACATATATTATAAATGTGAAAGTAATCTTATAAAAAAATAATAGGGATGTTTTATAGGAGGGAGTTTATATATTGGATACAAAGTAGTGGGCTCTTCAGGCATAGTTGTATTAATGGGAGACTCTATCAGTGGTGGTGTAGTGGGACCTACTATCTATAAATTTCATTTCATTTATATAAAATGGCTATGTATAATATCTGAGCATAACCTTCACCTATAGATGAATATCATGAAATTCTACATTCAATGATATTATTTTTTCTATTAATCTTCTACTAAAGAAGCTATAGGACGTGGACATGATTTTTTCACCTATAAAAAAACTTGGTATCCTCGTACATGACGTGACTGCTTGGGATTTACCAATGTTATTTCTAAAAATATTATTCCTACCCTTAGGTATAAAGACTATCTGTTATCACTTCTCCTCGGTAGAATCCTATATGAAATATTTAAGAAAAACTATAATGAATTACAATATATAAATACATAATTAACTAAAATAAATATAAAATATAAACATATTACAATCCTCTCGTCTTAAACCATTGAATCTTCTGTATGTTATTGTCCATTTTTCTCATTTTTTCAATCTTCTATTTTTCATGTCTAGTAGGGGGTTTGTGGAATAGAAACCTATGAAGAGTCTGAATAATGAGCTCTCATTTATTTGAAATATTTGAGCAATCATTTATTCTTCCATTGTTGTATACTCTCCCTGAAAGAATTTATGAGGGTTTATGTTTCTATGTAGAATCTCCTTATGATATCGCTTAATTTCTATAAATTTAGAATAAATAAATCATTAATAAATCATTAATATTATCATTAATATATGAAAATATATAACAATTATAATTACACTGACCAAAAACATGTCGCGTCTCCTATATTTGAAAAATTTCATCCATGTATCTTCATCTATAAATGGATATATATATATATGTATGGATTATGGTGGTACTAAAGCCCTAAAATGAATTCTAAATTTATTGTTAATTAAAAATCCCTCCATATGATAGAATCTATATAAATATTTTCCATTCACATTGAATATATTTAATATCATATATCATCTAATATAAGGTGAAACATATATTACCATAAAATATTCAATAAATGTTAAATAATAAAGAACTATCTTAAAAAATTGATCTCCCATATGAGGTATTTTTTCAATTTGACTTCACTTCTCATATCACCAATAAAATAATAACTTTTCATTCATATTACACTATAATAAAATTATTGAATTTTTTTTAATTTGGACGTATTGGAATATCATTATCATCAAATTATTCTGAAATCCCATAGTTATGGATATATGAACTTTTAATTTTGTTAAAAGTGTGATGACACATTTATAAACTCTCAAACTCTCTTTTGGCCCTGTTGGAGTATATTTATATTGTAAATAAGGATAAGGCTCATCAATATGGTAATGACTACGTTCATCCATGTATGTATGAGTATGATTATCTCTAGATGTAAATGTTGGATTAGTTCATTGATCATTAATTTTGCAATAGATTAAATAGACAAAAAATTAGTTCAAAAATAAATAAATTCAACAATTGAAATGTAATGTAAATCTAAAATTAAAAGTTATCAATTGAAGTAAACAAAACCAAACATAAAAAACAATTATTAATATTTTTTATAGTTTACTAAAATTCTTACAAAATTTATGATATATGAAAATACACAAATATGAATTCAAAAAAATAGAATCATTGTATTTATATAGTAAAAAAGGGTTCAACCTAATAAATCATTTTTGAAACATAAAATTATATACTTTGATTATATTCCTATAATATTTTTTAAAAATAGTAAACATAAAAATGTTTTTTTAAAATAAATTAATATCTAAGTTATGTAAGGGTAAGAATGGAAATGTAAACCAAATAAAACAGAAATTAACAAGAAATTTAAATTATTAGTTATAAAATATGATTTAATAATTAAAAAAATAAAAAATTTATCATTTTATGATATTTTCAAAAATTATAAGAGATTTAATTACATGTTACCTGTAATATTGGAAAATAACAAAGGATTGTTTTCCCAAATTTCATTATCATGTTCATTCTGTATGGTACCAACAATTTTCATGGTGTACTCATAAATATTATTTGGTAATACTTCCATGGAATTAGGGATGTCAAATAAACAATATCATTATTATTATTACCATCAATAGTATACTAATTTTTCCATTTTAAAAAATATTCCACTTCATATAAGATTGATAAATTAAATGAAAAATTTATTTACAATGTGTTTTCATTATAAATTGTTCCATTTTTTGTTACAATATATTTAGATATACATGATACATTCCAATGTAATCGTCTTTGAATCTATTATTACTAATAAAAAATTTGAAGTTAAAAAATAAACATAAAATTTGATGTAATCAACCTCCCATAATTTTTCAATGACTTTAGAGTAATAACATGATGTGAATATTCTGTTTTATCATTAGAAATAAAAAAATAATTGTTTCTCTGAAAAAAAAAATAAACTACTCTTCTGAACTACACCTTAGTTGTACTAATCATTCGTATGAATCTTCTTGTAATTAATGTCATAAATAGTCAATGTTATCAAAATTAGACATGGACTGGCCATTAACCATCTAAATGTTTTTGAATAAACTCAGCTATGAAGCATGAACTCTTTAAACAATAGATTTTGAATATTATCATTCAAAATAAACACATTATTATTCATTGGATAACATTGTTTGAAAAAAAATTATATATGGATGAGAATCATTGATTTTATTCAATATAGATAAATGTACCTTTTTTATTTGACCACCTATAAAATAATTTACATTGAATATGTGGATCACCATTCCCTCATAATTAACACGTTCATTGTGATATGTTATAAAACCAATGTGCTCTGATGCAAAAAAATATCTTGTAAAAAACTCCACAACCTCCTCGTAAATATGCATCTCAACAATGGAGGCTTTATGTAGTTATAAATTCATAATACACGACATTGATATATTTATATACATTTCATAAGGATACAACCAAAATATATATATAGGTGCACAAATATTTATTTCTAACACCAGATGAACCATTAAATTCACCATGATATCACCAAAAAGGTTGTGGAAAATTAATTTCAAATTTACATAATGTAGAAACTACTTAATTTTCATAAAAATCAAAGCTTTAGGATCAATCACATTATTATAAATTGAATTGAATAAACATAAAACTTTCATTATAGTCATTCTAACAAGGATGAGAAATATTCCATCCAATAAAATTGGAAGGTGGTCTTCCATCATGACATGGAAATAAGGATATTTCGTACCTGCAAACATATATTACATTAAATGAATTTTTTTACATTTTACGATTTACCTGGAAAATCTTTGAAATCTTGAGGAAACTTTGGAAATATTCTTTTCACCCACATTAATAATATATGGAAATATGGGAGAAGTAATATTTTTCATCCCTTAGGGGTGATAGATAACTCCAAATGTATCCCCATTGAGATAATTTACAATCATTAATTGAACCCATATTTAGTCATTTAATTAGTATCTATCAATGTTTTTATAAATAAATAACATTTATACTTCTCCATGTTAGTGAAATAAATTCTATTTTTGACCATACCATATCTCAAATATGGTGACATAAATTTTTTTTACTATTTCCTATAAATGTTTCTATCATTTCTAGATTTATCTTCCTTTATGAATATGGAATCAATATTTTCCACCCCCTAAAAATATTGATTAGTGAATAGCGATTTTGTTGGAATTTAAATTTCTTGTGATCCATGGACTTATTTTTTTAATATTTTTTAAGAGTTAACAATTGACAAACAACTTTTATTTTCTATCTATAATGTTTCTATATTAATATATATTTTATAATATGATGTTTTTGATCAAAAATTGGACAGTATTTATTCCCCTTAAAACTATAACCAAATTAATTTATATTTATTGGGAATTTATTTATAGTGAACACAATCATTCCATATTTTTTAAAGTATTCTATATTATATTAATCTTACTCCCTAATAGAATCCTCCCGTTATAGATTTAAATCATCATATAATATTGATATGAAAATATCAACAACATATTTAGTCTATTTTTTCATTGATATCCTTGAACTCAAAATGATATATTTTATTAGCATACAAAATTTAGGAGATATGTTTTAAATTTTCAATAAAATAGGTTTTGTAATATTTTTTCAATAAGGCATAGATATGGATTCACAAAATTCATGCATAGTCAGTGTTTGATATTTCTATCCTTTTTTAAGAATATTAGAAAATTGATATCAATCTTTATCTATTTTGGAAAATTATCCAGATTCAATGATTTTCTATCAAATATCTACTCATATGCATGCCATTGTATCTTTTTTTCATCTTGTAAATTTTCATATATAAATTTCAAAAGAGTAATAATAGGTTGATACTAAAATTCCATGGTGGGGGTCTCTGTAAAATTATAATCAACATTATGTTTTTTCATTTAAAATATACGAAGAAATCCCTCATTTAGAACACCCAAATAAAAATTCTAATTCCTTATTATATAGAACATAATCATTCAAGAATATATTTATTTGTTTTTGAAGTGCCCAGATCAGTGTGAATCACTGAGAGGGGGAGCGGTGAATCAGTGATCCCTTAAAACTTTTTACTAATTGATTCCTTATCAATTAAACCTATATGGCTGGTTAAAGCCTTGATCCACTCTTCTTGTATCTCTCACCTTTCTTCGAATGATGCAGTAAATGTAAAGGCACTGGACACAAGGATTTACAAGGTTTGGCACCAAAGGCCTGCGTCCTTGCCATGTTGGTTATACACCCCAACATGGTTTCTTCCATTATAATCTGTTAGTATTACAATGGTCGATACAGAGTCCCACTGTATCTCTCCTGAGTCCCACAGGAGGGTCCTTATATTGCGTCCCACAGTGTTACCAGAGTCCCACTGGCCTGCTCTAGAATCCCACTGAAGACTTCTTCTCCCTGAGTCCCACAGGGTCTTCTCTTGGCTCCTCGAGTCACACGAGTAGCTCTTCTTCTCTTTAAGCTTCTTCAAGTATCTTCAGCAGTCTGGGATAAAGACTGCTGGCCTTGCTCTGTACCTCTGCTCACTTGTGATGAACAGGTCTTCTCGTCTTGCTCAGGATTTATCTCATTCTTCTAAGGATGACCTGGCCTCTCTCTTCAAGAATCTTCAACAGCCTCTGATAAGGTCCGTTGGTCTTGCTCACAGCTTCTGATCACTTCTGTTGATCAGGATCTTCTCAATCACTGAAAACTCAGACAACTAATATCTTTAACTTCAGTCTGGCTCAGTCTCACTTCAAAACAACTTCATGCACTGAATGCATGGCAACTCTGAATCCTCATGCACTGACTGCATGGCCTTCTCAATTCTCTTCAAGAACTTCCGGTCTTGGTCAACTCAGATGCACACAACCAGATTTTTCTTTGTTCACGTGTGCATGTGCATACATGCAAGCATGCACTTCCCCTTTCCTCTTCTTGGTGCTGTAGACCCACAAAGGGTGTAACACTTTTAGCACACACCAGCTTCTCACTTCTTCACACACTTTATTCAATTTTCTTACCCACTTGAATGTGTGTTATATTTTAGTGTGGATGTCCTCCCTTTTCTTCTTCTAAGTGTATACACACTTCTTAGTGCACACACCTAGGTTCGGCCTTCTTTGTTACTTGTTCAAGTACACATAACTTTGTTCTTTGATTTGCACACACACAATGAGTGTGTATTTGGCCTTCACTATTTTTGCACACACCCAAGCTATCCTCGGCCTTCTTTTCAAATGCACACACACACAAAGTGTGGTGGTCTTCACTCTTCAAGAATGCACACACAAATGCACTAAGGCCTCGGGTCTTCTTTGGTTGCACAAGGCTACGGCCTTTCCTTCCCTTCTTGCACAAACACCCGAATGTGTCCTTCCCCACTTATGCACACACACTGCCTTCTTCTGTTTTTGCACACACAGCCCGAACACTGTAGCACACACACAAAGGTGTGGTAAATTGCCTCACTCAAACTCCCTGCCAAATGAAGGAGTGCATGGGGTGAGGCCAACCTCTTCTCCACTGCCGCGCAGGGTCACAAGGCGCAAGGGTGCGACCTCTACTGTCTTCAAATGCCGCGCCAAGTCCTCAAGGTGCACAAGGGTCGCGCAAACACCTCCTGCCGCACAAGTCTGTGGGAAGAGAAGGATACAACCACGGGCGCGCAAGGATGCGGCCACAGGTCTTCCTGTCGCGCAAGGAAGGCGCACAGGGAACTCCCTTTCTTCTTTCGTGCAAGGAGTGCACAAAAGGAACACAGCCGCGCAAGTGGATTGCGCGGGGCTTCAGCTTTGCGTGGCAAAAAGTGCTCCGCGGGATTTTGGGTTTTCATCAAATCTTCAGCAAGCAATCCAGAGGTCTCGGCCTCTCTTTATATAGGCAGAGGGCCTCGGTTCATCCACGGAGATAAAACTTGAACTCCCGAGAGTTTCGGGATTTCAAGATTTCCTTCAAATCTTGTTTTCAATTCTCTATTCAACGCGGGGTCATTTATTTTTCGCCTCCACGTGCATGCGACTTAGAACGCATGCACGTCCTTCTTCAAAGGGCGATCCATGCAAAACACGAACCCATGAAGCCTCAGAAACTTTGTCTGCCTCGGCATTCTTCGAAATCTCCCATTTCACGTATTCATGTATACTTTTATTCATGGATGGGTTCAGTAGAGCCAGACGATCTCCATGGAGGTCTCGGTTTTCTCGGAGGTGGTCGGGAACTCAAAAATCGTCGTCGGGATGCCTCTGGTTCAGCGGCGGCTCACGGGGAGCCTTCGGGCGAGCTCGAGGAAGAGGACGGACGGGGAGCCGTCGGGTCAGACGATCAGATAATATCGGACGTCCTGGATTAGATCATCTCGCCGCGGATCAGATGTGCGGCTTAGATCGTCCGCGCGATCAATCGTGCGGCTGGGATTCGCTCCGCGGAAAAATTTTGCATCCCACATCGAAACGGCGAGCGGATTTTCCGCGCATTATCCCCCTGGCGCTGCCTCAACCCCTCGATTGAACTTCCAACCTCCACGGTGCCGCCCCGCACCGTGTTCTCTACGGGCGTGCCCTTGCGCCCACTCGCGCCTCTACGGGCGCGCTCCTAGCGCCCACCATGCACTCTTGACACTCTTGGGGGCGCGCTCCTACGCCCCTGCCGCGCTCCTTCGGGCGTGCCCCAGGCGCCCATGCGGTGTCTTGGGTGTGCGCCCTGCTGCCCTGGCTCGCCCCACGGGTTCCTCCATGGGCGTGGTGCCCTAGCGCCCATGCCTTGGGGTTGAACCCTCAAGGTGCCTTGGCTGGCCATATTTTTTGGCAAAGGATAGAGAGTACTTTGTATAAAAACAAAGTAACCACATACTTAATGTGAAATGCCAAATGCCACTTCATGCCATCTTCCTCTTTATTTACTCTTCTTTATTTCTTCTTCTTCATTAGAATTCCTCCAATTCTCTTCAACATTTATTCATCACTTAGGAATGGAATTCCCGAAGGTTCTTCTTCTTCAACCGAACTCCTGAATCACTTAAATTCTTCAATGTGCTTCATTGATCTAATTAGAGATCAATTGGATCTTCTTCTAATTCTCATGCACTAAGTGATAGTGCATGGACTTATTTAAACCACTTCATCCACTTAGAACTTGTGGATGGATCATCTTCATCTCCTCATGCATTGTGAAGACAATGCATGGTCTTCTATCAATTTGGTGACATTGTATCCAGTTGATACAAGTTCTTTGAACTTAAAGATCAGCTCATCAATCGTCATATATACATAGAGAATGTTTCAACCACAACATCCTATGTCACTTAGTGAATCTCCTAAGTGACATGCATCTTAGTACCATGGCCATTCTCCTTCATCACCATCACCATCACATCCTTTGTCATTCACATATTGAAACTCTCTGACATCCATCCATTCATTCCTTGACAACAACATACCTCATTGACAACAAATGCAACACAATGCACTTCAGTTTTTTATACATTAATCCCACTAGGCATAGTTTATTATTAACTTTATATTGTGAATATTGAAAAAATATTATTTAAGAATTATTTCTTTCATCAATTGTGGGAACTTTGTAAAACACTTTTTACTTTATCCTTGTTTCTACTTTGAGTTAATCAGTCCTAACACTGATGATATGGCCATTTATTCCATATAAACCATTGATAATGGTTTTCTGGCATCACTATATAGATAGTAAATTTTCATTTCTTTATCCATTAACTCAGCCTCAATATCACTAATCCATTCTTCCTTTTTTAGAGTTATCATCTAGAAAATAATCATCATAAATATATCATAAAATAAGTCCAATTTCACCAGGAAAAATCCGTAGACTATAAATTATACTAAAACCGAGAAAATTTTAATGATCGTTTATGTCCCTACTTTTCAACTAATTCATATTTCATTATTTCATTATTGGGTATAAAACATGTAATTTTTTGGGTCATTTAATTTAGAAAATTATAAAAAATAATAAACATATTACTTATATTCATAAATTCATCAAATTTTCATTATCCAACAAAGAATGATTATTCTGTTAAAAAGAATAAAAAATAAATAACATTGTAAAATAATATAGTGGATATAAAAGTGTGTAAAAGGGTGAAATAATAGATTATTTCAAAAATAGTTAAGATGATATAATTGTGGTATAATTAATCATTAAAATGATTCCATGACTTACAATAATAGTGAATATAATATTTATAATTTTAAATACATTGGAGATTAATTTTAATTCTAATTACAATGATTGACCAATAATTAAATAGAAAACAATGTAAATTGATATCAATGATGTCATATTTTGGATGTTAAAAAATATGGATTTTAAAAAATATATATATGTATATGAGTAGTATAATAACATGTCTGAGATAATAATGGAATATAAGATTAAATATTGCAGGTAAATCATAAAAATGAATTCATGTAGTTAATTTAAAAAAGATTACATGGCTACACCATTGCGTCATTTTTCATTTTATCCCAAATGATTTAAATGAAACATGAAATTGTTAATTATATACCAAAATACCAATTAATTATGATTTTTCAATTATTATTTCATCATTTATAAATTAATATTTAAATATAAATTTGTATAAGATAATATAAAAGAAAAACGAGAATAATTTGTTTTTCATATTATAATATAAACTTATATTACAGTTTAAAAAAAGAATGATGATTTTTTAATGCAATATGTATTAACAGTAATTAATAATAATAATTTATTCCTTGGGTATTATGAATATTATGTCAATGCTATTATGTATTGTTCATTCTATGATTACATGTTTCATCTATATGTATCACACTAATAACACTCAATTTAAATATTTTATTCAACATTATTTGATTCTATAAAAATCTAAATTTTGGGGCGGAATGATTTTAGTGTGAATGCCAAATAAAGCATGTTTCCTTCCACCAAAACATAACATTGAAAAAATATACCGATTAAGTGGTATAATAATATATATTTAAGAATTAATGTATTATGATATATGAAATAGGATAGTCAATGAATCAATAAATATTATCATTTGTTCCAATTGAGTTAATTAGTCCAAATAGATTGAAAACATATAATTTATCAATCCGAATATAAAAAAGATATACAAATGAACTAAATGAATGTTACTATTGTTTATTCACAAATAATGTAGACTTAATGTTGATAGAAACTCATAGTAAGTATATTTCATATTTAATATTTTATTTTTCATGTTAAGAATATGATCACATCAAAAGAAAAGTGTTAATATGCATATATGATACATCTATTATGTTGTATATTTAACTGTAAGAAAAATGACATGTGCGTATATATTGAAATTTAAGATTACTAATTCAATGATATATTCATAACTATAAATGAAAATTTTGTATATATATTTTAGAATATTCATAAGTAATTAATATATTAAAAACGCTAGAACATTATGATATATTACAGAAACTTTTTATATAACATAGAACATTTAAAAAAATTTAATCCAAATACCATTTCACATAATTAAACAAATACATAAAGTATATTAAGTGGTTAATATGATATTTGAGATGATCTTATCTATATTAGAATACACAAAGATGAGGTCGATGAAACATAAGGGTTTTTAGAGACGTAAATGTGACATTTGGTTCAAGGAATCAAAAAAATGAGGGTTTGGACAACCATGAAATTAAATTAATAAAGGAGAGGATAATGTGTGAGGATTACATGAGAGATTAGAATATCTAAAGTGAAATAATGAGGCTGATTGTGAAACCCTAAAAATTTAATGTAAGAACCATGTATTTGATATCACTTATGAAACACGACACTATGTGTCTTAGGTAATATAATATCTTTCCACTTTATAATAATTTTACTATTTAAAATAGATTTTATATATATTTCAATGCATGATACACTTTGTTAGCTTATGTCACACACATGAGAGGACTTCATTGATTTCTTGTGTTCTACACATGATTTTTTTTTACCAAATTACAATATATTTTTAAAATAATAATATTTAATATAATGTTACATAAAAAATCCAGTATGTTCGCATTTATAAATTTTATTATCTATATTATAAATATTTAATGTTTTTATAATTGTAAAATGAATTCATGGGTTACTAATTAATGAGAAACATAAACAACAACCAATTAGGAATAAAAAGAAATAATTTTATTTTTATGATTCCAGTAGACTTTTGTATTAATAAACATAATTTAATAAAATTGGTAAATTATTTTATTTAAATGAAAATTTTATATATTCAATAATATATGTTTAATATTAATCCAATTTATTTTAAAAGAATAAGATAAGAAAAATCCCACTTTTTCACATAAGAACATATGTTTTTGTTATGAAATTTTCTGCCATTTAATAGCGGTCCTAGTTTAAATATGAATTTTTACATTATTAGAACTTTATATTGATAAAAAAATTCATTTTTGAATTTAATGTTTCAAAATTATATCAAAGATAGTTTCTTGTATTTTTTTAAACATCATTATCCGATGAGTATTGAAAAATATACCATTTAGCTAAAATATGTCTTTTCATTTAAATTTTATTCATCAATAATAATATTTTAAATTTGAAATAGTGTAATATTATATCAATTATAAATATTTTAATAAAACAATTTGTATTTTATAGTGAATTTCAATTTGAAAATGAACATAAAATCCTAACAATATTGGAATATTTTTCGACAAAACCTGTTAATTTGTCCAACTGCGATATTAGAATTAATCTTAATTTTACAAATTTTTTAAATTGACTTTAAAAAAATGTACATATAAAATTTTATTAGTGATTATATTTATATTATAATATTTTAGAAATAATTTTTTACCATATTGATTAGTGAATGTGATTAAAATTAATTATAGTTATTAAGGTGTAATTTGGATCAAAATAGACTAAACCTTAAATATCAGGGCTGAAATGACCAATATTCTTATCAAAAACCCATTGGTGGCCATAATAGTTCATAAATATTAAATTAATGATTTTTTATTACATTATTTAGGTAAGGACATGTGTAGACCTTGCTTGTTTCCAAAAAATCCATGATTGTATTTTTTGTTCCCAATAAAAGACATCCAAATATTTTACTTCATCACACCTATTAAAACACATAGGTAATGAAATATTTTTCCAAAATAGACTACTAAAATCCCACTTATCTACGTTGAATCTGAAATTTTGGAATAAAGAAATCTAAGAAATCTTATTGGTATAAACCAAAAGTAGTATCTCGATTAAGAGGTAATATATTCTCTCAAAATTGTTAATTATATATCCATTTTCCACCACCACAAATTTCATTAATTTAAAATTATATAAAAAATTTATAATAAATATATTATGATTTTTTTAATTTTTTTTTAACTTATACATACACACATCTCAATCTAATGGGTAATGAAAAATATATTTCTGGGTACGGGGAACTACTGCCTCATGAAATGATGATTGTACATTTTTCATTTATCTACAATAATGGTAGACATTATGTTGGGAAAAATATTTTTATATATGATAAATATGATATATATTATGTATTTATGTTTCTGTAATTATTTTACAATATATTCCCTCATACTTTCCACTTTATAAAAAAATGATATCCTCATTTTTTGGATGTGTGGACTACCCCTTCCCCCAAATCATTGTGATCTCTTAAATCTACCTAGAACATATATATGATGGTTTTAATAAAACATGTGTTACATATATGAATTATATACCTTAATTTTGAAATTATAACCTCTATGGAAATATAATATATCATTTTATTTTTTACCATTTAACACAATTAAAAATTTATAATGTCGTTAATAGACGTGTGGGCTACCACCTCCTTGACATGATGTGATTTCATTTAAATAACAAGAATTATATATAAAACTATTTATGACTAAATTATATGGTATTTATAAATAATTATTATTTTTGATCGATATAATGTTACCTAAATTCTTTCCAAAATTAACATTCAAAATAACAACGTTACTCATGCGTATGTATGTCCTAACGTCTCCATGATTACAAAGTTGGTTAATTTTTTATAAACATAATTCATTAATGGTAATAAATGTATAATTTATGTTTAAAAATGAAAATTATATAATTATTTTTATTTTTTATTTGTTTATATAATGACACCTTTGGCCTCAATTGGCCCAACAAAGTCAATTTTTATGCACGAAACAAATTTGGTAACCCCCCCACCCCCACATAAACATAATTGATTAAGAAGATGTATGAAACATAATAATATGTTTAATAAAAGTAATGATAAAAATGAAAAAGGTTCTCAAACAAATATATAATTAACATAAAATTATTATAGAGGAAGTTAAAGAACATTCACTGGAAAGGAAAGATAGTGTAAGAGATTATCATCTCCGTTTTTATATTTGTGAGTAAACTATCATGTCCACCACTTAAATATTTTATTGTGATGTATCTATATGCATTTTTTATATTATGTAACTAATCATTATATCATCAGTTTATATTAAACATCAAATTAATATAATTTTTCATGAGAATTATTATTTAAAATGTTTCAAAGTTGTATGAGACACATCAAAAAGTTTATATATTATTTTCCATAATAAAAAATTTAATAATATTTCATTTCTATTTCGATTAGATTAAATTATATTTCCATTTTTCTATAAAATTGATTCATTTTCCTCGACTATTGTAAATCATGACCTACATCAATTATTAGTACCATTATTTAACTCTATTACTAAACATTTTTTGAAAATGTTTTTAAGATAACACAATTTCATTTCACACATTAGTTTAATAACCTATTTTTTTCAAAAAACTATGTTTTAATAAAAAATTAATCTATCTTTTTAAAATTAATTATTATAGAAATTTTTACCATTTATTCATTTACCATTGTTTCAAAATGAATCTTCATGCCTCTTTTCTAAACAAGGAATATTTATAACTTTTTTACTGTGTAAATGTAATGTTTTTTTAATATGTATGAAATGTGTATATTAAACCACCATAATTTTATCAAAACATCATTTAAATGACAAAAATGGTTTATTTTAATGAAACTATCTTCAAAATAAAGTTTGCAGGACTTTTTTTTCATTTTTTTTTTCAAAAAAATATATCATCTAAAATAATGCTTTCATAAGATATTTTTATAATATTTCTATTAAGGAATCATAAAAACTATATACATTTCTCTACAAGGAAAATATTGGGTTGATATCATGCATAATCAATCTCTAGAGGGTTTATTATTTACTTTTCCATAAATAGAATTCATATTTATTATTCTCAATCCGATTAAGTTACCTTAAATTATTTAGTTTCCTATAATAATTTGAAATTGCATTTCACCTATATTATCCATTTAATTTATCATGAATATTGTTATTTACTAAATAGTACACCACTGTACATTTGTTCCTACTATAATATTTTTTTTATTAACTCATGAATTATTGATAAATAAGTATATTTTATTGAATACATATCATTGTTAAGGAATATTATAAAATAATTAAATCAATTACTCAATCAAAAAAATGCTTTGAACATTCAATGATTTTATGATCTTAGACATTATATTTCTCCTCTATGGATCATTAGGCTCTTATGACACTTTTTTTAAAATTTAATGTTTTGGTGTCTTCATTTTTAAACTATCTAGTGTATGGATTTGAATATTAGAGGTTTTCATGTGCCTGATCCATGACTTACAATAATTAAGATATTATGTCATTCAGATTCATTATTAATTATACATTATATTTTAACATGTTAAAATATATCGATTCATTTCATTCTCATGTTATTAATTAAATAGAACATGTTTTCTATTTCTGGAATTACTATGTTTATTTATCCTTATATAGTTATTTTGATAGCATTTTATTTAATTTATTACCTTTCCATATAAATTATTATTTTATTTTATTGATTACATGGTACGTGGGTTTAGTTATTTACCATTCCACTTGTTTATTCTAGTTGATTCATTATTTATTCCACTATAATTTTACCATACTAAGAATTTGAGGTCATCCCTTATTATGGTTCATTACTAAGGAATCCTAGAACCATACTATGAATTATTTGTAGTGATGTACTAGATGTAATAAATTTATCAACATTTTTTTTATTTTTATATAATAAAAATATACATTGTTATTGGTGTAATCATTTATAATTAAAAAAATTTATATATCTATTTTATCAAGACAGCTAAACGAATTGATATTCCAAGGCTTGATGCCTATTAATAAAGACAATTTAATTGATAGAAGACATCATCAATAGCTTATCTCTGGTTAGGTCAGTACAATTGGTATCAAATAAATATTATTAGAAACACTGGGTATAGATTTAAAAAAATCAAGATTAGGGAACATGACCCTAAGGTAGAATATGATGATAAAGTATAAAACCCCGCTAGAATTTTGGTAATGTAAAGATTATTTTTTTCTACCTAGAAATATAGCTAGGTCTTGACACTACAAGTAGATGTGGTACCATTACAATTGTTACTATGATTAAATAGTCCAATAAGGTGTTAAAATCATAACTCACAGTAACTGGGTATATGACAATGAGCCTTACCATCCACCTATTTTGATACTCCCAAGAAATATTCCTTATATAGTCCACTTTTTCATTTCAAACCATTTGGAATGATTTGTAATGATAATGAAGATGAATATCCAAGGCTGAACCAAAGATGTTTTAGATTGAAGATAAGGGGTCATGATTTAGAAAACATGTAAATGTTATTATGGGTAAACCCTATACCATTAAAGGACCTATATGAAAAATTAATGGATAATGTATTTATGTATTGATTTTTTATTCGAATATATAGTTAAAATCTTATTTATTAATTTACCTTATTTTAAAGAGGTCTATCACTGAATGATGATAATTGTCTCAGGACAACCACTAACATACACAATGTACCCATTAAATTTTCATCATTTTTAGTCAAAAAATTTAACAAAATTTTATTAATGATTAAAAATAAGTATATATATTGAGTATTAGAGATTAATATATATATCATATTGGTTTTGGAATGTAGTTAAAGGAAAATTGTAAGAATTTTCACTCTTTTATAAGCCTTGTGATCCTTAAAAGATTTCATTTATTGATTCATGCGTATAAAATTCATTGTTGGAAATTAATATTTTAGAGTAATACAAAGACTTAAAAATTTATGAAGAAAATCCAATAGACAGAATTATTCATATGAAATGGAAACCTATAAAGTATGAATATTTCCTTTTCTTGGTTAGTAAAATATATACCCAATATTTTATAAATACATCGAAATATAATGTCATCTAAATACCAAAATTTCGGGTGCACCAATGGTCTTATAAATTTTATACGGTATGTGGTTTTGAGGCCCTCAACATTCCATTGATCATTCACTTGTTTGTGATTGATGACCTCATTTATTCCTTTTAAATATTTATGATTCCCATCTAATTATGTATCTTTACATTCCACTAATGTTTTTCAACTTAGAGACAATGTTACATGTCAGTCCATGACACCTTTGTATTTAACCTTCTCAATTTTACAGAAGAAGACTTATAAAACCTTCTCATGATGTGCGATATAAAATATATTAGGTATCCAAAAAATATATAACAATTATTATGTTTAAATTGTGGGGATGAAAATTATATAGGTATGGGAGAATGTGACACCCCAAAAATCTAAATTCGGAACATTTTATTCGATATAATGTATGACACACAATACTAAGCACAGAAGGTAATATAATATGTAAATAAATTATAATATTTTTACTATTTAAAATAGAGTCTATATATTTCAATGCATGAAACACTGATAGAAACTCAATGTTTTTTCATAGAATTCATAAAGACTATAATTGTATGGCATGTCTAAAGGCTATTAATTTTAATGGGTTCCTTCACACATATGAATGTGAAATATCAGGTGTAGTGGTGAATTATTTTGAGGCTTCAAATCTAATGATGTGGCTAACATAAATCATATAAAGGATGATGTAATTTTCCCATGTATGGTGGGTAATTAGAGTT
Source organism: Viscum album (assembly GCA_963277665.1). NCBI lineage: Eukaryota > Viridiplantae > Streptophyta > Magnoliopsida > Santalales > Viscaceae > Viscum > Viscum album. Next base: position 1,776,078,281 of record OY728165.1, on the reverse strand, counting down.
ATCTCCCCACTATGACCCCTATGAATGAGGATATTACAAAAATTGATTTTCTCTCTGAAAATGGAGAGTGATGCTGGAACAGATGGTGTTTCCAACAAATTTTTCATGTTCTACTCAGAGTTCTTTTAGAATGACATAGTTGCTAAAATTAATGATTTTTTACCCATGAATCACTTCCAAATAAATTCTAGTAAAACATTAATTCTCTTATTGCTAAGAATGAAAATACAGTTGACATCAAGGACTTTAGGCCAGTTTCTATTAGGACCACCATTACGAAAGTTATTAGGAAAATCATAATGAACATTTTTGGTAGGAATTATTAATGATCACATTACCCCAAAAATGTATCGATTTGTTATATATAGAATAATATAAAATTTCATAATTACTACTTATAAAATTATCAAATAATTGAAATGAACTTTAATGAAAGGGGGTTATTCCATCAATATTGAAATATCCAAGGCATTTGATATGGTTAAATGGAGCATTCTTGTTAATGTATTAAATATGGAAGGATTTTCTAATGATTTTTTTCAGATTTATTTACCTCATTCTCAGCTATAGATAGTTTTATATTTTGGGTAACAGATCCCTTAGGTGATACTTATAATACACTTTTGGTGATCATTTAGGGGCCCCTCTTTCAAGGCTACAATTATCTATTTCTAGTGATTACATGAGTATATGTTTCATTGAGCTCACCAATATTGGGATTTATAAACAACTTCATGCTAGTCAAAATACTCTAAAGCCATCTCATTTTGATTATGTTAATGATATCATTCTATTTGGTAAAATATAAAAAAATGTCATTTTTTCCATAATAGTTTTATTTATTCACTATGAAGAGTAGTATGGTCATGCGATTAGTTGGGGTAACTATTTAATCATTTTTGGAAATGGGATCCTAGTGGGGAAACAAAACAGAATTGTAAGAATAATTGGTTTGAGAAATGGATAACTCCCTTTTAACTTACATTGGGGCTTCCTTTTTGGGGAAAATTCAAAATACATTACCTTGAGAATATATTCCCTTGAATTTTCAATCATCCCTTTGGTTTTATAGGGAAGGAACACATCATAGAATATAAGGGTATTACTTATCAAATCGGTTATAACTCCTAAGTTAGTCTATTTATTTTCTCTCTTTAAGTGGTTAAAAACTATGATTAATGGCATTCAACACATTTTAATAATCAGATTACAAAAAGGCTTAGTGCATGAAAGGAATATTATAACTATCTATGGGATGGATTTTGATAAGCCTTTTGATTTAGGAGGTTGTGGGGTCAAGGATCTCAAAACCCTCAATGTTGGCTTGATTAATAATTTCACATGAAATCTATTGTCTTCCATTCACCCCTCTAATGTTTTTTCTGTCATGAATAATCAAAAAATGACTATTAAGTGGATACCCAAAATACCTCAAGTCATCAACATTGACCTACCTCTGACATACCTTTAATAATATGATTTATCAATCAATGTTCCTGGTTATAGGGATTCAAATATCAATTTCTAGAATAATCAATGACTGGAACACCCCATTGATATCACTACTATCCAATCCACAATGACTTAGATGACTATGATTGGTGACAAGAATCAAAATTCCTCTTGTGTTACATCATATTCTATCATACTAGCTGGAAATATAGAACAATGCATCCATGGATAATGATAGCTTGATATGGTAGCCCCATTCAAATGGACACTTCAATGATAAAGTGTAATATGTTCTATATAATTATGGATCCCATAGAACTCTAGAGTTGTTGACATTATTTAAGGATCCTTTTTCATCCATAATTTCTGATTCTTCTTTGGAGGTTTTGGAGGAACCATCTTGCAACACATGGTCAATTAAAGAAAGAAGGGATACAACTTTCCATTGATTTATACCTCTATATTCTAGCTAAGAAGTCTACATAGAATTTATTTATTAAGTATGTTAATTACATGGAAATATGGAAGTATATTGGATTTCTGTTTTGTGAGGATGTTCAATGTAACACCCCGAGATTTTATGAAAAAGTAATCTATTTAATTTTATTGATGTCTTGTGTTGTATGCTACACCAAAAAGAGCTTGAACTAAATGTATCATAGACTTGGCTTGCATTACACGCAATCGTGACCTTCCATGATAGCGTGTGTTGTACGCAATATCGAGTTTCACTAAACAACGATATGTTATATAAACTAGCCATTATGAATAGTAATACCAACTTTCTAATTTTATAAATTTTATATTTCTAAATGCACTTCATTTTTGGATTCGGAATATTGAAATTAGCCTAGGGTGGATTTTTGGTATTTTTCTGAAAACATTCATTTTTGATGAATAGTTAAACCACTGGGGTACTATTTAAAAACCGATTTTTTTTAAATAATTATTTATTTTATTTAAATTTATTTTAGGTAAAAATTGATACATAATTCCTATATATGTTCAATGTAATTAATTAGAGTCATTTTATAATAATTTTAGATATATAAAAATTTTATTGTCCTTTTCACCGTCTTTTACCCACCTCCTAGGAGAATTTGGAAATTCACATAAAACATAATTTTACCACTTCTGTGAGTGGTATTTCGAAAACCTGAGAGACACGATTAATATCAAGGACTAAAATGTGGTTCAATGAGATGAAAATAATTTTTGGTGAATAGTAACTTTTTACTTTTATTTACCCCGGTTAAAAGTAAATATGGTAATTAAGGGTAAAAATGATTTTATTATTACCCTAAAAAATGTCCTAATTTGATTGGATAAGAGTAATTAGACCAAAAACAACCTTAGGAATAAAATATGGCCATTTATGTATACTTGTATTAGATTAGGACATCTATTATTAATTTATTTAAAGAAGGGTTAAAATAGTTAAAATCAATGTTAAATAACTAAATCATTTTTTATATAGGGTTATACATAAGCTAAATTCAACTATAAATATTAATTAGAAATATAAAAAGATTTCCTACCTAATATTATTTTATTTATAATTTTTAGACATTAAATAATTTATGTTATTTATGACACAATGGTGATGCAGTAATTACCTAAATAATGAAATATTAAAATAATTGATAATATAAATACCCAAATAAATGTAATTTCAGACTTTATATAAATTAAACTAATTTTATAGGTTAATATGACATGTTAGTATTGATTTAATTAACTTTTTTTGAACAAATCATGTTGTTATGATTTTCACAAAAATCAATTACCGAATAGTGTCAAAATTGACAAAAAATAGTTTTTAAAACAAATATTATATTATAATTTTTTATTTTATTCCTAAAAATATAAGGTTCGGCCAAATGACTTAGATAAGAATATATATATTAATAATGAACCACTTGGGGTTCGTCTGGCTTATTATAGTATGTTTATTAACTATATAGTATAAGAATACAAGAAGAAATGGTAAAAGATATATTATTTAACTTAGAGTTAAATCTAAATGATAAGGTTAAAATTGTAACCTAAACTTGTCTAAAATCAATTTTATGAGCTTATTTAGACCCCTACCCAATTTATATTCTAATTAATTCAATTTTGAGCTATTATAAACCGAACATGACTTTATTATAAAATAATATTTTGAGTTTTTTCAAAGGTGCCCCTCTCATCCCTTACAATAAGGTCACCCCTTCCCTCTTCTATTCACAACATTATGAGACTTGAAGCTCGGAATAACCCTACCTATTTCTATTTTCCACAACCCTAGCAACATTCTGGAGGTTCTGGTCTTCTCAAAAGTCCAACTCTACTTCCATAAGAGGAAGCTTAAAGAAGGTGCGTCGAAGAAGAGGTAATCTCTTCTTCCGATTCTCTCAAGTTTATTTCTTCTTCTACTTCTTTTTCTTCAGTTTACTCATTATAAAGTAATAACATCAGTATTAATTATATACTGATATGTTATTATAATAATGAAACAACATTATTTCACCTTCTATCCATCTGATGGAAAACGGAATCACCGCGCGTGCGTACGAACGGAATACCGTCTCCATGTCGTGGTGTAATCTTTATTCGACAAGCACCTTACATGGATGGGTAAAATGGTGTAAATAAATAAATATATGTGGTTATTATAAATTGATATTGATTATGAAATATTATACAAACTCTTTAAAACAATTCCATGATCATGGGAATGATATAATCGCTCGTGCGTACGTACAGACTACTATCTCCACGACGCGATGAGATTCATTATTCATGTTAACCATTCAAAATAATTATAAAATATAGATAATGAATAATAATTAAATATATGACAAAAAAAATATACTGGATTTATGTATACATATATATATATATATATATATCATCTACTTACTTCCATTCAACTCAATAAATAAAGGAAAACATCATTCATGCGTACGTATGACCTACCATCTCCATGAACAGTGTGTTTCATTTCATTTATTTATCTATTATATATATATACAGAATATATATGATATATATATCATGTTTTACATTATGTAAGTAAGTAAATCATGATATAAGTGAAAATAATATCAAGAACAACAAGTCCAAACATGTACGATAAATGAAACAATTTTACCCAAAACGCTACTTTAACATGGAATTGACAAATGAACGGGTAATATAAATACCTAAGTGAACCATATATGATATAATAACAATGAATATGATTATGTAATAAGTCAATGACATTATTTAAATCATTATACAAGAGTTTCAGATACATACGAAGCATATCAGACATAAGGTAAGGGATAATTTTTCAAATCTCATTTTTATTCGAGATTGCTTATACGTAAGTATTTACTGGGGTTATTGATATAATCCATTTCCATGACTTCTACATATGTTTTAATGTATGTTTAATGTTTTTTTACCAATTTTTTTTTTAAATTTACCACATTTAATGAAAGGAATATTACCTTTTTTACCACACGAGGAACTTTTTGACTTTTCTGACAAAAGTTCAAGGAGAATGTTATTTTAAACTTATACGGCGTGAAAATATTTTTACAGTTTCATAACGCCTCATTTTAATGAATCTTCCTATGAAATATTGCATGATTATATTCAGAAAACCCATTTTCTTTTAAAATTTCATGGCATTTTGTGAAAATAAAATGATTTTGAATAAGAAAGGATATTTTCCTCAAGATTTCATTTCAAGTGTTTTATCAAAAATATTTTCCATATAAAATGACATTATTTAATATGTTTATGTTTCAATTATAATGTCTCCATTATTTACATGGTTTGATTCTTCAAATGATAAAATTATATCCATTTTTATGGATTATGTTATGATGGCATGATGTTTAAGAATCCCATTCTATTACATGGGTTATGCTATGATGTATGATTCATGATTTTGTGGCCCACAAAAGAATGATTTCATTATGAGATGGGTGGTACCTATATCTCCCTCCAATGAATTGGGGACAGATTTATATCTCATGTGATATACATTGATTAAATGGTAAGTTAATCTTGTTCAGTAATACAGGACTGGAATGAGTAGTGAACTTGATTCAGAAAGGGACTTTGTCCACTAAGATGGTATTGGAAGAAATTACTTGGCTATTATGGAAATCATAACATGTGCTTAATGGATGCCAAAATTACATGTTTTATTACCATGTTATTTTATCTTGACTAATGTTCCTTTATGATCTATGCATTATGTACTTCCATGATTTATGTATTTTCTCATAATTTCTATGTTTAGATTTTATGTTCATATTTTGCATTCAAATGTTTATGGATTGTTTTATGTTCTCTATGCTTACCCTTACTGAGCATTTGAGCTCACCCTTTATATGTTTTCTTTTCCCCATGAATTAAACAAAGTTGTTAGGTAAGAAAACAAAAGGGGAAGATCTTAATGGGAGATGTTGAAGATCTTTCACCATGATTAGAAGATTATTTTCCGAGTTTCCAAACACATTGAACTATTATGGTCCTTGTGTGCCTATTTTCGTTATGTATCAAGTATTCCGCAAAAGTAATGTAATTTCCATGTACATCAAGCTTTGGGTCTCTACAGTTGGTATCAAAGGAAAGGTTTAGTTAACCTTTGGAAACTAGGATGTTAAATCATTAGTGAGATCGCTAGAGATATTTCTAAGGTTTGTCTACGGATATCCCTAAGGATAATTATAAGTATAAGTTATAGTCCTAGAATTATGGTACATGTATTAGAATTAATCCTAAGATGTTAGATATTGAAGGTACTCCCCCGTTTATTATGTTGTTTTCCTAGTATGATTTTGGCCTCTCACACTATTCTTTTTGTGTTTTAGACGATGGATAGAACCCAAAGGAACCGTGGTGATCAACGTAATGGAAAATGCAATGATTTTCCTCCTGAGCAACCAAATGTGATGGGAGATAGAGTGAAAAATATTATTGCTATACTTACACAAGCTATGAATCATTCTGGATTTCCAAATGATTAGAGAAGGGAACAATATTCTATTGAGTCCTTTATGAGGCAACGTCCACCATCTTTCAATGGGTCTTCTAATCTACTCGTTGCGGAACAATGGATCAGTACCATTGAAAAGTTATTTTCCATACTTCACCATTCAGAACATGAAAAAGTCATTTTATCTATTTACAATTTAGAAGGTGAAGTAGACAAGTGGAAGACTCTAATTAAAAATACAAGGCCCCATGATGAAATTGAATCCCTGGAATGGGACGAGTTCAAGAACATGGTTTTCAGTAAGTACTTCCATCATATTCTTCAAACAAAGATGGAATAGGAGTTTCTTGAGCTTAATCAGAAGGATGATGAATCTGTTGGTATATATGAAGCGAATTTTACAAGACTTGTCAGGTATGCATCTGGCTTTATCATCCAACCTGAAAGTAAATTTGATAGATTTTTCAATTGCTTAAAACCAAGTATTCGAAGGGCATTAGCTATTAGAGACTTCAGTAGCTATGAAGATATTTTGCGTTGTGATATCAAGGTAGAACTGAAAGTTGGTGTAACATATCCATCTCATGGTTTTGACAAGAAACGAAAGATGGAGTTTAAGGAGAAATCTCAGAATAATGGTGAAAAGAAAATGAATGTTTCTTTATGCTCAAAGTGTGGAAAGATTCTTGGTAGAGATTGTCTTAAAGGGACTAGAATGTGTTTTAAGTGTGGAAAAGAATGTCATCAAGCCGATGAGTGTCGAAGTAATGGAAAAGGGTTTCCAATGATGTGAATAAAGAAAAGACTACAGATTACGCACCACCAACACTTCAATGCTTCATGTGCAAGGAAATGAGGCATTATGCTAATCAATTCCCTAATCCAAGGGTTAATGATGATCAACGTGAGAAACCTCTTAAGGAAAAGGATAAAGGGAAGTCACATGCGATCACTATTTGTGATGTTAAGTAAGACGATGATGTTGTGTAATGATTAAGTGTTTATGTAATAGGATTTCAAAATAGTATCATGGAATCACATTTATAGTATCGTGGTATTTTTAAATATCTATGTATTGGTCCATTGTGGTTTTCTATAAGAATATTGTACTTTTAACCATGATAAGTGATTCAACTATTTTGGAAAGTAGATGATATGCGCATAATGAAGGGATAAGGAGAAAATAAATTGTTTGATAGTATTCATGAGCTCATGATTGATATAAGGACAAAGTGATATCATGGTTTGAGTATATTGATTTTTTGGGATTTTGGTATGTGGAAAGTGTTAACTTTTAACTGCATTCATTTTTTCACTAGGGTTCAATAGGTATTCATTTTTCAATAGAATACATGATTAAGGCCTTTGAATGTTTGGAATGTGACCAAAAAGATATATCATATGATATATGGGGTATAAATGATGGTATTAACGTACTTGTTATGTGACCTCTCAAGTAATCATTTTCTTTAAACTATGAGATTGGACAGAAGTATTTTTGATAAGATTAGAGGTTAGAATGGATTAAGTCGGATATTAAGTCGGACATCAGATAGAATTGTTTAAGGCTAGTTTTTTTCTTTTTATTTCAATATTATTTATTGAATGTTATAATAATGTAGTTTTAGAAAAATGACAACCTGCAGGATGGGCGACAACCTGTCGCGTCGGACAAGGTAGTTGGAATAAAACCCACAACTGAAGTTTGACAGGCCTTTATTGCCTACCATTGGTCTACAAGAAGTGCATGTTTAGTAGAAACCAGTTTTATTATATTAAGCAGTATGATATATGAAGTGTAAGTCCATTTTAGGAACCATATATGATAAATCTCACTATAGATGGACTGATGTATATTTGATAACTTTTGCTAACCTTTTGTTTGAGACAGATGGAATGACCCATTATTCTATCACCTGATCTACAAACACTTCACGAATGACAATTTAAACTTCATTTCTTTAATAAATGATGTGGAAATTGTCCAAGGAAAAACCAACGGTGATACTGTACCAAAATCACGAAAGTATTTCTTCAAATTCCAATTTCATTAAAATTAGGGAAATGATCTTGAAACCCAAAAATGCTGTCATAGTGACCTTATATCCGATAAATCAGATGGTACCTTAGATCCTCACAAATCTATGGCTTTGTGATTGTTGGGTTTTTCATAGCCATGTCCTCTACCACTCTCCATCAGAACTTGATGGTTACATTTCTCTTCCATATCCATATTTTTACCTATGTTATCCTATTTGGAAACCGAGTGATTAGTTAATTTGGGTAACTGTTACGTTTCATACTATAGTTTCTAAAGATAATTTTTGGTATTCCTCTTTATGATGTGGGTTTCTATTAAAGAAAAATTCGAATAGTAAACCATTTATAACACCGAAGAATTTTGAGGGAGAAATTCATTTTAAGGGGGGTAGAATGTAACACCCCGAGATTTTATGAAAAATAATATTTTTAATTTTATTGATGTCTTGTGTTGTACGCTACACCAAAAGGAGCATTCACTACACACATCCTTGACTTGGCTTGCATTACATGCAATCACAACCTTCCACGATAGTGTGTGTTGTACGCAATACCGAGTTTCACTAAACAACGATTTGTTATATAAACTAGCAGTTATGAATAGTAATACCCACTTTTTAATATTTTATAAATTTTATCTTTCTAAATGGACTTTATTTTTGGATTTGTAATATCTAAATTATCCTAGGGTGAATTTTTGGTATTTTTCTGAACACATTAAATTTTTGATGAATAGTGAAAACACTAGGTTACTATTTAAAGACCGAAGTATTATTTAAATAATCATTTATTTTATTTAAATTTATTTTAGGTCAAAATTGATACATAATACCTATATATGTTCAATGTAATTCATTGGATTCATTTTATAATAATTTAACATATATAAATATTTTATTGAACATTTCACAGTCTTTTACCCCACCTCCTAGGAAAATTTTGAAATTCACATAAAACTTAATTTTACCACTTTTGTGAGTGGAATTTCAAAAATCCGAGATACATGGTTAATATCAAGAACTAAAATGTGGTTCAGTGAGATGAAAATAATTTTTTGTGAATAGTTACTTTTTACTTTTATTTACCACAGTTAAAAGTAAATAGGGTAATTAAGGGTAAAAATGATGTTATTATTACCCTAACACATGTTATAATTCTACTGTATAAGTGTAATTAGACCAAAAAAACCCTATGAATAAAATATGACCATTTAGGTCCACTTTTATTAGACTAGGACATTTATTATTAATTTATTTAAAGAAGGGTTAAAATAGTTGAAATCAATGTTTAATAACTAAATCATTTTTAACATAGGGTTATACATAAGATAAATTAGACTATAAATATTCATTAGAAATATAACAATATTTCCTACCTTATTTTATTTTATTTATAATTATTATACATTAAATAATTTATGATATTTATGACACAATGGTGATGCAGTAATTACCTAAAAAATGAAATATTAAAATAATTGATATTATAAATACCCAAATAAATTTAATTTGAGACTTTTTATATATTACACTAACATTATAGGTTAATATGACATGTTAGTATTTATTTAATTAACTTTTTGTCAACTAATTGTTCTGTTTTTAGTTTCACAAAAATCAATTACCAAATAGTGTCAAAATTGACATAAAATAGTTTTTAAGACAAATAATATATTATTAATTGTTATTATATTACTAAAAATATATGGTTCGGCCAAATGACATAGATAAGGATATATATATTAATAATGAACCACTTGGGGTTCGTTTGGCTAGTTATAGTATGTTTATTAACCATATAGTGTAAGAAAACAAGAAGACACAGTCAAAGTTAAATTATTTAACTTAGAGTTAAATCTAAATGATAATGTTAAAATTGTAACCAAAACCTGTCTAAAACATATTTTTTTAGATTATTTAGACCCATACCTACTTTATATTAAAAAAAATCAATTTGGAGCTATTATAAACCGAATATGACTTTATTATAAAATAATATTTGAGTTTTTCCAAAGGTGCCCCTCTCCTCCCTTATAAAAAGGGCACCCCTTCCCTCTTCTCTTCACACCCTCTTGAGCATTGAATCTCGGCCAACCCCTGACCATATATCTTCTCCACTTCCCTATCAACATTATGGAGGTTCTGGTCTTCTCAAAAGACCAACTCTACTTCCATAAGAGGAAACTTAAAGGAGGTGCGTCGAAGAAGAGGTAATCTCTTTTTCCGATTCTCTCAAGTTTCTTTCTTCTTCTACTAATTCTTCTTCTTTAGTTGTCTCATTATAATGTAATAACATCAGTATTACTTATATGTTGATATGTTATTATAAATATGAAACAACATTATTTCACCTTCTATCAATCCCATGGAAAACGATATCACTGCACGTGCGTACATACGGAATACCATCTCTACACCGTGGTGTAATCTATTTTTGACCACCACCTTACATGGATGGGTAAAATGGTGTAAATAAATATTTATATTAGATTATTGTAAATTGATATTTATTCTGAAATATTATACATATGCTTCAATACAATTTAACGATCATGGAAATGATAACATCGCTCGTGCGTACATACGGACTACCGTCTCTACGACGCGATGAGATTCATTCTTCATGATTACCATTGAAAATTATTATAAAGTATATATAATGAATAATAATGAAATATATTACTTCATAAAGCTACTTTATTTATGTATAAATATATATATATATATATGTCATCTACTTACATCCATTAAAGTCAATAATGAAAGGAAAACATCGTTCATGCGTACGTATGGCCTACCGTCTCCATGAACGGTGTGTTTCATTGAATTTATCAATCTATTATATATATATATATACTGAATATATATGATATATAAATCATTTTTACATTCTGTAATTATGTAAATAATTATATAAGTAATAATAATATCAAGAACAATAAGTCCAAACACGTATGATAAATGAAACAATTTTACCCAAAACGCTACTTTAACATGGAATTAACAAATGAACAGGTAATATAAATACCTAAGTGAACCATATATGATATAATAACAATGAATATGATTCTTTAAAAAGTAAATGTAATTATTTAAATCATTATACAGGAGGTTCAGATACATACGAAGCATTTCAGACTTAAGGTAAGGGATAATTTTGCAAATCTGATTTTTATTCGAGATTGCTTATACGTAACTATTTACTGGGGTTATTGTTATCATCCATTTTCATGATTTCTAAAAATGTTTTCAGGTATGTTTAAAGTCCTTTTTTCCCATTTTTTTTAAATTTACCACATGTTATGAAAGGAATCATACTTTTTTTACCACATGATGAACTTTTTGACTTCTCCGACAAAAGTACAAGGAGAATGTTATTTTTAACATATATGGCATGAACAAATTTTTCTCATTCCATAACGCCTAATTTTCATGATGCTTCTTATACAATATTGCATGATTATTTTCAACAAAACCCTTTTCTTTTAAAATTTCATGGCATTTTTTGAAAAGAAAATTATTTTGAAGAAGAAAGGATATTTTCCTCAAAAATTTATTTCAAGTGTTTTATAAAAACTATTTTCCATATAAAAAGAAATTATTTAATATGTTTAGGTTTCAAGTATAATTTTTCCATAATTTACATGGTTTGATTCTTAATATGATAAAATTATACCATTTTTATGGATTATTTTATAATGACGTGATTTTAAGAATCCCATTCTATTACATGGGCTATGCTATGATGTATGATTCATGATTCTGTGGCACACTAAATAATGATTTCATTATGAGATGGGTGAGACCTATATCTCCCTCCAATGAATTGGGTAAACATTTATATCTCATGAGTTAGACATGGCTAGAACGGTATGTTAATCTGGTTCAGTAATACAGGACTGGAACGGGGAGTGAACTCAATTCTGAAAGGGACTTTGTCCACTAGGATGGTCTTGGCATCAATGCCTTGGCTACTATGGAAATCATAACATGTTCTTAATGGATTCCACAATTACATGTTTTATTACCATGCTATTTTTTGGGACTAATGTTCCAATATGATCTATGCCTTATGTACTTCTATGATTTATGTCTTTGCTCAAGATTTGGATGTTTTGATTTTATGTTCATGTTTTTGCATTAAAATGGTTATGGATTGTTTTATGTTCAATATGTTTACCATTACTGAAAATTTGATCTAACCCCTTATATATTTTCCTTTCCCCAGGATTTAAATGATGTTTTTAGGTAAGAAAGAAAAAGGGTAAGATCTTTATGGGAGATGTTGAAGATCTTTCACCATGATTAGAATATTATTTTCCGAGTTTCCAAAGACACTAAACTCTTATGGCCCTTGTGTGTCTATTTTCGTTATGTATCATGTATTCCACAAAATTAATGTAATGTTCATGTACATCAATCTTTAGGTCTCTACATTCAATCTTGCAGGAACCTTAACGAGATCCTGTTATACATCTGTGAGAGTAGGAGGAGCACCCAAGTGCACAAACTACTTCTTGTGGCCTCTTGTTTGGACATCTATGTGATCGTTTTCACTCAATATCAGGTTATTTTGTGTATTTAAACATCTTATATTCCTAATTGTTATAACACCATTCATAAGTATGTACATTATTATAGAGATGTTCAATTAGAAACAATGACAAATTTTTTTGATGACCTCAAAACTCTAAGGATGCATGGAGTTTCAGGGAAGATGAGGTAGCCTCTTGAGTTCAATTTTGTCAGATGAATACCAATTATCTCCCATTTAATTAATGTAAACATTCATGATGTAGTATCTAGCCAGTCTGTACCATTGGGGCATGGGGGTTTTTTCTACACATATTATGGGTTTATAAAAGTCTTCTTCCACCATTTCATTGTCCAAGGTACTCCTAATGAAGATGAGCATTAGTCTGTTATTTATGAATTCAAGTATGTATTACACCACAATTGGTCACCCATGTTGATTGAAACAGACTCCCAAATAGATGTTATTGAATTGAGATCATGAAAAAGTGATGTTCCATAGAGACTCATCCAAAACTAGATTTCATGTTTCAATCATATCAAAAACCTTCAAATATTTATATGACAAATTTTCATTGAAGCTAATATTGTCACTTATGCTCTCTCTAAGGAAGAAATTGTAGACATGAGAACCATGTTTTATTATAGGATACCTTATTTTTCTTTTAGTATGGTGGATTGTTTCATTAGGGTTGTGATACACTCGTTCTTTTCTATTACCCCTTATCATTCCTTATATTTCTGTACATTATGTTTTATTTATGAATATTAGGGATGGATTTCTCAGAACCTAGATATTAGTGGAATGAAAATTACTAACTAACATTTAAAAATTTATGGTTCATAAAAATATAAAATGAATTAATGTGTTATAAATTGTTTAAAATCTAAAATTAGAAAAATTGATTATAAAAAATAAATATTATTATTTTTAAGTGTCCGAAATATTTTATCCATAATTAACATATATAAAAAATTAGCTAATTATTATAAGGAAATATAGATTTTATATATTCAATAAAATATTTTTTATTTTCAACCAATTTATTTTATTAGAAAAATATAAGAGAACCCCCAATTACACACATAAAAACTAATTTTTTTATTAAGTCTTTTTTATCATTATTTAATGGAAAACCTATTTTAAATATTTATTTTTGGAACATTTATAAATAAAATATTATAAAATAAAGATCAATTTTAATTAAAAATGTGAAAAGTATGTTATTGGGTATTTTTTATATTTTTATTAGAAATATCTTTTTTTGTTAAATATTGAAAAAATACAGAAATTTAGTTAAAAACTGCCTTTTACTGTAAAAAAGTATTAATGACAAATTATATATTTTTTATAATGAAATATTAATTAAATAAAAATTTTATAATAAAATTTAATTTTTTATGTTCAATTTCACTTTTAAATTTAATATAAAAACGTAATAAACTTTTGAACATTTTTCTACAGAAACTTGTTAATTTGACTATATGCTAGATTAGAATTTTTCTTAATTTTTCCACTTATTTGATTTGATTTTTGAAAAATAGACATATTCAATAATAATTGGGATGATATTTTTAGTCTCATAATATAAAACAAATATATTTCCATAATCAATAGTGAATGTGATTAAAATATATTACAGTGATTTAGGTGTAATTACACTAAAAAGGGACTAAAACCTAAATTTAAGGGCTCAAACGTCCTAAAAACATTTCCAACACACATTTTCTGGACACATTTCGGCCAATAATTTTATATTCAGGGGTTATTTTTTGATTGTATGACTTTGGTTATATATGAATGTGTGTGCACAAGAGTTTTTTCCAAAAAATCCGTGTGAGTCATTTTCCTTCACTATAAATGTCCAACACTTATCACACATCATGGTACCTATAAAACCTCAAAGGATTAGACATGCTCTCCAAAAAAGTCCAAAAAATCCCACCCATAAATTTTTGTGCCTCACATTGTGCATAAATCCTTCCATGGAATCTATTTGTATTAATCCAAATGCAGTTACCTGATTATGAGGCAACAACTTCTCTCAATCATTTTAATTTCATTTTCATTCACTACCCATAAAATATATATATTCAATTATTATATAAAAAGTATCCTAAATATACTTTGGTGTTTTATTTATTGTTTTATAAAAAAAATTAAAAACTCATTCATCTAATAGATAATGAGCATACTATTTTTATGTACGGAAAACTATTGTCTAAAATGCGATGATTGTTCATTTTTCGTTTACTACTTTCATGGAAGAAATTATGATTGATAATTTTTTATATATTTCAAATATATTATTTTTTATTTATTTCATCTTCTAAACTTATTTTACCACACATTCCCTAACAAATTTTCACTTTGTTCTGAAATGGTTACATTATTTGGGGTAGTGTGGACTAACTCCTCTTCGAAGTGATGTGATACTTTGACGTTATACCTAGAACATAAAAATGAATATCTTGTTAAAATAATATGCAATATAAACAAAAAATATTTTATATTCTTGATAAAATTACATATTTTGAAATATAATGTATCAATTTATTTAATACCCTTTCACACATTTAAAAATGACAATGTCATTCGTGGACATGTTGACTACCACATCATTGACATGATGTGATTTCTTTTAAATCACAATAATTGAATATATATATATATATATATATATAATTAACAATATATTAAAAATATAATTACCATTATGGAATGATATAATGTAACATACCTTCGTTCTAAAATTATCATTGAAAATTTACAATGTTATTCAATGTTACATATGACATACTGTCTCAATGATTTTAACGTTTGTTTATTTTTTCATAACCATCATTCATGAATGATGTTGAATTTATAATTTATTTTTAAATATGATAATTACTTCATTATTATTATTTTTATTTGTTTATATAATGACTAATTTGTCTATAATTGACCTAATAAAGTTTATTTTGACACATGAAATGGATTTGGATAAAAACCCGACGTAAATTTAATTGATTAAGTAGTTGTATAAAACATAGTAATAAGTGAAATAAAAGTAATGATATAAATGAAAAATGTTATCAATAACGTATTAAATTAACATTTATTTATTATATAGGAATTTAAATTATGCTTACTCGAAAGGAAACACAAGGTAATGGATTTTCATCTAACATAATACATCCTTCAGAAAAAGTTCATGTTCACCACTTACATATTATATGTGGAGTATCTATTGCCCCTTTTATTATATTATATCATTAATTCCATTATATAAAAAGTAAATTGTACTTTAAATTAATGTTATTACATCATGATGATTAATATTTTTATTGTTTCAATGTGTTATGGGACAATTTTAAATGTTTATATTTTATATTCAACAATAATAACATTAATGATTTGGAAAGGAAGAATTTACCATTTTTTGTCTTTTATAAATGTTTTAGTGGGAATATTATTGTCACCTTCTAAATAATGTAATTTTATATCTTTTTTACCATTAAAATAGAATTTTATTTTTAACTCAAACAAAATGTATGTATTTACCCACAAACATTTCTTCAAGACATCCATTTGCACGTTTAAATGGATTATTTTTAATTGAATTTTTTTAAAAAATAAAATTTCAAGGGAATTTCATTCAATGGTCTTAAAAAACGTGTATATATTCCTCAAAAATGTTTTTATAATATTTTTTTATAATATATCTACTCATCAATGAAAAAAGTTTTATTTTACTCTACTTGTGGAATGTTGTGTTGATATAGTCCTTAATATTTCTCTAGCTGGATTATAATTGATTCTTATGGATAATACTCACATTAACTTCCTTGATTAAATCAAGTACCATTTAATTATTTAATTTCCTTTTATTATTTGACATTTTATTTCTATTAAATTATTATTTTTTCATTTATTGTGGATATTATTACTGTTTTAGCATTATACCATATTAAATATGGTTTCTACATTAATAGTAATTTGATTAATTGAGGAATTCATTGTAAATATGTATCTTTTATTCAATACATATATTTGATGAGGGATATTGTTTAGAAATTAAATTGATTACATGATTTCAAAATTATGTAGGCGTGAAATAAATGGTTTGTCAAAGCCTTCATATAGTTTCTCAATGCATCGATAGGTTTTCGTAAGAAAAAAAGGTTCATTAAATTAATTGGGGTTCTATATATAGTTTTAAACTATCTAGAGGACGAATCTTGACAGTAGTGGTTTTCATGTTCCTAATCCATGATGTCTAAAAAATAATATTTTATCTCATTTCTATTAACAATTTATTATACATCATGTTTTAACATGATAAAATATTTGGTTTCATTTCATTCATCATTTATTTAATTAATTCCTTTTCATTATAGTTTCTTATCACTCTATATTTACTTTTTCTTATCTAGATATTCGAATGGAATATGATTTCATTTATTACCTTTTCTTAGATATGATAATTTTTGTTTATAGATGTCATATCATGTGTGTTCCTTTATTTTACATGATATAATATTTATTCTATTTAATTAATTATTTCATCCACAACAATTATCCCTTATAGAGCATTTAAAATCACCCTTATTTTGTTTCTTTCCACATGAATCCAAGAAGCATAATATGAATGATATGCATAGATTTAGTATATAAAATAAATTTATCTTTGAAGTTATTTATTGTGAAAGAAGAAAATAATTATGTTATAATTAGATTATTACTTTTTTAAATAACACTAATTTATGTATATGGTTTACCAATACTACAAAATTGATCATCCCTTCAGGGAATGATTCCTTCTAATCATGACAATATAATTGATAGCAGGCACCAATTCTGAGAAATCTGGGGTATGTTTATTATAGTCGGTATAAAAGGATGTTTAGTAGCAACCTTGAGAACAATATTTATGAAAACTGAGATTATGGGATATAACCATAAGGTATAATTTGAGAATACGTAACTTAGAACACCATATAATTTTGGTAATGTTTTGATTATGTTGTTATTCTAAAAATTCATCCTTTTCGAGATCCTACAATTGTAAATGGTTCTAGTAAATATGTACCTAGAAGAAACAACTCCATCAAGGTGATCCGAACCTAACTTGAGGTAACCTTGTACACTACAATTGGCCTTACTACGCACAAGTATTGACACTCTTGTGGGATATTCTTTGGATCATCTGTTTTTTCTTTACATACATTTTTTAAAGATTTTAATAGTTAAATAAGTTGAATATCCTTGTATAAACCTACAGTGATTTATATTAAATATTAGGTTTCCTGAATTACTAATCCTATAAATGATATTATTGGAAAATCATTGACCATGGAAGGATCTATGTGGAAAATAAATTGATGATGCATTTATGTAGAGAGGTTGTATTTAAAACCTTAGTTAAAAGGATATTTTGATCTTTACCTTACTTCAAAGATGTCGATTAATTTTTTTTGAAATTATGTAAATGAGATTTTAAAAAAGGACAACGCATATATTCGGTGAAGACCTATCATTTCGAAAAATTCCACAAGTCCTAAATCCATGACCGAAGGATAATTTGGGTTTTACAAGAACCATTGACCAAGTTAATTTCCTAGTTAATTTTCTACTATGTTTACTTATAAAATATTAGAAATAAATATTAATGATGAAATATTTTTATAACCTTATAATATTTAATATTAATTTATAAACCATATTTTTTTATGATAGTGAATGTCAAATTGTTAGAATTATCATTCATTTATTGGCCTTAAGATTAATTTTAATCTTCTTTTAGTGCTTTAGGCAGAAATATTAAATTATTAGTCGTTAATATTACGTGCAAGGTAATAAATTAGAATTTGATCAAAGGAAAACGAAAAGGAATAATTGATTATATAATATTTAAACCTATCATATAATAATATTTCCTTTTATTCTTGGTCAGTAAGAAATTACCAATTGTTACGAAAATGACCTCAAAATAAAAAATTTCCAGATACCGTAATTTTATTGAACCAATTTTCATATAAATCAAATCTTTTTTAAGTATTTGAATCCCTAAACTATACATTTATAATTAAATTGTTTTTTATGGATGACCACGTTCAATCCATATAAATATTTAGACTTTCCCTCATTGTATATTTTTTAAATTTCTAATACTGTTCTTCTTCTTAGAGACCTAGTTACGTGGTAGTCTATATGAACTTGTAAATTCCCGTCTATATTTTATAGAGGATTAATTATAAACCATTCTTAAAGATGTGGTCTTTCAAAAATATGTTGTATCAAATAATCCTCTACCATTATTGAGTTTTAATTGTGAAGACACAATTTAAATATGTTCGGGGGGGGATGTGATGCCCTAACAATCCATTGTAAGATCCTTTTATTCAATAGTGTGTATGAAACGTGACCACAATTTCATAATGTTACATAATATATGGAAAATTTTAAAAAAAATTATTTTTTAAAATAGATTCTATATATTTCAATGAATTCATCACTGATTTATCTTATGTCACATTTGAGAAAGACTTTCCTCGGTAGCTTTTGTTTCATGCAAGTTGAAGTTAAACCAAAAAAAAATATAATTTTGAATATATTATTATATAAATATATGTTATTCTAGAAGTTATTAATATAATTAAACAACCCATGGATATTTATTGTCTATATTAATATGAAATTAATTCATAGGAAAAAAATTATTGGAAAATGAAAATATGTAACAATTGTATATAAGATGATATAAATTTTTTTATATTCTCCCAAAAGAGTTTTTTCATAATAAAATTAATTAAACAAGGTTGTTTTAATTTTTTAGGAGAAATATATGTTATATATAAAATAATATATTTATTTATACTCATTCAATTTATTTTATAAGTATATGATATGAATAAATCCATTTAAAAAAACGAATATTTTTGTGAAGGCATTTTCCACCATTTAATTGAGAACATATTTAAATATTTATTTTGAAACATTCATAAATAAAATTTTATAATATTAAACTTATTTTATAATTATAAATGTGAAAATTATATTAGGGTGAATATTTTGTATACTAATGAGGAACATCTTTTTTGATGAATAGTGACAAATAATGCATTTTATTTAAAAATTATCTTTTTGTTTAAATAATTATTAATGTTAAATTATAATTTAAATATGTTATAAATTCATGTTAAATTATTTAAATATTTAATTTTAAATTTATTTTATTATAATTAGTTTAAAATAAAAATTAAATATAAAAACATAACAATCTTAGAAACATTTTTGTATTGAAACTATCTAATTCTTTCATCTTTGAGATTAACATTAATATTTATTTTTATACTTATGTGAATAGAATTTTGAGAATGGGAAACATACCATTTTAATCATTATTTTATTTTTATTTTAATAAAAAAAAATTACCACATTTATTAGTGAATGTGATTAAAATAAATTATATTTATTTTGGGGTAATTAATGAAAAAGATAATAAACCCTAAATTTTATGGCATAAATGACCATGCCAGTTTTCCAAAACCAATTTTCTATAAATTTTTTCTGAGATTAGTTTTCAATTAATTAGTTGTTTGGTTCATTGTTAATTTTTATATGTATGATCTTGTGTACACTAAATGTGTTTCCAAATATTCAAAGAGATTCATTTTCCTTCTCTAGAAAATTCCACGAACTCTACCACTTATTTACCCATATCAAAAAATATAGTTTTGACCATGATCTACCCAAATATTCTCCCAAAACTCCCCCCAAAAACTGTGATACCTCACTTATTGCAGAAGTATGTCTATGTAAACCTATGGGTGCCAACCAAAAGTAGTTACTAGATTAAGAGGTCACATCTTCTCTAATGATTCATAATTTCAATTCCATTCTACACCACATCAAAAATAAGTATTCCATTCTAACATAAAAAAGTATACTAAATATACAAGTATTTTTTATGTAATGGTTTTTATCTTATATTACAAACAACTCCTTCTAATAGGTAATGAACGTACTATATCAATGTATGGTGAAAAACTACGTCATAAAATAATGATTGTTTATATTTTCATTTACAATGTTTCATGGTGGCCATTATTTTTGAAATTTTTATATATATATTAAATGATATATATTATGTATTTAATATTATTCAATTATTTTTACACAAATTACCTTATAATTTCAACTTTTTGCAAAAAAATATAACCATGTTTGTGGAAGTGTGGACTACCACCTCTTCAAATTGATGTGATCTACTCACGCTATACACAGAACATATATAACATGGTTTTAATAAAAAATATGTAATATAAATGAAACATATATAATACTAATGAAATTATTACCTTTATTTAAATACAATATAGTAATAATTTATTAACCATTCAAACACTTAAAAAGTGATAATTTCATTCATGGATGTGTGGACTACCACCTCCTCGACAGGATGTGATTTCATATTCATAAATATATATATATATATATATATATATATATTTATATGCAACTAAATAAATTTATTTTATAAAATAACAAAAATTCTGGAATAATATAATTTTACTTGCCTTATTTCAAAAAAGAACATTGAAAAATTAAAGCGGTACACATGCGTACGTATGACCTATCGTCTCAATGATTGTAAGATTTGTTCATTTTTTCATAACCATCATTCATGAATGGTTTTAAAAGTTTAATTGATGTTTAAATATGATAATTCATTCAATTTTATTATTTTATATATGTTTATATAATGGCCAATTTGTCTATAATTTACCTAATAAATTCATTTTTGTCACATGAACTTAATTTTGTAAAAACACCTAATGTAAAGTTTATTGATTAAGTAGTTATATAAAATATAGTAATAAGTTAAATAAAATTAATGTTAATCTGAAAAAAGGTTTTTATTATAGTATAAAATTAAAATAATTCTATTATACAATAATTTAAAGGATGTTCAATCGAAAGGAATCACAAGGGAAATGATTCTCATGTCCCTTTCTATATTCATGAGATAAATGTATTATTCAGCACATACATTTTTTTGTGTGGTGTATCAATTGCCCCTTTTGTTTTATTATATAATTAATCCAATTACCTTAGATTTATATTTATCTTTAATTTGAATTTATTACATCAAGATAATTATGATTTAATATGTATCAAAGTAGTATGGGACACTTTAGAATGTTAAAATATTATTTTCTTCACTAATAAAATTAATGATCTTACAATGGTATTTACATTCACAAAAATTATATTATATTTTTTCAATAAAACACTTTCATGTTAATATAATATTTTAATTCATTACTTTTTCTTGTATTAGTACAATTTTTCCACTCATTCGTTATCAATGTTTTTTAAAGTGTTTTTACAAAAACCTAGCTTCATTTATCTATATAGTTAGAGAACATGTATCCTTTATAAACCATGTTTTAATAAAATGTATTCATAAATGTTATCAAAATAATTTTGAATATAACTTCTACCCATTTTTATTTTACGATTATTTCAAAATGAATCATCATTTTGCATTACAAATAACGCATTTTTATATCATTTTTACTGTGCAAAGGGAATATTCTTTTTACCTTGAATGACATACACAGATTTACTAGACTCAATTTATTCAAAAAAACACTGTATGATTAAAATGTCTATGTTTAAAGAAAAATTTTTCAATATAAATTTTAGAACAAAATATTTTTCTAAAAAAATGGATATATTCTTCAATAATGATTTTAATAGTTCTATTTATAATATTTTCACTCATTAATGACAATAACTATTTATTTTACTGCAACATAGAGAGTTTGTATCATTTACAACCATAATCATTCTCTTGATTGTTTATAATTTTTTTTTCATTGATAGTAAACACAATCACATCTTGGATTCGTTTATGTTCCCATGAATTATTCAAATTACTAAGATCATTTATCATTGAATTTCCCCTAAATTATCGATTTCATTTATCCTAGATATTATTATTTCCTAAACAATATAACATTATTCATTTTATTTCTACATTAATAGTTATTTTACTAACTAGGAAATTACTTATAAATCCATATCTTTTATTCTATATAGATATTTTACAAGTCATATAGTTTTGTTATTAAATTGAATTCTCGATTTATAGAATTATTTGGACTTCCAATGATGGGTTGGGCCTAGACTTTAAATAGCTCATCAAAGCATTTATTCATTATCCTGATACAAATAAGTTGATCAAATTAAATGAATTTCACTCAATATATTTAAGTAATATAGAGGATAGATCTTGATTATAGAGGTTTTCATGTGCCTAAGACAAGATGTCCAAAATAATAATTTCCATAATTTTTATTTATTATTTATTATCGATGATATTTTAACATGATAAAATATGTGGATGCATTTAATTATCATTTTATTGAATAAATGTCTTGTGTTTTCAGCTTCTTACTTTACCATATTTATTTTTCCTTACATAGTTATTTGAATTTCTTATGCTCTCATTTAATACCTTTCCATATTAACAATCTTTAATTTTTATTGATTACATGAAATGTGTGTTAATTTATTTACTATGTATTAATTATAATTATCGTTGATTCATTATTGGTTCTACTATGATGTTTTATTACTAATAATTTGATCTCAACCTTATTTTTATTCATTCCCCTAGAATCCATTAAGTGTATTATAAATGATATGCAATGATATCTTAGATGTAATAATGTTATCCTAAAATTTATTTATTCAGAATGAGGAAAAACATTTTGTTGTAATTAGTTTGTTATTTTGTAATATCAGAGTGATTTATGTATCTACTTTACAAAGAATACTAAACTGATCTATCCATCGAGGCTTCATTCCTTATAATCAAACTAGTGTAATTGATTTCCGACCTTGTCTCTAGTTTATGTAATGTTTTTCAATTACCATTTGGGTCAAAATAAAATTATCAACAACCATGGGAACTAGATTTATGGAAACACATATTATTAAACATAACAATAACGTATAATTTTTGGATATGCATAGAAGAACACAAAAGTATTTAGATAATTTATAGATTATTTTGGTCATCTTAGAAATACATCACTTCCTGGATAATAAAAATAGACATGATTTTTTTATAGATATAAATAGGAGTAAAAACTCTATCTAGGTGATTTGGGCCTGACTCAGGGTAACCTGGTACATGACTACATGCCTTACTATGCACTTTTTTAACACTCCTAAGGGATATTCTTAAGGAAATACACCATTTCGTTAAAAACCCGTTTTATGTATTTGAATAGATAATGAAATTGATTATCCTGGACTAATATTATGGGGTTTTAGATTCAATATATGTTGTTATGATTTATAAATCCATAAAATATATTATTGTTAAACCCAAGATAATATAATTAACTATGTGAAACATAAATGGATGAAATATTTATTTATTGAGGTTGTATAGATAACCACAGTTAAAATATTATTTATTGAATAAATTTATTATACAGATGTCTAGTAGATTTATTTTGGAAATTATGTTGATATGTTTTCCAAAAATGTGAAACTATATGTCGGGTGATGACCAATAATGTCTGTAAAGGCTATGGGTCTTGAACCCATGATTGAATGATGAAAATGGTCTTACTCCAAACACTAACCTTCATAATTATCTTGTTGATATTTCATTGATTTTATTCAAGAAATTTGATGAATAAATATTTATAATTAACCATAATTATAAATTTTGAAGTGTACATATTAATGGATGAAACATATTAGGTGTGGAATATAGGTAAAGTAAAATTGATAGAATTTTAAATCTTTTATAGGCCTTATGATCTGTTAGAAAATTATTTTACTACTTTATGAATAAAATAATGATTATTAATTTCTAGGAGTAACTAATGATTTAAAACCTAATCAAAGAACATCAAAAAGTTATAATTGTTCATATAAAAATGAATCCTATTAATTAATAATAATTCATTACATTCCTTTTCAGTAATATATTTACCCAACATAAGGAACATGACAATGAAATAAAATGTTCTCCTAGTACCTTAATTTCTATTAGACCAATGACCCTTTAAATTATATAAGACTTATGGCTTTGAGTAACTCAACTATTTATTGATCATTCACATGTTTTTTTATTAATGACCTAATTCACTCACTATAAATATTCACACTTGTCTTCCATGTATGTATCTCCACATTCACGTAATTCTTTCCAACATAGAAGCCATGTTACATGGCAGTACATGAGACATTTTTACTATCCATTATCTCTTTTATAGAGGTTGAATATTTAACCCTTCTAGAAATGTAGGATTTCAAACATAAGAACTATCATTAAATATATCACCATGTTATTGTGTAAATTATAAGTAATCAATTTAAATATAATGGGGAGAATGTGATGCCCCGAAAATTAAAGTTACAAACCTTTTATTCAATAGAGAATAAGATATGAAAAAATAAGAACATAAGGTACTATAATATCTGGACAATTTATAATATTTTCAATATTTACAATAAATTTTATATATTTCAACTCATTCATCACCGTTTTATCTTGCAATAAAATCTATAGTGACCTTTATTTATAGTTTGTTTTACACGATAGACCGAGTTTCACCAAATAACCATATATTATTTAAATATTAATATTTATTATAATATGAATTGAGATATAAATTATGTTAGTAGTTATAAATATTATTGATTGATGTATAAAAATTTATGTTTTATATAAATACATAATGAATTATTGGGTTACACAATAATTAGATAGAAAAATAAGATCCAATTTTATATAAAGAAGAAATATTTTTAATTTTATGATTCCTTATGAGTTATGTCTAGTTCAACATAATTAAATAAAATTATTTATAGTAATGGAATAATTAACTTTCTTTAAATATAATATATCATTTTCTTTATTACCCTTTACACACAAAAAAAGTAATAATGTCGTTCGTGGATGTATGTACCATCACGTCCTTGACATGTTGTGATTTCGTTTACTTCCCAATAATTATATATGTAATTATATATAAATAAATAAAATTGTATTTATAAAATTATGATCATTATTTAGGGATATAATGTTACATAACTTCTCTCCATGTTGTGCATTGATTAATGAAAATGTTACTCACGTGTATGTATAGCCTATCGTCTCCCTGATTGTAACATTAGTTCATTTTTAATAAACATAATTCATGAATGGTTTTAAAAGAATAATTTATGTTTATATATGATATTTATTTCATAATTATTATTTTTTAAATGTTTATATAATTAACACATTGGCATAATTGGGCTATTAATGTCGTTATTGACACATGAAACAAATATGGTAAAAACAACAAACGTAAAATTAATTAATTAAGTAATTGTATAGAACATAGTAATAATAGAAACAAAAGTAATGATTAAAATAAAAATGGTCCAAAACAGAGTATACAATTGGAATATGTTTACTATACATGATCTTAAATGATGTTCACTCATAAAGAAGTACAAGGTAATAGATTCTCATCTCACTGATTACATATTTGATACAGATATTATGTTCATCACATAAATATTTGTTTTGGTGTCTCTATAGACCCTTTTTTATATTATATCATTAATAACATTATCTAAAAGGTATATTAAACTTTCATTTAATTTTATTACTTAATGATAATTTTTTATTAAAATTTTTCAAAGAAGTTTGAGACATTTTGTAATGTCTAATTTTTATTTCCCAAATAATAACTCCAATGATCATTAAATGGTATTCACATTGTAGGAAATTATATTATCATTATTCAATAAAACACCTTAATTTATGTATCGTATAATAATTCATGACATTTTTTACATATTAGTACATTTTTTCACTATTTGGCACTCAATGTTTTAAAAAAATGTTTTATGAAAACCCAAACCCATATCCCTCATTTGTGAGAGAATCTATGATCTTCTAAAACCCATGGTTTAATTAAATGTTTAAAAAAATGTATTTTAAATGATATGGTAAATTCATTTTTATACTTTTATCTTTTACTATAGTCTGAGAAGGATTATTCTTGTCATATTATAAATAAGGAATTTTTCTATACATTTTGATCATGAAAAAGGAATGATATTTTTACCTCATACAACATGTATAGATTTACCTGTTGTATTTTCTTAGAAAAGTACTTTTCATGTTGAAATGTTGAAATGTTTATGTTTTTTTTCAAAATAAATTTTCAAATAAATTGTTTTTCAAATTTAATTAATAAAATGATACAATCCTCTAACAACCCCTTAGTTTTCTTTACTTGGGAATTTTTTTGTTGAAATCTACCTTAATATTTTTTGGATAGTTTATAATTTATTTTTCCATCGATATTATTTAAATTATTTCCTTTGATTAATTTATGTCCAAATGAATTATTCAATTTCTTATCTTCATTTTACATTGAATTTTCCATATATTAACAATTTCATTTATAATGGATATTACTCATTCCTAAAAAATATACCATTTTACATATGATGTCTATGTTAATATGTACTTGATTAATAAAGGAATTATTGATAAATATGTATCTTTTATGAAATATAGATAATTGAAATGGTATATTGTTTAATAATTGAATTTATTAATCAATATAAATAATTATATGGACATGCAAAGATGGGTGGAGCCTAGACTTTATATAGCTAATCCATACATCGATTGGTACACATGAGAATAATAATTTGTGAAAATTAAATAATTATCTACATGCAGTTTTCCATATTCCAAAATACGGTTGTTGATAGTTGAGGTTTTCATGTGCATATGACATGATATCCATTAATTAATCATTCCTTAATTTTGATTCATTACTTTTTTCCACGAAAGTTTCACATGATATAATATATGGGTGCATTTTATCATATTTTTATTGAGTAAATGTTATTTGTTTTTAGTTTATTATCCTATCATATTTATTTTTATTTAGATAGTTATTTGATAAGAATGTAATTTAAATTAATACATTTTCATATTAATTATAATTTTAGTTTAGTAATTACATGGATCATGGGTTTAGTTATTTACCATTCCATGATTATTATTTTCATAGATTCACTATTTTTTCCACTATATTTATACATTAATAAGAATTAAATCACACCCTTATTATGTTTCATTCCCTAGGAATCCCAGAAGCATCAAATGAATTTTATAATGGGATTTACTATATGGAATTAAGTATCTTCGATGTTTTATATTTAGAAATAAGGAAATAATTATTTTATAGTTAATCTATTCATTTATAAAAAACGATAGATTTATATATCATGTTTACCAAAACTGTTAAATAGATTGAGAATTTGGGGATTGATTACTGGTAATTAGGATAATGTAATTGATAGTATATACTTGCTTCAGGATATCTGTGGTTGGGTCACAAGATTTGGTATCAAATAATATATAGTATCATCTTTGGGAAGTATACTAGGGAGAACACTGATTAGGGAACATAACCCTAAGGTGGAATTTGAGGATAAGTATTGAATAACACCATAGAATTTTATTAAAGTATGTATTTTGTGGTTCATCCTTGAAATAAAACGCTTTTAGGATACCACAAGAGGATGTGTTTCTTGAAAAAATGTACTTAGAACTAAAAAAAATGATATGGTCTTTCATTCCTAATTCGGGGTAACCTAGTACATGTAAATGGTCCTTATAGTGCATCTGGCTTAACACTCCCTAGCTATTTCCTGAGTAAAATCCAAATTTTATTTTAAAATCATTAAGAAGGATTTGAAATGATAAATTAAATGATTATTCTAGGTTAAACATATGGTGTTTTAGATTGATGACATGATGACATGATTTAAAAATCGTATAAATGATATTATGGGTAAACCCTAGGCAGAGGAAGGAGCTATGTGTAAAATATATGGATAATTTACTTATGTGTTGAGGTTTTATTGAAACCCATAACTAAATTCCATTTTACTGATTAAGATTATTTAATGGATTTCCATTAGATTTATTTGGGAGATTTGAATTATTATTTTGTAATAATTTACTACCTATATACCAAGTGAAAAAATAACAAGTCTCACTTGGCTACGATTCTTGATCTAATGAACAAATAATGATAAGGGTTTCATGCCAACCACTAACATAAAAAATGTCATGATTAATTTGTCATTTTTTTAAGTTAAGAAGTTTTTCAAATAAATATTTGGGATGATCCAATAGTATAACATATGATGATTAGATATTAATATATGAACTATATTGGTTTTGGAATATATTTAATGGACAATTGTTAAAAAAATTCTATTTTATAGGTCTTACAATAAATTAAAATTTTCTTTTAGTGCGTCAAGCATAAAAAATTATTTATTAGTAATTAATTTTTGGGAGTAATGGAATGAATAATATTATGATCAAATCACAAAAAATAAAAATTGTCTTCTAAAATTGAAACCAATCAAAGTCAAGTAATTACATTTATTCTTTGTAAATATAATAATAACCCAACATGAGGAAAAGGGCTTCAAAATAAAATATTGTCCTAATACCTTTTTTTTTGTTGAATTATTGGTCTTCTAAATCCTCACAGATTTATGGATTTGAGGGCCAATACTATTCATTTAACATTTATTTTTTTTATTAACGAACTAATTGAGTCCATATATATATTTAAAATTTTACTCCAAGTATGTATCTCTACAGTCCACCAATGTTCTCCAACATCGAGACATAGTTACACGGTAGTCCATGTGACCTTTTTATATTCAATTATAACTTTTATAAAGGATAACTTATGATCCATTGTCATGATTTGGTATATAAAACATAATATTTATAAAAACAATTAATCACATTGATCATGCTTAATTAGTTTGAATGAAATTTAAATAAATTTTCTAGATTATGATTCTTGGAAAATATAACGTAAGAATGTTTTATTTGATAGTATGTATGACATGCGAACCCTATCGAGTTTGGTAACGTAATATTCAAAAAAATTATAATATTTTCTATATTTAAAATATATTCTATATATTTCAATGTACGAAATTCCATTTTCGCTTCCATCACACGCAACAGTGACCTTCCTCAATAGCCGGTGTTACATAGAAGCCCTAGTTTTACAAAATAACAACATGTTATTAAAATATTATTATTTAATATAATTTTATATAAGCTAGTCTTTATATTAGTTGTGTTGAATTTTATTAACTAATTTATAAACATTTATTGTTTATATTAACATAAATTGAATTCATGGGTTAGAAATTAAATTTGAAGGAAATTGAAAACCAATTGAAAATAGAAAGAAATAATATTATATATATACCTCCAATGCTGTTTTGTAATAATAATCACAATAAAATAAAATTTTCCAATTAATATAATGAAATGTATATTATACATATATAATAATATATATTTTATAGTTTTCAAATATATTTTACGAGCATAAGATAATAATAAACCCAATTTTACACATAAAAACGTATATGTTTTATTATGGATTTTTAACATGTTTTTAATAGATTAGGTATTTCATGTATTAATATTTACACATTAATAAATTAAATTTCATAAAAAATAACTTCTCTTTTTATTTATAATTTTAAAAATTAGCATAGGGTAAATATTTCTATTTTTTTGAGAAATGACGTTTTTTGGTGAAAAGTGAACAATACTGCATTTTATTTAAAAATTGTATTTTCATTTAAATAATAATTAATGTGAAATTATATTTTTAACATATAATAAAGTCTTATTAGATAAATTAAAAATTATTAATATAAAATATTTTATTATAATTAATTATGATTTGACATTCAATATAAAAATTTAATAATCTATTGAAAATGTTTCTACAAAAACCACTTAATTCGTCAAACTATGAGATTAACATTAATCTTAATGTATCCAATTTTTTTAATTTATTTTATTATAAATTTACATAAAACATTTTAATCAGTATTATATTTTGAGTCTAATAATACATATTTAATTTTTGACTGAATTTTCCAGTAAATCTGATTGAAATTATTTATAGTGATTAGGGTGGAACTAGGCTAAAAAAAGCTCTAAACACTATTTTTAAGGGAAAAATATCCTATACACTTTTAAAACCCCTATTTATTATCAATATTGTGACCCATTAAAATTATACTCATGATTTGGTTTTGTTTTTGATATGTTCGTTTCAGTATGAACATGTGTACACCCAACCTGTTACCCAAAATTCAAAGTGATTTCTTTGCCTCTACTATAAAAGGCCACCACCCCCACATCATTGCACCTTTAATGAAAATTGGGTTCATACAATATCTACCATATTGTTTCTAAATATCCCTCCCATTTACCATGAATCCTCACATGGGTCATAAATCCTTCCAATGAATCCTTTTGGTGCAAATAAAATGTAGAAACCCGATTAAGATGTAATATATTCTCTCTTGTTTATTTATTTTATTTCAATTCTCCAACCCAAAATACCAGTATTCCATTATTTTATGAAGATAACATATTTTAAATGTAATAGTATTTTTTTCTTTAATGTTATTTAACTACACTTACACACAACTCCATCTAATTGGTAACGAACATACAATTACTGTGTACGGAGAACTACAATCTCATCCAACGATGAATGTTGATTTTCATTTACCAAATATAATGGTTGAAATAATGATGTAAGATCTATTTATATATTATATATAAGATATAAATTATTTATTTTAGATTCTATAATTATTTTACAACCCATTCTCGTATACTTTCCACTTTCATCAAAAACTATAACATCAATTGTGGAAGTGTGAACAACCACCTCTTCAAAGGGATGTGATACATTAATGTTATAATTGAAATATGTAAATAGTTTTTTTAATAAAAAAATGTAAAATAAATGAAATATATATAATATTAATGACATAATTACCTCTATGTAATTATAATATTTCATTTTCTTTATTACCCTTTTACAAACTTGAAATGTGATAATGTCATTCGTGGACATGTGGACTACCACCTCCTCAACATGATGTGATTTAATTTACCTCAGATGAATTATATATATAATTATATATGAATAAATAAAATGTTATTTACAAAATAATTATCATTCTATGATGATATAATTTAACTTACCTTCTTTCCAAATTGATCATTAAAAAATTACAATATTACTCAGGGGTACGTACATCCTACTGTCTCTGTGATTATAATATTGGTTCATTTTTCATAACCATCATTAATGAATGGTATTAAAAGTATAATTTATGTTTAAATATGATAATTAATTCACTATTATTATTATTTAGAGGTTTATTTAATGACCAAATTGGCTATAATTGATCTATTAATGTTTTTTTGGACACATGAAACAAATTTGGTAAATACACCCAACATAAGCATAATTAAATAAGTGTATGTATAAAACATATTAAAATGTTCAAAAAAAGTAATGATAAAAATTAATATGGTTCGGATGAATTTATATAATTTTTTATAGAAGTAGTTATAAGATGTTCACTCGAAATAAAATTGAAGGTAATATATTATCATCTCACATTTTACATATGTGAGATAAATGTTATGTTAACCACCTATATATTTATTGTATTGTATCTACTAAACCTTTTGTTATATTAAATCAATAATCCATTTATATTAATGGTATTTTAATCTTTCAATTTATGTTATAACTTCGTGATATTTTAGATTTAAAATGTTTAGAAGTGTTATGGGAAACTTAGAAATCATTAAATAATATATTCCCCAACAATAAAATTAATGTTCATTGATTGGTATTTCAATTTGAGGAATTTTTTTTACCATTGTTCAATAAAACCATTTTATTTTCCTTTACTATGGTAAATCAAGAAATTTATCATGTGTGAGTTCTATTTTTAACTCTTTGGTGCTCATAGTGTTTTAATAATGTTTTTATGAAAAGATCACACCATTTCTCTCTTTCTTCGGAGAACATTGATTCTTACAAAAACAATATTTTAATAAAAAAAATTAAAAATTGATTTATAAATTATTTTGTAAATAGATTTTTATGCTTTTTTTCTTTTACCATTGTTTTAAATGAAATATTATTGTTACATTCTGAAAATCTAGTTTCTATACTTTTTACCATACAAAAGAATATTATTTTTTACCTTGTACGACATGTACATTTTTAACTATTGAGATTTCTTCGAATCAGAATTTTATTGATTAAAAGATTTATTTTTAATTAAAAAGATTTTTAAATAAATTTTTAATGAAAATTTTTAGAATCTTTTTTTTTTCAAAAAAAAATGATATTTTCTTCAATAAAATATATAAATGTTCTTTTTATAATATTTCCATTAATTAATGAAAACCCCATTTATTTTACTCCACTTGGAAAATGATGAGTTGAATCCATCGTCAATCATTCTCTAGATGGTTTATAATTTATTTTCCATGGAACATATTCACATTCACTTCTTTAATTTTTCTTTGTCCACTAAAAGTATAAAACTTACTATGATCATTTGAAATTGAATTTCCCTAAAATTTTCCATTTCATTTATCCTGGAAATTACTATTTCCTAAACCATATGTTGTTTTACATACAATTTCAATAATAATAGAAATATTATTAACTAATGATTTATTATTGAATCTATTTAGTTTATTAAATATGGATATTTGATAAGTAATAGTGTTTAATAATTAAATAAATTTGTCAATTTGAAGAATTATTTGTACATGCAAGGAAGGGAGGAGTCTTGACAATATATAGCACCTTGATACATCGATAGGTTCCCATGGAACAAATAAATTATGAAAATTAGATGGTTTTGTATAAATTTCTTTAAAATATCTATAGAATGTATTTAGACATTAGAGGTTTTTATTTTCCTGAGACATGAAATACAATAATAATTCATTTCCTTCAATTTGATTTATTATTTATTAACTTTTATATTTTCACATAATAAAATCAATGCATGGATTTCATTCATTTTATAGTGATTAAATTTCATGGGTTCCCTTTTTTGTATATCTCCATTTTTATTTTTCATTATCTAGTTATTTTAATAGTTTGTGATTTCATTTATTACCTTTCTATACAAATTAGTATTTCAGTTCATTGATTACATGGAATTGGTGGTCTATTATTTACCCTATAATAAAATCATTCACGTTTATTCATTATTTAATCTATTATACTTTTCCCTTACTGAGCATTTTATCTCACCCTTATTATGTTTTACCTATGAATCCCATAAATATACATTGAATGGTACATAAGAGTTTTCCAAATTGAATAATATTATTGTCGATGTTTTTTATTTATTAATAATAAACCAATTGTGTTGTAATTTTTGTATTCTTTTTTATTTCTAGACTGATTTAAGAATATGTTTTACCAAGAATTCTATCTTCATCGGTCCTTTAGAGATTAATTCATTTAAGTAATTCTAATGTAATATATAAAAATCCCTATATCTAGGTTACCTAGGGTTTGGTCACTACTTTTTGTATCAATGGATGTTTAGAAGAATCCTTGAGAATAAGATTTATGAAAGCAGTTATTAGGTAACATAACCCTAAAGTAGAATATGAAGATATGTATAGTATAACACCTTATAATTTTGGTAAATTATAAATTAAGTGGTTCTTCCTTGATATATATTCCTATCAAGATGTTATAAGTGAATGTTGTTCCAGAACATATATACCTTCGGGTAACAACCCTGACATGGTGTTTTAGGCCTTACTCGAGGTTACTTGGTACATGTAAATAAGCCTTACATTTTAAAAAATCTAACAATCTCTGGGAATATTCATATGATAATCCATCTTTTCATTACAATCAATTATGATGGATTCGAATAGATAATAAAGATGAATATCCTTTGCTATGCATAAGGTGTTCTATATTGAAGATAAGGTGTCTTGATATATAAATCCTATAAATGATATTATGTTTAATCCCTCGAACAAGGGAGTTTGAATATATAAAATAAATGGATGATGAGTTTATATATTGAGGTTGTACTGAAAACCATAGTTAAAAGGATTATTAGTGATTAACCTAATTTCAATAATTTATATTATATTTATTCAAGAAATTATGTTAATATCATTTTGGAAAATGAATGATTGTATGCCTAGTGAAAATCTATCATGTCCCGCAAGGATATGGGTCTAGAAGCCTTGACCGAATGACGATAATAGTTTAACACTATCCACTGGGCTATGAAATTTCTTTTTTAAATTTACATTGTATTTATTTAACCAATTTGACGAATAAATATTAATAATGGACCAATAGTATAATTTTTTAGTATCAGGTATTAATATATAAACTATATTTGTTTTTGAAAAATTTATGAGGAAAATTTTTAAAATTTTCACACATTTATATTCCTTATAATTCTTCAAAAATATCATTTATTTCTTCAGCTGTAAAAAATTAATATTTAGTAACTAATTTCTAGGAGTAAAGGAATAAATTATAATTTAATCAAAGAACAACCAAATGATAAAATTACTTATTTTAAATTTAATCCTATCATGTATGAATATTTCCTTATATTCTTGGTTAGTAAACTATTTTTCCATCATTAGGAAGATGTGTTGGAAATAAAATGTTTTCGTAATACCTTAATTGTTATTGAACCAATAGTCTTATAAACCCAATCAAATTTATGGATTTGATGCTCTCAAAATTCCATTGATCATTCAAATTTTTCTTATTGATGACTACATTAACTCCCACTAAATATTTATGTTGTTACTCCATGTACATTTTGCTATAAGCTACTAATGTTCTTTTACCTAGAGACCTAGTTACATGGTAGTCAATGTAACCATTATACTTTCTATTCTCTCTTTTGTAGAAAATAACTTATGAATTATTATCACTATGGGGGATTTAAAACAAAATATTTATCAAAAAATCTATTACCATGATGGATTTTAAATTGTGATCTGAAATTTTAAATTATTTTTTTAGATTTTGATGCCCCAAAAATCTAAAGTATGATCCTTGCATTCGATAGCGTGTATGAAACGCTACACCAAGAGAGTAAGGTAATATAATTACTGAGAGTTTATAATATTTTTTCTACATAAAATATATTCTATATATTTTAATACATTCTGCACTATGTTACCTTATGTCACACGCAACAGAGAACTTAATCGATAGCATCTGTTACATGCAAGACTGAGTTTTACAAAATAAAAATATATTATTTAAATATTATTGTTTAATATAATATGATATAAATTAGTTTTATGGTATTATTTAGGAATTTCAATTACATAACTAATGAAAATTATTGTTTTATATTAATATAAATTGAATTCATGGGTAACAAATTGATGATAAATGATATTAAGAGAAAATTGGATATCAAAATGCAATATTACTGTTTCTATGATTCCAAAAGAGTTTTATCATAATATAATAATTAATAAATTAGTTATGTATTTAAAAAAAAATATGTTATATATTAAAAAAATATATTTTTTTCATTATCTAATTGATTTTATAAGAATAAAATAATAACAAACCCAATTATACACATAAAAACCAATATTTTTATTAAGGAATGTTTACTACCTTTTAATGTTGCACCTATTTTCAATCTGAATTTTGACACATTTATAAATATTATTTTAATGAATATACATTATTTTTTAATTCAAAATTTTACAATTATCTGATGGTAAATTTTTTGTGTGTTTCTAAGAAACCGCATTTATTGATTAATAGTGAAAAATACTACATTTTAGATAAAAATTGCCTTTTCATTTAAATATTTATTATTGTTGAATTATATTTTAAATTTCTTATAATGTAATATTAGATTAATTTTACATATATTTATAAAATTTATTTTATTATCATTAATTTTCCATTTAAATTTAATATGAAAACCTATCAATTGTTTGATCATTTTTCTATTAAAACCAGTTTATTCGTCATTCTTCGAGATTAACATTAATCTTAATTTTTCTGCTTATGTGAATTGAATTTAAGAAAAAGTAAAAACACATTAAAATCAAGATGAAATTTTTATTCTAATAATAACATTTTTTTTTCTTTCAAAGAATATTAGTTAATGTGAATAAAATTAATTACACTGATTAATTAGTAATTTGGATTAAAAGAGGGACTAAACCCAAAATATATGGGCCAAAATGACATGTAAACTTTTCCAAGACCCCTTGGATGGAAATATTTATTAAATTAACATTATATTAATATTTTTTTATGTATTTTTATAGGTATTAACCTTGGTACAACTAACTTGTTTCTAAAAATTCCATGTTTGTCCTTTTATTTTCATATAAATGGCCACTAACACTCCCACTTCTTAATAATAATTAAACCAGTTATTTCATGCCAATATCTTCCCAAATATTTTTCCAAAACCCATCCCATTTACCTTTAATCATCAATTTGGAGATAAATTCTTCCAAGGATTTGTTTTGGTACAAACCAAATGTGGTTACCCAGTCATGAACCCACCCGGCTCGATCCTGAACTGGTCGCCTGTGCCGGTATGCGACATGGCCCGAGAGGTGTTCCCGATCCTCCCGGGCTGGCGACAAGCACTAGGGCATCAACATAGGCAGTGGGAATGATTTCTCCCAAAAAAATAAATAAATAAAGCAGCAGAAATAGAACAGAGCAGCGTAAAATAAAAAAACAGAGTAAGGTAATTAAACAAGAACAAACGAAAATAAAACTAACCTAAAGAGACAACTACTATCCCCATGTGACCTCGCGGGTCACTCTCCAACTCACGACCAAACGTCGCCCAAGGAGAACGAACCCATGTTGTAGCCTGCACAAACACTAAAAATAGAAAATAACGATAGACTTGAGTATTAAACCTTAGTAGGCTAGCACGATATCTATTCCCAATGCACTACCTTTAAAATAAAAGAAACACTATTTCAAGTTTGAACAACAATTTATAAAAAGTATGGTTTTTTAAATGTTACTCCAAAAAATGTACGAGTCATTTCCACTTTTCATTTCTCAAAACCCCAAGTACTTATTTTAGTGAGAAATTAGAATTTTTTTCAAAGGTGAAGTGATATTTACATTTTCAATTTTCACAAAAAGTATAAAACACATTTCTTTGAAAATAGTTTTCATAAACCACTTTAAAACCACACGTCACTTTCTAGTAAAAACACTACACATGTAAATGCTACAGTAGTTACATAGTAAGGGAAATGAAAAGAAAATTTCTATAAGAACCATATTTATTACAGCAAGTAACTAAAAGCCAACAGACATGGGTGAATATAGGAGGTCGAGAATAAACCAGAAGACACTGATACATGAGAAATCATCCTCATTGACATGTCACACACAATGAAATAAAATACCCAATATGCTCGACCATCCTTTCTCAGGAAGGCCGAGGGAAAGTCCCATAGTAATAAACCCAATATATCCACCTTTTATGGGCCACTAGTCAGTACCCTTACCTACCAGAGTAGCAATCATTCTTAGAATATTCTCTCAATATTCCAGATTCCCATGTCTCTAGTGTTTTGAAAAAGAGTGAGCCAACCGATGCCAACAGAGCATCTAATAATATATATATATATATATATCACAACCTACATCACCCTGAGACACTCCATGGGACAACCTCTTTTATTTAGACTACTCAAGTACCCAGGAGCATCTAAGCGCGGCCTCCCAAGAACTCAATTGCATCCAAGGTAGGACAGTTTTCCTTGGAGGGTTTTTATCAAAACAATTTCATCATTTTCCATAAATTTCCAAACATGCATTAAATAAATTTCACAATCACCAATTTAAAAAGAATCAAAATTATTGTTCACGCTTCAGAAGAAATCATTTATCATTAATACCAAAACTATAATCAAAATTCTATGATTTATGTTTAAAATCCAAACTGTCATTATTTCACTACTAGGTGTTCGTTCATCAAGAAAATGTTTCAAGTGTCATGTATAAAATAAACGACTCTTTTTTACACAAAATAATAATTTATAAATTAATTGTCTAATATTATCTCACATTTATTAAAATTAATAAAATATTTAATTTGAACAGATAGAGTGCGGAAACATCAAGAAATGATGTAACTTAAATTTTAAAAAGTAGTGCAATTGGGACCTACCTTGACTCCCAGCTCGAACGCGACAACGCGACAGCGCGACATGCCTCGCACAGGCACACAAACACACACAAGACGACGACCACAGTATCGCGGGTATTCCTCGCTGACACACCGCAACAACCGCACAACTAAAACACATAAACACATACTCAAAACAATTCAAACGAACAAACCGCGCAAAAACCATTCATAAAACTCAATAAATCATAAATAAAAATTTATATGATAGTTTAGAAATAATTCACTTAGCTTTACCAACTCAATGCACACGACGTCTTCAATACGAAACACACAAAGTATACCATGTGAAAAAAAAAATCACAACACTTGCAGAGATTAACAATCAACTACACAGTTTATTCAAATGCAAACAATTGACAAAAAATAAACTTCTAGAAAAACGCATATATACCATATGGGAAAGCTACTAACCAAATCAGAAACATGCTAAACTCTAAAAAAACCAAATTTCCACCAAAGAAATAAATTAAAAAACATAGAAGATTAATCAAACAAACAAGAAAATCATTGTAGACACTTGCTGACATAGACCAGGAACCGACTCAAAAAATACTTTTAACCAATTATAAAAATTTTATAACTCTATATCAAGATAATTAAGTTCATAAAAATGTTGAGAAACTTGTTTTAAAACTAAAAGATAGAGCTCAAACATTATCGAAGTGCTCCAAAAATAGAGTATGAAAATTCACCTACCTCAGAGGTGAGTGAATACAACACTGCAATGACAATAGGAAGAATAGAAATTTGCAGACCCTCGCACACCCTAAAAAAGAGAAACACAAAAAAATAAAAACCGCTCAATTTGGGGTCGGCCTACTCAATGAAAACTCCAAAAAAATTAAAGATTAATTATGGTTTAGGACACCAGAAAGGAGAGGGGGGAATTTGCACCAGTTGATGATGGTGCTGCCGGAGCAGGGGAGGTCGGTCGGAGGTTAGGGAGCCAGGGTGAAGCCGTCGCGCAAAAGACAGAGCATTGGGTCGATGGGAATGGGGCGCGATATAAGGGAGGTTGGCAAGTGAGCGAGAGGAGTGGGGCTATGCACACATGAGGGAGAGAGGTTGCAGTGAATGTGATCACTAGAAAGCTGAGCTCTGGCGAGATTGGCTGGACTGGTGCATTGTAAGTCAATCGAGGCAGAGAAGTGGGGATGCACCATTTCGAGGGGGGTCATGCCGGATGGGGAAGTGCAGCGGAGGAATGCATGGGGCCAGAACAGCAGGATGCCAATGTTGGGAAGAGGCTAGAGTGGTGGTGGCTTGCGCGACTGGGAGGAGAGGTTGTCGGCGCAGGGGAGAGAGAGCCGAGTGGGAGGGGTGACGAGATGAGAGGGGAGGCCAGTCTTCGCTGTAGAAGGTAGAGAAAAAATGGGAATTCCCGTTTAGGGTTTTAACCAAATGAAAAAAAGAATCAAAATAAAATTAAGAAAAAAAGTTAATATAAAAGTTAATATAAATTTTTATAATAATTATTATAGTAATATTAATAATGAAAAAAAAATTATAATCATAATAATGGTGATAATAATAATAATAATCATCATCATCATCATTGATATGTTATTAGAAATAATTACATACTCATAATAATAATAATAATAATAATCAACAATAGAATTCGAATGAAAAAAAGGTTTCCATCTGAGTAATAATAATATTATTATACTTAATAAAAAGATGATAATAATATTAAGAATATTAATAACAAATGAAATAGTAATAATATAAACTAAAGGTTATTTAAAACGAAATCTTTGTTTCATTTAATTTTGAATAATGATAATAATCGATCAATCGCACAGTCTCCAGGACCGAACGCACGGTCTCTGCTAGCGGTGCGGTGACTGTGCACCGTCCCAAGACCCACCAAATTATCAAAATTCAGAAAAAATTCAAATAGGGACCCAACTAAACCTCATCCAAATGACACAAGACCGATAAAAGAATAAAATAACTTGTGTTCGTGGTCAGTGAGTGAAAATTCTCCCCACTACAGAAACTTTCTACCCCCAGAAATTAACCAAACCAACAGTTGTCACAACTTGAGTCCATTCCCAAAAAAAAACATAGTGAACCAAGAGCCTCGGAATAACTATTCCCAACAAACTTTACACCCAACCAATTCAAGGAGGACCACAACCCGATATTGAGTGGAGAACACATGAAGATTCTCCCCACCATGATAATTAACTAATATAGAAACTCTTTAAACCTGAACAAACCACCCTCTGGGGGGGTAGCAAGGGAACTCCCAAACCAAACTCATTAATATTCCCCACATGGACTGAACAAAACACCTGGGACTTTGACTGAAATATTACTATGAAACAGCCCAAAAACATCAGGATGAGACATTAACTCAACAACTCCCATAAATTTCATGAAATGAAACACCCCAACTAACGAACACAACTAAGACTAAATCAAAATCAGATCAGGTATGTCTATTCATAGGCCCACACCACTCAAAGAGACTGAACGACTTAAAAACCACACTAAATGAAGATAAGATCGCTTGGATTGTGGTGGAACGAGCTCATCACGCCACCACAACAAGGATGAGCTTACGACAACGATGAGAATAGAAAAAATAAATTTTGGATATTTCCATCCAAAAGCTGGATACATTATCCGGACCGACGTTCCACTCACCCTCAGCAACTCTTGACTATGCTCGAGCTTCTCCCCGAGACCTATGGTTGGGGCCTTGATGACTGAAGAAAATTCTATCTCGTTGTCATGAATTTTTGTCCTCCAGTCCCAAACTCCTTCCTCACGAGCGACGCTTCTTCCAGAACTCTCCCCGGTGGCCCGAACAGTCGCACAGTAGGATGACTTTGGTGGGATGCGACAAGGCGGTTTAGAATGCCAAAACCAGACAGACTATTGGTAGGCGAGAGAACGATCCAAAAAATTAGGAGTCAGTACATAAAGAGATCCTTGCCAGACAGGGAATCTTCACAAGATACGACTCCAAAAAACTACACCCGAGACTCTAACGAAAATGATACATCTCACCCTTTTTCATCTAGAACTAAACCCTCAATTAACATTGGGATGGTATGAACCTTAAGTA
The DNA here is from genome assembly GCA_963277665.1 of Viscum album. Taxonomy (NCBI): domain Eukaryota; kingdom Viridiplantae; phylum Streptophyta; class Magnoliopsida; order Santalales; family Viscaceae; genus Viscum; species Viscum album. The sequence continues at coordinate 1,776,036,006 of OY728165.1, read as the reverse complement.
CCCTGTGAGTTCCCAAAAAAAAGAATACACACTATCATTCTGAACTATACAAAGGCCTCTTAAAAAAATAGATTACCTCGACAAGAAGGCAACACACAAATGAACTGGGAATTCGACATAACCCATTAACAACTTTTGGAGGCTTTCTGGGTGGCATACTCATATCAACATGAAAAACAACATCGAAACCGGCATCATGCCGATACTCAATCAAATCAACAACACAAGACAATGGAAAATGAAACATAATCCACACACATACTAATACATGAATAAATCACTTTTTAAAAGCCATCAGTTCATTATAATTTTAAAACCTACTTATGGCACCTTATGAACCGTCACACGTGCGTTCTTTCAATCTCACTCACATCATCTGCGGACAAGTTCCCCCAAGCACTCTTCGTACATAACCACGCACATGTGACCCTCCATAAGGAGTGACAAGGTTCAAGCACTTCTTTTTCGTTACCCAATACCAAAACATAACAAATTCTTCCAAACCGATACACTTTCCCTTTAAAAACTCCATTCACCAATTTCAAATAAAATTAAAAGAAATACTTTAAAATTTCAAAATAAGTTTCCCTTTTAATGCGTGCTCACATCAACTGAGTTCAAAATGAACACAACCAGCCATAAACCATTTGAATGAGGAAGTAGTGTATGTGCCTAACTCGACGACATGGTGGTGAGTCATGCCCCAAGTAATTTATAACACTATGAGGACCTTAAACCTGGCACTTGGACTCCACATGGGTCACAACCCCATGTTAGGCTACAATATGAACCGATTAGCTCTCATTGTCATCCCTAAATCTAAAATATCCAAAGAAAAAAGACTCAAATCCCGAACTACCCCTAGTAACTCAGGTCTCGTCACGAGCGGTGGTGATCAACAACTTACCCGTAACCTACCTCCTGAGCCCTGAGAGTCCTAATCTCCATCTACCGGACATCCCAAACACCAAAGGGTGCTATGAAAAGTGAGGTCCACTAAGACCAACCTCCTCTGATACAATTTTTTCATGAACCAACCCGGGTCGACCCTGAATGGGTCGCTTAAGCCGGTCTGCGACATGGCCCGAGAGGCGTTCCCGATCCTCCCGGGCTGGAGACAAGCACCAAGACATCAACAAAGGTCGTGGGAACGATTTCGCCCAGTAAAAATAAATAATTAAAGTAGCAAAAAATAGAACTTAGAAGCACAAAATAAATAAATAGAGTAAAGTAACAAAACAAGAAAAAAAATAAAATAAAACTAACTGAAAGAGACAACCACTATCCCCGTGTGACCTCGCGGGTCACTCTCCAACTCACGACCAAACGTCGCCCAAGACGAATGCACCAATGTTCTAGCCTACAGAAACACTAAAAATAGAAAGGAAATATATGAGTGAGTATTAAAACTCAGTAGGCTATCCCAATATCTATTCTGAATGCACTAACTTAAAAATAAATGAATCACCATTTCATTTTTGAACTAAAATTTATAAAATTATGGTTTTTTACATGTTACTCAAAAACAATGTATCATTCATTGCCCCTATTCATTTCCCAAAAACCCAAGTCATTAATTTAGTGAGACATTTGAGTTCTTTCAAAGGGGAAGTGATATTTACATTTTCAATTTGAACATAAAGTATAAAACACCTTTCTTTGAAAATAGTTTTCATAAACCACTTTAAAACCACACATCACTTTCTAGTAAAAACACTACACATGAAAATGCTACAGGGGTTACAATGTAAGGGTAATGAAAAGAAAATATATATAAGAACCATATTTATGACAGCAATTAACTGAAAACCAACAGACATGGGTGAACCTCGGAGATTGAGAATAAACTAGAAGACACCAATACATGAGAAATCATCCTCGTTGACATGTCACACACAATGAAATCAAAATGCACAATACGATCGACCATCCTTTCTCAGGCAGGCCGAGGGAAAATACCACAGTAATAAACCTAATATATCCACCTGCCATGGGCCACTGCTCAGTACCATTACCTACTAGTGTAGCAATCATTCTTAGAATATTCTCCCAATATGCCAGATTCCCATGTCTGAAGAGTTTAGAAAATGGGTGAGCCACCCGATGCCAACCGAGCATCTAATCATATATATATATATATAAAGCACAACATGCATCATCCCGAGCCACTCCATGTGACAACCTCTTGACATTAAAATAATCAAGTACCTGGGAGTCTCAAAGCATGGCCTCTCAAATAATCAATTATAACCAAGGTAGGAGTGTTATCCTAGGAGGGTTTTTATCAAAACATTTTAATTATTTCCAATAAAGATCCAAACGGGCATTAAATACATTTCACAATAACCACATTAAAAAGAACCAAAATGATTGTTCATGAATCAGATGAAATCATTTATCATTAAAACTATAACTATAATTGAAATTCTTTGAATTTTGTTTAAAATCCAAACTGGAATTCTTTCACTACTGGGTGTTCATTCATCAAGAAAATGATTGAAGTGTAATTTTTAAAATAAATGGTTTTTTTTCAGTAAATAATCAATTAGAAATTAATTTTCATATATTATCTCACAATTATTAAAAATAATAAAATATTTAATTTGAACAGATAGTGTGTGCAAGAAGTAGGAAATAATGTTACATAAATTTTAAAAAGTAGTGCATTTGGGACCTACCTCGAATCGCAGCTTGAACGTGACAATGCGGCAGTGCGACATGCCTCGCAGAGGCGCACAAACATGCACAAGCTAATGACCACAATATCGCAGGTCTTCCTCGCCGACAGGCTGCAACAACCGCACAACTAAAACACATTAACATGGATTCAAAACAATTCAAACGAACAAACGATGCAAAAACCATTCATAAAAATCAATAAACCATAAATAAAAATTTATATGATAGTTTAGTAAGAATTCACTTAGCTTTAACTACATAACGCACATGACGTCTTCAATACCAAACACACAAAATATACCATGTCAAAACGCTAATCCCAACACTTGTGCAGATTAACAATCAACTACACAATTTACTCAAATGCAAAAAATTGAAAAAACATAAAATTCCATAAAAACGCATCCATACCATATGGGAAAGATACTAACCAAATCAAATGCACGCTAAAATCCAACAAAACCAAATTTTCACCAAATAAATAAATTAATGAACATAGCAGATTAATCAAACATACAAGAAAATCATCGTAGACACATGCTGACATAGACCAGGAACCGACTCAAAACATATTTTTAACCAATTCTTAAAATTTCAGAACTCTATAGAAATATAATTAAGTGAATAAGAATGTCGGAAAACAAGTTTAAAACTAAATAATAGAGATCAAATATTATCCAAGTGCTCCGGAAATAATATAAGAAAATTCACCTACATCATAGGTGCGTGAATACAACAGCTGTAATGACCCGCCAATTCTCATTGGATTGAGAGCTCAACGAGTCATTACTAGGCCTTAAGAGACATCCCTAAGGCACCAAAGGATAGCAATAAATACCGAAGGGTTTCAAAACAATTGGGGGATGATTTTCTGATTTGGAACATACCACAAAACCAACAACCATAACCAGACTAAACAACTAAATGATTCTTGATAAAAACTCAGAAAACTCAATCCATTATTTTATCAAAAACCAAAAAAGAGTACCACATTGGAAACCAACAATAAAAAAAGTAAATAGCAGAAAGAAATCCCCAAAGACTATAAGATAACAACCCTTCTCCATGATCTATAGGCTCCAAGATCCAACATCATGAACGAGCCCATCATCATGATGTAGTTCGATAAACAGGTGACACTTTACCTTATCCAACATCCCGGTATATGAAATCAGCAAAAGAACCAACGTGCCAAAATAGGGGGTGAGTAATGAAAGCAATTAGGTTTTCCCCGATGTCTTCCCAACCAATGACTCTAGGATAAAACATGTTATCACATTTAGATAAAACACTTTAATAAAAAAAATTCCAAAACCGTTCACAATATAACGAGTTCTATGTCAAATCCATTGTCCAACAAAAAATATTTTCCATTAAAAACCATCTTTCTCAAGAAAAGCAACCAATAAAAGTTTCCAATAAAATTCACATTACCACTTTGGGACATTCATTAAATATCACAAATCCAAACAACAAACCATGCATTAAACCCAGACCTCCCTATACTCGCGAGTGGTGAGTTATCCTTCCACTGAGTCATCACTTAGTGAACTACTTTGACGGGGGTACTTCATGACCTTATCCATCCCTTTTTGATGGGGGTACTTCTCTCCCTTCTCCATCCCAACTTTTTTGATGGGGTTACTTCTTGCCCTTATCCATACCAATGCATATGAATACACACCACAACCCATGAAATTCCATGCCCAAAACCAAGTGTGTTCAAAACCATTCAAAAAAACATCACCCTTTTATTGAAAACTATTTCTTCCAAGCAGAAAATCCATATCCAATTTAAAATCACCATTTTAAATTTACTTCAACAGACACTTTCCAAAACCACACAATTTCCATCACCCATTAATAAAAAGGGGTTTCAACCATTCTTTCACAATAGATAAACAAACCATTAAAATCAAGGAAAAAAAATTTGAAACTCAGACTTCAAGTTTTAAGAGAGTGGAATCAAGAGTGAAACCACCTACCTCAACAAATTAGGCAAAACCAAGAAATGGACGAAGAACGCTCAAGAACACCAGGTCGATTCACCATAGATCCTCCTTAGGTATCATCTTCTAACACAACTGAGACCAAAACTCATTATGTTTGGCATCCACACAATTAGATTTACCCATAATGGCTGTAGATCTATGAAACCGAGCGAAGAGGGGAAGTAGATCAATGTAGATCTGAAAAAATGATCAAGAACGAAGGAGAACGATCACATACCTCAAGAATCTGGCTTCGATTCTCCAAGATAAGCTTTAAGATCGCCTCTCGAACACGTGGGAGAATTTTTCCAACCATCAAAGGAGAGTAATCCTAAGTTATGGCCGCTTAAGTGATTTAATGAAGAAATTAGAGGCAAAAAAGAGTTAGATCAAGAATTTAAGGATCTAATTTAACTGCCTGCATGGTTAGTACACATGAGTTGACAAACCATGCGCTAACTGTGCGTTAGCTATTGCCTCGGCCACCCTTCTTGCACAGCCTCATCACACTATTTCCTTTAACCATGCGCCGACCATGTAGAAGCCTCTGCATCCCAAGCCATCCACGCACGATTTGGTCTCATGGTTTAGACAACCCGTGCGCCACCCATGCTACTTCCCCTTTGCCTCAAACTTCAATCCAGGATCTCCCGACTCTCTCGTACATCACATTTATCTTTTAAAACCAAGAAACCCATCATGTATGGGTTACATACCAAAAACCATGGGTACTACACTCTCCCCACCATTGGCCATTCCATCCTCGGAATGTAGAAAACCATTGATTGTTTCAAAGAGTTATTTCCACTGCTCTCTCATTTCATTCTCACATTCCAATGTCTCTTCTTAAATATGACTTGTCGCCACAAAACCCGCAATAGATCAATGCTTTTTCCATGAAAGACAGTATCCTTCTTATACACAATTTTCACAGGGATATGTACCAACAAAGAATCTGAATCTAGGTCAATGTGATCCCATCTGATCACATGGTCAGGATTGGGCTGATACTTCTTCAACTGAGATACGTGGAACACATTGTGTAGTGAACTGAATTGTGTTAGTAATGCCAACCGATATTCCACCTCTCTAACCCGTTCCATTATCTCAAAATGGGAAATGTATCTATGAGAGAACGTACCTTGCTTCCCAAAATGACAATGTCGAAGTCATGGAGAGATCCTCAAGAAGACAGGATCACCCACAACGAACGACAACGGCCTTTGACAGTGATCTGCATAAGATTACTGACGACTCTAAGCAGTCTCCATCCTCTTCCTAATATACTAGATCTTATCTGTTGTCTCTTGGACAAGGCTTGGGCTGACTAGTGAGGTTTCACCCATTTCCACCCAACAAAGTGGAGAACGACAAGGATGCCCATACAATGCTTCAAATGCAGCCATGTGTATCGAGGTTTGATAGTTCTTATGGTATAATTACCCTACTATGGTTATATGATCCACCCATGAGCCACCAAAATCCATTACACAAGCCCACAATAGGTCTTCCAACGTCTTTATCGTCCTTATAGATTGTCCATTAATTTGAGGATGATACGTCATACTCATATTCAACTGAGTTCCCAGGGCTTTCTATAAGGATCGCTAGAAATGAGATGTGAATCTCATATCTCTATCTGACATGATTCAAACTGGTATGACATGCCTCTTTACCACTTCTCAAATATAGATTTTTAAAATATCTTCCACCATATGAGTTTCACTAATAGGGATAAAATGGTCCGACTTAGTTAGACGATCCACTATCACCCAATTGGCCTCGTGTTTTCGGACCATTCTTGGAAGACCGGTAACAAAATACAGAGCTATCTAATACCATTTACTCTCTAAGATAGGTAATGAGTATAACATACCCGCTGTCCAATGATGTTCACCATTAACTTGCTGACAAGTTAAACACCTTGAAGAAAATCCAACTACCTTCTATTTCATGCCGCTCTACCAAAACTGCACCTTCAACGCCTTATACATCTTTTGTGTACCCGGATGTACAACCCATATCGAATGGCGCTAATCATGAAGGAGTTGTTCCTAAGCAGTTAAAGGTGCAACCAACTAATCTCGAAACCACAAAAGTGAACATCCATCCAGTTTCCATCCCTCAATGGTCTCCCGACCATTATGTTTTGAACTCATTGCAGTACAGTCCACATCAGATGCTTGTGGCTCCTTTAACATCTCCACCAAATCAGGAAGAAGCACATCTGAAAATAAAATTGAAACATCACCTCAGTCTTCACATTATATGCGCATTTAGGCTAAGACCGACATCAACTGCCATTCTTCTGAATATTCTTTCACCAACGAAGCATATGACTTTCTTCTTAATGCATATGCCACTGAATTTCCCTTACTCGGCGTATACACCAAGTCAAAGTAAAACATTTCAAGATACTCCATCCATATCCCCTGCCTCATATTCAAATCTCGTTGTGAGAAAATGTGTTTCAAGCTTTTGTGATCCATAAACATAGTAAATTTCTCACTAAAGAGACAATGTATCCATGTTTTCAAAGCATGGACGACTACAGCCAAATCCAAATCATGTGCATGGTAGTTCTTCTCATGCACCCTCAACTGCCTTGAACAATAAGAAAAAACATGGTCTCCTTGAATGAGAAAACATCCCAAACATATTCCCGAAGCATCAAAATACACCACATACCCTTGTCTTGATTCAGGCAAGATCAAGATGGGTGCTGATGTAAAGTGAAGTTTCAACTCTTGAAAAGATCTCTGACATTCATCAGTACATTGAAAAATAGAATTAGTCTTTGTAAATGCTATCATAGGTGAAGTTATTTGTGAGAATTCACACACAAAGCGTCGGTAATAACCATATTGACCAAGAAATATTCAGATTTCAAAGACATTCTTCGGCGGTTTCCATGAAAGAACAGCTTCTATCTTTTCTTGATCAACTAAAACACCTTTATCAAAACAAACATGGCCCAAAAAGCGTACCTTTGTATCGAAAAATCTCACTTTGATATTTTGACATACAAATGATGGTCTCTCAAGATTTCCGACACTATCGCCAAGTGTTGTTCATGCTCAGCCCTTGTTCATGAATACTCCTATATTTCATCCACAAACACCACAAGAAAAGAATCCAGATATCGCTGAAATATCTGACTCATCAGTGCCATAAAGACTGATGGTGCATTTGTAAGACCAAAAGGCATGACTACATATTCGTAGTAGCCATGTCTACTTTTGAAGGATGTCTTAGGAATATCATCTTTCAAAACACGTAACTGGTGATATCCTGAACACAAGTCAATCATAGAGAACCATTGATCTCCCCTCACCTGATCAAACCGGTCATCAATGCGTGGAAGTGGATATCTATTCTTTATTTTTACATGGTTAATTTTACGATAATCTACACATAGTCTCAAAGTTCCATCTTCTTTCTTTACAAACAAAACCGGTACATCCCATAGAGACATGCTTGGGTGAATAAAACCATTGTTTTCCAGTTCTTCAAACTGAACTTTCAATTCCTTTAACACCGTTTGTGCCATCCTATAATATGGCAGTGAAATACGACTGATCCCAGGAAGGAGATCAATTGTAAACTCCACTTCTCTTACTGGTGGTAACAAATAGATGTTTTTAGGAAAAACATCATGAAATTTATCAAAGACAACTAGAAAATTGATATTTGGGATCTCTTCCATCGATTCCAAGTTTAACGGGTCCAACTGGTAAGAGATCTTCGCTACTACAGGTGCCAACAACATCGTTACACTTGCCTTCACCACTCTTTCTTCTCTAATGTGATGCTTGACGCCATCCTAAGTCGCAAAACTGACTGTTCTATTATAAATGTCGATGTGATCCTGGAACTCTATCATCCAATCCATACCCAAGATTATATCATAGAAATCCATCTCCAGCATAGAGAAATCACATTTCAGATCAGCTCCATCAACAGTTATAGAACATTCTATACACACGAAGGATATACATTCTATTTCCCCGAGAAGAGTTTGAATTTTTATCATAGAAGGAATCATTTCAAGTTTTAAGTTTAGAAAATCAGAAATTCTAGAAGCATGAAAAAAATGAGATGCACTAGTATCGAACAACACTTGTATGAGGGTATAATTCAAAATAATTGTACCTCTCACCGTAGACAGCCCAGACTGGTCATCCACAATCACCTGTTCTGCTCTATATAATAGAATTATTTCTGCACTTTGCTCCTTAATTCTTTGTTGATATTTCCCTACATGAGGAGTCATGGTATTCCTGGAATCACCATAGATAGCACTGTTATACTGACGAGACTAACTCTGTTGTCCTCGTCCTATCGAAGCATATGATGCTTGCGACGCCTAGGAAGTGTCACATGAACCCAACCTCGGAGTATTTCTACAATAGCAATGTAGATGCCCCATTTTCATTCAATTGTGACTTTTTCTAGGTTTTTTTGTACACTCTTGATTTATTTGATCAGTCGAGACACATTGAAAACACTCGACTTTCGTCATCGGTCGTGGAGGAAGATTCACCGATCCAGCCGTCTGATTATGATTCGCACTCCCACCTTGGAAGTAGGTATCCCTCTTCAGCTTGTTCCCATAATTAGAGATCCCACATGTTCCCGTGGGTATCATCATACTTCCTCCTCCCATAACTCTCGAGATGTCACTTTTAGCTAATGTTTTTCAGTTTACCATTACTTTATAATCCATAATAAAGAGCACAACTATCTTGGAGTAAATCTCCTGTCGCAACCCTGATTCAAAGATGCATGCCTTCAGCGATGCACTAGCAGCAATGTCTGGTGCAAAGCGAACTTAATTCTTGAATTTATCTGCATACTCCATAACAAAGAGATTATCCTGATTTAGACTGAAAAAGTCTTTTGTCCTATGGATCTTGAACGTGTGAGGATAGAATGTTTATTAAACAATTCCTCAAATTCCGCCCAACTCATGCCTTGATCTACCTTAGCTTGCACCACTATCTACCACCACTAGAATGAAAGATCATCCAGCATATATGTCTCCAATTTTACTTTCAGTTCTGCTAGGGTGCTACTGAAATCGAAGATACGATTCCTCCTACTCAGCCACACCTCTGACAATTATGGTTTAGAATCACCCCGAAAGATGGGTGGATTCTGCTTCGGGAACATGACGGAATAGTCTACATGCCTTCACACATCCCTCTGATTTCTCATGTCCATAGCCTAGAACACTTGAACGATACTCTGAACTAGCTCTTGGTTCACACGTCTCTCAGGTGCAATCACATTCTCTTTAGCTTCTTCCGGTTGGTTTCTACGATTCCTAACAGGTGCCATTTTCTATACAAACAACTCACGCTGTTAGTCTCACTTTCTTGCAACTGATGGCTTAGCATTTCAAATTCTATCACATCAACTATCACCTCATTGTTTTTCAAAACAACTTTTTCCCATGTACAATAATTTTTTAAAACATCCCACATGCTTTTTGAAAATCAGATCATTTTTAAAACACACCAAATACCCTGTTTTCAAATTATTTCAGTTGAAAACAATTTCTTCATTTTTTCAAAAATTGGCACCTTACACAAAGTCCTTACTCAATACTCCCAATGAGATATGCAATCCTAGTGGGAAGTCATTCCTCTACAATGAATGTCATGCTCATCTCATTGGCTAAACCAAGGACAATGATATTTCCAACATTCTAGAAGTGTATCAAAAACACTTATGTACCCAACACCATGGTAACTTTAATTTCATCATAAACAGGTTTGGTATGTCTTTTTATTCTATACATTTCATGTTCTGACATTACTTCTCTTATCTAAAATGTCCATCCAAGGAAGAAACCAGAAGGAATTTCAACTTCAAGACCAAGAACATCGATGCCCACTTGTTAGGAAAGGACCAAACAAGCTAATACCATTTGTAATGACCCGCCAATTATAATTGTCTTGAGAGATCAATGAGACATTACTAGGCCATAAGCGACATCCCCAAGGAACCAAATGCTGGCAATAAATGCCGAAGGGTTTCAAAACAAGTGGGGGACGATTTAGCCATTTGGAACATACCACAAAACAATCAACCATAACCAAACTAAAAAACTAAATTATTCATGATAAAAACTCAGAAAACTCAACGCGTTATTTTATCAAACACCAACCATGAGTACCACAGTGAAAACCAGCAATAAATCAGAGTAAACAGTGGAAAGGAATCCCCAAAGACTACAAGATAACAACCCATCTCCATGCTCCACATGCTCCAATCTCGAGTATCATGAACCAGCATAGCATCTCAATGTAGTGCTATAAACAAGTGACGATTTACCTTTTCCAATATCCTGGTATATAACATTTGCAAAAGCACCAACGTGCCAATGCATGGGGTGAGTAATGAAACTCAGTATATTTTCCCTGATTACTTCCCAACCCATGACTCTAGGATAAAACATGTTATCACATTTATATAAAAAAATTTATATAAAAAAATTCCAAAGAAGTTCACAATATAACATGTTCCATGTCAAATCCATTTTCAAACAAAAACCATTTCCCAACAAAAACTATCATTCTTGAGAAAAGCAACCAAGAAATGTTTCTAATAAAATTCACATTTCCACTTTGGAATATTCATTCCATTTCACAAATCCACACAAAAAAACCATGCATGCGTCTCATACCTCGCAATACTCACGAGTGGTGAGTTATCCTTCTACTATGTCGTCACTTAGTGAACTACATTGACAGGGGGTCTTCACGACCTTATCTATCCCTTTTTTATAGGGTTACTTCTCTCCCTTATCCATACCAACCTTTTTAATGGGGGTACTTCTTGAACTTATCCATCCTAATGCATATGAACACACACTATAACCCATGTAAGTCTATGCCCAAAACCAAGTTTCTTCAAAACCATTCAAAAAAACATCACCCTTTTATTGAAAACCATTTCTTTCCAGCAGCAAAACCACAGCCAAATTAAAATCACTATTTTAAATTTAATTCAACAACCACTTTCCACAACCATAAAATTTCCATCACCCGTTACTAAAAAGGGGTTTCATCCATTCTTTCACAACAGATAAACAAACCATTTCAATCAAGGAAAACAATTTGAAACTAAACCTTAATATTCTAAGAGAGAGGAATCGAGAGTGAAGCCACCTACCTCTACAAATTAGGCAAAACCAATCAATGGACGAAGAATGATCAAGAACACCAGGTCGATTCACCAAGGATCCTCCTTAGATCTCTTCTCCTAACACAAATGAGACCAAAACTCATTATGTTTGGAATCCACACACTTAGATCTACCCATAACGGGCGTAGATCTAAGAAACTGAGTGAATAGGAGAATTAGATCTATTTAGATCTGTGAAAATGATCAAGAACGAAGGAGAATGGTCACATAACTCAAGAATCCGGCTTCGATTCTCCATGAGAAGCCACCAGGTTGCCTCTGAAACCCTTGGGAGAAGTTTTCCAACCATCAAGTGAGAGTAATCCCACGTTATTGCCACATAAGAGCCTTAATGAAGCAATTAGATGCAAAAACGAGTTAGATCATCAATTTAAGGATCTAATTTTAGTGCATGCACCGTTAGTCTGCATAGTTTGACAAATCGTGCGCTAACCATGCATTAGCTACTGCCTCGAACACCCTTCTCGCATGGACTCATGACACGGTTTCCCTTAACTGTATGTCGACCGTGCAGAAGCCAATACCGCTGAAGTCATCCATGCACGGTTTGGTCACATGGTATAGACAAACCATGCGGCGCCCGTACGACTTCCCCTTTGCCTCAAACTTTAATCTAGGATCTCCCAACTCTCCCATACGTCACCCTTAACTTTTAAAACCAAGAAAAGCGTCATATAAGGGTTACATACCAGAAACTGGGGGTACTACAATAACGCACTGATAGAAGGAAGAAAAGAACATTTTAGACCCACACACACCCTAAAAAATAGAGAAACACAAAAAAATAAAAACTGATCAATTATGGTTCTACCAACTCAGTGAAAACACCAAAAAAATAAAGATAAATCATGGTTAAGGATATCGGAGAGGAGAGGGGGTAATTCTTTCTAGTTGACGATGGTTCGGCCAGAGTAAGGGAAGTTGGTCGGAGGTTAGGGAGCTAGGGTGAAGCTGTTGCCCATAAGGTGGAGCAGCGGGTCAATAGGAATAGGGCTAGCAAGAAGGGAGGTTGTCCGGTGAGCAAGAGGAGTGGGGTTGTGCACACATGAGGGAGAGAGAGAGAGGTTGTGCTGAATGAGATCAGTAAAAAGTGGAGATCCGGCGAGATCAGCTGGTCTAGTGCACTGCAAGTCAATCGAGGTAGGGAATTGTTGCAGTGCTATTCTGAGGGGGGTCGCACCGGACGGGTAAGAGCGGTGGAGGCTCGCAAAGGGCCAGAATGGTAGGAGGTCGATGCTCGGAGGAGGCTGGAGTGGCAGTAGCTTGTAAGACTGGGAGGAGAGGCTGCCAGCGTAGGGGGGAGAGAGCCGAGCAGGAGGGGCGATGGGATGAGGGGGGGGCTAGGCTGCGCCGTAGATGGGGGAGAAAAAATGGGAACTCCCCTTTATGGTTTTACCCAAAAGAAAAAAAATAATTATAATAAAATTAATATAAAAAGTTAATAAAAATGTTAATATAAATTTTGATAACAATTATTGTAGTAATATTAATAATGAAAAAAAATATAATCATAATAATGATGATAATAATAATAATAATAATAATAATAATAATAGTAATCATTGATATGTTATTAACAATAATAACCAACTCATAATAATAATAACAATCAAAAATATAATTAGAAAGAAAAAAATGGTTTCTTTCTCAATAATAATAACATAATTATTTTTATTAAAAATATCATAATAATATTGATAATATTAATAACAAAAAAATAGTAATAATATAAACTAAATGGTATTTAAAATGAATGATATGTTTCATTTCATTTATAATAATGATAATAATCGGTTTATCGCGCAGTCTCCAGGACTGAACGCATGGTCGCCACTAACAGTGCGGTGACCGTGCACCGGCCCAAGTCCCACCAAAATATCAAACTTCAGAAAAAATTAAAATTGGGACCCAACTAAACCTCATCCAAATGACACGATACTGATAAAAGATTAAAATAACTGGTGTCTTTGGCCAGGGTGTGACATAACCAATTAAGAGGTAATATATTCTCTCAAGCTTTTTAATTTCATTTCCATTATCCACCAACAAAAATATTCATATTCTATTATTATATAATAATAAAATTATAATAAATATTCTAGAATTATATTATGTTTACTTTTTTACCATCACTTACACAAAATTCCATTTAATGGGTTATAAACATATTTTTTCAGTGTTTGGCGAACTACATCCCCATTAAACAATGATTTTTCCTTTTTCATTTACCACCTCTAATGGAGGCCATTATGACGAAAACTATATTTATATATGTTATACGTGATATATATTATTCATTTAATCTTTTTTAATTATTTTACTATACATTACCTTATACTTTCAACTTTGTGTGACAATGAGAATATCGTTTGTGGAAGTGTGGACTTCTGTCTCCTCTTAGCACTGTGATCTCGTCACACAATACATAGAACATATAAAGGATTAATATACTAATAAATGTGTAACAAAAATAAAAACTATATATTTAATTAATTATGATATTACCATTAGGGAAATATAATATATCATATTTATTATTACCCTTTCACACAAATAAAAAGTGATAATTTTGTTCACGTACTTGTGGACTACCACCTCCTCGACACAATGTGATTTAAATTACATGAAATGAATTCTATATGTATATATATATGAATAAATAACAGGGTGTTTAAAAAATAATAATCATTATCTAATTACATAATCCTACAAACATTTTTTCCAAAATTAACATTTAATAATGACAACCTTACTCATGCATACGTATGGCCTATCATCTCCATGATTTTAATCTTATTTCATTTTTTATAACAATCATTAAAGAATAATTTTAAAATTATAATTTATTTTTAAATTTGATAATTATGTAATTATTACAATTCTAATGATGTTTATATAATGACCAATTTGATAATAAATTAACTAATAACGTCAATATTAGCCCATGAAATAAATTTGGTAAAATCGCAAGGTGTAAACATAATTTATTAACTAATTTTATATAACATAGTAATAAGTGAAAAAAATTATGATAAAAAATTATTTTAATAAGTTATAAAATTAACATAAATTTATTATATATATGAATGTAAAGGAAATTCACTCAAAAGAAATCATACGGAACGGGATTCTCATCTCACCTTTTACATCCATGAGATAAATGTTATGTTCACCACATACATATTTTATGTGGGGTATCTACTAATAAATTTTCATATATTGTTTAATTAATCCATTTTTCATCAATTTATATTAAACATTCAATTAATTTTATTCTTTTATGACAATTATGATTTAAAATATATCAAAGTGGAATGGGACACTCGGCAATGTTTAAATATTACTTTCCTAAATGATTAAATTAATGATCTTTCAATGGTATTTCTATTTGAGGAGATTTTGTTTCCAATGTTCAATAAAACCCAATAATGTTTCTTAAATATGGTAATTAATGACCTTTTTCAGGTATTAGGGATATTTTCTACTCTTTGGTACTCAAAGTGTTTTAAAAATTATTTTATGAAAACACAACATCATTTTTCTTTTTTAGTTGGACAAACCTGTTTTTTTATAAAAACAATGTTTTAATTAAAAAAATTACTTTTTTTAAATGATTTGGTAAATAAATTTTAACACTTTCTTGTATTTTATCAATGATTGAGAAGGAATATTATTATCTATTTCTGAATATGGTATTTTTTATTCTTCTGACTATGAAAAACGAATTTTATTTTTACCTAAAACAACAAGTATGGATTTACCCACCGTCATATCATCAAGATTTCCTTTTCGTATTTAACATTAATATTTTTATTTATTTATTTCAAGATAAATTTTTAATGAAATTGACTTTAAAATGTTTTTTTAATGTATATCTTCCTCAATAATTTTTTTAAAATATATTTTTATAATATATCCATTCATCAATGAAGAAAACCATTTATTTTACTTAAATTGGGAAATGTTGTGTTTATAGCATCCTTAATATTTTTTGGATGGTCTATAATATATATTTCAATGGATTGTATTCACACTCAAATAAATGATTTATTTCAGTCCCATTGAATTATTCAATTTCCAATGATCATTTGTCATTGAATTTCCCCAAAATTATCCATTTCATTTATAGTGAATTTAATATTTCCTAAACACTATACCAATTAACATTATGTGTCTACATTAACAATTATATTACTAATAGTGGAATTATTAATAATTTTTTATCTTTTAAACAATATGGATATTTGATTAGGAATATTGATTAATAATTAAGTAGAATACTCAATTCGAAGAATTTTTCTGAAATGTAATGAAAATTGGATCCCTAACATTATATAGATCCTAAATGCATCGATAGGTTTTTATGATACAAAATAGATATATAAATTAAACTAGTTTCTAAACATAGTTTTAAACTATCTAGAGGATTAATCTTTACATTACATGTTTTCATGTGCTTAAGACATGACACAAAATAATTATGAATTTAATTCATTTTGATACATTATATATTATGCCTGAGATTTTTACATGAGAAAATCTATGGATTCATTTTATTATCAGTTTTTTTATTAAATGGAACATATCTTCAGTTTCATACCTTTACCTATTTATTTTTCCTTATCTATTTATTTGAATGGAATGTGATTTCATTTATTACCTTTCTATATTAGTTATCATCTTAGTTTGTTGATTACGTGGTATGTGTGTTTAGTTTTTTCGCATAACATAAATATTATTCTTATTGATTTATTATTTCATACTCTATACATTTCCCTTACTGAGAATTTGGTATCACACTTATTATATTCATTTCTATAAGAATACAATAATCATAGTATGAAATATATGTAGATATTTACTGGATGAAATAATGTTATCATAATGTTTATTTATTTAAGATTAATAAAAAAATTAATTTTTAATTAGTCTATTAATTTGTAATACAAGTCATATTTGTGTATATGGTTTAGCAGGAGTACTAAACTGATCAGTCCTTCAAGGAATGATTCCTTGTAATCATGATAATATAATTGATAGAAGACATTTACTCTGGGCTCTCAGAGGGTAAATCCCAATACTGATGATTTTTAAGTATTTATGAAAATTTAAATCCATGTTTTGGAGTCCACAGAATTGATTAAATGAGGGTTAGGGATACTGTGTGAGAGAACGAAGTCAAAATTCATGAGATTGAATAACACAAAAATGTTTATTTTTGATGAATCCTATAATTTTAATGGAATATGATATTTCGTATTGTATTGATGAGGTAATAAAATGAATTTTCTTTCCTATTATATAATTACATACATTAAAATTATTTTATAATTTTAGTTATATAATAACTAATGTGATAAAGTGGGATAACTTATTCTGTCGTGTCGATTACTACATAATAAATGCTATAAATCAATTATAATAGATTTTTTCAAATAAGATATTATATAACTAGAGTGATAAATAAATTTATTTGGATTTTCACATCAGAAATTAATAACTGACAAGAAAAATTCAATATGATAAATACTTTTAGTAGGAGTGGAAGATAATTATTGGAGACACTCATGAACATTCATGTATTATGATTATTTCATTCTATATTTAGAAATTAACTAAACTATTATGTTCCATAGGAATTTGTTTTTTTAATGTGCTAAATATTCTTTTAAATTATTTAATATTAATTTATGAGATATACGAGTCCTTATAATGGACTTTAATAACTAAATCGAAGCATACATGAAACAAATAGTCTTCACTTATAATATTCATTTATTAAAGAATTATTAATAAATGGGTTAAAATATTTTATAACTAAAACATGTTTGGTATTATATTTTTCGATATTATTTATGTATGAAAATATTATTTTTTTATATTGGTTTTTAGAGTAGTTACATACCTATTAAAACATGAGGTAATGGTTTTCAGTTACAATATCATTTTCTCTAGTATTTTTTTAATAGATGTTTTTTGATCAAAATTGTATGATCCATGTCTCAAAAATATTATTTATTTTATTATCCCATAAATATTTATAAAAATTAAAAATTTTCAATTCAATTTCTTCTCGTTACGTACTCAAAAAGTTGATGCTTTCTTTTATGGAGAACTGTCTTTATTTTTTTTCTTCATCATGGAATATTATATTCCATGACTTTATTTTCATTAAATAGTTTTCAAATATTTTTATCTATTCTCGTATTTTTTATTATTGTCACTTTACTAGGGTTTGAATTTATATATAATGGTTTAAAAGTACTATTTTTTTTAATTTTTTGAAAATTGTAGTTTTTATCAAAATTGGGGATAGAATATTTATTATTTTTTTTTACAGAATGAACAGATTTATCTATTGTCAGGATTTATTATTTATTAGACTATGAATTTATATCATTTCATGGATAATCATAACTAAGAATATTTTATATATGTGTGTGAAATTTATAGATATAAAATAATTTATTTCAAAATTTAAATGGGTATTCTCCAAAAGAAGGTTCCAATGATATTTTAATGGAAATTTCATTTAAAAAACCAACCCGGAATATTACATGTGTTTCATGAGGGATATGATCTAATTAATCCATAATTAATTTGTAACATCCTATTAATATTTAAAGGAATTTTTAAACTGAAAATTTGTATCAATCATTATTATGTATTGTTTTTGGGTTTTTTCAGGTTGAAAATTGATGTATCATGACAATTCAAGGAATGTGCACCGTTGGTTCATGGGATGTGCACAATTTTATAAACTGTGAACCCAGTTATAGGTTCATATATTTTTTTAGATAGAGAGATCTACACTAATTTCATATGTTCAATCAAATCATGCATCCCCTTAGGAAATACTATACAAAAGATTAATAATAGGTTCAGGACATGAACATGTTTTTTCCAAACCTTATGTCATTTCCTAGGAAACCAAGTGGACAACATTTTAACTAATCTAAATTTTGGTTAAAAATTGGTGAACACAGATTATATGACCCAACCATACCTACTTTAACCCAAATCATTTTTTCACAACCATAGAGCTACCAAGATTGATTCTTGGGCCCTCGAAACCATCATGTAAGAGATCTGAAGCTAAGAGATCGATGGTTGATCCTCTTATAGTATTTTTTTCTATCATTATTGAAATCCCATGATCTCCCACATTCCTCGTAGGATTCCTTGGATCCTTACGTGGATTAATGGATGTTATACCCTCTATTTTGGATTAATAAGCCTAGGTTTGATCCTTTTAGTTGGATTCATTATTAATTTATCTATATTGATGAATCCTAGTTATGGTTTGGTGATTCGAGATCAATTGATCTTGAGGTACGTGGTTCCATTATGATGTCCAATTTATATTAACCGTAATTTCATTGTTTAAATTTAATTTTTTAAATTTAAGTGATTTTTTTATCATACAAATTTCAATAGGTTTTGTGGAGGAACCAAATTCTAGTGGATTGGTTTTTTTGAGAAAAATGGGGTTTTGGCATGAAATTGAAAATTGGTGGTATTTAAATGTTTTTATATAAATTTTTTTATGGTAATGTAATCAATAATTTTTTTATTAAATTATAGAAATATTTTTTGATTAAATACTATGAAAAAAATTCCAGTAAATTAGGGGTGTGTGATGAATTTTATATAATTGCCTATAAAATGAGTTGTGTGATTTAATTCTGAACGTGATTGTGAAATTGTATGAATTGGTTTCAAATAATTTTTTTGTGAAAATGGATTGAAAATTGTTTGGATTGAAACATTGTGGTTTTACTGTGAAAGGGACATGTTTTTTTATTAAAAACCAGAAATGGGGGTCAAAGGGAAATTGGAATTTCGAAATGATGAATGGGATTTAATTGTGTTTTAATAAGACTTAAAAATTTACACATCGCTAATTATTACTTGATCACGTAAAATACTTATGTAGTAATTGTGTTATTTTGGGAGGTAGTTTATTACATACATTTCTTTATAACATCATATCAGCACATCATCATTCCTTAAGAGATGGTGATGATTCATTTTCCAAAATGGTTGTATGTACATACTTTTGTATCACTGTCTCAGATCCCTGTATCCAAGAAGTACCATTTCCACAAGGAACATGATCGTGTTTCTCACTTTGTTGTATTTTTAATGTATATATTCCATTGTTTGAAATAGTTTTACATGTATTTAGAATTTATATAAAATATTCTATATAAATGCGTTTATTTAAGACATTTTTTGAAATCTTCCATTTACAAAAATAACACATTGATTAATGGTAAATTACATCTTTCGAAATGTATTTAAATATTTTAAATTGTGTATCATGAATTCCTAATTCACTTCGATAAATTGACTTGTAATGCATGATTTTTTAATTAATCCTTTGTAAAAGATAAACCTGTTTATATGAAAATTGAATGTAAAAACAAATTGATTGTGAAAATTGAAATAACATTCTTAGTTATTTGATATTCTAATACTATTATGGAATCTTTTTTGAAGTCATACGATGATTTGTTTCACACCCTACTTGTGCCTTTGGATGTTTTTATATTATATCATTCAAAGATTGTGAAATTGTAAATGATCTCTTTGAATTGAATCTACATATTGTACCATGGTCTTTTTGAGTTATAACCTTTGGAAGATGGAAATTTTTTCATTATTGGGTACCTGGGATTTAGTACATTGGTCTTTAGTGCCTTGTTAGATTTTGGTACATTACTCATAGTGGTGTTTCTTTTTATATGAATACTGTCATGTTTCTCTTACATCCACTATATTAGTGAAAAAATAGTTCCCACATTCATAATTTATGGAGCTAGGTGCTAGGCTATAGTCACCTAACAATGTGAATCAGGGACACCCATCTTGCAATGTTAGGTACAACTCAGTTATTGGGATACTAGGGTGCCAAAGATGGTTCATAAAAAAGTATTATTATATGTCTATGTTGACCTTCTTGTTTTAAAGCCAGTATTATTGGTGAAATATTTTCATGAAATATGAGGTAGATATGATTGATTTCACTATCAACTCTCACAACAATTAAGCACATGTATCCAATTGTGGGTAGGGAATGGTTTCATGTTGATTAGTTATAGTAATTTCTCTATTTTTATTTGGATAATTTGAAATGTAAAATATTATCGTTCTATCTGTTTGGATTAAAATCCACTGTTTCACTATTTCTGTGTTAATCTAATGAATTCCATGATGTTTTATAATGTTATTTCTGCGTCATTCCTCTTATAAGATGTATGAATCAGATCCCAAAGAAAAAAGTTACTGAACCTCAGCAATCGAATCCTATTATTGATCCAAATTAGATTGAGGTGATCATAAACACTATCCTTACACTGGGACACGCACTACCTCCAGTTTTAATTCATGATATCAATGCAGAACCATAGAGGTAAATCATCAATGTTTGTTCTCAAGTGTTATTTCAATTTAATCCCAAATCGATCCAAGTCTAAAATAAAAAATAATCGGATGAGATGTGATTGAAATGAATATAGTGTTTGTTGGAGTTTCTAGACATACCCTACCAAATAAATTTTATTTTTCCATCTTAATACTATACGGTTTGAGCATGAAATGGTGGGGCATGATGTCGACACCAATGAATCTTGATGGATTATAGTGGAACGAATTCATGTTTCTTCTTCACGGAATAGTTCTACTCAGAGTCGATTTTGTTTTCCAGGTCCACTATGTTCATAAAACTCATTCTGAAGGACATGACTATGATAGAGTATGCAAAAAAATTTATATGTTTGTGCACTTCACACATGAGATAAAATTAAATTGGAGGATGAAGGCATGAAGGTTTGATTTAGGACATTGACCATATATTCATTCTCATATTTTCTTTTCAATTATTCATTCTTATGTTGATGTTCTTGATAGAGAATTGATGGTTGAGATGGGTGAGGCTAGAGGGTTAGGGTTATCAGAAAATTATTTTTCTGGTAGTTGAATCATGAGTTCCTTAAAGTAAATATAGAGGTATGATGACTATCATGGAATTTCCCAATAGTATGGTGATTCTAGATCTCTTGTTACACTCGGAAGAGGTCATTTGGTTTTCTAACATTGCATCCTAGTAAGACATTCAATGAGGGATTATATTGAGACAACCCATAACTAAGGCTCTAGATAACTTTCATGTTGTTGGAAGTGCTTCACTCAAATTTATTCCACTATAAATAGTAGAATAGGATCATTAACACCTCCAAGAACTAAGGGGAAGTCATATACATCATGTGAAAAAGGGTTATAACTATATGAATCCAGAATTTATCATCCTCACATAGTGTAATAGTATCCATAGGATGCATATATGGGTCTACTGACCATGAATGGAACTATTACAATATATTTTTCATTAGTGAGTTATCCATTTCATACTGGTTCATCTCATTGAATTTTTTATATCATTATTGTTAATATACTTACTCTTACTATGGAGATTTTACATTGAGTATTGGATATTACTACACCCCTTAGTATGATGATAGTTAAGGGTACTGGTAGTTACACTATTTATATCTCTCTATTTGATGTTGAGATTGCTTGGAATTTTTTGGTTATCAAAATAAAACCTCTGGAAGCCATTTTTGGGATGGATAGAATCATATCCAATAATACTCGGATTGACCTTTATATTTTATTGGTCGCCTATACAACACCCAGTGGTGTGTCTCATGTATTTCAAGGAGAATGAGAACTGAGGTCGAGCAATGTCATTCCTTCTTATCTAGAGTTGGGAAATGTAATATATGTGTTTTCATTTGATCTGAAGCATGAATATTTGAGCCATGATCTCCCTTGAGTCTTCATTGTGTTTCATGTCGTGTTTCCAGTTATCTTATGTAGTTTTCCACCAATATGGGAGGTTGGGTTTAATATTGGCCTCACTCTGAGTCCTCTATCAATTTTTATTCATTCTTAAGGTATGAAAGTACATGAAATGAAAGATCTAAAGTCCATGTTTGATGATATACTTGAGAAAATATTCATATACACATTTGTGTCGACTTGGGTGGCACCTGTTTTCTTTTCTAATAAATATTTTGGTTCACATATCCTCTCTGTTGATAAATTAAATATCATTCATGTTATGGTAAAGAACAATAATCAATTTTCAATGATTTATGATCTATCTAATAAGTTTAAAGGTGAAAATTGATTCTCCAAGATTGATATTCACTCTGGTTACCAATAGTTGAGAAAAAAGTATCTATCAATTAGAAAATCACCATCAGAAGTAGGTATGGTCATAATGAGTACATTTTCATGTCCTTTGATCCAATAAACTATTATATGGTTTTCATGGATTTATTGAACAATATTTTCCAAGATAATATTGATACTTTTTTGGTTTTCTATGTGGACTAAATCCTCATTTACTCTATGTCTGGGAAGATTATGTGCATCATGGGAGGATATTTTTGTGTTTGTCGAGAAGTCGCCAATTATAAGGCACCATTTCAATGTGTTATTTTTTTAATTTTGGATGTGAAATTTTTAGGGGATATTATGTCAAAAAAAAGGAATCCCAGTTGATCCCATGAAGGTGATGGTTGTTATGACTTTGGATTAGCCAAAAAATTTCTTCATGATTCATAGCTTATTGGGATTATCAAGATATTTTCATGGGTTTTTTAATGAAATCTCATCATTGGTTTCTATGATGATTTCCTTTAAATGGAAAGGATTATTGTATTCTTGGAATAAAAAATGTTATATTTTTTTGTTGAGATGAAATTTCATTTGACTATCGTACCAGTGTTTACACATCTAGAGGCTAGGTAGGGCTATGTGATCTTTTTTGATTCATCACGATGATGTATGGGTTTAATTATTATGCCGGATAATTATGTTGTTACATATGTTTTTCATAATCTTAGGCCACATGAGATGAATTATATGAACCTTGATGTTGAACATGTATCTTCGAGTCACATTTTGATGAGTTGGCATTATTACCATTATTGGTAAAGGTTTACTATGTTTTCACGCCATTAGATCTTGGGTTATATATTATCTAAAAAATATTTGACCCTACCCTAAAAAAATTGGTTTAATACATATAGTCTTTCAATATCAACATCCACTATCCCCCAGGGAACGAGAATGTTTTTGTAGATTCATTGACCAGGAAAATTCAAACCCAAGTAGTGAAATATTCATCAAACGTGTGGAACACGATATTCTGTTTTTTCACAATTTCATGTTAGAGTTCATGAGAAAGGGTACATGTCTTCTTTTCTAAGTATTTATATGAAATATTATCTCCTTGAAATTATTCATTATGATTAATATCTTGATGGTGAGTTTCCAATCATTAGATACTCTCTTCATTGTAGGGAGACAATTTCCTAGTAGTCATTCCCCGTATAGGGTATTCAATACTATCAGATTCGTTTTTTGGTACTATATATAGTAAGGCATGGTGTTATGGTGGATTTCCATAGTTTTATGGGGCAGTGAACCTAGGATCCAATAAGATGTTATATGACATGTTGTTTTAATTTTTGTGTCCATGTATGAGATGAAGAATTGTTGGTCTTTTTTATCATTGTTATTTATTCCTGTAGGTGAAGGTAGAGCACTAGAAACCATCAGGTTTACGTTAGCCTCTTTTATTCGATATTTGGATGTGGGATTATATCTCTATGGAAATTGTGGATTGTATTTCACTTACATATAAAAAGAATAATGAAATATGGGTAGTGATAGATTGTTTAATGAAATCGGCTCATATATTACCCATTCGTGATACCTAAAATGTTAAGGAGTTAGAAAATATCTATGTTAAATAAATCGATCATTATCATGGATTTAAATATGATATATACTCTAATAGAGATCCTTATTTTAGTTCTTAGTTTAAATGTGGGATTTAAGAGTCACTAGGATCACATGTCTAGTTGAGCACGACATACCCTCCACAGCCAGATTACCAAATATAAGGAGCTATAAAGATTCATTAAGATACGATTCATGATTATTTTCTCAACATTGTAAGAAGATGGGATGATCATTTAGAGCTGATTGGGTATTATTTTATCAAATGATACCATTCTTCAACTAGGACTGTTTTTTTTGTGAAATTGTATGACTGGCCATTCAAATCTCTATTGTGTTTGTAAAAGATTAGTGAATGTTCCTTAGTTGTACCATGTTTGGTGAAGGAGACATAAAAAATATTCAGTTAATTTTTTATAGAATATTGACTACAAAGAGAAGATATTTATGTTATGTTGATCATAACCATGTATATTTGGATTCTCAATTGGTTACTAGGTGTTCTGTAATGTTTTAACTAATTTGTGTCCTTGACTAATTTGGAAAAAACGGAATATTACTCTTAATTTTTGTTTGATTTTTTGGGGTCTTTATCCTAGTGTGGAATGTTTCATAAAATTTGGAACTACATCTATATATGGTGTTGATACCTAACATGTTTCTTGTATTGTAACTTCAAATATATTTATCTCATTCATCTCATGTCCTAACATGGCACGATATTGATGTTGATTTGGAATAATATATCACTATAAGATTAGTTTGGATAGTTTATTCTGAGGCCAAGGTACTTCATGGATTGGTGATGTCGTTGCTTCCTTTCCAATGACACCAAAAAACATATTATCATGATATGTGGGAGATGGAGGTACTAATGAGACAATAGTGGCCTCAATGATTTTATGTAGAGGATTCTTCACAAGAAATCAAAGGACAAAATTATTCAATGGTGGGGAGGTTTTAAGATCCCATTTTTTCATGAATTACTAAATCCATACATTTCATTGAGAATTTGTAGTATTTAAATTGGGGTTGTTTGTGGTTTAAAATATATGAATCATGAAAACGTTTAGCTAGTGCACAGTTGGCACATTGTCTGTAGATGGTTTCTCAAAACGTACATTCTACTATAGGTAAATGGAATGTTTTGGATATAGATATCCACATGTATTGGTAAATGATATCCAAGTTGTACATCCCCCATTTTAGAAGCAGTGTGACCCATTTATAATGGGAGCATGACCTGATCATGTTTTTTTTCAACCCACGGGTTATTTCCTAGGAATATGTACAGATGAGATTTTAACTAACCTTATTTTTGTTAAAAATTATTGAACCAATATTATTTTCCATCAATGGATACCCATTTTCCAAACAATTGTTTTACCAAAAATTCATCTCTAAGGTGGATTCAGAACCCCTCCTAACCCTCCAAAAATAGAGACAATGCTATGTGGTTGTTTTTTGATCCTTTTCTAATCAGGTTCCTTCTATCATTATTAATCTCATGTGATCTCTCAAAATTTTTATAGGATTCCATTGATGACTATGTTGATTTATGGTTATAATAAACTCTTTTTGGGTCAATTATTATAGTTTTATCTTTATATCCGGATTTATTTTTCATCAGTCATTATTGATGAATCTTGACTAAGGTTTGGTGATTTGACATCCATTGATCTTGATGTACGTGGTTTTATAATGATGACCAATTTATATTACCCCTGATTTTTGTGAAAATTTTAATTTTTTTATTTCAGTGTAATCTAATGGATTTGGATCTTACATATTTCAATTGGTTTTTTAAAAAAAAACCTATTTCGGTGAATTGGTTTTTTTAAGATAAATGTGTTTTTTCATGAAATTAGTAATTAGTGAGAATTTCATTATTTAATTTAAAATTTTGGGTTTAGGAAATTTGAATCAAAGGAATTGTAGAATTTCATTGAAAAATTTATTTTTATGGAATAGTGTGAAAACTCCTTTTTCTAATAAATATTTTTTTCATTAATTTTAAGGAATTGATTGAAAATTGAATTTTTTGATTTCATTGTGAAATTGATTATGAATTTTCATGATTTTGATTCTAATAAATGATTTTGAAAATTAAATGAAAAATGTTTCAATGGAAATCTAGTGGTTTCATTCTAAAAATGGATTGTTATTTATTAAAAATTTGTATTGTTTTTTATTGAGAAAATTGGAATATTGAAATGTAGAATGGGATATAATTGTATTTTAATTAGTCTTAAAATAAATTTCACTTATTTTTTTTAATTTAGAACCTAAAAGCCTTAGGTGGTTTGTGATTTATTTTGGGCCGCACATTTGGACTTACCAAGTTTCTAAAACATTATTTCATCACATTTTTATTCCGTAAGTGATAGGAATGATTCCCCTTTTCCTTAGGCCCAAAAGGGTGTATTTACATACTTTATCTCTCATAGTGATGGATCCATGTAGCCTATAACTACCATACCTGCATAGAACATGACCATGGAGCCCTATTTTACTTATTTCAAATGTATATATTCCATTGATGTGATATATTTTTTATACATTGTGAATTTATAATAAACTATTTTATATTAATGTCTTTTTTAATACATTATATGAAAAGTGGAATTTCTGTCAAGAACTTTTTATTTAAGGTAAATTCTATCATTTCAAATGTATTTCCAAATTTTAAAATGTGCAGAATGTGTTTTTTAGTGTATTTCCTTCATTTATATTTTAGATAATAATTTTATTAAATATGCATTTGTAAAGGCCAAACCAATTTAAATGATAATTGAAAAAACATTCTCAGTTAATTTAATATCATAATCATGATATAAAATAATTGGTGAAATCCTACTTGGAATGGGCTTGTAACCTACAAATGTCTTCTATTGATTGTAGATAAACTCTTTATAGGATTGATAAAGTGGAAAAGATCTCTTGGTGTTGGATTCAGTTATAGAACCTTGGAATTGGTGAGATTTGTCCTTAGAGACATGAATTGTTTCTCTAGTTGGTAATTAGTTGGTAGTACATTGGGATTTAGTGCATTTTTGACTTCTAGTTCAATACTCTCATTTGAGATTATAATGATATGGATGCATTCTTATATCTTCTACTTCCAATTTTTAGTGGAAAATTAATACCCACATTCAAATTTTATGATGATAGGTTCTAGTCACCGAACCATGGTGATTTGGAATGCCCTTTAGTATATGTCAGGTTTATCTTGGTTATTGGGTTTCCAGAGTACCTAGGCTCTATTGTGACATAATTACTCATCGAATAGTTTATCTTTATGAATATAATATTTTTATGAAACATTTTTTCTTTTCCATGGGATTATTAATTACTAAAATATAAATAATTCATGATATTATGGCATACATATGAATGAATTATGAATATGTGATGGTACGTTTTTTAATATCCCTCCAATTAATTGGATACTAATTAATTTTTTATGAACTAAAAGGCTACAATGGTGGTTATCCCACTACTATGAATGGTCTACGGGAGGCTTTCCCAATCCCAAATAATGAACATTGGTGGTTATCTAAAGCCAAACATGTGATGAATTTCATGGCGTGTTTCCTCAAAATATGATTTACCTGACTATTATTATGCAACACATTCTTCCACTCTTCTATGATATAATCTGTTTCAAATTATATGATCTCATAGATCATGCTCTTTGAAAATTTTTTAATTCATGTCATATGAACTACCAAGCATTTTCCATGACCAATGATTTTCATCTATGATATTTTATGTGATTTTTAAATGTTCATCTCTTGTTCATATATAATTATACTCATTTTATGTCTAAAATTAATCATTGGTTTATATCTCTCTTATTTACCAATAATGAGCATTGTATATCACCAATTATTTTATTTCCTCCTCATCGGGTTATTAGGAAATGTTTTATGTGTGTATTAAACAAGATGGGTTATTAGTGTGTAGAACATAGTGTGAGAATTTATGTAATAATAATGTAACTATTGTTTATGTATTGAGGATTCCAAATACAAAATTTTTTCTCTTTTGGTTCATAATGATATGTAATGTAAATGAAACTAATAATATGTAGTATTTATTAATAAAATTCATTGGTTTCCCATCTTTCTCTTCCTCTACCATATATTAATTCTCTATTATTATCTTTTAATTATCCATTATTCTATGTATATGTGTCTTATGAATATACCATGTTTATATTTTTTTCAATTCATTAAGTTATGAGGTTTTTATCATTTTAGTTATGAATATTTCCTAAAAAACCATTATAAATTGAATATATCTATTCAATATTCCTTTTCCTATGTAAATTTAATTAAAATTCACTTCTAGGATTTAGAAAAAACAATTTTATTAAAAATTTCTATATTATTAAACATTTTATATAAATACTAATCTTCTAACATTATTTTCTATTTCTTTTATCCTTTATTCAATCATAGTTTATTGGATATGTTTTTATAACTCCTTATAAACTCTTTTATTTTTAATTTTCATCATTGGAACATCAAATTCAAGATATATTTCTATTTAATAAAATATGAATATATAAAAACATTTATCACTTCTTTGGAATCATTTTGATATGTATTTTTGTTCTATTTTAAAAAATTATTATGTTACCCATTCGTTACTCATGGGTTATTCTTATTTGTATGCCTAAGGTAATAATTATTTATGTTAAAACCATATACATGTAAATATTTTGACTTGAATGATGGGAATAGAAATATGAAACACCCAATGCATTGAGTAATGTTTTCACATCATTAGATTCTATGTATGGAGCACTAGTAATAATCCTAGCATAGTTAAGTATTGGTAGTGAGCCTTGACATGTGCTTTTGGTGTCAAGATTTATGTTTGAGTAATATATTAAGAATTCGATTATTCTATGGTGTATCATACTTTATTACATGATAAAATTTGATTATTATCATTTAGGATATCATTTTATGACTCTTGAAACTTTTATTATATATCCTAATAATTATTGGCCCCTTATTTTAAATTTTAATTTACCCTCTTCTTTATGTATATACCCATGGTAACACATGTTTAAAAAAACACATAGTATCTCCTTATAATTATTGGATTAAATTTTCATTATTTTATTCTTATGTCTATTTATTATTTATCAATTCCCCCAAAGATAATATACCTCTTTAATTATGGATTTTATTTTACTGAATTTTATGTTATGAATCAAGTAATAATATTCATATGGGTCTTAAGATGTTGTATGAAATGTTTTTTTAGATGAAATGTTTTGGTTAAATTGTATCATTTGATATTTTTTATATGGTATGGGTTTATTTTATTAGTTAATTCCATTGATATTATGCATGCATGTGGTATGATGTCATCATACTCCATATGATGAAAATTGTGTCCACCTTGTGAAGTAGTGTGGTATATTTTGTGTTGTGGTAATATCAAAGGGAAATTTGTAAAATTGATTGTTTTAGGGGTGTTTTTATTAGTTTTGTATGGTACACTATAGTAAATATAGTGATTATATAGTATAATATATGAACAAAGATATATTATATTTAATGTAGTGGTTGTGATGTTTTTTGAGGAGGATAATACAAAGAGTGTAGATGCATGAAAATATAGTTACAGTCTACAATAATTATTGACTTACCAACTGATGTATGTTATTGTTTTTGATTACCAATCGGTATACCATCCAATTAGAAGATGGGTTTCATAATGGTGCACATCAGATGAACCTATAGATGTGCATGATATCTTATTTTTGTCCTTACATGTAGATAATTACTTATCGACAGTAATGAAATCATAATGAGTTTTGTGAGGGTGGATAGATAATCATTTATAGATATATTCATTAGGATATTATTAATTGAGTTTTTTAGTGGGTTTCTTAGTGTTAGTATTTTTTTATCGAAATCCCTATTGGTGGATAATTATATAAGAATATTATATTCATGTACTTTTGGTGGTCAAATTCTTAATTACAGATTATGGATAAGTGATGGGGGTTGCATAGTGGTGGTTACATAATGATAGGTGGTCACAATAAAATTATGATTTAAATATAGAATAATAGTATCATTTTGATTAGAATGGACTATAGTGTTGAATTATTGTATATGTTTTATGGTTAGTTTTTATTACATTTCTTCAATACATATATTCACTATGATTCTAGATTTATATAGACCTGAGAGAGTTCCACATAAGAACATACTGATTATAATGATAAAAATAATCCACATTGTAAAAATATTGTTCAATTTGTCTGGATAGGGATGGTAGTGGTGTTGGGTAACCTTATGTCAAGACACGTGGGATTTTGGGAGTGTTGGATTTAGATATATCATTCATCAGGTGTAGTGCATTGGATTTTTTTTTCATTCTATTATTATTTCTTGATATCTATATATATGAATTTCATTATATAATTTTATCATCATTATTTGTGGTTTTAAATATTATATTTATTATATTTTGGTCTATTTTTTCTCATAATGGGTATTTAATTAAACATATATGTTGTATAATACCACTGATTATTGTCTATAATCCATGTATTATTGAATGTATGCTTTATGTAAATCTTTATTGATCATTTTTTTTCTCAACTGAAATCCACATAAGGGTTGTTCATGATATTGTTTCGTTCATTGAATTATTTTTTTATGATGTATTGTTTTTGGAAAAATTAAATTTTCAGTGTTTATTATATGAAGAATAAAAAATTAAATTTTTAGTCATATGGCTATTTTTATTTAATTTATTTGCTATTGTAAATGTGGTGATTGAATGAATATTTTTAGGAAATAATGTTACATTTTAGGTGCATCTGTATTTTTCATTAATTTTGGAGGGACTATAAATTCCACATTTTACATTTTTTGGATGTCCCTACAAAATTTCATGGATTTTTTCATCCTTATTTATATTTTTTAATTGATGAGTTCATGAACATGTATTAAAAATATGGAATTGAGTGTATGTTCCTTGTAGTGGTTGATAAGTCTCTTAATTCTTACATAAATGTGGGATATTTTATTATATTGATGAGGATATCAAGTAATGGTATGGTAGTTTTTTACACAGTTATATGATTTAATATTTGATATTAATTATATTATCAATTGTATTTTATATTAACAAACATATTTGTTGATTTTTTTGTCTGTGTTTTTGGATGATACAAATGGAATTATTATAGAATCTCTTTGTTTCCAATTATTTTTGTGAATTATTATATGTTCTTGAGGATGATGTTGAATTATTATAAATTATTTTATTATTCATTGAAGTGATATTATCATCCATGGATTGGTTGTTGGTTACTGGAGTTTCTTAGCTCATTTTATGAATTCAAGAAATTCTTTGTATTATAAACAATTTTGTTATTTCTTTAATATTATATATATATATATATATTCTTTCTTGAGTTTAAGTAAAGAATATGGATAATGTAAGGTTTATATAATTATAGAATAGAAGATAAAGAAGAATTATATCCATTGAATAAGAGGGATTGATGACACATTATAGGATTATGAGTGCATCTCCTAAAATATATAAAGAGTGAAACTTGATATAATAGAGATAATCATAATGATATGGAAGATTTAAACTGAGTTAATGATATAAGTAAATAAATTTAATATTTACCAAATAGTTGTATCATGTGTAGTAACTAGGTATTTATATATACATTAGTTTTTTAGTACATATGTAATAAGAATAATCATATTCTATATGAGTTAACTAGAAATGATGAAAATCATGTTTAATGATTTATTTCTATATATGGAATACATATTTTCTAAAAACATGAGAGGAACCTATTTTTTTGATGATTGAAAATTATGTAAATGAATTGAGGCTTACAATGTGATTTATATGAATAATATACTTTTTTGAATAAGATTCATTATGATGGTTATAATGTAAGATAAATGATAAGATGAAAATTTCCAAATATAATATCCTCATGTCAAAACACATGATATTATATAAAATTATATAATGGTTTACTAGAATTCAAATTCAAAATATATAGATCAAATGATTGTACCATGATTCTACCAGTGGTTTTTGAAAATATTGAATAAGAGGAAAATGGAGAAATATTCATTGGCTTTTGTGACAGGATATTTGAAAGTCATTAAAATGATCAAAGTTGTTTTTGTGTGAATAAATGAGATTGATCAAAGATTTATGTTTAAAAACATAGTTAGATTTTATTTAGAATTATAATTAATGATTGAAGATGTAAAAAATTATTAATAGATTTTAAAAAAATGTGTAAATGTTAATTTTTTGAATTGTTTTGATGGTCCTGGAAAAATATAACATGGAAATTTTAATGAACATATTTTGTGGAGTATCTCATTCATACAATTTTTTATTGGAATATATGTAATTTATGACATAATTGGTTTCTTAATTTAGATAATTTTATATTATTTAAATATAATTAATGAAGTGAATTTAAATTGAGTGAGAATACATGCATTGAAACTATTAAATATTACTAGATACATAGTAAAATATAATTAGTGTAGCTAATATAGGGTGATCATAATTACGATCAATAATCTGTTAGGCCAATGAATCAAGTGATCAAAGTTTAAGAATAAGATCATTAATTATTTACATATAGTGAGGATGGTTGACTGGTTGGTGTTAATCTTTGTATAAATGATTTAAATGTTATTGAATATCTGATCACATGATGATTCAATTTATCTCAAGGATCAATAAAAATATAATTAATTATAGAAGATGATTTCTAGAATCTGATGTGATCTTACAAAATGTTCTAAAATATATTATCAATATGATTTAATCATTTTAATGTAATGGGATGTTTTTTTGTATCAAGAAATACTCAACGTGTAGACGATAACACCTTCCTACTCACATATAATTGTTGAGTTATTCTAGACTTATCTCTATTACTCATACTAATCTTAGTCATTTAACAGATTATGTACCCACATTAGGTATAAGACTTATAAAACAAAATTTATATTTTTCATATTATCATTTTTATTTCATATGAGTATGGATAAGATTCATATTTTATATTATAATATATTAAGATATCACATTGAATTATTTCTAAAAAAATTATAATACAACGACATTGATTCCTCTCCTCTATCATATTGGTTCACTTATTTTATTATATCATCAATGGGTATCAGTGAAAAATACCATATAATGATAGAATAAGACCTTTTAATATCTATTAAAATTAAGGAATTTAATAGTAATATTGCCATAAAATTTAGGTTATATCCAATAGAATAAAAGAAAATCAACCATGTGTTTCTCTGAAGTATTATGTTTCAGGTATGAATGAGTTCTACTAAACAATAACATATTGTTAACATTTTTATTTAATATAGTTGTTTTGTCACCTTTTAATTATGCCACTATTTTTAATAATTTTGTTTCAAAACTTATAATTTTATATAATAATATAATCATATTTTTTTGACATTTCAATGTCAAAATCAACTTCTGTTGATTTTTTAGTAATTTTCCAAGAATAATCATAATTTGATAAATAGTGAATAATACAAAATATTAGTTTAAAACTGTATTGTCATCCAATTTATTTATATTGTAAATTGTTTTTATAATTTGTTATGAAGAATAATTAGACAAATTTTATATCATTTAATACAATTTAAATCATTATAATCAATTCATAATTGAATTTATATGTAAAAACATTACAATATTTTGAAAACATATACTTTAAAACCATGGTTTTTATTCTTGTCTACGAGATTAATTTAAAAAAACATCATCCAATTATGTTATAGGAATTGAGAAAAAATGTATTCAATATTGAGAATAATAATTATATATAATTTCTAATATGTTAATCTTATTTTTAAGAAAAATATTATTTAATGTAAATAAAAATAATTATATTAATTAGGTTAATATCATGGTTTCATAATGGTTAAACAATAATCGTCAGAGTCTAAATGTCCTATAAAATTATTAAAAAAACCCCATTATAGGGAACTAATTCGACCATATAACCTACTGGATCTAATTTATTACATTATTGGAGTCACATTATCTAAGGAATACCTCCCAAAAGTGTTTAGCATTTTATATTTACAAGAATTCCACTCCACTTGCACTATAAAAATGCTCTTAACCTACACACACCATCAGACCTCTCAAGAACTTTTGAGTTGTCAAAAAACTTATGAAATTATATCCCAAAATACATAAATTATTTATATAGTCCTTACATGGGGAAGAAAGCCAGCCATTGTTGAAATTTGTTGGAATCCAAAAGTAGTTACCTTAAAAAAGATTTAACAATCTTAAATATGACTTTGTATTTTGATTCTTTCTCTATACCTATATTTCCTATTATTTCATCCATATTAAAAAATCATTATATTAAATATACGAATATTTTTTATGTTATTCATTCAACCTTCACCTTAACACCATTAAATTAAATGGGAAATAAAAATACAATTTATGTACAATGAACTACCGCCTTGTGAAACGAGGTTATTCATTTTTCTGTTACCACCTCTCATTGTGAGTAATTAGGGAAAAATACTTGTTTTTATAAAATATATATAAGAATTTTATGTTTTATTCATATTTATTTTTTTCTATAAAACATACATTAGTTATTATAATTTTCAAAAAAAAATGAAAACATCATTTGTGGATGTGTTGACTATGGCTGTCTCAATGTGATGTGATACCTTCACACATTACGTGGTATATATTTTTGATAGTTTCAGTTGAAAAATATGTGAAATATATATAATATATTTCATTTTAATGAAGTAATTTACGTTTTTTAAATTGAATATATCCTTTTTATTACTACCCTTTTACACAAGGAAAAATTTCTAATTTAATTCATGGACAAGTGGACTACCAGCTCCTCAATGCGATGTGATTCCTTTTAGATATCAAGAATTATATATATAAGTATATATGAATAGATAACATGGTATTTATTATATAATTATTATTCTAAATTTAGATAGTTTCTTACCTTCATTCCATAATGGTCATTTAAAAACGAGAATGTTACTCATGCATACATATATCATACTTTCTCTATGACTATAATGTGGGTTTAGATTTCATAACCATCACTCGTGATTGGTTTTAAAAATAAAATTGGTTTATAAGGATGATAATTATATCATAATTGTTATTCTTTATATTTTTATATAATCACCCTATTGACCATAGTTGGTTATCCAACTTTGTTTTTGAGATATAAACCAAAAACATGGTCAATCAACCAAACATAAAAATAATTTTTTAAGTAGTTGTTTATAAAATTATAATAAGTGAAATAAAAGTAACTATAAACATGAAAAAGGTTCTAAAAAAATTAAGTAAATGACATGTCTGTATTATTAAAAAATATAAAGACATATGTGACAATTCAAACTCATGGAATGTGATTTCATCCCACTTTTTACATCTATGAGATAAAAGTATTAATCACTACTTACATATTTTTTATGGAGTAAATATTTTTCCCATTTCAAATACTATATCCTAAATTATGTTATATTAATGTTATATAAATGATTAATTTTATTATTATTACTTTTAGGTTTTAAAATAATATATTACAACAATTGTAAGTTATTTCATCTCAATCTCCATTCATTGGTACATTTCTTGATGATATAGATATTTTTTATTTTATAAGGTGTATATACATCCTACATGACATTATATATCCATATTCTATTTTTTCTCATGTTACTTAATATTTTTATAACATTATTTCATTCATGTGGCTTACGATTTAAAAATTCAAGGTTGTATGGTACTATTTGCATGTTTAATGATTTAATTATCTAATATTTCTATCCATGTCAATATTATTTATATTATTTAATATAGATATTTTTATAAGAGGATTGTAATAGATTTTTATTATTTTTTTAATTTATATTAAAAAATCATAAAGGAATCCTTTTAAATTCTTTATATTGAATTTTTTACAAGCAAAAATAATTTTTTGTTCATAACATTCATGAAAAATGACTTTTTTACTGATTTGTACACTGTTTTAATTTTTTAATTCATTGAAGATTATAATTTGTTCATAAATAAAAAATATTATTTAATTTTTCTGTAACGTTGGCATTCATTTTTGTTAAATGAAAGAGTATTTTATTTTGAAATTCATATTTTTGAATGAAAATTATATTATAATTTCTAAATATGATTGTCATATTAGTTTAAATATTTTTTTAAAATACTATAAAAATCTTATTTATTATTTTGGTACTTTGACAATATGTGTTGTGGTTCCCTCCATATAGCACCAGGAGATCCCATTATAGATTAATTAATTGGTTCACCCAGATATTGCTCAATGTATTGGGTAATGATTATATTCTATGGAGAATTGTATTGGATATTGGTTTTATAGTTATTCCAACATATAAGAGTTTTATAAGGGTTCTATGAGGGTTTAATGTGCTGAAATCACATAGTAGCTATATAATAATTCTATGTTTTCTAATTCGTTTACATAGAAATGACTGGTTTAAAAAAGATTAAATAAATTTTATTTATTAAATAATGATATTTACCTCTATGGTAAAAGTTTTAAGTTTTAAAGAATTTTTTGAAGGGCATTAATATTTATAAATTGATTAATGGATTTCTTATTTTTATTACCATTACTATTTATTTAATACTTAGCAAGTTTTTTTTTAAAAACTAAGTATTTTAGGATAAGTTAAGGAATTTATTAATTAATGTTGAATATAGTGAAGAGTTTTCATAAAGAGATCATGAATTATTTTTAAAATATTTATATGGTGGAAAATGGATACTAATTGGATGTTTCCACATTGTATTTTATTGTTTTTTATGAAATATTAATATCCTAATTCTCTGAAAATATAAACATAAAAGTATCGACAATTTTAAATAATGTTATACCATTACCAAAATTTATAAGTACTTATATTTTATGATCAGGGACATATGGTTGGTATTAAAGGTCTATTTTGATAACATTAGAGACAAGGGTAATATTAATAACATTTCCAGGAAATATTTTATCTTAAGATCAAGTTAAAATGTTACATAAGATGAAGATTAATTTTTTTTATATAAAATATAAATTTTAAATATTGTTTTCCTCAAAGGAAATGGGGAACCTATAGTAGGAATGAATAGATAGGATAATATCCTTCTAATTTAATAACATGAGATGGTTAGAATTGGAACCAAGTAGTTTGTTGTAGTGATGGATCAGATAAATTTTCTATAAATTGTGTGGTGTCCATAAAATAGAGAAATGAGGTCTTGCATTAAGGAACATGATGATATTATAATATTTTAGAACATGACATCCCAAATCATTTAATATATTAGTTGACACAATTATTTCCCACAAATTAATTAAATAACTAGAAAAGATATTATAATTCAGGGTTTGTTTTTATGAACAAATTTAACTCTTGTTATTTACAATTTTACATTTAAATATATTTATTGGTGTTCAATGGTTCAAAATATCAACGAAATCAAATATATGTATGCCTAGAAATCAATGAATTTATGTCTATTTATACTATGAATTTTTTTTTATGGGTATTTGTCATCGAAAGAAGAAAAAATCATGGATAATTTTGGGTTTTATTTATTGAT
Source organism: Viscum album (assembly GCA_963277665.1). Lineage (NCBI taxonomy): Eukaryota > Viridiplantae > Streptophyta > Magnoliopsida > Santalales > Viscaceae > Viscum > Viscum album. Next base: position 1,775,997,607 of record OY728165.1, on the reverse strand, counting down.
GATATTATTTTTGTTCTCTAAAATCCATTAATAAAATTAAAGAAACATAAGTGTCATATTTAAGAAAATAAAATAAATGAACCTATATAGGAAATTTATCATGTATGAATTTCGGTAGCCCAAACTTTCATTCCAAGTATATATTGTCATTAATTATGGAATAACTATAGACCCTTCTAAACAAAATGTTATTGATGAGTTGCCAAGACCTAAAATTTTCTTAGATATTTATAGTTTTCATGGATTAGTGAGTTAATACTTGTGGTTTTTGAAAACATTTCACTGTCATCTTGACCAATATCCATGTTAACTCGAAAAAGAGTGATGATAATCCAGAAAAAGAATGCGATTAATTTTTTCAGGAACTGAAATGAATATTGGTAAATGATTGTATTTTTTACCTTCCTTCCAAAAATAGTAAATTCACCAAATATTGTGAGTCTTCATTTAATGTCTTTGGTTATTTACTAATTCATAATGACCAACAAATTTCTTATTATTCATATCATTCAGAACCCAATAATTTAAATTACACTAAACAAACTTACAGAATTAGATACTATAGTTGATAATTTAAAATTTTGGATGAATAATTTTTATGGAGTACTGTTTGAAATATATGCTGATCATAATGTTTTTAAGTTTATATTCACTCATATTGAATTGTGCATGACACATAAAAGATGGATAAAACTAATCTAGAACAATTATTGCATGATTAATAATTATAAAAGAGTAGAAAACATATCAATTTATGCTTGGAGTCAGAAATATAAGTTTTTGTTAACCATGATGCATTTGGAACATGACGATTTGGTAACTGATTTTATCAATAATAACCTAAAAATTAATGATGTTCGTAAATATTTTGTTTTTTAGGTTTCAATGTTGTTAGCATTGTAAAAATGAATTTAGAGGGCCCAAAAGGAGTTTAAATAATATTCAAAAAGTTATAATCCATTAATAATTGTAAGATTTCTAATTTTAATATTGATTAATAAGGTGTTAAATGATTTGGAAAATGATTATAAATTCATTTTGATTCCTAGTTGAAGAAATAGTTTCTGACTAAATCTCAATGTTCTCCATTTTTCATTCATCAAGAAATCACTATGATGTATTTAGACATTTAAGACTATAACTGGTTGGATGGAATAAAAATAGATATTTATGAATTTATTTCGATGTGTTTGACTTTATACATGTTAACTAAATATGATTGTTACCAAAGAGGGTTCTTCAATATTTTCCATTATCATATTGGAAATCATAAAGTATATTAATGTATTTTATGGAATGATTTATTGATAAATATAAAGGTAACACTGTGATTTGAGATATTATTGATAAATTACAAAACTATTCACATTTTATTCAAATTATAGAAACAAAGAATAAATGGAAGGTTTCTAAAAAGTATCTATGAGATATTATCTGGTTATATAGAGTGTGTCGACCCATTATATTAGAATGTGATCCTAGGTTTTCACACAATTATTGGAAAAGACTTTAAAAGTTGTTGGGTGGTGAATTAAATTTTTGTACAAATTTTCATCCTCAATCTGATGGAAAATTTGAGCAGATGATTCAAACAATGGGATATATGCTTCATTTTATCTTCAATGTAATATCAGTTATGTTGGGATCTACATAACTCTTTGGTAATGTTTTCTTATCTTAATACTTTTTATTCTAGTATACAAATTTAACTATTTGAGTCATTATATAGAATGATTTTTCAAACACTAAATTTATATGATGATGTATGAGAAAGGATGTTTATGGTACCAAGGTTAGTAGATCAAACAGAAGAAAATGTGATGTTGATGTTGAGAAAGTGTTGTTTTTTAATGATACATAATATATTAATTTTAAAAAAGAGAGATTGTTGAGAAAAATACTCTATCTCTAGAATGATTTTCTTACTCACAAATAACCTTAATTTTTTTCTAATGATTTTATATTTTACGTATATTTATGGGATTTATTATTCATTATATTTATATTTATGGAATAAATATTTAAGTTTTTGACCAATGAGATTTAATTTGCATTAGCGTGTTCTCGAAACACTATTCATGTGTTACATGTTTTGGAATTTCTTATGTGCGTTCTAGAATAACTATTCATACCCTATGCAGAGAAACGTATTGTATGGATGAAATGTAGTGTAAACTTTTTTGAGTTATCAGAATAGTAAGGTTAATCAACCATACGTTATCGGAAAAGTATGGAAGAGGATCCCTATGTTAGAAAGGAGACCTACATTTGGGATATTGAAAAGGATGGTTCATCAACCTTACATTTGAATCAACCTTACATTTCATCAAAAGTATGGATCATTTTCATATGTTTGATTATTGAAAAGAAATGTATGGTTCATCAACCCTACATTTGAAATCAATCATACGTTTAAAGGATACGACATCAACCCTATGGTTGTGTTTAACCTTACGTTTGAAAGATGCATGCTATACAGTTCAACCTTATGTTTGTGGTCGGATAATTGAAGACAAAATTATTATGCAATGTTCTGTAGGATGACTATTAGTCTTATTTCAAGAAGGATTACAAGTTGATTTTAAAGCATGTTTTTGACTGTTTCAAAGTCGTTTTATATACAATTTAAATGAAAAATTTAAAAGGATATTGTTATGCCGAATCTTCAAGAAAGATACGACTTCTCAGTTATTTTTAATTTTTGATTATCACGAGTCAGATGGCTTCTTTTGTGGATCTAGATTTGGAGGAGAAGCTCTAATCTCTATTATATAGATTTTATATTTGCACAAAAAATATATACATGTTTTTTCGAACATCAATGAAAAAATATAAGAGAAAAAGAGACTATTGAGATCACAGATCTGCTGATTTAAAAGTGTGACATTGCTCTGTATATTGAAGAATAATAATCATGATAGAAGATTCACTAATTCTACATCGAAGATATACTATGAATCTGATACTACTGAAGTTTTGAATTATATTCTAATATCTACTGCAACCGAATCGACTCAGAAATACTATTGTTGGAAGATCATTATTTCTGAAGAGAAAAACCATCTAATGTTAATTCCATTCAGTTGCAATTGTGAAGAACAACAAGAAAGTATTTTTAAAGTACTATCAACTTTTTTCCTATTCATAAGTGATCGACTTATCTTATTAAGCTATGTAGGTTCTGTGATTGAACCAGAAGGCTTTGTTTTGCCTTAGATAGTAAATTTGTCAACTACCTATACTCAGTTTTCGAATGGTATGTTGACAAGAGGACTAGATAGTGAAAATCACCAAGCTAGTGGAGTAGAGTGTTGGTGGAGTGGACTAGGGGCCTTCTGTTCCCCGAACCACTATACATTATGTGTTCCTTCAATTTAAATTTCCACTGCATTAATTCATCTGATTAAATTCAAAGGTCAGAACACGATTTCGTAATGAATTTGTAAAAGACACAATTAACCCCCCCCCCCCTATTGTGTATATTTGGTATCTCCCGATCCAACAATTGCTATCAGAGGATGATCTTTCTCACAAAGCCATTACAAGATAAAAGTGATTAAGGATTATACACAGAGCAAGATGACTGATATAAGAGAAGTAATGTCTATGGTCAGAGAATCATACTTCAATGGAGAAAATTACGGATGATGGAAGTAAAGAATGTTAATATATCTAAAAAACCATGGATTCAGAGTATATTCTAATTCATTGACTCCTTATGAAATACTTAAAAAACCTAAGTCATGGAGTAAAATCACTGAAGCGAAATATGATATGAACACGACGGTAATTAATGCAATTATTTGTGTTCTAGGACCTGATGAATTCAATAGAGTATATTAATGCCTCACATAATATAATATGTGAAAACTATTTCTAATTCTTATAAAGGAAATGAAAATGTCAGAAAAAGGATATATGATACTGCTAAGTTTAAATTTGGAACATTCAGAATGTTTGAAGGTGAAAAAATTACTCAAATTAATTTAATATATATAGATATTATCAATAATATAACTGTCTTGGGAGAACCAACCAAACAAGCTGATAAGATTCAAAATTACTGAGAGTCATGCCTGCTAAATGGAATGGGATTGCTGCTACAATAAGAAAGTCAACACCTTTCAAAGACATGACCATGAGAGAGTTGATTGGAACACTTATGATGTATGAATCCGAGATGAAAGATTAAGCAAATGAGCATATATTTCTGATCAAGAGAGATGACATTTCCTTAAAAGTTTCATCTCAAGGGAAAAGCAAAAGGCTAAAGAAAAAATATGTAATGGGGATATCATAATGTTTAGATTTATCATGTTCTGATATAGAACTATCTCAGTTAGATAGAAAGATTAGTAAATTCTACAAAAAGACTAAATGTTTTAGAAAAACTTTCTAATAGAATGAAAAGGGAGTTAGATGTTATGAGTGAAAGAAGATGGGTCATATCAAACCAGATTGTCATCAGTTAAAAGAACACAAGAAAAAGAATTTTTCAAATGAAATGATTATGAGCAAAAAGATAAGAATGAAATGAAAACTACATAGAGTGTTTCTGAGGACTCCAACAATCCATCAGAATTAGACTCAAAGAAGAAACAAGAAAATCTAAAAGCCAACATGTGATTTATGGTAGAAACATATGAGATACAAATATTCGACTCTTCTGACTTTGACTCTAGTTCTAAAATAGATATTCTAATGGAAAACATACAGCCTACTGTAACATTCTTGAAAAAATATGACACTTTTTTAAGAAGCATAAGTCATTAAAGAACATTCACAAGGCTATTTCAGATGAAAGAGATAAATTACTAAAGCAATTTAAGGAGTTAACTGATAAGTATAATTAAATTAACATTGACTATATAGATCATGAATATAAAATAAAAACACTTCAATCTGATATAGAAACATATAAAAGTGCATCCATGTTTTTTACTAAATGAAAAACCTCCTTGAATGAAATTCATGGGAAAAAGGTCATTGAGAAAGAATGATTTGGAATTGGCAGTAATAGGGAAAAACCTATGTTGTACAATAATTATTTTATTTCACGAATGAAAAGATTAAATTTTATTTATTGTAGAACAAGGGTTCAATTTTCTAAAAACCATTTCTTAAGACAACCTCAAATAAGTGGTATTAAGAATGATTTTATTTCAAATAATTTATTTGATTCTGTTGATTTTAGAAAAACAATCATGTCTGTATTCCCAGATATTTTATGGCTAACAAAACTGGACCCAATAGAATACGGTTACCAAAGAAACTTGTTTATATTCATTAACAGAAAGCAGGTCACAGAAGAAAAATGACCATATGGTATATGGACAGTGGCTGCTCAAGGCATATGAGTAGAAGTACATCAAATTTCTCTACAGTCACTCAAATAGATGGTGGACTTGTCACTTTTGGTGACAATGCCAAAGGGAATATCATTGGTATTGGAACTATTGGAGATCCATAAGATGTCTCAATCAACAAAGTACTTTATGTACAAGGATTGAAACAAAATAGGATAAGAATCTCTCAACAATGTGATGATGGTTATGTTGTTGATTTTTCTAACAATTTTTTTTTCTGTTTTCAAAAATAAACTGCTTAAATTTAGAGCACCTACAATTGACTATGTGTATACCTTGGATTTTAATTCCTTGTGTAAACAACAACAAAACATCTTAACTGATATGATAAATGAATCTTGGATCTGGAATAGAAGACATGGACATTGCAATATATATTCTTTAAATAAATTTTCCAAGAAGCAACTAGTTTCTGATTTACCTAGTCTTGTGTTTGAGAGTAATAGATTCCGTGATGAATTTCAACTTGGAAAACAACACAAATCATCCTTCTAATATGATAATAAAATTCTATGTCTAAACCTCTAGAACTCATCAATATGGATTTTTTGGACCTTCAATAGTAGCAAGCATGGCGGGTAAACTATAAGTATATGTTTTAGTTGATGACTATTCTAGATTTAAATGGATTTTCTTTTAAATATTTAAAAATGAAGATTTTACTTTATTTGATAGATTTCAAAATGTTGTTAAAAATGAAAAAGGTTTTAAAATAATTTCATTAATAAGTGATCATGGTGGAGAATTTGAGAATCTGTAATTCAATTCCTTTTACTCAAATATGGGTTTTAAACACACCTTCTCTGCACCAAGAACACCTCAAAAAAATGAAATTGTTGAAAGAAGAAATATGACTATCCATGAAATGGCTAGGACTATGCTAAATGAATACAATCTTCCAACCTATTTTTGGGTTGAAGCTATAAGAACAGCCTACTATATAATGAATAGTGTTTTAATTAGACCAATTTTAAAAAGGACGCTCTATAAACTCTAGAATAAAAGGAATCCTAACGTAAATTACATTAATGTTTTTGGATGCAAGGTTTATAACTTTATCACCAAAGAAAATCATGGTATGTTTGATCCATAATCTTATGAAGTCATTTTCTTAAGATATTCTACTACATCCAAAGCCTATAGGGTTTATAATAAAAAGTCAAGGATTATTGATGAATTAGTTCATGTGAAATTTTATGGAACTGATCCCTTTGAGTAAAGGACAGATCAAATAGATGAGTCTGATTCTAATGATAACATGAGACTTGAAAACATGAATGATGATTTTGAAAAATATTTAAATGAAATTCACCCCAGTCCAAAAGGACATGACAATAAAGTACCAATAAGTAGACCTGATACTGTGAGATAGAAGATGATGCCTCTCCACGAGTTCCTCTCGAACTAGACATCGACATCGCAGCAGTACCATAATAAGTACCCGGAGTCAAATGAGAGTCGATACCAACTACTATGACGTTCTCAAAGCCATACTAAGTCTCATGCATCCATACTACCTCATCCAAATGGTGAGCATTGGTCTGCTCAGTCGTCTCGTCCTGACCCTCAGCCTATGTCTGAGAGGGCACAGCCTCATATTACTCCTTCAATTCCATTTTAAAATAATTATTTTAAAAATATTATATGCATTTAATTTTCAAACTATAAAAATAATACTAACCACAATCCGATGATGGTGATCACCTCTAATCTTACTAGTGGATGGATCACTTTACATCCTCCAATAAACGTCGGACTCTGTAATATCGGGATGCTCGACTTCCTACAAAATTTTAAAATAAACTATTTATATTTAATGTTATATAAAATTTTTAAAACATATACTTACCAGATTCTCTCTATATGAATTGAATGTACGGATACCCGCTCGTTGTTTCACCTCCTGTCTCCCCTGGTTCTGTCATCCCACTGATGATATCCTCTGAAATCCAACACCCAACCAGGGTAAACATAATCCATCCCAAATGTGAGATGAAATGTACTCTGGTTGGTGGGATCTACACGACTCATCAAATTCTGTCACCCATGATTTCATAATGGTTTTCCTTCTCATATTTTTCAAAAACTGATGGATATTGTGATGCATAGAAAACTACCATGAAGCGTGGATAGCGTCGCGCATGCTATCATTGATGGGATACCATAAACCCTACAAACAATTTATAATATCTAGTTATTAATAAAATAAATTTCAAAATAAATATTATTTATTTATGTACCAGCCAATGATGGAACACGTCGCATCACTCATCAATCGGAATCTGTTCCCATGTGATCCATGGCGGAGAAAAATAATTGCGCAAGACAGTTCTCCCCTATCCAATAGCTACATGCTCAAAATTGTGAAAAATAAATAAATAATCAAACATTTAGTATATATATAAATAAATTAAGGAAATATAACTAAAATATACATTTTACCATACCTCTGTGTGTGTGGATCGAAAGAAAGACGTGGACATCTCTCAAGGATAGGGTTTGGAATAATCAGTCGTGCAAGACAACGCCCCCTCTGCGTACCCCCTGAACTGCTAGTAGGATTAAGGTCAGATGATCCAAAATCCCCCTCATCCAATGATAGGTCAGCCTCCTACAACTTGAGAAATAGCTCAGGGACCATCTGAAACACAAAATTATTGTTGTTAGAAGATAGTTGAAAATAATTATTATATATATATATATCATAATTATGATTATAATCAAAATTTAACTATGTCAATGTTGATCTTCATCCTCTTCTCCATAGCTGGAAATTTCAATGTCTTCATCATCCTCCTCAGCATCATCAATATCCATATGAGTTTCAGTTTCAGCATCTCTTGACATTTTAAATTCATTTGTAACATCATTAACATATTCATCACCATTGATCCTTAATTGTGGTGTGTCATCATCGATATTCACATCTCTTTGTGAATCAGGTCAATTTTGAGCAGTCTCTTGAAAAATATTGATTCCATCCACATCAGCAGAACCACATTAATTTTGAGTAAACTGATTTTCCTGAGATTTCATTTTTATTATGCTCCACCAATCTCTCAAGTCTCTTGAAGTAGCACAATACATTTCATAATAAATTTTATGCGCTTGTTAAGCCATTAAAATGGTTCATTTACTGCAAGAAGACTTTTATATTTAATATCAATGATTCCATGAGTCGGATGAACATGACATCCTCTCTCAGTATCTAACTACCGACATTTAAACATTGTTATTTAATTTCATCCTACATATAATAGATCAATAATTTCATCCAAAATTCCATAGTAGTCAACTTCAGTTTCTATGTGATGTGATCCTCTCAAGAAAAATCCATTGTTCATTGTTTTTTTTTTGATTCTCCGTATGCATGTGTATGAAATCGAGAACCATTCACCACATATGAATTATAAGATTTAACCATTTTGGGTGGTGGGTTACCCAATATACGCAGTCTCTTACCAATTTTATCAGCATATTGAGACACTTGAAAAATTTTAAAACAATTATAAATATAATAAATAATAAATGGAATTAATATTAAACCATCAATAATTTATGTTTCCAGTTTTTGAAACCATTGAGAAAATATTTTTGTATGTGTTCTTCAAGAGAAGCAGCTATAATTTGTGGAAGTTGTTTCTTGATATTATTATCATATAACCTACAAATAAAATAAGTTTAAACACTGTAACATAAATAATAGAATAACTGATTGGATAACTCACAGGATAAATGATGTCATTTCATCACAGTTGACCAGAACGTATGTATGAGCTCTGTGATGTTCATCATCTGAAAGCCATCATTCATGAACTCCACTAAAACCAAGATATGGATTATTAAAAACTGTTAATTGATTTTTCATTTTTCCATTAACATTCCCAACATTTCGTCACATTCCATTGTGTTTTGAGGGATATTGAGATTCAAAATAATGAGAGCAGAAAAAAGACATTTCTTCTTGCAAATAAGCTTCAGCAATTGAGCCTTCAACTGATGCTTTTTTACTTATTTTTTTCTTCAATTTCTACATGCATCTCTTGAATGGGTACATCAATTGAAACTATACTGGACCTCCACATTTAGCTTCATTTGGAAAATGTAATATCAAATATTCCATTGAGTCAATGAAATTCGGTGGAAAGTTTTTTCCAGTTTACATATAATTAGAGAAACATCTTCTTCCAGTTTTCTTAGCGCATCATAGTCTGTTGTCGCTACACAAATGTCTCGAAAAAAATATGATATGTCTGTTATCGAATCCCAAATACTATATTTCAACAAACCTCTGAATCCAATATAAAAGGGTCTGGAATTACTTCTAGTGGACTATAAGTGATACCTATCAGGGAACTCCATGGGCGGTTACACCCCCTGGGCAGGACACACCACCATCCCCAGTGGCAGCCATTTCTTTATGAAGCCCTTGGGCAGAGAGCCATGGTTCATCCAATGCCCACATGTGAGAGTTCCCAAGGATCGGATACATTCCTAGCTCATTTTCCTCTAATACCAACTGTAGAGATAGAAATCTTAACATACATGGACATTACATTACATTTGAGGAATACTTAATACATAACGAAAACAGACACACAAGGACCATAATAGTTTAGTGTCTTTTGAAACTCAGAATATAAACTTCTAATCATGTTGAAATATCTTCAACAACTCCCATAATGATATTACTCTTTTTGTTTCCTTACCTAAAACCTTTCTTTATTACCTAGGGAAACTAAAACATAACAAGGGTCAGCTTAAATGCTTAGTAAGGGTAAACATAGATAACATAAAACAATCCATAAACATTTAGAAGAAAAAACTTGAACATGGAATTTAAACATCAAAATATTGAGAAAAGACATAAATCATGGAAGTACGTAAGGAATATATCATAATAGAATATCAACCATGATAAAATATAATGGGAATAAAACATGAAATTGTGGAAACCATTCTGCATATGTTATGATTTCTATAGTAGCCAAGGCATTGCTGCCAAGACCATCTCAGTGGAAAAAGTCCCTTTCTGAATCGAGTTCACTCCTCGTTTCAGTCCTGTAACACTGAACCAGATTAATTTACCGTTCCAGCCATGTCTATCTCATGAGATATAAATCTTTACCCAATGCATTGTAGGGAGATATAGTTCCCACCCATCTAATAATGAAATCATTCTTTCATGTGCCACAAAATCATAAATCATACATCATAGCATAACCCATGTAATAGAATGAGATACTTAAACATCATGACATCATAACATAATCCATATAAAAAATGGATATCTTTTCATCATAAGAAGAATAAAACCATGTAAATAATGGAGACATTATACTGGAAACATAAACATATTAAATAATGTCATTTTAGATGGAAAATGGTTTTGATAAAAACACTTGAAATGAATTCGTGAGGAAAATATCCTTTCTTCTTCAAAATCATATTCTTTTCACAAAATTTCATTAAATTTTTAAAGAAAAGGGTTTTGTTGAAAATAATCATGCAATATATTAGAGGAAGCTTCATGAAAATGAGGCATTATGAAACCGTAAAAATCCGTTCACGCCGTATAAGTTAAAAAAATAACATTCTTCTCGTACTTTTGTCAGAAAAGTCAAAATGTTCCTTGTATGGTAAACAAAAGAAAGATTCCTTCCATAACACGGGGTAAAAGTCAAAAAAGGTTAAAAAGTACATTAAACATACATGAAAACATTTTTATAAAACTTGGACATGAATGATAAATATAACCACAGTAAATACTTACAAATAAGCAATCTCGGATAAAAATGAGATTTGCAAAATTATCCCTTACCTTAGGTCTGATATGCTTCGTATGTTTCCAAACCTCCTGTATAATGATTTAAATAATTTCATTGACTTATTATAGAATCATATTCATTGTTATGATATCATATATGGTTCACTTATGACTTTATATTACCCATTCTTTTATAAGTTCCATGTTAAAGCAGTGTTTTGGGTTAAATTGTTTTATTTATCGTACGTGTTTGGACTTGTTGTTCAATATATTATTACTTATATCCTGATTTACATAATTCCAGAATGTAAAACATGATTTACATATAATATATATATTTCAGTATATACATATATATATTATAGATCAAATAAATGAAATGAAATACACCGTTCATGGAGATGGTAGGTCGTACGTACGCATGAACGCTGTTTTCGTTTCCTTATTGAATTGATTGAAATTAAGTAGATGAAATACATATATATACACATAAATCCAGTATCATTATTATGTCACATATTTCATGATTACTTATTATATATACTTTATAATCATTCATGAATGGTTAACATGGAGAATAAATCTCATCGCCTTGTGGAGACGGTAGTCCGTACATACGCACGAGCGATGATATCATTCCCATGATCGTGGAATTGTATTAGAGTGTATTTATACTATTTCAGGAACAAAATCACTTTACAATAATCATATATTGTTATTATTTACACCATTATACCCATCCAAGTAAGGTGGTGGTGGAAAATAGATTACACCAATGCGTGGAGACGGTATTCCGTACGTACGCACGCACAATGATTTCATTTTCTGTATGATGGATAGATGGTGAAATAGGGTTGTTTCATACTTATAATAACATATCAGTATATGAGTGATACTGATGTTATTACTTCATAATGAATCAACTAATGATGAAGAAGTGGAAGAAGAAATAAAGTTGAAGGAATCGGCAACGGACATTACCTCTTCTTTGAAGCGCCTCTTTGAGACCTCCTCTTAGGGCACCAAAATTGGTCTTTGAAAAAGACAAGGACCTCTAGGATGTTTATAGGGAAGTTGAGAAGAGAATTGTTCATGGTTTGTCCGAGATTAAAGGCTCAAAATGGTGTGAGGAAGAGAGGGAGGAGGTGCCTTTTTATAAGGGAGGAGAGGGGCACCTTTGGAATAACTAAAAATATTATTTTATTATAAAGTCATATTCGGTATTTAATAGCTCCAAATTGAGTTATTTTGAATCTAAGGTGTGTATTGGTATAAATCCTCTAATCCAATAGAATTTAGACATGTTTAGGTTTCTATTTTAACCCTATCATTTAGATTTAACTTTAAGTTAAATAATTTATATTTTACCGTGTCTTCTTGTTTTCTTACACTATAAAGTTAATAAACATACCATAACAATCCAAAAGAACCCCAAGTTGTTTATTAGTAATATATATAACCTTATCTAAGTCATTTGGACTAACCTTAGAAATTTAGGAATAAAATAACAATTAATAATATAATATTTGTTTTAAAAACTATTTTATGTCAAATTTGACACTATTTGGTAATTGATTTTTGTGAAAATCATAACAGAAATATTAGTTCGAAAAAAGTTAATTAAATTAATAATAACATGTCATATTAACATATAAAATTATTTTAATTCATAAAAAGTCTCCAATTATATTTATTTGGATATTTATAACATCAATTATGTAAATATTTCAGTAATAATATAATTACTTCATCATCATTGTGTCATAAATAAATTAAATTATTTAAAGTCTAAAAATTAAAAATAAAATACCATTATGTAGGAAATCTTTTTATCTTTCTAATAAATATTTATAGTCGAATTTATCTTATGTATAACCCTATATTAAAAATGATTTACTTATTAAACATTGATTTTAACTATTTTAACCCTTTGAATAAATTAATAATAAATGTCGTAATCTAATCTGTGTGGGCCTAAATGGTCATATTTTATTCCTATGGTTGTTTTTGGTTGAATTACACTTATCCAGTAGAATTAGAACATGTGTTAGGGTAATAATAATATCATTTTTTACCCTTAATTACCCTATTTACTTTTAACCGTGGTAAATAAAAGTAAAAAGTTAATATTCACCAAAAATTATTTTCATCTCATTGAACCACATTTTACATACTGACATAAACCGTGTCTCTCAGATTTTCGAAATTCCATTCACAAATGCGGTAAAATTATGTTTTCTGTAAATTTCCAAATTCTCCTAGGAGGTGGGTAAAAGACGGTCAAAAGTTCAATAAAATTTTTATATATCTAAAATTATTATAAAATTACTCCACTGAATTACATTGAACTTATATAGGTATTATGTGTCAATTTTGACCGAAAATAAATTTAAATAAAATAAATAATTATTTAAATAAAAATTCGGTTTTTAAATAGTAACCTAGTGTTTTCACTATTCACAAAAAATTGAATGCTTTCAGAAAAATACCAAAATATCACCCTTGGGTAATTTCGATATTCCGAATCCAAAAATTAAGTCCATTTTGAAAGATGAAATTTACAAAATTTCAAAAAGTGGTTTTTACTATTCATAACAGCTAGTTTTAATACTTTTTTAATAGCATATTGTTGTTTAGTGAAACTCGGTATTGCATACAAAACACGCTATAGACGAAGGTCGCGATTGGATGTAATGCATCCAAGTTATGGTTTAGTGTTGTGAAAAACTCCTTTGTTGTGACATACAACACAATACATCAATAAAATTAAAAATAATATTTTTCATAAAATCTTGGGGTGTTACATTCTACCCCTTTTAAAATGAATTTTGCCATCAAAATTCATCGGGGATATAAATGGTTTACTACTCGAAAGTTTCTTTAATAGAAACCCACATCGTAAAAAGGAATACCAAAACCAATTTTTAAAAACTAATGTATGAAACATAACAGTTACCCAAATTAACTAATCACTAGGTTTCCACATAGGAGAACATAGGTGAAAATATGGATAAGGAAGAGAAACCTAACCATCATGTTCTGATGGAGAGTGGTAGAGAACAGGGCTATGAAAAAGCCAACAATCACAAAGCTATAGATTTGTGATGATCTAAGGTACCATCTAATCCATCAGATATAAGAGAACTAGGACAACATTTTTGGTTTTCAAGATCATTTCCCTAAAGTTGATGAATTAAAATAAATACTTACATTATTTTGGTACAATCTCACTGTTGTTCATGAATTGAACTATTTCCACTTCATCCCTTAAAGAAATGAAGTCGAATTTGTTATTTGTGATGTGTTAGAAGATAATTTGATAGAATGATGGGTCATTCCATCTGTTTCAATCAAAAGGTTAGAAAAAGTTATAAGTCCATCTTATGGTTAGATTAATCTTATATGGTTCCAAAAATGAACTTATACTTCATATATCATATAGCTTAATAAAATAAAACTAGTTTCTACTAACCAGGGACTTCTTGTAGGCCAGTGGTAGGCGATAATGTCCAGTTGCCCTTCGGTTGTGGGTTTGATTCCCACATCCTTGTCTGACGCGATGGGTTTTCTCCTGTCCTACAGGTTGTCCTTTTTCTAAAACAACATCACTATAACATCCCATCAATAATATCAAAAAAAACTTCTATCCATAAACAATACTAACTTATGTCCAACATAATCCATTCCAATCATTAGGCTTATCCATAATACTGCAGTCCACTCTCATAATATAGAGAAAACGATTACAAGAGATTTCATATAACAAGCATGTTAATACCATCGTTGAACCCCATATATCATAAGATATGTCTTGTTGGTCGCATTCCAAACATTCGAAGGCCTTAATCATGTATTCTCTGGAAAAATGAATACCCATTGAATCTTAGTGAAAACATGAGTGTTGTCAAAAGTTAACTCTTTCCGCATACCAAAACCCCAAAATTATATATACTCAAACCATGATATAACTATTAACTTATATCAGTCATGAGCCCATGAATACTGTCAAACATTTCATTTTCTCCATATCCCTTCATTATGTGCATATCATCTTCTTTCCAAAAATATCTCATTCACTTTCCATGGTTACCAGTACAATAAAATTATTGAATACCACAATAGACCAATACATAAATACTCCAATGTTCCATGATACTATATACAACATTATTTTGAAATCCCATTACATAAACACATGATCATTCCACCACATCGTTGTCATATTCAACATCAACAATAGTGATCTCATGTGACTTCCCTTTGTCCTTTTCTTTAAGTGGTTGCTCATGTCAATCATCATTAACCCTTGGATTAGGTAATTGATTAGAATAATGCCCCATTTCATTGCACTTGAAGAATTAAAGTGTTGGTGGTGTGTTCTCTGAAGTCTTTTCTTTATTGACACCATTAGCAACCCTTTTTCTATTACTTCGACACTCAGCTACTCGATGACCATCTTTTCCACACTTAAAACATTTCCTAGTCCCTTTAAGAAAATCTCCACCATGCTTCTTTCCATACTTTGATCATAAGGAAACATTCATCTTCTTTTCACCATCATTCTTATATTTCTCCTTGAAATCTATCTTTTTTTTCTTGTCAAAACCATGAAATGGATATGTAACACCAACTTACATCTCTACCTTGATAGAACAATGAACAATTTCTTCATAGCTACTGATGTCTCTTATAGATAATTCCCTTCGAAGATTTGGTTTTAAGACAATGAAGAATCGATCAATTTTACTTTAAGGTTGGATGGTAAATCCATATGCATACCTTGCAAGCCTTGTAAAATTGCCTCGTATATACCAATAGATTAATCATCATTTTTTTAGTTCAATAAACACCTTGTCCGTATTTTTTCGAAGAATATGAGGAAAGTACTTATTGAAAAATAAGTTCTTGAACTCGTCCCATTCCATAGACTCAATTTTATCTCTTGGCCTCGTATTCTTGATAATATTCCACCATTGATCAGCTTCACCTTCCAAACGATATACCAATAAGATGACTTTATCATGTTCATAACATTGAAGAACTGAAAATATCTTTTCTGTGGTACTGATCCATTGTTCTACAACAAGTGGATCAGAAGACCCACTGAAAGAAGGTCGACGTTGCCTCATGTAGGACTCAATAGAATATTGTTCCCTTATCTGCTCATTTGGAAGTCCAGAATGATTCATAGCTTGTGTAAGTATAGCAATATGATTTTTCACTCCATCTCCCATAACATTTGTTTGTTTAGGAGGACAATCATTGCATTGTACATTACATTGATCAACACGATTCCTTTGGGTTCCATCCATCTTCTAAAACCCAAAAATAATAGTGTGAGAGGGAAAAATCATGCTAGGGAAAACAACATAATAAAGGTGGAGTGCCTTCAATATCTAACATCTTAGGTTAAATTCCAAGATCTTTACCATAGTTCTAGGACTATAACAAATACTTTTACTAAACCATAGGGACATCCCTAGACATACCTTAGAAATATCTCTAGGGATCTCACTAAAGTTCTCGCATCCTAGTTTCCAAAGGTTGTCTAAACCTTTCCTCTGATACCAACTATAATGGACTGGACTTACTTCTAGTAGAAAATAATTGATACCTATCAAGGAACTCCATGGGTGGTTACACCCCCTGGGCGGGACACACAACAGTTCACAATGGCAGTCATTTCCCCATGAATCACTTGGGCGGAGAGACATGCTTCGTCCAACGCTCACATGTGAGAGTTCCCCAGGATCGGATACATTCCTACCTCCTTTGCCTCTGATACCAACTGTAGAGACCCAAATCTTAATGTATATGGACATTACATTACTTTTTTCGGAATACTTAATACATAACAAAAACAGACACCCAAGGACTGTAATTTTTTAGTGTCTTTGGAAACTAAGAATATAAACTTCTAATCATGTTGAAATATCTTTAACAACTCCCATAACGATCTTCCCGTTTTTGTTTCCTTACCTAAAATGTTTCCTTATTTCCTAGGGAAAATAAAACATAAAAAGGGTGAGCTCAAATGCTCAGTAAGGGAAAACATAGATAACATAAAACAATCCATAATCATTTGGTAGCAAAAACTTGAACAAGAAATTTAAACATCAAAATCATGAGAAAAGACATAAATCGTGGAAGTATATAAAGCATATATCATAATAGAACATCAACCATGATAAAATATAATGGGAATAAAACATGTAATTTTGGAAACCATTCAGCACATTTTATAATTTCCATAGTAGCCAAGGCATTGCTGCCAAGACCATCTTAGTGGACAAAGTCCCTTTCTGAATCGAGTTCACTCCTCGTTTCAGTCCTGTAACACTGAACCAGATTAATTTACCATTCCAGACATGTCTATCTCATGAGATATAAATCATTACCCAATGAATTGGTGGGAGATATAGGTCCCACCCATCTCATAATGAAATCATTCTTTCATGTGCCACAAAATCATAAATCATACATCATAGCATAACCCAAGTAATAGAATGAGATTCTTAAACATCATGACATCATAACACAATCCATATAAAAAATGGATATCTTTTCATCATAAGAAGAATCAAACCATTTAAATAATGGAGGCATTGTACTTGAAACATAAACATATTAAATAATGTCATTTTAGATGGAAAATAGTTTTGATAAAAACACATGAAATGAATTCTTGAGTAAAAATATCCTTTCCTCTTCAATATCATTTTCTTTTCAAATAATCTCATGATATTTTAAAAGAAAATGGTTTTGTTGAAAATAATCATGCAATCTTGTATAGGAAGTTTCATGAAAATGATGAGTTATGAAACTGTAAAAATCCGTTCACGCCGTATAAGTTAAAAAACTAAGATTCTCCTCGTACTTTTGTCAGAAAAGTGAAAAATTTCCTTATATGGTAAACAAAAGAAAGATTCCTTCCATAACACATGGTAAAAGTCAAAAAAGGGTAAAAATGTCTTTAAACATACATGAAAACATTTTTATAAAACTTGTGCATGGATGATAAATATAACCCTAGTAAATACTTACGAATAAGCAATCTCAGATAAAAATGATATTTGCTAAATTATCCCATACCTTAGGTCTCATATGCTTCACATGTTTCGGAACCTCCTGTATAATGATTTAAATAATGTCATTGACTTATTACAGAATCATATTCATTGTTATTATATCACATATGGTTCACTTATGACATTATATTACCCGTTCTTTTGTAAGTTCCATGATAAAGCAGCGTTTTGGGTTAAATCGTTTTATTTATCGAACCTTTTTGGACTTGTTGTTCTTGATATTATTTCTTATTTAATGATTTACTTAATTACAGAATGTAAAACATGATATAAATATAATATATATTTCAGTATATACATATATATATGATAGATCAAATAAATGAAATGAAATACACCGTTCATGGAGACAGTATGTCGTACGTACGCAGGAATGTTGTTTTCGTTTCCTTAATGAATTGAATGAAATTAATTTGATGACATACATATATATACAAAAAAATCCAGTATCATTATTATTTCATATATTTCATTATTACTTATTATATATACTTTATAATCATTCATGAATGGTTAACATGGAGAATGAATCTCAACACGTCGTGGAGACGGTAGTCCATACGTACGCACGAGCGATGATATCATTCCCATGATCGTGGAATTTTATTTTAGTGTGTATATAATATTTAGGAATCAATAACACTTTAAAATAATCATATATAGTTATTATTTACACCATTATACCCATCCAAGTAAGGTGGTGGTGGAAAATAGATTACACCACGGCGTGGAGACGGTATTCTGTACGTACGCACGCGCGGTGATTTCGTTTTCTGTAGGATGGATAGATGGTGAAATAGGGTTGTTTCATATTTATAATAACATATCAGTATATGAGTGATAATTATGTTATTACTTCATAATGAAACAACTAAAGAAGAAGAAGTGGAAGACGAAATAATGTTTAAAGAATCGGTAACGGACATTACCTTTTCTTTGAAGCCCCTCTTTGAGACCTCCTCTCAGGGCACCAAAATTGGCCTTTGAAGAAGACCAGGACCTCTAGGATGTTTCTAGGGAACTGGAGAAGAGACTTTGGCAGGGTTTCTCCGAGCTTCATGGCTCAAAATGGTGTGAGGAAGAGAGGGAGGAGGTGCCCTTTTATAAGGGAGGAGAGGGGCACCTTTGGAATAACTAAAAATATTATTTTAATATAAAGTCATATTCGGTTTTTAATAGCTCCAAATTGAGTTATTTCGAATATAAGGTAGGGATGGGTCGAAATCATCTCTTCAAATATAATTTAGACATGTTTAGGTTTCTATTTTAACCTTATTATTTAGATTTAACTTTACATTAGATAATTTTTCTTTTACCGTGTCTTCTTGTTGGTTCTTACACTATAAGAATTATAAACTTACTATAACAAGCCAAAAGAACCCCAAGTTGTAAATTATTAATATATATAACCTTATCTAAGTCATTTGGCCAATCCATAGGATTTTAGGAATAAAATAACAATTAATAATATAATATTTGTTTTAAAAACTATTTTATGTCAATTTTGACACTATTTGGTAATTGATTTTTGTGAAAATTATAACAGAAAGATTAGTTCTAAAAAAGTTAATTAAATCAATACTAACATGTCATATTAACATAGAAAATTACTTTAATTCATAAAATGTCTCAAATTATATTTATTTTGATATTTATAATACCAATTATGTCAATATTACATTAATAATATAATACTACATCATCATTGTGTCATATATAAATTAAATTATTTAAAGTCTAAAAATTACAAATAAAATACCAATATGTAGGAAATATTTTTATATTTCTAATGAGTATTTATAGTCGTATTTATCTTATGTATAACCCTATATTAAAAATGATTTTCTTATTAAACATTAATTTTAACTATTTTAACCCTTCTTTAAATAAATTTATAATAAATGTCCTAATCTAATCCAAGTGGGCCTAAATTGTCATATTTTATTCCTAAGGTTGTTTTTGGTCGAATTACACTTATCCAATATAATTAGGACATGTTTTAGGGTAATAATAATATCATTTTTACCCTTAATTACCCTATTTACTTTTAACCGTTGTAAATAAAAGTAAAAAGTTACTATTCACCAAAATTTATTTTCATCTCATTGAACCACATTTTACATACATACATCAACCATGTCTCTCGGATTTTTGAAATTCCATTCAAAAAAGCGCTAAAATTATGTTTTATGTAAATTTGCATATTCTCCTAGGAGGGGGTAAAAGACGGTCAAAAGTTCAATAAAATTTTTATATATCTAAAATTATTATAAAATTACTCCAATGAATTACATTGAACTTATATAGGTATTATGTGTAAATTTTTACCTAAAATAAATTGAAATAAAATAAATAATTATTTACATAAAAAGTCGGTTTTTAAATAGTAACCCAGTGTTTTCATTATTCATCAAAAATTGAATGTTTTCAGAAAAATACCAAAATTCCACCCTAGGATAATTTCGATATTCCGAATCCAAAAATGAAGTCCATTTTGAAATATGAAATTTAAAAAATTTCAAAAAGTGTTTATTACTATTCATAATGGCTAGTTTTATTAATATTTTTATAGCATATCGTTGTTTAGTGAAACTCGTTATTGCGTACAACACACGCTATCGAGGAAGGTCGTTATTGCGTGTAATGAAGCCATGTTAGGGTTGCATGTTGTGCAAGACTCCATTGTTGTGACGTACAAGACAATACATCAATAAAATTAAAAATAATATTTTTTCGTAAAATCGTGGGGTGTTACACAATCGGCATAAGTCTTTCCATTATAACATGAAAATCATGACTTTTTAATCAAGTAATATAACCATTTGTAACACAGCTTCCCAAATTTGAAGCATAGCCATCTGGAAGTCTCAAAACTGCAATCATCTGAAAAAATAATAAGTGACTCTCTTTGGAAGGTGTATAAGCTTCTTTTGGCTTCCTTAACCTCTAGGATCTGACATTTTTTTATAGTTCAAGTTCTGGTCACCTGTAAATTTGGGCAAGATCTAATCATGCATTTATAGTATCTAAAGTATTACATGGTGTACCCAAAAATGTACGAAATAAATTATCAAAATAGTTATTCTCAATATGTATAACACCCAACATGTGGCAGACCAAAACATAAGCCCAATACGGAAGATCCCAAAAAATGCTCTGTTTTATCCAATTATGTTCTTTACCAAATCAATGGATTTTTTGTTGGTTTACTGTTGGGACAAATGTGATTGGGGTAATAAAAATACAACAGATTTTAACCTTGTAACTGAGATCATCTTTGGAGGTTCATCCCTTTTAATTGTACCTTTTCTAAAATGAGATTTTTTCCTCCGAAAAAGATGATCGGTTGGAAGAAATCTATGATGACAATCAAAATAGCAATTTTTTTCCATTGACAAGCATAAAGGCTTTTTTTCTTTCATATAGTACGGACGTGATTTCGGACCATATGTACTCCAACCAGATAACATGCCATATGGCGGAAAGTCACTAATCGTCCACATCAATGCAGCTTTTAATATGAAATTTTGCTTCGCAAAAACATCATATGTATTAACACCATCACTCCACAATAAATTTAACTAATTAATAAATGGTTTCAAATAAACATCAATATTCTCTTTCGAATGTCCTAGGATTAATAGAGTTAAAAAGATATAAGTCTCTTTCATCAACATCCATGGAGGAAAATTGTATGGAGTTATAAAGACATGCCAACATGAATACTGACTACCATAAGAACCAAATTGAAAAAAACCATCAATAGAAAGACCCAATCATATGTTTCAGGCTTCTATAGAAAAAGATGGATGCAGACTGTCAAAATATTTCAATGAATCACCATCATATAGATGATTCAAGATTTTATCTATTGAAATCTTGGTTTTGTTCCATGACATCATTGACGATGTGTTCTTAGACATAAATAAATGCCACAACCTTGGTGTAAGGGGGAAATATCTCAACTCTTTTTCTGGAATCGATCTAGACTTCCCTGGTTGAGCTTCTTTATACCTTGATTGTCCACATGTGGGAAAACTCTCCAACAACACTTTTCCACCAGAATATAAGATGCAATCATTTGGACATGCATGAATCATCCGATAACTGAGGCCCATATTATGAATCAGCCTCTTGCTCTCATAGTAATTTTCAGGCAACACATTTCCTTCGTGTAATAATGTTCTAACCAAAGAAAATATATGATCAAAATAGTTGTTTGACATTGCATTATCTGATTTAATATCCATAAATTTTTCAAACAATTCTAATTTGCTTATCTTGCAACCAGGATATAATGCATCCTCAACAGACCTCAACTACTCATAATATATGGATGGTACCAACTAAAGAGTTAAATCAATATTATTGTGAGTTTAAATTTGTTGCACAGATGGACCTGCAACATCATGTACAAAATTATGAACATGGAATGGATCCGGAATCAATTTAGTAGGATCTTATCTGGAACAATGTTCACTGTGTTGATACCAAAAAACACAATTTGGTTGAAAACCAAACCGTA
Organism: Viscum album; assembly: GCA_963277665.1. Lineage (NCBI taxonomy): Eukaryota > Viridiplantae > Streptophyta > Magnoliopsida > Santalales > Viscaceae > Viscum > Viscum album. The sequence continues at coordinate 1,775,974,861 of OY728165.1, read as the reverse complement.
AGAGATGTCCCCCGACCTTTTCAAAATTTCCAAATGTTTTCAAAGCTCATTTTTTACAAGGACAATTAATTGTGCCTTCTGAAAAATATTCTGGTTTTGATGATGAAAATTCTAATAAGGGCATGACTTGGTTTGTCCTATTTCAATACTACTTCCGAGGTGATCAACCAGGCAAGGACATTTATAGAGTTTACATTGGACATGGATGACACAAACATTTTATTGCTCATGACCAGACAATTAGCGACCCTTTGAGATTTAAACATGTTAAGAATAGAGCAAAGCCCGTTGTCAATATTGAAAATTTTAATATTTTATAAATTTTTTATTATTTTAATAATATTAATATTTTTTTCGTAAGTATTGATAATATAATTTTTTATGGCTAGTTATTGCTAGTTATTGCTAGTTATTTCTAGTTATTGCTATTAATTGTTATTTATTGCTAGTTATTGCTATTTATTGCTAGTTATTGCTAGTTATTTCTAGTTACTGCTAGTTATTGTTAATTATTGTTAATTATTACTAGTTATTGCTAGTTATTTCTAGTTATTGGTTGTTATTGCTAGTTATTCCAAATTATTCCTAGTTATTCCTAATTATTTCTATTTATTCCACGTTATTCCTAGTTATTGCTACTTATTCCTAATTATTCTTAATTATTACTAATTATTCCTAATTTTTCCTAATTATTATTAATTATACTTAATTATTCCTAATTATTCATAATTATTACTAATTATTCCTAATTATTACTAATTATTAGTAATAATTACTAATAATGACTAATTATTTATAATTGTGACTAACTATTTATAATTAGTCAATTACTAATTATATCTATTTATTACTAATTATTACTAATTATATATATTTATTACTAATTATTACTAATTAATACAAATTATTACTAGTTGTTACTAATTATATATATTTAATACTAATTATATCAAATTATTACTAATTATTACTAATTATGTCTATTTATTACTAATTATTACTAATTATATATATTTATTACTAATGTTTACTAATTATTACTAATTATTACTAATTATATCTATTTATTACTAATTATTACAAATTATATCTATTTATTACTAATTATTAAAAATTATATCTATTTATGACTAATTGTTACTAATTATATATATTTATCACTAATTATATCTATTTATTAATAACTATTACTAATTACATCTATTTATTACTATTTATTACTAATTATATCAATTTATTTCAAATTATTACTAATTATTACTAATAATATCTATTTATTACTAATTATTACTTAGTATAACTTTTTTTTACTAATTATTTCTAATTATATTTTTTTATTACTAATTATTACTAATTATATATGTTTATTACAAATTATATCTATTTATTACTAATTATATCTATTTATTACTAATTGTTACTAATTATTACTAATTGTTACTAATTATATCTATTTATTGCTAATTGTTACTAATTATATCTATTTATTACTAATTATTATTAATTATTATTAATTATATCTATTTATTACTAATTATTACTAATTATATCTATTTATTACTAATTATTACTAATTACATCTATTTATTACTAATTATTTATAATTATATCTATTTATTACTAATTATAAATAATTATTACTTGTTACTACAAATTATTACAAATTATTAAAAATTATTACTATTTATTTCTATTTATTACTATTTATTACTAATCATTACTAATTATTACTAATTATATCTATTTATTGCAAATTATTACTAATTATATATATTTATTACTAATTATTACTAATTATATCTATTTATTACTAATTATTACTTATTATTACTAATTATATCTATTTATTACTAAATATATCCATTTATTACTAAGTATATCTATTTATTAATAATTTTATCAATTTATTAAAAATTACAACTAATTATTAATAATTATATCTATTTATTACTAATTATTACAAATTATTACTAATTGTTACTACTTATATCTATTTATTAGTAATTGTTACTAATTATATCTATTATTTACTAATTATTACTAATTATTACTAATTATATCTATTTATTACTAATTATTACTAATTATTACTAATTATCTATTAATTAATAATTATTACTAATTATATCTATTTATTACTAATTATTACTAATTATATCTGTTTATTACTAATTATATCTATTTATTAATAATTATATCGATTTATTACTAATTATTACAAATTATATCTAATTATTACTAATTATATCTATTTATTACTATTTATTACTAATTACTACTAATTATTACTAATTAATACTATTTATTACTATTTATTTCTATTTATTACTATTTATTACTAATTATTACTAATTATATCTATTTATTACTATTTATTACTATTTATAACTATTTATTACTAATTATTGCTATTTATCACTATTTTTTACTAATTATTACTAATTATTACAATTCCTTAATAATTATATCTAATTATATCTATTTAATACTAATTATATATATTTAATCCTAATTATATCTATTTAATCATAATTATATCTAGTTAATCCTAATTATATCTTCTTAATGCTAAATATATCTACTTCTTGCTAATTATATCTATTTATTTCTATTTATATCTATTTATTGCTAATTATATCTATTTATTACTAATTATATCTATTTATTCCAAACTATATCTATTTATATGTAATTAATATTAATTATTTCAAATTATTTATAATTATAACTAACAAAATCAATTTCTTAGTAAAAATAAATATAAATAAAAATCAACTGAAATCTAATTAAATTAAAACTAATAAACAACAATTAAAATTAACATAAAAATTAAATATATAAAAATAAAATATAAATACCTTAATCTTTGATATTCTGAAGATATTGACGCCCTCTGATTGCTCTCGTATTAAAATTTTCTTCTAAAAGAAAATTTTTCTTTGAAATCGATGAATGAAGATAAAGAGAGGGAGCTAGAACTGAATGATTTGGAAAAAACAGATGGGGTATATATAGGTTAAATTAGTTGCGTCGGGGTTATTAGCGACGGGGTTCTCGTCACAACTGGTACTAGTTGCGACGGTGCCTGTCCCAAATACCCTCACCCGCATTAATTACAGTCGGTGGTTAAAAGGTTATTTGGGATGGGTCCCGTTGTAAATAGTATCTGCAGACAGTCTTTTTGCGACAGTACGACATCCTGTCGCAAAAAGTTATTAACCGTCGTCAGATATTTGGGACAGGTCCCATCACAACTACCCCTTCGCGGTTTGGCGCGCAAGCCGCACAAAACTATTTGTGAGGGGAGACATCTCCCCATCGCAGATAATATTCGCACGGTTTGGAACACAAGTCGCGCCAAACTATTTGTGACGGGAGATGAAATCCCGTTGCAAATAACAAATTATTTATGACGGGAAAATTTTCCCAATGCAAATAGCTTACTGGATGGGTTATTTGCGACGGGAAGAAATCCCGTCGAAAATAGTGATTTTTCACGTAGTGATCAGGCCTCATTTTCTAAGAGAACATATTCTTAAAAAGGATATATTCTTAGATTTTGTATGTACTAAAATTCAATTACCTGGTAGTTTTACCAAACCACTTCTCACTACAAGGTCTGATTTTATTAAGGGGGAGCTAGATTTGTTGAATTTTAAATAATGTTTCATTTTATTAGGTGGTTTCTTTATTTTAATACTGTTTATAATAAAATAATTATTTGTTTTTCAAATAGAATAAGTTTTTTTTCTTCACCCGATCAATTATTTATTTTTATAATCTATGTAATAATTATTGATGACACGGGAATCAAGGCTATTAGAATCCTTTAAAATTTTGAATCACTTCATTTCTACCAAAAACTCTTTTGAACCAGCGATGCTTTACCACTCTTTGTCTATTCGAACCTGAACATTTGAAACCCTAAGCCCCTTTCGAACCTTGAGAGATTTTTCGACAGAAATGGACAAGACAAAGATAACCGATGAGGTTGGGACCAGTACTGCGAAGAGACATCGCTCTGAAGAAAGGAAAATTTTGCAAGGAAAGGTCATAGACCCGGAATGGTTATATCAGATGAACATGTTGCTGAAGCAAGATCTTGCATTTCAAAACCTTGAACAGACGTTTAATGGAGATTTTACGGAGTTTCTGTATGAGGTAGAACTTTGTTATTTATTTAAATCTATTCAGTTTAGTCTATTGGAAGATGAGGATACTATGGTAGCTAATATTGATGATCTATATGTTTCGATATCCTCTATGAAGATTGGTCGGATTTTGAACTGACCACATGAGGGAATCTATGATTTTGATATGAAGAATATAGGTGATTCAGTACATAAGTCTTAAAATATTATGTCTTCGTTTTTTGTTCAACATATATAAGGGAGATGTTCATGAAGGACTTAGCGCCTGATCAGAAAATCCTAGTAAAGTTTGTGAAAACAGGGATTACACCGAGGATATATGAGCTGGAAAAAATATTGTATCCACACATGTATATAATGTATTTGTTTTTGAGTGATATAAGACTTAATTTTCCTTGGTACATGGTAAGGTACCTTCATTGTTCATGTCAAATAGAAGCTAGCATGAATTTTTATCGATTTGGTAGGTTCATCTCAAAAAAAAATTCAAAAAGGATATGGTGAGGCTGGTGGAATCCAGAGTCAGATTCCATCATTGCAACACTTTTAGTGTTGGAACCCTGAGATAGATTGATTACTTCTGGATAATATTGAAAGGAATATTTTTTCTAGTAGGAGCTGAAGAAGAGGAAGAGAGTGCTCTGGTCAATCTGCTAAATCTGAGGAGGGACAACCTGAATCAAGAGCAAGCACTGCTATAAGAAGAATAAGATTTGAAACTGATGATGCTCAAAATGAAAGTAGTCATTAAGGACTTCAAATTCAAAGGAAAAGAAATTATAATGCTTGTGAGGAACATGGTTCACATGTTTTATCATCCAGTGATTTACTCGATTACAAGTTTGTTAGAGAAATAGTTCTTGAGAATCCACAAGAAGAGGATACTTCTCAAATTATAGTGACTCCTCAAGTAAAAACTGAAATTCATGAAGAAGATAAAATTGAGACTCAAGAACAGGTTGTGGTTGTATGTGAAATTGAACCTCAAATTATAGTTGACGCTGAAGTAACAATAGAAAAGGAAAAGGAGGAAGAGCCTGGTGATGAAGTGTCCAGTCCTCAGGAAAATCAAGAAGATATCATTTTATAAAATCCAATGGAAGAAATGATTACTGATGTTCGTAATGAGAATGTTTCTAAAGTTCATACCAGCATAATTATTGAGGATTTTTCTATGGAAGAGTCCGGAAAAGACTCCAAGGAAAAGTCTGTGGACCTGCCGGCTCAGGTGGAAGAAAAAGAAAAATCTGATGTAGACACTTTTCCATGAGTACTGCTGCGTCATGTACAAGATGAAAATGGGAATCAAGAATAGGGTGCCTCTTTTTTAGTGAATAAGGAAGTAGAAGAGCTTTACAGAAAGTTGTCTAATATGGAATTGGAAAATTTAGCTATGAGGAGATCCCTTGAGAAAGAACAGTTGATTTTTCAGAGACATAATGAAAGTACAGTTTCAAGGCAAGAAGATGAAACTTTTAAGACAAGGATGTTTACAAAATTTATCAAGTTGAAATCAAAAATGGTGATGATGTCAGATCTGTTAGAGTATAAAGACTATATGGAGACAAAGATTGTATTTTTCAGGACTTGGGATGCTAGTAGATCAGGTACTTTACCTAATTTCATCAGAATATTTTAGGCTATCAAAGTAGCAATGAGCAATATGAATGAAATATTTCAAGATTATCAATGCAATAGTGGTCCACTATCAGTTTTATTAGTTAATCTGAGATTTTTGGTTGACTATTTGACCTCGAGTGAACTAAGTATTATAACTATGCTGACACAGTTCACAGAGAATCTAACTCTGTATATGGATAAGGAAGAGAGACTTCATGAGTTTTTTAGAGTAAATATGATAGAAGATATTCATATGACTCAAGAGAATAGAGATCTTATTATCATGCTGGGAGATGGAATGATGAATAGACTTAGGGAGCAGTTGATTGAAATCAAGGTCGTTGATCAGAGGATATAAACCATAACTCATACCATTATCACACCTTGATTCCTGAGTGTATCATAATTATACATGTTAAATTTTATTTTAATGACATTTTATTCCATATTATATATTTTTGTGTTTTTATTTGTTTTATTTCCTCTATTCAAATATGCAATAATCCATGTTCAATTATTGACAACCAGTTAATAATATAATTTACATAAGTTCACTGAAATATTAAACTATGTTCTATTCCATATTCTATGTTTCTTTTTGATATCATAAAATGTGGGAGAAATTTGGATAAAAAAAAAATTTTATATTAACTATTTCAAATATAAATCATTATATTAATCCTTTAAGTCAGAGAAATTAAGTTAAACATAATATTTTAATTATCTTTTCAAAATAAATAACTATATGTAATTAATTTTGTTTGTTAATTTCATTGGTTATTGTATGGGTTTTGTGATCATCAAAAATATGGATATTGTTGATCATGTGTTGCTTTTCAATGATAAATAATATTTTAATTTAGAAACAGGGAGATAGTTGAGAATAATACTCTATCACTATGATGATTTTAATTGTCACAAATACCCTTAATTGTGTTATAATGATTTTATTTTTTAATTTCATTTCAAGAATTTTTTATTAATTATATTTTTATTTCTGGAATAAATATTTATGTCCATGAACAATATAATTTAATTCGCATTAGCGTGTTCTGGAAACACTGTTCATGTGTTTCATGTTCGATAATTGCTTAAACTTGTTCTGGAATCACTATTCATACCCTACGTGGAGAAACATATCATAAGGATGAAATGAGTTGTTTACTTTTTGAGTTATCAGAAATTTATGGTTAATCAACCATACGTTATAGGAAAAGTATGGAAGAGGAACCCTACATTAGGATGGAACCCTATGTTTGTGATATTGAAAAGTACGGTTCATCAACCTCACTTTTGTAATCAACCATAAATTTCATCAAAAGTATGGATCATTTAACATAATTTTGATTATTAAAAAGAAATGTATGGTTCATCAACCTTAATTTTTTAATCAACCAAAAAATTTAAGGATGTGACATCCACCATATGTTTGTGTTCACCCTTATGTTTGAAAGATGCATACTATACAGTTCAACATTATGTTTGGCATCGGAGAATTGAAGACAATTTTTTTATGCAACTGTCTTCAAGAAGATTATTAGGCTGATTTCAAACCAGATTAAAATTTTATTTTCAAAACACATTTTTGACTGATTCAAATTTGTTTTATCTATGATTTAAAAGATCAATTTAAAAATAAGCTTTTTATACTGAATATTCAGGGAAGTTAAGACTGCTCTGTTATTTTAAATTTTTGATTATCACGAGTTAGAAGGCGAATTTTGTGGATCTAAATTTTCATTAGAAGGTCTCTTCATTATCATTTAAATGTGATATTTACACAAAAAAAAATATATACACGTTTTTTCAAACATCAACAAAAAAAATATGAGAGAAATAGAGACTATCGAGAACACATATCTTCTATTTAAAAGTTCATCAACACTCTATTTATTGAAGAAAAAGAATCATGATAGAGGATTCAATCATTATATGTTGAAGATATACTGTGAATATAAAACTTCTAATGATGTGAATTATATTTTTATATCTACTACAACTAGATCGACTCAGAACTACCCTTATTGGAAGATCATTATTTCCGATGGTGACAAACCATCTACTGTCAATTGCATTCTATCACAATTTTGATGAAAAACATGAAAGTATTTTCAAAGTACAAATACCTTTTTTTCTATCCTTGAGTGATCACATTCTTGTACTAAGCTATGTAGGTTATGTGATTGAACCATGAGGCTTTATTATGATATAAATTGTAAAGGTGTCAACTGCCTATACTCAGTTATGGAATAGTCTATTGACAAAAGGACCAGATAGTGAAAATCACCAAGCTCGTGGATTAGAGTGTTGGTGGATTAGATTAGGGGCCTTCTATTCCCCAAACCACTACACATCATGTGTTCCTGCTATTTAAATTTCCATTGCATTTAATCATCTGACTAAATTCAAAGGGAAGAACGCGATTTCCAAAAGAGTTTATAAAAGACACAATTCACCCCCCCCCCCCTCTTGTGTATATTTGGTATATCCCCGTGAAAAACGTTATTCAACCACACATGGGTTTATATCATAGTTTGTAGAAGTTTTATGTAGATAAATGAAGGAATGATATTTCTTCAGATTTTGGTGATCATTTCTTTTTAAAATATTTTCAATTGAAATGTATGACATAATTTGGTAATATAGGTAAGATGAGTTCCCAGATAATTGATCGTATAGAATCCTAGAGAGCATTTGACCAGTTTCATACCGAGTGTAATTTAATCTAAATTTATACCAAGTAAAAAATGTATTTCATGTGTCATTATTAATTATTTATGTACCAAATTAATCTCATGTTCTGATCCATGAATTATTTTAACTAAATGAGACTCTTTCTTTTTCGGAATAACTAGTTCAGTTTCATGAACATAGAGGGAAAGTGTTGTGGTAAAATTGGATTCATTTAGATAAGGTTTTATTTAAAATTAATATGGGTGAGATGGAAACATAGGAATCAGAAAAGTAAATCAGGAAAAATAACCCCACTTATTTAATATGTGAATATACTCCAAGGATTTTATTTCCAAAATAGGGGATGTATATAACATCCTAGTTAGTGATTGGATTAGACTTTTTCATATTTATTAATTTATATCAATTAAATAGTTTTTTACTAAAAATATGACACAATTTCCAATAGTGTACACAAAAAATAATAATGATTTTCTTTGAAGACATTCATTGTATGTGGGATTTAGTTATAACGAACAATAATATAAATTTAGTATTATTATTTAATTTTATTATTTTTATTCTTTCCAATTTAGGAACAATATTAAATAATTTTTTAGAAATTTTTATAGTTTTTATATGAGAAAATATTCTTTTTTTTGAATGATTAATACCTAAAACTACTCTGAGTGAATTTTTGGTATTTTTCAGTGAACATTCATATTTTGGTGAATAATGATTAATACTGCATTTTAGTTCAAAACTATATTTTCATCCAATTTATTTATGTAATTAAATTATAATTTAATTGCTATTAATGTATAATTTGATCAATTTTATTTCAGTTAAAATTATTTATTCCATTATAAAAAAGTTCACATTGTGTTAAGATATAAAAACATATCAATATTTTGATCAATTTTATTTTAAATACTCACTTTGGCGTCTAGTGTACATGATTAATTTGAAATTAATTTCAACAAATTTTCTGATTGGAATTTAAAAAATGGATTCCATATTTAGAATGATAAAAATTTATAATTTCTAATTAGATAATATTAGTTTAAAATGAAAAATATTATTGAATGTAATTAATGTTTATTATAGTGATTAATGCAACAAATTGGTTACATAATTCTTAAAAATTAATCATAATAGTCTAAATGACATAGATTTTTTTCCAAAACCAATTTTATATACTTGATTATAAAATACCATCTATTTTATATATTTTTAATAAAAATTTTAGTCACATAATTAAATGGATACCTCCCAACTGTGTTTAACTTTTTTAATTACAAGAATTATACTCCTCATATAAAACAACACTCACACTCCCCACATATCCATACATATCAAGAAATTTTGGATCTTATGAAACCTCCCAAAATAAGATCAAAAAATCCTCCAATCACCATATTGTCCTCATTTTTTTCATAGAACAAACCATGGATTTCTAAGGGTGAAAAAAAAAGATTTTCCAAAAACAAATATGTAAAATTATTCAATGTGTATATCTATTTGGATTGTTTCTCAACCCATAAATTATACTTATCATTCCATGATTATAGAGTAATATAAGTGCAATAAATATATTTAAATACTTATATGTTATGGTTTTGACATACACCCACACACACTTACATTTAATGTGTAACAAAATTCTAATTCATGCACGATGAACTACTACCTCATGAAATGATGTCATTCATTTTTCATTTACCACCTCTCATTACTAGGAATTGTGATGGGAAAAAATTATAATATATATATATATATATAATATATTTTTTATATAAAACATAACATCATGATTAAAAGTTTTTTTAAATAGTATTACATTTTTGTGGACGATCAGACTACCGCCTCCTAAAAGCAATGTGATATATTCCCACATTACATGGAATGTATTAGGGATTGGTTTAACTATACATATGCGACATGGGTAAAATCTATTATATATTAAATACATAATTAAATTTCTATAAATATAATATATATTTTTATTACCCTTTCACACAATAAAAAAACTGATCATGTCATTCAGGGACATTTTTACTCCCTCCTCTTCAACACGCTGAGATTCCATTAAATAAAAAGAATTAAATATATATGTATTTATGATAAAAAAACATTGTTTTTATGATACAATGATCATTATTTAAGGATAATTTTCATTTAACTTCTTTTTATAATTCTCATTAAACAAATGTTACTCTTACTCATGTGTACATACAAATTATCGTCATCATGATTGTAACATTGGTACATTTTTCATAACTATCTTTCCTGATGGGTTTTAAAAATATAATATTATGATTATGATTATTATTATTATATAATGATTATTTTTCATTATATGTTTTTAATATTGACAATTTTGGCCATATTTTACCCACTAATGCCACTTTTTGACACATAAATCAGATATGGTCAAATCACCAAATGTAAACATAATTATAATGTAATTTACAAATTTATTTTTATAAGTGAAACATAAGTACTCATAAATATTAAATTTTTTATAAATAAAGTAAATAATTAACCGAAGTATATTAGTATTTATTATAAAGACACACCTGACATGTTATACTCAAGGTAATGGATTTTCATATCACTTTTTACATTTTCAAGATAAATTTCATAGTCACCACATACATATCTTGTATGGTTAAATAAATCTCATTTTAAAATATTATATCATGAATTAATTTATATTATAGAATTTAAAGGTTTCATTTTATGATTATTATATTGGGTTTTCTAATTCATATATTAACATAGTTGTAACTGATTTTACTTCAATATCATTCCATTGAGGAATTTCATAATGATTTTCACATTTATTGTTTTAAAAGGTTTATATATAGATCCATTGAAATTATATATCCATATTTTATCTTTTCTAATCATATTTCATGATTTTATAAATGTTATTATTTCATAAGGTGTGTGACTAAAATGTTAAATGTGGTATGGGACATATTGAATGTTTACTGATTTAATTTTAAATATTTTTCTCCATGTTAATATTATTGATATTTATTGATATTTTTATTTTTATAATGTGGTTATAAAGGAAATTATTGGACTATTTTCACTTTAATTATATCTATTTCGAAAAATCTATCTTTTTTCCTATTTACATGGAACATGTTAACAAACAAAAAAATTAATGTTCCTCTCTTAACGTTCATGGCGACAATGACTATTCTTCCACCATGGCCAATATTTTATTTATGGATACTAATTAAAGATTTCATTTTTTTTAAAATGAAAATTTTCCTTTCCTTTGTTTCATTATTTTGTATATATAACTACTTTTTCAAGAGAAATGTGTATTTTTTTATTATTATAGTTTTTAATGAACTGGTATTTTAATTTTGTATAGTGATTTTCTAAACAGTTTAAAAAAAATTCAAATGGTGAAAGGTTTTATTGCATGTTGTGGTTCATGGTATTTATAAATGATGTGTATTCCAATATAGTGTCTTGTGAGCCTGTTATAACTTAAACTATGGGTTCCCTTAGGTAGCACACAAAAGCATTGAATAATAATTTTACTTTAAGAATAATTTTGTTGTAAGATGTTTGTATCACTATTACAATATATAAGGTGAATGTAAGAGTTCATTGTGATGGTCTTCCATTACACATAGATGAATTTGTAATGTTTTGAAATGAGTTATCATTGAAATAATTGGTATTAAAATAGAAATGTAAATTTTATTTATAAAAATAATTATATTTTCTTATTTGGGTAATATGTTATGTCTTCATGAAATGAGTTCTCATGAGTTTTAGTGCGTATAAATAGTCTAATAGTTTCCTTAATTTCAGAGCCCTTAGTGATATTTTTATTCACATAACACATTTATAAATTTTTTTATGTGATTTAATAGTGAGTAATGTTTTGGTAATATTCATGTTGAATTTCTTGAAGTGTTTTCTTAAAATATATCATGATTAATTTTTTAAATTGTTATATCGTTGAAAAAGTATACTGACAATAAGTGTCCAAATTGTGTCTTATGTTTTTGTTATGTATGAATTATTTAATAATTATCTAAAACACTATACATTAAAATATCTTCAATAAAAAAGAAACCAATTTATTGAATACAAATCAATATTATGTGATGTTTTAGTCTGTGGCATTAAAATTAGATTATTCTCTGGTTCACTCTATTAAATCCTCACGTGATAGGAATGGAAAAGAATAATTTATATAACATTAATGGTGTCACTAATTTAGATAGGAAAAAATATCATTGATGGAATAATAGGATGGTGTCCTATCTTATAATAGTTTTCTATGAATTTATTCATGTAATAATAGTGATGTTTACACTAATTAATAGAAATACCCATATTTAATTTACAAATTACTAAAATATATAATTATAAGGAAATTAATAAAATTTTGTTCTCATGTATCTATTGTAATGTAAATAAAATATAGTTATAGGTTTTAATACTAATAAATAATTCATTGGACAATATTTGAATTATATATAACAAAAATGATAATGTTAAAGAATAAAAAATGTAAATATTTATAAATGGATTTGAATATGTGATGACTTATAAAAGAGAAACCATTAATATTTATGTTACTAGACTAAATTAAGTATTCAATAATTTTAGTATCTATAGAAGAAAATATGAAGACTATGTAATCTTAAAAAACCTGATCAATAAATTTCATGAGAGTTAAAATAAAAACTCGATCATATAAAGATAGAGAGGATCTTAAAAATGATGAATTTATTAATATTCTTATATATTGTAATATGATAAGGGATTCAATATTTAAAAATTAGGTCAATGAGTAAATAGAAACTTAATATAAGAGAAAATATAAAATTAGAAATATATTCATTTAAGATTATTTTGATTTAGATGATGAAGAAGAAATGATTGAGGATTATAGGAGAATCATTATCATATCTCCAATAACATAAAAAATAAAAAACATCATTGATCAAGGAAAACTCTATATATAAGTTAATTATGTTTTTTGGACTATGAATGTTTTCTATAAACTATGGAAATAATAAAATGGGTGAGTATAAATCTAATAAAAAAATAAGAAACCTAAAAAACCTAAAATAAAACTCAATAGAAGTTTCCAAATATGATTTAAAAAAATTATGTCTCTATAATGAGATATAAGATGATTTATGATTACAGATCAATAATATAACTTATTTTAAATAATATATTCATAATAATACCTTATTTAAATGTTTATAATCATCATATGTCATGTGGATAAAATTATGAATCTACATGTAGTGAAGAGGATGAAGGTGAAATAATATATATGGATCATATATTAAAATAATAATTAGAAATATATCTTAAGAAGAATTATAAAATCAATAAGTATTATATTATATTGAAGAATGTTTATTGTAATAATATTTAATGGATGTTAGAGAATCGCAAGGGGAATCATAATTTGTTGATGAGGTAAAAAAATTAAAGCTAAAACATAATTACAAAAACAATCATGAATATTATATAAAATAAATAGAATCTTGAGAAATAATATCTAGTAAAGTCACAATCACTGTTTTTTAAATATGTTTATATCAATTATTATAAGAGAATACTTCATTATGATTATTTATTTTAATGTATATTCATCATAACCTATCAAAATAGTGTGTTTGAAATTGTTGGGTGAAACATTCCATATTAAATCTAAAATATATTGTTTTTCATATATTTTGATATTGAATTACTGATATGGAAATTCTTTGGGATATTATTTTCTTGAAAGCCCCCTTATGTATAAAAATATGTGTAGTGAATATCTATGAAGTCATCCTTTCCATGTAATATCATGCACATAATTTAGAAATTCATTAATTGTAATCTATTGAATAAAATATTTTATTAATATTGAATAAATATATTGTTTTGGAAATCTATAATGAAATTAAATTTATTGGAACAATTTTTATTATTTATTTTATAACATATCATTTCTAAGGGGTGGGAAATAACAAAAGGGTAAAAATCTAGAGAGAGCATAAGGAAGCTCACAATGAATATAAACTATGAATATAAATTCATCGGATATGATAAAAGAATAATTGTATGAATTAATGGATGAAATTTATAGTATGTGTGAAAAGTAGTGTCACTATTATGATTATTTAATGATAATTATTTTTGGATTTATTTCATAAAATAAAAATTGGATTTGAATTCAGAAAGTGTATTAGTATGGATATTCCATCATTTTAGATGTTTATCTGAGAGACTGAGCGAATGGTAAACCATGGCTTATTTTTATTGGGGTTTCATAAAAAATTTAAATTCATTCAAATATTAATAAGATTACTGATAAAAAAAATTAGGATATGTGTATTTGGAATGAATAGATATCTAAAGATTTCATGGGATGGAATAACTAGTATATAGGTTAATAGGTTGAAATTCATATATGTTTTCAATATTAAAGGAAAAATACAATCTATATTGAGTGAGATGATTATATTATGATGGAAATAAAATTTTAACCTTGATTAATTAACACATAATATATATTTCAATGGATTATTGATTGAGGAAAAATGGAGAATGAACAAGTAAAAATTTATTCTATATTTTTTTTATCTAAATGATTTTTTATTTGAGTTCTATATTTGAAAAAAAAATTTTGAATAAATGTATTAACTGATAGGGTAAGATATATTATTGTATAATATCATTATATCATTTATTTAGGGACAAAATACAACTAAAAAATGGATATAATTTTTTATCTGGTTTAAAGGGGAAACTGGTACAAAGAACTAATAATTGAGTATTGATTCAGTCCACCCTACAAAATCAGTTAAATAAATATGATTTTTTAATCTCATTATAAAATCATATTATATATGTGATATTTATTTATTATTATTAATTTATTTTTATGATAAAAACTCAATGCCATATTAGTAAAATATACATATTATGTTATTGAGATGTTTAAAATATTTAGAATTTTGGTTGAAGAAGTACTGAGATTTTTCATGAATTAGTATAGATAAGATAATGGAAAATATCATACATATAATTATTTTAGACGTTATCCTATAAATCATGGAAATATTTGATAATATAGGGAACAATAAAA
Organism: Viscum album; assembly: GCA_963277665.1. Classification (NCBI taxonomy): domain Eukaryota; kingdom Viridiplantae; phylum Streptophyta; class Magnoliopsida; order Santalales; family Viscaceae; genus Viscum; species Viscum album. The sequence continues at coordinate 1,775,959,282 of OY728165.1, read as the reverse complement.
TTCATAAAAAATATTTAGTTTAACTATAGAACTCGTGTTTAGGTTAGATGGGATGAAATTTGATGGTTGAACAGAAACTCGCCAAATTTTTCAAGAGATTCATTTTACATATTGTTGTAAAAATAAATAATAGGGTTTTACTAAGAAAATATAAACACAAGAAACATTATTATATTTGATTTAATATAATTCGAATAATGATGTAGTAAAATTTTTTTTTGCTGACCTTGTTACGTTAATATTAAAAAAACGACTTTAGAGAACATTTAGGGGAATGAATAAGCATTTATCATTATAGGATACATATGAAATGATATACAATAAAAATTATATTAAATCAGTTTTATTAATTTTTAAATTACATTGATTAAAATGTTTTGGAAATGTAATTAATATTAGATGTGAAAACTAAAAATTATTTCAAAATTCAAGACAATAAAACACACAATTTTTGAAAAATGGAATTGTGATAATTATGATGAAGTAGTTTTTATTAAAGAAGTTGATTCTAAAAAAAGTAGAAATTTAGTTTAATTTTGTGGGAAAATGAAATTGAGTCCTTAGATATTAATGAATCATGTTACCACAAAAAATATTAGTGGAGATCAATAGACTCTAGTATAGTAAATGGGATTATTTAAGCTATATATTAAAACTAGTCTCATCTAACATATTATACCAAAAACTATTGAATAAGTTGTCAATAATGGATAATGTTTTAATTAAATAGATTATGAAATATAATATATAGAGGAGAATGAATCTTCCAAACTTGTACCCGTAATTGAATGAATAATTTGATTGGTACGAGGTGGGTATTCTCTAATAAATTAAATGTAAAAGGTTATGTATGAAGATGGAATTCTTGATTTATATGAAAATGATACTAATTGGTGGAAATCATAAATTATAATGATTTAAAAGAACCAATATAATGACAAAATTCAATATAAATGTTTCTTATATTATCAAATTTCATAGAAACTACAATGTATATTATATATATCTATATTCTAGCTTTTTAAAAGGTGATTTAAGGATTTGGTTTTTAGTGATCAAAATGTGGTCATCATTATAAAATGCGACTTTAGTATGGTACATAGATTGACTAAAAATTAAATTTTTTATTATGCAAACACTTTTGAGGAAAAAGTGAGAAACCATACATGACGCCACAACTTAAAACAACTAAACCAACATGGAATAAAAGTTTAAGGCCAAACAACATCAAGACTACAAAGAGGATCCCCTACCCAGCATAAAAACAATTAGATCATCTTCCTTCTTCTCCACGCTGTCTGCTAGCTGTCCCATGCATTAATTCACGTGCCTAGTACAGATGGCAAAGCTATACCCTCTCAAACATCCAATTCCAGAGCGAAGATTAGAAGAAACCCTCTGCTCTAAACCCCATTTGGAGAAACCCCTTGTGAGCCAGATGTAGAAACCATCAAACCTCAAACTATATGGCCGCAGGATTCAAAAACCCAAAAGTTCATTCCACCAATTCAACCAATAGAACCCATTCGACCCATTCAACCGAAAGCTCCACCATTAATACGAATTCAACACAAATGGAAAAAAACACCAAAATCGATGGAAAAAACACCAAAATCGGACCTGAGAGGAAAGACGATGGACGCTGAAAGCCAGAACAAAAGACCCTCCCCCTCCGGCGCCACACTGGTGCCAGTGTCGCGCCAAGAATGAGTGGAAACTAGCCAAGGAGAATCCTACATCGCCGACGACAGACGCTCACCCGAGGAACCAGAGCCTCGCCGAGCCTTCTCCAATCCGACGAAGCCTTTGCTGCCAACATCGAGCCAAGATCCATCACCGAGATGCTCTCCTAATGAAGTCAGATCCACGCCCGTGCCAAAACCGAGCTGATGCACCAGAAAATTAATTCAAGACCTCGCCTTAGCCAATGCCGAGCCGACACGCCAGGGAAAATGAAAATAGAAGCCTTGTCGGTTCACCGAAGCCACACCGCTGACGAGCAAGGCCCTAACGCCAACCCGCACCATGCCACACCGGAGGGGGAAAGAGGGACGATCCCGAACGAAAAACACTAGCCCGTGTGGAAATTTTATGGAGTTCATAATGCTCATAGAGAATGGTACTCTATTTTGGATTGCTATCTTGAATAATTAAAATTTACAAATAGAATTTCTCAAAACAAACATTGTTGGAAATATATGTTCATGGGTTGTTTAATAACCATAAATTATGTTGATGATATAATATTTTCATGTGAGAATGGCTATATATATGAGATTTTAAAAATTTAAGTATATGAACTTTGGAAAAAATAATTATAAAGAAATCTTATCTCCCATGGAAGATGTAAATAAAATTGGAAAAAATGAAAAAAAAATCAATGTAAACTATGAATATTGTTGTAGAATAATCAGAGGTCCACTCTATAAAATTTCGGGTAAATATAAAATATGATATTTTTATATTTATTAATATTTATTAATAAATTATTAACTTTAATTTATGATGTTTCTATGTTCAATAGCGTACGCGATATGCAACAACAGGTTCCCTTGAAATCTTACGTTGCACACTAATAATATAATATTATTATTTTAAATTGTAGTTAACGCCTTTCCATTGTATTGGTGGGAATGAACAGAACTAACTACAATATGATTGTACATGCTTGTCAAAACATTTTACATTTAACCAATAAATGTTAGTGGATTAAAATGTGAATGAATCTAATTTTAGGCATAAATATTCTAATATTCTTTAAAGGGTTGATTTACCACCTTTTGATGAAGAACCATTTTTATATCTAGTTTATGTCACTTTTATATGTTATATTTGACAAAATGAGTTTCATCATTAGAATTGGTACATCAAAAATCACTTTGGATGAAATTTTGATATTTTTCTGATAACGTTCATTTTTCAATGAATAGTGAAAAAATGTTGTATTTTAATTCAAAACCCCATTTTAATCTAATTTATTTATATGGTTATATTATCGTTAAATTTGTTTTTAAAGTGAAAATAGATTTTATTTTTACCATTTATTCAAATGTTGTTCATTGGAAGCAATTTCACTTTGAAATTAGATATTAATAAGTATCATTCTTTTGGTGGTTATTATTTCTTAAAAACACATTTTTATTTAACAACTGGAAGTAATTATAAAAATAATTAACGAAATTTATATTTTTTTTAATTTTTTAAAATATAAATCATTGTTAAATTCAGAATATAATATTTATCTTAGACTGATTTTATTGTATTTTTTAGAAAACTTTCAATTTTTTGATGAATAGTGAAAAACACTATGTTATTGTATAAAGCCAAAAAATTTTAAATAATTATTTTTAAATTAAAATTTGATTTAATAATAAAATAGATAGATAATACCTATATTAATATAATTTAATTAATTTTATAATAATATTAGATATATAAAATTATATTGAACTTTTAAACGTCTTTTTACCCAACTTCTATGCGCTTTTCCAAATTTGCATAAAACACAATTCTACCACTTCTGTGAATTTAATTTTAAATATTTGACATGAATTGTTATAATTATTAAGTAAAATTTGGTTCAATGGGATGAAAATAATTTTTTGTAAACTGTATCTTTTCACTTTTATTAACCTCGATTCAAGGTAATTAGGGTAATTTAAGGTAGAAATAATATTAAAATATTAATAAATTACCATGAAACTTGTAATAATATTATTGGTTAAGTCATGTATGACCTATAAAATCCATGGGTAAATTTTAGGACTCCATGGAGCCACTTGGCTAATATAATGACATTAATAACTGTTAATTTAAAGTAATAATAAAAATGTCATAAACCTGTATTGTTTTACTAAAACAATTTTAATGCAGGGTTATATAATTGATATATTTGACTATAAATATTAATTAGAAATATAAAAAGATTTATTACATCATTTTAATTTTTTTTATAATTTTTATAAACCAAATAAATAAAATTATTTATGACACAATGATGATATAGTGTTTACGTCATTAATAAATCTTTTAAATAAATAAGAAGATAAAAATTAAAACAAAATCCAAAACATGTACAATTATTATTGGATTATTTTATTTTGAACATGGTCCATCTTATCTTATCCTTTAATGATTTTTGGTCTTTTATAAAACGAATATTAGTATATAATGAAATAATATTTTCAAACATTCCAAAATAGCCCCTCCTCTCTCTTATAAAAACCTCCACTTCCTACCAATTTCACACGCTTTTAAAGACCATGTATAATCCAACATCTACTCCAATATGCTCCCAATGTCCCTATATTCATCTTATAAGCCATTCCATTTGCAGAAATCACTTCAAGAAACCCTATTAGTTCAAACCAATGGGAGTTACCCGATTTAAAGGTAACGTCTTGTTTTAAGTTCTTTTATTTTATTTAACTTCTCCATCCCCATAAACTCTTTTTATTCCTTTATTTTATAGAAATTAAAGTATCCTAAATATATTAGTATGTTTTTATGAAAATTATTCGAGCTACATTTACAGACACCTCCATCTAATGGGTAAAGAACGTAATGTTTATATGGACGGAAAACTACTGCCTCACGAAATGATGATTGTTCAATTATATCCTACCACCTCTCATGTTGGAAATTATGATGGAAAATTATTTATATTTGATATATATTACATTTATATTGTTTAAATTCTCCTGTATTTTTTATTTATTTCATACCTTTATATTTTCCATAATGGGTAAATGTGATAATTTCATTTTATGAAGTACGGACACCCACCCCCTCAAAATGATATGACTCGTTCATGCCATATGTGGAATTTATAAAGGATATAATTTAAGAAATTATGTAAAATATGTTACATATATATTATAATTAAATTATAATATACCTATGTATCATTATGTTTTGATTCCATTAAAATATTAAATAGAAATGAAAGTAGCGTTCATGCATACGTACTGCTTATCGTCTCCATGAACGGTGCATTTCATTTCTTAGCTCCAAATGATAGGAACTATTATAAATACATATATATACTGGATATATATTATATATATGACATCTAAATTATTAATATAATTATGTAGATAATGGACTTTTGACCACATGGACAACTTATAATTATAACAGGCTCATTTTTTACTCAAGTTCTGAAAATCAACAAAATGTCTGATATGAACTCAAAAAAACAAACTAATTATTATAAAAGGGTAATAAGTGTAGTAAAAGTAATAATAAACTTTAAAAATATTCTTAATCAATTAGAAATTAACATATTTTTATCATTCAGAAGAACAAGGAACATACGTGCGAGTCAAGTAAGACACGTGGTAAGGGAATCTTATCTAAATTTTAAGTCCATGAGATTTTAATTTTTTGCCACTTATTCCTTGAATTTGGTGTATTATGTACTGAAATTTGATATATATTATCCTAATTCCCTTTATATTCAAGTCATTATGTATTTCATTGGGTGGTTAATATTTTTTTGTCATACGACTCGATTGATTGCAATGAGGTAAGGTGTTTTCATCTCACTTTTATTCCCATGAGATTCATGCTATATTAGCCACCATTTCATTTTTTGTGGTCTATGTAATGCTAATGATTATACTATTTGTGTAATAGAAATTTATTTATGGGTATTTTCATTTTCATTTTATAATCCTCCTTTCATGTGGTGTATGTTTCAAATGTTACCAAATTTGTAAGGGAATCTTTTACCCTCCTCTTTTTAAAAGACTTATTTTTGTTATATCTTTTCATCTACATATTATTATGTTGGGATATGTTCTTATATATCCTTATTGTTGTAAATATTATTTTCAAGTGATGATATACTATTTTTTCTCTCATTAACTCTTCTTATGAAATTTTATGTGATGATGTTAGCCTGCCAAATTTTTGTAAAGGAACTTCTTAACCCAATTTCAATTCTTTAGGTTAAATCAATACATCTTGATTATGTCATGATATGAATATGTGTGAATTACCTATGTATATTTAACATAAAATATTTTCTTATATTGGGTTTATTTATATTTTTCACACACAATTATGTAATTGGTTTGTCTTTAATCTAAGGATACCATCCTTATAAGGGATTTCGTCTCAATTTACATTCTATGGAGACTTCATTGTTGTTATGCACCAATTCACTTTTATATGGTGTATATAACGTATTCTGGCATATTATATCTTGAATACCTTTATTATCATTATATTATAAGATTTGAGTAAATGTTATTCCTCAATTATTTGTATTTAAGCATCTCTTATTGGGATACGAACTCCTTAACTAAAATATTGTTTTAAGGTCTTATTACTCTAAATATATCTCACTAATTTCCATGTTTTAAAAATGTATTTAAGGATTTATTTATATGGAAATTAATATTTTAAAATGTTAATTACTTTAAAATATTCAATTTGGAATGGCACACATTTATTCAAAAATATATTTATTTATTATTTTAAATGGTTTGATAATGCATTGTTTATTTAAATATATTGATATGATATATTGTGATTAGAATGTAGATATGTTATCTTTCATTTATTCTTGTGTTAGGTATTATGATTAATTTATGGTTATTGGGGATTTTTTTTGTATATGGGTGGATTCTCGATAAACCTAGGGCAGGTGAGCCCTAGATAGATCTCCAATGTATTGGGTAACATGATGAAGGTAAACATTAATGTTTCTACTAAGATATTTAGGGAATATATTGTGATAGGTATTCCAAATGTGACTACCTATGTAGCTATGATATCTACAATGTATGTATGTTATGTATACCATAAGTTTCCATTATTATTTATGATTTCCTTTTGTTATTCATAAATCTTATGATTTTGTATTGAATGTTATGATTGGAAAATTATTTTCTTCATTGCTTTGTATTTATTGATGGTATAATGTTTTCATTTCTTATTTTATAACCCCTACTAAGCTTTTTTTCTTATCCCATGTTTTTGAAATGTTTTCCACAAGACATAATTATGAATATGCTCAAGGATGGGATCATGGAAAAGTCATTATGTCTAAAACATGGATCAAGACATGTTTTTTAAGAGTTTTTATATTATGAAAAGTGGATACTGATTAGTAGTGTTTACATGTAATAATAAAGATGTTATCTAACATTAATGGCCTAATTCATTAGAACTCTAAACCTGAAAATATATTCAATGTGAATGGTTGACATAGTTCATGATTATGTTAGTTTACGGTCGGGTCATTATTGTTTAAATCATAGGTTAGTTTAGTTAACTTTAGATGTTAGGGTATTTTTTTAAACATATGTGACATTACCATAATGTTTATGATTTCAGAAAGAGTCATAGTTTTTTTGATAATGTTAAAGTGTTTAAGATAACATTAATAATTATATCTTAGTATTTAACCTCCTCATAAGATATTATATGATTATTTTACTAATATACTCAAACTGAACATTTTTGTTTTAGTAAATGGATGGAACTAGCAGGCACCTTAGTAACAGTGGATTTGTAGAAAACTGTGATGGTTTTCAAAATGAGAAATTGAATTAAATGATAACTGCAATGAGAACTCTTGTGGTCATTCTCAACCAACTATCGGGAGACATGATTAACTTCCTGAACCATGATGATTTTATAATACAACATTTATGCGAGAATCAATTCCCTACAGAGGATCAGGTAATGATCATAAAAGTAAGTGTGTTCAAAAACCTATGTGCCAATGATGATGAAAATAACACCCAGGAAAATGTTTAAGAGGGAATTGATGATTCTATATATGTGGAAATTAATGTCATAAAGCAAGAACCTGCAATGGAAAAAGTAAGCATCCAGTTAACTCTAGGAAAGGTAAAGATGTTCTTTCTAACAGATCAACTGAATATTTTAAAAGTGGTGTGCATGTTCATTATAAAAATACATGTCATACGAAGTTGTTTTAGGAATGGGATCACCAGGATCGTACAAATATTTTTTTTCCAATACCCAATTCCATTCGGATTAAGGATGAAGAAACTGACAATGACCAATGAAAGGAATGGATTATTTCTTAACATATGTTTTGATATTATTGATTTTTAGGATATGATTTATGATTTTGTTTGTAGGAAAGATGTATTTCATAATATGTTATAAAAGAATGGTTAATGGATCATTAATAATTTTGAATGAGTAAGAATTCAACAAAAAGGGATTCATGAGTTATGGTAGATTTTACGATGGTGAAATGCTTAAAAGTATTAAGGCACTTTTGATGAGGGGACAACATTTGAAGAAATTTTTTAGTATGTGTAACCCTACAGATTGATATATGAAAATATTATTCAATGAAAAATTATCTTTAATTTTGTTTATATCATTATAATGAACCATTTGGGATTATATGATACTTGAATATGTGGCAATAACAAGTTAATACATTTTGGGATGAAAAATAAAAGTTATTAGATAACCTTCATAGTTAAAATATGTTACGGTCTTTTTGATGAATTTATCTCTTTTTTGGAAATGTTATGAAATTATATAGTTTTTAAAAATGACAACATGAAGACCGTGTGACAAACCGTTGCCTCAGACAAAGCTATGGTAATCGAACCCACAACCAAAGTGAGACTGGGGTTTATCGGCTACCACTAGACTACCTGAAATCCATGGTTAATATAACTTATTCGTTTTTTGTTAAATGAATTTATTGATTAATAATATGTTGATTTAGGGATCTAATGTTTCATCAAATGGGTATACATAATATAGGAAAATTATTTGTTAATTTAGTGATAAATGATATTTTGGAAGACGTTCACGGTTTTGGGAACACTGTATGCGTATTTAAAATATATTACTATGGGATTTCATTTGTGGAGTAATGGTTGAATTTTTATTTTGGAAGAATATCTATTTTTATTGTGTATATATGTTGATTTAGGTTATTCATGAAAACAAATAACCTATCATAATGATTATGTGATTAGGTTAGTTACTTTTTATTATGAAACTTTAAGAGTGGTTGATGTTATTTGGAGAAAAATGTTAAGATTTATTATGGAAGGCTACGTGATTAAATATTTCCGAGTTATGGATCTCCATCATAGTTAGGATTATTTTGGACAATTTTATGTACAATTGGGTAAATAATTACCTTTCTTTAACTTTGGTTACTTTTGTTGAATTTTGGTGATTAATAATAGTATTTATTTTTATAAAGGATTAACCTTTTTAGTAATTATATGATCTCGTACTAACCATTTTGGTTTTAGTTAATTATAAAGAAATGGGAAATATATCGTTATTATTTTTTGGAATATGTGATTCTTTATAATATGATTCTTTTTCTTTTGTTGTGACCAAGTCTTTTTGAATGCTCATTATTTGGAGAAAAGATTAGTTTTTGGTAGAAACATATTAAAGGATGAAACTCTACTTCAAGGGAAGTATATTTCCTTATGTTTTTATTTGATTTAGTAACCAAATTCTTAAACATTTTGAAAAGGAATGTAAAAATTTTTTTTGTTGGTTTACATTTCCAACTTGGTAATTAGAGACCATTTAACACATAATAGGTTTGTGATTTTCCGGTTGTTAACTTTATCATAATCATGTTTTCTATCACTCTCCATCAGAACTTGACCATTTGTTTTCTCTTCCACATCCATGTTTTCTTATATGGAATCCTCATATGGGTTAACTTGGGTGACTTCTGTACTTCATATTCTATCTTTTAAATTGATATTTTTATTGACTCTTTTTCCAATGAGGGGCTTTCAATGAATCTTCCGAGCCCAATTTTAAAATTGTGAGGACGCTATTCCCAAAAGGGGGAAATGATGTAACATCCCAGGTAAATAAAGAATATGACATTTTCATATTTATTAATATTTTTAAATTAATTATTAATTTTACATTAATGGGTTTTCTATGATCTATAGTGTACCTAATATGAAATAATGTTTTTCCTTGAAATCTTGCATTGCACAATAACAATATAATATTTTTATTTTAAATGGTAGTTAACGCCTTGTTGTTGTATGGGTGGGAATAAACAGAACTAACTACAATATGATTATAATTTTTTTACTTTTTTTTTACATTGACCCAATTAAAGTTAGAGGCATAAAATGTGAAATAATCTAATTTTAAGCATAAATACTCTAATATTCTCTAAATGGTCGATTTACCATATTTTGATGGAGAACGCATTTTAAATCTATTTAGGGTTACTTTTATATGTTCTATTTGACAGAATAATTTTCATCATTGGAATCGGTACCTCAAAATTTACAATGGATGAAATTTAGATATTTTTATGATAATGTTCATTTTTTAATGAATAGTGAAAAAATGATGTATTTTAATTCAAAACCTCCTTTTAATATAATATATTAATATGGTTAGATTATATTTTTAATTGGACTTAAAGTGTAAATAGATTAAATTTTACCATTTAATCCAATGTTGTCTATTGGATGTAATTTCACGTTGAAATAGGACATTAACAAATATAAATCTTTTAATTGTTATTATTTCTTAAAAACACATTTTTGTTTTAACGATAGAAATTCATTATAAAATTAATTTTTGTAACTTATATTTATGAATTTGGTAAAATAGATATCATTTTTGAATTCGGAAAATCATATTTACCTTACAGTGATTTTTTTATTTTTTTGAAAACATTCATTTTGGATAAATAGTAAAAAAACACCGTGTTATTTTATAATACCAAAATTTTATATATATAATAATATTTAAATTTAAATTTCAGTTAATGTCAAAATAAATAAATAATATATATATTAGTACAATTTAATTCATTTAAGTCATTTTATAAAAAGATTAGATATAAAATATTATATTGAACTTTTTGACGTATTTTTACCCACATTCCAAGTGCTTTTCCAATTTTCCATAAAATGTAATTTTACTGCTTCTTTGAATTAAATTTAAAAAATCCAACATACATGGTTTTCATTAGTAAGTAAACTTTGGTTCAATGGGATGAAAATAATTTTTCTGAATAGTAACTTTTGACTTTTATTAACCGCGATTAAATGTAATTAGGGTATTTTAAGATAGAAATAATATAATAATATTATAAATTTACCATGAAACTTGTCCTAACCTTATTTAATGAGTCATGTCCGACTAATACAATCTATTTGTCAATTTTGGGACCCCATGGAGCCACTTGGGTAAGATAATGTCATTAATAACTATTTATTTAAAGTAAAAATAAAAAAGTCATAAACATGTATTGTTTCAATAAAAAAATTTAATGTGGGGTTATATAATTTATATATTTGACTATAAATATTAATTAAATATATATAAATATTCCATATTTCAGGGTAATTTTTTTTATAACTTATACACATCAAATAAATAAAATTATTTATGACACAAGGATGATGCAGTGTTTAGGTCATTAATAAATGATTTAAATAAATAAGAAGATACAAATAAAATAATATTCATAACTTGTCAAATTCTAAATAGATGATTTTATTTCACACGTGTTCCACCTTATCTTTTTCATTAATTATTCTTTGTCCTTTAGAAACTAAAAATCATTATAAAATAAAATAATATTTTCAAACATTCCAAAAGATCCCCTCCTCTCCCTTATAAAAATCCCTCACTTCCTACCCATTTCTCACACTTATAAAGCCCTTGGATCATCCAAAATCTACTCCAACTATCTCCAAATATCCCTATATTCATATTATAAGCGTTACATTAGGCAGAAAGTGCTTCAAGAAACCCTTTTGGTTCAAACCAAAGGGAGTTACTCGATTTACAGGTAACGTCTTCTCTTAAGTTTTTTTGTTTTATTTTACTTCTACAACCCCCTAAAAACTTTTTATTCCTTTATTTTATAAAAAAACCAGTATATTAAATATACTAGTATGTTTTTATGAGATTTATTTGATCTACACTTACACACACCTCCATCTATTGGGTAAGTAACATACTGTTTCTATGGATGGTGAACTACTGCCTCACGAAATGATGATTGTTCAATTATATCCTAATGCCTATCATGATGGCCATTATGATGGAAGTTTATTTATATGTGATATATATTATATTTATATTGTCTAAATTTTTCTGTAATTTGTATTTATATCATACCTTTTTGGTTTCATAACGGATAAATGAGATAATTTCATTTGAGGAAGTGCGGACTACCGCCCCCTCAAAATGATATGACTTGTTCATTCCATACGTGGAATGTATAAAGGATATAATTTATGAAATTATGTAAAATATATAACATATATATTATATTGGAATTATAATTTACCTATGTATCATAATTTTTTGACTCCATTAAAATATGAAATATAAATGAAAGTAGCGTGTATGCGTACATACAACTTACCGTCTCCATGGATGGTGCATTTCATTGTTTATCTCCAAATGTTATGTACTATTATAAATACATATATATAATGGATATATATGATATATAATACATATAAATTATGAATATAATTCTGTAGATATTGTAATTTTGACCACATAGACAATTTATAATTATAACAAGCTCATTTTTTACTCAAGTTCTGAATTTCGACAAAATGTATGATATGAACTCAAAGAAATTAACTAATTGTTATAATAAGTTAATAACTGATATAAAAGGAATAATAAAATTTAAAAATATTCTTAATCAAGTAGAAATTAACTTCTGTTTATCATTCAGGAAGAACAAGGAATAAACGACCGAGTCATGTCGGACACATGGTAAGGGATTCTTATCTAACATTCAAGTCTGTGAGATTTCAATTGTTTGCTACTTATTTATTGAATGTGGTGTATTATGTACTTCCATTGGATATATATTATCATTATTCTATTTATATTAATGGTATTATATAATTCATCTGGTGGTTATTATCTCTTGTTCATATGACTTGATTGATTACAACGAGGTAAAGTGTTTTCAATTCACTTTTATTCTCGTGAGATTCATGCTATATTTTCCACCATTTCCTTTTGTGTTGTTTATGTACATCCCATGATTGTACCCCTATTTAATTATAATTTGATTTAGGAGTATTTACATATTTATTTTATGATCCTCTTTTCATGGGGTGTATGTTTTGAAAGTTACCAAATTGGTAAGGGAACCTTTCACCGTTCTATTTTTAAACGATTTCTTTTTTTTATGTCATTTAATTTAAATATTCTTATGTTGAGATATGTTATTATATATCCTTGTTGTTATAAATATTATTTCCAAGTGATGAGATACACTTTTTTATCTCATCAACTATATTTCTGAAATTTAATGTGATGTCGTTAGGCAGGTGAATTTTTGAAAGGGAACATATTAACACAATTTCAATTCTTTGGGTTAAACCACTGATTCGTAATTATGTAATGCTATGAATATGTTTGAATGGCCTATGATTGTTTTAAACATAATATCACTTTATATTGGGTGTATTTATATTGGTGATTCATAATTATGTAATTGATTTATCCTTAATCTAAGGATACCATCCTTATAAAGGATTTCGTCTCAATTTACATTCCATTTAGACTTTATTGTTGTTACGTGCCAATTCACTTTTATATTGTGTATATACTATCCATTGACATATTATATCATAAATACCTTTATTCTCATTACATTATAAATTTTTATTAAATATTATTCCACAATTATTTGATTTCAAGCATCTCTTTTTTGGTTAAGAACTACTTAATTAAAATATCATTTTGAAAATTTATTCTTCTAAATCATTCTCATTATTATCAATGTTTTAAAAAAAATTAACGATTTATTTATATTGACATTAATATTTTAAAATGTTAATTACTTTAAAATATTCAAATATATATGGGACATATTAATTCAAAAATCAATTTATTAAACATTTTAAATGGTTTTGATAATGGTTTGATAAAGAATTGTTTATTTCAATATTTTGAAATGATATATTGTTATTGGAATTTAGAAATGTCATATTTCCTTTATTTTTGTGTTATGTGTTATGATTAATTTATGGTTATTGTGAATTTCTTACGAATATGTGTGGTTATGTGATAAACCTAGGGAGGGTGAGCCTGAGATAGATCTCCAATGCATTGGGTAACATGACAGAGGTAAATGTTAATGTTTCTCCTACGAGATTTAGGGAATATACTGTGATGGGTATTCAAAATGTGAATCCATATGTAGTTGTGATAGCTACAATGTAAGTATGTTATATAGGCCATAAGTTACCTGTATGATTTATTATTTCTGTTTTATTCCTAAATCTTATGATTTCATAAGGTATGTTATGATTGGAAAAGTATTTGTTTCATTTTGTTGTATTTATTGACGGGCTAATGTTTTACTTCCTTATTTTATAACCCTTACTGAGATTTTTTATACTCATCCCATGTTTTTGAAATGTTTTCCATAGGACTTAATGATAAATAGGGTCAAGGATGGGATCACGGAAATTTCATGCTTTCTAAAACATGTAACTAGACATGTTTATTTTTAAGAGTTTTTATTTTATGAAAAGTGGATACTGAGTAGTAGTTTTTAAATGTAATATTAAAGTTTGTATGTAATATTTATGGCCTAATTATATAAAAATCTAAACCTGGAAGGATCCTCAATGTGAATTCTTGAAATAATTAAAGATTTTGTAATGTTTAAGGTTGGGTCCTTATACACTCTATTTAATAACATCATGGCCAGGTACAATATATGTTCTAAAAGATCATAGTATATATCATCGTGATCATAAGCAGTCTAACATTCTATAATAAAAAAAATACTTATATATGACAAAGGAACATTGAATTATGGTTTAATGTATTAATTTTGTATAAAATAGAATTTATTAGGTGTCCAAGATAATTATTGGATATTATATTCCAATTACAAGATAATTAAATTGGTTGGATAAACATTTATGGTGAAATACGTTATTTCTTCCCTATTGATATATATATATATATTCCCTATATATGTGATATAATATTTTTTAGAACTATAATAAAATATTTAAAGTATATGGATAAAATTATATCATATTTATTTGAAGTGAGATGTTTAGAATCCACAGAAGAATGATTATAACAATTAGAAAACTATTGATCTATAAATGATTTTTGTTATCACCCAAGATCAATGTATATTGATATAAATATCATATAGTTTATGATATTGTAGAAACAATGATGTCCCAATATAATAAATTTACAAGAAAGATCATATTATTGATATCATTACAAAATAAATTATAAGAGAGAGGATTGTTGACTTCAAGTTGAATATTTATGATCATCCTTACTCTCTAACGTGATTATTTATGTAGATATGTCCAGAATTCCGTGTATTGTATTATCTTAAGGGGAGAGATATTGGGAAAATAATTTTAAATCTATTAATATGATGTTTTTGTCATATTAAATATTGGGAGAAATTGGATTCGAGATTATTCATTAAGGGGATAGCATTTAAATCACTTGTCTAGGATATGTGTGTCAATAAGAGGTAGATATATCTCAAAATCATTTATTTACTTGTTAGTGTGGTTTTGTTAAAATTATCATTTATAAAGGACATTATTTTATGACTCTAAAATAAGTATTTTATTTTTTATAGTATTTCAAAAGATTTTATAACAAATCCAATGTGGGATATTGAAGAGTCTAATGAAATTTTTAAAGGATTGTCATATTTATAATTTTTTAGAATAATTTGATTTTATTGTGTAAAATAATGACGTGTTATGATTTAATATGAGATGTTTCAAAGTTATTTTATCTTCAAATACGAGATGAGAGAGGTTATAAGCTCATAATAAAAATTTAGAAATTCATTATTTGTGTCTGAAATTATGATTTGTCCTCAAGAATTCATTTATATATATATATATTCTATGTTCAGAGTTGAATTAGAGAATATAGAATAAAAAAGGATGTTGTAGAAGAATCATAGTTGATTCAGTTGAAGTATCACATATAAAGAAGTGGAATGGATGATGAATTATAATAATATATAAGGGTAAACCATCGACAAGTTTCATTTAGTAAACCCATGGAATTTATTTCTATAATTTTGATATCATATATACCCTCTTAAGTCTTGGATATATTCTTATTAAATTATGTGTTGTTCATAGGGGATAGGTTTGGTCAGAATACACATAGATGTTCATTTTGTAGTAGGCATGGAATTAAACTAGGAACTCAAAAAAATTATATTTATAGATAATGATAAAGTACAAAACAAGATTTAATAGTTTTTTAGTAAATTATTTAATCCCGTCATGCATATCTCATTGATAACAATTCATATTATCATCATAATTTTCACGGAAACATTATTTTATTTTGTACTGAACATTTTTATATTTGTATCCATGATAAAAATTAAAAGATTATAAATATGAGGAAACATATTAAGAAATAATATTTTACTAGAGGCATAAATCCATTACCACTATATTAATATTATCATATAATAAAAATGCCTAATAGAAATTATATTTATATAATGATATTGTAGGATTCAATAAATATCTCTTAATCGTGTTATATTTTATGTTTCAGAGATAAATTGTTTTCAACATTTTTTACAGATTTATTTATGTATGATAAAAAATTTCATAGAATTAATTTTTTTCAAATGACTATAATATATAACATAACATAGTGTAACTTTTTCCTCAATCGTGTTGGTTTAATATTAGATAATATGGTGTGATTATATTCTATATTTGATCCTACTTTGATCATTATTGATTCATTATAAAACATAATACATTGAATTATTTCCATTAAATATATCGATCCAATAATAGAAAAACATGTAAATTTTGTAATAATAAAATTAATTAATTCAACAATGTCATTATTAATGATTTCAAAAACATTTTTACAGAATTTCATTACATTCCACGATTTTCATGCTATATTTCTCGATGTTTTTAAAAAATCCGTTCCAAAACCAAATCTTATCATATTTTCTATTAAATGACATCTATGAATGTAATATATCCTCAAAAACCATTAATAATGGAATATAATATGAAATTAAATACTATAAAATAAAAAAAACTCTCATTCATTATTTTAAATTATGGGATGAATTTTTTTTATAACATTTTTTAAATTTTTATGTGTTAAATTATAAATTTACTAGTACAAATTTGATAAAATGTATTTTAAAATGGTATTTATAAAATAAATCAACAAAAGTATACATAAAAGAATTAAAATAATATAAATCAAAATTAAAAAATATAATATAATATTAACTATTTCAACTAGAGAAACAAATGGTATTTAGACAATATATTTCTATTAATTTTTTTTGGTTTAAAATTTTAATATAAACGATTTTAGATATTATTGATTTAGATATTTGAAAATATTTCAATTACGAATATTTATTAAAAAAATATATTAATATTATATTTATAATTTTGTTATTTTTAAGATAATGGTTTTACCATTGTTATTACGGAAAATTTATAAAAGTTAGGTCAAATCTAATCATGTTAAATTCTATCTTTTTCCTCAATGAAAAAAATTTACAAATTCCTTAAAAATATATTTTCACCCTCAAAATTATTTTTTCTATAATATACTTTTACCGCCTTATGAATTTTCTCAAAAACTACTACCTTGGGAATGAACTAATAATTAATTTTTTATAATAAATATATATTGGAACATTTATATGGATATTGAATACATAATTTATGCATAAAAGTATCTGAATTAATGTAAAATTGAATATTTAATTAGGATTGAAAAGAAAAGAAATAGGTAAAAAAGATGATATAGGGAGGTCATATGTGGTGGAGTCTGGGGGCATATATAGGATTGAAATATGTATGTAGATGTCACAATTTATAAGGTCGGGGAATTGTTGGATTCAAAAATGTTAGATATCAAACCCAAGAGAAACTTAATTTAAAATAACATAATCTATTTCAATTCACAACAAATTTAAATTTAATAAAACTATGAAACAATATAGAGTCTGTTAGTGATTAGAGAAACAATCATAATTGGGTCGGTTAAAAAATTATAATAATTATATTGATTATGATAATTATACCAAGAGATGTATTTAAAACCCTATCATATATTAGATTAATATAATTATCAAAGTAAGCATATAAATTATCAAAATTACAATTGATACAATTATCCGAGTAATACAACAATAGTTGATTATATAATATAGTTCAAAAAATTGTAATCGCTAATACAATGTGAAATGTATGTATTGTAATTGAAACAATTACAATGACATTAAATATGAATAGAATGAAAACCTAAAATATTTTCATTCTATTTCAATTACAATTGAAATTTAAATAATACAATTATTTTAAACTAAAGATAAGTGTATCCTCTAATCCAAGAATAGTAGTCCATTGATTTAAACATGCAAGAATGTTTGTCCTATCCACACCTGGGTAATCCCTCAATTCGAACATTGGTTTTAGCCTCTGTACCTATCCCATGCATCAGTCAATTCTATTTTTAATCGGCACCTAAGGCTTCCTAGACATGGAATCTCTTGATCGGAAAAAGATTAGAACTAGTATATGGGACTATCTATGGATGTCCTCGATCAAATTCGCAATTGATTGGTTTCGCACATAAAAAATATAAACTTCTCAAAGATACAAGTGATTGGAACATGCTATTCAATACTTTTATTCTTTAGAGCATTCACCCATGGAAATGATTTTGACAGAGGTCTTACTGTGTTTCCCTATATTTTGAATTGTATTTGAGCTCAGTCAAATGAACTGGTATTTATATCCTTCATCCCGACGGTAATATTCATTATTATATGGTCATATTTTTCGTGAAAATTTAGAGTGATTTGAACACGTGGCACTTAAATGGTCATATTAAAACAGAATACACAAAATCCTTATAATACATAATAAATTTCATGATATAATTTAAAAATAAATACATATAAAATTTCACAAAATCATTTTGATGTAAAGGTTTTCCTTTTATAAGAATTATTCTTCACTAAAAATTGATAATGTTAAGACTCGTGATATTTACAAATAAAATATTAGTTAGTTATGATTGAAACCATGACATGAAATTATGATTGATATCATCTTTTACTATAAATATTGAATACATGAAATTTAATTATAATTATAAAATAGTTTCAATTGAAATAAATTCCTACAGTTACAATAGAAAATAATATATAATGTTATGTTTGAATACCATACATGTTGTCATTATTGAATAGAATACAAGTGGATGCGACTGAATTCAGTACATGTGGTTATGACTGAATACATAAAAAATTTTATTCTATTTAAATAACTATGGAATGCATTTTGGAATTATTTTGTGATTTCCAAAAACAATTATGGAGAAGTAAAAAAACAAAAATTTTGACACAAAAATATCTCCCATTTGAAAATAATAAAACAAAATGACAAAGAAAAACACAAAATTATCTCCCACTGAGTTTTATAGCTCTTTTGAAAAAAATTAGTGAATATTACTAATTCCTCAGTAAGATAAAATTACCCCTGAGAATAGTTCTCTCTTCTCTGTATGATTTTACTCCCCCTTTCGTATGGATTCTCCCCCTAATTATAATATTCCATTTTTTGTGAAAAAAATCTCTCTAATATAAAACAGTCTCCCCTTTGTGATTTTAAAAAAAGAATAAATCTACATAATAATGTAAATTATATGATAAAAAACATACAAAACGAAAAAATTGAAATAATGTATAAAATTGTTTTGTTAAATAATTACAACAATAGATCAAAAAATAATTTCATCTCATTTAAATTCTACATGAAATTGAAAATATATAAAATCCCCATTTTTAATAAATTTCTATCCTCTAACATCATGTCAAGATATTCTGGATGATCCTGGAATATTTCATCTTTTTCTGTAAAAATCTTTTCCTGATGACTAATTATTTCTTCTTAAATTTGCTTAATCAATTCTTATGGTTTGAGATTTCCTCCTAAAGCATGAAAATACTCATTTTATATTATAAATTCCTTCTCTAGGATTTCAAATATTTTTCTTAACATAAATTTTTCATTTTTAAATTCTGATATTTTTACCTTGAGATTCTCAAACTCTTCAACGTGAATTTATTTTGATTTATTGGGACTTTTAAATTCCTTCACTTTCTCATTAATTTCACAGAACAACATTTTGTATGTTGTATTAGGTTCATTTACAATATTTTATATTTTCATAATCTTGTACTCATTGTTAGTTACATTTTTTTCAATGTTATATGATAACCTAAAAACATTATTACAGTATTTACTATATTCAAAATATTTTTCTTCAAAAATATTAAAATTAGATTCAAGTTTCAAAAATATGTCAATCAAAATCCTAACAAAATAAGTTCTTTCATTTTAGCTAATTCAAATAATTTTTTTCTTTACTTTAGTTATTTGAAAAAAAGGGATGATATTTTCTAGCATATTCAATTATTGCTCGACGTATTCCACTACTTCAATAGTAATTGTTTTTTCAAAATTAGTATCATTATTGAGATCTTGATTCTTGCAATAATTATTTCATATTTCCATATTCTCATTTTTTTGATTTCCATATTTATCAGATTCTACCTCTTCTTCTTCTTCATTTTGGATTTGATATACATTCCATGGTATTTTCTTACGATAAATATCATTATATGTCTTTCCATATTGAGATATAATTTTCAATGATGCCACTTCTATGGATTTAGAAGGGTTTTCTATTATGAAGTGGTTTTTTTATTAATGGTTTTAACCTGATTTTCATTTCCTTCAACCTCCACCTATTTTTATTATTCTTATTCTTCTTTCTTGTTATTGGATTCCATCCTTCTATTTTTTATCATTAATATATTCATAATTATCTCTTAAAAAACTATATTCTTATTCTTCTTCTGATATCAAATATATTTCAAATGACATTTTCACTTTTCATTGAACATATGGTACCGGTTATATTATTTCATCATTTTATTTTAAAAAAATCCAAATAATTTCTTTTTATACAGCATTCAAAAGCATGTATATATCAACAGATTCATCATTTCTCTTCTTCATCATATTTTTACTCTCTTATTATATGATAGTTTCATGGGTATGAATCTTTTTATCCATGGCCCTAGTATAATGATGAATTATTTGGGGTTCATCCAATTTCCATACATCCATTATATGAATCTATTCTGCTGCAACCTCTTGAGGTACTATTTTTTTCTTCCCTAATTTCTTAGGTGTTTGACACATGCCCTTTTACTTTTTTGAAGAAATAAAATTCTATTGTTTTGTTGATTTATAACTCCCTCTAGCTTTTTCATTTTGTTTTTTTAATCAGAATTGTTTTTTCAAATTTTATCGCTTTTGAATTGAATTGTATCTATAGAAATCTGCTCATATTTGGAATAATAGTTAGATCCCCGAGATATTTTAGCTTTTACTTAATTTTCACAATTCATAGCATCAAAAAAATTGTTTATAACTTGCTAGGTATTATAGGAAATATTATGGGAAGATATTTGATTGCTCCATATTTGAGTTTATTATTTGTCAAAAATATAGAACCCATGACCTTGAACATCCACATATTTAATCAATAATTTTGGACATATACATCAAGAACAATAAGGTTTTACTTATCACCATTTATTACTATAAAAAACTCTTGTTACTAGAGGGATATTAATTAGTTGTCATTTGAAATATGATTCACCTTTCTTTTATCTTTGTGAATATCAAATAGAGATTGCTTTTTGGTTTTCTTAAAAAAAATTCTTTCTGATTTGGGAAACCTATAGGATGGACCTAAAGCATCTCCTTCACAATTAAATCCCAAAATAATTTCATATTGATTCATATAAGTGTTATATTTCTTATCATACATTATGAAAGAAATTTTTACATTGTCACCGATTTCTATAGTATTGTAGAATTACATCACCTCCTTAGAATAAACATGATCTTGATCGGATCCAGATCATTCAACACAATGATTCACCCATCCTTGAAAGTCTATAATTATGTTGAAAAATGGCTCAAAATAATTATAATATTCCATAGAGACTAAAAAATTATTTTGAAAGGCCATAGATGATAAATCCCTTGATGAAATTTGTTTTTAAGTTGAGGTGGTCGATTCCAAAACTAAAACTGAAACATTTTCGGAATATTAAAGAAAATACCTCTAATGGATGTTGAAAAAATGATATCTACTATTTTAAGGGATGAAATGATTCAGTACACTTCAGTGAGAAATTGACGGGGGATATGGTAGGTGTCCCTTTATATAGGCAATGGAAATCTGGTCCTTGCAATTCTATGGCTCATATTTGATCATTAAAATATAATGGTTGAAAATTATTTTGAAATCATGATGTTTTTTTAAAATTATTTTAATTCAATACGAGTCCAATATTATTATCAAACAATGAGAATGAATTGAATTACCAAAAATATTATAATCTAATATAATATGTATGATTTATAAATAGTGCTTATCAGAGTATCACTATATATACATTGGATTCAATATATTATTCTTATAAAATATAAATTGAAGGTAGTGAAATATGATATATTTATAAATATTTTATGAATGCAACTGATATTTCCATTAAAATAAATACAAAATAAATTTTAATACAGATAAATATGTAATACTGATAAAATTTAATAATGATAAAATTTTAATACTGATAAAATTATAATTCTGAAAAAATTGTAATACTAGAATAAAATGTAATACTAATGAAATTTGAATAAAAAATGAACAAAATAAAAAATATGAAATTGACTAAAAAATATGAAACCAATTAAAAACATGGAATCGATTATAAACATGAAATCGATTAAAAACATGAAATAGAATAAAAACATGAAACTTTTTAAAATTATAAAATTGATAAAAACATGAAAATGTTTAAAAACATAAAACCAATTAAAAACATGAACCATAATAAAAACATGAAATTGATTAAAAACATGATACATATTAAATACATGAATCATATTAAAAACATGAAACTTATAAATAAATGAAAGAGATTAAAAAAATGAAATGGATTTAAAGTATGAAACCCAAAAAATGATACCCATATATACTCCCCCTTTGTAAAGTAGTAAAATAATTTTAGGAGATCGTTAAAAGAAGATGTATATGTGAATGTTTATTTTATATTTATTATTCCAAGCTTTTGTTTAATAAATTAAAATCTATCAGAACGTAATGGTTTTGTGAAAATAATAGAATATTCTTCTTGCATTCTGATGAGTAGTAAAATGATATCTAATTTAAGTGTGTGATCCTTACGAATGTGATGCCTAATATCTATGTGTTTTTCATGAGAGAGAGGTAAGTGATTTTTCATGAGGCTGGAGATCTAGTTTTATCACATAGTATCTGAGTTATAGTAAGGCAAAAGACATAACCTATTAATATGTATTGCATCCACAACACATGAGGACAAAAACTTCCAGATACTACTAATTTAGCATTAGTACTTGAATGTTTTTAAAAGTGTTTCTTATTTCATGACTGAAAAACTAAGAAATATTCTATGAAATGACATTTTTTGGATGTACATTTCCAACCAATTCTACAACCACTAATGTCGTCATCCAAAAAACATTTTAAAACAATTTAATTCTAAAAATAATAAAAAAGTCATAAATGAATAGTTCCCCTTAAATTGAAAAAATAATTCCTTTTATGCTTTTAAATGGGTTTCTTTTGGATTGGATAGATATATTGAACATAATAAAACTGAAAACATTAAGTATAAATGACAAGTAGTTATGTATATTAAACATCCCATTTTTCTAATAATTTTTTTTGATCTATTGGTTTCCCAGTTTCATCATGATAATGTGGATTTGAGGTACCAATTAGAGTAATAATACTCTTATTGATTTCATATCCATTCATTTTCCATAAATATTTATTATACTTATGTTGATATATATCGGTTGCTTCTAATTTTAGTGAAGTTTGAAAACTAAGAAATTTTGTCATCTCACCAATCATACTCTTCTCAAACTCATCATTCATAGGATGTGTAAATGAACAATTTATGTATTGATGAGTTTATCTAGATAAAATTCCATCAACATAAATTTGAACAGTTAATTTTTTATTCTATTTTATTTTTTAAAAAAATGGTTTTGATCAACAGTTCTCTTAAAATATTTTATTTGTAATAAAAATCATGTAGGTCTATCATACAAGGCTCTAGTGTCTTGTTTAAGACCATATTAATATTTGGTATATTGAAAAAAATTCTTAGGTGGTTTTTTGTCTTCAAAAACAAGAGGTTGTTCAACATAAATGTCCTATTGAAAATATACGTTGTGGAAAAAACTTAATATTCATTTGAAAACGTTTGAAGTTAACGAATGCTCTAATGTCAAAGATAATTTGAATAGATTCAATTCTACCAACTGGAGTATATTGTTTTTCTTAGACTATTACTTTTTTTATTATAACCTTTAGTAATTAATATTTCTTTTTTTCTAACAAAAATTACATTTTCATCGCATTTATATCTGAACACCCATATAACACCAAGTAGAGTGCTTTATTTAGGCTGTTCAACAAATGCCCATTATTTAATCCATTCCGTTTCATTTATTTCATCTGTCATTTATTTTATCCAACTTTTATTTCTTAAGGAATAATTATTACTTTTTGGTTCAAATAGTGAATGAAATTCTAAATGTTCTACTTTATTTGACATAGAACTTATTGTCCTTACTCGTTGGTTTACATCACCAATGACACTGTCAATTAGATGATTCCTTAGAAGCAACTGATTTATGTTTTTTAAAACTAGTTCATCAACATATGGTTGAAAGTATTCTAGTGTAAATCCCTCAAAAACAATTTCATGATTATTCTCTTTATTTGAATAATTATCTATCAAAGGTTGATAATCAGTTTTTTATAGCATAACTACAGATGTAGGTTGGGTTGTTTGAATACAAAATGACCAGTTTCACCAAATTTAACATGTATAGTTTCATCAATGGTAAATTAATTTCTATTAAAAAATATATAATCCTTATTGTATTTTGAGTAGCCTAAGAAAATTTCTTCATAAGATTAGGGTGTGAATTTGTGTAAGTTATCATTTCTATTTAGAACGTATACTTTTCATCCAAATACTCTAATGTTTAAAACATTAGTTTTTTCCCATCCATAACTCATAATGTGTTTTATTAATAAATTTCCTCATCAAAACAAGATTTTTAGTATATAAATCAAAATTTAAAACTTCAACCCAATTTTTTTAATAATTGATAATTCCCTCATTGTGGTTATTGTTATCTCTTGAGGAATTTAGTTTCTTCTTTCAACAACACCATTTTTCTAAGGAGTTCCAAGAGATGAGAATTTATTAGTAATGCATCCCTAATAAAAAATGTTTCAAAATATGAATTTTAAAAATCTCTAATGTGATAACTACAAATAGTTAGCAATGAAATATTTTCTTCATTTTTAACATTGTCATAAAAATATTTAAAATAATAAATGGCTTCAAATTTATTTTCTAAAAAATAAAACCATTGAAATATTGAGTAATGATCAACTATAAATGATACTTAGTATTTTCCTTTAATAAATCTCATTTTATTAGGATCAAAAAGATCTATATTCACTATTTGTAATGCATCAAAAATTATCACATAACTTATGGATGTAAATCTTGATTTTATTTGTTTCTACATTGACAGGGGTCACAAACATTTGAAAAGACAAATTTATGATCCTGTAAATCCTTAATTTCTCCATTATTATATAGTTTAAATAAGTTGTTAAGGATAAAATTCCTTTACCTATTATTGAATAACCAATATTGGCCTTATATTTCTCTATGGAATGGTATATATTATCTTCTATTCTTTTCTAGGTTTAGTGCAAAAACATTCTCATGCCAATGGAACGAAAGAATGAGCTCGTTTTTTTATTTGGGTACTAATCATTTATCATTCCTAAAATTCACAAAAAAACATTTATCAAATAGTTTACATAATCTTAAAAGGTTGTGATTATGACCCTTAACAAATAAAACATTTAAAATTATTAATTATCCAAGAAGAACAATATTACCTATACCAAGGATCATTCCTTGAGCATCATATCTAAAGGCGACTCTTCTGTATTTTATTTCAAAAATCATTTAATTTTTTTTTCTAATCATATAATGAGAAAATAAAATATACACATTCCTTGTTTTCTTTTTACTACATCGTTTTACTTCCAAAAAATAAATCAATTAGGTTTTAGGAATCCAAACATTTTTGGATCTAAAAATGGTAGAAAATAAAATCTCACAAATCATCATTTTCTTATAAAAGTGGGGTTTATAAAATCCAAAGGATTTAATTTTATATATAGAAAAATTTCTATCCCAACTTCCACAAAATTGTCTGTAGAGACCCAAATATTGACGTCCATGGACATTACATTACTTTTGTGGAATACTTAGTACATAACAAAAACACACACACAAGGACCGTAATAGTTTAGTGTCTTTGGAAACTCGGAATATAATCTTCTAATCGTGGTGAAAGATCTTCAATATCTCCCATAAAGATCTTCCCTTTTTTTCTTACCTAAAGCCTTTCATTATATCCTAGGGAAAAGAAAACATAAAAAGGGTGAGCTCAAATTCTCAGTAAAGGTACGCATGGATAAAATAAAACATACCATATACATTTGCACTTGAAAACATGAACATAATGTTTAAATATAAAAACCTTGAGAAATGACATAAAACATGGAAGTACATAAAGCATAGATCATAAAGGAACATTAATCATGATAAACTAGCATAGAAATAAAACTTTTAATTGTAGAAACCAATAAGCACATGATATGATTTCCGTAGTATCCAAGGCATTTCTTCCAAGACCATCTTAGTGGACAAAGTCCCTTTCTGAATCGAGTTCACTCCTTGTTCCAGTCCTGTATTACTGAACCGGTTTAATTTGCCGTTCCAGCCATGTCTATCTCATGAGATATAAATCTTTACCCAATTCATTGGAGGGAGATATAGGTCAAACCTATATCATAATGAAATCATTCTTACTTGTTCCACAAAATAAACATACATCATTCATAATAACCCAATAAATAATATGGGTTTCATAAACATCATCCCATCATTACATAATCCTTATAAAATAAATGGATATCATTTCATAATAAGTAAAGTGAAACCATGTAAATCATAGAGACATTATACTTGAAAGATACACATATTAAATAATTTCATCTTATATGAAAAATGGTTTTGATAAAACACTTGAAATGAATTCTGGAGGAAAATATCCTTTCTTCATCAAAATCATTTTATTATCACAAAATTTCATGCAATTTTAAAAGAAAGGGATTTTTTTGAGAATATTCATGAAATATATTGGAGTAAGCTTCATTAAAATATGCCTTTATAAAACCGTTAAAATACTTTCATGCCATATAAGTTATAAAAACATTCTTCTCGTACTTTTTCCAGAAAAGTCAAAAAGTACCTTGTAGGGTAAATAAAAGAAAGATTCCTTCCGTACCATGGGGTAAAAGTAAAAATGGGTAAAAAGTACATTAAACATACATGAATACACTTTTATAAAACATGGAAATGGATTATATCAATAACCCCAGTAAATACTTATGAATAAGCAATCTCAGATAAAAATGAGATTTGCAAAATTATCCCTTACCGTAGGTCCGATTTTCTTTGTATGTGTTCGAACCTCTTGTATAATGATTTAAATAATGTTATTGACTTCTTAAATAATCATATTCATTTTTATGATATCATATATGGTTCACTTATGACATTATATTACATGTCCTTTTGTAAATTCCATGTTAAAGAGCGTTTTGGTTAAAATCGTTTCATTTGTCGTCTGTGTTTTGACTTGTAATTATTCATATGATTACTTAGAACATAATTACTTAATTACAAAATATAAAACATGATTTATATATAATATATATTCATAATATACATATATATAATAGATCAAAAAATGGAAAGAAATACATTGTTCATGGAGACGGTAGGTCGTACGTACGCATGAACGTTGTTTTCGTTTCCTTATTGAGTTGAATGAAATTAAATAGATGACATAAATATATATATAAATAAATCCAGTATCATTATTATGTCATATATTTCATTATTATTCATTATATATACATTATAATTATTCTTTAATGGTTAATCATGGAAAATAAATCTCATCACGTTTGTGGAGACGGTAGTCCGTACGTATGCACGAGCGATGATATCATTCTCATGACCGTGGAATTGTATTGGTGTTTATGTATACTATTTCATAATCAATATCACTTTACAATAATCATATACAGTTATTTATTTACACCATTATACCCATCCATGTATGGTGGTGGTGGAAAAACCGATTACACCATGGCGTGGAGACGGTATTCCGTACGTACGCACGCGTGGTGATTTTTGTTTTCCGTAGGATGGATAGATGGTGAAATAGGGTTGTTTAATAATTATAATAACATATCAATATATAAGTGATACTGATATTATTACTTAATAATGAAACAACTAAAGAAGAAGAAGTGGAAGAAGAAATAAAGCTGAACGAATCGGTAACAGACATTACCTCTTCTTTGAAGAACCTTTTTTGAAACCTCCTCTTAGGGCACTAATATTGGACATTGAAGAAGACCAGAACCTCTAGGATGTTTATAGGGAAGTGGATAAGAGAATTGGTCAGGGTTTGTCCGAGCTTGAAGGCTCAAAGTGGTGTGAGGAAGAGAGGGAGGAGGTGCCCTTTTATAAGGGAGGAGAGGGGATCCTTTGGAATATCTAAAAATATTATTTTATTATAAAGCCAAATTCAATTTTAAATAGCTCCAAATTAATTTATTTATAAGATAAGGTGGTTATGGGTCTCAATCCTCTCATCCAATATAATTTAGACAAGTTTAGGTTCCTATTTTAACCTTATCATTTATATTTAACTTTAAGTTAGATAATTTTACTTTTACTGTGTCTTTTTGTGTTCTTACACTATAAGGTTAATAAACATACTATAAGAAGCCAAAAGAACCCCAAGTTGTTTATTATTAATATATATAACCTTATCTAAGTCATTTGACCGAGCCTTAGATTTTTAGGAATAAAATAACAATTAATAATATAATATTTGTTTTAGAAACTATTTTATGTCAATTTTGACACTTTTTAGTAATTGATTTTTCTGTAACTCATAACAGAATGATTAGTTAGAAAAAAGTTAATTAAATCAATAATAACATGTCATATTAACCTATATAATTACTGTAATTCAGAAAAAGACTCAAATTACATTTATTTGGGTATTTATGACATCAATTATGTAAATATTTCATTAATAAGATAATTACTAAAACATCTTTGTGTCATAAATAAATTAAATTATTTAAAGTCTAAAAATTACAAATAAAATATAATTATGTAGGAAATTTTTGTATATTTTTAATTAATATTTATAGTCGAATTTATCTTATGTATGACCCTATATTAAAAATGATATACTTATTAAACTTTGATTGTAACTATTTTAACCATTCTTTAAATAAATTAAAAATATTTGTCCTAATCTAATCCAAGTGGGCCTAAATGTTCATATTTTATTCCTAAGGTTGTTTTTGGTCGAATTACACTTATAAATTAGAATTAGTACTTGTGATAGGGTAATAATAATAACATTATTACCCTTAATTACCCTATTTACTTTTAACCGTGGTAAAAAAAGTGAAAAGTTACTATTCACCAAAAATTATTTTCATCTCATTGAACCACATTTTACTTACTGACTTCAACTGTGTCTCTCGGATTTTTGAAATTCCACTCACATAAGCGGTAAAATTCTGTTTTATGAAAAATTCATTTTTTGTTTACTACCACTTAGTGGTTTCACTATTCATCAAAAAATGAAAGTTTCCAGAAAAATACAAAATATTAGTCCTAAGCTATATTTGATATTATGAATTCAAAAATGATGTCTATTTTACAAAATTCAAAACATATCAGTTGCATTAATTAATTTAAAAAATTAATTCCCACCGTCAAATCAAATAGCGTGTTCTTAAGAGATAATAACTATCAAAAGATTGACACTTGTTTATGTCTGGTTTAAATGTGAAATTACATCCAATGAACAACACTGTATTAAATGGTAAAAATATATTCTAAATATATTTTAAAACCACTCAAATTAAAAATTTATCACTATTATTTATTTCAATTAAAAAGGTAGTTTTTAAATTAAAATATAGTAATTTTCACTATTCATCAGAAAATGAAAGTTATCCAAAATGTACCAAAATTTCACCCAAAGCTAATTTCGATATTCCAAATCCAAAAATGAATTCTATTTTGAAAAATAAAATTTACAAAATTTCAAAAAGTTGTTATTACTATTCATAACGGCTAGTTTTAATAATATTTTAATAGCATATCATTGTTTAGTGAAACTCAGTATTGCGTACTACACACTCTATGGAGGAATGTTGTGATTGCGTGTAATGCAAGGCATGTCAAGTATGCGTGTTGAGCAAGCTCTTTTTGGTTTAGCGTACAACACAATAAATTAATGAAATTAAAAAGAATATTTTTCATAAAATCTCGGGGTGTTACATTCTACCCCCCTTAAAATGAATTTCTCCCTCAAAATTCGTCGGGGTTATAAATGGTTTACTACTCAAAAGTTTCTTTAATAGAAACCCATATCATAAAAAGGAATACCAAAAAAAAATTTAAAACAAAAGTATGAAATGTAATGGTTACCCAAATAAACTAATCATTGGGTTTCCACATAGGTGAAAATATGGATATGAAAGAGAAATCTAACCATCATGTTTGATGGAGAGTGGTAGAGAACATGGATATGGAAAATCCAGCAATCACAAAGCCATAAATTTTTGACAATCTAAGGTACCATCTGATTCATCCGATATAAGGGCACTAAGACAACATTTTTGGTTTTCAAGGTCATTTCCCGAAAGTTGATGAATTAAAAGTAATACTTACATGATTTTGGTACAATGTCACTGTTGTTCGTTAATTGAACAATTTACACTTCATCCCTTAATGAAATGAAGTTTAATTTTTTATTCTTGATGTGTTAGCAGATTATGTGATCGAATGTTGGGTCATTCCATCTATCTCAAACAAAATGTTATAAAAGTTATCAAAAATACGTAAGTCCATCTATAGTGAGATTAATCATATATGGTTCCCAAAATGGACTTATACTTCATATATCATACTTCTTAATATAATAAAACTAGTTTCTACTAAACAGGGACTTCATGTAGGCCAGTGGTAGGCGATAAAGGCTAGTCTCACATCAGTTGTGGGTTCAATTCCTACAGCCTTGTCTGATACGATGGGTTGTCACCCGTCCTGCAGGTTTTCCTTTTTCTAAAACTACATTACTATAAAATCCCATACATAATATCAAAAAAAAGATCTATCCTTAAACAATACTAACTTATGTCCAACATAATCCATTCCAATCCATAGGCTTATCTAAAATACTTCAATCCAAGCTCATAGTATATGGAAAACGATTACTTGAAATGTCATCAACCAACCATGTGAATACCATCATTTATCCCCCATATATCTTGTTGGTCACATTCTAATCATGTGAATACCTTAATCATGTATTCTTTTGAAAAATGAATACCCATTTAACCTTAGTGAAAACATGAATGCTTTCAAAAGTTAACTCTTTCCACATACCAAAATCCCAAAATTTCTATATAATCAAACCATAGTATCACTTAGTCCTTATATCATTCATGAGATCATGAATACAATCAAACATCTCATTATCTTATTATCCCTTCATTATGCGCATATCATCTACTTTCAAAAAATACTGGTACCATTCATCACTCACTTTCAAAACCTAAGGAAAGACAACAGTGTAACAATCCTTAGATGTCCCTTTATTCCATAATACCATGAGATTACTTATACAACATTACACTTGATAAACATGTAATCATTCCACTACCTTCTTAAACCATTGACCGAGCTTCAACAATTCTTTCATCTCACATATCATTTGTAGTCTCTTCATCATCATTAACATAAATATTACCCATACGAACATACTGATTCTCTTCATGAGACATTCCCTTAGGGAATTGGTTTGTATAATTCCCGTACATTCCACATTTAAAACATTTAACCATTGTTGATGTTGTAGCAATACCATTATCCTCATCCATGGTGTTAACTGAACCTTTTCCTTTGCACTTACTAGCTTTATGTCCTTCTTTTCCACACCCAAGGCATCTTCCAATTCCTTTGAAATATTCTCCTTGATGCCTCTTCCCACATGATTTACATAGGGGAAATTGAACTTTCTTTCCTCTATGATCATCATGAAACTCCATCTTTCTCTTATTAGCCAACTCAGGAAACTTACCAAATTTTACTTTATTGATCTTATTATGAGAATGCAGATTCAGCATAATAATGATGTTTGGACTTCCAAATCCCATTTCATTTGGTTGCTCATGAATAATATCATTTCATTGTCCATCATATCCTCCATTATCGTGAATCATCTTGTTTCCAGCCATTTTCTAAACCCCAAAAAGAATAGTGTGAGAGGATAAAATCTTAATAAAGGGGGAGTAACTTCAATATATAACATCTTTGGTTTAATATAATATCGTTACAATAGTTCTAGGACTATATACTATACGTAAACTTATCCTTAGAGACATCCCTAGACATACCTTAGAAATATATCTAGGGATCTCACTAACGTTTTTGCATCCTCGTTTCCAAAGGTTGTCTAAACATTTCCTCTAATACCAACTGTAGAGACCCAAATCGTGACGTACATGGACATTACATTACTTTTGCGGAATACTTAGTACATAACAAAAACACACACACAAGGACCGTAATAGTTTAGTGTCTTTGGAAACTCGGAATATAATCTTCTAATCGTGGTGAAAGATCTTCAATATCTCCCATAAATATCTTCCCTTTTTTTTCTTACCTAAAACCTTTCTTTATATCCTGGGGAAAAGAAAACATAAAAAGGGTGAGCTCAAATGCTCAGTAAGGTTATGCATTGATAAAATATAACATACCATATACATTTTCACTTAAAAACATGAACATAATGTTTAAACATCAAAAGCTTGAGCAATGACATATAACATGGAAGTACATAAAGCATAGATCATAAAGGAACGTTAATCGTGATAAACTAGCATGGAAATAAAACATGTAATTGTGGAAACCATTAATTACATGATATGACTTCCATAGTAGCCATCGCATTGCTGCCAAGACCATCTTAGTGGAAAAAGACCCTTTCTGAATCGAGTTCACTACTCATTCCAGTCCTGTATTACTGAACTGGTTTAACTTGTCGTTCCATCCATGACTATATCATGAGATATAAATCTTTACCCAATTCATTAGAGGGAGATATAGGTCCCACCCATCTCATAATTAAATCATTCTTACTTGTGCCAGAAAAAAAACATACATCATTCATAATAACCCAATAAATAAAATGGGTTTCATAAACATCATCCCATCATTATATAATCCTTATAAAAGAAATGGATATCATTTCATAATAAGGAAAGTGAAACCATATAAATCATAGAGACATTATACTTGAAACATACACATATGAAATAATTTCATCTTATATGAAAAATGATTTTGATAAAACACTTGAAATGAATTCTTGAGGAAAATATCCTTTCTTCTTCAAAATAATTTTCTTTTCACAAAATATCATGCAATTTTAAAAGAAAGAGATTTTTTTAAAACCATTCATGAAATATTTTGGATTAAGCTTCATGAAAATAAGGCTTTATATAACCGTAAAAATCCTTTTATGCCATATAAGTTAAAAAAAATTCTTCTCGTACTTTTGTTAGAAAAGTCAAAAAGCACCTTGTAGGGTAAATAAAAGAAATATTCCTTCCATACCATGGAGTAAAAGACAAAATGGGTAAAAAGGAAATAAAAAATACATGAATACACTTTTATAAAACTTGAAATGCATGATTGCAATAACCCCAGTAAATACTTACGAATAAGAAATCTCTGATAAAAATGAGATTTGCAAAATTATCCCTTACCTTAGGTCCAATTTTCTTCGTAAGTGTCCGATCCTCCTGTATAATGATTTAAATATTGTTATTGACTTCTTACATAATCATATTCATTTTTATTATATCATATATGGTTCAATTATGACCTTATATTACCCATCCTTTTGTAAATTCCATGTTAAAGAGCGTTTTGGTTAAAATCGTTTCATTTGTCATCCGTGTTTTGACTTGTAATTATTCATATGATTAATTAGATCATGATTAAATAATTACAGAATATAAAACATGATTTATATATAATATATATTCATAATATACATATATATAATATATCTATAAATGGAAAGAAATACACTGTTCATGGAGACGGTAGGCCGTACGTATGCATGAACGTTGTTTTTGTTTCCTTATTGAGTTGAATGAAATTAAATAGATGACATATATACATATATATATAAATCCAGTATCATTATTATGTCATATATTTCATTATTATTCATTATATATACATTATAATCATTCTTGAATGGTTAATCATGGAAAATGAATCTCATCGTGTTCGTGGAGACGATAGTCCGTACGTACGCACGAGCGATGATATCATTCCCATGGACATGGAATTGTATTGGAGTGTATTTATACTATTTCAGAATCAATATCACATTACAATAATCATATATAGTTATTTATTTACACCATTATACCCATCCATGTTTGGTGGCGGTGGAAAAACTGATTACACCACGGCGTGGAGACGGTATTCCGCACGTACGCACGTGTGGTGATTTTTTGTTTTTTGTAGGATGGATAGATGGTGAAATAGGGTTGTTTCATAATTATAATAACATATAATTATATGAGTGATACTGATTTTATTACTTCATAGTGAAACAACTAAATAAGAAGAAGTGGAAGAAGAAATAAAGTTGAAAGAATCGGTAATGGACATTACCTCTTCTTTGAAGCGCCTTTTTGAAACCTCATCTTAGGGCACTAATATTGGTCTTTGAAGAAAACCAAAACCTCTATGATGTTTCTAGGGAAGTGGAGAATATAATTGGGCAGGGGTTGGCCGAGCTTGAAGGCTCAAAGTGGTGTGAGGAAGAGAGGGAGGAGGTGCCCTTTTATAAGGGAGGAGAGGGGCACCTTTGGAATAACTAAAAATATTATTTTATTATAAATCCAAATTCGGTTTTAAATAGCTCCATATTGATTTAGTTCGATTCTAAGGTGGGGATGGGTCAAAATACATGCATCCAATAGTATTTAGACAAGTTTAGGTTCCTATTTTAACCTTACATTTATATTTAACTTTAAGTTAGATAATTTTACTTTTACCTTGTCTTTTTGTGTTCTTACACTATAAGGTAAATAAACTTACTATAAGAAGCCAAACGAACCCCATGTTTTTTATTATTAATATATATAACCTTATCTATGTCATTGGTCTGAACGATATATTTTTAGGAATAAAATAACAATTAATAATATAATATTTGTTTTAAAACTATTTTTTGTCAATTTTGTCACTATTTAGTAATTGATTTTTGTGAAAATCATAACAGAATGATTAGTTCAAAAAAATTTAATTAAATCAATAATAACATGTCATATTATACTAAAAAAGTATTGTAATTCCTAAAAAGTCTCAAATTACATTTATTTGAGTATTTATAACATCAATTATGTCAATATTTCATTAATAAGATAATTACTACATCATATTTGTGTCATAAATAAATTAACTTAATTTTAGTCTAAAAATTTCAAATAAAATATAATTATGTAGGAAATTTTTTTAGATTTATAATTAATATTTATAGTCTAATTTATCTTATGTATAACCCTATATTAAAAATGATATACTTATTAAACTTTGATTTTAACTATTTTAACCCTTCTTTAAATAAATTAATAATAAATGTCCTAATCTAATCCAAGTGGTCCTAAATGGTCATATTTTATTCCTAAGGTTGTTTTTGTTCGAATTACACTTATCCAATAGAATTAGGACATGTGTTAGGGTAATAATAATATCATTTTTACCCTTAATTACCCTATTTACTTTTAAGCGTGGTAAAAAAAGTAAAAAGTTACTATTCACTAAAAATTATTTTCATCTCATTCAACCACATTTTACTTACTGAATTCAACCTTGTCTCTCGGATTTTTGAGATTCCACTCACAGAAGCAGTAAAATTAATTTTTATGAAAAATTCATTTTTTTAACTACCACTTAGTGGTTTCACTATTCATCAAAAAATGAAAGATTCCAGAAAAATACCAAAAATTAGGCCTAAGCTATATTTGATATTATGAATTCAAAAATGATGTCTATTTTAACAAATTCATAACATATCAGTTGCATTAATTAATTTAAAAAATTAATTCTCGTCGTCAAAACAAATAGCGTGTTCTTAAGAGATAATAACTATCAAAAGATTGACACTTGTTTATGTCAGGTTTAAATGTGAAATTACATCCAATGAACAACATTGTATTAAATTGTAAAAATATATTCTAAATATACTTTAAAACCACTAAAATTAATAATTTATCACTATTAATTATTTGGATTAAAAAATTTGTTTTTAAATTAAAATTTAGCAATTTTCACTATTCATCAGAAAATGAAATTTATCCGAAAAGTACCAAAATTTTACCCTAATCAAATTTCGATATTCCAAATCCAAAAATGAAGTCCATTTTGAAAAATAAAATTTACAGAATTTCAAAAAGTGGTTAATACTATTCATAACGGCTAGTTTTAATAATATTTTAATAGCATATCGTTATTTAGTGAAACTCGATATTGCGTACTACACACGCTATCGAGGAAGGTCGTGATTGCGTGTAATGCAAGGCAAGTCAAGGATACGTGTTGTGCAAGCTCCTTTTGGTGTAGCGTACAACACAAGAAATTAATGAAATCAAAGAGAATATTTTTCAATAAATCTCTGGGTGTTACATTGTCACTTAGTGAAAAATGAGGCACTTTGTGGTATAAAATATCTATAGCTAAAAATGGGATTTGAGTGGGAATAAGCAACTCCAGAACTATTCATAAGAAGAAATAAGTTGTGAATAAATTTAATCAAAACCTTTCTTTCTAGAATTAATGTTTGAATAAATATTAAGTAAGGAAAATATTTCAAATATTGGTCTAATGACTAAATTCCTATCCTCATATTCACTAGTCATAGACTGAAGTTTATCTCTAAAACATTTTTCTGAGAAAAAAGTTTTTCCAAATCCTTAATAAGATTATCCTTTAAAAAAATAATTTTTCCTAATTTATTGAAGTAGAATAAAAATCAAAATATTATGCATCATGATCTCTAGAAATACCTCATTATTATTTTATTTATTATTTTCTAGAATTCTATTTATCATGTTCTTTTCTGAATATTTTCATTTTCATGTAACATCAAAAAGGTGTATAATTCTTTAAAAGATGTTAAATTATCATTAAATCTTTCTAAATAGGATTATTCATCAATGAATTAAAACTAATTTTTATCTAGATAATTATTATTTAAATACATATTGGTTAATGATTCATCATTTTGTACCTTATCCATAAGGTAATTATTTTCATTTAGAATCCATGCATAAATAACAATATTTTTTTTATAGAATACTCAGTTTCTGAAGATTCCTCAGATGACTCTCCACCAATAACACTCCAAGTATAATTTAGTTTGGGAATTTTCATTCCATTGGTTTTCAAAAAACACTTTTGACTACTTTTTGAATGTTTATCCATTATAAAATTTGTGTTATGTTTAGGACGATCTAGTCTAATGTGTCATGTTCTTTTATATTCATAAAAAGTCACTTATGAATATTTCTTATCATTTATATCCATGATCCATTTTTTATATATGTATTGAAAATCCTCCGTTCCAAAATTATTATCCATCATTCAAGAAATATTACCTAATTTATTTTTAGATAGTTCATATTAACATGAGACTGATTTAATGAAAACTGTATTTTACTTTTTTTACATAACAACATTCTATGGACTCTTAGATATCATATAATTTGAATTAGTAGTAAAATAACCACTTTCATTATTTTTCCTAATATTATTATCATCTATCTTCATTCTATTCTCATTTTCTAAGAGTGTTCTAAATTACTCTTTAAGTGTAATTGTTCTAACATTCCTTAACTCATCAATAATAGTTCTCTTCTATTCCCATTCAGTACGCATGATGTCTATAATATTATCTACAAGAAACTCATAATCTAACCCTTTTTATCTCATTATCTGTAATATATTTATGATAATCATAAATATTTAGTGAACATTAAAAAACGTTCTCCATAATGAAAAAATGACACAATGATAATATTATGTATGACTGGCTCTGTTAGTTTCAAAAACATTTGATGTACAAAAATGTGTAGCGTCTACATTCATCAATATGTTGTTAGCTGCATCAAATGATGAAAAAATTCTAGATTTATTCCAGGTCAAAGAATAAAGGATTGTATTGCATATCTTATTATTCAATTGATATTTTTGTTTCTCTTGGTTTGTGGATGTTCTGACATACTTTTCAAGAATCTTTTAATCAACAGTATTGATACCAAAAGTCTTCATTATATCTCTCTAATATTTATAATCATTCCTATAAAAAAATAGGGTGTATTTAAATGTTTATATTTTAGATGGATTTGATATTCATTCCACTCATCATTAAAAAAACATTCCACTCCACACATTACTGTAGTTTGTGTTTATAAAAAAAGAGTTTATAGAAGAGTTGAATCTAACATATAGAAGAAGTCATATAAGATAAATATAGTGGAATCATCTTTTATATAAATGTAAATATCAGTATTTCAGAGACCTATAATAATATAAATTATAGTATCGAAATGTGAATGTATATGGCATAATATAATAGGGGTGAATTGTAGGTTTTTAAAAAATTTATTATCAAAAAATATTCTTAATTTAAAAGGATTTAAACATATGAAATTTAGAATACCTCTAAATTTAATATAAATATGAAAGTAATTGTTCCCTAATACCAATTAGAAAGATAAATGTAACTAGGTTGGTTATGATAATAATTATAATTATATTGTTTATAATAAGTATAACATAGTTGTATTAAATGAAAAATCATATCCTTTAAGAATATGTTGATTAGAGTAAGATAAAAAATGATTTTTCTTTCAATGGTTATTATGCTCAGAGTAATAAAATAATATATGATTCTAAAAAATATAATTTAGAATCGTAAGCACTAATAAAATGTGAAATGTATGTATTATAATTGGAACAATTATAATGATATTAAATATGAAAAAAAAGAAAAACTAATATATTTATCATTCTATTACAATTACATCCTAAATGTAAATAATATAATTATTTTAACCTAAAGATAATGGTATCCATACGACCATGGATAAAGGTCCCTTGATTAAAACATTCATGATATTCTGTCACACCCACACTAGGGAAAGCCCAAAAGTTAGAGATTGGATTCAGTCTGTCTGCCTATTTCTAACATCCCTCGATTACGTAGGTAATCGAAGCCTATGACTTGCTAGACATAGTGACCCTCGATCCAAAAAAGAGTAGCACCAGTCTATTATCCAATCCATAATATCCCTTGATGGTAATCATAATTGAATGATATCATACATAGAAAACCAAAACTCCTTTAAGATACAGGTGCTTATAACAAGCTATTCACAACATGTATTCTTCTGATCATTCGTACTGGAAAAAGATTTGGATATAGCACTCATATAGTGTCTCTGAATGCTAATCATTTTTGTTCATTTTCTAAAGCCAGGTTAAAGGGTACCGGTACCCCAACGTACAACCTACATACAAAGATGAAACATAAACAAACAAGAAAATCACAAAATTACACATCATAATAGCCATAATCGTCTCCAAAACCCAAGAAGGATTCCTCCTCACCCGTAGCCGACTCCCACTCTGGGTTCCTCCAATAGTGTGCACTTTAAACCCAACTTATAAGATGCTCCAGAATAGGTCATTCAGTTGAGGCATCTAAGGCCACTCTTCCTTTTTTCAAAGCAATCACCACCTCCCCACACCGCTTAGAAGCTGATCTAGTCATCAACGGCGGCGGAAGGTGAGAGTAATCCTTCCGCACCCTTCTTCTTATTTGAGTAGACATAGGCCCGCCACTTGTATCCATCTTCTGAGTTCCTCTCTTGACAATATCACTGAATGAAATCCCAGCCAGATCACTCACAGTTCCTATTCCTCTCCCAGATTTCTCCTCTTCTCTACTATGTTGCTCCCTCCAAATAGAAATCGGTCATTCAAAATTATCCAGCCTCTGATCTGTATTACTGATTTACACTAAAGGGAGACGTCCATCTTCATTTGGAGCCTTTTCCATAGCACTGGACAAGGTCGCATTCCCTTTATTATCATTTCTCCTACTCTTGCCCCTCTTTCTCTTGGGGGAAGTATTACTTCTATCCATGCATAACTCCTTGGTGGCCTCTTCTTGACCCTGATTCTCGAAAGAAGTCTCCCTTCCTATTGGTTCCATACCCTCCACCCCACCTCTGGAAACACTATTCAAAACCGGTTCATCATCACCATTACCAAGTCATTCAAACCTGTTGGATAAAGCAATAAAAGGCATGGCCATTGGATCCAAACCTCTAGCCCCTTCTTTATAGGGAACCTGTAGGACAGGACTGGTACTCCCATCCCCCACAGCCTGAACCAAATCAGATCCCCCTCCAGCAAGCATCCAATCCAACGAATCCTTAGCACCTTGGTCGTTCTCCTCCAGCACCCTACAGACCTCAACCACCGGCCCATCCACCACTGGTCCCTGGGTAACCAAATCTACCCCTTCTATATCCATCTCCTCAAAAACAGGGGAAAGAATCTCCTCAACAGCAGCCATGGTGGCCTCACCTAACAAACTGTCCACTCCTGCAGATTGGGAACCCTCCTCTTCGCCAACTGGACCAGGCTCCTTCTACTCACATCCCTCCCTTATAGCCAAATCTGCTGCCCATCTCCTAGCCTCTCCATCCCTTCTACTGGGAATATGTATCCGGTCCTTCAAATCTATATTCCTATGGAAAACTCAACTTCATGTCCCAGGAGGAGACAAGAAGAACAGAAACCCAACTAGTTCTCGTAAATCACCTATTGTCTACACCTGTACTCTTACCATATGGTAATCCACACATAATCAAACGGCTGTCAAGAGGCGTCCTTCCCCACACGAACCCTGGGATTAACCGGATGGCACACATCGTTAGTACGACTATCAGAACAAAAAAACCTTCCAATGAGGTTTCCAAGCATTCGAATAATAGTAGGGTTCTGGAAGGGAAGCGTCAAATTAGGGAAACATACCCAAACCACTGTCGACAGTGAATCACTCTTCATGTGAAAGTCAAAAGGCCTGCTTAATAGACGGAAGCGATACCCTTTGAAACTGCGAGGAGATCTCGACCAAGCAGTAATGTGATATTCCTTTGATTCGAACCGAATCATCATGTGGTCCCTGTCAAGTTGACCGACAATTTCCCTTTCATGTAGCTCCCATGAACCAAAGATAAATCTACCGAAGGCATCAAAAGAAGGTCGTCCATTTCTAAAGCACCCAATCAAGGTAAGATTCATAAGCACAGAAGATTCTAAAAACTCTGAAGTTGAGAGATAAATATTAGGTCTCCCATCGAACAAATCAGACGCCTTAGGGCTCCAAGAGATTTTTGGAAAGGAGGAAGAAAGTCTTGATTTGAAAATGGTCGAAAAACACCTTGTCTCGCACTGATCAACGACTCTCCCTTCCCATAGATCATATTCATGGTCAATATTTCATATTTTTCAGAAACATTTTAGGTACATGGACACATGGAAAATCCATAGTAATATTAAATATAATGCATGCCATATTATTAATACATTACAAATTGTATTATATCATATTAATTTAAATAAATAATATATTTAAGGATATCATTTTGACATAATATACTTCCATTTTAACGGTATTAATATTTACTATAAAGGACAATGTTAAGACTAATGGTATTTATTAAGAAAATAATTAGTGGTTTGGATTGAATCCTTGACATGATATTAGGATTGATATCATGTTTTATAGTTTTGATAGGCAACATGACATGTTTTTATGATTATAAATCCATTACAATTGAAAGAAATGAATTCAATTATAATATAAAATAATACATGAAAATGCATTGGAATACAATACATACAGTTACGATTGATTACAGTCCATGTGGTTATGTTTTAATTCAATAAATTTGGTTATTATAAAATACAATAAAAATTGTATTTTATGGAACTAATATTGGAATGTATTTTATACCGAGTTTTTGATTTCCAAAAGAAAATTAATGGAGAAGACCAAAAAACATTTGACTCAACCACATATCCTTGGACTACTGTGATACACTTATAAGGTAGTTTAACAATGATATCTTAAATGATCATCGCATCATTTAGATGTCTTTTGTGAGAAATAAGGCATACCACTTTAAACCCCTCACACCATGTATAAAGAATCTTATAATTTTGATTAAACATTATATTTTTTTCTCAAGTGATATATTAAATTCACTATGTATTATTATGATAACCTAAAAATATATTGATCACATTGGTTGATTCATAATTAGATTTAGAGAAAATGATTTTATATAAAGTCTAAAAATATAGGATAAACGAAAAAGAAATATACTCTATTTGGACTAAGATCCCATCTCTATGATATGAAAAAGGTTGAATTGAATATTTTTAATTGTACCATATGATTCAAATACCATTAATGATACCCATGTATTATTTTTAGTTAATAATTATAATTGATCTTTTCTTTTCAATGATATAATACAATTGAGATGTTAGTTTTTTGTGCAAAGGTTCTGG
The DNA here is from genome assembly GCA_963277665.1 of Viscum album. Classification (NCBI taxonomy): domain Eukaryota; kingdom Viridiplantae; phylum Streptophyta; class Magnoliopsida; order Santalales; family Viscaceae; genus Viscum; species Viscum album. Next base: position 1,775,916,186 of record OY728165.1, on the reverse strand, counting down.
GAACAAAAGGACATAATGATGGTATGATGATTGAAATTACAGTGGATGGAAAATCTATATGAGATAGATGGGAGAATAAACCTGACATACATTGGGGTTCTAGTAATTTTTAGATCTACAATAGATCTCATGAGATAGTCGGTTGCACTAGAAGAATCTATGTAGTTTTCCAAGGCACACCAGCCAGTCTTTGGTTCCACCGAGTGGCCACTATGTCCCCCCATGTAACCGATGCACCCAATCCTAGTGAGAATTGAATTCATCCCAAGGATTTTAATGTCACATATATTTTTAGAAAAATTATTTCCAATTATTATAACTTTTTCACTAATATGAATTTTTTAGATTCCCCCAAGGATAAATAATCTCAAATTCTTCTCTTCTCGCCTCTCATACTATTGACGAATCCTCCAAAATTTAATGCTGATATTTTATTCTAGATCTATATTTAATTTTTCTTCTTCCTAGTCTGATGTAAATGTATCTCTGTAGGATTTTTTTCATGAAGATAAAATGGTTATTTTACACTTTCTTCACAGATTGGTGATGGATCTTGTGTCTTCAAATTGGTGCATGATCTAATCAAGATCCAACATCTATAACAAATGATAAATTGGTATTTTTTATGAATCACATTAAGAAATTTCTTATTGATGATATTTTAATAAAATATAAAAAATTTAATCATTATTCCTTGGTATATTAGTGTTTGATACTACATTTCAATGACATCCACTTTGACCAGAGTAAGATTTCATGTGAATGGTTGATGTTTCTTAATATGTTTCTCTAAAAAAATACATCAAGTGAACATATTATTCATGAATATCATCTTGAGTCAATTTTTTATTAATGGATAGGTCATATTTTGATGATCATTGTCAACACTCAAGGCCTTCTTCTATAATTGGTTAGGAATTGATGATCTTTTCATGGAATGATAGTGGATCTCATTTATTTTTCACCCCTCCTTCGACATATGATGTAATTTGTTTTTTATGGACTCTATAAGATATGATATTCATGAATTAAGTTTTTTAAATGGATATATATCTATTACCCATTATAAAACACCATAATGATTAACAATTACTCATTTAATGTATCTCTCTATGTGTTTTCTCATTATTTGTGGGTGTGCAAAATTTTTGGTCTTTCATCCTTGATGGTATTTATAGTAATTCATAATGAACATCCAGGTATAATGTCCTTCAACTTTTTGGGATTTTTTTAAACATTTTCTCGTGATATAAATCTTATATTGGAATATTTTATGAACATTCATGATTTTGAAAACATGTGGTTGTGTGTGTAGCATGTTAGATTCATTTATGAGACTTATTTCTAGGATTATGTGTATATGTTTTTTATTCATGTTTGATGTTAACTGTGTATATTTTAGGCTTCAACTATACACTCATAATGATATTTTAGGCTTTTCATGTACTCTATACAATATTATGTGTTTTTCAATGAGTTTTTTTGTATTTATCATTTTGTTTTATATAGGTAGACAATCATGTCATGGTACCCTATTAGAGGAGGATTAAATAAGACCAGAAATAAAGGAGGTGATAGACCTATTCACATGGTATGAATAAATTTAATCCTTATGTATATGATGTGATGAAAAAATTTCAAGATGATTTCAATAAGTAAGTTAGTCGATGCCAAGTGGTTTCAGAGTGTAATGATCATTTTATTTTGGGTTGATGTTTACAACATGACTGACTTGATACATATATGATATTGAGAAGTATATTAACATGATTGTTAAAATAATGTTTAATATAATTGAGTCTCTTTATTAGATACTCTATATATTTTGACATTTATTCCAGCATGGACCTAAAAAATAATGTCTAAATGTTGAGGTGGTTTGATTAGATGATATGTTCATGGTTTGTTGTTTTTTATGTATTATTTTTGAATTTATTGATATTGTGGAATAAAATTTTTTACATTATAACATCTATTATTTATTTATAAGTATTTTTATAATTAGTTCCATTACTCACACCATGTATTGGAAATTTGAAACATGATTGATTTAATGTATCAATATCCAAGAAATGGAAAAGGGCCCCTCAATGATAGTTGAACTTAGTATTGAGGAGATAAGAGTGGTAACATGACATAATATAGAATATTATTTTATTTTATATATTTTTCTTCCAACACTTATACCTGGTTTGGACTTCCAAATTGGGAGTCCATTTATAATTTTATTGGATGAAATGTATTCTATTTGATATTAAATTAATCATATTATCTAGTTAATGATGTTATTTAATTTTATGATTAATATTGGAGTAATGATATGATAATAATGGTATATTATTTCCAATAATGATGTTCAGACCCTTGATAGTAGTTAGTATACACTGGCTTAAAGGGAGGCACGACTGAGGACCTATGGCTCTAAAGCTCAAACATATAGTTTGGGGTTGGGGTATTACAAATTTATATGTCTATTCTTGGGTAGATTACTATCTCAAACATTGAAATAAAATTAGGAATCTTGAAAAAAAATTATCATATAGAGACATGATGAATACATGAATGATGAATAATTTATGGAGTTAGAATTTTTTACCTATTGTATAGATAATGATTCCAGTATGGGAAATTAAAAAAATCAACCCTGAGATGTAATAGACGTGTAAACATTCATATGGTAGGTAAATTCATAAATATCCTCAGTGAACCCATGTAGATGTTACAGAGCATGAAAATATTGAGATTCTATTAAAATTAATTTTTTTACATTGTGATTGACACTATATCCTTTTAGATATAAATGAAAAATGTTTTAAAGTGGGATATCACATCTGAGTGATTGGTAGGTAAAACCATTACCTAATTTCCATATTTATCTTTTTCAAAATATATTCAATATATGATGATACCATTCTCAATAATATGCAGTACTCTATTTTCTATTTTAATCTAGGATTCGCCATCATTAACGTAGAAATACTCTTCCAAATGTAACCAATGATTATTAAGAGATTAAATATTATTTTCTAATATATATTATATTCATATGAGTAATTGTATATTAATTATTGTTATCTAATAATTTTTTTGTTATTTTCATGGATTTATTTTTTCACCACATTGGGAAATGTAAAGATAGAATTTATTTCTAAATTAAATAATAACAATTTTTGGCCGTAGATTTTATATGTTTTATTTTTTATTATTCTTATTTATATCATTCAATAATTTTTCATCTCATGTTTATATTGACTCAAATTATGTGATCAAAATTTTTTATTACTTTTATATATTACTTGATTTAGTCTAATGAAAATGACACAACAATATTCCTTGAAAAAATTTGTCTACCGTTCCTCTAAAATATCTATATATTCTGGTAAAATAATCATAAAGTTATTAGTGTAAAATTTATTCAATAAATACACTATTATTTTTTCCAAACATAAAAATTCCTTATTTCACTCTTTTTATAGAATGGTAATTGAAACTATAACTATAGTTTATGTGTATGGAATTTCATAAATAAATATAATGGAAAAAAATAAATTTTTCAATAAAACATATTAAATGTGTTTTATTTGTTTTATAAAAATAATTAGAACATTAAATTTGTTAATACCACTCACCACAATGCAACCAGTAAATTTTCAAGGAGAGTAGCCAAAAAAAATTAAATAATTGATTTCAAAATGTGACAAAAAATATGTTTTTCAACCATAATACATTTAATATGAAGAAGTTTCTCACAGGAAAATCCACAAACCTCAGTGAGTAATAAATAATCATTGTTACTATTATTCTATTTATACCTGGAAAAATTATGACTTCCTATAGTGAAATAATATCCTCTACAAGATTGAAAACTTGCTATAAAATGTTAATAAGTTTTTCAAAACTAATAAAAAGTTATGGGATATTATGGACTACAAGTGTATGACAAAACATGTTGGAATGAAAAAAATTGTCATGAATAAATTTATATAATCCAATATGGTTGAGAAAAAAATTCAATTAGTTATGTTCATGAATTTTGAGTTATTATATTTAATATACGATAATGAATTTACTTATTTAATTGAAATATTTTAAGTTGATACTTTTATTAAAAAATAACTACATCCATTATATATTTTAAAAGTATTCTTAGGAATAATAAAAACGAAATTCCACTTGATTCCATACTCATACATTTTATTATCTAATAAAACTACCATATTAATGAAAATAATGTGATAAGTAACATCATTAAATTTAATTTCAATATTATTTATGGAGAGTCATTGATCCACAAGATGGTGGCTATGGGAGGTGAACATTGATATTGTCAAAATATTTTCAATGTAAAATTATATAAATATTATAATATATGTCATTAAGAAATTTATTTTACAATGTAGAAGAGTAAAATAATTCTTGCATCAAATTTAGTGGATATTTAAAATATCTCTACTAATGTTGTGAATTTTTATTTTTATACTATTGTTTCTGGGTAAAATATCATAAAACATTTTGAAGGAGGGTTATTCAAGGACCAAAACATAAATTCTTATGTACAAATAAAATTGAATATTCTAATCGAATTCATTAGTTGGATGGGATGGAAAAATAACTATTATGAACTCATTAACATCTAATGTGTAAGGAATATGTAAAATAATATTAAAAATTAAATCATGAAATACCATGAAACTAAATAAATATAATAATTTTCTCGGTATTCATGATGATTTTATTTTATATAATATTTTTATAAATGGATTCCGTTTATTTTTTATTATAATAAATATGGAAAAATAATTTAATGGTTTTCTTATTTCCAATGTAAATATCTCTATAACCATTCATTCTCAAATGAATGGGAAAACATTTTCTATGGTTAATTTAGTTGAGTGGTATTATTTGATTCATGATAGAATACTTGATGTTATTTATAAATATTTAAGGAAATAATTAAAAATAATTAATATAAAACATTTGTTTATTTAGTAATGAAATTTCAAGAGAGTGTTAAATCAAAATTTTAAAAGTTATGCATTCATTTATGTATAATGTATTCTAGAGCCTTAGTGTTCAATAATAATTGTTATATTTGATATTTAATTTTTACCATAAATAGAGTTAAAAAATATTTTACCACATTCATAAATGAATATAATAGGTTTTATAGGTTTATCAATATTATAATAAGTGAGATGATATTAGTTAATTTAATCATTATAAAAATAAATTTGTTAATTAAATCAATAAGAAAATTTGAGGAAAAATAATTTTTTATGTAGTTGAATAAGATTAACTTTTTGAAACTGTAAGTAGTGAGTTTGGAATATTCTACCAAACTTGAAATATTTATTAACTACAGACAAATAGAGATTTTAAAAGGAAAAAATTTACCTTAAATAAAAGGATTTATATAATAGAAAATATTGTCTATTTACCACAAAAAAAAATTTGGCGGGGGGAGTCCTTTATCTAAAAATTAGTTTTATGATAACGTGTCTCCTAAGAGGATACAATATATTCTGTATGTCTTCTGGATGGGTATAATTCCTACCTTTAAATATCATAAATTGTAGGGGAGTTTGTCCAATGTTTAGTTTATAAACCCAAAAGGGTTAAAATTAGGAAACAAATTATTGAGTGTGCTTTTATAGTTATTAACATAAAAGAAGAGTATATTTATTTCCATTTCATAAGTCCGGGATAATGGAAATTCAAATTAATAATATCATTTAATGAATAGATCATACATTATTTGGAAATATTTTTCTATATTTACATTCAAAGGATATGATTCAAAAAAATAATTAACTCTTAATAATGACGAATAATTTGACTTTATGGAGCTAGAAACTCAATAAGGTAAAACAAAATTGATCCCTAAATCTTTAGGATGATAAATTATAAATTATTTGATAAAAATGAGCCTATAACATTTGTATAGGATATAACCATTCTAGAAGAATTAATTATTAAATACAGTATCAACAGTGTAATTGATTCTATCATGCCCTAACATACTTTTAAATTTATTGATAATCCTCCCACTAAAAAAGTAGTTGGATATATGTTTATATTAATAATGAAATTAAAGGCTGGTGGAACTATTTTCAATTTCAAGGCATGACATATGGTATTAAATTATTAGTTAATGAAAGAACTATTTTATTTCCACAATTATTCCCATATTATTAGGTTTTTATCTATAATGATTTTGATCACATTAACAATGAATTTCATGGGAATACATAAAATGGGTATTAAGTTCATATTATTAAATTTATATTTTCAAAGATATAATTACATGGAGCATCATGAAGGATAAATTTTTCACGAAAATCAAAAAGAATGTATAAATGATGGTTTAATAACATAATAGATTAACATAATATCCCATGAAACATAATATTATTCTTAATCATGTGATGTTTTCAAAATCAGTGGGTGTGATAAATGTTTATATATTATAAACACCCAAAACATAATTAATTATATGATTTTATTATTGTGATATCATCACTATTGGACGAAATATAGATATGATTAATTCCACCAAACATGTATTCACCATTTAATAATAATTATGGACATCAGTGTGGTTGTTTTCATTTTGGGAATATAAATGTATATAAAATTATTTGGATTTTCCCTATTCTCCTGAATTTATATTAAGAAGAATCTATATATAAATATATATCATATTGTTAATATAAAATCTATAAAGATTATGATATATGTCAATTTACTCCATTCAAAGAAAATTTCTAAAAAAAATAATTTTTAATATATTGCTTTGTTCTGTGTATTTTGATTAATTTCATAAATTACACTCAATTAGATTTATATTTTCCTATAAAGAGGATTTATATATTTAATATAATTCTATAAAATATATTTATTGGAAGGATATAAATGATTTTTTTTATTTTTAATATACAGCAAGAAATTTCCATTGTGCTATAAAATCCATTATGTGGAACTTAATAATTATGGTAATGTAAAGTGGATTAATGTTTTAAAAGATACTATATTCATAGGTGTATTTTTTTTTTGAAATTAGTGGTGAATATTTTTCATATAAATCATTTAAAAAACAATGAATTTTAGAATCTAATATGTCACTAATTTTAATTTCCTTAGAAAATGTTTGAGAAGATGTTCAATAGATTCAAAATATATTAGATTTAAATCAATGTCAACCAATACCAATGTGTGTTATGTGTATTCATTTTTACACTCCAAAAACAGTATTTAGGTAAAATAATCTTATATATTAAATTAATATATATATATATATATAATGATGTCATGTCATTTTCAGATAACTATTTATTTGGTGATGACTTGGGTGAACAATTCCAAATAAAAATGAAATTTTGGGGGTTACAATTTAATTAGATAGCTAGAGGGTCATTAAAGAAATCAACAATGGGCATGCATTTATGTATTATTAAATAAATTCTTCATAAATAAAATCTAACATTGTATATGAGATATCTAAAAAACATGGCTAAAAAAGTATGTATGGATGAGGCATTAAGAGATAATTTATTCTCATAATTAAGATAAAAAATTACATCTAAAAGACGTTAAGAAAAAATGTTTAATAATTTTCAAAATTGAATGGTTTTTCAGAACCATCTAAGTGAGTATGATATAGGTACTCTTCAAGAATAATCACCAAGATAAATTGATTTAAATACTAATGAAACTATTTTTCATTCATGGAAAAAATGAACAACAAATTATGAGAATAATTTGTGACTATAATAAAACTAAGTTACTTCTATTGAATAAATATCATTAAAGAACGAAAATTAATACTCATAAAGTGTATAAATTAATAATAATGTTCAAAATGATTCATTGAGTAATGCTTAATGTTGAAATAATAATAAGAATAAATATATTATTTCTCATTATATAATTGTATACTTGTGTACCATGATGTAGTTTATTTTATTTTTATGATATATTATTATAAATAAATGAAAAATAGGATTTGAGGGAATTATGGGTGAGTGGAACATTTTTATAACCAGTACCCACATTTTATATTTGTGGTATATATTCTAATTCTCACTATGGATATTTTAAAATTAATTTTATATTTTATTTATAAAATATAATTTAATTTTATTTAAAAAAATAATATGGCCTACCCTATATTTGACACAATTTTTTCCAACATAATAGTGTAAATAGTATATCAATTTTACTCCAAAATTCCAAATATTTCATAGTTTTAATTTTTTTAAACATTAAATATGAATGAGTTTTGGGATTTGAAGTGTTTATTTCAATGAAAAGAGATATACAAATTCCTAAGATGTAATTCTTTTCAACCTTGAGAAATGTATATTGACAAATTTTTCCATAATGAAACAATTTTTTTAGTATCAGTGTTTTTTAATTTTATATTTTCTTACTCTTTATTATCTCTTGGAATCCTTATAAACTCTATGTGTAGACCAAAATAGATTACTTGATCAATGTATTATGTATTCAGTATATATATTAATTAATAATGTCCGTAGATAAAGAATATGTTTTACTCTATATATAAATTGATATATCCTTCCCTAAATATATTAATTTAGATTTTGATGAAGGACCCAAATCTATATAGTATAACATATTTTCAACACCCCCAATATGATTATTTCAATATTGGATGTGACAATATATAAATTGTGTGTATATTGGTTATCCAAACTATAACTAAATTTTATATATCATTCATTCCATCTCTAATTGATATAAAATAACTTTAAATATAATAAATTGTTAAAGATGATTCCATCTGTTAGAAATGTTCATTGATGAACATATAGAATAGAAAAAGGCTATGATTAAATATTTTAATATTTATAAACAATTAAAAACCAATACTATAAAATATAAATCAGATGATAATTTAATTGCATTGACGTGATCCCCATATACTATATTTTTAAAAAAATATATACTTTGTTTTAACATTAAAACAAATTTGTATAGAAAACTAAATTATATAAATATATTTAATTTAAAACACTAAAATACTAATCTCCCTAGGAAATCCTATTTAGAGGTATTTATACTAATTTTAATAGATTATATTTATCATGGGTCAAATATATAGATATAACTTCTCGCACTTTTGGTGCAATCATAAATGTATCACCCAATACATTTTTATTCTTACCACACATGTATTATAAATCCATTTCAACTCTAAATAAATCTCATAATGAATCATTAATTTTTAAAAAATAAAGGTAATAAAATATAGAAAAATGAAAATTAAGTAGTGTTTAAAATAGTTATTCTTTTAGTGATACCATTTTATTTATTTTCTATTTCCATAAAACCATTTTATTGGAATTTTTTATATTGAAAGTTATTTTTAATTTTTTATGAATAATGTGCATGAAATTTGATCATTTCAATTATTAATACTGTTTATCTTTGTTATTTATTTTTTTTAATAAAATTATTTATTAGAATTAAAATATAATATTATTCCATTTTATTCTCTTTTTTTATTTATTTGTTATTAATTTAAATAATTTTATTATAATTATCTACTTTTCTTAATATTAATTACTACATCTTTTTTATTTTAAGTTGATCCTTAATAATGAAGTTTTCATTGAAAGAGATTTATTATTTAATGTATCAAAAAATAGATATGAATAAATATAAATATTTATTTTTTTATTTAATAATATTACGGAATTAGGATACTTAATTTTTGTGGTACTTATAGTCATAGTGATAATTATTTAGTCAAATAAATAAATTTTATTAATTTTTTCAAACATTAATGGTTTGAACGCATTATATAGGCTTCTTTGAACATTATCGACCTTATAATTCACAAATAATTTAATCATATGATCAATATTAGTATCTATAAATGGTAAATTTATTAATGAGAAATTTATATCAATTTTACTATATAAATAAATTTAATAATTATTTACAACACTTATATTGGGTGTTATATATTTTATTGAATCTTTTTTATATTAGAATATCCTTATACACCTTATCATAAACCCCAATAGAGAAATAACCTCACGAATTTAAAAAAATATTACATAATTCCAAACCACACATCATAATATTGTGATATTCATTAATGTATAGTATTTGGTTCAAAATACTTTCTCAAATACATAATACCATGTCAAACTAATAATGAAAATATTGTTATATATATTTTCTTATCCTTTTTTATTAATTATTACTCTAATATTAAAATAATAATTATATATTTAATTAATCTAAATTACATTAGGTTAATTAATTAAAATTAATTTATTTTTATTTTAACATTTACATGTTTCTTTAAGATGTACACTTTGGTTTTAAATTTATTTTGGAACAAAATCTGTTTAATTCATGTAAGTAATATTACTTTATATTTTAATTTTAAATGAATTCTTATCATTATATTCAAATGATCTACAATGATTATATTATTATTTATTTTATTTACAGTACCATTATTTAAAGCGTTCATTTATACATCTATTATATCTTGTAAATTAATAGTTTAGATTCATGGTCTAGTGATTATATTTATTTTCACTACATAATTAATATAAATTTCATCTGTTGAAATCATTCAAAATAATTTTGTATCCATATATTTTCTTAAAATTAAATTAAATCTTCCATGTGTTATTATATAATTGGTATGACTAATATAAATGGATCAATTTAATGTAATTACCTTCATTATATGTAATACAATATATAAAATAATGAACTATTAAAATATAATTTCATATTTAATATGTTCTTATTATTTATTCCGGAAAAATTTTAATCAATTAATATCTATATAAATATTTAATTATTATTCAATGGGTTGAATATTCCCAAATGATTGTTGCACTTGTCATTACCATGAACATTGTGAAATTTTGACCGTATTTTAATACCATACAATAATTATTTATTTTATCTCTTCAAGATCATAAGTAATAAAACAACACAAATACTTATAGTCTAGTAATAATATATATGAAATCCCCTATAAGGTTGAATAAATCAATAGCTATATTATTAAATATGGCTTCACCCCTTTCTTGCCCCACCTCTTATATCATCGACGAAAAATGATGCAAAATTCCCTCCAAGTTAAGATTGTACAATTTCAACCATGTTTATATATAGAATTTAAGGGTGACATTCCCACCTAAGAAATACCCTAAATTATAATAATTATTTTATATACATATTTGGATAATTTAAGGGTTAAAATATAAAAAATTTATCCCACCATATTAATTTCTTTATTAAAATATATTATAATTTTGAATTTTATCATTTAAAAGGGTATAATTTTCTTTATGTACCAACATCACTTATTTCCATGTTTTCACCACTTTTAGGTGGATACTAAATAAAATAATGATATTATTTATATATAAAATTTGATCAAAGGATTTTTGATTATTTAGGTTTTTTTGTTTAAAGAAATATGTTATACATGGATTAAATTATTTTCAATTGTAATAAATAATAATGTAACAGGTATAACAAAAATACCAGGTCGTTCATTTATCACATTCCATAAGTGATTTATTTTTTAAAAATAATTCCACAATTTTTTTGTTGAACCATTAATAAAAACAATATACATGTCTGAATTTTATTAATTTTGACTTATTAAAATATATTTTATAATTATTGTGATATAAATTTTTTAAACAAACAATATTGTAATTTAACTACTAAAAACTCATAAATATAATATAAAATTTCATTTTGTGTTAATCAATCTCGATATTAATAGTAAATTTTATTAAAAAAATTTATTTAAATTATTTATTAATGAATATTACATGAGTCAAAATTTAATATATGAACTCAAGGGAAAATAGGTCATCCCCTCTTTGGGATGCTGGAAATCCTACTAGATGGTATTTTTTATTTTTCTATAAAAATGTAACATGATGTCAAAATGTATTGTTTAAATATTTTTCTACAAGGGAATTATATTCAATTATAATATACCTAAATAAGTAAAATTATTTTGTTATTCAATTCATATAAATATGGTCTATTTTATTAATATATATTTTAATTAAAATTATAATCTCTATAAAAAATCATGTTCACCATAGATCATCAATTATAATAAATATTCCCTCTAAAAATAGACAGTGAAATTGCAATATTATGTTTGTAAAGCTTGAGATATATAAATAATATTAAATCAATTAAAAAAATTAGATTAATGAAATAGTAACTTGTCTTAATGTGGTATAAATGAATAATTTAACATATATAATATAAAATTCCAGATAATTATTCTTTTGTGTTATATAAATTATTTATTAAAAATAACCGGATTTCTTAAATAAAAAATAATAAAATATAAATGGAAATTGATTTATAAATTTTTACATGAGAATTTAAAAAAAGAAATATATTTTAAACCATGATGTTTATTTGAAATATTTTTCTTGTATATTAATATAATTAAATATTAATGATACATTGATCAATTTGATGGAAATTAATTAAAGCATCAAGAAATATTAAATATTTTATAAAAATTTAGGTTTTATCAATATAATCTGCATCCATAGATTTAAAAAATAATGTAATGACGAATATTATTATTGTATAATCATCATGATACATGTACTAATGGAAACAATAAGGTTCGTTGCATTTTTTATACAATTTTACTAAATATTATTGATGATAAAATTAATATTTTGGAAAAAATAGATACATGTTCATCTTGCTTTTATACCACACACAAAAATCATTATTAATATATATATATATATTTCAAATATTATTGTTTATCATTTAAATACTTATTGTCATTCCATTTATTCATTTGATTTATTTTAAGAAAACCTCAATCTTAATATTTTCCTTGAACATTAAAATGATAATTTTTACCTTGGTCATGATGAAAATAAAATTTATTATAAGTAATGGTGTCAACTCATTATTTTATGTATTATTACATATCAAGAGTAGTTAGGGGAGGAAATATCTAGAATAATAATTTTTTAAAAATTTATTATAAACATTTATTTTGTGACATTATCTATTTTATATCCTGGAAAGTCGATAAATATATTTATTATGTGATGTAAACAAGGGATATAAAACTAGTCAATATTATTCATATAAAATATAACATAATAATACATACCTCTTGATATTATGGAAATTATATAAAAAATAGAAAGATATCAAACTTAGTGATTTTCATAGTATATTTATTTTACCATAAATCCACAAAGGGATGTTATATTTTTAATATATTATGTGGTTATTATAGGGCCTAAAATTGAGTTACCAACATACTTGAATATCAAATACAAATTTAATGATAAAAAATGTTTCAAAATTTAATTTCAACATGAAATGTCTTCCATATAAAATTGCATTCCAACATATCAGCTTACACTCTAATGTGCTAGCTGACATCGATTTACCTATTTATTTATTATTCAGTTTTTTTAATATCTCTATATAAACCATATAATAAACAAAAATTTATAACATTGTATTTTATGTATACCCGATATGAATGTTTCATCAGTAATTACAGGATCTTTGTGTACCTCATTTTATATATATAAGAATATATATGTACATTGGCTACAAAATCTCTATCCTACCATGTCTTTATACATATAACCCCCATGAAATAAATTTTTCCTCAAATAAGAATTATCTAAGATCTAATATATAGTATAAACTATTTAAAATCATCCTATGTTAATTTCATATTAATTTACCAAATGGAAAATGATTCTAATGATGCCCTTATATTATAATATTATCCTCTAATATACGTTGTTTAATTTCTCCCATCAAACCATAATTATCGTCAAATCCCAATTAATAAAAAACACGTCTCAATTATTAAATAAAAATAACATCTTTACATCATGGCTCTTTGATTGAGTCTTTGGGCATTCATTCTCAATCCCAATAAATTATCGTTTAATATTTCAATGAATAAATGATATTTCAACAAAATATGATTGAAATTTGAATTTAATATCTAATTATTTAAATGATATATTACATTTTAACTATGAAAAATAGTACATTTATACCTTGGCTCGTACCCACATCTGTAGCAAAACTCTACGGCCATATCATCTCCTCATTTGAATCTATAACAATAACATATTCTGCCTCTAATGTGAGAGATTTCATTATGTATTGCAATAGTGAAACGAATCACATACTTATAACAACAAATTCATTTAAATAACGTGCTCTAAATATTTTTTATCAGTATATTCGCCAAAATCTACACAAATGACACCATGTGATTTAATCGATAATTTATAATATATATATATATATATATTATCCATCAATAATCCCAACACCTACTTAACATCCTTTCATTACTCACATCATGGAATTATCAAATAGATACTGATAACTATCGTTGATTGTTCTAAATTATTTCATGTGGAAAAAATATCATACAATGAACTAAATTCTATATAGTGATTTTTATTATCTGGGGCAATTATCTACATTTTTTAAAACATATAATAACACACTAAATTCCTGTTAATTTTATTTTCCAAAAATATGTTCAACCAGATGAAAACCGTATCTATAATGTCTTTGAACAATACATATAATATTCTAGTTACATTATTTTTAAATAATTTCATCTTCAGATTATTTTTTCCTTTTCTGTGTTCCTTTAAATAATTTTATTTTGATAAAAATATGTTCAAATCATTTGTCTTTTTATAACTGGACCCTTGTATGAGAATTTAATCTATACACATTTAATTAATTAAAATTTAATTACGAACATATTTAAAATAGAAACATACATCCATGAAACATATATTATATTATTTATTACACATGAAGGAATTGAATTTATATTATTTGGAATCATCAATTAATGATATTAAATAATGTGATCCACTGAGAGAATATATTGTAATGGGTTCCCACACACTAGATGTATATGATCCCATTTTAATATGATTTGTTTTCTAATTATGTTTTAGTGGATAATTTCTACTTCTTTTTAAAAATGAAATACATATTGAAGACATCGTAAACTAAAAAACAACTTATTCACATTCCCTTCAAAAGTAGAACATGTATTACCTCTTTACTCATTTAACACAATATTCAATATATGGTTTTGGAATTTATATATGATTTTTCCATTGTTACTATTTGATTTAAATAATCATTCATGTATATTGTTCCATTTTCAACTCCTCATTCTATAACCATATCCCTTATTTTGGTTTTCAATGATGCTTTCACTAATGTGGCCAGTATATATTATCATTAATCTATCTAAGGATATTTAATTTATCAATAATACATGAATATATGAAACCTTGTTTATAATAAATGAATTTGAATTTTAAATCTTAATGTATATATCAATGTTTCTAACAACATTAATAAATCATCATTGAAAAAAGACACTAGTGTTAAATTAATGGAAGAAATTTAGTATAACACTCTTGACTCTACATGACTATCAATAATAAACACCATCATGTCATCATTGTATTCTATAATACAATTCATAGATTTAATATTAAAAGACTTCTTTTTTCCATCAAATCTATCAAAATATTTCACTTCAACATATAATCCCAAATTAATGATCATTTTTCATTCCTATGAGTTTCATCATATTGATTTTAATATCTCTATCATTTCCATAAAAATAATATTCCTCTATGTTGAAGTTTTAAACTAACTCCATTAAATCTCTTTGATTCAATTATATACCTATATTCACATAATATTTGATATATCAAATAAATTTACACGAAATTAGAAGTTACAATAATATATTTTCACCACTTAATCAGGAGAATGTGGTCTACTAGTAATGAAATTTATTTAAACATAATATGTATTTAGATTTAATTCCATTATTAATTGTATTCTCTACATCCCTATATCATTTTTGGTTACCTATATTAATTTTTACTACTTTATCTTTTGTACAATTCCAAGGTGATTCGTGGTGATTGTTTATACATTATTCAGTTTTCTTATAATAAGCATGGTTTCATCATGGTTATACTAAACTATGATACATTTCTAGGAAATCATGTCACATTGTATTGTTTAGATAGTATCATTTATAATTGGAGGTTTATAGTTACTCAAACCATGTCACCAAATAGTGTATCTTCTCTAGTGTGTAGAACAAGGATCCTGAAAATCATATAGTTTTCCAAACCATGTGACGTTTCCATGTGATATAAATTATTATATCCTAAAATAATTATTTTAACATGATACATATCCTATCAATCTAATTGGTTCTCCTAAATACATGGATCTTCATCCTTGGGATTCCACTTTGAGATTTCAAGGATCTGAACCCTTCAAAAGAGTGATACTGGACCATGAGGAATTCGTTCAAGGAAACACAATATAAAATATTTTTAATCATTTATATTTATTTTTTCCATATATTCACTATTTTTATGGAAATAAATAACATATATAAAATTTTATTGGTAGATAAAATATTTTTTTCCTCGTCTAATGATAATTATATTAGATCTATTATGAGGATGTAATAACTAATCCAAATCTATAATAGTTATTTTTTTATCCTTAAAATAATAAATTTTTATGTTATTTCCATTATATCTGTTGATCTATATATTATTGAATCTTTATTTTTTTGTCACGAACATAACATAAATCAGTCCATAAACAAGGTCAATTAGCCCAAAGGATCTCTTATAATACCAATGTTTCCTTCCTAGCACACAACTATTTTTTACAAACCATGGCCACTTATCTAGCCATTGATTTTCCCCTTATTCTATAACATGTTCTTTATGTTTCATTTATCTTCATTCATAGGAACCCTCAGAAAAATTCTAGGGGTCTCCCATCCTAACCACTACTCTATGCTATGTATTAAAAACTATGTTGTTTTAATTAGGTACCATCCTTTAATGAATGTTGGAACTTATAGACATGAGTGATAAAATTTATCCTTTTATGACTCACATTTCATATAGAGTAATAACCCTACCCATTAAAGAAAATTCCTCCTTTATATGACCCCAAAACTCAACCCAGGATGTGACTATTTACTTCCGACTGGGTATTGGCTCTCAAAGCATTATTTTTAAACTCATGTTACCTTGGGCTATGAACAAATAAAACTGACCCCATGGGTGTCATGTAAACCATTGGTTGGATTCCCAATATAATATTATTTAAAACCCATGAGGATCTCTTATCTAATTAATGACTATCATCACATTCCAACACATGTTCTTTCAAAGTTATTTTTTCTCACTTGAAAACACCTAAATAAAATTCCTTGGAGATCACCAATCATAAGCTATCCTACAAGACAAAAAATGCCTAAAAATAGGGTTCAAATCAGTTAGGATCTAGAAAATAAAGGCTCCTCATATTGAAATTCATATTAACATATATACATTAATTTTCACCCTTATTGGGTAGTGGAATTATTGGTATTGGTTTGATGGATCTAGGTCCTCTATTAATACCTATGACCCTACATTCTCTTTAGATGGTGTATCTCACTCTATTGTTTCAATTTTTATTCTCTTGAGGTAGGTGGTTTCATGAATATACTTTTTATTAACCATGAATTATTTATCATTTTAAATAGGTTTTCAAATTTTTTTATGGAATAGTCCTTGATTATGGAAATCTGAATGTTTTGGATTCATTTATAAAATGCTTTTCCCGTTGAACTATGTGACTAAATCCTCTATGTGTGTGATATTCCACCATAGAATCTAGAGTACATAGTTAATGGATATAATGGGACAATAAATGAATTATAGTTTATGTATAGCATGTCGGGATATACGGTTCAGTTGTTACTAAAATATGTTATAACAAGGGTGTACATGTAGGGTGTTCTCACAACCATATGATATTTATTCAATAATTTACTGAGAACATTTCCATTTGTTAACTATGGTGTAAAGATACTAGATTATTGGATTTTATTTCATAGAACTAACTATTTTTTACATTTGATTACATGTATATTTAATGATGTGATCATTAATTAATAATTCTTATTACAACTATTTTATTGTTCAATAAGATTTTATTTTAATAATTTCATACAGTTTCTATCAACTATAAAAGTTCATGCTATTTCCCCTATATTATAAGAACCTTTAAATTACATGATTATATTTTAAAACATAATTATATAGTTTCATGACATTATAAATGGGAGAAAATAATATTATTTTTCAATTGATGTTACCCATAATCAAATGATAATTCTTCTCATGAATTCCTGACTTAGTTATCACAAAGATGATTGATTATAAGAACTAAACTGCTAGAATGAATTCCACAAGTTAATGTTCCATAATATATTCCTATTTTGTGTGTGTGTAAGGATCCTTATATGATATGGTTATTATTACTTAATTTCATGATTAAAACAAATTCCATTTCTAACCAACACAATGGTTCTATATATTTATGAGAAGTTGGATATGTTGTGTGATACATGAATAAAATATTATTAATTAATTATATAAGTAAGTGTTTTTAATTACACTTTTTTTTGGAATTTCTAATATTATCTTTTTGATAGTAATGGAACTATAACATTAAATTCTATATCTATGGTGTAATAATGAGTTTATTTCATTTAGTCAATGAATAAAATATTAGGAATATAATTTAAAGACATGGTTTTGAATCCTTCTCATTAGGATATCTTAACAAATGGGTTATATTACATAGGTATTTCTCATTTTTTTAAATGTTTTAAAATTTAGGTTATTTTATTTTTTGATTACTTAACCAATTTATATGAATGATAAATAAAATTTAGGAATGCATGTGTAATGTGAATGAAAAAACATCCTTGAGGATTAAACACTATGTGTTTTCATTTAACTCAATTAAATTCTATTGGTATTTAATTTTCTGAAAAATTGTTATTTTGAAGAATAACTAATAATTATATTAAAGATATATTATTCACATAAAACAATATTTATTCTCAATGTAATTTTTTAATTACATGGATATTTAATTTTGTAATTTTGTATAGTAATAAATATTTTCTTGGTTATTTCATAATAACTATGGACTAGTGTACCGTAAATATTTTTAGAAATCAATAGTAATTTTTCAAAATAGTAAATAATATTTATCAGGCACCAGATTTCATAATATATTCGAAAATAAGATTTTTATTACAATTACATGGAATAATGTCAAATAATGTTTAATATACAATTTTATGGATTTCATGAAATTGAATAAAATTTTAACTATGACCATACATTTATAAAATTATTATTTTGTCTATTTGGTATATATTGATCCAATATGTGAATCATCGTGCACAATGAAATATAGATATCTCTATTAATACTAGAGAATGCTACTTAGATTTCCATTCCTTATTCATCATCTCAAGAATTATATTTGTAGATTTATTCTTCAAGAATCAATGAATCCACACATTGATCAATAAAAACACTGTAAGATTAAAAATACAAATTGTTAGAGGCTGATATTCCATTGGGATTTTCATTGATAATATAAGCATGGGTGGATCACTACTAGAAGGATTAAACAATAGATTATATTTGAAAAATAATGACAGGCCAAATTGATTTTAGAAGACCATCAAATTCATGGAAGAAATATATCAAGGTCGCAGTAGTATTTAATTTAGTATATTAAAATTAACTATATATTTAATGTTAAATTGGATACACCTATTTTTTATTAACTTCTTTTTATATTTTTTTTGGAAAAAAACATGAAATTTATATCTTTTAGAATATGAAAATTATTTTTAAAATATAATAATTTATGAGTTTAGATCGACTACGGTATGCTCATCCACTTTTCCCAAAACCATTATTTCATATCAATTCTGTAACATTCAAATATATAATTATTTATTTTTATGTGGATAATTATGAATTTAAAATTAAAATTTTATTTCATGTTTTAATTAATTTTTGATCTATCAAAAATTTTCATTCTTCCTCCTTTTAATTTTTCACAATCATAACTTGGACCTGTTAAAAATTAATGTTGAGAGAATCTAAATAACTGATCTAGAAGTGATAATAATTTAATCTAGGTAGTAAAAGGTTATGTGGAATGTACTCTCTTTTCCAATGTTCTTTATCCTAGTTAATTTCATCCAGACGCCCATGATGTATCAGAGTCATTGTTAAATTAATACATGCTCGTTTATTTATTATACTACATTTTGACCAGTCACGATGGAATACAACCTTACTGGACTACATGTCATACATATTCCTTATGTGCCATGCAGTCCATATTTTTTTTGGAAATCACATGGTTATGATGTGTAACTAAATTAATACATTGTATGTATTTAACACATGATGTAAACAATATAGATTTCGGGTAACATTAATTTCACATATTGTATCATTTAATCACATCATAAGCATCATAAATGTTAATAATAAATACATGAAGAGTTCCAAGTTAGGAATAATAGATATCATATGAGTAAAAAAATTCCATGTGACTCGCTTGAACACAATGTGAATTGTACCTATTTTATATAAATTATTAAAATCAATTAAATAACCCATTAAATTTCATTTAAATGGGTCTTCTTTGTAATCAATTTGATATCACACTACTGTTTTTAGGTTTTATATTATATTAAATAACTAATTAATTCTATGTTTTATTCTAAATTATGTATCATGTATGGTGATTTTATAATATTGACATAAATAATTAATTACATAGGTAATGAAATAGTCATGTTTTCACTATCTCAATAGTTTTAATTGTCACACCAAGAATTTAAAAAACATTACATGTACAAAATATATCATATTATTTCGTTTTTTATAGCAGTTAACATACTATATAGTTTAATATGCTAACCTCCAAGATAATTCAATATACCAGGACATTAAAAATATTTACAAATATTAAATAAAGATAAATTATTAATTTTATTAAAATACAAAAATGAAGTGAAATTCAGGATGATTGTATAAATTAATTTGAAATGGAATAATTGATTAAGAATAATAATAATAAAATTAACTTGGGTTTGTTTTATGATGTTGAAAAAAATGAGTGATATGTATATATTTTTAATTTATATTTATTTCATGTATATAAATAGTCATTATCCTTGATCATAATAATTTAATTATTGGTTTCATTTAATTTTAATTTATTTAATAATTTTTTTGGTAATTATTCATTAATAAACTAAATTTGATGTCATGCATTTCAACCCTCTCCCATTTATTATTTAGGAAATGCATTCATGAGGATTTATTTTGGAATTGCCCTTAATAAAGACATTGGTTCCCATTACATAAATTTTATTTATTAGGAATATATAATAAAAAGTTTGTCTAATGGGTATTAGATGGGATTCAACATGTAATTTTAGATGAACCATCCCAAACTGCAAAAAGGTGGATTGGTGGAATGTTGATACTCTTTCCAACATAATGTGAGGAGTTTTTAAAGAGGTCCATAGGTTGATTTATTATTCTATAAATGAATGGGAATTTATAAAAATATCATGACGATGTCATTCATTTAAATATATTACTGTAGTCTTATTAATTCTTTGTTTTATCGATTCAAGAAAATGATCACATTAATAAACGGATTAATATGAAAATGTGGAACTAAAATAAATTGGATATGTATGAATGTGTTATTTGATAATGGTTAATACCAAAAAAATATACCTTATATTATTGAATGATGTAATGTATAATTCTTGAAAACATTATGTAAAATAAATAAAACTAATGAAATTTATATTATGTCAGAATAAGTCTTCCATTACATGATTAGGATTGTATCCAAAGAATATAGTAGTAGAAAACCCCTCATTAGGATATATAAATTTAGATTATAGTTATAATAAATGTTTTGTGACAACTTTTCAAATTTACTCCCAATGATGTCGCCCCATATGAGCATGATTTAATTTGGTGGCATGAGTTGATGATATCCAAGAAAATGGTTTCTGTATTTTGGATTCAACTCAATAGATCATGATGTTGCATGTTAATTGATATAAAATACATATATATGGTAATACTATTAATGGATTAATCAATCCCATGTTTTGGTTATGAGATGGTTCATATAGATTTTTTCTACTATAATTTTTAAATAATCAGACATTAAATTCCAAATGGAGAGAATTTTTTGGGATTGAAAATATAGTAAGAGAATTAATAAGTAAAAATATATTTATTATGTATCACATAAATATTAATCATATTATGTACTAATATTATTCTATATTATACTTTTAGAACAATGAAAATAAAATCATCCAGATTATCTCTATAATCTTTTTTGGTGAAATACCTTCACTAAACTTACATTAACTTCCAAGAATGGTTTAAACATATATGGTAAGACTTTCCCAATGATTGTAATCCTTATGTAATACATTACTCATGACATGATCGTATTACTAATGATGTTTGTAGTGTAGAGGCTATTTCCTATGATAATTAATTAAATGATATTTTAGATGTACCATTTATAATTCTCTATTCTATGATAAATGAACTTCTGATGTCACTTGGGGACATCAATGCCAATATAAAGATTCAATGACTTTTTGGTATTTATTATGAGAAATTAAGATAGTAATGGTTTTATTTACCCAATTTTATCATTTAAAAAACACTTATATGGTGAACCATCTAGTTCTCATGAATTCATACTCATTGGCTAGATTGAGTACCTAGAGGTTCTACCATTTTAGCTATGTAAATAGCTTTATACCTATCTCATTCATTCCCCACTCCCTCAATTATTCTCTAGTTTTATTCTTAAATTCATAAATGGAGAAAAATGGGAAGTATCTCTAAAACATTATCAATCAACTTTTATGAATTTAAATTAATATGAAGTGAAAAATTACTTCCATCTATTTTTTGACGAAATACAAAGACGACGGGATAAGATCTATGTCTGAAGCCTTTTTAAAAATGACTTTCCCACAAGATAAGGATCAAGTGACTTGTAAATAAACATGATTATATTTATTTCTCATGTATAATTAATGGCATCTAGAAGATAAACTACAAACAGGTAATGAATAAATAGAATCATTATGTCTGTTTTTTATTCGGTGAAAATTATATATTTCTAAAAATTAGATATTTTATACATAATGTGGTGGTCATATATGATTTAAAATGCAAGAACTATGTAGACTTAAATAGATTTAGAGGGGTTAGATATATGTATGAGCATAAAATGGAGTTGAACCTGTAGTTGTGAAAATCAAGGACTACCACCGCATAAGGATAAAAGGATGTATATTGGTTTTAAGAGAATCATATAATGATAATTTAGTGATTAAAAAAGATACATCTGCATCTGGACTTTATAAATATGGATTTATTTTCAAATTTTGGAAAAATTGTTGCATCCTTTATGAATAAATAATACGTTATAGTATAAAAATATTATAATTACATTATTATATATTAGATGACACAAACCATGTATTTAAAATTGATAATGAATCTAGTTCACATTACTCATTCCATATCCATCTATAGCATCACTAGAAATGTAATAAAAAAATTGAGTTGGTATAAATTAATCCAAAATTAATATTCGGATTCCAATGAAAAAAATTACCTAATGTATGTCACACATGATTTCCAATAAAAATTTTATAAAATGATTTTTAGTGGAAAAGGTGAATGGCCCAATTTGATTATTGAACAAGTTTATACTGATGTGTGTTGAACATTTCTAGTTGATGTATGGGTGGATAATCATACATTATAACTATTATAGGTGATTTTACAATATATGGATATTGTAACTTAATGAGGTATAAGTAAAATTCCTTTTAAAGATTCTATGAAAATAATTATGAATTTTAGAAACATCATTTAATGAAGATTAAGAAACTCTTCTCAAACCACATTATATAATATCATAATCACCCCAACATATATTTATGGTCTGTTTTTGGGATTCTACCCCGACCCACTCTTCTTAATAAACAAATTATCGAACAGTTTAATTGAAACAAGTATCCTAACCATTTTGGAAATAGTATTATTAGTGATTATTTATTTGATTCATTGTTTATATTCATGAGTATATGTGTTATATAAAGCATCATAAATACTAAACCCGGTGCTAACATAAGTGTAAGATAAAATTACATAGATATTGTGAAGTTTAATGAATTTGTGTTGAATAAAATACACTAGTGGGTATGTGAATAATTTGACAATGAATCTTTAATAAATAAACGTTATTCATAATTCACTATGTGAGACTTTATAGTATACCCCAAGAAAAGTAGGGGATATTTCATATAAAAATCCTTATAAAAAAGACACTTGTTGATTGAAAGTCCATACTTTTTGAGAGATAGAGAAATTATTAAAAATTATATATTACTAGGAAAAAAACATTTTATAATGTCAAGGATCAAGGCACAGAGCAGTTTTCATAGGAACAGATTTAACAAAACCTAGTTGAAAAATATGTTCTTAAGATAAATGTACTGAATAAGAGTACAAGAGAAGATATGATACCTGAATCATTTGGTTGTAAATTCATAAAAGATTTAGACTTATTATTACATTACAGTAATGTGAATATAATATAACAAGAATAAGTGAGTGGGAAAAATACATCCAAATAGAAGTAATTTGTGGATTAAGAAATGTATCCCATTTCCATAACAAAGACTGTGTTTTGGTTAATCATCTAGTGGATGTAAATATAATTTTTTATAAATACATAATTAAGATGAATATATATATATATATATATATGAATTATTATGTATATATAATGTTCTTTTAGATGTAATAGTGTTGATATAACATAAAAATATTGACTATGATGTAACATTTTCACCAGTTTCTATACTGAAATCAATAAAAATTTACTTTCCTTTGTAAATTACCATGAATATTATATTTGAAAAGTGAAAATTGAAATTGTCTTCTATACATAAAACCATTATTTAGATGCTTATATGTCACAACATGTAGGGATCATGATTTTAAAGGATAAAAAATGATATTCAAAATTGATAGATCTATTTATTCATTAAATAAATCATATTGGTCCTTGAACAGTCAATTTAAGGAATCCATAAAATAATTTTTATTTATAAAGAATGAATGTGATATTTCTATCTCAAAATTGTTTAGTAGTAGTGCAGTTTATTTCTTAATATATTATGTCAGTAAAATTCAACTTATTAGGAAAGAAATATAAATCTTATAGTCACGTAAATCCTTGATAATCACATGATTCTTCATAAATGAATTAGGTGAAGCATCATATATTCATGTATTTGAGATCCATAATGATATATATAAGTGATAACAGGACCTAACTCAATATAAATATATTGATAGTATTCTAAATATATTCATTATGGAAAAAATACAAAATGTTATTTTTTATTTTACTACATAGATTTTATATTTACAATAAAATGTCTCCCCAAACACATGGGGATAGAAAAAGGATATAAAGGATTGCATAAGAATAGATGATTGGGTTAGTCATATATATTATCATGTATAATATTGAAAACCATCATAGTTTTTTTAAATCCAAAACAATATTTTTTGATTTTATCGGGTTCAAATGTGGTATTTCTATTTTTATTTTGTTTATATTTAGGTAATTTTTTTAGGAATTAATAATGATATATATTGTATTCAAAACTAGCAGAAAATTCCTCTTTCATGAAATGTGAAGTAGTATATCACTGGATTTCTATTAGTATATAGAATAACTATAATTTCACTCAGTAGGACACTAAATACACGTTAGAGTATTTTAGGAATTTTGTGGAAGCAGGTAGAATGGGTGAAGATATAGGTGGTCCATTGGTGGCATGGTAGAGGATATAGAGTATCTATTGGAGTCATGGTATGTCTTCCAGTGTTAAATTAATTATTGTTAAAAATAATTCTTTATGGACCTTAAATTGCCCACAAAAACTCTTAACATTAGTATATCCTTGTAAAATTTATAATAAATCATCCGGAGGATGTATTATTCATCCAATTATAGTGAAACACAATCAATACACCCCATTTTCATCAATGGATCAAAAACACTAAAGTGTTCCGAAATTCCATCCTTTGTCAAATTCTAAAAGAATTTCATGAAATCTCCATCGATGGGAATTGAAAAAACATTAACAGGAACCATCTTAATGGATTATCTTCCCTAAATATCATTGGGATCATTTAAGCTTCAATAATATTTCCCTTATTTTGTACTCATTTTCATTCTCCTCATTAGACTTTTTTCCATTCCAGTGTAACCCCTTGGAAGTCAATTTTGTTTTTAATTTCACACTATATACTTCTATATTTGTACTTATTTTTATATTATATAAATAATTTTACTAGGTATTCCTATATTTAATTCATCTTGTTTATCACTTATTTTAATCAGTGGATTATTACATTCTTATTCAAAACTAATAGATTTTTTTGTTCTTGGTTACCATTAAAACCAAAGATTTTTTTAGTTTTTGATTTCTCCCATTAAAAAATAGGGTGTTAATTTATTCATTATTTCAATTTAAGTTGATTTTTTATATACCCTCTCAATACTCCATGAGAAGAGGAGTCTTATGGATCATTTGTATGGTATTTTTTTATCAATTATCAATGGTTACTTGTAGTTTTACATTCCAAATTGATATTATGTAATACTCTAACATTATTTCATTAATTTATAATCAAATGAAATTTATTTTAGTCAAAATTGATTTCTTTTATTATATCTTTATCAAAATTATCACATTTACTAATTCAGTTTTGATGATTTTTTAAAATGAATATTTCCCACCATCATTCCATATATCCAACACAATAATTCTAAAAAATAGATGTATTTGATATTTCAAATTCAATTTTTGGAAAAACCTATTTGTAATATCAATTATTTAATTAAAAAACTATGTTTTATATTAAAATTTTAACTAGTTATAATGGATTGTTTTAAAATTTCATATTTTTCACAAACTACAATTTTTATTGGATCATTTATCCCTTTTAAAGAAATGATTTATTATACCATCTAAATAGTATTTCATATCCCATTTGAGAAATTATAATGAATTATTATGTACTAATTAATGAATTAAAATTAATATTGACACCTATATATTGTAACGTCCTGATTCCGGGTGCCACTCAACGAATGCCCCAATCCTGGTTCGCCACGTGACCTCAAGCGTGTTTCCCTAAACGCCAGAGGCTGCTGACTAGCAGCGAGGGCCCGGGTCTGATAGTGGGGAAACTATGCCCTCATTTTTTAAAGTGCAGTACAGCGGAATACAAATAAAACATATGAAAAACAACGGATGCAGTAAATCATACACAAATGAAATAAAAAATAGTAGTGGATATAACCAACAGAAGATAAATAATGATGCAACATGTCTCAAGTTCTATGAAAAAAGCCAGATCATGTTATACATCAATACATTACACCCAAAAGCAGAGTATATCAAAACAATGAAAAACAGCTAGCAGTGGAACCATGAGCATAGGCTCGGTCACATGCCCTCCTACTCCTTAGAAATAGTCAAGTACATGTATAGAGACTCTTGTCCCTATCCACACCTGCAGAAACGTAATCTATTTGGGCCGAAAAGCATGACCCAAACAGGGTGTGAGGAATAAATTCCCAGTATGCACCCACCAAAGACCCGTGCCCAACTTCATGTAAGCATGCAACGATGGTGTGAAATAGTAATGTGCAATAAAGTAAGCAGTACTGAAAAGTAACTAACTCAACCAGTTATGTTGCCACTTTAATATTATTTTTAAGCTTTTAATTTAAAATACCACCTCAGTTAATATTCTAAGTAAACAGCCAAAGACCTCAGTCACATCCAACTCCTACCCTCGGTTAAAGAGTAATCAAACCTGGAATCTATCCACAGGCACACGGTATTTCCCCACAGGCGTAAGAAGTGTCACCCACAGGCACATAATCATCTGCCCATAGGCACAGAAGATGTTGACCACAGGCTAAGTAGTACAACTCCCACATGCTAATCACAACACTTCCCTCAGGATAATAGGTAACTGGGACATGCCCAACATGTAAAAATGCAGTAAACAAGGAATTCCTCTCGAGGCAATACTACAATTACTACTTTCAAGGCATACCCTCAGGTATCCTAGCCAAACAACTAAATAGTGGAAAACACCCTCGGGGTGGTTCTGGATCCAAGCAACAATCCTAACCAGCATTATAATATCATAATTATATACCTAATAAATTGTAGGTGTTTAATATAACAACATCCTCAGCCACACGACACCCCAAAATGGGTTCGTGGCACAAAAACACACAAAACACATGACAGTTGGAAAAATTAACACCCAACCACATACCTTATACGCCAACGAGCAGTATACCCGAACGTCGACTCCAGATATGCCTAAGAACGGTGTAGATCTGATGAAGAACAAAACTCTCTTAACCTAAAATAACTTCTGTTAAGATAATAATTGGTAAGCAACACGCTAGGAGAAGAGAGGACTTACCTGTGTGGTTCCAATGAGACCGTCCTAAGCAGAATTAGATTCCAGACAAACACCCGACGAATCTTCGAAGGTTCGGTTGTCCCTCCCGAGCTCCCTCTTCCATTCTAAGTCTTTTCTTTGAATAGGGGAGGCTACTGCCCGATTTAAGCAAAAAAACAATGTACAGGGCGTGTACTTCCAAGTACACGGCGTGTACTCCCTTCATTTACCTATTCCTCTGGTGGCACCGCCATACTGTTCACCCGTCGACATGAGTACATGGCATGTACTCCTGAGTACATGGCGTGTACTATCGCCCAGCTGGAGGCTACTCCACTACCTTACTTTTTTGGCCTTCCAACTAACTACACGGCCCGTACAGGACCACTACACATTGGGTAGTCGATTCCTACACCCTTTGCCACCGACATGGCTACACGCCCCATATACTCATCCCTAAATGGCCAAAAGTACACTACGTGTGGAAAACGTACATGGCATGTACATCCAAAATATAGTGTTTTCCCCATTTTCCACATTTTATTATAAACACTTAAGGAAAAGAGAAAAGAAGTAGCTCGTACCTTAAAGATAAGAACTGGGTTCTTACAAACTTCCCCCCTTATAGCAATTCGTCCCCCGAATTGCCCTTCCAAAGGTGGTGAAGATATAGCCATGAACAAATCTGGCCACTAAGCACGTACGTCGTCCTCCCACTCCCTAGTATCGTCTTGCACTCGGCCATGCTGAAAAAACACCTGTATGAGAGGATCTGACCAGCCTCGGAGAACCTTTGTGCTCCCGTCAACGATAAAAATCGGATGCTCCACAAACGACGCATCTGCCTCCAGCTCAACCTCCTCGGTCTGAATGATGTGAGATGGGTATGAATGATAGTGACTCAACTGAGATATGTGGAAGACATCATGCATGGCTCAGTACCCCTGCGGTAACCGAAAGCGATAGGCAACCATCCTGACTCTCTCTAGAATCTCAAATGGCCCCACATACCTTGGTGAGAGAATACCCTGTCTCTGGATCCGCTTGTGTCATAGTCTTGTAGAAACACATAGAAAAACATGATCCCCGACCACGAACTCCAAATGTCATCTGCGACGATCAGCATAAGACTTCTGAGGAGACTGTGTGGCAGCCATCTGCTTCTGAATCAGCAGGTCCTATGCAGAAGTCTCCTACACGAGTTGTGGCCCCAGTAAAGCTGCCTCACCTGCCTCTATCCAGTACACGGGTGAACGGCACGGACTACCGTATAAATCCTTATATGGTACAATCACAATAGTCTCCTGGAAGCAATTTTTATAGGCAAACTTGACTAAGGGTATATGCTTCTCCCAAGAACCCCCAATGTCTAGGATGCAAGCACACAGCATGTCCTCTAGCACCTATATCATACGCTCTGACTGACGATCGGTCTGAGGGTAGTAAGCTATGCTCCGAAGCACCTGTATACCCAGTGCCCTCTGAAAACACTTCCAGAAATGAGACGTCAAGCAGGATTCCCTATCAGAAATGATAGAATGAGGGACCCCAGGAAGACATATGATCTCTCGGATATACAGCCCTCTGAGCTTGTCAACACCGAAGGTCTCCATGATTGGAAAGAAGTGAGCTACCTTCATGAGTCTTTCCACAACAACCCACATGACATCATTTCCACGAGGTGACCTCGGTAATCCAGTCACAAAATGCATCTCGACATCATCCCATTTCCACTCCAGAATGGGTAACTACTGCAAAATCCTAGATGGACTTGAATTCTCCCATCACCTGCTGACAGGTGGAACTCCTCGTAACAAAACCAGCTACATATTTCGTCATACCCGGCCACCAATACTGACGATAAGAAATAAGCTACTAAAATAGTACCTCTAACTATAAAAGGTCTGGGGTCCTTCTCATGATGGGTCTGTTGTACTATATATTCCTTCCTAGTGCCGCAGCCCTATGACACAGCCTGGCTACCCTGAGCTGTCCGGCCCTGCTACCTCTGAGATCCTGGTGTCTGGCTACCACGACCACGACCACCATCCCTACCTGTATTCTCTGATGTATTCCAATTCCCATACTGGTAAAAAGCTGCAGGTCCCGCTCCCGCTCACGAAGTCTACACAGAACCCCTCTCACTAGCCATCGGTGGAAACACCCTACAAAAGCGATGTAGATGACCCATCCTGCCCCAAGCTCGGCACTCCACTGGTCTCGTGAACACTGTGGACTATTTTTCCCCTCTCTACCACACTGGTAGCACATAACCTGGCCACCTAAAACATTCTTCTGACTGGTACTGCCTCACTGAGAGAAGTTTTCATGTCTCTTACTATTGCCAATAGAAAAAGTACTAGTAACTGGGGCTGAACCGCCCTATCCCACACCACTAGATTTTCAATGGTTCCTCTCTGTGATCAACGCCTGTTTCAAAATAGCGTGTACAATAGGAAAACTGAAGACATTCACCAGTGCTCGAATGTCATACCGAAGACCATCCTCAAAACATCTAGCTCTTAACATCTCATCACCCACCATCACAGGTGAAAAGCGCTGAAGCTACGTAAAACGAGCAGAAAAGTCCATCACTGACATAGCTCCCTACTGCGGATTCATGAACTCTCGATCTCTATCTTATATCAGCATCTCCAGGAAGAAGAATTCATAGAAGACTTCCTGAATGTCATCCCACTCCATGTCCCTATGATGATCTGACTATGTGGTAACATCCCACCACCTCTTAGTGGAATCATGCAGCATGTAAGTCGTGAGATTCACCCTCCACCCTGGAGGCGCCTCAAGATGCTCGAAAATAGTCTACATCGACCCCAGCAAAGACTCCACAGCCTGTGGTCCACCATCCCGTGAAAACTTAGGAAGATGCTACTGCAGGATGATACATGTCATCTTGGCCATAGATGTGGCAGCCAGCGGTGCTCCCTGAAAGGTCTGCATAAATCACAACAAGACTTCATAGAACTGCGCATCCGCACTTATATCTAGTATAGCAGCTGGTGCCCCATCTGGCTCATCTGGAGGATCAACTGGTAGCCCATGGCCCACCATCTCTGTAGTATTCACGTTGCCGCTCTCCTGGAAAAAAACGCGCAGTCGTCTATGCGGCATGACACTACAAGGTCAAAAACACGCCTTAAAACAGGATTATCAAAGACCGAAGATGAAGAAACCCAAAAGGGAACAGGAGGAATGAGGCATTCAAAATTTTCAAAACAAGACTACACGGCGTGTATACTGACTACATGGCGTGTACTTGACTTCCCTTCCCCTACCCGGGTCCTTCTGCACGGCTAATCCACACAGCTCATGTTTGAACCAAAACTACACGGCATGTATTTCATATACACGGTGTGTATGGTGTTATTTCAAACTACCCGTGTCATCAGTGAAACGGCCGAACACTCGGCTATACACTACACATCGTGTTACACAAGCACACGGTGTGTCAAAAACCCCGTTTCCCAGTCACACGGCTAAGTCCACACGGTCTGTCCTCGGACAAGACTACATGGAGTGTCCCAAAGCTACACAGCGTGTTCAAGGAGAGGTGACATCGAACCGTCTTTTTAGTTACACGTCCGAGTCCCCAGGTCACACTACACGGTGTGTACAATATTGTCACGGCGTGTTCTGTGAAGGAGTTTACCAACCGGTGTTGTTAGTTACACGGCCGGACTCCGGGTCAAAACTACACGGCGTGTATATCTAGTACACGACATGTTTTACCCAAGCTCTTCCCTACCCCATGTCACCACCCACACGGTTTGTGACACGGGAAGAGACTACACGGTGTGTACTCAGAGTACACGACATGAACATAAAAAGATCATTTTTCTTCCCGAAAAGAAGGTCATACACGGCGTGTGTAAAAATACTACACGATGTGTATACTGGGTTTCCAGACAGTATGTCTCATAATCTTATCTGGAACCCAGAAAATACCGAAAACCAACACCTAAGTGTCAAATTCCATCCCATGAGAGACCATACTCCCCATGAATCAACGTTCGACATCTTATCTATGTTATAACTAATAAATAGTCAATGATTAACCAAATTCTGGTCAACGGGGGCCCATACTCCCCAAAAACCAATGTTTGGATTCCATTCTATGAATAACTCGCAAAAAAAATACCCTATCAAACAGCAGGTATTTATCAAGAAGCTATTACAATATCATACTTTTCTATCACAACTATTATCACAGTAGCATGAAATTTCTAATGCACCTACATGGCATGGAACTATGCGTGGAATGTGATTTCTATCATGTTCATAAATGATGCATGAGATGGAATACCCTTATCTCCTCAGGTTGAAACTAAATAGAACACACAAATTAATTATAAAAGAACAATCTCAATTGCGCCACCCAATGGTGAAAACATATCAACTATAAAATTTGAAAAATTGGAAAAATTGGAAAAAATGAGGTAGAGTGGATTTTCCCCATACACGGGTTAGCTATGCCCGGGCACAGCTTATTACCAACTACTGTTCATCCTATCCCTGACTAAGGCTCCAAATAGTATGTCAAATAAAAGAACTCCTTTGATACCACTTTGTAACATACCGGTTCCAAGTGCCACTCAATGGGTGCCCCGAACCCGTATTGCCACGTGACCTCAAGCGTGTTTCCCCAAACGCCAGAGGCTGCCGAATAGAAGTGAGCGCCCAGGTCTAATTGTGGAGAAACTATGCCCTCATTTTTCAAAGTGCAACGTAGTAGAATACAAATAAAACATACAACGAATAGTGAAAGCAGAAAATACCACACAACTGAAATAAACAACAGTAGTGGATATAACCAATAATAGATAAATAATGATGCTACATGTCTCAATTTCTATGAAAACATCGAGATCATGTTATACATCAATACAGTACACCCAAAAGTAGAGTACCGAAAAACAATGAAAAATAGGTGGCAACGGCATCGCGAGCCTAGGCTCGGTCCCACGCCCTCCTACTCCTTAGCAAAAGTCAAGTACCTGTATAGGGACTCTATCCCCTATCCGCACCTGCAGAAATTTAATCTATTTTGGCCAAAAAGCGTGACCCAAACCGGGTGTGAGAAATAAATTCCCAGTAGGCACCCACCAACGACTCGTTCCCAACTACATGTAAGAATGAAACGATGGAGTGCAATATTAAAGTGCAATAAAGTAAGCAGTACTGAAAAGTAACTAACTCAACCAGTTATGTTGCCTCTTTCATATTATTTTTAAGATTTTAATTTAAAATTCCACCTCAGTGAATATTCTATGTAAATAGCCAAAGACATCAGTCATGTCCAACTCCTACCGTCGTGCAAAGAATAATAAAACCCAGAATCTGCCCGCAGGCACATGGTATTTTCCCAGAAGCATAAGAAGTGTCGCCCACAGGCACACAATCATCTACCCACAGGCACAAAAGAAGATTCCCACAGGATAAGTAGTACAATGACCACAAGCTAATCACTACACTGCCCTCAGGCTAACAGGTAACCGGGCCATGCCCAACACGTAAATATGCAGTAAAAAAGTAATTCCTCTCGAGGAAATTCTACAATTACTACTTTTAATGAATACCCTCGGGTATCCTGTCCAAACGGCTAAACAGTAGATGACACCCCCAGGGTGGTTCCGGATCCAAGCAACGTTCTCAACAATCATTTTAATATCATAATTAAATACCTAATCAATTCTAGGTGTTTAATATAGCAAAGGCCTCAGCCACAAGACACCCCAAAATGGGTTCGTGGCACAAAAATGCACAAAACACATGACAGTTGTAAAAATTAACACAAAGACACCTACCTTATATGCCAACAAGCGGTATACCCGAACGTCGACTCCAGATACGCCTAAGAACGGCGTAGATCGCTTAACCTCAAAAAACATCTGTTAGGAGTATAATTGTTAAGAAACATGATAGGAGAAGAGAGGTCTTACCCGTGCGGTTCCAACGAGACCATTCGAAGTAGAATCGGATTCTAGACGAACACTTGGTGGATCTTCAAAGGTTTGGTCACCCCTCCGGAGCTCCCTCTTACGTTCTAAGCCTCCCAAGTGAACAGTGGAGGCTACTACCTGATTTATGAAAAAAACAAAGTACATGGTGTGTACTTTAAAGTACACGGCGTGTAATCCCTTCATTTAACCATTCCTCTGGCGGAACCTCCATACTGTTCACCATTCGACATGAGTATACGACATGTACTCCTGAGTACACGGTGTGTACTGTCGCCCAACTGGTGGCTACTCCACCGCCTTACTGTTTTGGCCTGCCGACTGACTACACGGTGTGTACAGAACCACTACACGGCTGGTAGTTGGTTCCTACACCCTTTATCACCGACATGGATACACGCCCCCTGTACTCATCCCTACACAGCCAGAAGTACACAGTGTGTGGAAAAATTATACTGTGTGTACAACCAAAATTTAGGGTTTTTCCACATTTTCTATATTTTATTAAAAATAGTTAAGGAAAATAGAAAAGAAGAATCCCTTACATCAAAGATAAGAATCAGGTTCATACATATATATTAATAATATTAAACATAATGTAAATTCCATGAAATCTTTACATTGTTTCCTTAGTCATAATTTCTTTAATCATTCCTCTTATTATAAACTACATTAACAAATATTAAATTTATTATAATTAATTCATAAAGGAACAAATGATGTCAAAGACACTAGATTATATATTTTTCATCATTTTTTATAATTCATCTATATTAATGAAAATGAGACTACTAAAATCATGTTACTTATTTTAGTAACATATCCAAATATAGAATTTATAGTGATGATGATTTTCCCACAGAAATGTAAGTAAATAATTATATGGGTTTTACCTAATTAATTGGATTGTAATATGACAGAAATCCAAGAATCCATGGACATAAAAAGTATGGTAGTTAAAGGGATCATCGACTCCTTAACAACATTAAATATAACGATGAAATAAGGATGGGTAAAA
Organism: Viscum album; assembly: GCA_963277665.1. Lineage (NCBI taxonomy): Eukaryota > Viridiplantae > Streptophyta > Magnoliopsida > Santalales > Viscaceae > Viscum > Viscum album. The sequence goes on along the minus strand of OY728165.1, from coordinate 1,775,880,616 downwards.
AATAAATGTATGACAAGCATACCATGAATAATACATATTTTAAACAAATAAAATATGTTTATTATTCCAAAATTGACACCAATTATTAAATATAACATGATATTTACAAAATATTGTAAAAAACCATAATGTATAAGAAATTTTGTTAATGCTTGATAAAGTGGTATCTTATAGATTTTTTGGAAGTGATGTTCGATGACTGTAAAAATCAAGCTTATAGGAACAAAATAATTAATCAATAAAAGGATATTAAAATACAAGAACCAAGTTCCAAAATATCTAAATTTTTTCATATAGGTGTTCATATTTGTTGATAAATTAATTTAATGAATTCTTCATGGGACATCTCAAGAATGGTAACCCTGTAAGTACTCTATTGTCTCCATCTTCTTATCATTGTCATTATTCTACTAAAAAACATAATTTATATCAATCAATGATTGTAACATACTTTATAATGATTTAGAACAGGAAAAAAGATAAATAGAGGAAATTTTATCATCAATTTGATTCTTTATATTTAGATCACCATAAGAAGTATACAAAAGTATTAATAAAAATGAAATTATATTAAAATAACTCATTTATTTGATATTGAAATTAATAGATAAAATGGATATTTATGTTTTAAAAAAATAAATCACTGATATCATAAATTACACTTCAATGTTCACCCATGTTGAATAATAACATAATATTATCCTTGTTTTTCAATTCATTAAAAAATTCTTATTATTTGGGATTTCAAATTACAATGTAACTTTCTTAAAAAATAAATATTTTTTGGAATGATATTTCTTAAAATTCTTTTGAAAAATATATATGTAAATACTCTAATATTATATGTGAATTTAATTTAATGTAATATAGATAAAAATGATTAAATCGATCAATTATTTATCAAATATTTCAAAAAAGATCTATAAATGTTCAAGTTCATTAATATTTAATTTTCAATTAGTTGGGTCTCAAATTTTAATCTATTCTTAGATCATCATGAAGTAACAGTCACATACCATCAAGTGTAATGAAAGTATAAAATTTTCAATACATCATTTTACTTCCCCACAAAAATTAATTGATTTGTCATTTAGTGGATATAGAATAAAAGAATGATATAACAACCGGATTATACAACTCAAATAGATGTTTCTGAAAATAATATTCATGTCATTGAGATCTCAAATTAAATATATTTAGAATTTAAATTATGTTATTTTTTGGGGTTTTTCTAATTACACCATCTCATTCATCTATACTTTGTCTAAACATTTTTATCGTATTCCAAAGCATGTGAAATATATTCTTAAAATAATGATTTAAATTTTAAATTTCCTCACAATAAATTTTTTGATTGTTTTTTAGTAAATTATAAAAAAAATTATAAAAATTATAATATTTTTAATAAATAATAATTTTAAAAATATATATATAGATTTTTTTTCTTTATATCATTTTCTAGTCATACGAATAAATATAGTTATTATCTATATGGATTGATCATCTTAATTACATAAAATATTTATATAATATATTCACGTTTTTTTAATATATTTTTTATTTAGTATATTTTTTTTTTCTTTAGGATGGTTTGATATTTCGTAATTTTTGTTTTGAAATTAACTTTTATATAAATAATTATTTATTCATCTATCTCACCATTGTGCTTTCCATGTTATTTTTTTGATTATTTCAAAATGGAGAATCGTTTTTAGTGATGTAAAAAAATAAATTTTTATTTCAAATTATATTTCACCAAGTGGGAGAACATTGTAACAATGTACCATAAATATAGAGACATGTTTTCATGCATAATTGGTAAAATATTTATTTTAAATATTTTTTACTTCCTTATCATGATTTTTATATCAAGTGTTTAAGATTATCAAAATGGGAAATTTTTTTGACTATTGTCATTATATTATACTAATAATCATAACACAATTTTGATAATAGGATTTAATGTGTTTGTATTCTTTTTAAATTATTTATACTTATGTTAGTTTGGAATTAACATGTTTAGACAAAAATTAAAATCTAAATATGCTTAAGTGGAACAATAAATGAATATGCAGTAGTACGAAACATGATATATGATGAAATGTTACTAGATATCTAGTAACATATAGAAGAACTAGTATATATCATAGAAACACATTGACTACCTGTTGGAGGATATCAAGAATTATTTCCTGGCCTGAAGAATGGATGGAACTCCATGTAGGCCACCGGCCGCCAAATGGATGATATTCTATATCATTTTGCATTATCATAAACCATATATAAGTAAATTTAGTACTGTAATAAATCATTTTTATCATCTCAAAATGACCCCACTAGTCCTTATACCACATGGTGATCCCATATGTGTTTATAATATGTATTTTGAAGGCTTCAATCATCATCCAAATGTAGTTAAACTTAAGAAAAACACTTCTTGATATTATGGAGCTCCCTAATCCAAAATAGAATACAAATTAAAACCTTAATAAATTTCATAATGATGATGAAGTGATCATAATCAATTAGAATTTGACCAAAAACAAAGTGAATCATCATAACTGGTGACCTTCCTAGATAATCATTAAGAACCATTGATCATAATTAATCATTTTACTATTTTATTCCCTTTTTGTTTATTCTCATGATTAATTTTTTCTTTAATGTATATTCTATTTATTCTATCTCTCATTTTTAATTTATATCTCTAACCTTCTCTATGAATCCTATATTTTAATGAGATTAATGAAATACTTATAAATATTTTATAAAAGGGAGACCATCTTCTTTCCCCATTCTTCTCATCAATGGATTATTAATTTCCCATTAAAATTTAATGGAAAATTTTGGTTTGTAGTTCCTTCTAAATCTATTGTCTTTTACTTTCATTGTTTTCCAATTTAAAGGTTAGGGACCTAATAGGTTCTTGATTCCAATTTAAATCATCGGTATATATACCCTCTAATTCCATCTTTAGTGGAGAACACATATAAGTACATTTTTATTCCATTTTACAAATCATTCACCAATATGATTGTTTCATTTTTTTCATTTAACGTTTATTTTGAAAAACAAAATGACATAACATACCTGTTTTATTTTTCCTCAATTTTTATAATAATATTTATTTCATTTATTATATCACAGTATCATTCACTAAATTTATTTATTTATTTTCTTTGACTCGTAAAAAATGTAATCCCCCCTCTTTCCATTTCTCCATCCTAATATGTTATAATCTAGATGTATCATATTCCTTATTCATGGTTGAGAGATATCACAATGAAAAAGGAAACTACCATTGGATGTCATCATGGGAAATAATCAACTATATGAGGTGAACTAAAGGTACGTTTCTCCTCTACGGAGGAGATGAAGAGCTAGTAACAAGGTGACATACAAATTATTATTTCCAAAATAATCATTAACTTATAAAATCATAGTAGGGAAAAATATTCACTCTTAATGGAGTTATTATGAGCGGTATGAGGTCAAAGAAATTAATTTTCAAAACTTTTATTCATATGTTTTATATATATATTAAATCTTATAATTTATGAAATGAGTAATTTGGAAACACAAATTCATTAAATATATTTATGTGGTGACTAGTAGTAAAATCCATATGAAACTCTATAGTGATAATATTTTAGTTTTGACTCATTAAAAAGATCCAATCTGACATTAATGGGGATGTACCCAGATCATAAATACATTTTGTTATGTAATTTTTAAAAAATATGTGACGTTTTTGTGTGATGATATTCCATGGAACAAAAGATACACAAACTCATGACTAAAGGCATAATAGAAAAGAAACACGATCATCATTTGAGGTATAGTACTCTAAATGTCATTGGTAGTCGGCTTTAATAGAAGTGGTATCTTATTAGTCTTATTTTTCTAAAACCAACTATTTCTACATTGGATTACATGAATATTCAATGATGTGAATATTACTTAAAACATATTATTATGTATCATTCATAATTATATGTGACATTAATGTAATAATGTTCTAGAGTATCCAATTTATTGAAAAGGTCCTTAAAATTCTATTTAATTATGAGAACCCTAAATACAACAATAATACTCTTAGAAATAATTCAAATATCAGATAACATGTATGATGGAAAACATAGTGTGTTGAGTTTCTTCTATGAGTAATCATAAAAATATGTTAATTTTTTTCATGATGTTCACAATTTTAAACTCCATGATGAGAGATTATGATAAAGGATCATCCAATTGATATTACAAATTTTTTTGGTAATAATTTACTCATTTGTATGAGTGTGTATAAGTGTAATAGTGTTGATATATTAAGATTGTTATTAATTATTTTCATATTTTAGGCACAAAGATTTACTAACAAAAATCTTAATGCAATAATTTCATGGGATATACAATACATTGAATGTTTCATAATTGAAATGTTGTTAATGAATAAGTAATGGAAGGAATTTACCTTCAATTTTATTGAATGTTGATGTATTTTTACTTTTATTGAAATAAAAATGTTAATTAAAATTCTATTTCCATGGCTTAAAGATGATACTTTTCCAAATAGTAAAAGGAAGACGTAACATGCATATTGGATGATGAAAAATGTGTAAAACCATCTTGATATAATGTCATGATAAAGGGATTATATAAATTAGTGAGAGCTCATAGTTGGTTCTCAACATTTCAACATTAACATCTTTCTCTTAGGGTTCGTGACCAATTTCTAGATAGTAATGTTTTAATTCATGCATGATGGACTAATGTTAAGGAGAAATAATATTGGAGGTTTGAACACTATAGGTTTTGATTAAATTCAATTAAATTTATTTTTGATATCAATTTTTGGGATAAAAATTATTCTCAGTAACATTAAATATTTTTATTCAGGATTTATATATCGCAAAAATTATGTAAATATTTATTCAAAAGGTAATTTATATAATTAAGCTGATATGTAATATTGATTAATTTATTAAATAAAAATAAATTTATTTTGGTTTTTTATAAATAACATTGTTGACTAACAAACCATGACTTTGAATGATGAGAAGTATTAATTCTACAAGTGGTAAAAATAATATTTACCAGTGCACAAGTTACCACATGGCATTAGAAAACAAAAATAATTATTATTGTTATATTGAATAGGGTCATATAAAGATAAAAATCTTCTTTAAGTTCCTTTATAAAATTAAATAAAATTTAAACTACAATCTTATCATTATAAATAGATTATAATGGATATTATGTTGATACCTAACAAAATTGAGAATTCTTATTCCCAATAATATTTAGATCACTCTGTTAAGATGAAAGAATGCTCTCGATATTTTCCTTCTTCAACTATAATCACAAGAATTCAATTCAAATGTTGGTTATTTAAGACTGAATTAATTTTCTTAGTGATAAATATAAGCACTGAAATATGAACAGTTAGGTTCACTAGCACACATAAATCCATTGAGGATTTTAAATGGTCATTAGAACACATGTGGATCATTACTTGAGTGATTATACACTTAAATTATATAAGTTTAATGATTGTTGACTCAAATGGATTCATATGATCAACATCATCAATGAATAATGATCTCAATATTGAGGTATTCTTTATTTGGATTTATTTAAATTAGATATAAATTTATTATGAAAATATATTCACTTGGTTATGGTGACCAACTTTGTAAATATTAATTGGATAAAAATTGTTCATGAAAAATATGTGTTATACAATATATGAATGATCCATTAAATATGACATTTACTACGTCCGAATAAAAACCAATAAGACCTTTTACTATATCTAGAACTATTCTAACTACCTCATATATAATATATTAAAGTACTTATTTTATATATTTCTTTGTTTGCAAATGGTTATTTATTCATTATTTGAACAAATGGTTTTATTTGATAATTTTTATAATCTAATATGAATGGGCGAATTTAATTTTATATTTGAAATAGTGATGAAAAAACTTCATCCCATTACATTATTTAAATGAGTTTCATTTGTTAATTATTTAATGAATTCTTATTGAAGCACTTAGTGGTGGGTATATGTGTTAATCGGGTGTTTGTGTTTGGTGGAGACATGATGGGATATTTACCCTCATTTTTCATGGTGAACAGTAATTGTTTGTTTTAGATGCACTGAATTACCTATTTTGGATTGGAACTTGAATTTAATTATATAATTTATGTTTCTTCATCTATCTGACATTATTTTAGCTTCATTTATTACTTATTAATACAATACATTTTGATATTTTGGTTTATCACTAGAAAATTCATACCCAATTGTAGTTATTCAATCATAGAAACATGACAAAACACTATTGGGAGTATAAACACGGATTTTGAATTTTTTCAAGTTGGCACTAGTTGTCTGGTCTATTTATAAACTAGGTAGATTCAAAAAAAAATTGTATCCATGGTAGAGGTTTAGATTATGGTATTTATAAAAAGTGAAATTTTGGTAGAAAGGATATTGGATTGTAAGGAATAATGAAGATGGTTATGAGGATGTTCCATTCTATCACTCAATTGTAAAAAGGATTATATTACAGGAATATTTTGGGAAAAGTGTCACTTATGTTCAATTTTTATCTAATCTTGGTTCATTTATTATGTTCCCTTAAATTAAAATAATATTTGTCACCCATATTTTAGTCTTTCTTATTTCATTTATTTTGTTTCATGCCCCCATATGGGTTCCTAAAATTACTCCGGAGGGTTCTATGAATATTTTTTTATGAGGAGACCCTAGTTTCATTCATAATTTTATGAATATATAGTGTATTTTTCTATTTCATGTCCAAAGGTAATGTACCTACACCAGATTCAGATAGCGAATTGAAACTAGGTACTCGAGATTATAAACATTATGCTGGATATATTTTAGTTGAGTAACCACCATCCTTCTAAGAAAAAATTAAACATCAATGGAATAGGACTAGTTTATGTATATCAAATATATTTTTAAATGTTTGGAATCTCAATATTAGAAAAATATGAATTGTGGTTGCTTTAAAATTTGGGGCCCTATCTGTATATGGTGGGACATAATGGTTTGGAAAAAAATATAGTGTTTTGGAGTGGAAAGACTATAATACCATATTTTATACTATTTATAATATAGATCCTTGATAATGGATAAAACCATAATGTTTCTAAACATTCAAAATGGTTATCATACTGCGATATTTTACGAAATCTAGTTTTTTGACATGGTATATTTTTATGCTATGATGGTTTTAATGGATATGTTATGGTCTTAGTCGATAAATATGGGCATATGTTAAGATATAAAATATTATGTATTCATGTCGAATGTTACCTATTAATATAATATGGTTATCCTAAAAATGATGGAATATATTGATTTTGAATGAATGGTAAGGTAGGATTGAATTATTCATCAATAAATTGGTCATTCCAAAAGATTCTATAGAAATAAAATGATGTGGAAAAGGACCGGTAAAGGTGGTACTGTTTGATCCATGTATCAAGATTATACCACACCATATGCAATGGTTTGTAATTTTTCTCTAACATACTTCAAGTGTTAAACGATATGATACATGAGGCATTATTTACCGACACCTTCATAAATCTATAACCCATGTGGTGTAAATTTCATATATAGATGTTATTTCTATTTTTCACATCATTATTGTGGTAAATGAATTCAAGATCTAAAAAGACGTGTGCTTTAGTATAATTATTAATTAACTATAGGGTTTTATCTTCATACCTATATAATAAAGTAGTTATATGTATTTTAAATGTATCCATTTAAATTTGATTTGATTATATCAATAGTGAGAGGTAAAATATTTATTTCATTATCATTAATGATCACTTTATTTGACATGGTTGCCTATATTTATTCAATATCGACCCACTTTTTTAATCTTATAAAACAAAAAATGGAACTCATATTATTTTTCATTGTGTTTAAGAACCCTGTTAGGAAGAAAAAATTGTAGGTTTTAGGATTCCACCATTTCAATTCTATAAATCTAAATTTGAACTAGTTTGGTATTTTCTGATACTAAACATAGAACTATTTTCAATCATTATTCATTTGTAATTGTTGGTTTTCCATAAAGATAATATTGATTCATAGTATCAATTGTTGTCTTATACTACCTTAAATGAAAGTTATTTGGTGTTTTTGGAAGAATGGGATCTGATATCTGTTTGAATAATTCCTCATTTATAGTAATATAGGATATTTAAATCCTAGTTTATTATTGTCGATGAAGATAAACTATCATATTGTGATTTTCCACTAGTTGTATTAGAATTTCCAATATTTTTCAATGTTGATTTTTCTGGTCTTTCACTAGATATTGAATTTGAATTCATTATTGATGTGTCCATGATAAAAAAACTAATATCTATGAAGTCATGTTGTATAACATTAGATGAAATAACGGATCAAAAAATTTTATTAGATGATTTAATGATAAATGATTAATTCCCACAAGTGTGACAACATAGAAAATCATGGTGATTTTTAATAATAAAGTTGATATAAGTCATTGTTTATATGGTAATTATTGAAATATCTAATATATAACAATTAATAATAATAATAATAAATTCCCCCAAATAATTATTTTTTTGATAAATTAAAAAGAGGATGGTGGTTCTAGAAAATAAAAAATAAATATGGCCATGATTAGATCAACATTAAGGTTTTAACAATAGAAAATTTCCCTTTATAAGAAGTCACAGTCAGTGTAAATATCAAATGTTACATTTTCAAGAAAAAACATTATTTTTTTCATGGTGCTAAAAAATAAAATTTTCCACCTTTTTAATCATTAATTTAACTTTTTATTTGAGGAAGAAATTTTAGATTACTAATGAACTGAGGAATATCATGATTATCACATAAAATCCATTTTATGAATCTTGGGGGATCACCAACCTTATGATATATTATCAATTTTTATTTCTAAATTTTAAAAATTATTAAGATACATGGTTTCAAAAGAATGATTCCTGGTTGATCCTATAAAGGTGAAACTTTAATATTCCTGGGTGTTTCTATGGAATATCATTGAAATTTTAATCATATTGGGTTAGTAACATAATATTGATAGTTGTTTACAGAATTATTCAAGATTTAATATCCAGTGAATAATAATACATGGAATGGGGTAAAATGCATATGGGAACCTATCATTCATAATTCCATTGTTGAATTGAAGCGACGTCTAACCACATCACCTATTTTTTTACTAGAATCTTAAAATTGCTTCGTCATATATTTTGATGCATTTTTTGATATATTTTGTATTTATATTTTGAAAAAAAAATATTTTGGTGGCATAAAAATCTCATTAGAATCAATTACACTAGGAAAATTACCCCAGCCATGATTTAGAACATTTATTAGTTACTCATGACCTCAAGAGTTAGAAAAATTATCTCTTTGCTAAAAGGTTCATTTTTCATTATAATCATTAGAGTATAATTTATATATTTTCTCATAATAAACTAAACCATTATTAGATACTAGGGCTCTAGTACACTTAGTCATTCAACATCAACACTATCTATACCTCATTAATGGGGAAAATTTTCTTGATGCCATGAGTAGAATTTTTTATTTTCATGATATCAAGAAATTGAAGGGTGAAAGTAATATCAAGGGACTCTACAAGGATGATACTAAATGCTAATGATGAAGATACTATTATTATTCTGTATATATGTTAATTGAATTAATCTCATCATAGATTTTTTTTGGGTAATAGTTGGAAGAAAAGTTCTAGAGTATCAAAAACTCATTATTTGTTGGGGAGGATATTGTCAATTGGTATCCCTCCTTGGAATGAGTTATTTGGTTATGAAATGGGAATTTCATTACTTTTATATTGATAATAGTTTTGGTATATTATATTCATTATTCTCAAGGGCATACCAATCATGGTACAATAATAAGGTGCTATGAAATGAAGCATCAGTTTTCTTGGGTATGTTCGAAGCACAATATATTTTTTTTTTGGTTTTCATACATGTGGGAATATTATTTCTTATCAAAAAAATCCTTTCGGTTTAACATATCCATTCGAGGTGACTATATCAAAATGGGAATATGTTATTACAAACATCATTACTTTATTTCAACAAAATCCAAAATTTAATATTTTCATATGGTTGGTAATTCATCAGCTAACCATGTCATCACATTTAATTTCAATTATAGAAACCAGTCAAGTTGAGTTTTTGGGGATGTATTATTTTCAATAGATTATGTGGTTCCTTGTTATGTTATATATAATTATTATTGATAAGAACCCTCAGTCTACCACTCAGTTTTTGAAATGGTTTCTCATGTTAAATTTAGCCACCACAACAAAACTATATAGTTTGGAAGGCACAAAGAGGAATTAAACTTTTGAATTATATGTTATGTACTCATGTCACAAACATTATAGAATCTTGGTGTATATATTTGATACTATATGAGTAAAAAAATATAACATACTTTACAAATTACCCCTAAGAATTTATCCTTTTATGATTTTTATAGTATGCCATGTAAATCCCTCCTTTTATAGTCCACGGTGGGTGAGAATTATTTTTTCAGAATAATAAAATTTCATTAGATATCATCAGTGATTAATATTATTTATCAAAATCTAGAGACATTTAAAATTCAATATAAATATTATTTTTATTATTGATTTATTGTTATCAACATATCTATAGGTGTGTTGGTACCCATGGATGATTCACATCTGTTGGGTCACTGTTGGCTTGGGGTTCATGGAATATTTACTTTGAGATATATTGAACCTTTTTCCATTACTAAATTTATTTGGAAGGTGGAATATTTTTTATATTAATAATGTTAAATGAATTTTATTCAGGTTGTTTTCCATGTGTCCCAGTATAAAAAGTATCACTTTATTACCTTTCACATTTTTAGTGGGGAAGATATTTTTTTGGAACTAGACACATCAGTATTGCAATGAATTGTTTCAATTGATGATTCTTAGGAAAATATATTATGTTAAAAATTTATTTCATTGGTCAGTGTATTGTTGAATCATGGTATGAACTCTCACAATACATGGAAATTAGAATATATAATGTGGTATCAGTTTCCTTTCACATTCTTCAATTAGTCTAATTCACCATGAATTTATAGGGGATAATATTTATATGCTATGGAAAATTATCACATAATTTTGTCACTTTTAGGTACATATATTCATTTCCATTGACCATCAGTTTGTTTTAAATGTTGTAATGTTATTATGTGTAATTTTGACAATATTGTTTTATTTTTATGGCATGCCCCATGTTTTCTCATGGTTGGGACAACTTTTTTCAAAATCATAGGAAAAAACTAATATTCTGTTGGTTTTTAAAATTACATTACTCATGGTTAAATCATGGTTAGAAATACTATGTGATAAAACCATAATAACTCTATAGTGTAAAGTATGATGCAAATAAGGTAACAACATTAAACATTATATATTCAATAGGTTAGTTGACAATTAACATTGAGGATCACTTTGGGTTAATAGTTATAGAAAAGTAGACCTTTACTATTAAATAACATTTAAAATATTACATCATATAAAATTCTATAGGCCATCCGTTTTTAACATGACATATAATTTTTTAAAATAATAATTCAATTATATTCTAGGAAAAAATCTTCCTAAAATTGATCTTAACATCATCATCTCTCTTACCAATCCTTATACCTCAGGAAAATAATTTATAACACATGGGATGAGAAAAAATGTCACATTATGGGATATAAATTAGGGAATTGAATTTTTAGTCAATGAATATATAAAACTCATGAAAACATTCTAACAAAATCATACTTTTTCACCCATAAAACATCAAATATTCAATATACCTCATTAAATAATAAGATTCTAGATTATATTCATAGAAATCATAAAACATAATGGTATCTTGTGGAATAAATATCATGAATACATAGTGCCATTCATAGATATATATAGGTTAACCTACATGGTAACGTTTGGAATATCTGTCATAGTATATTCCCTAAATCTCTTAAGAGAAAGCCAACTGATTCACTACATATCATTACCCAAACAATTAGAGAGAATTCATGGACTCACCAAACATCATTTTATCATATAACAACCCATATACATATGAAAATACCATAAACCATGACATAATCAAAACACATAAAACAAGAAAAAAAAATACAAATAACATTTCCACTTTGAAATCACATTTTGATTTTACAAAGATATGAACTCATATATGAAAACAAATTATTTGGAAATAAAAATTTAAACATGTAAAGTAAACATCAAAAAATTAATGTGACTTAAATTTTATAAATTCCATTCATTCTAGAATATGTCAAAAAACATACATTCAATGATACTGAAATAGACAATACATTTTTAAACACATTTAAGTCATTTTAAAAGAATATTTTTATATCAATGTATCCTAGAAAAATTGAAAATTTATTAAAGGATTTAAAATTTTAAAACATTCAGGTCTATATAAATAAATCCATAAAAACAATTTCGTAAACATGGAAATTAATGATAAGAATTTATAAAATTAAATCATTAAAAAATTTAAAACAATTATTGAGTTAAGGATCCTCTTAAAAAGATCATTTTTTAATAAAGTATTTTTATTATAATTTTTCACTATAAATACAAAAAAACATGTAAAAGTAAAATATATGATATTCAAAATTCATTTCACACATAAGAGTTGAATGAAATGATCATGAAGTAGAAGTTTAACCTACAAAACATATAATTGTTTATGAAACTCCCTTACCACCAACAATCTATCGAATTGGTTGACCCATAAAATAATAATCATCAAATGAATCATTTAATAACATGAATATAAAGAGATTCATGATATTTAATATCAATTTTAGTTATATATAAACCACCAAAAACTAATCAGTGGTGAATAATGACTATATCATACAGAGGAAAAATGTGAGACTAGTAAATACATACAATGTTTGTATCACTGATGTAAGAATTTACCCATCTTGTGATTATGTGTATAAGTATATTATCCACTTAAATAGATTTGTAAATAAAACATAAACTAATAATAAGTATTTACACACAAAATTGTGTCATAATAAAATCAACGATGTAGGCGTATAACATTGTGAATGGAAATTGAGTTATAAAAATCCTATACGTCTAGTTTGATTTGTCTCATATGTTCCTTATTCTTCTGGAATAATAAAATTAGGTTAATATAGATTTATTAGGAGAATTTTCATGTGTATTATTCCTTTTATATCATTTAATTTCATGTTATAATAATTATTTAATTATTTATGTTAATATCGGATGCTTTGTCAATATTTAGTTCTTGAATTAAAAATGAACGTGGCATGATGTCTATAGTATATATAGTAATAAGTACATGATATCAAGAAATTTTTTATAAATATATTATATATTCATTATATAAATATTTATAATAATCTTTTAGTAAAACTAAAAAACATTTCATGGAGATGGTAGATCGTATGTACACACGAACACTATTTTTTTCCCCTGTCATATTGAATGAAATAAAATTAAATGAATTGTATATGCATATTTATACATATATATAATTATTACATTTGAATTAATATTTCATTTATATAATATATTTTTCCTAAAACAATCAGGAATACATTTCATGTGATATTTGAATGAAATCACATAATTTTGAGGAGGTGGTAATCCACATGTCCCCAAATGAAGTTATCATATACCCATAATATGAAAGGTATGAAGGTATGTATAATATGACATATCAAGAATATGAAATATGAAATTATATAAGTATTAAAATATTATTTTACTCAAATAAATTTTTTAATATCATCCATAATAGTGATAATGTAAAAAGTCTAAAAACATTATTCCAATAGGCATTTAATTAGTATAACATGGGAAACAATTTTTTATTTGAATAAGAGGTCATGAGAAATGAAATGGATATGAGATAATAAATTTGAAAAAAAATCCATTATATATCTTTTTCTATAATAATCATTCATTTATGGATTAAAGTGGTTAGGGTATTTTTGAAAAAGAAATGAAATTAGGAGAGTTACTTTGTGAAAATATCTTCTGGAATAACTCATCGTTGAAAAAAACTTAAGGACATTGTATTTTCCCTATTGGTGAGACCAGGATAAATAGGAAATAGGGAGAGTGAGAAAGATATTTTTGGGAAGATATTTGAGGAGAAACAAGGTTATTTGTTTCTAAAATGGGAGGTGGAGAGGTGGTATTTATACTAGAGGAGAGGTGGGTTCAAGAGATTAGTTTATTGATCATCTTATATTAAAATCCAACCATATAGATGACGAATTAAATTAGACTAATTTAGATTTTAATTTATTTATTATAGTCTGTTTAGGGTAAACCCACACCTCAATTGACCATTAAATGTTTCAATTTTTAGGTATTCTATGATTTTAACGTTTAATTTTAACCCTTAACAAAATTTTACCTATACAACGGTAAATAAAATTTTTATATCGTAACATTTTTATACCTAATAATGAAATTTACCATAAGACCAAATTTTAACCTTTTAATTACAAATATTACATCAATATTATCTAATTAAATTCATATAATTGGTAAATTTAGAATTAATATTAATTCCATAGACAAAACAAAAAAGCAGGTTTTTTAATGTGAAACGTTCACAAGATTGAAATGTTTTTATTTGTAATTTATATATGAAATTTATTCCAATGACTAATATTTGATTAATAGATAAACATATAATCTAAATATACTTTAAACCCAATTAAAGGGATAATATAACAATTTAAATTAATTATATGAAAAATAAATTTAGAATTTAAATATAATAATTTCTACATTCATTAAAATATAAAATTTATCAAAAAAATAACTGATATTTATCCAAAATAAATTTTTATGTTCTAATTTCAAATAAGATGTTTATCTTTTTCATATATAGCTTATAGAAGTGCCAGAAACTAGATTTAAAATGGGTTCTCCATAAAAAAATGATAAAAATGCCTTTTTTGACCAATACTCTTTTTATGTATTCAATTGATTTTGTTCTTATATAATGTCTAAAAAATATATAATAGTAATTTTAAAGAACATATTTTGTTTATATTTTAGAAATATAATCCAAATAGAGTTATATGATTATTTTATAAACATAATAATTATAATTTCAATTTGTTTTCATGAAAACACAACCATTATATTGAATTGGGTTTCATTTCTATTTATAATATACTTGGTAACCAATGAATTAGTATATAAATATGTGTGAACCATATTTTAATAATTTAGTTAAAATTGTTCATTCCCACCATTCCAAAACAATGTTATAATGTTAACATTTAAAAAATTATAATTAGTTATTCGTTTAAGATCGATGTAGTGTATCATGTACACTATCAGACATAGTATTTATTTCCTAAAACATTGGATGTTAAATCCTCCTCCCTTTAATAAATTGTATTTTCAAAATTTAAAGTTGGGTTTGGTAACACAGGTTTTTATTTTCATAATACCTCTACTGAAATACCACATTGGAACATGTTTCAAATACAACTTACACTTAAAAAGATATAAATATAAGAATGATGATCACATTAGAAAAAAGATACTAGAGTTCCATTTCGGAATACGTGTAAATAGAAGTGAAAACTAACCATCAAGTTCTAATGGAAAGTTATAGAAAAAACAATCAAGATAATGTTAACATTAAAATAACCATAAATTTGTGATTGGTTCAATGATCATTAAATTTTTATTATGAAAATTAAATAGAAAATGTTCTTATGTTAAGATAAATATTATAATGTTATTGAATTTATTTAAAACCATGACTAGGAACATAAAGAAACATTATTAATTTGAAAGTATAGTTTTATCCTCTAATTAATTTTTACCACAAACTCATCATTTTCTCTAAATGATGATTATTAAATATGAATTTTTCACATGATAAGAACTATAATCAACTTTTAAAGAATAACATAATCCACAAATGGCGATCTATAAATTTCTACTATCTTTAGACATTATCCAAAAAAATGGATAGTACATGAGAAGTTAATTCCTAAAAATAATAAACCATTTTATAATGAAAAAAATTAATCTATAAAATTCAAATGTAATACGCAAATTCCAACAAAGGCCATTTGATAAATAATTTCCCTTCAAATTTCTCAAAATAATTCAAATTATGATTGAAATGAAAAAATTATATGGATTTGATAACATAGTATTCTATGATAAATTTTAACACTTATCTCCAAATAAAATCAATAAAAGAAAATATATCAATCAAATAATGTAATTTCCAAATCAAAAATTCTCCAAGAGAGGGTAACCATTTCAAAAAATAAATTGAATCCCCATGATTCCTCAATAAAAACAAAGATTCGTCAAAAATAAAATTCAACCATTAATCCTCAAATAAAATCCTACAGTAATATATTTTCTTTTGCAATATAGTGTTCAAAATATAGTGAAGTAATTCTAAAATTACATTTATCACATAATTCCCAAACCAGCTTCAAATTCCATAGATATATATTTGATAAAACATAAGTACCCAAAATTATCTTCTTCCAATTCCATAAACAAATTTAACTAAAAATTAAAAGGCATTATAAACATACACTTCACTTAATCAAGTGGTAGATGTGGATCCCTTATCTCCTTTTATTTGGGGTTTTGATCCATGTGGCCTTGTTGGACATGAAAAGTTGTCACCCATCTGGCAGGTTTTCTGTTTTTATAAAACTAAAAAATAACTATAACACCTTTTTACCTAAATGTTTATCTGATACCTCTCATTTTCCTCCCAAATTATTATGACATATATATCTTAATTCATGTTGAAATTTTATGTTTCACCTTCATATGATTTAATAAAACTAATCCCAAAATTAAGAACATAGTACCTTGATTCTGATGTCCACCTTGTTTCATTGTAATTTTGTTAACGTAGATAGAAGGTCCATGCAATGAAAAAATGATTTACAGATTATTCAAAATCACATGCATCCATTTTCCAAATACACCTTGTAAAACATGGTTGGTACTGCTGTTCACATAAATATAGTGGTTGAAAAAAAAATCATAAATGACATATAATTTCAAACCATCTGATAAATCAATATTTTTATAAACAATTCAGACTGAGTTTGACTGTAAACATTCAATCAAAGCTCCTTTTAAAATACCATTACTTTGTTCTGAAAGACTGTATTTTAAAATCACGTACAAATAAGACATTCATCTGTCTACTTCTTTAGCATCCTTTTAAAAATCATAATATGCTTCATATTCTTTTGAAAAGGTAAAATATTTAAAATTTCTTGAAAATATTTACCTTTTTTAAATATTATATTATTAAAAAATATGATTACATTTAAAACAACCCATGGTCCATGATGGAATCAAGGTATAATGGAGTTGTATGATATCTCATACTTCATTTTTCAAAACAGTTGTATGTTAGAAAATGTTTGAAAATAAACTTAACATGAGTTTTCAATAATTATTTGGTGCATTTCGTTTAAAAGAGACAAGAACGTTTTTCGATATCATACTCCTTCCAATTATAACCAACATTCCAAAATCTAAAAAGGTTATAGAAAAAGTATTTTTAAAAAAATAATAGACAATGAAACATAATGTATATTTAACCTAAACCCTTAATCCCTAATGTTGTCTAATCATTTCCTCGGATACCAATTATATGGCCCTATCTATAAAAGTTACATAATCATGAGTATTGTTAACAATTCACATTGAGGATGATTTCAGCTTTAGAGTTTTAGAGAATCATTATATAATTGTTCCATCACATTTAAAATATTAAAAAGTATACAACTCTACATGCTATCCATTTTTATCATGATTTAAAATATTTTAAAATAAAAAATGAATTTTTTTCCGTGATAAAAATCGTCACCACATTCTACTTGAGTTCTTACTTTATCTTACACATCCTTATAAAAGGTTGAAAAAAATTTAAACACTTGTTATAAACATAAAAATCTCTGTATGGGATATAAAATAAGAAATAAAGGATTTAGTCAATGAATAATTGAAACTTTTGAAAACATTCTCCCAAAATCATATTTTTCACCCATAAAACATTAAATCATTAACATTGCACATGAAATGATAAGATTATTGAGAAACATCTTATAAATAATAAATAATAAAATAAAATATAGCATCCATAACATACTTATATTGTATATTTCACAACAACCTAGGGAGTAACCGACATGGTAACATTTGGAATACCAATCGAAGTATATTTCCTAAATCTCTAAAGTGAAACCCCACCTATTAACTAAATAAGATTACCCAATTCATTATATAGATATCATGGTCTCACTTATCATTGATTTATCATATAACCAATCATATACATAAGAAATTTCCTTGAACAATGACATAATCATAACACAGAAAATAAGTATAAAGGAAAAATAACATTTCTACATTGAAATCACATTTCATTTTTATAAAGTCATGCACTAATAAATGAAAAAAACGTTTTTTAAAATAAATTTTTAAGCATGTATTGTAAACAGAAAATAATTAATGTGAAATAAATTTGCAAAATTCCATTTTGAGATAATATGTTAAAAAATAAATTCAAAGCTATTTAAATAATCCATCCATTTTTAAAAGATGACTAAATCATTTAGGAAAATATTATTGAATCAAAGTGTCCCATACAAGTTTGTAACCATATGAAATGTTTTAGAATTTTAAAAAAATCATTTATATAAAAATAAATCCATAAAAACCATTTTGGAAACATGGATATGAAATAGAAGGATCTAGTATGTTAAATATTTAAAATATTTAAAACTATGTTTTAGTTAAAGAGCTCCTTACAAAAAACTTTTTTTTAATAAAATAGATTGATTATATGTTTCCAATATAAATACACATAAAACAATTAGATTTAAAATATTTTATATTCAAAATTAATTTCATGCATAAGAGTTGAACTACATAATTATGATGTAGATTTTTAACCCTAAAGAATGGAAAGTGAGTTAGAAACACCATTACCACTTATAATTTTCCTAACCGTATAAACAAAAATAATAATCACTGAAAGAAACAATTATCAAAATGAAGATATATATATTAATGGTATGACATATTAAAGGTAATTATATATTAACTACACCAAATTAATTGTGGTCAATAATGCATATATCTCACAGAGGTAAAAAGTGAGATAAGTAAATCCTTATAGTGTTTCTATCAATGATGTTAGAATCTAATAATATGTTGTTTATGTGTAAAATTTGATTATACAAACAATTAGAGGATTAAATACATCATAATACAATAAAAATTATTTGAAACCTAATCTGGGCATAATAAAATCAATGATGAGGACATATAACCCAATTAATATAAATTGAGTTAGAAAAAACCCTTACCCTTAGTTTGACTAGCCTTTTATGATACTTTTTTGTCCTAAATAATACAATTAGGTAAATATATACTTTATTAAGTACCTTTGAATGTTTATTATTAATTTTATATCATTATTTACCATTATATAAGAGTAACATAATTATTTAAATTCATTTCGGAAGCTTTGTCAATATTTGGTTCTTGAGTTCGAAATGAACTTAGAGTGATGTCTACAGTCGATGTGATCATAATTACATAATATATAGAATATAAAAAAATTTATAAATATATAATATATTCATTATATAATTATTTATATTTACCTTTTAATACAAACATAAATCATTGTTTCTGGATACAGAATGTCGTACGTACACATGTAAATTATTTTTTTCATGTCATATTGAATAGACAATCATGAAATGAAATGTATATAAATATATATACATATATAATATCATTATAGTTGATTTAATTTTTCATTTATTTCATATATTTTTACCAAAAAACTCATTAATATATTCCTTGTGATGTGTGAAAGAATCACATCATTTTGAAGAGGTCGTAGTCCACGCGTCCCCAAAAAAGTTATCACGTTACAACAATATTGAAAGCATGAAGGTATTTTTAATATATCATATCAAGAATATGAAAAATATTAAAATATAAATATTAAAATATTATTTTACTATAATAATGGTTTTAATACCATCCATGATGGTTGTAAAAGAAAAAAGAACAAAAACATTATTCATGTAGGTGTTTAACCAGTATAACATGGACAATAATTATATTTATTAGAATAATTGGATGTGATAAATGAAATCAATATTTAATATTACATTAGAAACATAAAACACATTATATAAATTATTAAAGATTAATAATTAATATATGGATGATGGAGGTGGGTTGAATTTAGAAAATTAAAAGAAATTATGAGAGGTACTTTGAGAAAATTACCTCTTGAATATCCCCTCATTAAAAGACCCTTAAGGACCTCCAATTTGGTATTTTGGTAAGTCCATAAGAAATTGGGAAAGGGGAGAGTGTGGAGGAATTCTTTAGGTAGAGATGTGAGAGGCTAAAAGGATTTTCGTTTCAAGAATGGGAGGTAGACATGTGGTATTCATACTTAAGGTTATGTGGGTTAAAATTATTAGTTTAAATTTTGATTTATATTAAAATCCAACCATATAGTGGTGGAATTAAATTTCATGATTTTCCCTTGTAATTAATGTTTTATATTATGTTTAGGGTCGATCAACTCCTCAAACAACCATTAAATGTTGCAATTTTTTGGTACGTCTTGCTTTTAACATTTAATTTTAACCATTGTCCAAATTAAACCCATACAAGAGTAAATAATATTTTAACTATAGTAAATTTATAATACATAAAAATTAAATTTACCATAAAACCTAATTTTTACCTTCTTATTCTAAATATATTATTCATTTTATATAATTCAATTATTAAAATTGGGAATATTAGATTTAAAATTAATTCAACGGATAAAACTTAAAAGCGGGTTTTTAATGTGAAACAATCAAAATATTAAAATGTATTTATATTTAATTTAATTTTCAATTTTATTATAATGAAGAAAATTGGATTAAATGATAAAACAATAAAATAAATAAACATTAAAAATTGTTAAAATTATAATATAAGAGTTTAAATAAATTAGATGATAAAACAATTCTAAATTGAAATGCATAATTCTTCACTACTCATTAAAATATGAATGTTTTCAGAAAAATATAAAAACTGTATCCAAATTGAATTTTAATGAACCACATTCAATTAAAAATATTATTGTTCAAATTTATGTTATAAATTTTTCAAAAACTAATTTTAAAATGGGTTCTCTATCAAAATGTGGTAAAAATTTAATTTCTCAAAAAATACTTCTCTTACGCATAATATTGATTTTGTTCTTATATCATGTCAAAAAAACATATTAAATGAATTTTTAACATAAATGTGAGTCTATTTTTTATTAATATAATCTAAAAATGGTGATATTATTATTTTATAAACACAATTATTCTTGATTTAAATAGGTTTTTATAAAAACACATCCTTTGTATTCAATTGGTTCTTATTTCCATTTATAATAAATTTGGTAACCAATGAATCATTATATAAACATGTGTAAACCATATTTTTATAATTTAATTATTACTATTCATTCCCTCTATTACAACAGGTAGTTTATAAGGGTAATATTTAAATAATAATATTTAGTTTTTTAAGCTTTATGTAGTGTATAATGTACACTATAAACATTTAATTTAATTTTTAAAACTAATTATGTTACAAGGCTTATGGTAGGAAATAAATTTTACCAACATTATATGAAAATGATGTGAAGGAAACTTATAATCTAAAAAATTATTTCTTAAGATTATATTACTTATTTTGAATACATTCTTTCTCGTTAATATTTGGATATCTTCATTATGGATTCCTATTGGATATTTTTGAGATCCCGACCATTATATAGAATGATATTGATTGAACATGAGGTAATAGATCAAAAAATATCTAATAAAAGCACATTCCTCATTTTTCTCCAATGCACTTATTGGTATTCTCTATTTTTCATGAAAGAGACACATTATTATTGATGTTATGGGTAAATAAATGGGTTCTGTCATGATCTAATTAGAATAAAATTAGATTAAATGTGAGGAAGTAATAATGGGAGTTTATATATATTATTTATTATGTGAACCTTAAATGAATTTATTGGTATGTGATTTCCCTTATATCCATCGATCAAGATATTTTTTAATCCTGGATTATTTGTATCGACTTCGTGGTTTAGGGTCTTATATTTTTAACTTATGGTTCTTATTTATATATATTTTTGGATATCATTCATTTTAAGGAAATTAAAAGTGATTGATGGTGCTGGTTTCATTTGAAATACATTGTTTTATGATTCATACTTCATTTCTCATTCTAAATTGGTTTCTAAAATTTTTTAATGAAATTATATATGATTCTTTAAATTTTAATGTTTTAGATTATTTTATTAATTTACTTTATAATTATTTATTATTAATGGAAATTTATGTAAAATCATGTAATGATGTGTTACAAGGGTTATTTTATTATTGATGTGGGATATTCCATTGAGATGATTTTATTTGTGAATGTAGAGACTCTATGATTGGGTTAAATCACATGGGAATCTAAGTTACATTTGTTGGGATATATTGGTAAAATCACCATTGGATGGGTTTTTGTTATCTAAAATGGATTTACAAAAAAATAATAAAAACTATGTTATAATATAGGGTTTACAAGTAAGGGTGTTTTCCAATCCCAAGTATGTTGTTCCATGTATGTATGCTTGAGTCATCATTTGTTCACTACGTTGTGAGGATCCAAAATAACGCAGACCTAATGTATTTCAGGACTCAGTTTTCTATTTTTATCCATTTTGGTATTATATTTCACTGATTTAGGATACCCTTAAGAGATACATGAACTGATCAGCTGTTGACCCATATGAAATTAATGATCCCAGTGGGATATTTACTACCATATAATCAATAAAAAATATACAAAATATACAAAGCAACCCAAAATATTTTGTATTGAATATATATTTAAATATGAAATATTCAAAATATAAATAACATATATTTCAATATATTCCATTAGAAAAAAGAGAGAAAACGATAACAATACGACTCATAAAAATCAAGAAAAAACTACACAGAACAAGTATAATAAAAAAGACCAATTAAAATAGGAAACAACTTCTCCATGTGATATGTGGAATGGGATCCACTATATAATACAAGCTAACAATTCCCATCTAACACAAACTTCACTGCCTCATAGTGTATCCATTCCTTTTCTATCATTAATTCATAATACATGTTGTACACATTCCTGAGAAAACGTATAGGGTGCGAAATAAGAAATATTAGTTGTATCACACCTCATTTTACTATATCAAATATCTATAGAAAAATCCCAATATCATAAATTTATAGAAAACAGAGTGTACTAACTAGTTAAATAGATTTCATTAAAATCATCCAAAACAATTTTACATTTTTCAACAGTTCTAAAACAAGCTAAAATAATATTTTCAAGGAATGTTTCATGTAACCAATTAATTTTATCAAAATATGTATATAAAATTCAAATAGATGATGAAAATGAAAAATATTAACCATTACATGGATGGTTAAAGTTTGTCTAACTAGGTGACTCATACCATTATAAAAAATGACTACATACCACATAAGTTATTAGGACCTGGGGACTGACTAAAAGGGGATAACCCTATGAGTGAATCCTTGATAATTTCATGGTCTGGTCCCTATGACACAAGCACAAGGGAATAGTGGAACACCCCATGAGTAAACATCTAACATAAAAAATAGACAAGTCCCTATACTAAACCAAAAACTTAGATACATGAGGCTTCCCATGTGTTTCATTTATAAAATCATTTTAAATTGGATTATCAAATTCCACAATATAGTCCCAAAGCCCCATTTTCCATCAAAAAGTTGGAATACAAATAAAACATTTATTAAAATTTATTTAAATAAAAATTATATTTCATAAAAAATGGGGAAAACCCCATTTATCAAAAGAAAAAATTTCACACACAAATAAAAAAACATCGTGATTATTTTGTAAAATAATTTATAAACCCATAGTAATTATAATTCATCCATCATAGGATCAGGATGAAACCACCAACCTCCATATCAAGTCTCACACCCCCCACTATGAGATTTAAATAACTAGGGAGAAGAGAAAAATCAAGAAAAATAAACTAAGGCCCTAAAAATTCTCATTTTACACAATATAACCAAAATACAAAGTATACTATGAAAGACTATCACATAAGAGATAATGATGGAATAGTAATTTAACTTTTTAATGATAATCAATCCTCAAAAAATAAACTCCATAGTAATTCAATAACTAGAAGATTATAACTACATAATAGATCATTGAATTTTAACCAATATGGTAATAACCAACTAAGTCATCGATAATAAGTGTTAAGGATAGAAATCAAGATATTATAGAATAAAACCAGATCTCGTAGTTTAGTCATATGTTTTGATAGTGGATGTTACTGTAAAATATACAATGATATTTGGGAAGGTGGAATGTTAAACCCTACTGGAAATCAATGATTAATATATTACATCACTGGGTTATAAACTAATTCTCCTAGGATTAATTTACCCCAAAAAAGGAAACCATGATGATTTAAAATCCTATAAAAATTAGTTAGTACATTAATTATATTCATTTCATGAATTATATTCATTTCGTGAAACTATTACAAGTCTTATTCCAATAAGTTGATTCTCTTAATTAACTAAACATTCACAGTGTGTATTTATTCTTCTATATGTGACCATCACATCATTCTATATAAAAACCATAAAACTCTAGATATTATACCAAAATAAATATGAATTCTCTAAAAAAAATTAAATTAGAATTGGGCATTAATATAAAGATACGATATTTGAACCATTAGACATTACATACCTAAAAATTCACACTAATGAAGGGTTTTATAGATTGAGGATTGGTTGATGGTCCCTCACTAAACATTCTCGCTACAATGTATTTTTAGAATGTCATTTGGTTTGGTACAACACATTAAATAATAAAATATAATTTCTAAATGAAACTATCAATAGACAATCAATAGTGTCACCAAGTTTTCATAAAATTTAAATATCTAGCTCAAATTCAATATCTTTTAATCATAGAATATGAGATGGATAATGTTGAGATTTAATGTGATAATATATCTGTTAAACATCATGGTTTTATATAAAGATATTTGAATGTTTCAACTAATAAGGAACCTTTCCATGAATCTTGGTAAAATAAAATGATTTAGTATATTTTTCAACTAACTTTCCATATTTTCCATGTCGACAATAACCCAACTGTGGATAAATACTTCAAAAACATCGTAGCCAATGGAAAATTAAAATACACAAAAGCACCAATCCCCTTTTGATTTATGTCGACTATGATCTGGAACCGAGTGTTTATGTGAATCTTGTATCCTCACTAATTTCTCCTAAATGAGACTTGGTCCTTCTAGAGAGTCCTCACCCACCATTATCCAACAAAGTGGTGACATACATGGGAGATATACGAATCTACATAGTTTGTCATTCTAATTAAGGAATACTGAATATTTATGTTTGAAATAATCTAGTGCCATATGGTTGTCCCATTATCAACCAATATCCATGACATAGGAAGACATTATAACCTCTAGGATCTAAATAGTACACTATATATTACGATTTTTCTTTGGATGATAACTTATTCTCATCCCACCCTAAGTCCCCATCAATGTATAAATAATCTTATATAATTTGAAAGTAAACAAGCTATCATGTTACAATTCAATGGAAGAGTTTAATACATGAAACCTCATGATCTTGTTCTTATATAACATACCAAACACATTAATTTTGGGTATTAACAATATCAGAATAAGATGTTCCAATTTGAAAAACTGATCAACAATAACCCATATTTATTTATTTCCTTACAGAGTATGAGGTTATAAAAAAATTAAGTATATGGAAACCTCATCCCATTTCTAAAATTAAATTGGAATATTATATACAAAACATTATGGATTCAGGTGATCTGCCATTGTTTTACGGTAGGGTTAATTCTAGAGTTACTAATTATGAATTTCGTACTCTAGACATAGCCCCTAGAAACATTATCTCATGACATAATTAATTTTAATAGCTCCAAGGAGAATTTATCATGATGAAATATGAGAATAAAACAATAATAAATTCCCCAGAGATGATGGGAGAACCGACTAACCTCTAAGGTGGGGAATATAATCAAAAGGTATAGAATAACAATATATAGTCTTGCAAATAAATAAGGAATCTGTAATTCCATTGAACATGTCTTCTCATCTAAAGCTCTATCGAATAGAATAGATTAGGGATACTTATATTGAAATAATCTTAAAATCTATACATTAATAATTATCCTTGGTTTCTATATTCCATTCAAAAAAACACATTATGTTCCACTCATAATTTGACTCCAAAATAGCTTGTGTTGTAACATTACGACAAAAACTGTCAATGAATAAATTCCCCATTCCCCATTGTTTAGGATATTTCCATCTAAAATATCTATTTTTAGTCTTCTAGTAGAATAATTATGAGATTAGTTACCTTTTGAGAACATATAATGATTAATCCCTTAATATCTTGAACCGCTCCCAAAAAATTATGTACCAGTTGCACCTATGTGAATATATAACCGTGGAATTCTTTAAATTATTAGTGGGATAATATTATCAAGTGTTAGAAATATATGGGAACCATACACTATAAAATTGATCATAATGTATAATCACTTATCCTAGACTAGCACCAGAAGCAACAAATAATTCCTCGTACCCCTTATAGAGATCATCAAATATCATAATAGGGTCTCCTGTTAGAAGAAAATTTAACACATTAAAAGAAGTATGATAATTAACATTAAATGTTTTTTAAACCCGTTCATCGTAAGGTAGGTCATTAGTAACTCAAGCATCATTTTATCCTTAATGAACCATAGATAATATCTTGCTAAAGTGCGTAACTTTCAGAACATGAAAATGTTTTGTGGATATTCCATGACAAGACTACATTTATATTATTAGGATGGATTGAATGTCCAAAATTTAAAAAATATTACCCAAGAAAATCAATTATTGAATCACAAATTTTCATTTTAAAGGTTTATCATAATGTATATAAATCATTGGGATCTACAAACCCAACTCTATATGGTCTTTTTTCTCACTATCAAATATCGAATGAACCATGATATCGTACAAAAACACCCATATAATAGTGTGAATATAAAGATGGAATATATGGTTAATGAAAGGAACAATGGTTATAGGACAATTATCCAGACCAAAATTAACAATAGGATACTCATAGTAGTTATACCTACTCTTAAAAAATCCATTTGAGTCTTAGATTCCCAAACATAGAGATGATGATAACCCAACAAAATAGTTATTTTCAAAAAACACATAGCTCCCTTTAACGGAACAAAAGAGTCATCTAAATTTGAAAATGAGTAATTATTCATAACATTTAACAAGCTCAACTTCTTAAGTTCCATGAATAATATAATTCAACTATTATCATTTATATAAAATATCACCGGTAATTGCTTGAAAAAAATTATGGGAAAAAAGTATTTCACATCTAGATCATCCAACTGGATCTCGAAATCCATCATCTCTATAGTTTATATGCAATAAACATTTATTTATATTGTATGAGTACTTTAACCTAGATAAATCATAACATCCTAACCACTATTTCCAAGAATACTATATTATTCATATGAAATAAAATCGGGAATGTCTCCAACAACTATGAGATGATTGTATGAAGAGGGAACATCATCGACATCAGATATGACAGTAGAAAATGGAATCCTAATCTCTATATGGTAGGGTCCTCCACCACTAAGACTTTGATTCTAATATTCCTTAGACACTTGAGATCATCCATTGACAACTGATAATGGTACATGTTGATGATAACAGTCAATATCAATATTATTTCCATATAGTAAATACATCTTGATGTTTTCTTCTAATAAATCTAGATCGAGAATAATATAATCCCAAGATGAATCATTGTTATGTGTCAAAAAGGAACATGAACCCAATAAAACCCCTTCTATATTCCCTTCATAATAGGTGTCTCTATATTTATAAAAAAATATATGAGATCTATAATATTTTTTATCACATAAAAATAATGTGTAGATATAATTGATTCCAATAAAATTTTCTCAAATAGATCAGTTTCTATATAATAAACAATAAAAGTTGTATGTTTCGGTGTTTCTAGCTGGCATTTAGCAAAACTAGAAAACTATTTACTACATCAAATTGCATCATTCTTGAGGAAAGTGGAATTATCCCTATATACATTATTGATTACTATTTATCATCAGTAACCTTTAGAGACAATAATCCCAAATCATAATGGGTAATTGATATATCTTTCATGATCATCAATATATATTATTAGTGACCAAAAATAGGTAAAATATCCATTGGTTTGGGATATTAATGATTATTTTTCCCTACCCTACCACATTTTTATAAATTCATAATAAAACTACTAGTCATAGAAGATACTGTGGAGGTGGTGTGATGCTAATAACTGCCACTGGCACCCTTGTGAAGATTGTTCCCCTTCAAATATTTCCCCAGTGTGCCACTAAAAATATTGATGCATTATAAATATGTAATATAGAATATATTCATGCCCACAATATACATATTCTCCATCATATCTCTATCTTCCATGTAAACATAGGTGGAATCATTCCGAATATATTTTTGTGAAATTAAAACCAATGGTAAACCATATATATCTTTATAAGATTTCAACGAATCATTAATCACTACATATTTATAAAAAAGAACCACAACCAAAAAATGATTAGTTTAATATGATACTAGGAAATCTTCCTGATGTAAAGAGACAAATATTTGAAACATTATAGTCATCAAAGGCTCTGTGTGGAAAATATTAATGAATAGCGTCTTGATACACTAAAAATAAAACCCCATGTGTTTTTTCCTTATACCATCTAATCCCACCACCTCTTGATGGGAGCCTTGAGTATAAATATTTTACGCTTCACCATGATATCCTCAAATAATTATACGAAGTAATAGATCAGGTCAATATTATCCATATATTCATCCTTATATTGAGGTTCACTTATACCTTCAAATTGAATGAATTTCTCATACATTAACTTTCTATATTTTTGTATGTATTATACATCTCATGGATTCCGCCCAACAACTGGGTTCCAAAATAATGGTACATTTTGGTCCTCAGTATGAACTTCCAGAATGATAACCTATATAATATTGTGATCTAGAGGGGTAATCCCTTGAGAAGTAACTATTGATGCACCCTCCTATAGACACTAAGTAAGTATCCATTGAGGAATGTTTATACACCATAAATAATATAAAATGATCAAAAAATATGATAATATCAGTTTGAAATAGATGTTTCTATGATAAATCAGAGTCTGAGTCCAAAATTCAACATCCTAGACACATATCCTAACATCCCATGGTAACTTGATTCACATCCCTAAAAGAGATGTCTAGGAACTAAATACAGCCTACCTCTCTGGTTTTAATACTCTTATATCAGGTATACAAGATCTCCTAAGACAAGTAGTATTGAGGATAAACTTACCACTTTTATATTATTATAACAAACCATCCTAGAGTACCCTATGTATATATAACTAAATTAGTCCCCTAAAAACATGGTAGGTATTATTGATCACTATCATATAGAGACAAGAACCAGGGAAATGAATAGTAACTAAAGTGAATGATTTTTACCAACCAAAAATATGATAAAAGGAATACATATATACACATTGGAAATAAATAGTACAAGGAAAACTATATCAATATGCTTCATGAGTAATGATAAATGATAGTAGTAATAAAACTCATAAAAAGTAAATAAAATTACAATGAAAAATTATGAAAACCAAAAAAGCCCACTTGAATTGGATTCAACTACATAATTTGATATATGAAAAATGTACCACCAACACACCACTAACTGCCAATACCAATGTTACATGAATCTTACCACCACATAGTGGTACCATTTATTATCCATCATCAAATAAAATTAGATTTCATACACAATCCCAATGTAATGTGTTAGGTGTGACATAAATATTATTAGTTTGATCTGACACAGGTCTTCAACATCAAGCCATAGTAAAACAATCCCATAACGCTCGATTTATAGAAAAAATATCCTAATTAGTTTTCCAATATTTTTTTATCAAAATATTTGTAAAAGACCCCCTTTTTTAATTGTTCTAAAATAAACCTAGTAAAATATTTTCAAAGAATATTTCATGTAACCATATAAAATTTACAAATCTTTTATATCAAATACTAACAGTACAAAGTCAAAGCATAGTGGTAAACATTCCATGTTACACGAAGGTCAGGCGATCCGGGTCACTCATAATATACTAGTAATCCAAATAGTGTGAAATCAATTCATTTGTACTTAGATCCTATGAAATATAAGAAAACGTCATTAATGAACCCCATATAATATAAAGGTTAATACCCTTGAGAAAAGACATAAGAAACTAAGGAACATTATAGAACCAAAAGACGTGGAAAAATACTCAACGCTTTAACTAGAAGCCTAAGGATTCGCTTGGGGGTACATTTATCAAATCATTTTAGATGTTTTTATAAGATTTCAAACATGATTTTTGTTTAAAAATATAATTTCCATAAATCATATTCTTTGAAAAATTATTCCATAAATTTATTTCACAACGCCTTGAAATGTACCATTTTATTCAAATTGATACGAAAACATTATTGTTTCAAAAACCCCATTTATAAAAAAAACAATAAATAAATCACGGTAATTGATTTCAAAAATTATTATAAAGTAAAAATAATTAGGGTTCATCATTATTTTTATTGAGATAAAAACACCTACCTCAATGTTTTGTCACACGCCACCAACAACAGGATCTACAGACCAATAGTGAAAAGAAATCTCGAGATCAACGAACAAAGGCCCTTAAAAATATCACACACCACACCACTACCAATAACATAATTGTAATAAAGAATATAATATCCCAAAATACCTTGAAGATATATAGGATGTATTAATGGATGATTAGATATACTAGAAATGCATCCCAAATAGTGCTGCCAAAACCTGAAGAAGAGGCCAAATCATGAAGAGAATTGAATTCGTAGTGGGAGATGAGTGACCAAACTACCATGAGATTAATATTTCCAATAATATTAATTTTGGGGGTACATATCTAACTAATAGGACTTGGAACAATTTTGGGGTTCAAAAGAACTTGATATTATCTAATTGAGGTTGACAGTTGGGTGTGTGGTGCATAAAAATAAACCAAATATAGCTAATTCACATCCCGAATCATGGGTCCACAGAATGAATCTCAAGAGTTTCATATATGATGAAAAAATATTCCATGGATTCAAAATAACGATAAATAAATGCAAGAAATTAAATATATTATTGTTATAAATTATATTCACATCATGAAACTGTTTCATGGATTATTCCTAGAAACTGGTTCACATCATCAATCAATCATTCACATTAGGAAATATTTGTGCTATCATAATCAAGTATATATTGATGCATTGAACATATATAATTCATAAAATTACCTACAAATAAAATGTCTAATATCTTAATAATTAATAATAGAGAATA
This sequence comes from Viscum album, assembly GCA_963277665.1. Taxonomy (NCBI): domain Eukaryota; kingdom Viridiplantae; phylum Streptophyta; class Magnoliopsida; order Santalales; family Viscaceae; genus Viscum; species Viscum album. Next base: position 1,775,848,770 of record OY728165.1, on the reverse strand, counting down.
CATTTTACAAAAATTTTTCAAATAAGTTTATTTTTTCATGCTTCGAAAAATATGTTTCTTGGTCATTTTATATAAAATAAGGTAAATCAAAAAATTAATATTCGTATTTTTAAACAATTAGTAATCATGTAACACCCAAACCTTCTACAGTATGCTTCTCTTTGAATAATTCGATACCATGTGTTGTACGCAACATCGAGTTCTATCATACCACAACCAATCAAACTAGCCGTTATGAATAGTAATACCTACTTTTTGAAATTTTATAAATTTTAACTCTCAAAATGGAATTCAATTGAGGATTCTAGATAAAGAATTTAGCTTAGGGTGAAATTTTGGAACTTTTCGGATAGCATTTATATTTTGATGAATAGTGAAAATTACTAAATTTTAATTAAAAACAACTTTTTTAATCGAAATAATTTATATTGATAAATTATGAATTTCAGTGGTTTTAAAGTATATTTAGAATATATTTATACCATTTAATACAATTTTGGTCATTGTACATAATTTTACAATTAAACTGGACATAAACAAGTGTCAATCTTTTGATAGTTATTATCTCTTAAAAACACGCTTTTTGTTTTAACAACGGGAATTAATTTTAAATTAATTTCTTCTACTTCTGTGTATTGAATTTGAAAAAATGGATTCCATATTTGTAATCAGGATGTTCAAATTGTGTAAATAGGTAACTATTATTTTTTCGACATTTTGAATAATTACTTCGGTAAATATTTTATTTACCATGGTTAAAGGGTAAATCCGATAAATAAGGGTTAAAAAATAATATTATATTATTAAAAACATACCCTAAAACGAGTCCTAACCTTATTGGTTGATACATGTCCGACCATGGTCATCTTGGGGTCGATTTGTGGACCCCATGGAGCCACTTGTAAGTGATAATGACACTTTATATTAATTAAGTTAAAATAAATACAAAAATGACATAAGCATATATCTTTTAGAAAAACAATTTTTACATGAGGTTATATATGTTGGATATTAAACTATAAATATTCATTAGAAAGATAAAAATATTTAGTACGTAATTATATTTTATTTATAATTTTTATAGATTAAATAATTTAATTTATTTATGACACAATGATGATGCAGTAATTAACATAATATTGAAAAATGAAAATAATTGATATTTTAAATACCCAAATAAATATAATTTGACACATTTTATGACTTAATATAAATTTTTAGGTTAATATGACATGTTAGGATTGATTTAATTTACTTTTTTAGAAGTTTTAATTCTGTTATGATTTTCACAAAAATCAATTATTGAATAGTGTCAAAATTCACATAAAAGAGTTTTTAAAACAAATATTATATTATTAATTGATATTAAATTCCTAACAATCTACTGTTCGGAAAAAAGACTTATATAATGATAATTGTATCATCAATGGAACAATTTGGTGTCTATTGGATGTACATAGTATGTTTATTAACCATATAATATAAAAATACAATGAGACATTGTAAAAGTGAAACTAATTATCTAAGAGTTAATACATAAAGATTAGGTTAATATAATAAACCAAATCTGTCTAAATTATTTTAGTTGAGTGATTTTCGACCCATCCCCACTTTAAAATTTTAATAATCCACTTTCGAGCCATTATAAGTGAAATATGAATTTATTATAAAATAATATTTCTATCTTTTCCAATGGTGCCCCTCACCCCTATTATAAAAGGGAACTCCCCCTTTTCATTAATTAACACCATCAAAGCCTTTTGGTACAGCCAAAACCTACCCAAATACTCTCTGAACTTCCCTCACTACAACCTAGAGGCATTATTCTAATCAGAAAGCCAACTTATGGAGCCCTTTTGATCAAATCAAAAGGAAGAACCCGAAGAAGAGGTAATGTTTTCACCACCCTTTTTCAAATTCATTTCTTCTTAAAATTCTTCTTTCTTTGTTATTATCATTCTAAAATAATGAATCCATTATCTCCTATATACTTCAATATTATTATAAATATGGTACAAACCTATTCTGTATTCTATCCATCCTTTGAATGACATGTCACCATACGTGTGTATGTATGGCTTACCGACTCCACGTCGTGGTGAAATTATTATTCAATATATTATTATTTGGATGGGTATATTAATGATGTGTAATACATGTAAATAATAAATATTACATGATAATGATTCTGTATATAATATATACCATCCAATTAAATATTATTTTAATAACAAAAGAATAATATTGTCACTCGTGCGTACGTACGGACTACCGTCTCCACGAATGCAATGAGATTCATTCTCCATCGTATCCATTCAAGTATAACTATAATTTGATGATTAATAATAGTATTTAAGGACTTTATATCATTCTGGATATGAATAAGATATAACCTATCCATAACAAACATGGCTTATGTAACAAAACATATAAAAGAAAACGAGTAAGTCAACACCTGAAATGACGATAATTCTAAGATATTATTAACAAATCAATGTTAAAATATCATATATGATATCATAATAATGTATATTATTCTTGAATAATTTAATAAAAATTATTTCACCATTATATAGGAGGTTAACCTACCCTCAACTAAGGAAAAGTACAAGGTAAGGGTTTATTTCGCAATCTCTTCATTATATAAGTTTGTTTATACGTAATAATCAACAGGGACTTCTTTATCATCCACATCCATGTTTCTTAAAAATGTATTTCAAAACATTTTTAATATTTACTAGAATATTGGTTAAATTCATTTATACCATTTTTTGACTTTTTATAAGAGGTTTATAAAGTAATCATTTCGTTGTTTTCCAAACAAGGTGCTTTTTAACATTTTCGACAGAATTATGGTAAGAATGTTTTTTTTAACTTATACAGTGGGTGCGGCTATTTTCTGCCATTATAAAATCGTGAAAGCTTCCCTTAAAAGCTTATAAGAATATTTTCAAAGGAAATGTTTTATTTAATATGACTCTTAATTTATTTCAAAATAAAAAGATATATTTCTCTAAAAAAGAGTTTTGATTTCATCTATATCAACATCCTTTGATGGATTTTAAGCTTATTTGAAGCTAACTTATTATGAAACAAAACTTCCATATTGTATTGAAGGTTTTGTGATATGTTTGACTATGGATATGTTATCTTCATGGTTTATTGTGAAATTATTGACATTTCGTATTCTAGTTTTAATACGAATGTTTATGTTATTTTAAACCTTTTCATATGGGAATTCATTGGACTTAATATGTGACGGGTGGAGCCCGCTATAGCTCCTCGATGCATCAGTAGGTCTCATGGGACAAACTAGTGTCTTGGCACAAGTCCTTGACAAAATCTTATTTTTATTCTTAGCACGAGGCCTTGGCTATGTGGCTTTGATAGTCTGGCATTATGCATTACATCATTATGAAAGTGGTTATTGATATTGCATGTGATTATTTGATTAGTAGAATATCCATGTTAATAGGTAAATTACATTATTTCATTTCATTTTTTCCATACTATGTTAAATTTCAAGTTTAAAAAGGCTTTTGTTTTTGTTATACATTTCCTTAAATGTTTATTCTTATTTATGAAATTTTCTGCTATATAGTTATCCTTACTGGGCATTTGATCTCACCCCTTTTCTATGTTTTATTTTTCCCAGGATGTGAAGAATTAAATTATGAATGACCTGCAGGGATAGTATGAGAGGATAAGAGTGTGGAATATGGAGACTATATTGTTATAGTTTTCTTTTTTATGATGTAATGTAAAACTTTATGAATATATCTAGTGTTTCCAAGGCTACTAAACTAATCAGCCTTTCGAGATTTGATATTTCTTGTGATCATGCCAATGTTATGTAATAATGCACCAACTCTGGGTAACTAGGGTCGGGGCGTTACATTTGGTATCAGAGGATGTGTACTACAAACCTTGGAAGCTAGATTTAGAAAAACTCTGATTAGAGAACATAGACTTAATATGGACTTTGAGGATTAGTATAGAAAAACATCCAAGAATTTTGGTATTGTAGAGATTTTGTGAGTTTTCCAAGCAATACATCCCTGTCTGGATACGAGCAGGTAGAGGCGGCTCTGGCACAGATGTACCTAAGTGTAAAACCCGAAAACACCGCTTTAGGCTAGACTCAAACGATAACTGGTGCACGACGACGGGCCATGTTGCACTCTTGGTTACAACACTCCCAGGGGATATGCTTAGGATAACCTTCATTTTCATTACAATTCATTATGAATGGTTTATGAGTATATACTTACTCAAAGAAAACATGTTTATGATTATGGATTATATCCATAAATAGTTCAATTTATGTTAAGTGTTTTTTATGTATGGAATTATATATCTTGATTCATAAACTGATCTAGTTTATGCCATTTTTTAGAAATTGTGCCTAGTTGAAGAAATGTAAACCGTATCAATTCACACACTCCATATAGGGATTTCCCTCCTTCTCTAGATAATTATAGTGGAGTCGGTGATGCAACTGGTGCCGATCAGCTAATCACCATACTAGGACAACTCACTCAGGTTATGAATAATAACATTACCCTTATGGAGCACCCTGATCCGCAGCGTGGAGGATCAATGTTAGATCGCTTCATGAGGCAACAACCACAAATGTTTAATGGGAGTAAAAATACCTTAGTAGCTGATCAATGGATAAATTCCCTAGTGAAAATATTTCAGGCTTTGGGGAGTAGTGAAAGGGAAAAAGTTATCATTGCAGTTTACCGCCTCACTGGAAATGCTAATCAATGGTGGTCATTGATTAAAAACACTAAAAAAAGATGATAAAGTATCAAATATTGAATGGAGGGAGTTCAAAGATCTATTTTTAGAAAAATACATTCATCACGACCATCGAGCAGATATGGAAAGACAATTTCTAAGTCTGAGACAAAAGGAGGATTTGAATGTCGCAAAGTACGAGGCTAACATCACAAGGATAGCAAGGTATGCCTGAGATTATATACGTAACCCAAGAAGTAATATTGATCATTTCTTTCATCGGTTAAAACCATTTATCCGTTGAGAATTAGTCTCTCAATCCTTCTCATTGTACGAAGACATTGTTTCATCTGCTATCAAGACAGAGAAAAAATTCTCTATGTTATATGACATTAAAGAAAAGAAAGAGAAGAAGAGATCTGCTGATCAATCTGGGAATGGAAATAAAGGGAAAAGGATGAAAGTTGAATATCCATCCTGTAGTAAATGTGGGAAGAAACACCCCAGTACTTTCTTAAAATTAATGGGAGTCTGTTACAAGTGTGGTGAAAAAGGCCACCAAGCTTGTGATTGCAAGGGGAAGAAGGATGCTACCGATTTACAATGCTACAATTGTAGGGAGATGGGACATTATGAAAATGAATGTCTTAAGCATCATGGGAACTTACCTCAGAAATGTTCAGGGGATCAAGGCCAAGCTTATGCTATCACTACTGCTGAGGTAGAAGCTTTGAAAGACGTGGTGGAAGGTAATTTAATGGTTTCCTCAAGTTGAGAAAATGCATTATTTGGTTCTGGATCATTGCATTGTTTCATATCATCCCAGTTTGTTAAGAAAATTAGATATTTCCAATTTGATTTAACAAGGGAGTTGTCAGTTAAAACTCTTAAGGGAAGTATCATTGCAACAATGTTTTTTGAATCAGTCCCCATTAGAGCACATAAATGTTCTTTATTTTCGGATCTCATCGTCATACCTATGATTGAGTTTGACATAATCCTCAGTATGGATTGGCTTTCATAATATGATGTGATGATTTATTGTAAGAAGAAGGAGGTTACGATTTTTGATGATGATGATAAGGAAAACCTTATGTGTAGAGCAGAATCATCACCACTTAATTATTATCTAGGTCCACCCCCAGTAGCTCAACTAAATTCAATTATTGGGGAGGAAGATAATCCAATGACTGTGGGTGAGGAAAGGAATGTTCAAATATAGTATGTAACTATTGGTAAAGAATATATGTAGATGTATTTCTAGAATATTTACCTGGACATCCACTAGAATGAGAAGTTGAGTTTTCTATTGATTTAATTCCTGGATCAAGGCCTATATCGAAGACCCCTTATAGAATGGCCACTGTGGAATTAGTCAAACTAAAGAAACAACTAGAGGAATTGAGTAATAAGGGATTTATTCGCCCTAGTGTTTATCCATGGGGATATTCTGTTCTTTTTTTAAAAGAAAGATGGATCTATGAGGTTATGTATCGACTACAGGGAGATCAATGCTATAACAATAAAGAACAAGTATCCCCTACCTCGCATTGATGATTTATTTGACCAACTGCATGGAGCTCAGTACTTTTCAAAGATTGAACTTTGATATGGATACCATCAGTTGTGTTTGAAGAAGGAAGACATTCCGAAGACCGCATTTCGAACCAGGTACGGGCATTATGAGTTTACAGTAATGCCTTTTGGATTTACTAATGCACCCTCTGTATTCATGGATCTAATGAATAGAGTTTTCAAGGAATATCTCGATGAATTTTTGGTGGTATTTATTAATGATATCTTGGTATACTCCAAAAGATATTAAGATCATGAAAATCACTTGTGCATTATCCTGAAGACTCTGAGAAGACATGAATTATATGGGATTTTTAGCAAGTGTGAATTCTGGCTTCAGGAGATTGCTTTTCTTGGCCATATTTTCTCTAAAGATGGAATCATTGTTGATCCTTCTTAGACCAACGCAATCCAAGAATGGCCAGCACCTACGAGTATAACTGAGGTACGTAGTTTTATTTGTTTAGTAGGTTATTATCGACGTTTTGTCCAGAATTTTCCCCGATTGGCTAACCCATTAACGAAGATCACACGTAAAGGGGTTAAATTTGTTTGGACAAAAGAGTGTGAAGAATGTTTCAAAGAACTGAATAGAAGATTAGTCAATGCTCCTATATTGAATCTACCATCGGGTAATGATGGATTTGTTATTTATAGTCATGCATCGAAGAAAGGACTTGGTTGTGTCCTTATGCAGAATGGTAGGTTAATTGCCTATGCATCACGATAGTTGAAAAATCATGAACAAAACTATCCTACTCATGATCTCGAGTTAGCAGTTTTGATATTTTCTTTGAAGATATGGAGGCACTACTTCTATGGTGAAAAATGTGAGATTTATATTGATCACAAGAGTTTGAAGTATATTTTCTCACAAAAATAACTCAACATGAGGCAATGGAGATGGCTTGAATTACTCAAGTATTATGATTTTATGGTACACTACCACCCTGGGAAAGAAAACAAGGTGGAAGATGTTTTGATCAAAAAATATCATGGAGTTTTGAACAATATGAGAATTGAAAGGGATCCAATTTTCATGGATCTAGTGAAGATGGACATGGGAATAACCAGGGAAGTTGAAACATCAATGCTTTTTCAAATGGTTTCCAAACCATCTTTACTAGAAAGTATTAAGAGTTCTCAGACCGATGATGAATAATTTCAAAAGAAGATTAAATATTTGAATGATGGGAGATTGAGAGACTTTGTGTGTGAAGAAAGAATTTTGAAATTCGGTAAGAGACTTTGTGTTCCCGATATACCTGATCTAAAAAGGGAATTGTTGTATGATGCTCATAGTTCCAATTTCTCTATACACCCTGGGAGCACCAAAATGTATAGTGATTTGAAGTAACATTTTTTTTGGGACAGCATGAAGAGGGAGATTGCTGATTTTGTGTCAAGATTTATGGTTTTTCAACAAGTGAAAGCTAAAAGGAAACATCCTGGAAAAGTCATGCAACCTCTTCCTATACTGGAGTTGAAATGGGACAATATTACGATGGACTTTGTCATGGGGCTACCAAAGACTCCTAGAAGGAATGATTCAATATGGGTCATTGTTGATCGTCTTACCAAGTCAGCACATTTTCTTGCTATAAGGGAAGATTTACAACTTGAACGACTAGCAAGACTATATATTAATGATGTTGTGAGACTTCATGGAGTACCCCTATCGATTTTTTCTGATCGTGATCCTCATTTTACTTCAAGATTCTAGAAAATTCTTCAGAAATCCTTGGATACTGAACTTCATATGAGCACTGCCTACCACCCTCAAACAGATGGACAATCAGAATGAACTATTCAAACCTTAGAGGACATGTTGAGATCCTACTCACTTGAATTTCAGGGTATGTGGGATCAATATTTACCTCTGGTAGAATTTTCTTTTACAATAGCTTCCATTCGAGTATTCAGATGGCACCATATGAAGCGTTATACGGAAAGAGATTTCGCACACCAACCCGTTAGGATGACGTTAGTGAAAGAAAACTTGTAGGCCTAAAACTGGTGGAGGAAATGATGGAAAATGTTAAGGTAATCCAAAACCATATCAAAGCAGCTCAAAGTATGAAGAAGAGCTATGCCGATAATCGAAGGAAGGATTTGGAATTTCAAGTCGGTGACCATGTTTCCCTAAAGGTATTTCCGTGGAATGGAGTCATACGTTTTGGTAAGAAAGGTAAATTCAGTCCCAGGTACATCGGACCTTTCGAAATTCTAGAACGAATTGGGGCTGTAGCTTACCGATTGGTAATGCCGCCAAGTCTCTCCAAAGTTGACGTTGTGTTCCACGTATCTCTGTTGAGGAAATACATGCCTGACCCAACGCATGTACTCACCTATGAGAAATTAGAACTGGAACCTGATCTATCCTATTACGAAGAGCCCGTCAAGATTCTTGATACGAGAGAACAAGTACTGAGAAACCGGATGACTCGTCTGGTAAAAGTCTTGTGGAGAAACCATAATATGGAAGATGCAACGTGGGAACCTGAGGAACTTATGATGAAGAACCACCCGAGTCTTTTCATGCGGTAGTATTCTAGAAATTTTGAAGATGAAATTATTTTAAGGAGGGGAGAATTTAACACCCCATGCTTCTACGGTACTCTTCTCTTTGAATAATGCGATAGAGTGTGTTGTATGCAACATCGAGTTCTAACACACCACAACTAATCAAACTAGCCGTTATGGATAGTAATACCTACTTTTTGAAATTTTATAAATTTTATCTCTCAAAATGGAATTAATTTTTGGATTTGGAATATCGAATTTAGCCTAGGGTGAAATTTTTGAACTTTTAGGATAACATTTATATTTTGATGAATAGTGCAAATTACTAAATTTTAATTAAAAACATCTTTTTAATTGAAATAATTTACATTGATAAATTAAGAATTTTAGTGGTTTAAAAGTATATTTAGAATATATTTTTACCATTTAATACAATGTTGGTCATTGTACATAATTTTACAATTAAACCGGACATAAACAAGTGTCAATCTTTTGATAGTTATTATCTTTTAAAAACACGCTTTTTGTTTTAACAACAGGAATTAATTATATATTAATTTCTTCCACTTATGTGTTTTGAATTTGGAAAAATGGATCCCATATTTGGAATCAGGATGTTAAAATTGTGTAAATAGGTAACTTTTATTTTTAGACATTTTGAATAATTACTTCGGTAAATATTTTATTTACCATGGTTAAAGGGTAAATTTGGTAAATAAGGGTTAAAAAATAATATTATAATAATAATAAATTACCCTAAAACGACTTTTAACCTTATTGGTTGATATATTTCCGACCATGGGCATCTTTGGGTTGAGTTTTGGACATCATGGAGCCACTTGTAAGTGATAATGACACTTTATATTAATTAAGTTAAAATAAATACAAAAATGACATAAGGATATATCTTTTAGAAAAAAAAATTTTACATAGGGTTATATATGTTGTATTTTCGACTATAAATATTAATTAGAAATATAAAAAGATTTCATACATAATTATATTTTATTTTTAATTTTTAGACATTAATTAATTTAATTTATTTATAACACAATGATGATGAAGTAATTACCATAATAGTGAAAAATTAAACTAATTGATATTATAAATACACAAATAAATATAATATGAGACTTTTTATGAATTAAACTAATTTTCTAGGTTAATATGACATGTTATTATTGATTTAATTAACTTTTTTAGAATTAATAAATCTGTTATTATTTTCACTAAAATTAATTATTGAATAGTGTCAAAATTGACAAAAAAGAGTTTTTAAAACGAATTTTATATTATTAACTGATATTAAATTCTTAAAAATATAAGGTGCGATCAAGAGACTTATATCATGATAATGGTATCATTAATGAACCACATGGGGGTCTCTTGGATTTATATTGTAATTTTATTAACCATATAATATACAAATACAAAGAGACATTGTAAAAGTGAAACTAATTAACTATGAGTTAATACTTAAAGATAAGGTTAATATAATAACTCAAACCAGTATAAATTCTATTGGTTGAGAGGTTTTCGACCCATACCAACCTTAACCTCAAAATAATCCACTTTTGAGCCATTATAAACCGAATATGAATTTATTATAAAATAATATTTCTAGCTTTTCCAAAGGCGCCCCTCACCTGTATTATAAAAGGCAACTCCACCTTCTCATTAATTCACACTTTCAAAGCCTTTTGGATTGGAGAAACCCTGCACAAATACTCTCTGAAATTCCCTCACTACAAAATAAAGGCATTATTTTCATTATAAATCCAACCTAAGGAGCCCTTTTGATCAAATGAAAAGGAAGAACCCGAAGAAGAGGTAATGTTTTCACCACCCTTTTTCAAATTCATTTCTTCTTCAACTTATTCTTTATTTGTTATTATCATTCTAAAATAATGAATCCAGAATCTACTATATACTGTAATATTATTATAAATATGGTACAACCATATTCTGTATTCTATCCATCCTTTGAATGACATTTCATCATACGTGCGTACGTACGACTTACCATCTCTACGTCGTGGTGTAATTGTTATTCAATATATTATTATTTGGATGGGAATAATAATGACATGTAATTCATTTAAATAATAAATATAACATGATAATGATTCTTTATATAATATATACCATCCAATTAAATGTTATTTTAATATCAAAAGAATGATATTGTCGCTCGTGTGTACGTACGGACTACCGTCTCCACGAACGCGATGAAATTCATTCTCCATCGTATCCAATCAAGTATAATTATAATTTGATGATTAATAATAGTATTTAAGGACTTTATATAATTCTGGATATGAATAAGGTAAAACCTATCCATAACAAACATGGCTTAGGTAACAAAACATATAAAAGAAAATGAGTAAGTAAACACCTGAAACGACAATAATTCTAAGATATTATTAACAAAGCATTTTTAAAAGATCATATATGATATCATATTAATGTATATGATTCTTGAATAATTTAATCACAATTATTTCACCATTATACATGAGGTTAACCTACCCTCAACTAAGGAAAAGTACATGGTAAGGGTTTATTTCGCAATCTCTTCATTATCCGAGGTTGTTTATACGTAATAATCCACTGGGACTTCTTTATCATCCACATACATGTTTCTTAAAAATGTATTTCAAATTTTTATTATTATTTACTAGAATATGGTTTAAAGTCATTTATACCCTTGTTTGACTTTTTATAAGAGGTTTATAAAGGAATATTTCCGTCGTTTTCCAAACAATGTGCTTTTTAACATTTTTGACATAATTAAGGTAAAAATGTTTTTTTAACTTATACAGCAGGTGCGGCTATTTTCTGCCATTATAAAATCGTCAAAGCTTCCCTTATAAGCTTATAAGAATATTTTCAAATTAAACGTTTTATTTTATATGACTCTTAAATTATTTAAAAAAAAAGAGATATTTCTCTAAATACAGTTTTGATTTCATCTATGTCAACATCCTTTGATGGATTTTAAGCTTATTTGAAGGTGATTTATTATGAAACAAAACTTCTATATTGTATAGAAGGTTTTATGATATTTTCGACTATAAATATGTTATTTTCATGGTTTATGATGAATGTATTGACATTTATTATGCTAGTTTTAATATGAATGTTTATGTTATGTTAAAACCTTTCCATATGGGAATGAATTGGACTTAATATGTGATGGGTGGAGCCCGTTATAGCTCCTCGATGCATCGGTAGGTGTCATGAGACAAACTACTGTCATGGAACAAGGCCTTGACAAAATATTATTGGTATTCTTGGCACGAGGCCTTGGCTATGTGGTTATGATAGTATGGAATTATGCATTCCATCATTATGAAAGTGGATATTGATATTGCATGTGATTATTCGATTAGTAGAATATCCATGTGAATAAGTAAATGACATTATTTCATTTTATTTTTTCTATACTATGTTGAAGTTCAAGTTTAAAAAGGATTTATTTAGTTATACATTGCCTTAAATGTTTATTCTTATTTATGAAAGTTTCCATTGTATTGTTATCATTACTGGAAATTTGAGCTCACCCCTTTTCTATGTTTTATTTTTCCCAGGATGTGAAGAAGTAAATTATGAATGACCCGTAGGAATTGTATAAGGGGATAAGAGTGTGGACTATGGAGACTATATTGTTGTAGTTTCCATTTTATGATGTAATGTAAAACATTATGAATATATTTATTGTTTCCAAAGCTACTAAACTAATCGGTCTTTCGAGATTTTATCTTTCCTGTGATCATGCCAATGTTATGTAATAATGCACCGACTCTGGGTAACTGGGGTCGGGGTGTTACAAAGCATATTACTTGATTCAACAATTATGTGACTGATTTTTATAAAAAAAATTGTGTTATCCTACTATGATTTTTTTCCCTCTAACATAACATTCCATTAGTACTTTTCCATGTGGTGCCATGACATCAACCAATTTAGATTAAAAAATTTCTAAATATGTTGGCATATTTGAATTCATATCACACGGACATGGTCTTCTTTGTTCTTAGATTCATTGTTTTACCTATTTTGGACATTACCTTGTATATACTTATACTATTTATATTCTAATATATTAATTTCTATTATTATGTATTAGTTATTTTATATATGTCATATATTGATAATTATGTTTATTGTGGAAAAATCCATTCAAAAATATAATTCCTAACACTTATCTCACAATGATCCTAAATTCCATTGGGATTTCTCGTAGGTTATCTTTAATGTTCTATTCAATGTTGACCCTAGTAGATTGGTGATAGATTTAATCTTTTATCTATTATTGTAAAAAATCATTTAAATGATATGTATATATATACATATTATCAAATTTACATATTTTAAATCTCCACTATAATAAGGAATGTGTGAGTGAAATAGAGAAAAATCACTAACAATATTGGGAATGTATGACTAAATTACCTAGTGATGTATAACCAATGGATCTTAGGAAAGTATTTCGTGAAGGTTTCTAAAAATAATCATATTTTTCTTGATGATACCATAAAAAATGTATCTATAAATCTAAAAAATTACAACCTATATATATTATGTAAATTAATAATTATTCGGGTCAAAAATCATTGTGATGATTTAATGCTGAAAGGAAATACTAATGTTAACAACATTGTTAATACTGAGAAGCTATCAAATCACAATGTTTTGTCAATAATTTTCTTCATGCCATAATGAATTTATAACTACTCATTGATTTGAATTTTTTACTAATGAAGAAATTTTATAATGGAAAACTGCCTCCTTTAATAATGATTTTTTTTAGTTGATATTTTTTGTTGCGTTTTTAGTAGATGTACTTTTGTTCAATTTTACAATATTCAAAATCAAATCTGATGATTCTTGCTTAAATTTTTTTTTCTGGTTTCTACTTTTTATGGATATTAGATAAATGTTCTAAAGAAGATTTATTCTTTTCAATCATGTTCTTTTATTCTATTGTCCAAATTATGGTTTTTATTCTTCATTTTTTGATAAATATTATAAATGATTGGGTGTTAAAATTCATTTGAATGGTCCATGGAAACCCAATCAATGTTGATGTAGTAATAATGAATGGTATTGTTCAATCATTTGTGAATATTTTATTATATTTTACAGATCTGGAATCTCCACCAATATTTATTTTGAAATATAATGGTCATATTATTTTTTCAAAAAGTATTCATTATGATTATCCTCAATTTTTTCCTAAAATAATATTTGAAAATACGATTAAAAGAATAAGTCAGTAGCATTAAAATCTAAGGTATACATATACACTAAAAATGAATATTCGAACAGAAAGGATTTCGTAACTGATCACTACTGGAAAATCGAGCTATACCCACGGTTCAAAACCGTGGGTATAGCCCCCAAAACCGTGGGTATAGCCTATACCCACGGTTTTGGGAACCATGGGATACAATGGCGTCGGGATAGGGGTCTTGACCTACACCCATGGTTTACCCAAACCGTGGGTATAGGTGGGCTACTGCGTGTTACCAGGATTCTAGCGTGGCTCACACATTGCCCCACGGTTTGAGAACCGTGGGAATTTTAAATTTGGATTCATTTAAAAAAATTTATTGCACCAAGATTCGAATACGGGACCGCAGCGTGTTGAAGGATTATGTACAACCAACTCACCCAATGCGTTTGTTAGTTTATATACATTTATTTTGCTAATTATATTAATCTCACCTGTTATCTGAAAACCAAAATACTGGTAAAATAATTCTGTCGGTGCAGAGAATCGAACCTGTGTTGGATTTGAGGATTCAGGTTCACCACCCAACTGAGCTACGCAGAGTTCTAGTTATATATAGTAACATATATTTCAATATATTAATATATAGACGACACGCCATGATAAAAATTATGCGGGTTGAGGGATTTGATCTCGCGACCTGTGGGAAAGAAATCCAGGTAGTTACCAACTGGTCTAACAATGTTTACTTATAATTGATTTATATTTTAATAAATATATTATAAAAGAATGCCAAAAAAAATTTCCTGCCCATTTTTTTTCCATTTCCCGCATAAGTTTTTTCCCCGCTTTTACCCGGGAAAGCTATACCCACGGTTTTGAAAAACCGAGGGTATAGGTCTTGAAACAATATATATCCAATGCCCACGGTTTTTAAAACTGTGGGTATAGATCTTCCAAAAATAACCTATACCCACGGTTTGGGCCAAACCTTGGGTATAGGTCTTGAAAAAAAATACAACTATACCCACGGTTATGAAAAATCGTGGGCATTGGTCTTAAAGCAAAACTATACCCACAATTTTGGGGAAAACTGTGGGTATAGGTGACCTATACCCATGGTTTTCGAAAAACGTGGGTATAGGGTACCCTAAACCCACGGTTTTTTCCAAAACCGTGGGTATAGACCCATTTTCTAGTAGTGGATGTTAATAAATAAGATTAGAGTTATAAATATTTTATTGTATTATATTCATGAGAAATGGTATAAAAAACAATGATTTTTTATAAGGATAATGTCTCAGTATATCCCCCAATATATTCAACGGTTCATTACTAGTAGAATATTTTTTTGTAGATATTCAAATTAAATGGTTCATGTAAATGAAAAATAATCTTTCCAATGATAAACAATAGTTAAATGTGAAATAATTTATTCTTATGTTGGAGTGGTAGCTGAGTGGTAAACCAAATAATCATACATAATAAAAGTATTTTTTCAATCATTGAAATCCCTATGGGGGATTTACGTCATAAGAGGTGACACATGCATTGGGCAGGTATACAGTGACCTAGACATCATGTAAGACGGCGGTGACATAGGCATGACATATGCCTAGTGAAAGAGGTAGGATGATGTAGGCAAGATGCTTCACTGGTATTTCGGACCATGTTCATGGGAAAAACATCATTGGTCCTATGGGATATGTCATGTATCACCCACTATAAAGATATGAATAAGTATCTACATTCATAATATAGATATGATTTGGCCCCAAATTTAAAAAATGTGTTTAGGGATGAAGCCTATGTTGTAAAATATTATTTTTCACAACAGTTTGTTGATAAAACATTTTTGGATATTGGGTAATGACCTGATTATAGACTCTTTATGTTAGGTAATTATAGATATGATAAGTTTTAGGATTCTATGTATTTTTTTTCTATGTAATTGGGGATGATCTCATTGATTTAAGATTCAAACATTCCAAGCGGTTTCTAACGTGCTTTTTTCGTAGAAATGGATCATCCAATGATTCCATATCCACTTGAACCTACGTTCCAAAGGTAGGCACTCATTAGTTGTGGAATGATGAGGCTTATGAATTTGCATTGGTCGAGAGGATGGGTGTTCGAACTCATCACACCTTTTTTAGGAGAATTATTGTCTACTCTGGGACTCTCTTTGTAGATTTAAGTTATGTTCGTGAATCCTTATTATATTACCAAGTATAAAATGAGCTTTCCTTTAGATATGACAATCGATGATTAAATATGTAGGAAATTTAAAGAATCTTTTATATGTATTAGAGGTTCATCATCGATAGAGAATCATCTGTATTTGTTAGAGATTCTTAGTCAATTGTATCCTTCAATACATTAAAGTCTCTTGTTCATTATGATGACCATACTAGTTTTAAAGCCACTCAATGGGGCACATGAAGTTTATTGTCATTCAGAAGGACATGGATTTTTTCAGAGTTGGGATCGTACCCACATATGGGATACCTATGTATCCTTTGTTTAGAAAATGAATCAGAACCCACGTAGTTCGAGTAAGTGAGTATGATGTTTATGATTGATGTCTCAAAGAAAGATGTCATAATTAATTTTACACTCTAAGCTCATGTGAGTCATTCTCGGTGTGAGAAATAAGAGGTATTGGTAAAACCAGACAATTGTGCCATGAAAGATGCAATCATAGGAAATGATGTGGGACTTATGTATGTATGACTACACAAACAGATAAAGATTAATATTTACTTCATGGAATAAATCCATAAACAAATCCATAAAGGTATATGTACCTTATAGAGATTTGAATACTCTAATCTTGGGGCTTACTCCTATGGAAGATGCCCAAGTTAGGAGGGGACTTATGATTGGGTTTTACTCTTGATAAGTAAGTGAAATTCAAAAGTAAATTAGGATTGGTTAAGAGAAATTAAGACCGGGGCTTACTTCTGAGAAGCTGGCCCAGGATAAGGGATTCTAAGACATTGAGACTGAGGCTTACTCCTGAAAATGAAGACCAGGTTAAGAGAACCATGGTTGGGGCTTACTCCTAAGGAGTATTCCCATATTTTGGAACATGGAGACTGGGGATTATTCTTGAAAAGGAAGCCGATGTTAAGGGAATTATGACTGGGGCTTACTCTTAATGAGGATGCCCAAATTAATGAGGCCTTGGGGCTTACTCCTAATGAAGATGCCCAGATTAAGAAATTATGGTTGGGGATTACTCCTGAAAAGGAAGCCCATATTTGGGAAATTATAACTAGGGATTACTCCTAAGGAGGATTCCCAGGTTAGGGGACTTGGACTGGGGTTTACTCCTGAAAAGGAGGCCCAGGTTAAGGAAATTATGACTGGGGCGTACTCCTAAGGATGATTCCCAAATTAATAAGGACTTGGGGCATACTCCTATGGAGGATGCCCAAATTAATGAGACTTGGGGCTTACTCTTAAGGAAGATGCCCGGATTAAGGAATTGTGGTGGTGGGTTACTCTTGAAAAGGAATCCCATATTTGATAAATTATAACTGGGGCTTACTTATAAGGAGGATACTCAGGTTAGTAAACATGGACTGGGGCTTACTCCTGAAAAGGATTCCCATGAATAGGGTTCTTTCAACTTAAAGAATTAGGTTGAATGAATGAAATCTCTAACTTTAGTGACATAAAGATGTGTAAATCACTAGGTTTTGAGATATGTTCCATGGAATTCCTTTCAGATAAGGAATTAAATCAATTCAACATGCCATAAATGGCTTTGAAGAGTGTCTTGAAGACTAAATCCTGAATAGGAGAGGTGGAATGGCATAAGAGATGTGAAATAGGCAGGAGAGGCACCCAAAAAGAGGGGGGAGTGCAAGTCATGGTGGGCGCATAGGTACTGCGTGGGCGCACAAGTCTTGGTTACACAAGAATACTTGCGCGGCACCTATATAATTGGGTGACAGTTAACCAGTATGGTAATACTTGGGAGATCCATGACCAATGCCTTTAGATTTATCCTAAGGTACTTCCAGGAGAGTGGCACACAAGTTTCAATGAGTAGGTAAGGAGGCGTGCAAGTGTGTCCATTTCCCTTAAGTGTAAAACACTTAGGCATGCAACTGTTAGTGAATTATAACACTTATACCTTATTCCTCTTGTTTAGACCTTCCATTCTAGGTAAATAATTACCTTAGAAGTGTTCGGAAGACTTTAAGTAGAATCTTGGGTGTTCATAGCTCTGTATCAGAATTCTGGAAAAAATCATCCCAAAATGGGGGGCCCACTGGGGGTATTTATAGGCTGGAGAAGACCTTGGGAAATTTTCAAAGAGGGCACACAAGTCACCTGCATGACCATTTGGGCGGCGCGCAGGTATACTTGCGCGACCATGTTGGAACTTGCGCGGCCTATGGGCAATGTTTTCCTTGTTCATCCCTTTATCTTTTTTTATGTTTATTGAATGGATGAATCCTCTTTGTTTAAGGTATTTCCCTTTTCATTTTGTTTAGACTCTGTGATGAAAAAGGAGTGTCAACAAAACTCCCCCCTCAGAGTAAGATCCAAAAAGGAATGATGATTTGAATTTGAGGAAAAAGAGAAACAAAAGGAAATTAGGGCACGTAGGGTATGGCGTGCAAATGGGCTTCGGGCACGCAGGGTCCGGCGCACTGGGGTACAACCTCGTCTATAAATAGATGGCCTCAATTTGCGCAAAGAACCTAGATATCGCTTGTATTTTTTATCTCGGCGCACAAGTGGACTCTCAGATTCTGCTCGTCCGTGCTTCTTGTTTCTTATGTCGTGCTTCTATTAAAGTATTTTCACTTGCACAGTGATACATGTGCACCCAATACTTGTGCGACCAAAGGAGACTTGCTCGCCAACTATGGGACTTGCGCGCCTAAATTCTTTATCCAATTTTTCAAATTCCTTCAAAAATTTTATGAAAAAATAACTTAATTTAAGAGTTAAATATTCAACTTTTGTATAGATCCAATAGCTCCCAAGAGAATTGGAACGGCTAATGAACTGGAAAGAAAAAGAATTGATGATATGATGGACATTGTTGGCCATGATTACTATTCCATCTACGACAGTACTCTCCCAGAATTAGCCAAGTGTTAAAGAATCATCATATTAATTTCCCGCACAGAATCTATCAACCTATGTATGACCATTGTCATATGCAAGATGTCAATATTCCAGAGGCAATTAACTATCTCCCACATTCCTGGTTTCAGTCATATAACAACTTTTCTTCAGCAAATGTCTCAACCGCATAAACATTTTATAATGATGGAACAATAAAGAAAGCCTATATAATGCATCATATCCCATGTGCACCAGATCTGAATCCTCACAAACCTGAGCTGCAACCACATTTTTATCCCTATATCTTTCGAAATTCAATGATGGATCAATCCAAAGGCTGAAAGGAGAAATGGGAATTCTGTTCTGGAGTAGGGGTGAAGCCAACATAGATGTGGGCTTATTGGGTGAGACAAACTTATGATGAGTCTATCGAGTATCTGAAGGGAGTTTCAATTTATGAAGCACTCTGGGCTGGGCAGACGTATGTTTATAGGAATGAAAATTTTTAACTGGAGTTTCTTAGTCGCTGGAGCCCAGAAACTAATTCTTTCTATCTGACCCATGCAGAAGTAGGAATTAGTTTGTGGGATGTCTACAAGATCTCAGGGGTTCCAATTTTGGGTGATTTGTATGACGAATTCATCCCTCCAAAGGCAACCATGATTGATCTAGAGAAGACTCTAGATTTGGTTCGAGAGTTATTGAATATTTATCATAAAATCAAAATCTCAAGGACATCAAAGACTCATTCAAGAAGGGATATTCATCCAGATGAATGGATGGAAGTGTTTCTCAAGAATAAGAGGGAAAAGGGGCCCACCTGTACTCGTCCTACTAGCTTCCCTATAGCAGATAAGAGAGGTACTCTTGGCACATTCTGTATAACTCTGGAAGTGGGAGAGTTTTAGAAATGGGGGTATGAAGTGAATCATAAAATCCTGGAGAAGACCCATCTGGCAGGATTTTTAGCCATATGGCTTAGTGTCTATCTTTTTCCTGTCAGATATTCGAAGGGTGGAATTAGGCCAGGGACCTTCATTATTGCGGCCAAGTTGGCTGGGAGGAAGATGGTGGGGTTCACTGCCCCTATTTTTTAAATGATTCACAGGCGCTTACTCCATGTCTATGTGGGTACGTATCCTTTGAGATTAGTGGGACCATTCCATGTTTTATGGGGATGGATCGCCACTCACTTCCGAACATATGTTTTACAGAACGGAATATAGATTCTTGGAAGTTCTTTCAGGACGTCTGTTTTGGCCTTCTCTGGAGTCTGTACTTTGTCCCTCAATACCTATGATATTAGGCCAAGGCTAGGTATGCATAAATAATTCCACTTCTTTAACTATGGAAATCTTCCGATAGGGCAATTTTTTTTACGATGGATCAACCAGCTTGGAACATAGCTCTTACATTCTTGCTTATAGGGATGGTGTACTGGACACCAGAATTGATGGGGAAATTATATGTGTAGCCTATGCTCTATATAGATTTTCACGCCAATTCAAGTGTCTATAGAAAATTTTTGTATCTCTTCTATTGCACATTAGGTCAGAGCAGCATCCAACGGTTTCCCGACCACTATGGTTGCTAATGGTTATGGAAAGGACTAGGGCAGTTTCTGACTTACCAGATGCTGAAGCGGTAAGAAATTTGGCCATATGGTATGCTGAAAACTGGATAGCATCATATCCAGAGGCAATATTGAATAAACATGTTTATCATGTGGGGAAGAAGAAGAGAACCATGTAGAAAGAAACAATTCAGGTGGCAGGTGATTCTTCCACTCCTGAAGCTGGTTCATCGAGTTCTTCAACCGAGGTTGATTCATCAGATTCTCGGGAGATACAACATGTGTCAATGAAGCCACATGCCTTATATAATACTCTAGTCAGAATAAAAAGATCCACTACATCAACTCCTGGTGAGTTACTTTGTTGAAGAAATTTAATTGCAGGTAACTTTATAGAGTAACAAGTTCTCACACTCTTTTTATAGTTGTAGGAGCCAGAGAGAAATTAAAATCCAAGGTTGTAGGACCCTCTTCACAGCCTTCTAGTACACCTACATATCTACACACAGAGGCCATCCAGACATGGTGGGACATATACTGCGATATTGAAACTATCTGGCTGGAGCTATGTGAAGGGATATATCTTCCTAGAATATGGACTCTTTAGGCTCCTGCAAATATTCATTTCAAGGATAACCCTAATGAAGTAAGAGCCTATGTCAAAGAGTTGAGGACCTATATACATACCATCGATGATTCTATCCTTATCACCAAGCGGGTGAAGGAAATGATGGATCACGGCTCCACTGATGAGGAGTGGCATGAGTACATGGCTCCTTAAGATGTAAGATTTCTTGCTTATTTACTTTGCAACTAGATTTCAGTCAAAGCTTTGTTACTCAAGGAAATTACTTTCATTATCCTACAACTTGCAAGGAAAGGAACTACTGAAGTTCCTTCACCACAGTATAGCCCTGGTGGTACTTCCATTGGGGTTGCTGCTGAATCTCCTCGTGAGTCGGGTGAGGTATCTCTAGTCCAGCAGGCCATGGATAAGGAGTCATACAAGGCTTTCCATTTGAAAGGACCAGATTGGGATAAACCTAACACTGAGAGGGGGGGTGAATCAGTGTTGGGGACTTTTTAAACCAATTCCAACTTTTATCCCTATACCTCTAGACCTGTTAGGATCTTGATTCTCTTATTCTCTTTTCCCTGTCGCATGCAATAATAGAAAGCAGTAAAAATGTGCACATGATATTTTTACAAGGTTCACCACTCAATAAGAGTAGCTACGTCCTTGCCATGCATGGGTATGACCACTGCATGGATTCTCCACTATAAAGTAAAATGTTGATACAATGGAGTGGATATGAAAACAATCCTCTAGCCAGTGTGAGTCCCTACACTTTGGAGGGGGGTGGGAAACAATCCTCTTCCCTAGACTGGTGAAAGCCAAGTCCAACTTGCAGCCTCTAGCTGGTTCTTTATACTGCCTATCGAGACAATCTTCTTCTTTCTTCAAAAGAGTGGTTCTGCTCTTGATCTATTGTAGTGCTCTTCACTTGATTACTTGGAAAGCAGTAGGCAAGCAATTCTCTTCTTTCTTTCTCTTCTTCTCTAGTGAAAAAACAAACTGCACTAGTTCTTCTTCCTTCTTCCTCTTAGTGAAACAACTGACTGCACTAATCAACTTCTTTCTTTAGCTAGAATCACATACACCAATGTGATTATTCAAATACTGAAGATCTGCTCACAAAGCATCATCTGAATTCTCATGCACTGACTGCATGACCTTCTCAATTTCTTCAAGATCCTCTGGTCTTGGTCAACTCAAATGCACACAACCAGATTTGGCTTTGTTCACGTGTGCACATGCATGCATGCATGCATGCACTCCCCTTCTTCTTCGTGGTTCAATAAACCCACAAAGGGTGTAATCACTTCAAGCACACACCTTCCTTGAACTTCACACACTTTGTTCAATTTGTTCACACACTTAAAAGTGTGTTATACTTTAGTGTGGAAGTCTTCCACTTCTTCTAAGTGTATACACTTCACTTAGTGCACCCACTAGGTTCGGCCAACTTGTTTCTCGTTTTCACACATACACTCAAGGTGTGTTCTTCAATTTGCATACACAAGGTTCTCCACTTTTCACACAACTAGGTGTGGTCTTTGACCTTATTCACTTACACACACTTGGCTACGGCCTATTCCACTTGCACACACTTCCTCTCGGCCTTTTTCACTTCACAGACAATGTGTGGTCTTCTTAGCACTTGGCACACACTTAAATGGCCATAGGGTGTTCTTGTACTTCAAAATGTGCACCCACATAAGGCAACGACCTTCACTTGTTATTTTGCACAACCACCAAAGGCTACGGCCTTCACTACACTAAGCACACACAAGGAAAACTCAAAGGAGTCGCGCAAGGGGGTGTGTCCACTCTCAACAGCCGTGCAAGTCCTCGGTGCAAGGGGCAGTCAAGCAAGGTGCATGAGCACCGCGGGGCGCTTCCTCCTGTCGCGCAAATTCGCGAGCAGAGAGGGTGACAACGACGGGCGCGCAAGGATGCGGCCGCGGGTCTTCCTGTCGCGCAAGGGAGGCACGCAGCTCAGTTCTTCGAGAGGCAAGGCACTCGCGGGACTTCTCAAAGTTTCAACAGCAAAAACAGCGCCTAGGCCTCTCTTTATATAGGCAGAGGCGTGCCAAATCTTCCGCGTGAGATTAAACTTGATTCCCCAAAGATTTCAGGTTTTCAAGATTTTCCTCAAATCTTGATTTCTTCTCTGTTTCAATGAGGGTTCCTTATTCTTTATCTTCTTCACGTGCATGCGACTTAGAACGCATGCACGACCTCTTTTCTTCCAATCCATCCAAATCACGAACCCTTCAAAGCCTCGGCAACGTTGCATGCCTCGGCCGAACACCAATTTCTTCATTTGATGCATGCAAGGTCATTTTATAGCATGGATGGCTTCTTTGTGGCCAGACGACCACGTTGGAGCAATTAGATTGGCCGGAGGTGGTCGGACACTCCATTTCTATCTTCGGGGAGATCTCTGGTTTGAAGGAAGCTCGCGGGTGGCAGCGGCTATGCTCGAGGTTGAAGACGGACGCTGGGCCGTTGGATGCGGTGATCAAATGAGCATCAATGGCCAGGATTGGAACAGGGCTCTGCGGATGCATCGAGCTGCCGAGATCTGCCGCGAGATCACCTGGACGGCTGAGATTTTCTCCCGGGTGAAAATTCCGCGTCCCACATCGAAACGGGCCGCGATTTTTCCGCGGTTTATCACCCAAGCGCTGCCGGCCTCCCTTCAGTTGCACTTCTCCCCTCCCGGTGCCGCCCCGCACCAGGTTCTCTCTGCGGGCACGCTCTTGCGCCCACCCCTGCCACTCGGGAGTGCGCTATGCACCCTCTATGCACGCTGACACTCTTGGGGGCGCGCTCCTACGCCCCTGTCGCGCTCCATCGGGCGTGCCCCAGGCGCCCATGCGGTGTCTTGGGTGTGCGCCCTGCCGCCCTGGCTCGCCCCATGGGTTCCCCCATGGGCATGGTGCCCTAGCGCCCATGCCTTGGGGTTGAACCCTCAAGGTGCCTTGGCTGGCCATATTTTTTGCTTGGCTGGCCATATTTTTTGCTTAAGTGTAGAACCTAGACTTTGTATAAAAACAAAGTTACTAAGTACCAAATTCCAAATGCCAAATGCCAAGCCACTTCTTCTTGTTTTTAAGAGTTCCATTACTTCTCCTCATCTTCACTTAGGATATGGAATTCAAAAGGTTCATCTTCATCAACCGAAGCTCCTGAATTAAATAATTCATCAACATTCTTCAATGATCTTCTTTGATCAAATAAGAGATCAATTGGATCTTCTTCACATTCACATGCAGTAAGTGTTAGTGCATGGACTTCATTAATCCACTTCATACACTTAGAAGTTGTGGATGGATCCCATTCACTTCCTCATGCATTGTCTTAACAATGCATGGCCTTCTAGAGCTTGTTACTTTGTATCATCAGGATACAAGTTCTTTGAACTTAAAGAGCAGCTCAACAATCGTCAGATTTCGCTTCATGGAGTGTTGTCCAAGCCTGACATTAAATGCTATGATTACATAACAATGCTTCAGGCATCCTCACTTCAGTCGATCTCCATTAACATTGGAGTCCTTCTTCATCTCCTTCTTCATTTTGACCAGCATTGACAACAGTTGACAACAAATACAATCTTCATATACAAAGTGGTCCCAACAATATCCCCTTTGTATTTTGTTGTCAATACATTAAAGTCTCCTCAGATGAATGTGTCAATGTCAAAATGAGAATCTAATCACTCTCCCTTTACTTCATTTTCTATCCTAGACATTCATTTCATTTCTCTCTCCCTTATTGACAAGAAATACAAATATTATGGTAGAGAGGGTATCATTCCGTACTTAAGCAATGTGTCATCAAACATTTCACTCTATGTCTACTTGAGTAATGCTCGGTGTAGAAAACAAGAGTGATATAACCAAGGAATTCAAAGCTGTCTATAATTCTCTACACATGTGAGATCATGCTTCAGGGGTTTGAAATTTTTTAGATATATCAATGAATTGCTAAATCCTGCACATACATCACCAAACACATTAGAAAGTTCAAGTGCAAAGATAAAGCTCCCCCTTTCAACCATTTGACTTCAATCAATACTCCCCCTTAATTGTCATGATGAATACAATTAAGAAACAAGGGATGAAAGTATGATTGGAATACCTTCACTTTTCTCAAGATGGTATTAAATCTTAGAATCCCATCTTCTTCTGATTGGCTCCCCCTCAAGGGGTGCACTCCATTCTGTCCAAACCACTCTCCAGATGAGAATGATCATCATCTTCAATTCCCTGCAATGTTAGCACATGTAAATACCAAAAGTATAAGGGAATAAGATGGAACCTCCTTGGTTTATCAATGTGAACAACAAGGTTGAGAAGATTCTCTCAACCGAGATGTCCCATTTTCACCATTCTTCACACTTGCACATTTCATTTTCAATGATGATTGTGCTCGTGTGGATCTCAATACATCTTCATGTGAAATCTTCTTCTTCCCTTTTTCCTTAGAAATTGCCAGAACATCATCTTCAGCTCTTTGTAGATCTTTGGCAAGTTGCAACTGATTTGGCCATATGACTAGTAAGTCACTTGGAAGTGTGGCCTCAGTTCTGGATATTCCACATGGTTCCTTAGATGCTTTCAAGCTACCTTTCTTAGGCAAATTGTTTTCAATCAATCCCTTCTGCTTCATCTGGATCGATTGTATGTTTGAGTCCAGTCTGCTTCTATTCAGTTCCATGGCTTGTTCACAAAGATCCATGGTGTGTCCTTTCTTTCCACAGTAGAAGCATGTTTTCTTGGTGGTCCTTCTGGATGCATCACCCTTCTTGGATTTAGACTCCAAGGACTTCTTTTCCTTTTTCAAAACCTTCTTGGGAGCATCTTCAACTTTCTTCTTGCTTCCCAAGGATTCCATTTTAGCCAGGTTCAGTGATCTTCTCTTCTTTTTAGCTCTGCGTACAGTTGGAGATTGACATGTATCTTTTTGACCACTTTTTCAATCATCCCAGATGTTGTCAAGTAATCCAAATCTATTTGCAGTAAACATATGTCTCTGGACCTATGGATGTTGCTTCTTTTCTTCTGGCTTTCTTCCCCTTGAAATGTACTTTCTCTGTACTTTTACATTTAAGGGATTGTACCAACAATACAGTGCACAATGCCCATATCTATTGCAGCACCAGCATTGACCAACAAACCTTGACTTCTTGTCATCTTCTTGATAAGGTTGCTAAATCTTCTTCTTGGTATGTTGTGCTTTCTGTGGGGACATATCTTCCACATTCATTCCCCTAACCACCCTAACCATGGTGGTAGGTTTCTTATCACTTTTCTTCATCCATACTTGTTTAGAAATTTTCTTCCAACCTGCACTTTTTGTAGAAACAATTTTCGAAACATTAGTACAAGTTGGTATGGGTAGTACCTTCTTATCAGCTACTTGTGATAGATCAATGAGTGAAGCCATGATCTTCTTATCATATGTTGGAGTTCTTTTGACAGTATAATCTTCCAGAGAACATTGAGTTCCAACAGTTACAATTTCCTTCTTTTGTGGAGACTCAATATGTGTCTTCTCAAGATTGGTTAGTTAAGCTTCCAATTCTAGACATCTCATATTGAGGATGACTTCCTGGTTTTCAATCATAGTCGTCTGCTCTTCACAATCCTTCTTTAATCTTTCATCTTCATATTCATGCATCTTTAATTTGTTTTGTAACAAAGAGTCAAGTTCATTGATCTTCTGGGAGTTATCTTCCAAATATAACTTCTTGACTTCATTTCCCCTTTTTAGCCCATCTTCTAGTGCATGGATCTTATCATCCAGAGTCTTGTTGACTCCCTCCTTTTCTTCAACATCTTTGAGCCACTTTGAAGAATTTTCTTCAAATCCCCTCTTTGTTGCTTCAAAGGCTCCAACCTGTCTGGAGAGCTTTAAACATTCGACAATTTTTTCTTGTAAGCCTTTCTCCAAAACATCAGTTTCTTCTTCCAACTGAGTGATATTTTCTTGCATGCATTGAATTACCCCGCAAACCAGGGATGCACTCTTTTCAGGAATACCATGTAGAATAATTCTTAATCTATCTACTGATATTTCTTGAGATGTTGTATATTGTTCATCACCACTTGTGCTAGCATTTTCATCATGAGGGTAATTTCCAAATGTACTAACACATACCTCCTGATCAATTGAGATAGGAAGGTTTTCCATCTTCTTGGTGGGTACTTGAGCCACCTTCTCATAACTTTCCAAGTCTGGTGTGTCGTCAACATCAGCCATATATGGAGAACCAGATGCTTCCTCCTGTTTAGATACGAGGGAATTCTTCTTCAACTTTCTCTTCTCTTTCTTTTTCCTGTTCATCATGGTCTTTGTAGGTATATCTTTCTGCTCAGAGATAGCTGAATCTTTACAAACACTTCTCTTCATTGATAACACAAGAAATAATCTCAGGTCTTCAAAATAGAATAACTTCACTATAGAGAATCCAATAGAGGTGAACATGTCGCTCTGATACCAATTGAAAGGACCAGATTGGGATAAACCTAACACTGAGAGGGGGGGTGAATCAGTGTTGGGGACTTTTTAAACCAATTCCAACTTTTATCCCGGTACCTCTAGACCTGTTAGGATCTTGATTCTCTTATTCTCTTTTCCCTGTCGCATGCAATAATAGAAAGCAGTAAAAATGTGCACACGATATTTTTACAAGGTTCACCACTCAATAAGAGTAGCTACGTCCTTTCCATGCATGGGTATGACCACTGCATGGATTCTCCACTATAAAGTAAAATGCTGTTACAATGGAGTGGCTAGGAAAACAATCCTCTAGCCAGTGTGAGTCCCTATACTTTGGAGGGGGGTGGGAAACAATCCTCTTCCCTGGACTGGTGAAAGCCAAGTCCAACTTGCAGCCTCTAGCTGGTTCTTTATACTGCCTATCGAGACAGTCTTCTTCTTTCTTCAAAAGATTGGTTCTGCTCTTGATCTATTGTAGTGCTCTTCACTTGATTACTTGCAAAGCAGTAGGCAAACAATTCTCTTCTTTCTTTATCTTCTTCTCTAGTGCAAAAACAAACTGCACTAGTTCTTCTTCCTTCTTCCTCTTAGTGCAACAACTGACTGCACTAATCAACTTCTTTCTTTAGCTAGAATCACATACACCAATGTGATTATTCAAACACTGAAGATCTGCTCACAAAGCATCATCTGAATTCTCATGCACTGACTACATGACCTTCTCAATTTCTTCAAGATCCTCTGGTCTTGGTCAACTCAAATGCACACAACCAGATTTGGCTTTGTTCACATGTGCACGTGCATGCATGCATGCATGCACTCCCCTTCTTCTTCTTGGTGCAATAAACCCACAAAGGGTGTAATCACTTCAAGCACACACCTTCCTTGAACTTCACACACTTTGTTCAATTTGTTCACACACTTAAAAGTGTGTTATACTTTAGTGTGTAAGTCTTCCACTTCTTCTAAGTGTTTACACTTCACTTAGTGCACCCACTAGGTTCGGCCAACTTGTTTCTCGTTTGCACACACACACTCAAGGTGTGTTCTTCAATTTGCATACACAAGGTTCTCCACTTTTCACACAACTAGGTGTGGTCTTTGACCTTATTCACTTACACACACTTGGCTACGGCCTATTCCACTTGCACACACTTCCTCTCGGCCTTTTTCACTTCACACACAATGTGTGGTCTTCTTAGCACTTGGCACACACTTAAATGGCCATAGGGTGTTCTTGTTCTTCAAAATGTGCACCCACATAATGCAATGGCCTTCACTTGTTATTTTCCACAACCAACAAAGGATACGGCCTTCACTACACTAAGCACACACAAGGCAAACTCAAAGGAGTCGCGAAAGGGGGTGTGTCCACTCTCAACAGCCGTGCAAGTCCTCAGTGCAAGGGGCAGTCACGCAAGGTGCATGAGCACCGCGGGGCGCTTCCTCCTGTCGCGCAAATTCGCGAGCAGAGAGGGTGACAACCACGGGCGCGCAAGGATGCGGCCGCGGGTCTTCCTGTCGCGCAAGGGAGGTGCGCAGCTCAGTTCTTCGCGAGGCAAGGCACTCGCGGGACTTCTCAATGTTTCAGCAGCAAAAAAGCGCCTCAGCCTCTCTTTATATAGGCAGAGGCGTGCCAAATCTTCCACGTGAGATTAAACTTCATTCCCCGAAGATTTCGGGATTTCAAGATTTTCCTCAAATCTTGATTTCTTCTCTGTTTCAATGCGGGTTCTTTATTCTTTATCTTCTTCACGTGCATGCGACTTAGAACGCATGCTCGACCTCTTTTCTTCCAATCCATGCAAATCACGAACCCTTCAAAGCCTCGGCAACGTTGCATGCCTCGGACGAACTCCAATTTCTTCATTTGATGAATGCAAGGTCATTTTATAGCATGGATGGCTTCTTTGTGGCCAGAAGACCTCGTTGGAGCAATTAGATTGGCTGGAGGTGGTTGGACACTCCATTTCTATCCTCGGGGAGATCTCTGGTTTGAAGGAAGCTCGCTGTTGGCAGCGGCTATGCTCGAGGTTGAAGACGGACGCTGGGCCGTTGGATGCGGTGATCAAATGAGCATCAATGGCCAGGATTGGAACAGGGCTCCGTGGATGCATCGAGCGGCCGAGATCTGCCGCGAGATCGCCTGAACGGATGAGATTTGCTCCCGGGTGAAAATTCCGCGTCCCACATCGAAACGGGCCGCGATTTTTCCGCGGTTTATCACCCAAGCACTGCCGGCCTCCCTTCAGTTGCACTTCTCCACTCCTGGTTCCGCCCCGCACCGGGTTCTCTCTGCGGGCACGCTCTTGCGCCCACCCCTGCCACTCGGGCGTGCGCTATGCGCCCTCTATGTACGCTGACACTCTTGGGGGCGCGCTCCTACGCCCCTGCCGCGCTCCTTCGGGCGTGCCCCAGGCGCCCATGCGGTGTCTTGGGTGTGCGCCCTGCCGCCCTGGCTCACCCCACGGGTTCCCCCATGGGCGTGGTGCCCTAGCGCCCATGCCTTGGGGTTGAACCCTCAAGGTGCCTTGGCTGGCCATATTTTTTGCTTGGCTGGCCATATTTTTTGCTTAAGTGTAGAACCTAGACTTTGTATAAAAACAAAGTTACTAAGTACCAAATGCCAAATTCCAAATGCCAAGCGACTTCTTCTTCTTTTTATGAGTTCCATTACTTCTCCTCATCTTCACTTAGGATATGGAATTCAAAAGGATCATCTTCATCAACCGATGATCCTGAATTAAATAATTCATCAACATTCTTCAATGATATTCTTTGATCAAATCAGAGATCAATTGGATCTTCTTCACATTCACATGCAGTAAGTGTTAGTGCATGGACTTCATTAATCCACTTCATCCACTTAGAAGTTCTGGATGGATCCCATTCACTTCCTCATGCATTGTCTTAACAATGCATGGCCTTCTAGAGCTTGTTACTTTGTATCATCAGGATACAAGTTCTTTGAACCTAAAGAGCAGCTCAACAATCGTCAGATTTCGCTTCCTGGAGTGTTTCCCAAGCCTGACATTCAATGCTATGATTACATAACAATGCTTCAGGCATCCTCACTTCAGTCGATCTCCATTAACTTTGGAGTCCTTCTTCATCTCCTTCTTCATTTTGACCAGCATTGACAACAGTTGACAATAAATAAAATCTTCATTTACAAAGTGGTCCCAACACCATTCCCCCATTCAGGTACCTATAATGGAGACTATTGACAGTCCAAAAAATCCAATGAAACAAAGTAAATGAAGGAAGAATTCCATAAATTAATGCTTAATCAGTAGTGGTAAGTCCTTCGGATAATCATGAGTCTTAAACAATGAGAAGATTTCTCATTTTCCTTGGGATTGCACGGGCTTCTTCAATTTCCCCTATGAGGGAGAGGACTAATCCTCTTTTTAGGACCATGGAGGGTGCTGTGGAACGAACACAAATTCAGGCTGACTTGTCTTCTTCTAAAAAAGATCCAACATCTATTCCATGTACTACTTCTGCTATTGCGAAAAGTAAAGAAGAACCTGCTTCTGGTAATTTAACAATTCTTTATACAGTGCTTCATT
The DNA here is from genome assembly GCA_963277665.1 of Viscum album. Taxonomy (NCBI): domain Eukaryota; kingdom Viridiplantae; phylum Streptophyta; class Magnoliopsida; order Santalales; family Viscaceae; genus Viscum; species Viscum album. Next base: position 1,775,817,385 of record OY728165.1, on the reverse strand, counting down.
AAATGTTTAATGAAAACATCAACTAACTTCCATTCTGTGATATTTTATGTATAACACATGCACTAGAATCATTGGCAGTCGCGGCAACTGAATCTTTCATCATTCGTGAAGAAGCTGTATAGGGTCAAGGACCGCAGAATGAGGGTCGTCAAGAAGACACATCAAATGCTCCGACTTGTGAACTAACCAGGATTCTGAAATATCATTGGATGAAATGATGAATCATGGAATGTTTTTCGAAAAAAAAATTGATCATGCTATGTTATCATGTGATTTAGAAGATCTTGGATGTGAGTGTTATCTTTCGTCCGGTAAATTTTCATATAATTTACACATCTAATCAAGACAGAAAATAATATGCAGTTCTATCCGAAGAAGTTGATGAACTACCAATGCCTGAAGAGGGTGTGGACATTGATGACAACACTACCTTTGCAGAAACATTGGCTCAAGTGGAGCTAAAACCAGTAAACCCTAATGAGACCCATCTTGAAGATCCTTTTGAAACTGGGAAAGATGGGGAGGAGTCTTCATCAAGTTGTCGATCTACTGTTAGGTAATGATTATATTGAATTTTCAAGATAGACGACCAAATTTCATTGTTCTATGAAACTAACCATACGTTTAATTGATCAAACAGGGATATCAACTTTAATGGCAAGATCTAGAAGTGAAGTCTCAACATTCACCCAAATAGTAGAAGAAGGAGAAGCAACTAGGGTCAGGGGGTAAGGAGCAGAACAGGGCACTTCCTTAAGTGCATTAATCCCAGATTACATGCCCCCATGTGATGATGATGTCAAATAAGACCCGGAGGTGATTAAGGTGCTTAGCTTTTCACGACGCAAGGCATGAAATAACATATAGAAAATCATATCTGAAGTGCCTCTTGAAGAGATGTCATCAACAATTTCCTGATTGTCATCCTTGTTCGTCATGTTAGGACTTGGTGGTTTTGGATATCAAGAGATCCATACCGCGGTGAAACAGATCATCTTAAGAAGGGAGCAAGAGCAAAAGTGCCGTGAAGATCTGACCAGGGTGAAGCTGTCAGTCAATATCAGTGAATTTGAAGCTACGGTATCCCGAGATGAGGCTGATTATACTTCCAAAATGAAGGAGCTGAAGCATAAGATCAAATATAATGTCTTCCAGCAGATGCACCTTCAGTAATAGATAAATTTTGTTATTGGGGAACTTGACCAAATCAATAATTCACTGGAGGGAGCTCAAATGAATGGTATTTAATCCATTGTGGATTCCACGATAGCTCTCCATCAAGCTAAAAAGATTGAATTTGGTCGAGTTCATGAGCTTCAACTGGCTGCGGATGAAGCTCGGGATGCTGTAGATCAAATAAAGACTTATGTTGAGAGCATCTTGTAATTTCTTATAAAAGAGAAGAGACTCCAGTATGTGGATGTCCTTATAACTTTTGTACATCAAATGAAATGAACGCTTTTATCTTCAATCATTTGTGCATGTATTTTCATGCTACCTGGTTAAAATTTTACCTAAGCCAATGGGCCTATTAAGCATAGTTTTATTTTTTTCTAGGATTATATAAAAATAACCCTACAAACTTTGAATCTTTTGATTGCTCAATATTACCTAAAATAACACAAAATATATGTTTAGTGAGCTGGAACTTGACTTTTATTCAATGTTACCTTGTCTTTTGTGGTCAGTTTAAAGTCAAGCATGTCAGACATAAAATGGATAATGTTTACGGTCGAAATATCTTTGACCGAATGGATTAAAAATTGACTCAATTCATTGATAATTTGTTTGAAAACATATTACCATATTTAATTATGGAAGGGAAAAAATGTAAACTATGACTTAATAAATCTTGAATCAGAGGAATGATATGAAAAAGGACTAAGAGAAATTAAAATAATTATTTTCCAAGAATGAAGTTACCATTATTTAACAAACTCGTTAGGGGGTTGAATTATACAGGGCCACCTAAGGGCATTGGCTTCATAGTCAAATAAAAGCATCTTTTGGCTGAGAGTTCCGTTATGTAGACTTGTTTATGCATGGCCACCTAAGGGCACGTGCTGCATAGTCAGTAAAAAGAACTCCCAGAAAGTTACTTTTCTACTGCTAAAAATCCAGTGGAAGTTTATGGAGATTCAAATTTTCCAAATCATATAGTTTTTTGTATGAAGAGAGGTACTTGAATATGGAGAAGATATTTCCAAACAAGATTGTTTAAGAACTGGATGAATGTCACTCCTACGAAGGTCTAACCCAAACATAGGGATGGAAAAAATAAAAACCTTAGACTTGAATATTTTCAGATCATGAAAAAGAGTATGAGAAAAATATGTAAAGAATGGCTATTTTTGCAGATCCCTACATATCGTTGTTAAGACATCTAAGTAAAAAAGAGGTTATCTTCCTATGAATGAAGTTACCATTATTTAACGAAACTGTTAGGGGGTTGAATTATGCATGGATACCTAAGGGAATTATCTGCATAGTCAAATAATAGCATCTTTTGGCTGAAAGGTCTGTTATGTAGACTGTTTATGCAAGGCCGCCTACGGGCACGTGCTGCATGGTCAAGAAAAAGAATTCTCATAATTTGGACAATTTATGATTAGAAGTTAGGAAAAAGGGTTATGAAGATCTGAAAATTGTTATTTTTAGGATTATGACACATAAACATGGGTATTGTTCAATGTATGTAATGATACATAGATCAATACTAAACATAATCACGTTGTGTCTGGGTCTTGAATTGAAATATTGGACTTCACTACGTATCCAATAAGGATGAGAATCAAGCCATACGTTGTTCTTGAAATATAGTTTAATGTAATGTGGGACTAAAGTATGGGAGATCATAGTTTAGGGTCATAGAGCTCGGACCATTATAAGAAATACACAATGTGTGTTTTCATGGGGACTTTTCAGCCAAGGGACTGAAAGTGGAATTTGCGGTTAGGCCCAAAAGACGTGGGGCTGGATTCGAGAGACACTCGAACATTCCTACGTATCTCATAAGGATGGGAATCAAGCCCACGTAGTTCTAGAAATACCCTCTGTAAAGATTTGGTTCGTACAAGTGAAGGGTGAAAGGGGACTTTAGTTCAATGATGGTTTGGCCCAAAATAAAAGGTTCGGGCATTTCCATGTATGCTTGTAGTCTTTGGAATAAAACATGATTGGAGATCAATGTAAATAATTATTTCCTCTCTGGTGAGGGTATCAAAGAATGTTGTATTTTATTCCCATACCGGACAAAAAATGATGTACAGTTTAATGTCATATAGGAAGGAAGAAGTTGAACAAATGTAAAGATATTGATTTTGGGGGTGGTTTCACAAATCAACATCATATGAGATGGAGGTTAAATGATGTGAAGAGATTGGTTTTTGGCTTGAATCTCGAGAGGTTGCATACGTACCCAGCCTGGAAGGAAAGGATCAAAGTCTGCGTAGTTCAATTAAAGAATGAATTATTGATTAAGTTGTTATTGGGGACAACGACCTAAAAAATGGTGTTGGGACTTACACATGGTTAGCAGCCTAGAGTGGGTGTTATGGTTGTAGTTTGATATATGCTCACAGGATTCATACTCGTTGTGAGAAACAAGAGGTAGCAATGACCTTAACGATGCATAGTTTAATGTCACGTAGGACATATGAAGGGACTCTGCAGTTTAAAGTCATGCAGTTAGGACTGTTGGTGCTGCACAGTTTGATGTCATGTAGCAGAGAAAAAATATAGTTTAACGTCGTGTAGGACGTATTAAGGTATTTCGGTACTGTTTAGCGTCATGTAGTTAGGAGGATCGGACAATACAATTTAATGTCATGTTTGGACAAAAGGGGGACTGTGCAGATTATAATGTCATGCTGTAAGGAAAAAAGAGGACTCCATTTAATGTCATGATGGACTTATTAGGGACTTTTTCATAGTTTAATGTCATGTTGGACAAAAGTAACACAAATACTTTATGGTCATATGTATGGACCGCAGTTGGTGCGGATTAATAGATTTCTGGACATAAGAGACTTCTGTACAGTTTAGCGTCATGTAGTTAGGACGTCATAGTGTAATGTCATGTGGGAAAAAAGTAATACAAATAGTTTATGGTCATATGTATGGACTATAACAATGTATTTTGTGTTTATACAAAATACTTCTTCAAAAATCTAGCACTAGTTGGAGTAGTGATGAGTTCTCCAACCATTGAGATTAATGAATATACTCTATTGGAGTAGACCATATGTATTGAATATGGTCCTTCCCATTTTGGTTCAAGCTTGTGAGGTTTCTTTCCTGGTATCATTGGAGTTCTGAGAACCAATACCAGTTCTCCCTGAATGAATGAATGAAGATGAACTTTTTTGTTGAAATCTCATGCTATTCGATATTGATAAACTTCCAAGTGGTGTAGTGTGCACAATCTTTTCTCATCTAACCATTCCAATTCATCCAGTCCCTTTTGAGATTGTTCATCTGTAGATGACTGATCACAATTAGCTACTCTGAGCGAGGGTATTTGAACTTAAATAGGCAAGACGTCTTCCATTCCATATACCAATGAATATGGAGTTGACCGCGTTGTAGTGCGGGTGGTGGTCCAATAATCCCATAAAGCATGAAATAGATTATTCGGCCATGAATTCTTATCTTTTTACACCATATTTTGAAGTATGTTTGAAAGAGTCATGTTGAAGGCTTCAATCTGGCCATTGTCCACCGCATGATACCGAGATGAATGATTGGATTTGATGTTGTATTCTTGATACAACTTTTTCAACTCGGATGAACAGAATTTTGTGCCATTGTCCGTCAATATGGTATGAGGGACACAAAATCTAGTAATTATGTTAGACTTTATGAATCTAACAATGCTTTTAGAACTAACTTCTTTGAGAGTTATTGCCTCTGCCCATTTGGAAAAGAAGTCAGTAGTGATAAGAATATATTTAAACTGCTTGGCCGTAGCTGAAGGGTAAGGTCCCACCACATCCATTCCCCATGTGGAAATTGGCCACGAGTATTTAGTTATATGAAGCAACTCTGGAGTTTGATCAATGAAGTTGGGGTGTACTTGGCATGAATAAAACTTCTTTGTGAAATCAACACAATCTTGTATCATTGAAGGCCAAAATATCCAAGCCTTCAAATCTGATCAGAGAGTCTATGTCCAGACTGGTGGCCACCACAGACTCCTGCAGGAACTTCTTTCATGACATCCATTTTCTCTTCACCATCAATGCATCTTAAGAGGATTTTATCAAAACCATGATTATAGAGAATTTTCTCTAGGTTATCTGGGCTATCATAAAGAGTAAAATTGACCACACGTCTCCAGACTTGTTCTTTCCCAGATCTATCAGGTGGAAGTGTTCCATTTGGAAGGTGTTCCCTGATAAGTGTCATCCATCTTATAGTATGACCATACGGTTCAGGAATGGGATTAATTTCATTGATCTAATCTTTTCTGGTTCGAACAGAAGGTGAAAGTGTATAACGGTGGGCAATAATAATGGTTTTTTTCGATTTGGATCTGCTAGAGCTGTGGATGTATTATCCAGTGCATGAGCTTGAGCATTTTGTGATCGCGGGACATAAGAAAATGTCGGTTCCGTAGATATGTTTTCCATTAACTCTCTTACATAATTATACGAAGGGATAAATTCTTCTTTTCTGATTTCATAATCCCCATTAACTTATTTGATTACCAGGTTTGAATCACCTTTCACCCTTATGTGATTCACTTGTGCTTGAAGCGCCAACTCTAATCCTGCGATGGGGGCCTAGTATTCTGTGTCATTATTGGAACCATCTTCCCACAATACGAAGGAATAAGGTAACACTGCCTTTTCCGGGGAAATAAGAAAAACTCCAAATCCAACCTTGTTGAATTTAAGATCTTCCATTTTCTTCCCTGTTGGACTTCTAGAAGCACCATCAAAATAAATTTCCCATACTTGAGTAATATCCTGAATAGAGAAGACTTCCTCATCATGGAGTTCAATATCTAAATATGTATCTTCTAATAAAGGATGTTCAATAAGGAAATCAGCCAGATATTGTCACCTTTCTAGACATCCTATATGCATTGGCTGACTAAGGATGAATTTGAGCGGGTTATTTTGAGATACCAACTGGACCTCGTGTTGTTTTAGGTAGTGTCTCAACTTCTGAACTACAAAGATGAATGCTAGGCAGCACTTCTCAATATTTGAATACCAGGTTTTTGCTTCAATCATAGTCTGACTGCGATAGTATAGGCTGTTTTCATTCCCAGCGTCATTCCTCTGAGCAAGAAAGGAACCAAATGATAACTCTAAGGCTGTCACGTAGAGGATAAGTGGCCTTCCTTCAACAGGTGGAATAAGTACTAGGGGACTCAATAGGTATTTCTTGATAATATCAAATTCTTCTTGACATTATTCAGTCCACTGGTAAGTGACACCCTTCTTATTCAATTTGCTGAAGGATAAACTTTTGCCTACCAAATTTGTGATGAAACGCCGAATATAGGCTAAGTGTCCTTGAAGTCCTATTAATTAATTCAAATTTAGAGTAGGTGGCATACCATGGATTGACTTGGTCTTCTTAGGATTTACTTCAATACCACGATGGCGTACAAAAAGGCCAATAAATTTTCCTGAGCTTACCCCCAAAGCACATTTTAAGGGGTTCATCTTCAAATTATGTTGTCGAAGCTTGCGGAATATGAATGCCAAATCAGCCAAGTGATTATAACATTTTTTGGATTTGACCACAAAATCTTCCACATAAAATTCAAAAAACTTCCCTAAAAAGGGTTTGAAGATATGATGCATGGTAAGCTAATATGTTGCGCCTGCATTCTTTAATCCAAAGGGCATTACCCGATTGAAAACAACCCCTGAGGGGCTCTGAAGGCTATGGATTCCTCATATTCTGGAGCTATTAGGATTTTATTATATCTAGAATATCCATCCATGATGGAACGTGCTTCATAGCCAGCAATTGAATCGATTAAAAGTTCTGTAATCGGAATTGGAAAATCATTCGTAGGACAATATCGATTAAGATCTCTAAAATCGATGAAAAATCTTATTTGTCTATTCTTCTTCTTCATAGGGACAATATTATCCAACCACTTTGGATATTGAACTTCTCTAATGAAGTTAGCATTGATAAGCGTATCCCCTTCAGCTTCAATTTTGGAAGCATAAGTTGGGTGTGTTCTTCTTGCGGCTTGCTTAAATCCTTGATGTTCTTCTGGAAAAACCAAGCGATGGATAACAACATTAGGATCAAGACCGGGAATCTCTGTATAGTTTCAAGAAAATATGTCTCGATTTTTCTTTAAAAAGTAAATATATATCACATTTTTCTTCAAGATTCATGGTCGCACTGATTAAAGTAGGGCGTGGATCTTCTTTTATACCAAGATTGATTTCTCTGAGTTCATCCATAGTGGTAGAGATACCCTCTTAAAATGTTAGAGTATCATACCTGAGATCTTCCTCTTCTTCTTCAAAATGTTTAATTTATTCCGTTTCTACATGCATAGTAGATGATGAAGCATAATTTCCATGATCAGAAGAGATGTTAAAATTTGAACATCTTGACGAAGAAGCTTCCATTTCTGACCCAATTGATGATGAAGGGTCGTTTTTCGGTAATAAAGAGAAGATGATGGATTGAGAATCAACATCATCGTTCACCTATGGTATTTCTATAACTTCTTCTGGCCTAGTTGGAGAAGTATATACTTGATGGATTTCAGCAGATGAAATGAAGACATCTCCATATGAGCTTTTATCATTTCCTGAATGATCACCAATTTCACCCATGTTGTCTGGCTTGATTGTTGTAATTGACATTATGGATCTTTCCATAACAATATTTTGATTTGGGTCTATCCTTTTAATTTTAATGATAGGAAAAACATAATCTGTACTCAAATGCGCAAATGAATTTACTGGAATCTTTTCCAAACCATATGAACCATTAACTTTGGTAATCTCACTTGTTGTGGATTTCTCCTTTCCCTTCATGTGATAGAATTCCGCTTCAATGTATTGAGATTCACATGTCTTGAATGGGGCCTTATCACTATGCAATGTCCCAACTTGACCATCGAAACAATATTTGATACATTGATGATATGATGAAGGGATAGCCGCATGTTGATGTAGCCAGGGTCTTCTAAGCATGATGTTGAAGGTTGAGTCTTGATCAACAACCATGAAATCTGAATTGGATACAAGATCTCCAAACCGAGTTCTGGGTGTAATCTCTCCCAGTGGATCTTGTTCATTTTTATCATATCCTTGTAACATCATAGTAGAAGGAGATAAATCAAATTATGTGAGGCCCAATCAACGAAGTGTATGAATGGGAATAAGGTTGACTCTTGAACCATTATCAATGAAATATCTTCAGATGTATACACCATTGACCTTTCCAGATAAGTACAAAGGTCTATTATTCCCTTTTATGGCATCATCATCATCTTCATCTGTGAAAGATATCACTGCATGGAATTCCATAGGATTATTCCCTACGTGATAGACTTCAACTGCAGAAATTTCAGTTGAAAACTCCTAAGGACTTGAAAAAACCTCAATGAGTGCCTCCCAAAGATCTTTCGACATATTCAAAGCATCCAGAATTGATCACATGGCCGTTACATGGGCCAGGTGTTTAAATTCATCATACTTTCGATCCATAGGTCTGTGTTTCCCAACAGGAACATATGGTTTAGCAGGTGTCGTGGAAGTTGATGATTTGGAATTTGATGCTTTGGAAGTTGATGCATCTTGTATCGGGATAGAAGTTGGAAATATTCTTGGCTTTCGAAGAATAGACCGATTAGATCCATTTAATTGATTAGAGGATGAAGATGGAACCCCCAACCGATCCTACATAATAACTGTTCCAGGACTGATATTTCTATTGGTGACAGAACTTGCTTGTTCTTTTTGAGCATGCTGAAGAGATCTGCCATGGGTTTCTGCTGCATACACAGTTCTAGCTGGGGTAAAATTGGAATAGTGGCTTCTGGGATATCCACTTCTTCCTCTGTATCCCAGACCCCTAGAACTCCCTCTAATTCCTCTATTTGATACAGGGAATTCAGGCTCATCAAACTTGAAACTACGATAGGAATAAGGATCTGTTATGTGAATCATGTTAACAGAACCAAATCTTAACTCTTCATCCAATGAAGACTCTGCCTAATTTGCCAATTTAGGTTGTTTCGTTTTGTGGGGCGGTGCACGTGGCTTCAATGTATATGGCATGAAATCTACTGGAGTTAAAGACAACTTAGGCATTGACACAATTTCATCTTCCTCTGATTTCTTTTCTTTCTTCGAACAATGCCTCCCTTTTGAGGATTTTCCCTCTAAAGAGAATTTTGGTGTGGTATCCATAGCAGAAGACGCAATTGGTTTCTTCAATTGTGTTCGCAATATGGCATGAGTTTGGTTGATCATTTTCCTGACCATCCAATCATCATATATCTGCGCATTTTTTCTTTTGACTTCTTGCCATTCACCTTTTTCCTCTGGAACTGTAGTAGTAACAGATGCTACCTAGGCTGAAGAGCCTTTTAGTTTGACTTGTCCTGAGTCGACCATCTTTTGCAGGAGGTCTTTGAAGACAAAACACTCTTGAATGGGATGCCCCAACATTTGATGAAAGGGGAAATAATTGGGACGGTCTTCATCGCTTTCCTTGTTTGGCCTTTTGGGCTTGGGAAAATGAACCAAATTATTTTCCAGAGCTGAAATGAAGTATCCAGGAACTTGTTCATTTCGTAAAGAGTAAACTTTTCTCTTCAGATCCTCAAATTTTTTATTTCCTTGATCTCTTTGATCATATTGATGAAACAACCTTTTTTGTTGACGCTCATGAGGTGGAGCCCTTCGGGAAGATGAAGGTTTTGAAGTAGAAGCTGGTACAGGTTCTTGCTTAAGCATAACTGTAGCAGTCTCTACATTACCCATTCTTCTTTCAGGAACTGATGGAATTACACAAGATTTAGCCTTAGTCTGTATAAGGTAATATTCAATTTGTTGAGCGATTGAAGTAAGGTCTCAAAACCCTCCTGTGTATTTCACAGGGATCAACGATGTGCGCAACTCTTTATGTAAATTCACCACATAGATTGGAAAAAATTATTCTTGAGGGAGTGCCAAGCTTAGGAAATATGTTAATCCCTTCCGGCAAGTAATGAAATCTGAAACCCTTTCATTCTCCCTTTTCTTAAAATTTGTATGATAAAAAACTGTTGTCTTTGAAAAAGTTGACCTGAACTGAAGAAGGAATTGTTGATGGAGATCTTCCCATACAGTAATTAACTGGGTTCGCAAGCTTTTATACCAAACAAATGCTGGTCCTTGTAAGGTTCACACGAAGAATCTGTGTTTCACTATTTCTTTTTGTTCCGAAGTTCCCATCACAGGATCGCAACAAGACACGTAATGTGTCAGATGCTATTTAGGATCACGTGATCCATTCAAAATAGAGAATACAGGGTTCCCAAAACTTGATGGTGGAGGGATTGAATCTACCCATTCTGGGTAAGCTCTCTTTTCTAGTTGAACCCGCTCACGGTTCCCTTCCATAGTCTCTAACTGAGCTATTAATGAATCAATAGTAGTTATTAACTTTTGAGAAACATCCGGTTGAGCTTGGACTTGAATAGGTTCAATGACTAGAGCTCGTACAGATGTGGTAGCTGGTACTGCAACAAATGGCAGCACATCCGATTATTGTTGGACTTAAAACATAGGATTAGACCTATAAGGGTGTACTGATAAAGGAGGATATTCTTGATCCATCTCAGTAGCTGCAAAAAATTCCCGTGTCTGACTGAATCCATCACGCTTAGGAGGAAGACTATCTTGAAGTAGTTCTTCGTTCAACCTCCTCAATTCCTTCATTACTTCTTCTTGTTGTTCAAATCATTGCTCTAGTGAGAGCGATTGGCCTTCTCCATAGAAAGCGTATGTAACCTGATTCTTTCCCCTCCATTTGTTGGATCCATTTCGGATCGGGGGAAGTGGGTTATTTGAGGGAACACCTAGATTCAAGGTAAATCATTGACTTCGTGTATGCACACCTTCTTTATTTGTGTCTATGCGTACATCTTCTTGAGCAGGAACCTCATCATCTGAGTCCCCTGAGTGAGCCTCGTGTTCTATAGGATCAGCAACACCGACATTAATTACATTAATTGATGCATAACGCATTGCATCCCATCTATCAGCATTTAGGTGATATTGTCTTCTTCCATGCCCCTGATGATACATTGAATTTTGTTGATTTCATCCCTCAGGAACCTCTTGGTGAACCATAATTTGGAGAGAATCTCCTGATAATTTGGCTATTCGTTCCTCTTGGGGCCTCTTCCCTAATCGAGAGAAGATTGACTTTCTCTGAGGGAGGGATTGATGAGTTGAAAAAGTCCCCAGTCTAGTGGAATGGGGTTGTTTCTGCTATCTTTGCTCAACTCCTAGAATCCTATTTTTTGATTCTGAGTGTTGGGTTAAAAGGTCCCCAATTTTTCATGCTGGGGTGGATCTTGACACTCTATGTCTAAGACTTTCTTAAAATCTCTCTTGATCTTGGGAACCTTAGTCCAGAAATTAGCAGGATGCATCAGTCGACATCCACTTTTATCACTCTGCTCAAAAGACCGTTGGATGATTTCTGACACATTTTCCACTTGATGATGAGCTTGATCCATACGATAGGCATGTTCGATATTCTCATTTTCTTGATGTAGGAGTAATTCAACAACTTGTTCTTTGTATTCATGTCTTTGAGAAAAACTAGTTGAGTCCTGTTCTTGGGCAAGCCTTTGATTTCGCATAAAACTAGCCAGATGTGGCCAATTTTGGGAGATAACATTTCATGAAACCACCTTTTGTGGGCTTTGTTGATTGGATAGTACAGTGAAATGTGGTGCTCCATGAGCACCACATCCTCTGACATGAATACCAAATGGGGAATTGGAAATTAACTAGCATAATCTTCTTAGTGCACCAAGGCATGAACGTTGAAGGGCTCTCTACTGCTTTTCATCCTTCGGATATCGATAGACTGATAGAGATTCCAAATCAACTAGGCGTTGTAACCCTTATATTATCTTAACATGATTTTCATATTCATCATAATATAATACTTTCTTTTTCAACTGACAATGATTTTTCCATATGTTGAGACGAATTTCATCAATCCCATCTTCCGTCAACATCTCTGGAATGTCACACTGAGAGTCAGCCAAAGGCCAAAACATGACTGGAAATTCAACTTTCTCCAGTTGTTTCCCCATATTCAGCACTTCCTCTTTATCATTCAATGAATATTTTTCTACCTGATTTGACCAGAGTTACTGCTTCCTTGTTGCTTCATCAGATTCAACAGGATTGGTAGAGAATTCACTGATCAAACTAGAATATTAATGTCCTGGGGGTGGTTCAGAGAATGACCTACACCCCGGGTTATCTTTTGATCAAGAAAGTATTTCACCTTCTAGCGATGAAGCATCATACATGACTGGTTTCTCATTTCCAAGTGCCTCCAGATAATAGGGCTTTCTCGGCACTACATTGTCCACTGGAGCATTTTCTAGGCAATGTGCATCACTACTGCGGAGAGGACTTTTGTAGAAAAATTCATCATCATGGGGAGGACCACCATGGTGGGTTACAGCAAACGATGAGATCTCTTGTTCCTTAGTCTTTTGGCCACACAGAGGGTTATTGTAACTCTCATCTGAATATGAAACTTCAAGATAGACCGAACTTTTATGAAGAAAGCCTTCATGTGGAAGTTTCTGTTGAAGACCTTTGGACTTAACGTTCCCACTATTGCGAAATAAGGGAGTAAAATCTCGGATTCCATCAGATAATTGTCTGAGGGCTTCAAGAACTCCAGCATTGAGCATGGCCTTGTTACATATTGGATCTTGATTTATTGACTGTGTTGGGCGGGTCTTCTTCTTAGACGCCTTCTAACTCGCCGTGGAAACCACTTGTTGATTAAAGTGGCTACTCTGAGCAGGTGTATGTGCCTGATCAGGAGAGATGGCAAGGTTAGTTTGACGATCTCCACTCAAATCAGGTGTATGTGCCTGACTTGGTTGTCCATATGATATCGGGGAGTATACCCCACAACCCTTTTGGACTGGAACAGAGGTGTGTATCTACTCTGGAGTGATCTATTGATGAGTCACTCCACTGGGAGGGATAGATTTGTGTATCTTTCCCTGAGATGCTGCTGAAGCTGTTATAATATCCTAACAGGCATCTAGGATATGAGCAGGGATTTTCTTCTACTCTTTCACCAATGACAGAATGTGCTTGGTGACTTCAGCTACTGGAACGGGGATATACGTCCATTCTATGCTTGGAGTAGGTGTGTGTTCCTGCTCTTGTCCTTCTTTTCCTGTCAGTGAATCCTGACAGTACTCAAGTTTGGGGGCAGAGAATTGAGTCTGCCTCCTGTTTGTCATCAGAGCATTCTGACTGACTACTCTGTGTTCTACCAAGCGAGACTGTTGGTAGGCTTTATCAATACTAGTAGGTGTATGTGCATGCTGATTGCACTCCTCTAAAAGTGGTTGGCGAACTTCCTTCAACACTGACAGAAGAGGCTGCTGGTAGTATTAATGAGTGTAAGCAGGTGTATGTGCCTGTTTACCAGTGGTCAACACATTGGGTAAGTGGGCTCCATCATATGTAGTTAGACGAGCCGGCTGACTAGCTGATGATTCATAAACATGTGTGTGTTCCTGTCTGTAGTACTCCATCGGAATTTCCTGGCGGGATTGGAATGCTACTTCTAGACAAGTCTGCTGGACAGTGGGATTAAAATGGACATGTGTATGTGCCCGCTCGTTGCTTGCCACAAAGCTAGGTTGGTGGACTTCTCCGAAGATGGAAGAGATGGGAACCTACTCACTGTTGACCGGATTTCTCCCCTGGAGATTTTTCTTGCCTACTTGGGTTCGAGGAACCTGATCCGAATGCCTGGAGATGATACCCTCATCATGTTGAGGGCACACTACCGCACGATTATGGAGGCGATTGTTGATGGGAACCCTCAGGAAGGTCTCCTGTTTCTTTTCATTAAGTCCCTGAGGGACCTGCACATTCACCTCCACAGAATATGGGAGGGACTGGTGATTGCGTTCCGGGGATAACAACCCGAAACGGTTGGAGATGGTGGTTGGCACCACCTTCTTCTTAATCACTGGTTGTCATTGTCTGAATGACCGGTGTGAGTTGTTCAATTGGAGGTCTTGTCGAGAAGCCTCAAGAGTTGGAATGGTACTGTGTTGATGTTACTCCTTAACCAGTGCATTTGATATCCAGTGTTGAAGATTCTGAGTAGGTGATATCGTCCTCAGAGTGGACGACGATCCAGTAGGAGTATCAGTAGTGGCATTTGGAGTAGAAGTTTTCAATGCAGACGTATTCACGGGTGTTAACTTAAGAGAATCCATTTTGGAAATGCAGAATATCTCAAAAAAGAGTCCATGTTTGATATAATAGACATAATCAAGATAAGTCCGACCACTACATCTTTTGGATGAGAATATATGCCAATGATTACTTTGTTGTCCCTCTCATTGAGTTTTAATTATGGGCCTAACAAATAAGCTAAGCATCATTTTAATTTGGTTAACTATTCACGTCGTGTTAGCCATTTATTTTCCTATGGAATTGGGGATGATCTCATTGATTTATGATTCAAACATTTCAACTGGTTTCTAACGGGTTTGTTCGTAGAACCGGAAACATCCAATGATTTCATATCCACTAGAACCGAATTTCCAAATGTAGGCGCTCATTAGTTGTGGACTGATGAGGCTTAGGAATTTTTATTGGTCGAGAGGATGGGAGTTCGGACTCATCACACCTTTTTAAGGATAATTATTGTCTACTCTGGGACTCTCTTTGTAGATTTAAGTTATGTTCGTGAATCCTTATTACATTACCAAGTATAAAAGGAGATTTCCTTTAGATTTGATAATCAATGATTAAATATGTATGAAATTTAGAGAATCTTTTATATGTATTCAAGGTTCTTCATCGATAGAGAATCATCTGTATTTGTTATATATTCTTAGTCAATGGTATCCTTCAATACATAAAAGTCTCTTGGTCATTATGATGACCATACTGGTTTTAAATCCACTCAGTGGGGAACATGAAGTTTATTGTCATTCATAAGGACATGGATTATTTCAGAGTTGGGATCATACCCACAGATGGGCTACCTACGTATCCTTTGTTTAGAAAAGGAATCAGAACCCACGTAGTCGAGTAAGGGAGTATTATGTTTATGATTTATGGCTCAAAGAAAGATGTCATAATTACTTTTACACTCTAAGCTCACATGAGTCATGTTCGGTTTGAGAAACAAGAGGTATTGGTAAAACCAGACAATTGGCCATGAAAGGTGAAATCATACGAAATGATGTGGGGCTTATGTATGAATGATTTCCCAAACAGATGAAGATTAATATTTACTTCAGGGAAGAAATCCAGGAACATGATCCATAAAGGTATATGTACTTTATGGAGATTTGAATACTCTAATCTTGGGGATTACTCCTAATAAAGATGCCCAAGTTAAGAGTGTATTTATGATTGGGTTTTACTCCTGAGAAGGAAGCCCAAATCAAAAGTTAATTTGGACTGGTTAAGAGAAATTAATACTGGGGCTTACTCTTGAGAAGGAGCCTGAGGTTAATGGATTTTAAGACTTTGAGACTAGGGATTACTCCTAAAAAGGAAGCCCAGGTTAAGAGAACCATGGTTGGGGCTTACTATAAGGAGAATTCCCATATTTGGGAACATGGAGACTAGGGCTTACTCTTGAAAATGAAGCCCAGGTTAAGGGAATTATGACTGGGGCTTACTCCTAAGAAGGATGCCAAAATTAATGAGGAATTGGGGCATACTCCTAAGGAGGATGCCCAAATTAATGAGGACATGGGGCTTACTCCTAAGGAAGATGCCCAAATTAAGGAATTCTGGTTGGGGCTTACTCCTGAAAAGGGAGCCCATATTTAGAAAATTATAACTCGGGCTTACTCTCAAGGAGGATGCCCATGTTAGGAGACTTGGACTAGGGCTTACTCCTGAAAAGGAGGCCCAGGTTAAGGGAATTATGATTGGGGTTTACTCCTAAGGAGGATTCCCAAATTAATGAGTACATGAGGCTTACTCCTAAGGGGGATTCCCAAATTAATGAGGACTTGGGGCTTACGTCTAAGGAGGATTCCCAAATTAATGAGGACTTGGGGCTTAATCCTAAGAAAGATGCCCAGATTAAGGAATTAGGGTTGGGGATCACTCTTTAAAATGAAGCCCACATTTAGGAAATTATAATTGGGGATTGCTTCTAAGGAGGATGCCCAGGTTAGGGGACTTGGACTGAGGCTTACTACTGAAAAGGAGTCCAATGAATAGGGTTCTCTCATCATAAATAATGTGGTTTAATGAATGAAATCTCTAACATTAGTGACATAAAGATGTGTAAATCAGTAGGTTTTGAGAGATGTTTAATGGAATTCCTTTCAGATAAGAAATTCAATCAAGAAAACCTGCCATAAATGACTTTGAAGAGTGTCTTGAAGACTGAATATTGAATAGGAGAGGTGGAATGGCATAAGAGAGGTGAAATTGGCAGGAGAGGAACCCAAAAAAGAGAGGGGCACACAAGTCTTAGTGGGCACGCAGGTACTACGTGGGCACGCAAGTCTTGGTCACGCAAGTATACTTGTGCGAAACCAATATAATTGGGAGACTGTTAACCAGTAGGGTAATACTTGGGAAATCCTTGACCAAAGACTTTTGAATTATCCCAAGGTACTTCCAGAAGAGTGGCGGGCATGTTTTAATGAGTAGGTAAGGAGGCGCGCAAGTGTGTCCACTTCCCTTAAGTGTAAAACACTTAGGCGCGCAAGTGTTAGTTAATTCTAACACTTAGACATTATTCCTCTTGTTTAGACCTTCCATTCTATGTAAAGAATTACCTTAAAAGTGTTCGGAAGACATGAAGAAGAGACTTGGGAGTTCAGAGCTCTGTATTTGAATTCTTGAAAAAATCCTCCCCAAATGGGGGTCCCACCAGGATTATTTATAGGCTGGAGAAGACCCTGGGTGATTTTCAAAGAGGGTGCATAGGTCACCTGCGCGACCATTTGGGTGGCGCACAAGTATAATTGTGCTACCATGCTGGAACTTGCACGGACTATGGGAAATGTTTTCCTTCTTCGTCCCTTTCTATTTTTTCATGTTTATTCAAAGGATGAATCTTCTCTGTTTGAGGTATTTCCCGTTTCATTTTTTTAGACTCTGTGATGAAAAAGGAGCATCAACTGTATTATAATAAATTTCTTGAGGATAACGATGAGGAATAAATTAATCGATTAATTTATATAATTATGTTATATTATTATAGGAACTCAAGAATTATACATAATTGGAATAGTAAAAAACCAATAGTGTTGTTTAGGGGTTCCTTCTATCGATGTTTTTTAAAATTAAGTCTCAAAAAATTATATATTTTTGGAAAATATAGTGACTAGACAATCTTCTAGTTGATCAAAATTTAATATCATGTTAATACAAGATGACATGGAAAGATGATTTACAAATATGGGATTGATAATAGGTTATGGTTTTTATTAGTTAATTATTTTAAACTTTACACTCAATAGAATTTATTGGTAGACTATATTTTTTATAATTTTTAATATTTAGAAATAGGGGTTTTATCTTATAAATTATTCTATTTAATATAATGTTTTCAATATCTCATGTATTTTATATCATGAATATATTTTAGAAATATTATGTAAATAGATTTAATTATTTCTATGGAGTACAGATATATTTTTAAAAAAATAATTTATAAATTATATTTTTATGTTCAAAAAAATATGGCATCATTAGCTAATAATTATTTATAAAAAATGATAATACCATATTAAAATTGACTACTTTTAATTTAGGTATAATTAATATTATTAATTGGAATTAAAAAAATCAATGGGCATAGGGTGCCTAATATTTCTTTCTGGATGATAATTAATGCTTGTTAATGAATCATCCTTTAAAATATTTCAATTTTTTCTCATTTATATATTTAATTCCTTCTTTATGTATAGTTCATCAATTGTTAGGACTAAGGATACATAATTTATTTAAATTTTTTCTTTTATAACATTATTAAAAATGGGGAATGGTTGGGTTGAAAAATATACATACCATTGAGATCATCACATTTCTACACTCTCCTAATATTGATCCGAGAAGCGATATATTATTATAATTCATGAAATATATATATTAAAAAAATATATATTTTCATATTATTGAATTAAATAGTATATTTTTTGATAAACATACTTTCATCCATATTCACATTGAATATTTTTTGTTCTATAAAACCTTATTTGATGGATATTCCATTTCATATATGTTTTAAAATCTTTAAATTGTACAATATTTTTTTCTCCATAAATGATATTTAATTTTATAATTATGAAAAATGTTTGACATATAATTATCAAGGATTGTACATTAAACAAGTTATAATATGTCAAAAATGTAGTTTTTGTGGTTTCCCCATAATGAATAGGTAGATCTTCTTAAAATTTTGATAGTCTTCATTTTTGTATCCTTCATAACATGTAGTCATTTCCCTAATTGTGATAAATAATTTCCCATCCATTTTCCATTTACATTTTTCTAGAAAAATTACATAAACATGAACCTAAACCATTACTTATTACCATTTCTTATTGAAATAATATTGATAAAATATAAAATTGGAGGAGATCAAACCCAATGATTTACCATGTCCAAAACATTCACCCTGCGCCTGTGGATGGGAAAAACATTTAAATTATATATAGATATATTTACAAGGTTAGAAATTGATTTAAAAACATAATAATGTCAAAGAATAAATATTTTGATAATAAATCGTGAATGTATTAAATTTTATTGTGTGATATTTTTCCAAATGAAATATCTTTCAATTATTTCAGTAGTTAATCCAAAAAAATAATTTAATTTTTTATTTCCACGTACAACCTATGTATACAATATTTTTGTGACTTAATTTTAGTATCATGTGAATATGATATTTAAAACTTTTCTCCACACCCCCCCTAAAAATATATTTTCATGTTCAAATAATGATCATTTATATATCACTATATAGTTTAGACTACATCATTCAAATCTCCGCCATTATCTTGACACATTAAATAAGTATAATCCCTCTTATCGCCTTTAATAATTTGGTGTTGAAACCATGTTATAAAAACTATAAATATAGAAATGTGATATTTAGGTCTAAATTCATATGTATTTCATTTATTTAATCATTTTTTTCATTCCGATCGAAATTAATACTAAATATAAATACACCTTATTATGCTCATATCTTATAATAGATTCTTGATAATATACTCTTCGGGCCAATAATCCCAACCATATGTGGTAGAATTATAAGTAAAGGACATATATGGGATTTTTTAAACATATAAATTTAATCATAATTAGTTAAAAAGAATATTTTTTTAAACAATGATATATATTTTTTCTCATTTAAAATTTAGAATTTTATTATTATATATTAAATTCTATTTACAAGTGGTATCTATTTTTATTATTGATTCATTTTAGTTATTTGAAAATAATTTATATAATATATATATATATTCTAGAAGTAATGCATTGTGATGCTAGTTTTATTTAAGATTCACTTCTACCCCCATTAATTAATTTAAGAAAAAATTTAATACCATTATATTAAAAAAACCAAAAATGTGTATGGTTATATAATACATTTAATAATATAACAATTCAATAAAATTTATTTTTAAATGATTATTATTTATATTATTTTTTTAGTTTCTTGATATTTAATTATATAACATGTTATAATGATGAGACACTTTTTATGAATTACATCGATGATATGAAAACGATTTTGGAAAAGTATTAAAGAATATTTACAGAGTTGATAATATATCATAAAGATGGCTAACCAATTATATCTATCTAGTATAAATTATAGTTTTTAATAAATTTTATAATATTATTTTCAATATACATATATATATTCTATTAAATGAAACACACACACAAATTTAGAAAATTTATAAATTATTCGAAATAAAATGTTTGTGTGCTGTTAGAACGTTTCTCATCCATATAGAACCTCAATAAGGGCATAAAATAGGTAGTGCATAATTGAAATATTATATTATTCCAAAAATACCTATACATTTTTTGTAATATGGATCTGTATTCATCATATTGTAAGACACACATACATTATTTATTTTTTACTAATAAAAACTCAAATTTAATCACTAACAATAAAAGGCACTTATACATACTAGTATAAAATAGATGAAAACATTATAATCTTAGTTCACCTAATGCATGATATGTCCAACTATATTGATATTTAACTAATTATACTCAATATCAATATAATTCAATAGCATTATGTTGGTCTAGAATGGGAACCACATCCATTATTTCTTCTTAATTGTTTTACAACTATTACTTATGTGTAGAGATCTCATTATATATGTATTTTTAATTTTTATAAAGAAAAATAAATATATGTACATTTTTAGTATAATCACAAGTCCCTATATATGGTGTTCCTCAAATCCTCTATTATAACTACTTCACTATTATAATTAGGCTTTATTTATGTTTCAATATATGATAACATTAATCATCAATTCTACTCCTTTATGCTCCATATCAATTCCTCAAAAATTAATAAGACATATTCAACTAATAAAATATTATTTATTCATAAATCATACCATATATGAATATTATATTAATATTCAGGATGATAATATCTTAGTTCATCACGCATGGCATACATATATATCATTATTTCACTTTGAATCATATTTTTTAATTGTAAATATATATGAGGTTATTCAAAATGTACTGAAATAAACATCTTCATTGTTAATCAACCATTTTTAGTGATCCTTATATAATACATTGATTTATTTATTCTTCTATATAATATTTTTGAAAACCTAATCATGTTAAAATAGAAATATAAACTATATATATTTCTATTTCTTCATGAATAGATCACATATATACCCTGAAAGTTATTTATACCCAAATCCACTATAAACCATCATATACTCAAAAATATTCATGATCCTCTATTGGAATTCATGTGCACCACATGATCCAATAATAATTTAAGATAATTTATTTTATGTTCTAAGAATATATGAAGAATATAGAATATTATATGTCTATTAAAAAAATATACATATACATTGTGTCAACAATGGTTGTGGATGCCTTTCAACATTGTCTCTATATCTATCGCAATCCAAACATTCCCCACCATATCATAGTATCATCACTATTATTTAAAATATTCTAGATAACCAAAATCTCAAAAATGGTGACTTGTATGGTATTTTATGTATAAATGACACACAATGTGGTACCTTACAATATAGATGGTGATATATATATTTCAGTAGATACTAATTTAGTTATTGTATCAAATACATCATGTTTCAATTTTTGAATTAATCGCTATTATTGATACTTTCTATCAAAATCCATTAAAATATTATTCAATTATGAAATTATTCATAATCATTATACAATGCATGACATTTTTAGGGATATTTTGTGTCACAACTTATGTCACTATTGTGGTTGTTGATATATGGTGCTTCTATCCTCACTATTTCTATAGTAAATTCCTATGATATGTTCCATAACTTATGATTCTGAACATTACCCCATAATATATATAAATATATTTATTCTTCACTAAAAAATATTTTTATATAATTGAAAGATATCAAATCATTTCCTTTTGCGAATAGATCCTAACTTATTGTCGTCAATGCTGATGTGTTTGGTATGTTGGTCTACATTAGTGTATTTTTTCATGCCCCATGATATACTTTCCTCCAACTATGAAAAGATATTATAAATCAACCCTTTATCAAGAAATTTAAAATGAATTATATTATATGTAATGGTATCATAATATTATATATTAGGACACTCTTATATTGTATATCCACCATTACACTAGTGATCTAATTAACATGTTTCTTTCTCCGTGACTTTCCAATTGTACTCTAATATACTATTCATATTAAAAATCAATATGCCCTATTTGTTTATGAAAATTATAATATATATTAATCCCATGGATCAGTTTAACTCACACACCGTACATTATTATTCTTATAAATTTGATTTTTACAGCTCTCATATGTCCCAAAAACTCTACTAATTATCACATGATCATGGGAATATTATAATGTGACAATATGATTTCATATATCTATATTGTTTAGTTTCTTTATTTGTGATATTCTTATCATGGGTTTATAACAAATCCATCTATAAAAAAATTGGGTTTATCAATATCCCTCTTATGACTTTGTAGTCGACCCAATACCACTCCCCCAATTTGAAATCATATTTATAAAATCATATTTATTTTTTATATTACCATTTATTTTTTTTCACTTTTATATTTATAAAAAATATATTAAATCCTATATAAATAAAAATTCATTATATAATACTCTAAATCTATATGAGTTAGGTTCAGTGTTTAAAAAAGGATAGTGGACAACAGTTTCATGTTTTACACTACATTCTCCCATTAATTATTACATATAAACAAAACTTGAGAATCATTAGATATAAAAATTAGATTATAATTTTTTTAATTACTAAATATATAATCCATTTTTAAATGAAAAATTACATAGTATTGTTTTTAAAAATCAATACCAGAACATTAGTAATTAAATAAATTTAATGATGGTGACTAAGATCAAACCACCATATCATTACATGTCTGTGAAAATATTTCAAACTATAACAAATATAATTTTTCCTATTTCATGTATATTTCAAATCCAATATGTATCTTTTTTATTAAATTGGATGAATAAAAGTCATTAATAACTTTTATGACCATAATGTAAATATCCTCTAATACGGGTTAATAATGTTATATTAAAGTATAATTATTAAATCAATGTTATTTGAAGAGGAAATGAAGGTGTTTCAGTACTGAGAAATGAGGTTTGAATATGTGGTGTAATTTTATGACATATCATTATATTAGATCAACATATTCCGACTAATTAGAATATGATCTACTCTTATATGTGGAAATATACCCACTTGAATAGTATATGAAATCAATAGAAGAGGGGAACATGGTTGTTACACGGTTTAGCCTCAATGTGAGAGCCCTTACATTATTATGATTGGTTGAAAAATACATTAATATATTCTCTATTATAAACCCAAGTAGTTACACTAGTAATTTTTTGAATCCATTCAGACAATATCCCCCAATATAGAGTCAAACTAGGATATATAGAGTCCCAATAAAACAATATATTCTCATTGAATGTATAAAATAGTTTGAAACAAATTGATAAAGATCACTTAATTACTTCTAGTTTATTCTGCAATAGAGGATAAAAAACTCTTTCAATGAAACATAATATTAATAAGATTTTCATGTGAAAACATCATCAAATCATTAATGATAATTTTTTCCTAAACAATCTTCAACATATTTCTCAATTATTTATATAGTAGTTCATAAAAGTGTGTAAAATATTAGATATACTATTATAAAATATAAAAAAATTCTACCTATTTATTTTTTTTCTTTAATATTCATATAGAATAATATGAATAATATTGCAATAATTTAGATATTCTAAACAACATTAATTATTAAATAATTAATATATTAATTAATAATATCAAATTTAACCATAATAAAAACATTAAAATATTTAATTTCAAATGCCACAAAAATCTCCCCATGATCCTCTCAGATTGTCACTATCCAATCACTTCAAAAATAAATGTTGTAATTCCACTTATTAAACTAGAAACAAAGTATTTTTTTATTATAAAGGTATTCACCTTGAATAATTTTTCATAATATAATTATCATATCTAATATAATAAATATATTACATATAACTCATTTTATATGCTTTTTCCCAATTCACCATCACCCTAAAAAATATATAACATAGTCCATAAAAAATCATACATATCATTCAAAAACATAGTATTCATGTAATTCATAATGATTTCTTTATGAAAACTAATTATTTAAATATATAATTCCCCCTTATATAATAATATGTTCAATATCATGTGCCACAAAAAACAATAATCTTACACGCACTATGATATATTATAAGAATATAATTATTTATATATAGAGATGATAACATAATCATTGTATTGGTGGGTATAATGAAGAGTAACCACATTATGAATTATCTATAGAAAAATTTATAAAATTTAAATTTAAAAGTTTTTTACAAACAAATATATATATAATTAAAAATAAAAATATTTATAATTAAAAGAGATATTTTTATGAAATATATTTATGTGTGTAATATATTTTTAAAAATGTAAATTTTGATAATCATTATAGATGATTGATTCAAATGAAACTAATAGATCATAAATATTAATAAATTTAACTTTCATTAATCTAATAGTTGTTAATATATAATGAATTAGTATAATATAATTTATATAAAAAATATTTTCTTAAAAAATTTGATTTATTTCATTTTCAGTAAAGATATTATGATAAATTAATATCATTTTAATTAATTATTTTTGATAAAATTTATTTCCATAAATTAAAATTAAAATGTCTTATAAAATATTTTGTTAGTTTTATAAAATATGGGTTTTTGGGTGAATAGGAAAAAATACTTATTTTGAAAATACTATGATATATTTTCTTTTAATTATTGTAATTTAAATTTTATTTTGGGGTTTATTATTTTATGAAGGTTACTTAATTTTTATTTTATTGCAAAAAATCTGATGAATAACTATAGTAGTTAAAAAATTATGAAAAGATTTTTTTCCATAAAAATGATATTTTTGTAAAAAATAATGAATTTTTCATGTTAATGTTAACATAAATTTTCCCACTTCTTTTGAATGTATCATGAAAATGTTATTTCATATTGAATGAGAATTTTCTTATTAAATAACTTTTTTACTTCTATTTTTGTTAATCATGTCTAGTAAAAATGGTAAAAAATTTACCACAACATGTTATGGTTAATGTGTGTTAAAGAGGTAAAATGTAAGGGATAAAGGTTTAAAATTACACCAAAATATGCATTATCGAAATTAAAAGTTTATATTTCATCCATAATACACATAAATGATATTATTTGGAATGTCTTCCAATTTTCTTTTTGATTATGAACACTATATTATTTTAAGTAATGAATAATTGTAAAATGAAATGTTGATTACATTGATATATCTAATATGTTTCCATAAGGATTAAAAGACAATATAAATAGTTATATATAGTAATTTTCAACCATAATTAATTATATTAATGTTATTAAATTAATTTTTATTATTTAATTTGATTAATTATATTTAACTCTTATACAAGAATAATGAAACGCTTATGAAAGTTCTAGTTAAATAATTTAAATGATTTTAAAAACATTAAAAAAATCATTTTTATAAATTTTGATTTCCCATTAATTATATATATAAATATAATAGTTATGTTTTTTAAAAATATATATATTATAAATAAATTATCTTCTTGATGTTCTTATAGTCAAATTTTTTGAGAGTCCTAAAATTATATAAATGATGTTTAAATTTTAATTTTCTTTCAACATAATTATAATATTTAAAAATTACTATATTTACCTAATAAGATAATATTTATTTTAAATTACCATTCACGATTCAAATTTGTTTGAATTATCATTTTTATGAATACATTCATAACCATTGTAGATTTAAAACATTGAACTTATAATTTTGGTTAAAAGGGTTAATAAGTTGGTTAAACTAATATATATGGCTAAAATCCTCACATAAAAAAATATAATTTATTGGCTGAAGTTATTTCAATAATAACATTTTTATAATAGATTATATGTGTCTTGGGATCTAATGGAAATGAGTTATACAATTATTATATGTTAATATTTCTTGTATTTATATGATTTCTTACCATATCACTAATAAAATTGAACCTCATATCTTCTTTTATTCGCACCTCATGATCAAATTAGCACAATTATTATCTAACAATATAAATTATAAAACATCCTATTATTACGTCAGAGGTTATTTTCTCACAAAAATACCAACCTATATTGCTTAATGTGTAAGTCATAGGTCTTTTATTAACGAATAATTATAACTCTTAAAAAACGATTTTCATGTTTATTTAATTTGTAAATACTTAAAATCATAAATAATAATGATCATATGAAATAAAAAAATACCTTATATATACTCATGTTTATTATTCTTACGTCACAAACCTTATTAATATCAATTTCCATTCTCTAAGAAATGAAAACATTATTCATGAGAACATATGTACTACCATTACCACCAAGAAATGTGTTTCTTTTTCCATAAACACAATTATTGGATCCTTAAAATCATATATAAAATTAATTTATAATATATTACTAACATAAATAATATTATATATATTTATCATATTATTTACCTTCTCACCTTTTCATCTGTTTGTAAATGATAATGTCGCTTGTGTGTAAATGTGGATTATGACCTCTACAATGTGATGTGAGACATTTTTTTATTACATCCTCACATGCAATTTTATATGTATTAGAAAAAATAATAAATATTATATTAATATTATATTAATTACTTTAGAAAATTTCAAAATAAAATCATTTATTTATCTTCCCATGACCATATTAATGAAATGTTTTTTATGTGTATATGCAGACCTGAGTCTCCATGAATTTTTTTGATTAATACTTGATTTCCACATCACATAAATAATATTAAATGTTTGTTAGTTTATAAAATAATTATTATAATATCAATAATATTTTTGACATTTTTGAACAATGGCCCCATTTTCCCTAGTCAATGCACCAAAGTTAATTTAAATTCTATGATCAATACGAGCACAAAAAATATATATGATTATAAATAATTTTTTAAATAAATTTAAAATAATAATTTAACTAAATGTATTAATAATTGATTCATAAAAGTTTCTTAATTATGTAAATTATTAAACTAATTCATTTATTCAAGGTTTATAGAATCTATGATATAGGTCCAGACCCTAGGTAAGATATGTCTCATTAATACATTTTTTAATTGTTGTCAATTATTATTCCTTCATACCATGAACATAAAATGTTTAATAATATTATTATTTATTTAAAAATGTCTTCTAGTGGTTATGTTTGACTAATTCATATTTTATATAATGTTTTTAAAAAAATAAATTTTTCAACATTTCTCATATGGGTTATTTTTTCTTTTTTTAAATGTAAAAAACATATGATTTTAAATGTACAATCCAAGAACTAAATTTCCAACTATTATATAAATTATTAAATATAAGTAATCCCTTAAATATATCCTTGTTATATTTTTATTAAATATCTACACTATTATTTTAGGAGTATTTATTTGTTAAATATTTTACTAAATAAAATATATTTTCTCCCTTAAATTCCAAAACGTATTTTAAATTATTTTACAAATTACATTTATTAATCTATGTTTACATAATTAAATTTTATTATCTTTAACTGGGTATTTTAACTAATAATAACATCTAACATATTTTATATATAGACTATTATTGTGTTGTTCAATTTTTTGACTTGGTAAAATATTGGCATTCTATATGATAGTTTTTCTTTTCAAATGCTTATGTATATTATATATTATATTTAAATAATTTATATAATATAATTTAATAATTATTATTAGTATGGAAATTATTGGGTCCCTATATTTGATATACCTCGATGCATTGGTAGTTATCATGAGGAAATCTATCTTTCATATTTGTTTTATGTTTTCAAAATTATTTATTTTTTCATTGAATAAGGCCTTGAATGAAATTTTTATGATGTCATAGAATGGGGCCTTGATTATATGATTATGATGTTTTACACTATTTATTCTATTATTATGAAATTGTTTATTTTTATTCATTTGATTTATTATATTGTTATCATTTTATATATTCCTTGTTTATTTTATTGATGGTTTCTTCTAGAAACAATCTTTTATCATAATATATGAAAATGAGCATATAATTTAAAATGATTTTTTATTATTTTAAGGGTCAAGGATTTCTTTAGAAGTAATATTTTCATATTGTTTTATGTTACACTCATAACTTATGAGTTTTTAAAAATATATTATAAAAAATGATAAAAATAGTGGTAAAAAGTAATTTTCTATAGAAAGCTATTATTTTGAAATAATAAAATTTTATATATAAAAGAAAATAAGTATATAGAGTTCCATTATTCTAAAATGAATTAATAGGATTTATTTATTTTTATATACCATATTAATATTAATTTTTTATAATGAATTTTTAAATGTTTTCATGTGGTTAATTATTTATAGGGATTATAGTGAGGTAAACTCTAGAAAATTACGATTAAAAAAGTTATGATTAAAAAAAATAGAAATAAAAACATTAAAACCTATTTTTATTGAAAAAAATATTAATATTAAAAAATTGATTCATATAAAAGTTTATGACTTTTCCAAATTCTATAAAACTCAAAACCTAAAATATCATGGTATTGTAAAAATGTTTAATTCTTCATATTAATCACATAATTATCAATTTTAAAAGGCATAATTATTTATAGTTTGTACCGAATAAAAGTTTTATAAAAAATTAGTGATTAGGATATTGTTTATAGAGAAAATAACTACGGTCAATATGATGGTATGGGATCATAAGTTAGAGTAAATATATATGATTAAATGATAGAATGTCAGGGAAAATGATTTTTATTTTTTATAGTATTGAATAAGTTGAATATACTATAAATTCGTTATGGATATATTAGTATATATCCTTCTAATATGTTTATTTATTATGATTTTAATATATATACAACTTCTAACAATTTATTATTTTAGTATATGGCTAGAAACTAAAGGAATCTTGTTAACAATTGTTCTGAAAGGAAATGTCATGGTTATCTGAACGAGAAACCTAATGGTATTTGATCATGAGATAAAATCATATAGTTATCCCTAAATAGGTTTCCTAACATATCATTAACAACCTGAACCCATATATGTATCTGGATGAACCAATTATAAGAAAATAATGATTCATCAATGTTTCAAGTGATAATTATTATAAAGGGAAACATATTGGTCTTCTAAAATTTCAATTATGATGGAGGAATAGAAATGGAAATTTCACAAAGTAACTAAATGATGTTTAAAATATGGGGACTATAGGTGTTATAAAAATTATTGTCCAAAGTGGAATGACTACAAAGCAAACCGACACGATCATATCAAAATGGATTAGTAATATTTTATACTAAAAATGAATAAACATTGAATATAAATAAAATGATTGTGTTATTTTAATAATATTACTTATATTTAAATATAAAACATGATTATATTATGATAGATGAATAATAGAATTTGATTTATATTTTCGATTATAGAAATAATGTTAGTATATAATAAGAGGGAATAACCTATTTAAATTTATTTAAGTAGACATGAATTTTTAATGTTTATACATTTGTGGTTCTATGAGATAAAATGATTCTATAATTTTTTGATATATAAAATAATGATAATAAAAATGAAGGCACATAAACTACTGTGGTTACTTATGGCATGGATGAAAATAGTGAAATATTGGATCCCTTCTATCTAAGCTAGTATTTTATAGATATGGTTGAAAACTCAATGGGTTTTGATTATTTTTTATAGTATTTATGTTCATATTTTTGTCTATATAAGGTCATAAACACACTAATTCTACAATATAAATTAATTACTAATCTTGGAAGCATTCTTCTATTATAGGAATGATCACCACTGATGAGTTGGACCTATAAAGACTAATTTTTTCTTTTAATCTAAATATTGATTTTTTATTTTGGTTGAAACTATTTTATATGTTTCATAACCAATGATTTATGGTAAGATTCCCAATAAATACCAAAAATGTAATAATAATATTGATTTAGTATGATGTATTTAATGATCCTTAATAAATATTTAATGTATGAATATCCACTGAAATTACCTATGAAATGGCTAATTAATTACTATTACTTCTATATTTTTTTATATATGATGAAAAATATTGATAACTTTTAGGGTTAATATGAAGCTTTAATTTCAATTAAATAATATCCATTGGAATAAAAGTGTTATTACATTTTGAGGTTATGTGTATTATAATATAGATAATAATGGGATTGGAAATTTATTTTGGTACTTTTTATTAATGTTTTACTTGAATTATTTTTTTTATATTTTTTTGAACCTTATATTATGTTGGTGAATGGAATTTTTTTTTAAAAAAAATATTTTGTTATTGTTATTATTATAGGAGTAAATATTGAGTTATGTTGCGATGCATATGAAATTTTAGAGTTCTTTTTTCATAGTGATTCATATTATTTTGAATATAATAGTATATTTTGGGGAATGAATGATCAAGGAACATAAATTTTTTACATTGCCTATATTTGATTAATATTTTTTATGAATAAATATTATGTGGATCTTGTAAAATTATGTGATAAATAATTTCTTCTTATTAGGTATAAAATTTGTTTGTGATAATTTTGAAGAGTTTGAAGCTTTTTTATTAAATTAATGGTTGATGTTAAAAATTGGGTAATATTATTTAGGAATTAATGATTAATTTATTATTCCTTTAAGAATTGGTATATTCATAATAAATAAAATGTTATCTTTTTCTATCCATTTTGGTTTCGGATAATATCAATAGTGATGAGAAATAACTTGTTATTCATATATAGAACTTGTGAGCAGTTTAATGTATCATTTAATTATTGATTCATGAAAAAATAAACATGGATATTTATCATATTAGAGTATTGGTACAAAACAACTCAATAATAACAATAAGACAATATTTTTCTGATTTAATTGATATAAATCTAGTAAGTTATTTTTATTATTATTTATTTTGAGTGAAAAATAATTCCTCAACTTTAGCAAGGGGAAAATAAATCTATTAGGACCAATGTGGTAAATAACACTCATATATCTATGTATTCCTTTGGAATCCTAATAATAAAGTATGTTTTGTATAATGAGATAGAAATTATCTTTAAAATATTTACAACACAATAAGTCTTCTAGAAGTGACTAACGAATTACTTATCCTGATGAAATATATATAATTCATTATACTTATGATAGGATATGATAATTTTAGTGAGAAAAATAAAATAATATTCAAATGTCATAATTTTTTTAAGATAGGGATAATATAACCCATTAATATTTCAATATGTAATTATTTCACATATAAAATCACCTTTATTAGTGTTTACCGTATGCAATACAGCGCAATAATAATCCATGATATACTATTGAAATATTATTGTTTAAATATAAAAATTATAACCTAGTCATTGGATTAGTAGGTAAGAACATGTGTAACCATATTATAAAATATATTTATATAACATTTCTATAATAAAAATTTATTAATTAATTTATAAGAATTATAATCTCAATTTTATTTAGAATTATATATGATTAAAACACATATTTTATAAAATAGTGATTTTCATACACAGGGTATTTTTTTCAATGTATGTTGAGTTAATCACTGTATTTAATTATTTTAATTAAAAAAATAATTAATATTTTAAAAAATTAAATTTACATTCATTTAATATTTTTTACAAGAATTTTTTTTTATAAATTCATTTTATACATCAAAAATTGTTTTATTTCATTATTTGTATTGTTATTTTATTAAATTTAAGAAATTTTTGAAATATTATTTACCAAAATTGAAATTTTCTAAATAATAATGAAATATTTATATTAATATATAATTTAAAATTTTTTCTAAAAAGTATTTTTTAGTGAATAAGGATAAATAATGATTATTGAAAAAACTACCAATTCTTAAACATTTAATCAATTTTATTTTCATGGGTTTAAATATTTATTAATGGATCCTTTGTTTCATTTTATTAGACAAAATTCAGTTAATTTTCTTTTAATAATTATTTTACAATATTTTGTTATTTAATTATTTTTATATTTAAAACGAGTTATTTATAAAAAAAATTTCTATGGGTTTTGAAATATTATGTTAAAATTAATTTCATATAGTTATTGAAATTATATATTGAAAAATATATTTCATATTCTCAATCATGAGGTTGAGATTATTTAATAATTCTACTTATTGTTTTATCATTGTAAATAATAATTATCCTAGTAAAAACATTATCCACACTAGTTTAGTATAAAATGGATTTCATATTTTAAAAAGGATAAGATAAGGATTTAAATTATATCACAAAAATGAATTAATAAATTTTTATGTTTTAACATATTCCAACATAATAATATTTTAAAAAATATGTTAATTTATTCCCACTTTCATGTGATGATGTATTCTATAGTGTTTTATTTGAAGATACTTAACAAAATTTCACTTTATTTATTTTAATATATATAAAAATATTACCTAAGAAAAAAATAAATTATTAATGATTTTAAATCATTATTTTTAATATTAATAAAATTTATTTTTTATGTTAATTTATATGATATATTAAGTGATTTTATAATTACCTTCAATGGTTATGCAATTTTGACACTATTCTTGCAAAATAAGTTAAAATATCAAGTAACTGGTTTTCAAAATTCTAAAAGTAGTACACTATTGATGAATTATGACAACCCAAGAACTCTATTAGTAATTATAATAGAAATTCTTGGTTATATTTTTCATATTATAATTATTTTATTTTATTTACGTCTATAATGATAAATTTTGTGAATAGTCTCGAAAATAGGTTATGATTGTATTTGTTGTTTAAAAAATGATTTTGACCAATTTTAATATCATTAAAATTTCAAAATTAAATCTAGAGGATTTGAAATATTTGATCCAATCATGAATTATTTATTTATATTGAAATATAAATTTTTTATATGGCATTTCTTACCCATTGAGGCTAAAAAATTTATTTCTATGGTAAAGGTTAAAAAGATTTATGAGGGGATTAAAAAAGATATAAGTTTCAAAATGACACTTATACATGACTAAATTCTATTATTTGAATTTATTTAGAAAATAGAAAACATATTATTTATTTTCTGGAACATGGTATATGATTTTCATTATATAGACATGTATTATATACTAATATTTCATGTATTTAAAAAGATTATCATCCGCCTCAATTATAAAAGTAAATATCATGTCCTCTTATCATTACACCTCTTGGTTCATTTAACTATAAAATTATTTTTCATCCCGAAGATGGTTCACTCATAAGTTACCAAAACTAGTTGGCCACATGATATCAAGTTTTCCTTTCTATACACTAAAGGCATTCGACTAGGATCAATGGTCTACAATGCTACCATGTGGATATTATACCCTCATGATCAGAGTCCATCCTATAAATATAAATAATAGTTTAATATTATAAATGGAAATCAATAACCAATATAGGAATAATAGGTCATCCAAAAATAATAATGACCTACAAATTAAATATCATATAAAAATTATGATCATGCCATGTGATATAAACAAAATTAATAGGGATAGATGAATATATCGTGCTATAAAAAAGTAAAAAAATTGAAAAATAATCTTTTATTTAATCATGAGAAGAATCCTGGTCCTCTACTCTTATACTCCACACTAGATAAAATATCTTACATCTATAATTAGATTCTTCCCTTTGTCCCTTCCTCCAACTATAAGATATGTTTGTGTACCATTGGGTTTCCCAAATAGTTTGTGATATATACTTAGTTGTCCACCACCAATGGTATCTAATATAATCAAGCTCATTTGTATAATTTAGTAGTTTTCATTTATAATAATGTAAACAAAAATATAAACTATTAATGTGTTGGATAAGGGTTTTAAAGGACACCAGGCTGACAGTACCTACATCTTTCTAAGACGAAAGATATATAAAAATGAATCAATGTGTATAGGTATATACATATTTTAAAATACATCAAAATTAGTTGTATATATATATTCATGTTTATAGACATATTTATAAATACAACTACTATACTAGAATAGAGGTGTATCTCATGAATTAATGGATACAAGTATGAGTATCATAGAATGCTAAGGGACACCATTCCAAAGTGTTAAAAATCATATGGGTTACTATGACAAGTAATCAGAATTAATTTAATATTCCACTCTTATTTATCACATTTCATTTGGGATTCCATTCTGATATATCTCATTTACCTAGTCTTAAATCACATACATCTTATTTATCTTGGGACTCCATTACCATATATCACATTTCATTTGGGACTATCATCCTTATTATCACAATGAAATGGTACTCCGTTCCCATATATCACATCTCATTTGGGACAACATGCCCGAATATGTCATTTTATTTAGGTTTCCCAACCTAGTTATAACATTCACTTGGGATGCAATTCCCATATATTGCATTTAATTTGGGATTCAATTTTTGTGGATCCCATGTATTTTGGTTTCCTTTTTGAAGTATCACATTTATATCAGATGGATTTCCCTATTATCATAATTATATGGTATTCCATCCATGGAAGTCACATTTAGTTAAAAAATATGGTCATTATTTATTTCAATCTAAAGGATTAATTAAGATAAATTTGATATTCCATTTTACCTATTCGAGTATCCCTTATTTATAAATAAGTCACATGAATTGGCATTACAACTAACTCCCTATTAATTTATGTACTTTATTTACATTGTAATCAATCCAAGACCACATAAAAGTTGTTTTGTTATATACACATTTAATTAGTTAGTGGAATCACATGGGCATACCCTATGGTATGGAACTTTTTTAGGGGGGGAATCCTCTGACCACAAAAATGGTACATGGGGAATCAATAATATTGAAAACAATTTTTAATAATGAAATTTTTAAATTTAAGGAAATATAATGAATGTATGTCATGTGGAATGAGAATTGATGTATTTATTAAACATTAACTAATGATTTATTAATTTGTTGTTAATTTAATAAAAACAATAATATCAATATATCTACTGTCCCTTAGTAATTAGGTACATTACATAAAAACATTAAACATCTCATACATAATCATTATTGAAAACATTCTTAACAAGAAGTGATGAACTATAAGCCCTAATAAGGGAATAAAATAATATTTACATGAAGAAAGTATTTCATGTTATAAAAAGGAATTAAAATGGGATAGGGTAACAATCATAAAAATTAACATTGAGGAGTTGTATAACATGATAAAAAAGAGAGACATGGTATTGGGGAAAATACATTAAACATGACTTCAAAAACACAATTCAAATTTAATATGTAATACACCATTTCATAATTCACTTTGGATAACCTCTCATGAACCACACATGTAATCCCATGAGACTAAAACATTACCCAGTTCATTAGATGGATTTATGGGCACACCATTCATAATCATATCATGTAAATTCATAAGTGTGACACAGAGATAATCTAACATAAGTACACATTTAATAACATTTAATACAATGATCAAGGAGTGTGAAATAAATAAATGGATATCAATAATAAAATATACATTGGTGTATCTAGGTGAATACCCTTGAGTGTAAATAGTAATGGTTTTCACAACACAAATGTTTCAAATAATAATATTAAAGTGAAATTTTAACTTCATAACGACAATAGAAAATGGTTCATAAAATATATTAGTGAGAGAGAGAAATAAGTATCTAATAATTTTGAAATAAAATGGATAATAATAGTGATGTGTGAAATAATATTCCAACAATATGAATTAGAAATAAAATGTAAAATAAGAATTATACGCTTGAAGAAAGGAATATGGCGAGGATCCCTTACCCTGGGAGGGTGAATCCAAATGTTTGGTGGGAGATTTCAAAGATATTTGGGTATCTTTGGGATGACTCTTTAGAAGATATGGATGATTATGTACGTGGAACATGGTTTTTGAGTAAAGATGAAGTGGATAGAGGGTGGGGTTATGTAGAAAAATATTGGGGAGTTTTTTATTATTTCCACACATAGGTATTGGAATGTCAATAAAAAATTTAAATAAACTAGAAAAATTCCCATGTACTTTTCTAATATTTTTTCAAAGACATGTGTTTTTAATTATTTATTAATGACATGGGACGAAAACATTAAAATATAACCACTGATGATGTTTATGTGAGTCATTTTAGTAAATAACTAATTTTTAATAATTAATATATAATATTGGATTTCGATAATCTATATATGATTTATAAAAATATTAAAATAAACTCAAAATACGGTATTTTAAAGGTCAAACAAATATTTATACTGTGTATAATTTTTACACGAAAATTCGACAGACTAAGAAAATAAAGAAAAACTATTAATTTTCTAATTTAAAAATGATTATTCAAAAATTAAATTTATTTTATCAAACTGATTTTATATATATGTAAATTTTTACATTTAAAACTAAGTCATTAATTTTTAGAAGATATGGGGTTTTTGTTATAAATTTTTTTGAACCTTAATAAAAACAACATTTGACATCATAAAAATTATAAATTAATTTATATTTAATAAAAATTATTAAGTAATAATATTATATTAAAATATAATATAATTAAATTTTCTTTAACTCATCAATGTAATGGAATTAATTTAAATTTCTTATAACCCAAAAACAGTCTTTTGATTTATTAATTCAAAATTAAAATAATTTATAATGTAACAAAAATAAAATATAGTTATAACCATTTTTACATTATAAAGACAATATAAATATAAATATTATTAATTTATTATAGAATATACTTTTATAACAAAACTAATCTCTTTAAGGGTAAGGTCCACAATTGTGATTTTTTTTTGGGTGGTTCATTGTACTTGTTTTTTGCCACAATCTCGAAGTGCTTGAACATATCCTGTATGCAATTTCTATTATAAATTAATTATTTTATCTCATCCTAGAATTGGTCATGGTAAATTACCTATGATACTCTATACAATATATATATATATTTAAAAATTGGATTCATTGGTTACAGTCATATTTTTCAAGTCCATAACATTAATTGCCTATGTCAATTAATTTATCAACAAACTGATATTTATATTAATCATGGAATCACTACTCAATGGATATATTATCAACATTTATGATGAATATTTTTATTTTTATTTATTTTTAATCTAATTATATATTATAAGTTCATCAATGTTTTATAATCATAATAAGTTGTCTTATTAACTAATAAACTGATTTTTATTTAATTTTGTGTGTCATTAAATTCAGTACAATGATGCTTATTATAAAATGAACCAACATTTTGGAAAAAGTACTATACTACCTAACATAATATAGTAGAAAACCCCTCATTCCTATTTCCCTTATATCACTATATAATGAAATAACTCATTAAAATAGTCAAATTCCCTTAAAATTTTTCATATTACCTCATGAAAAAATAGCATTGAATATAGAAATATAAACAAATAAAGGATGAAAACATTAGTAATGTTAAAATGGATAATAAAACATCACAAATAAGAGGTAATAAACGAAGGTTCAAAGGATGAAATAGGATCAAATCCTAAGGATGTGAATGGTTGAAGGCTACTTACACTTGGTATCAGTTCTGTACACAAATGAGAAGAAGAAAAGAAGAGAGAAACTTAAATGATGGTTAGTGAAACGGTATTTTCATGGATGGACATAATGATAGATAAAATGAGTATATATGATATTAATAATATAATTTTTATTTTGAAATATATATATATTACTTATCATCTTACCCTTTTATTACTGGGAAAATGATAATTTCACTTTTCTGTACTTTTGGAATAGTACTTTCACCAAGAGATGTGATAAATTTTCCATTACCACCTCACATGAACTATGATAAGCATAACAATTATTGAAAAATATTAAATATATAAATTATAAATTATTTTTGAAAATAAAATTATTATATACATTATTTCATTTCTACCCAATAAAAAATGAAATCATTGTTCACGTTTACAAATAGACTACTATTTCCATGAAAAGATACAATACATTTTTTATGGGAAACGTATATGTGTGGTTTAAATTTAATAATTACAATATAATAATAATATATATTACATGCTTAATATTTTATATAGATGTTAATTTTTTACTCTTTCACCATAGTCAACACACTGAAGTTACTTTCATTGTTATGGACTGGACACCCTCAAAGCATCAATCACAATAATAAAACATGATAAGGTTTGAATTAAGAGAATTATAAAAATCATGAAACAATTTCTTCAAAAATTATGTTATTAATGTAATGTTTTTATTTAGAGTTTGTATAATGTTTAAACTATGATGGGACTCAAGGTAATAGATTTTTGACATGTTATTTTAAATGATTTAAACTCATCTTCCTCGATGTACATGTTATAAAAATGTTTTATGCATTTCCCTATTTATGATTCTAATACTTTTAACGTTAATTATAAAATATTTTTTATTTTCATCAACATGGAGGAAAATTAACATTTTCTACTTTCTGATATTTATTTTAATTGTTTATGAATGTATATTTTTTTTATAATTTTTACCTCATGACTAATGTTTTCCACACTAAGACAATATTTATTATCAATATTCATCTATGAAATATTCTTACTGAAAATAATAACCCCAATACAATCTAATTTTATAATTTTTCAAATGTTACCTAATTGAATGTAATTTTTCCTCTTGATTTTCTATGTGAATTTTAAATGATTTTATAAAATATATTTTTTTTCACTGGGAACATATTTTAATTTTACTATAATTTATTGGGAATATTCCATAACAAAAAAATATACATTATTTTTTGGATGGATTAATATCAATTTGTTTCTTTCTATTACAACGGAAAATATTGACATTTCATATGTTACCTTCCAAATATGAATTATATTATCTATTATGTATTATATTATTATTAATTTCATTCATATGATTATTTCCATGAACATTGTATATTAATTGTGGATACTATTAAATATTCCACTAATGGATCAATAGGTATAATGAGAAAAACTAGAATATAAATTTGATTTTTGTGAGACTAATTGTTTAAGATGTCTTGGAAACAGGCCTTAAAGTTGTGTTTATTATATCTTTTCCAAAGACATGATGGTAAGATTATGATTCTTTATATTATGAATTACTTCATTATAAAATCGGTAATTATTATCTATATGAATATTTATAACATTAAACATTGGTATATTTTGTTTTAAACTTATTAAAGAGTTATTTATATATATAATATTATTTTATAAGATAAGAAAATTTAATTATGATTTGAAATTATGTTTATGATGTACTTAGGTTTAATGTTTCATTTTCTCGGAAGAGGATTCATATTTTTCTAAGAATCTGACATGAATTATAATTTTACACTTACAATTTATTATAAAATATTATTTGAACAAAATTGGACAAATGTTTTTTATCTAGAGTATGTGATTATGTTGAACTCAATTTTTATTATGTAAATTTGAAATATTCATTATAGATTCCCAATAATTTAAAATGTATTAAAAGGTTTACATTCTTATTATATCCCTAACAAAGGATCGTTTTGGGAATTTCATGGTTTCTTATATTATTTAATTAGGATTCAGAATTTGTAGGGATTATATGATGGTCAACAATGACACATCTCCCATTAAGAACAACCATTGTGAAGAAAAACTATTATGTAAAGAAAATAACCATTTTGTTCGAAAAAAATGTACATTGTATATTGGTCTTAATTATGTAATTATATTAGTAACCCTACATTAATAAGGCTATATACCTAAAGTATAATAGAAATATAATAGTGTAAATACATTCTATTACACTCAAAATTGTAGGGTTCTAAGTCATGTTTTTTTATGTTTATCATCATTAATATAATAAATTATCTTACATATGCTCTATATAAGGTTTACTCTTTTAAAAATTTATAGATTCAGCTCAGAATAAGAATATTATGAATAATCCACCTTGAGGAAAATATGTCATGTAACAAAATATTTATGTTATGAATGAATTCCATATGAAACCATTTGTAATGCATAAATTATTTCTATATAAATATTATATATATCAAATTATTCTTGAAAAATACAATATGCCTTCCCTAATTTGGATTAATATAGAACAAAACATAAGAAATATGTCATGAGTTTACAATTCTCTAAAATGTATATTTTACATCACTACCGTTGTGAACATTTAGAGGGATTCTCACAATAAAATGTAATATCTAAATAAAATATCATATATAATTCACGTAAAAAGATATTCTTTCTATAATTCATCAAACAAACTAATGACCTCATTAAATAATCTTTGGGCCATCTGAAACACTATTAAACATGTCAAAAAACGTTTTAAATTACCCAAAAAATTACATAATTCATTAGGATAATTCTCAGATTATTTTATACCATGTTAATATTAATATTTGTTATTCTAAGTAACATCTCATTATTTTAATTTTAGTGTTATGTCTTACTCTTCAAATTAAAATCCTAGCCTATGTGTCCATTTTTTCCATCTACAAAACACTCTATTTCAATCTATTATAATCAATAAATTATCCTACTATTATCACATTAACTTAAATTATTTCAAATATCTCAACACGTATCAAATCTAATGTATACATTATTGAAAATAGTATTTATTAATTCTAAAATCAATTTTCAATGAGACAGATAAGAACAAAAAAAAATTATTAAAAACAAATAAATCAAAATGAAAATTTCGATTGTTTCATTAGTCATAATCT
The DNA here is from genome assembly GCA_963277665.1 of Viscum album. NCBI lineage: Eukaryota > Viridiplantae > Streptophyta > Magnoliopsida > Santalales > Viscaceae > Viscum > Viscum album. The sequence continues at coordinate 1,775,776,426 of OY728165.1, read as the reverse complement.
AAATGTATTGATAACATCTCTATCACCATCACCAAGTATAAAAAAATAAAATATTATATTATATTGTTATACTTATTTAGGAAATGATTAAGCATAATAGATTTATTATTTACCAATACAAAAATTACTCTAAGCTCGCCCCTTTTAATTGTTTATAGTGGAGTCACTGTCATTCATAGTTAACAATAAATCACACTTTGAAATCATACCACATTCATAAAAAATAATCACATTTGTTTCTGAAAAAATGTAAACTTTGATCTCTATATGAATCACACAATGTATGATTACACTTTTTCTACTGTAGAAATAATCTCCAATTTAATCATGTAGATGATATCCTTTTTATTCTTCTTTGGATGATGGTGTTAGTACATTCCAATATACATCTACTTTAAGGAATTTTTCATTTAAACCTCTTCCATAATTTTTATATCTCTATCTTATTTTTGTTGTCTAAATATGTTAATTATTCCTTTTATAAAATTTCAGCAATATTTTGGATCTTTTTATTTTATTTTTATACCCTCTAAAAATATCATATGTTTAGTATCCTTAAATGATTGTTAAATTAGTCTCATTAGGCCAGAACATATCTCATTATTTCATCTCGAAACTTCTAAATTTAAAATAATATCATGTTCTTTAGAATTTATAGTTATGAATAGAATTACATTAATTATTTTTTTGAATTATAAAATAATACCTTGAAATAATATATCCTCAAAATATATGGTTAAATAGAAAAACTCATCAAAGGATTTAACATAATATAGAATATGAGAGATATATCCAAAAAATTGATATGATTAAAATAACTATTATAAATGAACATTTAGTAAAAAATGTTAACTTCCCACAATAGTGTTAACCTATTCATGGAATTGATTCGACAAAAACTCATTTCATAAGGAAAAATTTAATCTAGAAATAGTTATTTATAATATAATGTAGAACCATATACAACTAATATAACTGTTTCACCACCACCTTATTTATTAAATAAGTTCCATAAAATAATTATATAATAATTTATAATATGGTTTAGTAAAATCATTTATTTAGAAAGAAATAAAATATATATTAACTATTTAATTACCATTTTATAATGATGAAGCCATAAAAAATGTGGTGATGTTATAAAAATGATGAAGTATTATTATTTTATAATTAAAAAAATAATATGACTAAATATGACATATGACTTATTTTATTTCCTTTAATAATTTCCAAAACATCATAAAATAGTTAGGTTCTCATAAAAAATATTACATTATGAATTTTTTTTATTTCAAGGTAAATTCGTAGAATCATACTCCAAATATCATGAAGACTGATGTGATAAATAACCACCCTTTATATAAGTAATTAAGTAAAATATAATTTCACATTTTAAATAAACACTACAAAAAATACTCACTTAAATTCTTACTAACAATATCACTGTTTAAGATTATTAAGTAATTATTATTAAAAAACAATAAAATTTATCATATACCATCATAAAAAAATTCAATAATAAACATTCAATATAATTGGAGTCCAATATAATGTATATTAAATTATTCAAAAAATATCACCCTAATAACTTGTAATTCTTGATCATTATATGAAACTAGAGTTATCTAATAATTTTTTCTTGCAACCACATCACTAATGAAATTTTTATTCAATACATATCAACATGTATTTACAACATCCTAAGAATACTATTGATAACTCTATATTCTTATGATATCCCCCCCCCCACATAAGAAAATTATTTTGAATTTCCTTTTGTATAGATAATATAATCCATAAAATTTGAGTTTATACCACTTTATTAATAAATACATTAGTATTTGTCCCAATTTTCAACAAATAATTATAATTAAACATCTTAATAACTATTCTAATAAAAAAATACTCAATTAATCACCACTTGGTTAAAATATACCTATTCAGAATATGGTAGACTGTTTATTCCTCTTCATATAATTTTTCATAAATAATACCACATGTGGTGAACAATTAAGGAATAAAAATCCAATGTATTCCTTAAAAATTCAAATCATAAATCCCATTAGGTGTTGCAATTCATCTTAAATCCATAAATTAGGTAGAAATTACTAAACTATATGATTCAACAAATTCATATCCAAGAACTCTATTTGTAGTAATTCATTTATAATGATGGAAACATGATCCCACGATGATACATACCTTTATATCATTATTCATTTTATAAAACTTTACTTGATAATGTGATACATGATATTAATAAACATTATTCTTAGATTATGAACAAGATTTTTTCTAATATTGATAGAATATTCGTTTTTTCATTTTTTCATTATATGAGAACATTCCTTAATAAAATTTTCTTTAAACCATTTTCTCATCTATAAAATATTTTCAAAATATTGGTATATACAATATATATATCTTCTATCATGATAACAAATATGCAATATTTCTTATTTTTTTTGAAATAAATAAATATATTTCTCAGATAAAAAATCAACAATAATAAATAAATTTCAATCATCCACTAAAATATTCATAATTAACATTTATATGTCCAAATAAATCCTACTAATTTATTACTTTATAGAATAATATATTATCCAATGTGACATTAATATACTGAGCTATTATTTTCACTACAAGAATCAGTATTTCTTATTAATTACATTGATATTATTCCACTTGAATCGTGGGAAATAAATTTAGGGTATTTTTTTAGGTATGATAGACTCTAAACATTTTTTCTAGAATATATATTATTAACCATATGTTTATCATCATGTTTTAAAAATTTAAACATAGAAACAACTTGTGTTTTTAAAACTTTTCCCTCCTCCATACCAACAGTTTTAGCACATCATTTGCAAAAAAATTATTGTGAAATTAAATTTATGCATATTTGTGATCTAATATTAATATAATAAAAATATATTAACCCTACAATAATAGATATCAAAAACTAAATTCTCATGAATATAGATTCTTTCAAAAATTAAAATTATATTTAGAATATTAACAATATTTCATCCAAATATATAAGAACAACTAACATTTTATTGAATAGCTTATTAACATAAAAGTTTTTATCACTACCCATTGGTATAATCCATGATTTTTTGGAAATTTATCATCTAATGAATAATACAATTTCATTTAAGGATTCTACAATTAATTTTATTTTATTAGTGGATGTAAATTTTTTTCATCATTATGTATGAGAAATAAATTTAAAAATTCAATAGATACATTTTTTACATAATTCAATAATGAAATATTTGTTATAAATATATTTGGAATACCGTAAATTTCATTAGAACTAAGATAACCATGATTAATTGAATTATTTCCAACATATCTAAAATAGACAATATTTCTTCAATGCTGAAGGATTTTATTTGGGATTATCCCTTCCACGGAAATAAATATTTTTAATCATTAATCATAATTTATTTAATTTTTTTCAAACAAAAAATTTATCGCTTGTGTATATAATTAACATATAAAAAATAAAAAACAACTTATGTTTGAATTTCCATATTAATCAATGTTATCGTTAAGGGGATTTTTTTAAGTTTTTCTTAATGTAACCTTATAAAAATTAATTCATTCTAATTTAAATAATACAATGTTTTCTAATAGATACTACTTCATTTGAGTTTATAGTAGATATAATTTTCAAAATTAAAAACACGTATAATTATGAATATTGAAAATTAAAATAAAATTATTAATTTTTTTTATTTTAAGATTATAATTATTAGGAACTATGTATCATATTAATATCTTGAGTGTTTTATTTTCTTAAATAGATGTATTTTTTAAAGATTATTGAAACACAATAAGTGTTTCTAGTTCTCATGTGAACATTAGAGTACGCTTCTATAAACATTGTGGTTTTATTTTGAAGTATTTTTCTATTATTTTTAATCTAAAGTTTTCAATAATTATTTACTTTGATTTTTGGATGAAAATGTAAAAAATTTGGTGGATAGTTTGTGATGAATAGTTGGCACACAGTTAGTTGTAACTATGCTCCCCTAACCATGTAACTATGTAGAAGGTGACTTGGTGACGCAGGAGCTATCGCATTGTCAGTACACGGTTAGCCACACCATGTAAGTTAGACATACATTAGGTCCATCATGGGATGAGTGTGTAGCTCAGTTGTTGTATGGTTTATTAAAATGTGTGGACTAACCATGTTCCATGTCATATCATTAAAACATTTGTTATTATTTTCCCTTTCCTTCCAATTTTAACCACAAACACATCATTTTCACATCCCACTAGGGAATCTCCTCCCTAGGTACACCCCTGTCACCATCCTATAACCTTGGGTATTCGATTTTGGGCATGATTTGGGTGGTTCTTCCTCTATCCATCAAGTATATCTCCTCCTTCAACTGATTCTACCCCTATTCTAGTGTTTTTATTTTTTGGGGATTATTCTTCTCAAATGGTTATTGATTCAATTTTTGGGATCAACCTTCTTTTTTTGGGATAAATCATTATGTTAGTGGTTTGATCATTATTCATTTTTGTGAGGTTGAGGTGTAGTTGAAAATTTAAACTAGATTATGGGGATTTTGAAGCCAAAGGTAGGTGATTCCATGCTTAACCATTATTTGATGAATTAATTATGATTTCATGAATATTTTATAGAGTTTTAGGATTATTTTTAGTGGTGAGAATGTATTTTTTGAAAGGTTTTGATATTAATTTAGTTAAAAATAATTTTTTATAAGGAATGGGGTTTATTAATTATATAAAATCTTGTTGTGTTACTCAATAGTGTTTTATAAATTATAAAATTTGTTCATTAAATTATTCAAGTGGTGTGATCCATGTTTAAAAAATTTTATTGTATGCATATGATTTTTAAAAATAATTTGGGTGTGAATATGGTAGTTTGTTATGTGTATTTCATTGTGTGGTTTATGAAATGTAGAAGGGGTGTGTTTTCTGAAATTTCGAACTTTATTGAGAACAAAGGGAATCCTATGAAACTAGGTGGGAGAACTAAGAGTGGTATTTCTGTAATATGGAAGTGGCTTTGTTTTGGTTTCATGTAATGGGATTGAATATGAAAACATTATCTAAATATTGATGATAATTGAAGACCACTAGACTTTTGGATGTTTCTCCTCTCTAATGAATCCTGATTAAGAATGTGGGTTGTTGTTTTTTCTTGACCACATTACATTGATATAGGATATCAATAGGGTCCCAATCATATCTAGTTCATTATAGGGATCTCTTGAGACTAGTTCTCTTTTGCTATATCACACTTGTTGTTGTAATATGGCATGACTTGTTGGTTATTTTTAATGAAACTGTGATTCCATTAAATTTTTTTTTAATTTATTTCATCAATAAAATGAATCTATAATTTTTTTAAAAAAATTTCATGTTGTTTATCTTATAATGTTTATAGAATAGAATATTTTGTTGGCTGGAATCCTACAATGCATCATCTCCCACACTACATACACCTTTCTGTGTGTGTAGAATTTTTTATTTTTGATATAGGTAAAGGAATGTTGTATAAAGATGGTTTTTTAAGATTTTAGTGGCCTTCCAGGGTGCCGCCTTGTCGGAGGTGGTTTGAGGTGATGCTTCTCTTATCATAGGGAGGTTTTTTATAGTTTTTTGTTTCTTTTTTTGTATTAGGATTGGATTCTGTTTAAAAGTTATAACCCAAACCACAAATATGATTAATTCTATTTTTGGTTTGTAATTTTCAATCCTGTGATTTTTTATTTGTTGTTTCATGTTTATATGTTCAGTTAAATGGTTACCATGATTAATCATTAACATTCGGGAACTTGTGGCAGCCCATGTTGATTGATAACAGTCGTTAGTCCTTAGTACAAACTTAGTTGGGTTACAGATCAGATGAATACCTGGATTGGTTCATGAAAAATTTTTATTAGGTTTATTTAAAGTCATTTTGGTCATGTAATTTACGATGAGTCTAGATAGACTAGATCAAGTACTATTGGGGCTTAGAGTTATTCATGTGATTATGGTTACTATCTAGCACACCTTGTGATATATATAATGTATCCATGGGGTCATGGGATTTATTTTTGACTTCACGTCCAGGTGGGATGTATAGGATGCATACTTTTTATGGAAAAAATATGTGGGAGAAGTAATTTTGTCATTGAATTATCATGAAATGTTTAATTTATTTTTATTAGATCAAATATCTATGAATTTTCAGACAATATATATTGATTGAGTTTTCTTGTTGTTTTTTCTTTATTTAGCACCATGCCTACCTAAATAATTCTCTTACAACTATTAGAAAAAGTTGTATAGATTTCTCCCTCCCTAAATAATAAGAGGATATAGAAGCTCTGGTCTGGGATCTTTAGGTTCTATGATACGGAGCGGGTCCTTCTACTACTCCATCTAGATAATCCAAGATAGTCCTTATAAATTACATGTCTCAAGCGTCTCTTATGAATAATCCTCATTCAATCTAGGATTATACTGAACCTTAGGAATATGAGGATTGGATTCCAAATAAAAAAAATAATGTTCTAGTTTCAAAAAACTCCTAAGGGTGTCAGGGGGATGTGTGTTTCATTCTTGAAAAATGGTATCATTAAAAGATTGTGGGACACATTGGTTCAGAGTAGGACACTTGACAAGATGAGCTAGAAAGATTTCAAGATCATTTTAATCATGCAATATTGTGTTGAGGATGTGGTGTTTTCCAGATCATTTGAGTTCATGCCTCTTTCCACGGTAGATAGGCCCATGATAGATTTTGGCCTTCAGTTTATGACATTTTTTTGGTATTCACCTTGTAATGTTCAGAATGTGAAGATTAAATTTTAGAGGTTTGAGATTGGGCTGCATCCAGATATTTATTCCCATTATTTTCATTTCAAGCTAATGAAATATGCTGATGCTTTTAATAATGTATACATGGTTGAGATCGGTCAGAATGGAGCGTTTGGGTTTCCTAGATTATTTTTAGTTTTGGGTTGTGGATACTCATTTGAGAAAAAGAGGAAGCATGATGAGTAGGGGAAGATTGGAGGTTGTAGTTTATGCCATCCTTTCTGACAGTCATCTTTCATGGATTTCGATTCAAGGTCTTTTGTGTGCCCTCAATGTGGGATGGTAGGGAATGTACAACCTACATGGACATATCCTCCCAAATACTATCACTAATGTGTAGTAATGGGGAACTTGATTCAATTCAATGGACCCATGAATTCTTATTATAGTGGAGCAGTATTTGTGGCTTATAGAGGGAAGTCATCTTAGTCAAGACTATCCAGAATAGTGTGATTTCAATATGGATACCATGGAGGAATAGTTGGATCATATTTTGGGAAGTTCCAATTCATGGAAGAGCCTATGGATAATGGTTGTTATAATTCATAGTTTCATGTAATGAATCCTATATTCTAGATCGTGTACTAGTAGGATCGGATGCAAGGCCTTCAATATTTCAAGGAATAATTATGATAGCATCATTCATAACTACTAGATTACTAGATACATATAATTCTTTCTTTTTTTTTCTCTACAATCCATGTGAATTTGATAGAGTTTCCAACTGAGATTTTTTTTGTGATGGAGTTTGTAACATAAATTTGTATAAAGTTGTGGGGCCTCAGGTACCCATCTTGTGAACTATATATTTTAGGATTTCATATTGAATGAGATTCCCTATTATTAGATATGTAACTTTTTTATGCAATCCTTGGTAAGGATTGGTAGGTCTACTTCCATGTTCACATTGATTGTTATAGGAGGTGGGCATGTTTTGTGGAACTGGATGAGAGTTCTATGGTTTTTCCTATCGAATGGGATCCTCAATAAAGATGTGTTGGACCACCACTCTCAAATTAGGGTAATCTTATTTTCAAATTAGCATCTCTCTTAATTGAGGATGTTGGTTTTTATTCTATGGGTGGATTACCTACTGTAGTGGATGAATTCCCATAGGTATTCCTAGATGAGTTTTCAATTATACCCTATGAGCAGGATGTGATGTTTTCAATTGATTTAGAGCTAGTGACATAGCATATATCTCTTCCCTAAAATTGTATTTCCCCCACCTAGATGAGGTAATTAATGATAAAAAATGAAATTTTGTAATCCAAATGATTCATTCACCCCAGCATCTATCCTTGGTCTATCCTAGTCTTGTTTGCGAAGAGGGTCGACATATCTCTCTATTTGGGTATCCAATACCGAAATATTAATAAGGTAACCATCATGTATAAGAATCCATATCCCCTAATTGGTGAATTTATTAATTATTTAAATGGTGAAATGTGGTTATCAATGATGAACATGTGATTGGGTATCCACCAAGTCATGGTCAAAGAGGAATATATTCCAAAAATGGATTTCTGATGTTTTTTTTGACAACATAGAGTACTTGTTCATGACATTTGGATGGAAATTTATCTAGCGGTTTTCATGGAACTAGTGAATATGGTTTCCACCAGTATCACAACACCATCATTTTGTTGTTTTTAGATGACATCCTTGTTAACATTGGATATGAGGAAGAGAATGAGAATCATTCGAGGATTATGTTTCCACTATGTGGGATCACCGTATCTATGTAATGTTTTATATGATTACTTTATGGATAGGGGAAGTAATGATTATAGGCTATGTCATATAAGAGTAAGAGGTATTGTTGTACCCCTAGAATGTCAGTGCAATTAAGTCTTTGCTAATTCTGAAGAATGTGTTCAAGATCAAGAGTTTTCATGGCCTTGAAGGTTATTAAAGGATGTTCATTCTGGATTTTTTCCGACTTGCTTCTTCCATGACAGTAGTCACCCAGCTTGTGGTGATGATTGAATGGAGCCTAGAATTAAAATTTTATATTGAGGTGCAAAATAGATGGTTGAATACCACTCAAATGATTATCTTTAAGTACTTGGGAAAGGGCTATATGGATTATTACGATGCTGTTGGTCTTGGCCTTAGATGTGTTTTCATGAAATAAGATCATGTGGTGGAATATGAATATCACCAACTCCAACCACATGAAGTGAACTACCCAACTCTTGACTTGGAAATTTTAGTGATAATTCATACCATAATGATGTGGAATCACTGTTATTTTTGGGATAAATTTGTGGTTTACTCGAATCATAAGAGTTTGGCATACATATTATCCCAAAAGGTTATGATCATGGGGATATTTCATTGGATTAAATACCGTAATGGGTTTTTTCATTGATATTTCATATACGCAAGAATAGTTAATGTGGTTTCTAATTCCATTATCATAAAAGTTCCATTTCAGACATTGCGAAATTCCATTTATTAGTTCACTTTGATGGTTTCCTTTTCCCAAATTTACATGGAGACCAAGGAGCATAGTGGAGGTGCGTTCTTAGAGATTATCTAACAAGCTCCTTTGCTTCTGGAACATGTTTAGTATGAACAACATAGATATAATATTATTCAATAGTCTATGTAGTTCTTTCATGATGGGAGACACTGTGTGGTTGGTCATTGTCTCTAGAGGGAGTTTTATATTTCAAGGGACTCTTGGTGGTGTTTTGGTATCTAAAGAAAGTGGTGATGAAGATAGCCACCAGTCTCAGTGAGTTGTTCATCCTTGATCCACCATGATGTTTTATGATGTTCACCAAAAAATTTGTTGGCCAATAATAAGGCATGATATAGATGATATTATGTCGATGTGTTACACATGTCATCAGGTGAAAGAAGAGCATCGAACACCTGTCAGTTTCCTCTAGATGATACCCATTCCTACCTGTAGATGAGATGAGGTCACCATGGATTTCATTATTTAGATTCCTCGTACAGCTCATGGATGGACCACTGTTTGGGTGGTAATAGACTGTTTGAAAATATCATCCCATTTCATTCTGATCAAATATTCATCATGGTTAATGATTTAAGATGATTATATTTTTTTGGATCTAGTAAGGCTCCATGGTGTGCCATAAGTAATTTTTCTTGATATAGACAACCATTTTACATCATGGTTTTGGGAAGGCCTTCAAAAGTAATTGGGGTCACAAATAAAAATTATTAAGGAATTTCATCCTCAAATGTAATCTCAAATAGAGTAGGTAAATCATATTTTAGAAGACATTCTTCATCCATGTGTCTTGGACTTCAGTAGATCGTGGGATAGCCATTTGTGATTGGTCGAGTTTTCTTATAATAACCTTTACCAATCCTTTATCTGAATGGATCCATTTGAGGAACTCAATGATATTCCACATTGGTCTCATTTGTGTTGTGATTTGGTATGTGATACATCACTATTGGAACCAATCCTTTTGCAAGAGACATATGGGAAAACCAAGTTAACCAGGAAGTGATTATTGACTGCTCAAAGTTTCCATAATTCTTATTCTGATTGGAAGAGTCAAGATCTTAATTTTTCTGGGGGTTATTGGGTTTCTATGAATGTGGCAGCTTGTCTGGGTCACTGACATTTGGGGAAGTAAAGATATTTGAGACCAATGTATGTTAGCCCCTGATATATCATTGAGCTAGTTGGAAAGGTTCCATATATGATGGCTTTTACTTCTTAGTTTACGTCAATTCACAATGTGTTTCATGTATCCAAATGAAAAAGTATAATCTTGATCCATATCATGTATTGAATTTGGAAGATTTGGAGATTGATCCGAATTAATCCATGTATTAACGACCAGTATAGATGGTTGACTCCCATGTGAAACTTCTTCCTTTGAAATCAATTTCATTAGTGTATGTTATTTAAAATCATGGTAATGATTTGTGTGACACTTGAAATATAATTTCATGGTTTGAGAAAGAGTAATCATTCTAGTTTATAAGCCATTCTTCTATTTTACATTCCGGGGATAGAATTTTTTCATGGTGGAGAGAATTTTCATATTAGTGGTTTTCTACTGAGGTGTTTATCTATTTGTTTCTAGTCTATATTTTTCTGTATTTTTTCATGGAGTATTAAACTAAATTTATAAAATTTTGGGGATTGTTTATGGAACATGGTTAGTGCACAGTTAGTGGTAACGGTGTGCCCCTACCCAGGTGACCATGCGGTAAGTGTTTAGGTGAGGTAGCTATTACTGCACGGTCGGTGCACAGTTAGCCAGACCGACAAGATAGCCATGTAGTAGGACCTTCATTGTAAGAGTGTGAAGCAGGATTGTCACAAGGATTATCAGACTATGTAGACTAACCATGTTCTCTATAATATTATTTAAATTTTGAGTTTTATTTTCCCTCTCCTCATGATTTTAACCTCAAAACCGTCATTTTCTCACCTAACATGGGATTATCTTACCAAGGTGCACCTCCATTTCCATCTTCCTCCCTTAGGGCATTGTTTTTTCCTATATATGGGTTGTTCATCCTTGATTAATTGTGTAAGTGTCATCCTTCATTTGATTCATCCCCAAATCTACGGGTTTTTTCTTTTTTTCAAAGGCTTCCTCTTCTACGGTGTAAATAGTTTTGATTTTTGGGTTCAATATTGATTTTTTGTGTTCGAAATCATGTATAGGGTTTGATCATTCTTCATTGTGTTGTGGTTTAGGGGAGGTTAGAGATTCACATTGGAATATGGGTATTTCTACACCATAGTTAGGATATTTCATGCTTAACCATTAATTAATTAATTAATTTGGATTTCTTGAATGTTACGGTGTGTTTTATGATTATTTTGTGTGGTCAAAAAGTATTTTTTTTATATTTTTTGATAGTAATTTAGTTTAACAGTGTTTCTATATGATTAATGGGTATTATTATTTATGTAAAACCTTCTTGTGTTTCTTGATTGTGTTTTATAAATTATGAAATTGTCATTATAAATTGTTCAAGTTGTGTGAGCCATGTTTTCAAATGGTCTTGGTCTGTGTATGATTTTAAAAAGGAATTTATCTATATATTTGGTGGTTTATAATGTTTATTTATTTCTTTTTATTATTAAATGTTTAAGGGGTGTGTTATGTGAAATTTTGAACTTGATTGAGCACATATAGAATCCTAGGTAATTAGGTTGGTGTACTAAGACTAGTATGCTAGTGATACAAAATTGGATTCAGCCACGTTTAACTTAGGTGGATTGATAATAATGACACAAAATATGTATTTATGGGTTTTTATATCACTATAACTATGGATGTTTATCCTCTCTAGTGGATCATGCATAAGAATATAGATTGATGTGGTTGCAATACCATATTACACTCAGATGCAATATGTCTATGGTCCCACTCAATGAAACTACTTACATTGATCTCCAATGACCAGTTTTCTTTTATTATATAACACATACCATTTCAGATGGTATTCCTTGTTGTATATTTTGAATTCAAGTGCATTTTTTCACTTTGTTTTATTTTAAAGGATGCTTTCCACAAAATGATTCCAAACATGTATTTAAAATTTCATTGTAGTCATTTGTCATATAATCTTTATATAATGGAATATTTTTCTAGTGTATTCCTACTTGCCATCAGATTACACCCCAAATACTCTTTTAGGTTTAAGTAGACTTGGTTATGTTCAGTAAAGGTATAGGAATGTTGTTTGGAGATGTTGATTATGGTTTATAGAGGTCTTCCTTGGTGTGGTTTTGGTGGAGGTTTATTGAGGTGATGATACTCTTGACACATGGTGGTTTTGGACATTTCTTTTGTTTCTCCTATTTTTCAGTTTCATTGGTTTTTATTTAAATGTTGTCAGTCAAATTTTTATGATGAATAATTCCAATTATGGTTTTGGATTTTCATTATTGTCTTGTTGATGTTTTTTATTGATTTATTTTTATAAGATCTAGTAAATAATTTCCATGATGAATCATTTCTACCCATCCACTTTTTGTTGCCCATGGAGATCAATAACACCCCTCATTCCATTCCATTGATAGGTTCGGTCACTAGTTTAGATGAGGGCATGACTTGGTTTATAATAGATCATGGGGATTTATATATGACTTTTGATATAGGTACCCTACCACAGAGAGAACCATGTTGGGGTTATCATTGTAGTGGAAGGATACCATTCTTAGGGGGGTTTTGTCTTGGTTTTTTACAATCCGATTAGTGTGGTTCATGGTAGAGGTTTATATTAGAAATAGACTGGGGTAAAGTCTCATGATGATGAGTAATTTGGATTCCTTTGGGCCTTGGAGATTAGTTATATTGGAAGGTGGGGATCCACAGTGTGAGTAGGGCCTAAGAGATTATCCATGTTGGAAAACCAAGACCAAATACACATTATACAATGATCTGTGGTAGTTTTTAGGGACCACGTTCCACACCATGACATGGTGTGTATCATATCCTAATAGACGGTTGCATGTATGAAACTGAATGATAGAGTTCTACCCCACCAGGTTCCTTGGGGTGTTCGTAGTCCTTTTAGGTTAACAACGATGTGGTTAATAACATGGTTCTCCCCTAGCCATATATTTTAAAAAGTATATTTTACAATTTCTTCCTATTAGATATTAATCCCCCTCTTCTTTATCCTCTGGTTCATATGATTGATCCAAGGATGTATCTCCTTGTTCTTTATATTCTAATTCCCCTTTGAATGGAGTATGTTATGAGGTGTGTGTTTGGTGATTTGAGGTGTGGCACCTCTCTTTCTTCCAATTTTTTTCCTCTTGCATTCTCTTCTAATTTCAACCACTTGATATTTGGTTTTGTTGGAGGGTCGTCTAAAGAATAGTGGAATAATTTGAATTTGTTTTTTGTTTTACCTATCATAATTGTACGATATCTCATTAAAATGAGAACTTATTTTTTCATGTCAATCAAAATTTCTTATCTTTCTACGTGGATTTATTTAGATATTGTCTATTAAATGAAATAATCATTGGTGATTTAATGATATTATATTTTTTAATTTTTCCTATGTATGGTGTTGGGAGAATGTTATAAACCTTTTCATGAGTGGATAATCATTGTTTTTATGTGAAAAGGTCCCCTGGTGATTAATTAAGCATTTAATCATATTTAAATTGATTTTTTATTCATTAATAAATTGGTATAATTTAAATGAAAAAATATAATTAGATATTGTTATAAATAATTTGATTTAATGTTATGGTATGGGATAGGGCCTCATGTGAGATATATATGGATGGTTATACCTGGAATCCTTTATAAATGATTAGTCAGTTTGTGCATAGGGATGTAACTTCAAGAAATATTTAGGTGGACATAAGAAAATTTATTTTCATAACTTATTTAGTTATTTTATATTCATGTTACATCATTATTTTGTAGATATTGTCATTAAATACTTATGTAATCAAGTCCATAATGTTGGTATGTTCTTGTGTCACCCTAAAAAGTCAACATAGATCCCATAACGTTATATATTGGTTGATGGTGGATAATTGGTCGAAGATGTGTCAGTGGACCTCCATATTAATTACATGGTGGTGTTAGTTGGGTTTCAAGGATAAAATAGATATCATTTTTGAAATGTTTTTTAGGAAGGGGTTTGACATAAATGTAAATGTTTAAGGAAAAGTGATGATTTGAGAAATGGATTTTTGTAATTTTATTTCAAACTGTAATAAAAAGTATTCATAATATTTTTTTGATGTAGTATAGTCAATGGTCTGGTGTGAGTAAGAATGAAAGTGATAAAAATTTTAAAGGTTTTCAAAAAGATTATTTTAATATCAATTTAATTGAAATATTTTTGGGGTTAATGAATCAATTTTATGGCCATTTAAGCATGTTAGTTTGACTTACAATTTTATAAATCATGAGTATATTGTGTATTCCCCTTGTTATGATTACATGGTATGGTACATTCTCTATGCTGGTTAATGATTGAGCGTGTTGGTTGATGAGGTTGGATCATTGAATCAAAGTGGTGGTGGGGTTGTGAAAATATTGTTGAACCATAGAGAAGAGGGGAGTGTCTGAAAGGGCATAATAGATATGAGGCATACTTTGACCATAATGACGGGTTGGTTCTAGGGGAAGGAAATGTGATCAAGGAACCCAAGTAGGGTTTTTTTCTATAGTGTTACATGGGTTCCCCTATATCATGATAAACATATAGAGGGTTGTTTAAGGAAATTATTTTTATATTTTTTTGGTGTCAACATAGAACTCAAATTTCATATCCAATCCTAATAAAGTAGTAGTAGTGTGGTTACATCATGTAAATGAGTGGCCAAATCATAATTGGGTGAGATAGAATTTGGGTAGATGGCCATCCTATGTGATAATTGTGGTAGGTGTTTGTGTTTTTTGAATAAGATTATTAGTGTGTATATTATATGAGGTTTTGGGGATATAGTGCACCATGAGTGTGTTACATATATATATATATATATATATATATGATATGGTTGAGTTTCTAGGGATGGATTTCTTAGGTACATGTGATACATGGTTTTGGAGTGAGTTGGGACATCTCAAGTGTATGTTCTCAATACTAATGTGTTTCTAACATGGTAATAAGGGTTCAAGTGCTAGGGGTTGTATATTATCATTGGTTAATGAAGGTTTCATACCCAGTTAATATTAGTGGATGAATCCATATAGGTTAATGATATGACACATGGTTTGGAGTGAGTTATGACCTCTATAGATGAAGGTACTGGGATGGAGGACTACCCAGGAAGTTTCATTATCATCCATGGATGAGTATATTTCTATCATGGGGGTTTCATTTCATTCGACGGATAGTTTTATTTTTCCAAGGTAGTTACTTTTTCACAAATACATATGATTCAAGATAATTTAGGTTTTATATATACCTATTGGTTTTAGTAAAGGACTCAGTCCCACTGGGTTGTTCATCTGACATTCTTAAAGTCACCCTAAATATAGCCAAAAAGGTATGGTAGGGTTCTACAGTTATTTGTATTTAACATGAAGACCATACACATATTATTTTTTCATTTTTTTCATAATTACAAATGGGTGTGTTGTATAATAAATACTACAACTTATATATGTATTTTATTCACTTCCACTTGATTATAAGAGAATTTTGTATCATTGGGGAATTAGGGATTCCTACAATCCATTGGACTCACCCTTAAAATAAAAAATAACATGTGTTTCAATTTACATAGGTATTTCATATCATGTTATCCCATGGAATGTGTATTTATAAGAGATGGACACATAGTACAAGTCTAAAACATTATAGAGGATGAGGTTGTGTTATGGTGACTATGTCAGTTATTCTTAAGGATAGTTTTTATTTTTAGTTTTTTTTAATAATATTTTATATATGGAAAAAACTATTTATATGATGCTACTTTTTAATCTTATACATCATGTATGTTATGTATTGCTACACTATGAAGATAGATTAACTTCTTTCTAATATGTACTTCAAGTACTTGTGGTTCTCTTAGATTTTTTTTGTATGTTTCTGGGATTTATGAATTATAAATGGGTCATGATGTGTAGTTAGTATATTTTATTATGACAATTAGGATTTATCTTATTTGGAATAGTCTTCCCATGATTATTTGTGCCCCTCTTTATAAGTCGGTAAATTCTAGCATATGGGGATGCACACATGAAGTCTTGTTACATTCCCAATATAAGGATTTTGGGTGGTCTTGTTTGGGGTATAAAAAGTATATCAAATTATTATTTGTTTTGGGATTATGATAGATATATGTGGAGATAAATTTTTTTGGACATGATAGGAGAATTTAGTGTATTCCTATACGACATTGCATTTTTCAAAAATAATGCTTCGATGGATGCCTAATTTTAAGACTATGATATCTTGGTTATCAAACCCATGATTTCGTTCTGGTGTAATGATATATTTATATTTATTCTAGGTCTTCCCCTTTTGTACTTATTTGAGTTTTGGAGAAAAATAAGAAACATTTTGTAAACAACATGGTTCAAAAATTTGACACAGGGTTTTCCAAATCGTACATCCAATCCCAGGAAGTTGTGCATCCAAGTGGTTTTTATGGACAAAGGATTCTCATAGGGTTAGTGAATAGTTCGTATACCATGCATGGAAGCCATGAATAATTTCATTATTCAGAAGTAAGGGGTCAATAGTTTTTGTATGATTTGGAAAAACATTAGAGAAATTGAATTACCTTTTCTAGTTATTAAAATTTATTTTTTTTCTTTTATCTCTCCTTGATTTATAACCCTAAACATTCATTTATTCCTAAAATCAAGTTCTAATTTCTTTGGAACCTCTATCTCCATTTTCTCCCACAGAACTCCATTTTTGGGAAATTTTTGTGTGGTTTCCCCTTGATTCTCCTAGTATGTCTCTCATTTCTTGATTTCTAAAAATTATCTGTGGTTTCTTTATCCTATCGTTGGGGTTTTTTATAGTGGGTTAAGCATAGGATTAATGGTCAGATATAGATTTTTGTCATTTAATAATTATATTTATAGTTTAATCATGAATCTATATGGTTTGATTGAGGTACAATTTCAGTTTTCCACTGGATTCTAGAAACTTATACACATGAAGTTGGGGGTTACATTGTTAAAGAATATTTTTCAAATTTATATTCTTTCATAGGTATATTAATTTATTCAATGAATTTTTTTTGAATGGTGTTTTTGAAGGGTTTTCATATGCATATGGTTTGAAATTGGGTTTTTGAAGGTATATTGGTTGTATTTCAAGGATGAACCCTTTTTTGTGAATTTTGAATGTGCTTTATAATTTATGCAGTATGTCTAATAAATTGTTAATGTGGTATGGAAAATGTTTTAAAATGGATTTTGTGAGAAATGTATTTAAAATTGGTTTTTGGTTGTGGTGTTATTGATTAATCAAGAATATTTATAATATTTGTGATATTTTTATGTGAATGTGATGTTGTATTTGACATGTGGAATGACAGTTGAGAATAATGGGAAACCCATGTATCTAGGTGAGAGGACAAGGACTCGTTTTCTAGATGACTTCAATCTTGGACGTCCAAGATTAATCTAGTAGGATTGATGATACTACTCTATCTAAATGATAATGATGATTGGAGACCACTAGGTCTATGGGATGTTCACTTCTAGTCTCTCATGGATATGAACACTATTCTTCATGGATTCTTAACCACTTTTCCCCAATATACAATGTTCCTAGTGTCCCATTTCTAGATAGTTCCTATACAATTGTCCCATCAAATGGTTCCCTTTCTTGATATTGTATGCATTGATGGAATATAGTATACAGTTTTGGTTATTTTAAAAGAAAAAATATTTTCCATTAAAATTGATTTAAACAAAAAAATTGGAATTTTTCTTTTATAATAGTTGCATTTTAATATATATTATAATTTTATATCCTGGTATCTTTTTTTTACCACATCCTACTAGGATTTGGATCGCACTCTACTTACAGATTTACAGAAATTAGACATGGTGATGTTTGACACAGATAAAGGAAAGATGTTTGTAGATGGTGGTTCGGGATGCTATTTGTTTATCCTTTTAGGTCTGGTGGCAGTAGTATAAAGATTTATACACCTATTATGAAGAGATAGATTTTGGGATAGTGTCTGGTTACCTTTTTTCTATAAAATCTCTAAATTTTTTGCAATTGTTGTAAAATTAAATTTAAAATTTTTATTTCTTTTTTGGTTGTGATTCTTCAGTTTTGGATTATTTATAATGGTTTGTTTTTTGGGATTACTTACATGTGTGAAATCATTGTCAAGTTTCATAGTTTATTCCCAATCACCTTCTTTTTTCCATGGGGATCAGTAACATATTTTTGGAAATTCCATTGACTTTTTCGGGTGTCATGTTTAATGACACTCTAGTTTTGTTCTTGGAAAGGTGACATTAGAGAAGGTCACATTCTGTTGGGTCATAATATATTTTATGCGTCTAGGTACAAAGGATCTTATACTATCTGGGGATTATTTTTTGGTTATAAGTAAGGTTACTCTCCAGCACCCCTCATGACGAGACTTTTTTAACAATGTGATGTTGGGATTATGATTTTACTTCTCTTCTAGGTGACGCAAACAGGCTGTAAACTATATATGGACACTATATGCGGGGTGAATTAGTTGGTATTACAAGTTTTTATAATTAAATTTATTCAAGTGGATGTATGTAATGATCGTAATTTTTTATTCTTAGAATTCTTCAGAATGGTCATATTGGTATTTTTTTTAATATTGTTTTTTGTAGAAAAATTCATCTCTAAATCCATCCTATGAATCTATGGGAAGAGGCTGAAGATATTTATAACTCAAAAATTGATTAGATATTAGTGGAAGTTGTGGTATGGGATATTTATGATCTTAGAAAGGTATTAGTTCTTAGTCGTGCTGTGATTAGTGATGTTGAACCTAGAACAAGGACATACAATGATCATGATTTCATTATGAACACTACATCGTCTATTCTATGTAGCATGGAACATAAGGATAAAGAGGAATAATTAGAGTATATAGAGGGGTTGTTTGAATTCCTTGAAACATATAAGGCATTCAATGTGAAATTTACTACGTTCTTGATATAAGGTCCCATTTGGATGTGGTGATACTCAGTGGTGCAAGCTGGAATGCATTATTAGATGAATTAGAATGACTTCAAGGTTGTTTTCAATTATCAGTACTATTATAAGGACCGGGCCTATTCCATATCCTATGAATTTATGGACCTTGTGCAGGGGCACCGTTTTATGATAGAGCATTCCAACCACATTGCTGAGGTTGTTTGGTGGGCATCAAAAATCATTTCCAATGAGAATATGAAGTCTCACTGATTCGAAAGGGGGTTGTGGATAAAGATTTATTCTCAGGTGTTTTCTTCAAGATGAAGACCTATGCTAAAGTGTTTTACCATGATTTTATGGTAGAGATTGACGATAAGGGTAGGTATAGTTCCATTGGGTCTATGTAAACCATGGACAGTGGAATTCCATAATAGAAACATAGGATGTTGGATGTAAAGGGGATGAATTGATGTTGTAATTTAACTCATCCTTCCAGGTAGTATTCGATTGTTTCTTCTGATGTTGGTCGGTATTTTTCCATTAGTGCAAAAAGTTAGGGTAAATTAGATCTATGTGAACATCTCCTCCCAATCCATTCTATTAGTGTGGAGATCTTGTACAAATGTAGTGATTATTTAATGTGATGTGCCCATATTAGAGATGTGCGTGGTCTATAACATCAAAGTGGATATTGGCCTAGTCCGAACTGATTAGGTTAGTGGTTCTATGATTTGGTAGTCATGGTGATAGGAATAGATCCTCTTCTACATATATTCATTTTAGGGTAGACCTACATTTCAGTGGTCTTGTTCAGACTGATGAAGAGATAAATCATCTCCATAGTGTAATATTGGCACCAGCAGAACCATAAGCAAGGCCTTTGATAGATCTAAGAACCAATTTGATTGGATTGTATATAGTTATTGTTTTGTTTGATACTAGTTGTTATGTTTCATTTATATTTTCCCATATTTTGAACCTATTTAATTTACTAACTGAACTCATTTATATTTTGATGGATTGGAGAAGTCTCTTGGTTAAAAGGAGGAGAAGTGTCTAAAGTGTTTATCATGTTCATTCATAGTGTTAGAGTTCAAGTTGGAATGGGACAAAATAGTCATGGATATGGACCTATTTTATGTAATCATATGTATGTATTAGATGGTCCTATTTTAGGTACATATAGATCACTATAATCAGTAGGTGAATTTCATGGCACCTGATGGAAGTACCAAGGGTTTTTATCAAGAATGGGATCATTGGTAAGGTTGTACTAGAAACCACTCCTAGAATTGGTCATTATTGTTCTTCAGGTATCTCCACTCACAATGGAGGGCAAATTTGGTTCACACAATGGTAGATTACCTCCCATGGGGGTGAGTTACCATTGGTGTTTCTAGATTATTTTTTAGGCTTTCCTTTATTGATAGAAGTGGACTTATTGATTGATTTTTTTTCCAGGAACACATATAATATCTCATACCTTGTACCATATCTCCCCCACGGATTTGAGTGAATTAAATGTGCATATGGGAAATTTTTAATTTAAAGTATTCATTTACCTGAATGTCTCTTCATGGGTTTCCAAAGTCATTTTTGTGAATATTGTCAATGGTTCGCTCATATTTTTTATTGGTTACCAGAAGTTAAATTAGGTAACCATCAAGAACAAGTATACCGCTCCATGACTTGATGTTTGGTTTAACCAGTTAAATGGGGAGAGGTAGTTCTCCAAGATTGAACTTTTTTTCAATTATCACAATGTTATGGTGAGATAGATAGATGTCACAAAATAGCATTATGAAGAAGATTTTGACACTTTGGGAATTTGGTCATGAATTTTGGGTTGACTAATGCTCCAACAGCCTTCATGGCACTTATAAACATAGTGTTAAACTAGTATCTTAATTATTTTGGATTAGAAACCATGGATGACATCTTGGTTTCCTATGAATCAAAAGAACAGCAGTAGTGACATTTTTGGATCATATTGAGAACTCATTAGGACCATAATCAGTATGATAACTTTTCAAAGTGTACCTTTTGGGTTAAAGAGGTAATGTTTTTTGGTGATTTGATCAGGGAATAAGGGGGTTTATTGGACCTAGAGAAGGTCAATGTAGTTATTTCATGGGAGAAAGTAAAGATTTTGTTTGTGATCAGAAGTTTTATAGTCTTGTATGAATATTGAAATTGGTTTATTTTTGGATTTCTCCCTTATGGATTCACCCATAATATTACTCACCTAGAAAGGGTGAGAATATTGAATAAATTCTCTAATGCCAAGTTACTTTAGAGGATCTTATATGGTGGTTAAAACTCACCCTTTTCATGCATCCAGAATCTGGAAAGGGGTGTGTGGTTTATTGGGAGGCTTTATTGTATGAGTATTGGGTGTGTGCTTATACATGATGACCATGTGGTGGTGTGTGGCTCACCCAAAATATGATCACATGAAAGAACTACCCAACCTAAGACCTATAATTTGTAGTAGGGATGAAATCCCTAAATATGTGGCCTCATTAATCGTTTATGGATAAATTTTTAGTATATTCAGATAAAAAATGTTTTCCTATATTTTATACCAAATGGACATTATGTTTCGGCAATTTTAATTGGATGAGTGTATTTCAAGGTTCGATTTTGATATAATATATTTCATGGGAAAAGGTACTGTTGTTTATAATTCTTTTACCAGAAAATTTCCAGTGAAAATGTTGAAATAATTCACTAATGAGTTCCCCTTCAAGTGGATTGTTGTTCAGATAAACTTTAAGAACAAGGAAAAAGTGTACATGTGTTCTTCCCCAGTGTAAAGATAGCATTTTTCCTTCTAGAGATGATTCCATGGGAGAACCATGATGATGATATATTCCAGTATTCTATGTTGTTTCTTCATGGTAGGGAGACACTATTTAGTTGGTTGTTGTCTACTGAGAGAGTATTGTCCATTGAGGGTCTCCAACTTCTTCTATTGTCTATGAGGAAGGTGTTGATGTAGGATAGTCACCAGTCTCAGTATTGTTTTCATCCCAAAGCCACCGAGAAGTATTATTATGCATTTCATCAGTTCTGGTGGCCATGTGTGAGGCATGTTAAAAATATCTTTGCATCGAGGTGTTATACATTTCAGATGGCTAAAGAGAAACAGAAATGGAAATTTGGGGTTCTCCCACCACTTCCCATTACTACATGTATATGGGATGGGATCACCATGGAATTAATTATTAACATACCTCATAAACATCAGAAAGGAAATCCCATTTTGGTAGTGATCGATCATTTGACAAAATATTACTATTTTATTCCAATTAGTGATTCCACAAATGTGGATGAGTTGGGATGATAATATTTTTAAGAGGTTGTGGGGATTCATGTTATTCTATCAGAATTTTTTTTCATAGAGAAATCATTTTTAAATATTGTTTAATAATTGTCCATCAAAAGGAATTGGTGTTTTATGTTAAATTGATCTCGACATACCGTCCTAAAATGTATAGTCAAATGAAAAGATGAAATATGATTATGGAAGACATGCTCTGAAAATGCGTCTTGTATATCAAAGGCACATTGGGTAGCCATTTGGGATTGGTCTAGTTTTCATATAAAATATAGTTATGAAACCTCAATTAGAATAGATCCTTTTCAGGTTCTCTATGTCCGGTCGGGTCACTAGACCTTGTGTTAAGAAGAGGAGTGTTAAACATTGTTATTGGGACTGAGCATAGTGAAATAGAAATATGATAAGGTAAAGATAAAATGGAAGTAGTTTTGGTAGATTAATGCTTCCAAACATATTATCCTAATTAGAGTAATTTAGATATTGAGTTTTCTATGGGTGACCGAGTTTTCAAAAAAGTGGAACCACATTTGGGTCATCACCATTTGGGTACACAAGGGAATCTAACACCAAGGTATATTGGACCATTATAGATCACCGAGAGAGATAGAAATCTTCCATACCTGTTATCTTTTCCAACTCCATTGAAATCATTTCATAATGTATTCCACGTTTCCTAGTTCGAGAAGTATGACCCATATCTGTCTCATTTTATGTGTTGGGAAGAGTTAGAGTTGGATCCATATTTGTTTTTTTTAGAGGCCATTATAGGTTTTAGATTCTCAAAAGAAAGTGTTTCATTGGATGTCTATTCCTTTGGTCTGTATCCCTTGGAAACACGTTAATGATATTCATGATACACTGGAGTGGAAGTCATGGGTTTAGCAAGAGTATCCATTTTTATTCTCTGATCAAGCTTCAAGGTTACTTAACAGCGATGGAATGATCCCATACTATGGAGAACACCAATGATTTATTTTGAGGTACTTTTTTATATATTTTTCATATGACTTCCCCTTTTGGGTTTCTTTAAATTATTTGAGGAAAATAATAATTTTTTGGTAAATATCATGGGGTGAATGGTTGGTGCACGAGTTTCCAAACCATGAACCCTTTATCAGGAAACCGTGTGGATAATTGGTGTTTTTTATAGATGCATATCACAAGGTTAGAACATGGTTTTTAAATTTTCTAGGCCAACCATATGACATGTCCTTCATAGACAGTACGTGGAGAATAGTTGCAAAACTATTTCAAAAACAACGCAGAAAATACATGTTTCCTATCCAGGTTATTAAAAATTAGATTTTTATGCTTTCTCTATCAGAAATTGTTTATCCTTAATCTATAATTTCTTCCCCCACTCACGATCTATCACCCTATGCACCAATCCCTCATCCATTATCACCCTTAAACATCCATTTTTGGGTCTATTTTGGTCTTGTTTCCCCTCGATTATCCATGTAATTCCCCTTTTTATTTATTTCTCCCTCTTTTTATGGTTTCCAAATCCTTTCCTTAGGGTTTCCTTTTTCACATAGATTCGTTGTCCGATTTAGGGTAATATATTTATTTTTATAGATTTTTTATGATTTTTACGGTTTTATATTTCAACTGTAGAGTAGTATTGAGGTGTGGTTGATGTTTTTAAATGGATTCCAGAAATTTATACAGTCAAGGTAAGTGGTTATGTTCTTAAATAATATTTTAATAATTTGATTGTATTCCATGTGTTTTTAAATGTGTTCTATGATTTAAATTTTTTGTGAAAATTCCATTTTTAAAGGGTTTTGAAATGTGTATGGTTTGAAACATTTTGTTTAAGGAAATTGGTTTTATAACAAGGGTTATCCATTGATGTGAATTTTGATTCTTATTTATAAATTGTGGATAATGTTTAATATATTGTGAAAGTAGTTAGGAACATGTTTTAGAATGGTTTTTCTTTGAATTGGTTTAAAAGGTTGTTTTGGGTTTTTATGTTAGTGATTTATAAATAATGTTTATATTGTTTTGGATATGTTTATGTGAAAGTGATTTTATATCTAATATGTGCCATGAAAATTGATCATGAAGGAAAACCTGGGTATCTATGTTGGTAGACTAGGACTTGTACACTAGTTTAATCCAAAATCTATTTCCCTAGATTCATCTGGACAGATTTATAGAACAGAAATAATAAATTATAATTATGATTGGACTACTAGGCCTATGGGAAGATCCCTACAAGTGGATCTTTTATGATAATGCAGTCTTTTGTGGTTTCTATACCACATTTTATCGAGATAAAAGGTACATAATGTCCCAATTTTAGCCAGTTATTATAGGGGTTTCATATGAAATGGTGTTATTTTATGATATTGTACACAATGTCAGCTTACAATATATATTTTTGGTAATTTGAAAAGTAGAAATGTTATGCTTTA
Organism: Viscum album; assembly: GCA_963277665.1. Taxonomy (NCBI): domain Eukaryota; kingdom Viridiplantae; phylum Streptophyta; class Magnoliopsida; order Santalales; family Viscaceae; genus Viscum; species Viscum album. The sequence continues at coordinate 1,775,751,205 of OY728165.1, read as the reverse complement.
AAAAAATTCCACAAAAACGTTCATAGTTTTATTTTATAAAAGATTCAAGTCAATTTTTCATAGAATGTTTAATGTATGGAACATTTTTATTATGTTGAAACATATTTTACATACTCTCACACCCCTCACACACCATTGTGAATTAGTAGAAATGTTTATAATCGGCGTAGGTAAAATGATGATTTTCGTTGGTAGTGGTTCTTGATGCTTGTGGTTTCCCCATGCAATTTTAGTGGTGGTTTGTTGAGGATGATTCGCATGTTATTATGTGGTGGTTTTTGGGATAGTTTCTTATAACATTTTTGTTGTACCCTATTTTTCTTTGTTTAAAAGTTTTAAACATGAATTTGTAAATATTTAAACATTTTTTGTTGTGAATGTTTAGTTTTTGTATATTTGTTATTGTTTACTGGTTGTGACTATTTACATTGGTGAAATCATTACCATGTTTCATAGTTCATCCTCCAATGGCCCTAAGGCCTTAATTTTTATTGATTTTTTATAATCCACCTTCCAAGTGGTGAAGTAGAACCCTTACAAGGCTTGTAGACCTATGTACTACATGGCCCATAGGGATTAGAGAAACTCATTGCCTATTGGCTTCATACATTACCTACAACCCAGACTAACTACATGAAGCTGCTCCCCACCAGCATCTTCATCATGAAATCATCTCTTCACCATCGCATTGCTATTCGTCTAGGCTTTCCTATGAATGCACAGGCTTGTCCCGATGGTGGGTGTCATGCCCACTCAATCTTGCAATCTGTTTAGCTTTTTCTATGGTGAATTCTTTTTGCTCCTCCACCTTCTTATGTTGTTATTTATTGGTTGTCTGGTTTGCATCTGCACTTAAGGTGCCCTGAAGGCCTTGAGGTGGCCCAAAGGCCATACTGAACCGAATGTCTGGTTGTCCTGAAGGCCTTAAAGGACTCGAGGATTAAATCGGTGGCCCGAAATCCCAATCAAGGGAATATTCCATGGTGCTGCAGTGTTAAATTGTGCCTGCTACAGTTTATGATACAAGACAAGCTATAGTTCTACACAGTTCCTACTACAGTACCTGCTATATTACTACTACAATACCTTTTACAGTACTACTACAGTACTCAGAAATTAGCCTCCTCCTGGATTTGATCCTAGGTCTCTTATATGCAATTAAGGAGTCCTCACTAACTAGGATGAGGCTCATGTGCCCCAAGTTTCATAGTTGATAGCCATTAACTTTTTTACAGCCTCTATTGATGGGAAATGACCTTCAGGACATGCTAAGGACTTGGTTGGTTGTTTGGTTGGATGGAACTATGGTTTGGTTTATGACATATGTTGAGTAGGGTGTTCAGATTTCCCATGAATGCCAAATTGGTATGGATGTGATTTTGGATAATTCATAAGACTCGGCTGAGATAAATAAAAGTAGAAAAGTTATGAACATGATATGTTTTTCCCACTATCTATAATCTCAAATATCAAAACATCTGTTAAATTGAAATTTATTGAAATTTTTTTAATCTTTCTTGAGTCGTCTCTAATATTCATGAATCTTCATAAAAACTATACATCTATGACATTACTCAAACTTTTTTAACATAAATGATTAAAAAATTATTCACCATTTTAAACCCTACTATAAAAAACCAATTGATCATTTACTCAAATAAACATCATTTTTTGGGTATTAAATTTTTATGTAATGATTCATAGAAAATTCTATAGTACATAATGTTTGATGACTTCATAATAACCTATCCATCTGTTTTTACATTGATAAATTATCTTCTATATGATCTTTATTTAATATTTAATTTATGATACATCCTCTACCTGATAGATGTTTTTTCAAATTTTTATTATCACTTTATCTGATCCATTATTCATTTACTAAAAACTCACTCGGTTGATATTCTTATAAGAATTTTTCTGGTCGCATCAAATTTTTTTCAAATGAATATCCTTCTAATGTATCTATATCTAATAGATTTGATTGACATTATTTTATTCAATAAATATCTTTGTAACTTATTCACATAAAACATTAAGAAAAAATGAAATAAAACATTTCAACATTATGCAATATATATACTTTTTCTTGAGAACGTCATCTTCTACTTTCCAGAAAACATGATTCTTTTCTTGTTGGTAACATTATTAAAACATTTAATGAATTATATTACATGTAACTTATATTTATCGTTACCTATACGTATTTCCCTTCTAATATTATTATCTTTAAAAAAGTCATATAAAACATTGATGGCCATTACACATGCCCTATTTTAGCTACAAATTGGTAGTGGTTATTATTTTTATTTTTTTTCAATCTACCCCTTTATATATATATTATTATTTTTATTCTGAGTATGAAAATGTATAGTACATAAAACAATCCACAATTATATATTTGATACATTTATAAAATTAATACCAGAGACCTATGTTGATTCATCTGTGTTGGGTAAAATTATGACAATCTATGATTATATTTTCTAAATTCCAGGTTCAATCATAAAATATTTCAAATGATCATCCTTGTCTGGTAATCGGAATAAAAAAAAATTAGTATGGTTTCCCTAAAACATTAAAAAAAATTATTCATTGAACAATAATTTTTTTTAGATCATAATTATTTTCAAGATGCTTGTAACATGAATAATAGAATAGAATGATATGATTTAAGGTTATTTTAGATATCACAGTCAAGGAAAATATTTATTCTCCTCTTCTAGAACATCATATGAAATTATTTCATGAAGAATTTATAAACTCATTCTCATGTTTAATAAAAACATTCATAAAATAATTTTTTATACAAATACAAAACGTTTTACAAATTCAACCTAAAGGATCATCAATTATGTTCTAATATATCATTGTAAAAAATTTTGGGGTATTTCATATATGAAAAAATGTTATATGTTTAGTGGTTCTACAATATATAAAATCCTTTGTTATGATTTGTCAAATTAAAATTTGTAGTTTGGGATTAATCATATTATATAACTCATGATTTATTTTTAACCCTTTTAATTGACTCTGACATTTTTTAATGTGTTTCACAATCGATTAGTAAAAGTGGTAATAGTAGACAGAGGGTCATTTGTCTTTTAACTCGTATAAAATTCAATTTTTTCATCCTTTTATAAGACATTATTAATGACTAATCTAAATGAACATAATAATTTTGGATTATACTATCAAATATCTTAATCCAAAAAATATATCTATAATGTCGATAATTTATTAATTCAACATTCAACTGTATGAATTCTGATTCCTATTGAAAAATAAAATTTTCCTCCGACCAGAATATTATTTGGATTTGTTTTAAATTTTTATTTGTATTTTTTTTATCATTTTTTATTTATCTAACATTAATCCCGTAAATTATACCCAAATGGAATGATCTATTTTTAGTGATGGATAATCTAGGATATAAAATTCATAATAATAGAAATCTAATTTCAAATGAAAATTCTTCAATAAAATAGATGCTTTCTACTAACATAAGTAAAATTATTTAATCTAATGAGGTTAGTGATTCATAGTATTCTTTTGTTTTAAATGATAATGATCTTAGTTTTATGGTACTGTATGATATCTATGATATGAATCAATAAAATATAAACAATTATTACATTATTTATGTATCATGATTCACAATATAAGAGAGCTATTAAAGATAAAAATAATGACAATTATGATGTATGTAAATATATAAATAAAAAATGGATATTTTAAATTGTATAATTAAATTTACATAAAAGTTATTTCTATAAATAATTATGAAGAATAATTGAAGTTAGTTTTTTATTATATAGAATTTTTCATGTGAAGGAATACTGTAAGAAATTTATGGAATAAAATGCTAAATTGTACAAAAAATCATGTAAAATAAATAATATTTGGGATGATTTAATAATTATTAAATAATAAAACGTTAAATTCTTTCATTGAATTAAAAAATATAAAAAAATAAAGTCATTGTTTCAAAAATTCTATGAAACATAGGACTGTTTCAAAAGTTAATTTTGGTTATCCTATTTTTATATGAAGTGTGCTATTAAAAATAATAGATTTTTTGAATTTAAGTTATACATTATTTAAATATCTATTTCGTGGAAATTGTTATAATAAAAGTGGTGAAAGGTTTTTCTAACCACTTGGGAATAATAAATAATTTTTTTTATTCATATAAGATGAAATCCAAATTTCAAAGAATTCATTCAATTTTGGTTTTCAAATTCATTATAAATAATTTAATGGAACCTAAACCAATGTACATTGCAATGTAATTATATTTTGAATGGCCAAAACACATACCATTACTATTCTCTACATTGTATGTTAGAATGTTCATAATATAATCAATTTTTCAGTGTTAATAATTGTGAATAGTAATTTCCATCTTGTTAGTAAGCATGGGTAATGTGCTATCTCTTTATAGTATTCTAATATTAATTCAAATTTTCAATATATATTGCTAGTTAGAATGAATGATATGTTTTTTTAAAGATATATATCTATATTTCTCATATCTTTTAATTTATTCAAAATAATTTTATAATTTCTTGATAATATTGATAGGTTTTACGGGCTCCATGATGATTTTAATTTTTTCAATAGATATAAATATCTCTATATTTATACAACCTACGTTCATATTTTTTTACTCTCTCATTTTTACAATTTTGAAATTAGTGGAAGCTGGAATTAGGGGGGAGCTCTTATAAATTAATCATATTTATAATTAAATTGATGCATCAGTGGGGAGTTAAACATATTAAAATGTTTCAATTTTTTAACATGTTTTATATGATTTTATTCAGGGGAGATTCTATGTTTAAAGCAAGATTAATTTTTTGGGGGAGAAACAAATTTTGTTTTATAAGAAGTGAAATGCTATAGAGTTTAAATTTTTTCACCTATGTATATAAAAAGTGGGTTATGTATTGATGTTTCTTACATATTTTAAAATAGATGGATTGGGTTTTAGATACATCATTTTTACATCAATTCAAAAAATATTGAAGTAATTTTTTTAAAATTAACATTGGGTTTTGTAATTATAAAAATTGGTTATATGGTTCAAGTGAATCATTTAACAACATTGTTCATTAATGTTTTGATAATTACAATATATAAAAATATTATACTTAGATAATTATAATTTACCTCATCTTTAATAAATATTGTATTTACATTATAATGAGTTAAATCAATAAATTTTTATATTTTATTATCTTTTACTATATCTTGATGAAAGTAATGATTCTAATATTTTTTATTCTTTTCTGAAACAGCTGTAAAATAATTGTTGTTTATTTAATTTTAACTATTAATTATATATTTCTTATTATTATTATTATTATTATTATTATTATTATTATTATATTTTATAATATATATATTTTAAAGTGCTTATAAATGTTATACCTTCACACACTTCAGAGAATGTCCCTTAATCACATAATAGTTTTAATTGGTTACCCTTAAATAGCATGTGAAAATGAACCTTACACCCCCTATTGATTTTTTTTACATTTATATAGAAAATATGTAACATTATTTGATGTTATACTTACATGGATATCATGAAATTTTGTTACCCTTACAAAGAAGCAAATCATATTGTAACCTTTTTTGGACTCTGTTTTACTATTATATAGATTATATATTTTGGGAATTTCCTTCACAATGATTTTATAAATTGAATTATACCATTACATGACATTCAATTTTTTTAACCATTATAAAGTAATAATAGTTTTTTAGCATTTCACAATTTGGAAAATGAATATATTACCCTTATGTGGTATTTAAATATTGTTTTCATCGTTAGTGTGTTAAATTCATTAGTTATCATTATGTTACACCATTATGAATCATATACATGTTACTTTGATGGAAATTCTATTTTTTTGTAAAGGTAACTAAAAATTCAACATTTGTATAATATATTCATTTCATTCTTACAGAACTGAAAAATTATTATCAAATTTACAAATTTTTTTAATTTTAATTGAAATATGAATTAAATTTCAATATATAATTATTTTTTCACATTTATAATAATTATAAACATGTTTGATGATTGATTTAGGGTATAATTTATTATAGTTTATATTGATATATGATGGTTTAAAATATACAATTTTTAAATTTTTTTATTAAACTACTCTATATTGATGATATTTATTTAGTTTGATTTGTTTGTTAAATATATTCTTATTTACCATGTAAAATCTATTTGAATTGATCATGTATTGTCGTATGAGAAATTAAATGAAGACCAATGATATAAATATGTTAAAACTATTCACTCACTAAGAGAATTAAATTTGGAATTTATTGTAATTTTATTAACTTATCCGTATAAATTTTTAAGACATTTTTAAATATTTTAATATAGATATATTTTTATATTAAATTATTTATAATGTGATATTCACATAGAATATTTGTCATTTTATTTATTATCCAGTATTAATATATCAGCAATTATTATTTTAATTAATATCCATGTAATTTGATTCTTCCTCCACATGAAGATTTTTATTTTTTATATTTCACTAAAAACATTAGAATCATAGGAAGAGAATAGTCTATTATGTTTTCATTATTTATGGTGGATGAATCATAAAGTGAAAATTATTAAAGGACTACTTCCTGATGTATACAATTATCTTCAAATATAGTGTTTAGTTTTTTATTATTACCTTCAGAAGTAAATTTTAAGAACAAATGTTAGTGTTATTTCAAATACATTGATAGGATAAGTGTAGAAATTATACACCATAGTTTTTTTATACCACACTCTAATAGGTTATATTGTTTTAAATATATATTTTTACTAAAATGGTTTCATACACAACATCATATTATGTTGGGGTAATGCCACTATTAAATTGAATTATATGTTCTATCCAACTGATCATAAGGTAATACATATGTTGGGTTTATCATATTGAAACTACTTTTTTTGGGATACTCAATGTTGAAAATATATTATTTATACTCTTTTGAACTGTAATAAGTTTTGGGATACCGCTTCCAAAAATATTCTAGTTTAGGAATTTTTCTAATATAAATGTATGGTTTTGGATTAATAATATTGTAAATGTATTTGTCTGTATTCTCCTTGGTAAAAGTATTATTCATTGTTTTCATGGGTGATATAATCCAATGGATGGAGTTTAAAAAATATGTGTTTAAATATTTGGATTCAAACTATTAAAAAATTCAATGTGTTCATCTCTTTATATTTCCCAGTTAACTCTCACACTCACATCACATAATCATTTTTTATTGAATTATGAAATATTTTAATCTGAAAAATATTAAAATATTTTATGTAAAATTAGTTAATTTATTTATAAAAAATTAAACCCCCCCTCCCCCCCTCATGTTTCTTATTTCAATTTCAAGAGGGAAAAAATAAATATAAGGAATTTATTTCCAAATAATTCATGGAGATTCAATTTTTATTGAATGAAACAGTGTTTAGAGAATATATTATTCCCATGGATAATTTTTAATAATAATTTCATATAATCCCGTTGAATACATTTTTTATTAATATTGATCCACATTTATGTGAAGTATAAAAAATATTTGTGAATTTTTTATGAATGAAGAAGACAATAAAAGGTTGGTATTTTTTCAAAATATAATTTCCTAAACTGATATGAATTAATAATAATATGAAAAAGAAATTGTTAAGGGTTTTTTAAAAAAAATTGACCACCCTATAAAATGAGTACAAACAATTTCAACCCTACCCTTAAATAAAACTGGAAAATCTTAAATATTTCATGGATAGGCTGCATAATGGATGAGGAAAATCTATTGTGGGTCAGTGTAAGATTAATATGTCTGGGATGGGGCATGGGCCACCATTTGTTTCATTATGATGGTACAATGGAGAGAAATAACCCCAATGGACATATTTATATGTTGGATAGTGTTTCTTGGATTAAAATACACGAAATATTATATATGATAAATCAATATGGTACTTAGTTTAATGTGAATATATTCATTCACATGAAACACATGTTAAATATGGAATAACCAATCTCATGAACGACAATTCTTTTCCTTTTGTAATAATGGATACATATCGATATGGTATTTCCCTAGATGTGTTAAAGTGTTAAAGAATAATAATTCTCATTTATGAACCACACATGTACTAAACTAGTGATCAAATATCATAGATATTCTATGTGCACATGAATAGTGATCAGATTGATTTAATAAAATGAAGACCACTGTTTATGTGATTCTTTGAATTGTGATAATATATTGTTATTAGATAACCATAAATGCAATTTAATTGAATACCCAAACCATGAATGTTAAAGAAGATTCTTATATGAACCTATTTATAATAGAGTATAATAACTGAGGCATTTGGAACTATAGTCTAAACACGATCTATATATGGATGACTGTTAGATAGTGTAAATATCACTATGTAAATATAATATTTGTATGTAAAAAATTCATTTTTTTAGCCACCATTGTGTAATATTCTACTATGTAAGGATTATTTCCTCATAATAATCATAAAATTCTGATATTTTATGAAGTGGAGAAATACAAAATGAATAAGGAATCACATGGAGTCTCATTCCATAGAATGTTTTAATCTATTTATTCTTAGAGAAGTGTTTTTTTGGTAAATATCTTGAGTCTTGTGTTTTGATTCTAGTACTATGGAGTGGTATAAAGATAATAATATATGGAAATTATTTCACAACAAATATACTATCTTTGATGTCAAATAAAAATACTTTTATACTATGATCCATGTAAATTTATATGATTAATATTAGTTGATGGAATTAAAAAGAGATGGTTATGATATTTTTATATATATATTTTAGGGAAAGACAAATAAATCTTATTCCCTAAGAATATTTTTAATAATAATAAATATTGGATATATCTTTTTAAAGTACATAAATTTTTAGGACTAAAGAGATAATATATTGAGTGTTAGTAATTATTAAAAAAAAATGGTATCTCATAATAAATTTTTTACCTTATGAGTTAAATACTGGAATGAATGTAGATATTGAGATTTTTGTAAAATCGATGTCGAAACTAGATTTTTGTACATATTTATATAGTAAAAAAATTCTATTAGATGAAATGATATTGCATATTTGATTGAATTTTTTTATTAATGGATGAATAATAACGTTTCATAAATATCATGAATGTATTTTTTGATGATGGAAGGTACAATAAAAAGACACAACTATAATATTTGTTAAATAATTCTATGAGACCAATAGAAGATAAAGAAGTTCAAAACTCTTACACTTCTGAAAGAATAAGAAACAAATGAAATATAATATTTTTAATGTAAACAATAGTTCATATATAAGAAGAAAATAATAATTTGAGGTATATGTGTGGTTTAGGTTGGAAATTACAACAATGTTTTTATATTTACTCACGATGAGTGACAGATAAAGAAGGAAATATTTATTTTAGTTCTATGAAGTTGAAATAGAATTAGATACTATTTATACATCCTATTTCAAATGAATAATACTATGTGGCAACTACTTCATGTTTTTTAAATTCTTATAGAATAAGTAACTTGCTCAATTTCAAGTACAAGAATAATAAAAAGGGGTACAACATAAATTTGTGATAGTATAAGAGGGGTAATAAAAAACATTAAAAATAAAGATAAATACCATATTATTTAAAACTCATTTATTATTGGAAGATCAAATGAATTAGTTATATATTGTCATAAGATAGGATAATGATCTTACTAGTGGTAAGAGTCGGTTTAGGCTTCAATAAGAATATAGAATTTAGGCTTTTTCTATACACCCTTTTTAAGAGTAGGTATCACACTATAGGTTTATTTTACTCCATGACCAACCCACTTTTACTAGTTTATCATAATAGTAGAAATATGAATATCAGATACTCTTGAAAACATTGAGGACTAGCAACAAATATTGATTATTGATCTTTATAAAAATATCATATTCCATTATTCAATATCATTCATCTTCATCCATATAAAATTGGAGAGAAAAATAGGATCATGATAATAGAGATATTAACACATATAAATAGGTAAAAGAATAAAGAATTTAAATTATTAAAAAATAAAACTAAATGGATTCCACATACAATTTTAATTGTTGATTATTTCACAAATTGATACTAAAATTTTTATCCGATCAGGTAAGACATTGTATTGGATAATATTATTTGAATATTTTCATCAATAAAATTATCCTTCTAATTTTATGAAAATGAACATATTTAGTGGATATATATCCATTTATGATCTAAATGTTATCTTTATAAAGACTATAATGAACATATTATATAAATAGAAAATAATGTTATATAAGGTATCCCTCTTTTGTAAAAAAAATTTTGGCTACTCTAAAAAATAACGATTAAGATCAAATATATGGGAATGGTATCGAAGAGTAGGTGGTTTAGTCACTCTCTTTACAAATATATAGCCTCTCAACCACTATTGGTTCAATGCAGTCATGTTATCATTAGGTATGTGAAACATTTAATAGAAATTTTCTCTTAATACGAGATATAAATTAATGATTGTGTCCTTATATATAATAATTCTCATGATTTATTATATGTTGTATTAAAAGATATTCTTTATTTTTTCCCAAAAATTATTTTCTCTTGTTTGTTGGATATTTGAAATAATTCATGAAGTATTCACACATTTTTTAGGATATGAAGATGTAATAGAAAAAGACATGTGATATGGTTTTAAAATTTATTAATCTCTAAAAATAGGTTGTATCTATATAAAAACAAATATGTAACATAAAGTGAGAATTCGTTTCCAAGAATATCACGAAAATTATAAGACCATGAAATTTTAGGATGAAATTTACCTTTTACTTATGATAATTTTAAAAACCTACATTAATGTAAAAACATCTATTTTCAATTTAAAATAAAATTAAATTAAGTGAATTATAACTTTTCACCAATAAATATTAAAAATAATGAATAAGAACTCATGTGAACAATGAAATATTGTGAAGACAATTTAACATTAGTGGTGAATGATAGATATATTATCAACCTAAAATATCTCGATGTTGAAATATAATGTACCCATATAAAATAATAAAAATTCATGTTGTCCAGATAATATGAGATAAAGGTACTTTTTTACAAATAGATTTGAAATTAGGTTCATAACATTACAATACTCTTCAATAAAGATAAATTGAGATGAATCCCCTTTCCACATGATTTATATTATTTTAACATAAGATAACATCTTGTATTTTTTGCATGAAAATAATTTATACCATATATATAATAAAATATATATTTATTCATATTATCCTATTACAACATTTCATCGCCCATAGGATTATAATATTTCCATATTTTTCTTTTTAGGTGTTAATTGCATTATTTTATCATGCATTTTTTGTAAGGAAAGTTTAGATTAAGGTAAATAAGATAAATTTAAATAATATAAATATTTATAATAATTTTACAAATATCATATATAACCATATCTTACATTATTATAACAACTCATAAATATTTATACTTATTATATTCCATGTAATTCATAACTGAAAAATGACTGACATTACTTCATATGGCGGTAGTCTGTCGTACACACAAGTAACACTATCATATTTTAAACAGAATGGAATATAAGATGATACATGTTATATTTTAATTCCATTGGAATATTAATATCATATACATTATATATAAACATTAATTACATCATTATATAGAATTAAAATATTTTTTATGGATGACGAGTTACATCGGTTTGTGTGATGGTATTCTTTAATACACACAAATAATGATTTTATTTCCAATTTTATGGAATTAGAGGTGGTTATTATTATTTAATCAAAATAAAAACATCTCATTATATAATATATACTAGATATTTTTTATTTTATTTTTTAATACGTAATTGATTATGGAAAAAGATGAAACAGAAAAGGAAAGAGCTTTCTAAGTCAATTATCTTCTCTAAGGGAGTATTCCTTTGGATCTCCTTTTCAAGGACCAAGGAGTGGTATTTTTGTAAGACCATATTATATATAATTATTCAATGTATCTCGGGTAAAAAATATTTTAGTTCATGGTTTTTCTAAAATGGTCTTGTTAGGTGGGAATAATTTAGGCGAGGGAGTTCCCTTTTATAAGTGGGGAAAGAGGACCTCCTTGAAAATTACATATAAATTTTAAAAAAGAATCCAAAATGATTCATTCATTCAAAGGAAAAAAGGTACCAATTTTTTTTTAATTTTTAATAGTATAATTATGAAATATGGCTATCTGATAATATTTTTAAATGATTGTAGGTCATTTTTAACCTATAAATTCATAGTATAAACCTAGGTAATCCCATTTTTACCATAACCAAATAATTTTTTTTCCATAATTCATTGTTCTAGAAAATTATTTTTAACATATTATATAATATTATTTTTATTATTCAATATATATAATTTATTTTCCTAAGAATTGGGAGAATCCTGTTTTAAATTATACACATAGACGTGACACAAAAATGGGTTTCAATTAGAAAATTCTCATCAGTATGGAAGGTATAAAAATAAAAATAAAATATAAAATATATATAAATTAGATATATTGCATTTATTGAACTATAATATTACTATTTTTAATTTAAAACAAATTCAAAATATAATTTATCTTATTTATTAATTAAGATGAAAACACAATTTTTAAATAAAAATCTATAATTCTCGCTATTAATAAAAAACATATTAATTTCCAAACAATTACAATATTTAATACAAATTTACTTGTGATGTTTAATTTTAAATATATTTTTTATTGTATCAATTTAATTTTATAAAAATTTAAAAAATTAATTATATCACAATTGTGTAATAAGTTATCAAAACATTTTCATTGTAAAAATTATTTTTAAGAAAAAATATTTTAAATTAAAAATGTTATCATTAGTCTTCTAATTGATTTATATCCATTTAATTTAATTTATTCATGTTTAAACCATATATTTTTAAAATTTTTCTTTTTACTACTAATATTTCCCATCTTAACAACTGGGATATAATTGTTCTGTTTAAAAAACATTTTAATAGAGTATTTTTATTTAAACCATGTGTTGTATGAATCAAAAACTATTAGTGAGATATGAATTATATAAAAGTAAATATATTTTAATGTCTTTGGGTGTTACATGAGAATCCATATCACCCTAAAAATAATAGAGTAAAAATGTATGCGTCGAACTATCATAGAGATATTCAAGATCATGATGAGCCAGAGCAAGATACCTAAGACAATCTAGGGTGATGCAATTTATGATAAATGTTACCACATCAATATACCAACATTTGTTCCTCTAAATTTAGAGATTCCATAAATGGGACTGTATGGTAAACATCCCTCTTAATCTTATTTATGTGTACTTTAATTTTTTTGTTTTCACAAGTATCTGTAGAGCCATGCATGAAGCTATGTATGAAATTTACTACATGCGTATTAATTAAATATATAATTGTTGAATTAATATATAGTTTCTAGGACTATAAGGAGAAAAATGTTATTGAATGAATATATGTAATGTTCCGTGAGAAACAAATGATTTTAGAAAATTAAAATAAAAAATGTATCAAGGATAATGTATCGAAGAATAAATTCATAATTCAAAACCCAACCCAAAACATTCATATACTGAATAGGTGGTGGTGTAAAAAAATGTAAATATCATAGTATAAAGTATTTGAGGATGATACATATTTGGGAAACTCAATATTCTCCTCCAAAATTTATAGAAACGTGCTATAATCTTGATGTTATTTTTTAACATGAACATAACATATCATATGTTCAGTGATCTTAATGAGGAATGATTCCATGAACAAAATATTCATGGTTGATGTATTTTTTACTCACTGGTGAAAGTCGTCCACTAAAATATCATAAATTAGTATCTCATCAAGATAAACTAAAGTGATCTCATTAAATATATGATGACATGGTGTCATTGAAAAATAACTTGGCATAATATTTTGTGTAACAACCCATAGGAGTGATAGAAATATTAAACAAATATGTGTATAGGTTGTAGAAATATGGATGTATAATGTAGGATGAACATAAATCATAGTTATAATTCAAATGATTCATTCTAAAAAAATAAGTTTAATTTTAAATTTTATTTTCAATTGTAGTTAAGATCACATCAGTTTTTGTAATTTTCATACTTGTGGATACCATTTACATGTAGCATGAGAATTTTTAAGTGGATATATGTTTTCATAATAGTGAAATTATTAAGGATATCTTAATGAGGAAGCCTAAAAATAATTATGTATTTTCATAAACAAACTCATTTAAAATTTTAATAAGTTGTTGAATATATGAAAACATGGTCCTAGATTGTGGTTCATGTTATTTGACTTATTCATAATATGTTTTGGTTATAGGAACATATAATTGAGTAGTTTATTTGATTCATGAGATTAATGGATGTTACCTTCGTTTTTCAAATTCATTATATTAATTAAATGTTCATCATTGGGAATAAATAAGAAATTAATTTCATGCTTATGTATTTATCCTTTTATTTTGATATTAAATTACTGGGAGAAACTATATATATTAAGGGATGCATATTTCTCACAATAGGAATATGGGGATGGTATGGTTGTTATAATATAATTGTATTGAATTTTATCTAAAATGATTCAATATTTTTGAGCAAAAACATTGAGAATTCATCATAAAACTCACTAAAATTTGAGTATGATTTCACATACACTATTTATGTATGAAATCTTGGTGATGGGTATTATACCATACATATTTTTCAGTGTAAATTTGACGTATATAATGTTGTTCCTGAGGATGTATATTTCCATTACAGTAAAATCCTTGAGTTAATTTCTCCCTAGTCAAATTAGTAAAATTGTGATATTATAAAATGGATTTTGAGGTAACATAAAGGTATAATGAATTTATTTATTAGTTATGGGGGAGATGATCCACACATGGAAGGATATATAGAATTATATTTTGTTATATATTCTTTATAGATGATTGTTTATATTTGAAAAAAAAATTAATTTTATAAGAGGAGTTGTATCATGAAGAAACATTTATAGAAGTACATTTATTTATTTATGAGTAAATCAGAGTTCATTGATGTTATAAGGATTGGAAATGATATTTATTTCTAAATAGTGTTACCGTGTAACCGGATTCTATAGAGATTGTAGGGTTCATTATGATATTAGATAATATTTTTTAAATTAGTGATAATTTATCTGTCATTCCAAAATAACCACATCCACATGTGTTGTAATTGGATTAGTGAGGAAAAATATCAATAACTAAGGAGATTTGTGAAGAACTACATTATATAGGATACGATGAATACATTAATAAGGGGGGTTTTACAAAAAAATATTTCTTTGGTAGATTGTCTAATTATTTTCACTAGAGGATAATAATTAAAGCATTCCATCTACCAAAACACCATTTTAAATGTTATCGAATTAACCACATTGACCATGAATAATTCAACATTTGATAACTAACTTATTTAATATATAAAATACATTCCATTGGTTATTCATGTTTGAGGTACATCCATTAGTGTGTATTGGTGGGAGTCAATATGTGTTTTATGGAACGATAAAACCTCTAACCATAATTTTAAATAGAGGATATTTTATCCTTTCAACATAATTAATCTAATATAAGACTTTTCTTATATTAATTAGATATTTTATATAATTCTACTTGAGATATAGTAGGTTGTTTTTTGTGGGAGTGTTTTCTAAGCATTATTACTACTAAAAAACCCTTATTTTTTCCAATTTTACTTCCCCAATTTACATTATCAATGATTTTACAATCAAAATATATTTCACTTAAAGTAAATTATTGTATAAAATATATTAAATAGTATAGTGGGGTTTAGTGAGGATAGAATAAAATATAGGACTGAAGAGATAAAGAATAAGGGATGGAAAATATGAAATTTTAAATTAAAATTTAACATAAAAAAATAAAACATGTTGAAATAGTCAATTGGTATTTTTCTCTAACTTTAATGATTTTCCATCACGTTCACGCAAATTAATTTTTTATTTTTATCTATATGAATACAAAATGATATCATATAGTTTTTTATATTATTATTAATAGATAAATATAATTATTCAAATAAATATATACATATTTCTAATTTAGTTTTTTTATTAGTATTATTTTAAAATTGATATTGTGAAATTAATTTTAATAGTAATTATAATATTAATTTTAATATTATTACTATATCTAAATTTATTACATTTTAATACAAATATATTTGTGTGTGTTAATGAAAAAATTTATCTTCCTATTATGATTTTTCAATTCTTCAATTGTATAATAATTCGTAATCATTTCTTCATGTAGATCATCTTGATGTCATTTTAAATGATAAAAATTATATTAAAACAGTATTTTTGGAATTTTAAATTATTTTAAATTGGGATCTTCAGAATAGTGGTATATATAAATTTTTAGAAAACATAATTTACCCATTTTCAATATTGCATCATTTTTTCCCACTATTGGATCATTTGGAGCATCTCATATAATCAACTAAATACAGTAATTTTTTGACTTGACTGTATTGATAGGAATATTGGGTATTTTACAAAAAAAATACTTGAGGAAAACTTTCTTCTAACAATGATCATGGGTAAAATTTTTAACAATTTTGTCATTTATTGATTTTTCATGATAAAAATTAAAATTTATTATTTATTATTTATTATTTAATTTTGTTGGTCCACTACATTGTGGTTTTTCAGTGTTAAAGGTGTTAGGAATTAGTCTAGAGGAAAATAGAAAAAGGAGACTAGAGTTGAAGTAAAATTTTAATAGCACATAAAAATGATTCCATAGATTTTTTATATATTATTATCATTTATTAATTTTTATAGTTGGCGATAAGATGATTCCTTTGGGATTTAAAGACAAATTATTTTATTAAAGTATTTAAAATTGAGTCAGAGAGATATATGGAACACCATAATCCCATAATCCATGATATCATTATTTTTTCTAAATATAGATGAACAGTGTATCATAACATATCTCTTTATTATTATTTTGTAAAGTATTTTGGGAGATGAATAATTTTATTTTGAAGTGAAATCATTGATTTTAAAAGGGAGAGGACTATGACCTAAATATTGAGAATTAAAATTTTATAAAATAAGATTGATCAATGCACTCTAACAATTATTGGTCCTTTCAAAATTTAATGGTTGATAATAAATTTATAGGGTGATATTATTCGAGATTCTTGTTATGTTTTTCAAAGAACTTTATGACCATCTATATTTCATTATAATTCTAATATCCTATATTATAATTTCCTAAGTCTTTAGTTTAATATAAATTAATTCTGTTTTATCAATTAAATAAATTTCATTATCTTTACTCATTACTATTAGTGACAATATGAGTTTTTATGATTACTAAGAACATATTTATGTTTTCTATATTATCTTATCCTTATAAGAGGATAAATTGATATTGTTCATGTAATCATTACTATATTCTTTCTATTCCTTTTCCTCCTCTTCATCGATCTTTATACATCTCTAGATAAATGCGGTTATGATTGGGGGTTAATATTGATTGATAATTAATATAGGTAAATGGGCATTTATTAGTTATTATATCATTCAGTGTTTAGGGGCCATTATTCTTCAAATTATTTTCAATTTCATTGTGTCATTGACTCCATGTTTTTTAGGTAAGGGAATCAGATTCTATCATTTTTTTTGTATAAATATTTTTATTTTAGTTTATTTGAGTAAAAATATCAAATGAATCTAAAAATATAATAATTTAATTATAATTGGAATTGAGGAGTAGTGAAATATCTTCTCTATATTTTCATTTTATATTTATGATATTTTTATGTTGTTATTAAACCATAAAAACTTCTATTAATTATGTTGATTTTAACTAAATACTATTTAATTATTTATATTTTTATATATGGTAATGAATCTAATAAACGTAAATTTGTAATATTTTTCTTATTATTTTTTTGTTATGAATGAACCGGTAATTGGTATTGAATATTTGAGAAAATGGGACTGTTGTTTACATACTATTGCTCTTTCATTTTTTTACTGATATAAGATTAATTAATGGTTTTGTTTGGTGGTTGATTTTTATGATATATGTTTATAGATAGTGTGGGTCTTTAGTAGTTTTTTCGGTTATGGCATTAGTATGTTGCTGTGATTAATGTGATTTATTTTTTTTAGATGTGAAGATAATGAATGAATGACATTACAGAATCCTAAAAAATGAATAAATTATATATATTTGAATAGATATTGATTTTATTAAATAAATTATGATATAATTAAATATTAATAATGTAATTATAATAATATATTTTAAATTAAGAATGGATGATGAAAATGTTATAAATGTGGTTATTTATATTGTTATAAATAAAACTACTTAATATGTTATTTTTTATTCGTGAAATGATTAATATAATTGTAAGAATATGTGTGGTTTTTATTTAGATATTATGTATCAAAGTTTTGGGTTTATATTATTTTATAGGTGTTAGTGTTTGTAATTTAATTGTGGGGAAAATGTGGACATTGGTTGTGGTTCAAGTGGGGTTGTGGTATAAAATGGTTAGGTCTTTTGTGTCTGTAAATATATGTATTTTTTATTATTTTTAAAACACCACCTCCAATGTAATGTAATAAAAATTATACTTATATGAGTTTTTGGGTTTTTTTATACCCACAATGTCTATGATGTGGATGATAAAGACCACTAGCCATACCCCACTATCCCACCATCTCTTCTACTCATAGTGTTCTATTTGGATGTTGTAAAGTTATGGGGAAATAATGTTGTGATGTGTTAGTGAAGTAAGGATAATGCGATGTATTTGATGTGGTTATAATATTTTTTTTATGTTTTAGTGGTTATGGTTGTATTATAATATTTGGTATGAGTTTAAATGGGAATGTATGCGATAAGAGTAATATTATATATGTCATCGAGATGTGAGTGAAACTAGATAAGTGATAAGTTGGTGTGAGGGGAATTTTAAAAATTATTTATTTATTTTTATTATATTATTATAACAATATGAATATTGGGTCAGTTGTTTTATTTTATATATCATATAGTGGACCTTCTGTCATGTAAACTGTGTGTTTCATTACTTATTCACAGAATATTTAGTATACATTGTTCACATTTGCATTAGAGTTTTTAGGGATGGGATTACTGAGTATACATATATCTTCACCCTTATCTTTTTGATGTATTATTTTTATGATTTTATATAGATGAGTACGTTAATATTATATATATTACTAGTTCAGGATGTAGAGTTTATTTAGAGTTATTTATATATTATTTATTTCTTTTGATATATTCTTTTATTCCTCTTTGATTTTATATTAATATTATTGAGATTGATTTGTAATATTAGTGTAGTTGATACGTGTGAATTTTTTTATCATTAGTAGGATTTTAGGGGTAATACCTCCCATTTTTTGTAAATATACCATCTATTCTAGTCATGAACTCAAGGCCTATTGGAGGTGGGATTCAAGGGTTCATGGGGCTATCATGGTTTGGTCAAAAGAATAAAAATTAATACCAAGAAAAAATCAGTGTAGTGTGTGACACAAGTTGTCTGCTAGAGAGGTGGATGGAATGGTACTTTATTAGTGTTTTAGGATTTTAATGATAAGGTAAAATAAGAACCATATATGTTTCTTTATATAAGTCCAATTGAATGAGTGTTTGGAAAATTATTTTTGGGAATGTAGTCTCACCTTAGATATTCGCTCACATAACCTGCTAAATAGTATTTCAATTTATGTTAACTAACCCACCCAATCAAATCTAGAATAACTTGTTCCAATTACCCCATTTAGTGCATTTAATTGAGATAAATACATGTAATTATCAAGGGTATTAAATCACATATTTTTAACCAATATATTTATAAATTTTCATTTTAAAATTACACATTTTAATGTATTTGATTCCATCATATGAACATAAAATTAAAATTTATTTATGAAACCATCATTTTAAATAACATTTTAATTCATGTCTAATTTAACTTTATGAATTTTTTTTAATTATTTTCTATTAATAAGTTTGTTGAATTATTCAGTATTTTTTAAAATATTATTTTTCTTCGTAGATACAATACTGTATTTATTATTTATATATTATTATGATCATTTCAAATTTACGAATCCATTTTGATCACATTATTAATAATATATGATACATATATTTATATTAAATGAATTATAACATATAGATATTTATTATAATATCATATGACATTTAATATGTAATATATTCTTAGGTAAATTAATAAATAAAATTTTAAAATAAAATCATAATTTATCATGAATTTATAATTTACAATATATTTCATTTAATTTTCAAAGTAACATTATCATATTTTATATTAAATATTTATTTATATTGATATCCTCTATTTAAAATTCCAAATAAAATGTTTTCTAATAAAATATCATTTTGAAATATCAATTATTATTATTTGAAAATTTTATTTGAAATTTTGATATTTTTTTAAGAGAAAATGTTTATTGAATTTTAAATTTTTATTTTTTTAAAATAAAAAATTTAAATTACGATCCTTTGTGTTAATATTGTATAATTTCTATTAAAGTGAAACATTTTTTTTATAATTTATTACAAAGATAAAATAAATCTATTTAAAGGAATAAGTAAATAAAATTTATATTATTTACGTGTATAATTTATTCAGTATTAATTAGATAATAATTAATGAAAATTAAATAATAATCTAACCTCTCATAACAAAATAAATATATTTTATTCTAAAAATAATAATTTTCCCCATTTTTTAAAATTTTATTTAAAATATAAATTTATAAATTTTATAATTTATAATTTATATTATTATATGGAATCAAAGAAATAAATAAATTTGGATGATGTTTCGGTAAAATCATAATAATGTTTATTTTATTAAGTTTTAATATATATTGTTTTCAAGAATAAAAAAATGATTATGAAATAATGAAGATATAGATACAACATGAAAATTTTATAAATGTTTTATCATATTTAGAAATATTTTAGTAGTAAAATAATACATTTTAAAAAAATAAATTGAATTTATAAAACTAATTTTGAAATTTTAAATCCAATGTTATATTTTCTTTTAATGAATTTTTATTTCTGGTTCTTTAATATTATTTTATTTTTTCAATGATTAAATTTTTTTAATATCATATATTCATTCTATGTATAATCATAAAATAGTAAATGTGATGGGAATAAATATTATTCAAAATCTGTTTACTAAATGATAAAATAATCAATACTTTAAAAATACTCTTCCTACTTGTGTATAAATACATGCCTCATCTATCACTTTATACTCATATCAAATGTTCATTATATTTAAAAAATATACCCAAATACATCTCTAAAATTTATTTATTCAATCCCTAATCACTAAGTATTACAAAAAGACACTCCTCTAAAGGCTTTAATCTCAATCCAAAGTATTGGTATCAATGTAACATCTCAGGGAAACAAAAAAATAATACACTATATTTTAATTAATATTTGTTAATTAAATTTAAATTTTACATTAAATGGGTTGTTATGTTCGATAGCGTACCTGATATGCAAAAACGGGTTACTTTAAAATCTTACGTTGCACACTAATAATATAATATTATTCTTTTCAACGGTAGTTAACTTCAAGTCGTTATATTGGAAGGAATGAAAAACAATAACTAAAATATTATTATACATGTTTGTTAAATGTATTTACATTTATCTAATAAAATTTAGTGGCTTAAATGTGAATGAATCTAATTTTATGCATAATTTATATAAAAAGGTCGATTTACCGCCTTTTACTAGTGAACCCTCTTTAAAACTATTTTTGGTCATTTTTATATGTTCTATTTGACGAAATAAAATTCTTCTTTAGATTTGGGACATCAAATTTTACATTCGGTAATTTTTTGGTATTTTTTTGATAAAGTTCATTTTTTAATGAATAAAGAAAAATATTGTATTTTAATTCAAAAGTACCTCTTAATCTAATTTGATTATATGGTATGATTATATTTTTAATTGGTTTTAAATTTAAATTAGAATATATTTTTACAACTTAATCCAATGTTGGTCATTGTAATTAATTTCACATTGAAATTGGACATAAACAAGTGTCGATCTTTTGATAGTTATTATTTCTTAAAAACAAGATATTTGTTTTAACATTGGGAATTAATTTTAAAATTAATTAATGACACTTTAATGTTTTTAGTTTGTAAAAATAAACATCGTTTTTTAATTTGGAATAAAAATAATGCTTAAGATGAATTTTCGGTATTTTTCTAAAAAACATCAATTTTTGAAAAATATTGAAACTACTTAGTAGTAGTTAAAAACTGACTTTTTGAATTAATTGAAATTTTACCACTTCTGTGAATTTAATTTCAAAAATCTGACATTAATGGTTTTTATCAAGAAGTAAAATTTGGTTTAATACGATGAAAATAATTTTTGGTGAATAGTAATTTTTGACTTTTATTTATTGTGGTTAAAGGTAAATAGGGTAATTCAAGGTAAAAAGAGTATTATAATAATTCAAAATTACCTTAACACTTGTAAAAATCATATTTTTTGAGTATTTTACGACCATGGGATCTTTGGGTCGATTTTGGGACCCCTTTGAGCCACTTGGGAGTGATAATGACAATTTAAATTAATTGATTTAAAGTAAAGGCCAAAATGTCATAAACAAAAATCTTATAGTAATTACTTTTTATATGGTGTTATATAAGTAATATTTTTGATAATAAATATTAATTGGAAATATAAACAGATTACCTACATCATGGTATTTTTTCTATAATTTTTATACATCAAATAAATTAAATTATTTTTGACATAATAATGATAGAGTGTTTACCTCATTAATTAATGATTTAAATAAATACGATTATAATGATTAAAATAATATCCAAAACATGTCCAATTATGATTGGATGATTTTATTTCGAATATTAGTCACCTTATATTAGACCTTAATTATTTATGGACTTTTTGAAACTGAATATCATTATATAAAAAAATAATATTTTCACACTTTCCTAAAGAGCCCCTCCTCTCCCTTGTAAAAGGAGACCACTTCTAACCAATTCCACACACCTCTCAAGCCATTTGGGTCATTGAAACTCCACACAATTAAGCTCCTTACATCCCTCTCCTCCTCCTAGAAGCCTTACCTTAGGCAGAAATCACTTCAAGAAGTCCTTTGGTTCAAACAAAAGGGATTTACTCAAATTAAAGGAGATTAATGAATGATCGAGTCAAGTCGGACACGAGGTAAGGGACTTCATCTCAATATCCTTTCATTGAGTCATATTTTGTTTTAATACATGAATTTATTTTATACACTGTATAAGGACCATTGAATTTTCAAAGGGAATCTTTTTCTATGTAGCGTTTTACTAAAAGACAAAAAGGAATTTTTCTTTTAATGTAAGCGATGACAATGACCTCTTCACCACCGTGAGTATTATTTAATCTTTGTCTTCCTCAACAAACCGTAATGTTTTCTAAAAGAAAATAAATACCATATATTATTTTATGTATTTTGTTATTCCAAATGGTTTAGATAATGGATTTGTTATCTCAATATATTTATGTGATATATTGTGATTGAAATGTGGAAATGTTTTATTTCCATTATATTTTTTTTATGTCTTATGATTTTATAATTGGACTTGGACGTTTGACGGGTGGTTATGTGATAAAACAAAAGACGGGTGGTGCTGTGAATACCAGGATGGGTGGTTATGTTATAACTTCCAATGCATTGTGTATGGAACTCGGCCGTACGACTATTCCATTTAGTCATATGTGTGGATGTCGAGCGTATGTTTATTCCTTTTAAGTATGTTTTTGTCCAAAGTTACGTTTATATGTTATGTGTTCTTTATATGGGTTTTATGATAATATTTTTGTTACAAAAGGGTAAGTAATGATCTTTTATTCAGTGAAGATTATTTACTAATTCATAAAGGTGAAAAGTATTACTTATTATAAAGTATTCATGTTTTATCTGTTGTTTTGAAAAACTAATAGTTTTCCTTCTTTGTGTATCCCTTACTGAGATTTTTATGCTCATCCCATGTTTTTGAAATGTTTTTCACAGGACATAATGTGGAATAGAGTCATGTATGTGATCAAGGAAAAGTCATACTGTCCTAATGATGGAACTAGACATGACTCTCTTTTTTCAAATTGTTTTTATTTTTAAAAAAATGGAAACTGAGTAGAAGTGTCTACTTTGTAAAATTTTGCAATGTAATAGTTATGTCCTAATTCTCTAAAACTATAAACCTGAAAATATTCTCAATGTGAATTATTTAATTAATTCAATATTATGTAAGTTTTATGGTCGGGTCCTTATAGTTGGTTTCAGATGTTGGTTTAGATAACGTTAGGAGTTTTGGTATTGTTAAATTAATATCCATTAAGTAATTTATGTTAATATTGAAATGATTTAGCATTTACAGATTACCATATTGCTTCGCCTATGATATTTTTGTGTTCAGAATGGTTTTGTGCAGAGGAAACAGGGCATCTATGTTGGGATGACATCAGGAGGAACACAACCTTCCAAATCAGAAACCTGAGATGGTCAGAATCAGAACTGAACAATTTGTTGTAGTGATGGCACATTTGACTCAGTATATAAATGGTGGTGGAATCCATGCACGAGATCAGCTAGATCAACCGCAGAGGAACATGTCAGTAGTTGATCATTTCATTGGGCAACATCCCCCATAATTCAGAGGATTATCTGACCCATTTCTAGCTGATGGGTGGATAAATGCATTGGAGAAGATTTTCTATTTTGTGGGGTGTTCAAAAAATCAAAAGGATATTTTTTTTTATTTACCATTTTAAAGGTGAAGCTGATAAGTGGAGGTCAATGGTGAAAAGTATCAGGGATAGTGAGGAGATTTATGATCTTGATTGGGTTGAATTAAATGGTATGTTTCTTGAGAAATATTTTCCTAAGGTGGTTCATCTTATGATGGAAAAAAAATTCTTTTAATTGACACAAGAGGATGACTCAGTGGCTGCTTGTGAAGAAAAGTTCACTCAACTCGTAAGGTATTCAAAAAATTTCATTCTAGATCTTGATAACATAATCAACTATTTTTACTCAGGATTAAATCCAAAGTATTGAAGGGATTTAGCTTCTCGTGAGTTCCAAATTTATGAAAAACATATTTGTTGTGAGGAGAAGGTGGAAATGGAGTTTTCTAATGATCAAGTTTTCTTTGGAAACAATAGAATAAGAGGTCCAGTTTGCAGGAAAAGGGGAAGAATTCATCAAAGAAGCATGTAGGTAATAAAATTAAATATCCAACTTATGAGAAGTGTTGTAAAAATCATCCTAGAGAATGTTTATCAAAGTCTGGATTATGCTTTCGTTGTGGTAAGTCTAGTCATATTGCTCATAACTGTAAGGTGGATGATCAAGCAGGCAATGAAAATCCATCGGCAAGATGTTAGAAGTGTAATGAAATGGGTCATTATGAAAATGAGTTTCCATAGAAGAACTCTACTGAGGGAAAGCAGTCAGACGACAATCAGAAAGGGGTGGTGAAATCCTTTTCAACTACATTAGTAGATGTTGGGCCATCAAATGAGGTTGTACGAGGTACGCTATTAGTTTGTTCAGATTATGATAATGTGTTGTTTGATTCAGGGTCTATACACTCATTCATTTCTGATAAGTTTTTTAGTAAATTGGGAATTCCATCACAAGATATGAATACAGAACATACGGTAAAAATACCGGGAGTAAATGATGAGACAAAAAGAAAACATAAGAACATTCATGTCCTTGTGTGTGGAAGGAATCTACCAAAAAACCTTATTTTTTTTCCTCTAGTAGAGTTTGATATTATTTTGGGAAAGGATTCTCTTTTGGTTTATCATGCAATGATTGATAGCAGTGCTAAGGAGGTTTCTTTTTAGAAGTATTTTCAGTTTGTGTACAAGAATAAACCCTTTATTTTGGTAACAAATCAGGAAGCTGAGAAACTAGTAAAATATGGAAATGAATGTTACCTTGCACATATAATTGAAAACAAAGGAACTGTTCATATTAATGATGTGCTAGTGGTAAATGAGTACCTTGATGTTTTTTCTGATGAGTTGCCTAGTATTATACCTAATTGGGAAGTTGAATTTATTGTTGACTTAGTTCGTGATGTGAAGCCAATTTCAAAACCCCCTTATCAAATGGATCAAATTGAACTTTTAGAGTTAAATAAGAAATTGCAGGAGTTATTAGATAAAGGTTTCATTAGACCTAGCACATCCCCATGGGGTGATTCTGTCTTGTTTATTAATAATAAAGTTGGTTAAATGAGACTTTTCATGGGTTATAGAGCATTGAATAACATCACTATTAAGAATAAGTGTATTTTTACTCATATCGATGATGTGTTTGATCAGCTCCAGGGAGCTCAATATTTTTCGAAGATTGATTTCAGGTTAGGGTACCATCAGTTGAAAGTAAAGGAATTAGGCGTTCCGAAGACTGTGTTTCATACTAGATATGGTAATTATGAATTATTAGTTATACCTTTTAGGTTAACCAATGCACCTGCGGTATTCACGGATCTTATGAATAGAGTTTTCCGTGAGTTTTTGGATAAGTTTGTGGTTGTGTTCATTGATGATATTTTGGTTTATTATAAAACCAAAGAAGAGCATGAAAGTCATTTAAGGTTCATCTTGAAAACCTTAAAAGAAAAGAAACATTATGGGAAATTCAGCATGTGTGAGTTTTGGTTACAACAAATTTCCTTCCTTTTTCACAATGTTTCATAAAATTTCATAATTGTTGACATTTCTAAAACAAAAGATGTTGAATAATGGCCAAGACCCACAAATATAACAGAGATTCATAGTTTTCTTGGTTTGGTAGGTTATTACTGGAGGTTTGTTGAAAATTTTGCACTGTTATCTAGTCCAATGACTAAG
Organism: Viscum album; assembly: GCA_963277665.1. NCBI lineage: Eukaryota > Viridiplantae > Streptophyta > Magnoliopsida > Santalales > Viscaceae > Viscum > Viscum album. Next base: position 1,775,724,043 of record OY728165.1, on the reverse strand, counting down.
TTAACTCGAAAAGGTGTTATGTTCATCAAGAAAAAAGAATGTAATTATTGTTTTCAGGAATTGAAAACAAGATTGGTGAATGCTCCTGTTTTGGCACTACCTTCCAGAAATGGTAAGTTTGTTATCTACAGTAATGATTTATTGAATGGACTTGGTTGTGTCCTTATGCAGAATGATAATGTAATTGCTTATTCTTTACGTCAGTTGAAACCTCATGAGTTAAATTACCCTACACATTATTTGGAATTAGATGCTATTGTTTTTTATTTAAAAATATGGAGGCAACATTTGTACGGAGTGAAGTATGAAATATATAATGATCACAAAATATTGAAATATATATTCACTCAGAAATAATTGAACATGAGATAGAGGAGATGGTTAGAATTAATCAAGGATTATGATTTCACTATACATTACCATCTGGGAAAATAAAATAAAGTTGCTGGTGCTTAGAGTTTAAAAAGTAATGTTTCATTAACTATGTTATGTTTGAAACAAGATCCTTGGTTTTTTGAATTGATAAACTTTGGCATTAAAATTTTTGGTGCAGAAAATTATTTTGTTTCGTTTCAGGCGTTAGTGAGATCATCTCTATTATACAGAATAAAGAAACCGTGGAACGAAGATAGTGAGTTATATAAAAAGGTAGAGTTGGTTCAGAAGGGTAAGTTTCCTGAATTTAACATTTATAATGATTGTGTTTTGAGATTTGGAAAGAGATTATGTGTGCCTTGTGATTCATAGTTTAATAATGATTTGTTATGTGAAGCTCATAGTTCCCCATTTTCAATTCATCCAGGCAGTACTAATATGTAAAGAGATCTTCGAGAGTATTACTAGTGGTATGGAATGAAAAGAGATATTGCTGATTTTACTGTGAAGTGTTTGACTTGTTAGTAGGTTAAATTAGAGTGGAAGGTTCAAAAAGAGATTCTTCATTCTCTACCGGTGCCAGAGTGGAAATGGTAAAATATATCCATGGACATTGTTATGGGATTACGAAAGACATCTCAAGGTAATAATGAAATCTGGGTTATTGTTGATCGATTGACTAAATCAACTCATTTCCTTCCTATTAGAGATACATTGTATCTAGATCAACTTGCTCGGTTGTATATTAAAGAGATAGTAATGGTGTATGGAGTTCCCCTCTCCATTGTATCTGATCGTGATCTGAGGTTTACTTCTAACTTTTGTAAATGCCTTCGGAAGTCATGGGGTACTGAATTAAATTTTTGTACAGCTTTTCATACTCAATCAGATGGGTAGTCAGAACGAACAATTTAGACCTTGGAGGATATGCTACATGCTTGTTCACTTGATTATCAGGGAAGTTAGTACCAACATCTTTCTTTGGTTGAATTTTCATATAATAACAGTTTTCATTCTAGTAGACAGATGGCTCCATTTGAGTCATTATATGGAAAGTGTTGTCGAACTCCATATTTTTGGGATGAAGTAGGTGAAAGGAAGCTGATGGAACCAGAATTGGTAGAAGAGATGGCGGAGAAAGTTTAGTTAATTCAGAAGCACATGAGAACAACTCAGAGCAGACAGAAAATTTATGCAGACAACTGGAGGAAGGATCTTTTTTGAGGTAGGTGATCAGGTTTTTCTCAAAAAATTTCCATGGAAAACTTTGATGTGGTTTAGTAAGAAGGGAAATATTTTCCCGAGGTTAATTGGACCTTATGAAATTCTGGAGAAAATTGGATCAGTTTCATACAAAGTGGCTTTCCCTCCATGTTTATCCTAGGTACACAATTTTTTTCATGTTCTGATGTTGAAAAAGTGTATGTTAGATCCATCTCATGTTTTGAGCCCAGAGGTAGTTCAGTTGGAAGTGAATCTCCCTTATGAAGAACAACCAGTCCAGATTCTTGACCTTAGGGAGAAAGTATTGTGGAATAAGGTAATTCACTAGGTAAAGGTTTTATGGAAAACCCATATGGTTGAATAGGTAACGTGGGAATCTGAAAATACTACGAGGGATAAATACCCCCACTTATTTTGATAAGTGAATAAAAAATGTGAGGACACAATTTCCAAAAGGGGGGATGTATGTAACATCATGGGGAAATAAAAAAAATAAAACATTCTCTTTTTATTAATATTTGTGAAGTAAATATTAATTTTACATTAAATGAGTTACTATTTTGATAGTGCACCCGATACGCAACAATATGTTTCTTTGAAATCTTATGTTCCACACTAATAATATAATATTATTGTTTTACATGGTAGTTAACTCCTAGCCATTGTATTTATGGGAATGAACAAAACTAACTACAGTATGATTATACATGTTTGTTAAATGTATTTACATTTATTCAATAATAGTTCGAGGCTAAAAATGTGAATGAATATAAGTTTAAGCATAATTTACATTAAAAGGTCGATTTACCGTCGTTTAATGGAAAACCCTCTTTAAAACTAGTTTTGGTCATTTTATATGTTCTATTTGTCAAAATAAAATTAATTTTTATATTTAAGACATTGAATTTTACTTTGGGTAATTTTTTGGTATTTTTCTGATAAAGTTCATTATTTAATGAATAGTGAAAAATATTGTATTTTAATTCAAAAGACCATTTTAATCTAATTTATTTATATGGTTATATTATATTTTTAATGAGTTGTAAAGTTTAATTAGAAGATATTTTTACCATTTAATCCAATGTTGGTCATTGTAATTAGTTTCACTTTGATATTGAACATAAACAAGTGTCGATCTTTTGATAGTTATTGTTTATTAAAAACACTCTATTTATTTCAAAATAGGGAATTAATTTTAAAAATAATTAATGACACTCCAATGTTTTGAATTTGGAAAAATAAACATCATTTTTGAATTCAGAATTTCAAATAAAGCTGAGGATGAATTTTTGGTGTTTTTCTGAAACAACCAGGTTGTTATTTAGAAACAGAGCATGGTATATAAGTGGAAACCCTTTTGATAATTATGCTGGATAACAAATTATAGGATAAAAAGAATAATCTAGTGGTTCTATAGTGTTATTTGGTAGAGGGATCATCCGTCATGGGATGAATAAAAAGTATAGTGGCACTAGCAACACGAGGGAGGCATCCATCATGAAAAAAGTCACTCATAACCTACACCAGTTCTTACATGATCATATACCATGAGGCCCTATAAAAAAAGATTGTGAATCCATCTATGATAGGTGAAATATCAGGGTTAAGAGACCAAAAAACCCCTCCTACATCCTCTTATTTCGAAACTGATTCAATTAATGTAATGTCAGGATCATACACCACATGAGGAATGACATTTAATGTGTCAGTTGGAATACTTAGGTATGCTCATTTCATGTGATTATTGGTTTCAACCAGTAAATGTTAAAAATTCCACCTCTCCATATCTATAAAGAGGTATTATTTTTATATTTATGACTCATCATCCATATATATATTGTGTCTTCAAGAATCTCTTATTTTACCATAATATAATCATCGAAGAAGGAAATATTTTTATCTCTATCCCTGATCCAATTGATTTCAGAGTCCTTTCGCACAAAAGGATCAAATTATATGATATTTTCAACTAAAAAATTGAATTTATAAGATTTAACTCAAAAAATATACATATTCTTGTCATTTTATATGTTGGCTTTCATATGTTCGATCTCCTCGATGGTTTCATCCACATCGTGAAAATTAGAGGGATGATTTGTAATCATGGAATTGAAATCACCATTGGGTAGCCTTAAATTTGTTATAAAAATGAATCCAAAAGATTTCATTAAATGTTTATACCCATTAATACATCCATATTTGATGAAAAAATGGAGTGTTGGTCCACAAATGGGAGTGGATGATTTGTTCCCCACTTTCTTTTCTTGAACACATAACAGCAAAAAAGGAGTGTGATCAAAAATTCTATGGAAAAAGTGGGTAACATTATCATTTCGAAAAGCTGAGATATGAAGATAGTGATAAAAATTATTTTCAAAGTGAAAATGAAATTTTTCACAATATTTTTTTAATGACATTTTATGGTATTTGTATTTCTCAATGATAAACAGCCTTATTTTACATATTCTGCATTGGGGATATGTTTTAATGATCCCATATTAGTTTTTCATTAGGATTAATTTGGACCGTTATTCCTATAGTTGTCTTATATTTATACCATTATCCATATTACAATGGGTGGTTTGTGGTTATATTTATTGATTGGGGAATTTATTAACTTTTCATATACTATTTATTCAACAAAAAAGTTTACATTGATTATGTTTTACCATACTCATTTTATGGATGAGTTGTTCATAATAATTTTTTGTTTGGTCCTCCACTATCCTATATATTCCTTGGTAGGTCTCATTAAATAGACTAGATTTAGTTATTTTTATGAGGTCTCACCCATTTATCTAAAATTTTATGGGATGCACTCCTTCATAGTATTATTACGATTAATTGATTAAGGAATTCCATCATTATAATATTAGTTATTAATATCAATTTGATTATTTTATTTATTATGATATCCCCAGATAAGTTTCAACCTATTTTGATTATTTATATTGAATTATTTGATTATGATTAATTTCAACAACTTTATTCAACATTTTTATTTATTTTATTAATAAACATTTGTTTTCCATTTACTAAATTTACAAATATTTTTCAATATTTATTCTTGAGATCTTCTGTTGTCAATAACCATTGATAATCATATTATATCACCCCTTTATTATATTACCATTCCATAAGATTTTGGGGTGTAAATTGTGATTGATATAAACAATTATTATAAAGGTAATAATGTTGTCCTCATTAAAAATAATATTTACAATTTTAATCATTTAATTATAATGTGATATAGATGTATCTATATAGTTTTCCAAGAAAATGTAAATATTTTTTATTTAAGGATGAAATTCCATGTATTTGATTCCAATTTAATAATGTAATCACATACTCTATACTACTAGGGTCAGGTTATTTAGACACTAATTCTTAGATCATTAGTATTTTAGAATATAAAATTGTTGAATAAGAGTATATTAGTGAATAAATTACCCAACTCAAGTGTGTAATTTCTTAAATAATTATTTATACATATATATTCACATCATTCTTTCTCCAATAGTTTCATAACATTTATTGTAGTTTCCAAAAAGAAATTCTCCACAGATTGGTTCTCCAAATTAATCTATATTTCTTTTGTTCTTTGAAACTAAGTTATAATTTTTCCATATATCCATACAACACTTCCATCCATATGTTCAGTAGCTTGTATATATATCATTAAATTTTGATAAAAGTGTACTATAAGTCCTCCATCATAAATTATGGTCACCAATAAAGGCCAAACAATACAATTATTTTATGTAGTATGAGTGTCCCACTTGATATTTTCAATCCAGGTATTCAAGGGATGCCATCTCTACATTTCTCTTTTCCCGGTATCATGGATGTAGCTTCTGAATATTCTTTCCCATGTACAAATCATTGAATCATCACTTCAACATAAATGGATGGATACTCTTATATATAGAAAACTCATAATCATTTCATAATGACAACGAAAATTATAAGAAGAATATTTGGCATCAAATACAACTATCAGTCTAAGGGAACAAAATATCCCCATTTAGATTTGTTGTCAATTATACATTTACTAAAAATTCAATTTAATTTATCCATACCATAATTATAATAAATTTAATTTTTTTGATATTCTTCTCCAACTAAAATTATATGGTCAGTTTCCTCTCTCCATAATTAATATGGCCGACATTCAGGATGATTTCCTTAACATTCAATTTATTCCACCGAAATTATAATTCCAACATGTTGAGATATGATACCATTTGAAAGATGATATAATTTAGGGTTAATACGAAAACAAATTTGATTTAATTTGGATTATATTGTTTATATTCCTCTTGTTTATATAATTCCATTAGGAGGTAGTAACAACATCTTATCTCCTTATTGATCTGGAAATATTCATCTTGAGAAAATGATGGAATTTTTAGATACTAGTTGATATTTATAAAGTCAAATAAAAATTATGTCTTATTAATCATTATACCACTAATTACTACCATAATTGGTAATATAATTTTTTAGTATCAAAATTCTCAATTAATTCCTTGTGGGAAAGAATTAATCTTGTTTCCTAACTCACTAGTTGAAATTGACAATTAGAAATAAATTTTATCATAGCATCACTAAAATAGACATGGTATCCCACTTGTCTTAGATATGTTATTATTAAAAAAACACCATGTCTATGTGGGATTAACCTTTCTAAAAAAATTAAATTTTACTACAAATAGAATTATATTTTTCCACTTGTGATAACATTTTATATCTTTCTTCTTTTATCGGGCATCACATACTGTTATTCCAAAAATATCATGAACCATATCTCACATGAATAAATAGAAAATAATATTTCAAGTTTTAGGTCTTCCAAAAATAGTTATATAAACACTTTACCTTGATAAAAATCATATTAACATAAAAAAACAAATGTTTTACATTGAAATAATAGAATATTAATCAATTTTAGAATAATCTATCTATAATTCCATATTTTGAAAAGATGCACAAATAACTTGTTGATTGTATTCTTTTGATAGCTTCCCCTCATGTGATTATTCCCATGCCTCTTATATTTCAATAGCATAAAATTAAATTATTTTCATACTGATTATATAATAATGTGGGTCTATAAATATCTCATAAAATTAGAAAAAGTCTAAAGATTGTTTTTCCAATTGATAAAACTCATTCATAGATTTTTTTATGTTTGTACCATTTTATTTCTAATTGGATTATTCTTGGGTAATCATGGTTTTCCCTTTGTATGTGGGAAGCCACACTATAGAAAAATAAACAACATGATTTAATAGGTTATTTCCCTTTTTTATTCAATATGAATTTTATGTGGAGGATGTTATTGCATATATTTAATAGTGTTATGGCATACCTTTTTGAAACTAACAAAAAAATTATGTTATAAGATTTTTTATTTCATGTGAGTCTTCAACACTTCTTCCCACTAATTATCAACCACTAATACAATCCTAGAGTCTCTCACTTAGATAGAATAAATTCATTCCATCAAATTTCATAATTTTTTATCATCATTATTAAACATTTTTACAATTTTCATGGTGTGTAATTTCATACCTTAATTTGTGAAAATAATTCATATGATTAGAACATTATGTATTCCTTTTATGAAAACATTTTATTGTTATTATACATATATTTTGAATCCAAGGTACATTACTTATCATTATTAACCTTCTTCTCATCTAGATGTGGTTCTATTGTTTCATTATTAAATCAATGGTACCTGGTATAATTATACCATAATTTATCAAAATTCTAACCACCATTCATTCACACCTCATTAAATTTTCAAAATGTTAAAATCTATCCATAAAATATATATTCTTATCAATATGTTATGTATTCATCACTATATAAAGTTTTTTCTTTTCAATCGACATTTCCCTTGATATATAGATTCTATAATTTCCACATGATTATATATTGTGAAACTAATCAGTAGCCATGAACCTAATCCTTTGGTAACAATAACACCTAATAATTAATTTTTTCCTTCTCATTTTAGCATTAGGATATCAAGTAGGATATTATTATTGTTTCTGGATCAAAACCCAAAAAAAATTGGATTATATTAGGGAACTGGTTTCCGGGGACATACCCACTTCTTAAGTTACATTCCAGTGGATGTCCGATTTTTTTTTATATTTCACATTTGTACAGAATATTTATTTTTATCTACACATCAAAAAATTCTATGTTCTATGATGTTCACTCTATCTCTAATGTGGGTTACGCTTTCCCATGATATATAGGTTGATTCTTCATTATATGATCTAAATATTATCGATCAACCTTTGCGACCCTCCATTGACATAGGACTCACTTCAAATTTTGGGGTGGCATCATCTTTCATTTATGTTGTTTTGGTTGGTACAGTTTGTTTTGATTCTATATATTTCAATTTTACATCATGTTTTGGACACTTCATGTTTTTGGGGATCTTCTAATATTCTAGTTATCTCAACATGAGTTCTATGTTACTATACATAAATTCAGTGTAAAAAAGTATTTTTAATTCATTGTCAATTAAATAATATTTTGATTGAAATGTTTTGATGATTCATTAATAAATTTCAAAATCATTTTAATAATGTATCATCTTGGAATTTATTTGTCCAAAAATATTTTATCACGTAATTTTTTTCTCCATATTGTTTTCTAATAAAATTGTTCCTTCATAGAATTTAGAATATAATTAACATCATTAGAGTAAACCTTCTACAATGAACCTTGAACAAGATCATAAAAATATTCAACTCTTCTATTGTATACATATTCGTAACATTCTACGTACCTTAAACTATAATAATCATAATGTTATTTAATAATAACATAATTTATTGAGTACTTACCCCAATGAGTATATTTACAAAAAAATCCTTATCTTTCTTCTCATTCTTCCTTTTTATCTTTTCCCATATCGTACCTTGTTTTGAAAATTTTATCATGAAACATTAATTCCAAATTCACTAATCCTATAGATATAATTCTTAATATAAGGTAATTCACTAACCCTATCCAATAAAAATCTATATAGGATTTTTAATAAGGTAACAAAACATTATAATACAAATTCAAGTTCAAAAAGGTTTGATGGACCACTGTGAGGGAATAAGTGAATCAGTAACATAAACTTTTATGAATTTTTTTCTTGTTAAATTATACCATTATGAATATTTCAGCCTCAATCCACTCTATATAATATTCCAGAACATCACTCAAATAATATAGTAAATATAGGTACAAGAATGCAAGGATTTTATATATGGTTCACTAATATGACCTACTCATTTCCTTAATTGGTTATGTACCCTAATCAATAATTATACATTATAATCAATATCATTCAATTACAAGGACATGGATCTTCACACCCCATACCCATATCACATTCATATTTATATTCCATCTAAAAAACTCACATAAGGAACATTACCTATATCTCATAGAACATGACATTCATGCTTCCAAATAGACTTTCTCAGTATCTTTTTTGTGTTATCATTTGTTTCCACATTATTATACATTAATACCCTTAGTCACAAATTTCTAACAACATCCCACCATGTTTATAAAAGTTATCAAATATATTTACCCTGAGTAAGTATATTAGTATATGTACATAATATAATTATAAATCATTAATATAGATCTTCTTAACCTTATATTATATTTTTTGAATGAGATATTGTCTTCAATATACACTATATGTAACTTAATTTCCACTGGTATCTTAGATATAAAATATTTCAATAGACTTGTTCACCTGACTCTCCCACTTAATACAAATATATTGAACTAATATCATAATTATGGACTGATTCTATTTGATCATCATCTTTACAATATAGAAAATATTCATATTGTTACTCTTCAAAAACTTCAATTCTCTCATATTCACATAGATCACATATTAACCCTCACAAAAAGTAATACAACTTCATCATTATTTTCCCTTTTTTCTACTCGATCTTTTAATCATACCATGTACAGATGTATTCATATTAATTTCTCCTTAAATTTTAAAAGTTTTTTTAATAGATCACCTTTTGAAATTATTATCCCCTTATATAAGATAACCATAATAAAATATCACATTTGGTTAGCATTTATTCTTTCTGTGATTTCACTTCTAAAGTTGTATTCCATAAATAACACAATTAAATACTTATCATTTGGAAACATGTACGAAAATATCATTATAAAATATTTGTATAATATGAATGAATTCAACCTCTCAATATCATGAAAGGGAACCCATACACTAAATTATCTTTTTTTGTCAATAGTGCATAACCAAAATATTTATGAAAGTGAACACATTTTGAAACATGATTCATTCTATACAAAAATTTACATCCTATAAACTTGTATCCACACACAATAGTGTCTCGTAATAATCCAAGATATTATAGTCTTGGGAAAATTAATTGAATTTAATCTCATTTACCATGGAAGACTTGAACATCCTCTAATCAAAATGAAGTATGATTTAAAAAAAACACATTGAGGATCCATGAAATTTCAACTATAGTATTCTTAAAATAAAAATAATTTCATTTTATTCACAAAAAATAAATTTTATCGTTATTTGCGCAATATGGGATTGGATGAATCATTCTCTACGGATATTGATATTTATAACTCAAAATCGCAATTTCATCATCGAAAAAGTTAGATTTCCAAAAAACTAAATAATCCTGAAAAATAATATTTTAATAAATACTTTTTTATCAATGTTTGTGAATGAGGATATGATCCAAAATATTCTCAAATATAGATCATAAACCATTCTAAATTTATTTTTTCTTCCATAAATGAACAAATCATGCATAATCCATAATAATTGGACCTCCATCAGATTCAAAATCCTGAAACTCACTTTTACATCCAGTAGAAAATTATAATATTTAACTATGTATTGAAATATTACATGGTGGATTTCATATAAATTCATTTGAAAATACTTATAAGGAAGCTATTTGTTTTTCTCCCAGTATTTCATTTCATCTCGTATCTTTCTATAAATCATTATGTGTGTTTATGTTTTCCACTCAACCAATGAATTACAATGGGAATTATATAATTTTATATTCATAGAGTATTATATTAGAGAAAAAAATTAGTATTATGATTACCAACTCTATGTTAGATATATATTATATGTTTTAAAAAATTTATACTATATGATCAAAGACATACATCGAAGTCCTATAGTCCTGGATCAAATTGTAGTAGAAGTCACATGATCATTCAATTATCAATCATTAGTTGTCTCCAAATCCATAAATTCAGTTCATGAAATATTACATTTAAATAATCTTATTATGATTAGTATTAAAATAAATATGTTAAAGAAATATTTATTTTTTCAATAAACACCAAAATTTAAGCTTCATCATTAATAATCTGTAGAAATTTTGATTACTTATAAGGATACACAGACATCTCCAAAATAACTGTGAACATCTCTAAATGATTGGTAGAAATATTAAAATAATTTAAATAAAAATAAATTATAGTTCCAAGGTATTTTAATATATAAAATTATAAAATATGATAATTTTTGTGAATAAATATTCTAGTTCGGTTGTGGCTCTAAATTAATCAATCCCAAGTCATCCCATATCACACTAGTCTTCAGAGATGAGTTGTATTATATTTATTTGAGTAGTTAACATCATATTGTCTCCTTTAATGGGTGTTATAATATTTTATAACTCTACTCTATTAATTGTATCTAATTTATACATTATCTCAACATCCATATATGCCTTCTAGGAATTTGTTCTGAAAACAGAAACTGTTTCATTCAATATTTTATAGAAAGTATTGGAACCCTACCTTCAAAAATACTAATGTTCTTCCTTGGAGAACTCATCTTATAATCATAGGTTCTAGAATAGGATACCATATTTCATTTCACTTTTTTGGTATTTGAAGAGATCCACACCCACATTTTTATCTTTCCATGATGCGTGGATCATCTTCTAAACAACTATTTTATTGTACTCATCATGGGATATTAAATTACTATTTAATCATTGGAAACTCTAATCCAACACCCATCTTGTCACATTTTTGTAATTAAATGGACAATGATTATAAGAAAAAGTGGAAAAAATACATCCATAAACCCATGAAAACCAGAAAATTATATTTCTATATTTGAAAACAAATACAATATTTATTGAAAAAAAAAATTAATTTTAATGAAATGATAATATTTATGAAAATTATAAATTTATAATAATTTTATTAAATTATATTATCATTTATATTAAAATAATAGTTATTTTTTATAAAATAAGAAATAAATTTTATATCAAATTTTCACATATTTAAAAAAAATGTTTTCTAATAATAATAGAACACATGTATTTTACAATAAATAATAACATTATTTCATTGCATTAAATGTGTATCATAAGATAGATAACTCATATTTTCATTTTTTATTATAGTATAAATTTTTAATAAAATATTTATCTAAATGTAATGTTTTAAATTATTATATTTTTCTTGTTTTTATTATATGGTGCACATATTTTATACTATACAATTTTAATAAATTTGAGACTTGTTTAATCAGAAGGATAATTTCTTGTATAATGGTTTGTCTTATTACATCCCCCCCTTATGAAATTTCATCCTCAGAATTTTATTTCACACACTTAGTTGAAAACATATAAGGTTACTTATATTTCATTTCTTCTTAAGCTCCCATGAAAAATCCACATACTTATGGTTCCCCAAAATTACTTTCATAATGTTGATTTTCTTATTGAATAAAACATTGTCTCAATAGTACTTTATATTTAATTATAGATCCTCATAAGAGATATTATGATATAACGATACCACCTATGGGTTTATCACATTTGAGTGATCCGTGATGTACTTTCTCAATATAGATATATTGAACACATCCTACACTTGAATAGGTTTGGTGGGAAATTTAGTTGATTTGTAATAGTAATGATGTAATAAAACATAAAAAAGGTGTAAATGTATCTAATACATAGAATTACTTTCATCCCAAACCTCAGGAATCAAATCCCTGATGGTATATAAATTAACACTTCATTTCCAATTTCAAACTCTAGGACCTATCAGTTCTTTTTTGCATTAATCAATTTTTAACTATGTCATACCTAGATGTGTAATTGAATGAATTTGGATTTATATACCATTTAATCAACATATTTATATCAAAAAATCATATATTATATAAATTCAACCAAAAATATTGGGTTTTTAAATTACTTTATATAAAAGGGATTCATAAGGATTTATTAGACTGATTTAGTGTAACATATAATTATTTAATAAATCAACCAGAAAAAGTTGTTAATTATAGCCTCCATTAAAGACCATAGAGTAATCTCCCAGTACATCCTCAAGTGTCTAGATACACTATTTTAATTCTTCATCAGTCTAGGTGTGGTTGGTTGTTCTGATGTTTAACTTTATATTCAATGTATATTGAAAACATGTCAAAAGAATTGTTGTGAACCATAACTATTTATTAGATACATTAAATATTTGTGTCCCATTTAGACTTAGCAGTTGAATAACATATATATTTTCATGTTCTTTATGTGATATATTCATTCAAACAACGATGATGTGATATGTGTATTTGAGATGGTCCACTAAAACCCATACTAAATTATTTACTATAGATTTCACTATAAGACTCATGAAAAAACCCATGGAGATTATCCCTCATTTCTATATAGGGATGGGTAATGGTTGAACCATGACCTTATACGATATCCCTTACACATTTATTGTTCTTAAAATATTCATATTTAAGTATATTCCAAAATATCTTTATTTTTATTATCCCACATGTAGTGCTCTTGGATATCATAATAAATATTAATGCATCATAGGTGGATAGTGAATGTAGCGTTATAAGCTTTAGTTAAAATATCCGTATTTGTAACATGACTTAAGGTATTCATAGTTTGGTCCATAAACTATAAAATAATTCTTCATCAATGTCACACAATTATCCATTCCACATTCTTATATCTCCATATGTATTTTCTATTTAAAATAAACCCCTTCAGTTGTCTTAATTATCTCTTAAACTGATGGCTAAGTAATCATTTGAGTAAGGTATGACCTTATTCCTTCCTTAATGTAGTCCTTATACCATATGAATACAATTGGGGGGATCAGTGGAATAGACATTTTATATATTTATTCCATTTAAATTCAATATCACAACCATCGTATGTTTTTTTATCTAATGATTAAAAAAACATATCCTTACTTCATGTATAATAGTTTTGGGAGTGAGATCAGCACATAGTATTTAAAATGATCATCTATAATTGATTCTTCATTTCTTATTTCATAAAATCCCCAAATTAGACTCTACATTATATCCAAAAATTATTTACAACTATGTATAGTAAATTCTTATCAACACATAGCCTATTGTGTTCCCATAATTAATTTCCTCCAAAAACAGAATCCTTAGTATTCACATGACATCATGAATTCACTAGACTAGACATAACATCATTAATATAAAATATCCATAATATATATATTTTATTTTTTAATTGGTAGATTATGAACCACATAGAATTATAATCTCCCTCAATGAGCAGATGCATCAACAAATATGAATGCGTACAATCATTAATAATCTCAGTAGCTACATCATCCAATGTTATTGTACTGTTAAAAAATACAAGGGATTTTATAGTACCCCATTTAGTGAATGGGGATATTTTTAAACCTAGATTCACAATATAATAATTTCTATCATAATACATAATTTTTTTCTATAAAATGGGTTTTAGGCCCTAGATGTGCCTGAGGTGTTTTGAAGAGTTTTATGATCTTCAGGAAACGAAATATCATTTCTAGTTGAAGTAGAAAAGGATGCATAGTTGGAAAATGGTGAGTAATTTAATTATGAAACAACTCTGAGACCATTTATATGTAGAGACATGGTTTTTAGGCCATATTTCCCTCTAGGACAAACATTGTGACCTAGTCTATAGGTGATAATATTGTCGCCTAGTTTATTATAACTATGTGCGAGGAGGATCACAACCATGCATGGAATCCTAAAAAATGAATTGGTGATATTCATATGTTTTACATAGTTTATCATACCATGATCCCATCCCATAACCTTATTTAAAAATATGTAGTAGAACTATATATTCAACACATGGTTAGAAAATATATGTGGAAAAACTATGTGTGCCATTAAAGGGTTTGATTTTACCCTTTTCTGTTATCCAATTAATGGGATTTTTATGCCTCGTTCTCCCATACATCCCATGTGATAAATCTTCACATGACATCCTTTGTTGGATCTTTTATAATACATATAAGAATCTTATTTAACTAGTGTTCAAATAAAGCATCATTAGATGCATTAAATGTGAATTAGTGGGTATGATCCTCCACCAACCTATTTTTTTGTTTCTTAATCTATATTGATCACTTATTTTCTAGAGATAATTTTTAAATTATTAATGAGTCTTTTTATTTCTTCTATTTCTGTCAAATAGGCTCAAATCAAATTTTTTTAATGGAAGAGTAAAGAATCTTAAGAATAAGGTACATGGTCTCGTTCTTTTCCATTAATTTATAACATTTTTATAAATTCTTTTATTTTTATATGCACTATATTCCCTATGTGTCTAACCTTCACTATGGAATTACTTGTGAAGAAACTCATTCCATAAAATAACAAGTTTTTATATATATCTTTTTTCACAATTGGAGGTTGATCATCTCAACTATAACAACCCCATGTGGTTAATCACTTATATTCCATGACACAAATGCTTTATTCTAGGAAAAACAATAAAAATGTTATCATGATAGCTCACCAATCATTAAATTAAATAGTTAAATTGAATTCTTGGATCAATCACTCATTACTGATGTGATTGATATAGTTAATCAAATCTATTTGGTTGGGGTAAAATGTTGAATATCAGGAAATTTACCATAGCCCAATAAAATACTTATGTGTGGAATTTCTGATGGTTTTACTTGAGTGTTATATGGTATCCTTATTTTCATGTACCACTTATATCATCATGAATAAACTGTATAGTAAAATTTTCATATACATGGATTATTTTACACATTAATTTGACTATAAATTGGTGTGCATATTCATGTGTCCCATTTATTTTCCCATAAATTAAATATTAATTAGTTAAATGTGTAATTGTTTGATTTCATGGATACATCACATGAACTTTGAATTTATTTTATGCATGATTCCATAATATATTAATTAAAAAACCTTTTATGTGGGTATGGGGTTGACCTTTATAAATGGAATTTTAAGAATTCAAACACAAAACTAAAATTTTCATTTTTTTATTTTAGTGTAATTTTATTGATGGGTATACATCCTTTGGCATGACATCATGAGATTATTATTATGGATGGTAATAGAACATCAATAATGGATTCCATGGTTAATTTTGATTTAAAGGTATGGTACTCTTTGAATGGATTCCATAATATATTGTGATTGATGGGTTTGGAACCCCGGTTATGACATCCCTTATTTGGAACATGATCCCCTTATCTGTATTACATCATACTAGACCTTGGGTAAGTGTTAGTGTGTGTTTATATTTTCATATGTTTGTATTATATACTCATATATATAAATATGAAAGAATATTTGTAGAGAATTATAGCTTATTCTGAAGCATGTGTGGCTGACCAAGGGTCCTTAAGAAACCATATCCAAACTTCTTTTTATATATAATTTAATACTTCATTTTGATATACCTAGACACTGAATATTATATACTCATAAACTAGATTATTATTGAAATCCTTTGCAGTGGCCTACTGAGAATACCTCACATCCTATTCAGACCACTATTTCACTAGTGTACCCAAACATACCATTATGTTTCTTTTTTGGGTTTACGGATTTTGCTAAATATTGTATGCATAAACATGGGTTAATAAAATAATACTACAAAGGTGTATCTCAAGATGGTCATGGAGATAGTATTTTCTATTTGTTCATTTCATTATATATTTCAATTTATTATTTAATATAAGTTTTTTTTATATTGTAGTATTTCATGTTCATGAATGTTTACTCTAGCATTTATTTTTCATTTTTTATTATTATATTTTTAATAAAAATAAATTTATTATACTAACACAATTGGTTGAATTATATATTACATAACATAGTTCTACACTAATCATGATGGTGTAGTCTCCCCACTATGGCATAATTAGAACCTCACTACTTGTTGGCAGCCTTTGGCATATAGGGAGGCACTCTTGTTACCTTGTGACTAACTAGATCTAGTATCCCATTTATTATCTTCCTATTCAGTATGTTATGAAGTGGTATTAGAGGTGTCATTTTTCAATATTTTCACTATTTTGGGGTTTCTATAGGATACTATTAATGTGTTGGCTCTTGGTAGATAGTCATTTCTGGGAGTGAAAACTCACGCATGGGAAATTCTCATGTGGCCATGTATGGGACTATTGTTCATTGTTGTAGTTGATAATTAGTTCAACATGAGTGATTTATGTACTTCCTGTTGCTTACTAATTTATAAGATTTATGAAATTTCATCCTTAGAATGGTATGGAAAGGAATTATCATGACATGCATCATTTAAAGAACATATAGATTCACATTATATGAATATTTCATTCCATGTATGTTTCATTGGTTATCATTATATTGTATAATAGAAGTTCCTTGTTTAATTATGCATCATGTTTATCTGTATTCCATGTTTATTTGATCATTTGGAATGTTTTTTCTATATTCCATGATTCTATGGTTACCTATTATATATCTATATTATTAGATTGTATGTCGTAGAACTCCTATTTATAATAATTCTATATCATTGGTTATTAAAGTATATACATCAACCTAATTTTTTTTTCTCATATAGATTGATGGTGAAACATTCACTATCCAATAACTACATGTCTGATCCTTGATCCATTGTTCACATGTGTTGAAAAATTTATGGTTCCATTAAATGGGTAATAATAGTAGATTATAAGGTGTATTAGAGCTTAAAAATTGGAAAGGGTAATTTATATAATCAGACCATTAAAAATAAACTTTCCATATTCTAAAATAAAAGGAAAAACATGGTTGCAATTACATTATTTCCAATTGTAAATCACAAAATAATTTACCTTTATAGATACGATATGGTGATTCATCTAACTAGAAAATTAAACCAATTATAAAATATATTATATATTTATTGATTAATGAATCATTTACATACATGTTGTTTCCCAATTTCAACAAAAGTTGGTCATTTAAGGACCATTATAACTACGATATGGACTTGACTCGACTGAAGTAGGTAGTTCATGGGGCATAATTCTAATCATTTGAACCCACTAAGGGTGTAATTAATATTTAATAAATCATGGTACCCACATTGGTCATCTTATTCTTTTTATTATTCCTTATTACATGACCCCAATATGGGTATAATCATGAAATATGGGGATGATTGTTTTATTTGTTTTTAGAAATTTATATTGGTTATGTATTTGTTTATATTGACATATCACTAAACGACTTCATTTAATGTGATAAGTGAGTTTTTTAGAAGCTTTTGAGGTTTATTATTATCATTATTTTGTTAATTAATGTTCCAAAAAACATGATATGGTTGACTTAATACATGAATTTGAATTGAAATTATCTTCAATTAATCCCAAATGTGATATCTTATGAGTAAATTTTTGAAATGTATAAATTTAATTTATGATATAAATTACCTAAAGTTGTTATAAGATTTATCCTAAATAAGTAATGTTTGAGTTTAAGAGGAAGTAACATTCATATGTTTCTTTTTGTCATTAGCTTAATTATGTACCATTAAATTTGGTCATATAAATGGCATCTAATATTCTTTAAAATATTAATTTGAAATGATTATGATCCAAATTAAACTGATCTAATTGGTAAAAAGGAACCATAATGCGATTTTCCTTTTTTCCCTCATGTAAGGATAGAATAAGTCTTTCACTAATATCTAAAATAGATGGGAACATATATGTTGTGTTATGGTTTTGTTACCCTTTCTAATTTATGTTGAGAATGAGGCTAGTATTTTAGTAATCATAACATTTTAGGAATGACCTACATAAAGGTTCAACACATTTTATTTTAGTATAATGATATCCAAATAAAGGCAGTTCCCTCAATGTTGTCCTCACATCAGCGAATGCTTCTTTATATTTACAATCATTTTGTGGAATTCAGGCATCTATTTTCCTAAATAGGACTCTTAGTTTCCAAAATGTCCCCTATGTTAGATGGGTGGTCATGGGGTAAGTTGATTCATGATTCATGGATGAGAATCATGTAATTATTGGAATATACTAGTTAGATAATCCTTGTCAATGGCTGGAAGATCAGAAGCTTGTGTGACTCTTCTTCTTATACTCCAGTTATGATGACTCTGTAAGTTTATAGGAATGTTAAAATTCATATGGGGTAATATGAAATTGTACATTAATATTTTTTAAAGACCATCAAATACATGGATCATTAAGTTAGATAAAATAATGTTTAGTATAAAATGGTATTTTATTATTTTGACAATACCATGGGGTAGTATGAGTTGATACATGCATTACCATTTGAATTAATAAAATGATGTAGTAAACCACATGTGTTTTGGGTGAATTTTTTAAAATTCCATGAGTTTTCATGTTCTGTATTCTAGTAATCTCTTTATTAAAGTGACCCAGGTGTTTTAAAATGTTTAGTTGTCCCAATACTCAGGGATTTCAATTTTAAATGATCATGTGCTTCAATACTAATGATCATTTTAGTTTTGTCTTATAGACAAGAAATTAATAATTATTTGGAGTGTAGCTAGTGAGAACATCATTCATGCTCATATTGTAAAAATCTCTTTGATCACAGATTTATGTGGTTGGTTTTCCACTACAATCAATTAGATATTTTTAAAATCATATTGGGAACATCAGTATCCTATTTTCAGTGGTGGATAGAGTGTATGACATGATACAAGTTCCAATTCTTAGTAAACGATGACTAAGACACTCATATGGTTTGGAGTTCTATATAATTTTTCTAGAATTGTGTCCTTATAATTTGATGGAGCACAACCATATTAGAATATTTGGTAGTGGCCATCATTTTTTTAAATCATGTGTTAGAGGTAGATCAAGTTATCAAGTCATTTAGTTGATACTAAATATGACATAGAATTATAGGATTTCAGGGTGTCAGGATGCTAGATTTAGACATGGGATTCATGATAGACTGGTTTATATAATGCTTTAGAGGCATGTTGATGATTTCTAGTTATCACTATAATAAATTTTTTGACTCTATATGAAACATTTTTGACAAAATTACTCAGGTTCTGCATCAACAATTATTCTTAAAAATCCCAAAATTCTTTAGTATGGAAAAAATAGTGGTCGGTTAATGAAGATGAGTCATCTATTGAAATATAACTCATTTAATTATAGTATTCTAGGGGTGGGTCAATTATACCTTCCTTTGTGTATTTGGTTATGGTTGGTTCGAGAATATTTCAGAATTTGTGTCTTGGAAATGATTGGAATGACTCCAGTCTTAAAGGAAACCCATAATAACCACCTTGTATACTCATATTAAAATTAAAATAATTCCCAATATCTTGATACATTCATGATTATAGTAATAATTAATCAGTTATACACTAATCTAAAAGAATAATTAATAAATATCCTTGTTGGATCAATTAATAGTTTCCTTTGGAGTGTCTCTTATGAAACATGAATAATCATAGAATCCTAAACTATCATGAGTGAAATTTTGATTACCTTGGATGAACACCATGTATTGACTCATGGACACCATCCAAATCATTGAATCGATCACCATGAACTCTACCATTATTGGAATCTGTAATTTTTTCTGATATGTCAATGTTTTGACTATATACCATCATCAAACTTGCAACAATAGATTATGGACTTCCTTTAATTATTTTTATGGACTCATGTAGTTGATTCTAAGGTTACCTTGGACTATGGTTGGGCCAAAATGATATGTTTTTAGTGTTATAATCAATGGGTGAGGGATTAGGTACACACTTATGTATGTGTTGTGACATGATGACAAAAATTAATGGTTGTGTTGAAGCCATCATTAGAATCTAGTTACGGGATTTAGTGACCATGCTATGGAGAAACCCTAAAAGGACATCGGATAAAGTCATCATACATAGGTTTTTTATTCTTTCTTGGATAAATATGTTAATTTTCGGGGGATATTCATCTGGTAGTAGAACAACATGTTTTCTCTTCTTTATTTTCATATGACTTATGAGAAACCACATTAAGTACGTCATCAGAATGGGGAAAGTATAGTGAAATGGTTGGTCATGGATTTGCATGTCCTGACTACACTTAATGAGGCTTATTAGGAATCATCCATTTGATCTACTTCATTAATGTTTTTAATTGAATCATTAATATTTCCATGAGAATTCTTATATAGTATATTTTGATGATGTGAGAACCATTTCTCAAAATTTTCCATTCAGAGATAAAACCTATAAAGGGTCTTTCAATAGGAAAATTTATTTAAAAGGAAAATATTTGATCATATATAGAGTTGGATGGTATTGGGTAAGCATCAGATTTAGTTTTTCATTTTTTATATCTGTTTTGGGATATAATTTATTTGAATATGTGTTTGGAAATTAATATGATTCATGGAGGATTTGTGGGTGTTCAAAAATTAAAATAGGATGTTTGAATGAAAAATCATGGCCCATGTAGGTCAATTGTTGTTTTAATTCTTCCCTAAGGCTTCTGTGGGGTGATAAGTTCTAGGGTAGAAAGATATTTTTGTCCAATGTTTTTTGACCACTAAAAATTCCATTGGAATTCAAAATTTATTGTTTGGTAGATAGGATGATTTTTAGGCCAATAAACGAAATGTAAATTTTATCATTGGAACACATAAAAGTATTTTTTATAAATGGGTTTGATGGTCCAACATGTGTATTAGGTAATTAGATTCATTTCTAGAGAGAATAATGTGAAAAATAATATTTTTTTGGAGAATAAAATGAGGTCGCATGGTTGGATCACTCTTTGGTCTAACTATGTGGCACAACCATTGAGAATGTATTGTTTAAGGAAAAATATTTTTAAACAATCAGGCCCTTAAAGAGAAATTGAGGAACCACGTCTATGGGAGATGAAGGTGTCACATTGTTTTTTCTTACCATGCAAGAGGAGGTGCATGGTATTGTGAGATATCTATAAAAAAATTCAATAGTGGTATGCATGGGCTTCAAATGGTTGTGTGAACCATGCACCTTGCCTAAACCCTTAGTGCCACATAAGAAGTGACACAGCTTAATTATAATGAATTTTAAAAAACCATGTATCCAAACAATTTGTTTCATTAAAGTGGTGATTTTACCCCTTTCCTCCTCTCCTACATAAGGGTTTATCCTCCCCCATTCTCCTACACCTCAAACATGCATTATTGCCTATCAAACTCCTCTATAATATATCCAAAAATTAATCAAGGTCTCTATTTAATTTGTTGTCTCAATCAACTTCTATGAGATCATCCAGAATCATATTGATGATTCTATGACTCATACCTCCAATTTACCCAGTTTCATTAGTAATATTGACTCCACAGTTTATGAAATATAATTCACTATATTTTATGGTCATTTATCAGTATCATTGTTTTCTCTTGAACTAGATCAAATCAAAACCCAAAAATGTATTATTAAATCATTTTATGAATGTGGTAGGTGGTCGTGTTCTTTTCCATTGTTTATTATCCTTTTTATAGACTCCATTTTTGTGTCATAAAAACAATTCTTCATGAGTCACCCATTAATTGACTGACTAATTAATAATAATCTAATAGATTAATATATCAACCTATTATATATTTAATTTCACTATTATAATTATTTCACCTCACCTCTCACCATCCCCTTTTGGCATGTCACTTATATTCCATGGACCTTATGCTTTATTCCTGGATTTAAATTCACACATCGAGTATATCAACTAGTTAATCATCTAATATATTTGCTAAATATAATTCAGGGATAGTTCTATCATATGTAATGTGATAGATATATTTAATTTAATTGACATGTTTTGGGAAAAATGAATAATAAATTGGACTCTCCTAGGGTATACTTAATTTTATATGAATGGAATTGACAAAAGGTCTGCTTGTGTACAATACACCATGCTTATGGGAATGGAATTCTTAGATATTCATTACTAAACAAATAAATTAAATGCATATAAATTCATATTCCTTTATGAATTATTTGAATTATAAATTGACGTCTGTATTGAATTGGACTATTTTCTTCTCAGAAATTAAATATTAATTCGTGAAATGTTGAATTAGATGTTAGCATGAATAATTAAAATGGCCTCTCAATAACTTTTATGCAGGAAAAATTATTTTAATGATCCAAAAACCATATAAGTGGATTTAGGGTTGACCATTTCGAATTTAATGGAATGGAATGAATAATGACACAACTATTAAATTGACACAGTATAATGATAGGAAACTATGATCAATGGGTATGGAATCTTGGGAAATTAATCCATATTATATTAGTATCGATGGGAATGGGACCCTAAGTATGAATCCTTTATTATATTTTGATCAATGGGTATATAACCATTGAATAATAATCCATAGTATATTTCGATCGATGGGTTTGTAATCCTAGTGATGATGTCTCATATCTAGTACATTATTCCAAAATGTGGATTCTTAGTACTAAACCTCGGGTCCTAATTTGTTTATGTATATCATTGAATATTATTTCTCCCATATCGATAATTATATATGCTGGAATATGTGTACAGATACTCCTTCTTTGGATGAAGAAGGTATGGTTGGTCAGTGTCCTCATGGAATCTTAGAAGTCCATGTTGTAATTTTTTTAACTGCTTCATTTTGATATATTAGAGGACTACAAATGATATACTGATGAATTAGATTAGTAATTAATCTAATAAGGGTGGATTACTTAATATATCCCACACCCTATTTGCACATCAATTTCACTAGAGTAATCAAAAATACCTATGGTTACGGGATTATAATATGGATTGGGTTTTATAGTTATGATTAGATGCGGGAGCATAAAAGAATATTACTAATCTAGATTTCTAGATTCTCATAGAGGTTTACATTCATATTTTTTATTTTCATTTTGAATTAATATGTATTACCAGATTAATGTATTCTACATTATATTTTTATATCCTTGGAAAATTTATCATTATTCTCCCATTTAATTTAGATTTTCACATATTATATTTTGACATTCTTGTGTTTATAATTATTCTAATTTTGGTATGATTCTCTATTAAAAAACTATTCTAATCTATTCATAAGGTATATTATCCCCACCATTCAATCATTAAAACCCTAATTTTAGTCAGTAGCCTCTTGTGTTCATAGAGGAGAATTTGATCCCCTAAGACTGACCATTTCAGGGAACCATTTATGTGTCTCCCAGGTCATGATGTTATAAAATAAACCCTTATTGATGGGAACTTATAGATTTGAAGATCACTCTAATAATGGATTATATGATTACTCAATCTTCAATATTCTTTATAATCTGTTCTTATTCTCCAGTGGATGATATTTTAGATGAAGGAACTTTTCTTTCTTTGATAATTAATATTATCAGACTCTATATTTTTTGTTCATATAATTATTATGGATTTATCAATATTTCACAACACCTTATTTTATTCCCTTACCTATATGTTTATACACACGTAATATTAACTGAATACTTTGGTATCAATTTTTAATTGGAAACTAATCAATCATTATTAGGAGTAATCATAATTCATTAAAAAATTCCTATAGGTTATTAGAATTATTCAATATTTTAATATTTAGGGAAATATTATATTAAATATTTTGATAACTCAATACTATTTATTTGATGCGATATATAAATATATTCTCCCTCACACTTCAAATAAATTTTCATGTATCTCTATAAATATTCTCTTTTTTATTATATTTGAAAAAAATTATATTTATTAAAATAATCATTCATTCATGGAAACTTGTATCACCATTACTTTTCTATAAGTAAATTACATATAATTTTGTGACACTATACTCAATATTACATTTCATGTATAATGATCATATGTTCACCTATAAAGAATTAATAATGAATAACAACTCATACCAATAACTTGAATTATTTTTCTTCTCAAATATCAAAATTTAAAAACTATAGAATCATACATAGTTTGTATATGAAATTCTCATATGTGAATATCAATTTTCATACATAGAAATGACAACATGGAATATATAAAAATCTTTATATTCCCTTATGGTATCCTAAATTCATATATTAATAAGGAATTTGAATATACTACATCATTAAGAAATGTGGATATTCCTATGTCACTATATTTTTGTCAGTATCACAAAATTCGTTAAATCAATCTATATATATACTGAAATCACTTATGTTAATCAAGAGAATTCCAATTTTCATTTTAAGAAACTCATCACCTCTATTTCCATCATTCTGGCCTTCTTAATCATATAAGTACTTCTAAATAATCATATAGAAATTCTTTTTTATTAAGAATCATTTTTTGGACTGTATTAAGGATTATCTTAATAATCAACATAGACACTTTTCCATATTATCATTAACATATCTAATCAAGTTATTCAACTTGTAGCCTGATGATCTATTTTCCATAGAACATTGTGGTACCTTCATCATTATGTGTGATTACATTGAGGCTTTATCAAGAATGAAATCAAATTACATGAAAAATACTTCAAGAATCATCACTAATAACAAATTGACATATTGACATCATATTAAATTCACACATGGGAATAATAATTAGACAGTTTAAATATGTTTTTAATACTAAAAATCAACAATTAAAATTTATTTGTTTTACTGGATTCAAATAATTAATTATTATCAACCTTATTAATCACTTTTTATTAACAATAAATGAAAAATGTAATATATGGGTTTTTATACCACAATATTCTTTTCAAATAATCTTCTCCACCAGTACAGTTTCATATCTAGAACAAATTCTATAGATCAATGATTTATCAATTTTAATTATAAATATTCCTCTAATTATTCTTCACTAAGTCTATATGGGCATACCCAATGTTGAAAACATGATATATGTATATATATATATATAATCAAGGTTGTATATGTTGTCAATAAACAATCATACATGTGAAATTATGATAAAAACCCATTTCAAGGGTTGGTATATAAGTAATATAACAATGAGAAACATATAACCCGGACACATCCCACTAAACCGAACACAATATTTTATATACATGAAAAATAACTCAACCTTTATGTAAAAATTTTAATCACAATCTATCCCACTATATTTATTTATTTTACACAATCTTATACATGGGTTTTAATTGTGTTTCTCATAACTTATTGTCAAAAATTTATTATTATCTAAAAATTATAGATAGAATAAAAAAATTCACAACTTCACCATATTAATAACCCTTATAAAATTATGATTACTCTTCCTCATTATAATGATAGATTTCCAAAAATTTAACTCTATAAAAACTCATCTTCTACGCTATAAAGAAATGAAAACCACAACATAGTCATTCTTTATATTGTGTGGAAAACACTCATTTATTTCATTCAATTAGAAACAAGTTAAACTATAATTAATCCTGAATAAGGAATAATGAGGGACCTCTTGGTTCTATTGAAGGAACACTATATCTTTTGTGTTTCCTCGCATCCTATGTTTATTCATATTTCCAACAACATCAATTTAATTTTAAGATTCTTGAGTTATTTAATTATGAGAAATAGTATTATTTATCTCAAATGTTTCTTAAACATCATTATATTGTACATTCTTCATCCATATTATACTTTCTTCTTATACTAGCAGAAGAGTCATTCAGTTCACTGAAACATATCCAACTTTATCACATCTTTTAAACATATTTTATTTAATTTTTAATAAATGGAAAGTTATTTATTACAAAAGTATTTTATTATGATATTATTTTAAAATTATCCCTTGAATTCCAACTCATACATATAAAACACCTTTTTCCCTTTAAATTAACATTATTTTTAAATTAATCTTTTTTTTCTAATTTCAATTAATCTACCTAAATAACTACACGATTTCTATAACCTACTCGCCATCCTCTAAAATTTCATATGAATTACTATTTTTATTTGGAAATTCTATAAAATTAATTACATATGATACATTCTCTTCCAGCCAATTTATACAAGCCTAATTCATTCAACATTCCAAACCACACCTTCCACAAACATCCTCTAGATCCAGATAGTTTTTATGTAAAAAATATTTGTTGTATAAATGGATATAGGTTTCTTTATTTTAATAGTGTTCCTAAATTTATTATTAAACACCCCCTTTAATGTTGCATAATTCCTAAAAAAGATATTATATCAATAAGAATAGTATTTATGTCAATTATCAAAACCAAATCAGTAAAACCTTTGATACTTTGACATTTAAAATTCAATCCATATATATATGGATTTGTGTTTCTATTTTCCCACTATAATGATTCCCTTATTTAATAAAAAATGGTAGTGGTTCTATTGTATAATAGATTCCTTCATTTTTTTGGATTTTCCCTCTCTTTATTATTGATTTGAATCGCCTTATCTTTGATTTATTTACCTATATTTTCATATAAAGATGAATTTATTTCAATCATTGTTAATTTACTTTGTGATTTTTAATTATTATTCTCACAATGTTAATTGTAAAATACTTTTATATTATATAGATTTCATAATCATTCTATATACATCTTCAATACTAGTTGAATAGTGAGAAATGTTTCATTTGTCTTTGAATTATATTATTGTTTTGTTTAAAATTTATTCTCAAGATCACAAATGATTTTTTAATGATTGTATATCTTAAATTTATACATATTGGTCACATTAATGTAAGATACCATTTTTATATAAAATAATATTTTCAATTCTGAAACAATATCATTATAATATCATCCTTCTCATTATCTAACATCTTCTTTTCCTTTTCAAGATTCCTTTTTCTTTCTTCGGATGTGCAATATTCTCAAGACATTATTCCAACATCTCTTTTAGTTCCCACTCATACTCAGTATTTTTTTCTCAATCACCATTAATCATTATTGAATCTAATACCATATAAACATTATAAAAGAAAACAAAATAATTAAATAATGAAAAAACAAGACATTTCTTCTCTTTATTTCCAAATAAGTGTATTCTATTTCTAATTAAATGTTTCTTATTTTTACTCTTATTCTAATTTTATGGATTCTCATCCTCATCATCTAATTCATGTTATTTAATCTTTCAACTGAGAAAAGAATTTCAATAATATAGATACTATAACAATTAAAGCTTGTTATAAATTTCTTTCCTTCACCAGTATGTTTTCCATTATTAAATCTGTTCAATAATGGATTAATAATTTCATTAAAATCTCCACCATGTTTGTCATTCTATGTTTTACATAATTTATAATATTATTCTTAATTTATCTTACTTATTCTTGTGGTTTCAAATCCTAATAATGTTCTTCTTTCTTTCTAATGATTGGAACAATTCATATTAAATGTTCTTATAATGTTTTAAAGAGAATTGAGGTTTGGTATTTTATATTAAAATCAATCTAAAAATTTCATAATTAAATTTTAAACAATGATTGAAACTTATAAATCCTTTCCAAAACCCATATATTTCTCACTATTTTTTACCCCTAATAAGTAGTCATCAATATTCTCATCTCCTTCCATATTTATCTCATCATATTAGATCTTATAATTCTGAAGAATTCCATATTCTACAATAAAATAAATTTAATTATTGCCAATAAATGTTTTCATAATATTTTTTTATGTTCAAAGTCCCATGAACATGATATATTGAATTTCCAATAGATGCATTAAGATGAAATTTTGAGCCTTTACATATAATATAAAATTTATCAATATCATATTGTGTTATCTAATATCTGCTTGAAAAGGGTATAAACCCAAATTATGTTTCAACTCTACACTATATTCCATGTGATATGGGATTGGGTAGCTTAATATTCTTAAAGATATAATTATTCATTATATAGAACATTATAAAAAATCTACTATTTCACAGAGATAATGCTTTAAAATACTCCAAAATCATCATGGATATTTAAAGGGATTCTCACATATTGATACAACATTTAGTTCCCTATGTGGGATGGGTACCACTAAGAGGCGGGCTGAATAAATGGAACATTATTAATATTTTGATTCCTTATTAATTAATAATATTTATCATGTTTTTGTACACGATTGATTGTTTTCCTATTTATGATTCTAGTAAAATTAATTATTTATAATGACTAATTACAACAAGTATTGATGTAATAATAGTTAAACTAAAAAATTGGATGCATTGTGGTGACCAATATAAGTAAAAAAATATAAATAAAATTAAAATGGTGACTGAGATTAAATGGAAGTATAGAGGTAATTTGAAATGGTTTAATGATATTTGGGGAAGGGGTGGAATTAGTTAATTTACAACGGAGTAAAAATTGATGATAATAATAGGGATATTATAACATCATTAACTATTATTATATATTTTCTATTATTACTCAAGTACACATAATTAAATCAATTATTATTAAGAAGTTGTAAAGCCAGTAAACTAACATTCAATGTTCAATATGTATCTGTTGACATTCCATACTAATGAATTTTTTTTCAACACTCAAGAAATAATTTTTCTATTAATTGAAATGACATAAAATAACATTTTCTATGTTTTGGTAGTTTAGTTTATGCCAAAGATTGAAAGATCCACCATATTCAATGATAAATTCTTAGAGTGTTGTATAATTGGAGCTAATTTCATGTGGAAATGATAATACTAAGAATTAAATTTCACTAAAAATATATTTAATCAGTACGAAGTCCAAAAAGATTAAATCCATTCTAATATTACTAAATTAAATATTTATATACTTATATAATGAGTTGAAATAATAAAATAACAATAAAATAATCCCACACAATTTATAAAAAAGAGTTATATATAAAAAAGTGGAATCTTTTTTATTAATATTACTTCCTATATCCTACTATATATTGATTATTTATAATATAGAACTCATCTATCTCCTAGTTCATGATCACCCTTCACTCTTGTGTGCTCCAAATGGATTATCCATAATCCACAATAGAATTGAAGAAATTTTCATTATTGTAATGGATGTAGATCTTTGGGGAATGGTATTATGGAATCCTGTGATCAGGATGTATCTCTTAATTTTTTCTCAAGGATTTTAATATTTTAATAAAAATTTCTGTTAATCAACACCTTGAGATAAGAATCTCAAACATGAAAACCTCTTCTATGATAACACATGGTTTCCCAATAAATTTCAATCATCTTCATCGCTTTAATTGAGCCAAAATCCCCCAAGTAATTGGACACATCACATAGGATCTTTCTTCCCTTGTGAGTATCATCAAATGGGATTCATCAACTTAACATAAATCCAAATAAATGTCTAGTAATCTAAAATAGTTTTTTATGTACTTTCTTATCTCAGAGCTCATATTTTCAATAAATGATTCATTTATAATTTTTCTAGTTTCAATATTTCAAAAGAATTATGATTTTAAGTTAAATTCATTTAAATTCTAAAATGCAACATTAATATCATAAAATTTCATAAAAAATTCTATAAATACTTCATGAAACTAGAAAATTTGTTTATATACCTTCAATATTTTTTTAACTCATTAAAATCTCATCCAAAACAAGTATCAATGATCATTGAATTTCTATAAACTATAAAATATGCATATATTAACTTTAGACTCAAATATAATATATAGTCAAACTATAAACCATTGAATATTTTTTACAAAATAAATTATTATATCATCTCATTAGATATATATCTTTCTTGATTATGGGAAATTACTTCAGCTTCATTTCATCTTCATTAGACACAAGATAATATTTTTTCAGAAGGCTTCGTGTTTGGTGCAATAATATCTTTGTTCGACTTCAACATCATCAAAATCCAAAAAATTATGATGAAAAACAAATTCTGTGAAAATAAAACATTCCAAACCTTCATCATTTGATGATTATGATAACCCTTATTTAGATTTCTTTATTCCATATCATCAAATCAAAACTAAAACCAAAAAAAATCTTGGTCTTCAAAATATGGGACCCTCACTCAATTCCACTTGGCTATGTGACACAAAAGTTGGAGTCTCCTAATTATTATTTCATTGATCAGGTTTCATATAGAAATATATTGGAATAAAACTAATTAATTTTGGTGGACTCATCCCCCATTGCTTCATTAATTGGATAAAAAATTGAAATTTTTAGCTACTAATTCCTCAAAACCTCCATTCCCAATCATTCCTCATGGTGTATTCCAGCTTCATGATTATAAAGCTTCCTAAGAATGAAATTATAAAATCCAATTGTATTTTAATTAACAAGTAGGTTCATATGGGTTCAACTCCACAATCGCTCATTGAATCTAGTTTTAAGTTTTATTTTTCATTGATACTCCCATATTGGGTTCATCTCATTAGTGGAGTTGGACTCATTGTCTATAATGAATCAAATATCCACATCTTCAATTAAACATGGTACTTACATTCATATAAATTTAATGTTAGATCTTCAAGAATCAATGGGATACCTCCATATTTAGTCATCAACATTTTATGGAATACAAATTCAACAAATGCAGGCCAATACTACTACCTGATTGGACAAACCCTAGTTTTTCTTGATCATTATGAACTCCCAATAAATTTTCCCCCAAATTCATCATCCATGGATCCTTAATTAGAAATAATCTGAATAACACAAGAATTTTACTATATATCATTATGATTCACATCTTTTTGGTGCATCTCGACCATCATCAAATGTGTATATGCCAATATCCTATTTTTTTAAACATCTACATCTCATCCATAGCCATCGTAAAAATCGAAATTATATTTAATTGATTTTCATTATCATTTCCAAGAATAATGATTTGGGAATCATCATTCCCATCCATTGTAGGAGGTTTTTGTTGATAATTTTCTGTTAGAGGATATTTGGAAACCAAATAGTCAAATGATAAATTGAAATGATACCATTATGTGGATAAAGGATAATTATCAATATAAACAAGTCCAAATTGTAACATACCAATATTGAGGATAATAGTAGTGTATTTTGGGGATCCACAGTAGTAGATTGGGGGAATTATAGCATATGGGGACAATATAAAGGGAGAAATATCAAAATAGGGGTCACACAATATAACTTGAATTTACACTACAAGGTATAACGCATGGTACCACCAAGGGAAAGTCATTGTGCCATTTGATTCTAACATGGATGTAATGGTTGTTGGATAATTATCTATCACATTAACTAAAATCATAGATTTACAATCAAAATAAAAAATTAATTTAAAATTAATCCAACTTCATAGTGAAATGAAATATTGTTGAATAATTATCACAAATAAAATCGTATCTTATCACAAATATAATTCCAAAATATATTTATAACTAAATAATGTACTGTTTTATAGAATTAATTATAATAATATCATGTCATTGGGATATTTTTTATCGTTTTTTATGAAATGAATCATTAAAATATCATCAAATGTTATATTTTCTTCTAAAATACATGAAAATATTAAAACAATAAATATCAAATCCAATTACTTACCAAAAAAGCCAATGTCATCAAAACCTAAATATTTTTTGAATTAAAAATCAAGAGTTCTGAAAATTTAGTTCATAAAATGAACTTTTAATGTGATCAACCACTGGGGTATTTCACACCAAAAATCATTCATTTTTTATTGAATATTAAGATAATTATAATTTCTTTATAATTAATCGATTTTTAAAAATTGTCAACGTAAAGTGAACATTCAAATTAATAACACAACTAATTTTTTATAATGGATATGAAAAAATGTATCTAGTGTATCCCATATAAAAATACCCTACCATTAATAAATTCCAGTCCTATGAAATTAAATTTATTTTTTATATTTTTTATATTGAAACCATAAAAATGGTTATCTTTCTTTGGCAATAATGAAAATTTTAGAATTGGTGAATATCTTTGAACTTTTCATTTTAAAAAATTTTCTTTTCTCCAATGTGATTATCATTCACTTATATATTTCATCTCTATATCAAATAGTAGTTTAAAGAGTGCAGACTTGTTCGAATAAATTTTAATTAAAAAATAAAATTGGAACAATCAATTACCACTCTCCTATAGGTTTTGAAAATCAAAGATCCATTTTTATTTTCATTGATTCAATATAAATGATTATTTTATAATTAAATATTCACCTTATTCATTAGGGGTTAATAATACACTAACCTTAATAAGAATATTTCTTATAATTATCTCCATTATCATTTTTTATGCAATGAATGTGAAAATCCGTTATTTAATGTTAATGTGGATTATTTGATTAAAAAGTGTAACATGAATTAGAGACTCATCCTTGGATCCCAATTCCCATTTTTATTCTTTTTTTAAATGAAATATATGATTTTCATTTGAATTGGATCTGTGGGAGGTATTACTTCAAAAATGTATTGAGCCTTATATTCAAATTTAAATATTTAGTTCCCTTAAATTATAATATCAATTGCATAGTTTTCATATGAATCACATTCCCCTTCCAACATCAAATCCAAAATTTCAATGAAAACTATAGAAACAATTCACTCAAAAACCATGTGATTCTAGGAATTTTAGAACCAATGAAATCCCTCCATTTTGTATGCAATAATAACTTAGGTATGATGAAATAAATTGTTATTATCCTAAAAAATAACTCACAAAAATAATGATTTTATTCATAGAAAATAGTATATCATAATCAATAATGGGATGACATATTTTTTCAAAATAATTTTGTTTTTTTATTTGTGTTGCATAGAATCTCTATTAAGGAACATTTCAAAAACACTTGACCACATACTAAGATATTATATTTAGAGAAACTATTAGGTGGTTTAGTTCAATATATATTTGTAATTTTGTAGTGAAAAATAAATTAATTGTTCCCATAGAATATTAAAAAAATATTTTCACAAAAAAAAATTTAATAGATTCAAAATTTCAACAATGTTCCCACTAGACACTACATAAATGTTTATAACAAATCAATATTTTCAAAATATAGAATTCCCATACCTAAACAAAATCTCATGATATTAAAACATGAAAAAAGAATATCATCAAATTTTATTTTTTTAGAAAACACAAATAGTTTAAGATGTAAAAACTATTAAGATTTTCTAAGAGCTATGTATGCATTAATCAAAAAAATCAGCTTTAAAAGGTAGCATAACTAGCAACAATAATTGATTTAAAAGGAATTGAAATGTACATGAGTAAATAAAATTAATTCCCTAAATGTATTATTTTTTTAATTTTTTAATTTTGATTATTATATTCCACCATTTTTTCATTAGAAAAATATCTGGCTACTCGGATTTCTTTTAAGAAATATTAATGAAAACACTAATTAGAATTCATCCGAATAATCTCAAATTTATTAGAAACCAATGATTGATTTTTGTTGGGATGATCTAGTAGGTTCAAGAATATAGATCGAATTTGGAATTATAGAATATTTGAAAAACCCTATTTTTATTCCATGTATTTAAATTCTTTGATGGTCATAGAATTCAACAGACCTAAAATCATTTATTTAAATTGAATATTATAATAAAATATTAAAACCCATTGTTTTCCTCTAATGAAGTGCTGAATTTTAAGTATTTATCTATAATTATAACTAAAATATAACCTAACCATGATCAATCATTTGGTATTATTTATTATTTATTTTTATTTCACTATTTTGGGTAGAATAATTCTATTATTTTTACCGAATATTTCAAAAATTCAATCATATATATACATGTTCTAAAATTCATCATATATTTCTAGTGAGATATATTTATCCATGGGTTTTAATATACCTAAGATCACCTTAATAGGACAAATGATTTATAAATATAGTATATAAAATTAAATATCATAATCATAATTATTCTCAAAGTGATCCATTATACATAGGGTATTCAATAACTCTGATACAAGTGCTTGATTTTATACAATATACTCACTATTTCCAAAAACAATATTCTATATAAAATAATCCATTTGATTCCACCATGATGGAATCCAAATTATTACTCATTATAAATCATAATAGATATTTACATGACTCAAATAAAGTTAATTATTCTAGAAAATGTGTTGTAGTATTAATCTCAATGTCAAAAATTTGGGTGAGAAACTTTCCAGAAAATAATTTTTTCTCGAACAGAAAATAAGTCAATCATTGAAAGGATTATAATCTATATGTCTCCCTAGATATGAATAAATTGAAAATATAAATATTATATGACTAAAATGTATATTTAAATTAAATACTACAATAGTGGTGAATTTTATGTTTATACAATTTCATTTTTAACCTTAAGGGAATATTTTTTAATAGAAATAATCAAATCATATTCACAAAACCTCTTATATATTAACACTAAAATCAGACTGTTCCCTAAGGTCCAAAGATAAGAAAATCAAAAATCTATATTATTCTAAAAAAAATTCCAAAATATTTTAAATGACTAATCTAATTGATAATTGAAAACGTTATATAAAAGTATTTACAAAAGGTATTGTAATCACAAAGATTATGATAGATTAGATAAAGACAATAAATGTTGATTTTATAATAAATCATATAGAAGCATATTCAATGCCAAATATATTTATATTAATTAGACCTACAGT
Organism: Viscum album; assembly: GCA_963277665.1. Taxonomy (NCBI): domain Eukaryota; kingdom Viridiplantae; phylum Streptophyta; class Magnoliopsida; order Santalales; family Viscaceae; genus Viscum; species Viscum album. The sequence goes on along the minus strand of OY728165.1, from coordinate 1,775,688,443 downwards.
TATAAATTAAATAATTATAGAAATATGAATATAAAATATCACTTTATATTAATACAGTGGAATATAATAAATGACTTGTAATGAATAAGTAATTCAATTGAATTATATTACTTTTACCTAATGAGAAGGGTTTCCAGTAACAAATTATTAGTTTCTCCTGATTTATACATTCAATAATTTCTACCTTATCAACATGAGGGTAATCCATCGATACATTGATTGGATCTATCTTTCTATCTCTACAAGCCCTTAATCAAGAAGGAGATCATCTTTTTTGTTCGTTGATCCCTAGAAGACCACAATCAAATGGATTGGATTATATCTCACATGAATTAAAATCCCTTAATCATGCAGATGAGTTTCTATATCCTTAGCCTTGTAATCCCTCAATCATAATCAAAACAATTAGAATCACACAGATATGAAAGAACTCTATGATTAAAAGGACAAGGAATAAGTAGTTTACATGTGTAAACATTAGATCAGTTGCACATATTAGAAAATTCAACATAGATCTCAAAAATTAATGGTTGTGTCTTGTATCATATCCTATAAAATTATCAAATAATCAGGTATTTATAAGCTTACCTCAAAATAGATATCTTGATCTTCAATGTTTATATTTCATCCATGATTTTAGGGAGGACCTGGACATTTGGAAATTCAATGGTCATATTGTAACTAAAAACATGACATCATTTTGATTCAAAAAAATTAAAAATGAATGTGTGACATCATTTTAATAATATAGTATTTAATTTCAAAGTGTTAATTGAATTAATATTTTATTTTTTTCGATATTTAGGAGTGATTTTAAAATCAATATGACAGATTTACTTACAGTGTATCGTTACGATTTTCCCAATGAGTTTAAATCTGATTATACCGATTCCAATATCAAATCCAATTAAAACTTCTTTTGGTACTAATACAAGACCGAATTATTATAAGTTAATTGGATAATATGAATTCAATAATTATCTTATTCATGATTATTGGAATAATTGTAATGTAAATTAATGAATACATTTCAAAATGAACATTCAAAAAATTCTGGACAAAAAAAATAGATATTGTGTATTTAAGATTGAGTTTTTTATTTCCAAAGAAAAAGAAATATAAAATACAAAAATAATATTTTTATTCAAAAATATATTCCTTTTGGGAGAGAACAAACCAAAAACCTAAAATAGATAATGACATTGAGAAATGTAAGTCCAAAATCATTTAGATACATCATATTTTTAAAAACCTAGACATATATACTTATCTCTCCTGGAATTTATAAAAACATATAAATATGATAGGGAATATGATTAACTACACATTATGATAAGAACACCCTTAAGGATCATATTCTCTTATTTTAAAAGATTTTATTTTCTTACATAATTCATTTCACCATTACTATATAAATATCAACATATATAAATCATTCTCTTCTTTTTCTCAAAAAAGTAATAGTGAAAAGTCATTTTAGTTATTAATAATAATTAAAATAAATGTTCTATGTGTAACAATAAATTACATAATCATCTAAAAGAGAATTTAATAACATTCAATTGATAACAAAATTGATAAAAATGAATATGGATGAAAAACAATTACTAGGAGTTTCAAAAATAATAATAATACATCAATTTTTTTAAGAAGGTAAATAGTTCTTCAATGGCATCAAATATCTGAAAATTATTATCACCATATAAAATTAAATCTTATGTTCTTCCACATTTACCAAGAGATTCTACTAGAACATTTTTTTCTATTCCATCTCTTGAATCATTTCCTCCACTATTTTTTAGCTTTTGAAAATCCAGTCTGATATGTCATTCTATTTTTTTTAATAACAAGTAACCTTAGAATCATTCAGGTTATTTTTGTACTTGTTACTTTTCAAGTAATGATATAGAACATGTTTTTTCCTTACAATCATGTTCATTCATAGAGTGATATTGGATGATTCATTATAGGAATGATCAAAATATCTAGAATCCATTTAAATGATAGATTTATTCATTATATAATATTTAATAATATTTTCTAGTGTCATATATTTGGTAGAAATCATGGTTGTATTTAAAGAAACTCCACCATTCTTCTTTTTCACTTTCTTGAAATCTATTTTCTATGTAACATCATACATTAATATATTTCCTAACAAATCATTATGAGTAATATTATTTATCTTTATTGATTAATCAACATCTGTCTATTTAGATTATCACTCAATGCGTATAATATCTATTATTTTATCAACAAGAATTTCATCATCTAAAGATTTTTCCTCCATGGAATGTAAATTACTGACTATTTCTATTAATCTCTATTGTATATTTGTAAAAGGTTCAGCATAATGAAATTAAAAATAATGATAATAAACATTTACCATTTCTCTTTTAGTTTCATTGACCATTGATGTTTAAAAATGATTAATATCAAATTTCTTTCAGATACTATTGGAACCATCACATAATAAAAATTTATTGTAGATGTTTCTTGTTATAAAATAAAATAAAGTGATTCTAACTTTGTAATTAAACAAATATTTTATATTTTCGTGGCTTGTAATTCATATTAATTTTTTCCCTAGAATTTTATAATCTACAAAGAGAATTAAAAAATATTCAACTCCAGTGTTGATAAAAGAAGTCTTCATTCTGTCCTTCTAGTTTTCAAATTCATTACAATAAAATATCGATGGTCTAGTTAGATTGATATTGTCTATGGAACTGATATTTAAACATCCCATATTTAAAATAATATAAAAATATTTTTATACAATACCTGTTATTGTAATATGTATTTAAATAAAACTATTATATCAAAATTGGAAAAGAAAATAAATAAAAGGTAACCAATATTAGATGTTTAAACCTCCTCTAATACCAAATATGATCATTAGTATTATATAGACATGGATCTGATACTAATTTCATGATTGAAAAGTATATGAATATTGAAAAAAACAAGAGGGGTGAATTGTATGTTTAAAAATGTTCATTTTTAACATTAAGAGAAACTTTGTTTAGTATAATTAGAAAATATATTCATAAGAGCTATTCTATATTAAAACTGTAATCAGACTTGTCCCTAGGTTTTTATGATAATAAAAATAAAATCATGTTGATTCCAATATTTAATCCGTAGGTTTGTAAACATTTACTCATATTCCCAATATAAAATGATATATCAGAGTATTCATAAAAGGTATCGTTATCAAAATGGTTATGATAAATTAGTGAAATAAAATAAATGTTGATTATATAATAAATCATATAGAAATGTATTAAAAGTAAAAATAAGTAATCATAATTAAAGATATTGTAATAAATGAATTACAAATTGAAAATTGAATATAATATTTCACTTTCAATTAATAAAATAGATTATAAAAAATGACTTGTAACGAACATGTAATACAATTGAATAGAATTATTTTTTCCCAAAGATATGGATATATAATGACATATGATAATGGTATCTTGATTTATACATTCAAGAAATTCATTCTTACCCACACAATGTTAAACCCACAATTTGATGATCAGATTAGTCTTGTTGTATCGAAAATCCCTCAGTCAATAAGGTGATCAGATCCTCTATCTTCCTGTCTCTTGAAGACCATGATCAGATGAATCAAGTTCTGTCTTTATAGCGTCACAATACTTTGATCATTCTTGTCTCATTCGGTTTTCCAATACAAGTAATCCCTTGATCATAATCACAACAATAATAATCTCACAAAGTAGAATGAACTCTAAGATTATTAGGACAAGTAACAGATAGGTCACATGGGTAAACATCAGCTCTTGCACACAAAATAAATTTCACCATATCTATCACACAACGTTGATCTTATCATGTAGTGTCTCTATAAAATTATCATATTACTTGGTATTTATATTCATGCATCCCAACGGTCATCGAGATCTTTAACGGTCATATTTTCTTGAACATTTTAGAAAAAAACCTGGAAATCTGGCACTTCAATGATCATATTATATATGAAATCATGACACTTTTTTGTTTCATACATATTAAAAATAAATTCATGAAGTAATTTTGATAATATTTTATTCTAGTTTAAATAGTAAAATGCTGCAATAAAATAAAACATTATTCTATATAAAGGATTAAAACCGAAATCAATCCAATGGATTTACTCACATAAGGTCATTATGATTTTATGAATGACTGTGACTCAGATGGTATAAGTTCCTATGACAAATCCAATTAAAACAATCGTTAGTATAGATAAAAGATAGAACGGTTTTAATTAAAATTTTATAATTAATTTCATAATAATGAGATTCATACCGATTAGCATAATTGTAATATAAATTCATGAACCCTTTGTGAAATAAACATTTAAAATATTATATAAATAAAAGAAAAATAAATTGTGATTTTAATAATTATTTTTTGATTTCCAAAAAAAGAATTATAAAATTCATAAAGAAAATTTTGACTCAACAAATATTATATACACATGTATTATATTTTTTCACTAAATTCAAGAAGAAATAGTTCTAAATATAGCTCTGTATTGGGTGCTAGGGTGTAAATTTCCTAAATGAAAAATGATTGTGTTGGTGGAAAAAACAACATATATATTTCTTTCTATAGGTTGGGGAATCAAAATATCGTTAAAATTATGAGGGAATGAACTATACTAATTTCATACATTAATTTTTAATCACTCATTCTCAGAAACAACTATCAGGTTAAAACTAAACTCATGAGTTATTTTTTCATATACCCAAATTTAGTCCACCTAGTCCACAACATGGGGGGTACTTTTCCATTAGATTTATCAGTTATAGGACTACTAGTGAACAAAATACTTCCACTATTTAAATTAATATTTTCTAATCACACTCGATATCATCAATAATAAATTCATGAGAAAATTATTCTTCCATACACTAACTAATAATTCATCAATCCTTACAAAGGTATGAGTGTGTGGTCAATCACAATGTTAAAGAGATATAAATGTTTGTTAAAAATTCAATATACAAAATGTTTTAGGAAAAAATATGTCATCAAATAAATTTTGACTCACAAATATCACTAGAAGATCATTTTTTCAGTTCCTCTTATTGTGCATCAGTGAACAAAACCTCTCAGGTCCTCCAAATTATTTGAAAAAATTCTTAATATAATTTCACTACAATTTTCATTAATAATAATGGATCAAAATTTCTTGCAACAATTTTTTTTCCATAATAAGTTTTTTAATTTTACATGTTATAGAATTTTTTTAATGTCTTCCAAAAATAGAATTTTCCTGATAATGGTTCTAATCATTTTAACGAAAATCAAGAAGCAAGTTTCTAATGTATATTTTTAAATTTAAAGAATTGTAATGTGAGGGGAATGATGTTTTATATTTTGTTTAAGTATCACATTTTACTCAAATTATACTTTCTTATTTCCATTTTTGATCAATTTTAACATCATTTTCTTTGGTTCTTGGGATTTTCTAGGTGTGGTTTATTTATTTATTTACGTTAAATTTTATTTCATATATTAAAACAAGTAATTTCATAATAGTGGATTAATTTTTTTAATATAAAACTTCCAATTTATATGAATATTCTCTAATTTGTTCTTGAGTTTTTAGGCCACTTATATTGGTGAATTCTATCACAATTTACCCTGGTTTTGAAAATGTCAGACTATGAATCATACCCTTATCCCTAAAACATATGTACCTAGACATTTGTACAATTTTTATTGTATATTTTTAATTATATACTATTGTGGATCTAATATAGTGATCATACCCTTATCATGTTCCTTGAAATAAGATTTCATATTTGACTGTTTAACCACATTTTCAACATGAGTCTATTGTTGATTTAGGTATCCTAGGGGTGTAGGAGTATTTATGATGACAGCATGGTCTTTCTAATATATGTTTATATATTTTTTATATATAATTAAAATCATTTGATAATTATTATTATTTACATATTCCTGGCCCATAATTTCAAAACAGATCACTCTCCATAGGTTGGGCAGGAATATCAAAATGGGGGTAGTAGTTTTCAGTGTGACTATAATACCAACAATGAGTACATTCCTCCATTATTTCATTACTAGTGTAATGTATAACATTGTAAAATCTGGTTTCAACCCTATAAATCACTTTATTCCTAATGTACAGTTTTTTATATTTTTTAGAATGTTTATAAAAAACTGATTATTCTTTTGAGATGTATTATTTAAAAAATAATCCAAAAAAATGATCTATAAGATTATAATTTTATGATGTGATACAATTATATTATATTTCAATTAGAAATTGGGGAGTCAATTTTTGGTCGGTACAACGACTAAGTATACCTATAAACTAATATCATGCCACATGAAAGAATTTTTCAACATCCTAGGAAAATATTATGATATTTTTCATAACAATAGTTATGGTGTTCCTTTCATAAAATTTGAAAATTAATGTATTGAAATATTGAAACAATGTTACAATTGTCTTATCATCAAGATTCTAGAACTAAATCCAATCCATTTTATTGACAAAGAATGGGAAAAAACTTAACTTAAGATCCTCCCAACATAACCCCTAACGAGGTAATTATTATAGGGAACAATAAAATTAACTAATGAATTCAAGAGAATCCTCATTATGGTATGCAGTAAAAAATAAGGAAAGAAATATAAGACTTTTTAATGTCATATTTCATAAGCCTTGGAATCAGCTTTATGCCTGAATGATTTTTATCCACTAAAGGAATCATAAACACCTTATATATAAGAATATTAGGGAATTTATTTGGTGGTTATGGAATATTAAGATACTTATTTTCATTATCATCTTCATAAAATATTGTATTTTTCATTTTATACTGAACTGTATTGAATTTTATTTTATTTTACTTTTTTTATTTCTATTAGCTCATATTTTTTTCATTTATTATCACATTGGAAAGAAATATGTTTCAAAAAATAGTGAATACTTATGACATAAATCCTTATCATAGGAAATAAAATTAAATATTTATAATTCAAACCATATTAATATATTTAGTAAAAATGGTTAAACCATAGAAAATGAGAAAAAATAACTCTAATATGTAGAAAATAAGAATGTAAGAGAAAATGGAAAGTAATATAAAATATAAAATTGGTTTTTTGAGTGATTTTAATATGGCGTAAAGTGATGTGTATCAGTAGTGGTAGTAGTTAAGTGGTAATTGAGGTTTAACCAATGATGAAACCATTGAAATTAGACTATCTTGAATTTATTGAAGATTTTTTCACTTTTTACCATTGTAAACATTTAAAATTTACTTCTTTATGAAAAGGAGTTAAGTCGCTAAAATTTAATTCCATATTAAACACATCTCAGTATACTTTCCTTAGTAATTATCAATTTATTATGAAGTATGTATTAAATTATTAATTAATTATGAAGAGATACATTATTATTTTACAGTTCTAGTACATCATTTAATGATTAAGTGTGAATTATCCATCATCAGTACATGACAATTAATTGAGTTTTATAAAATTAATAATCATTAAGAACATAAATTAAGAAACTATGTTTAAATTACAATGACACAATTGATGAATAAAGATAAAATTTTTAAAATATTCAATCAATTGATTTCTGATTCCTCTACCATCTAGTTATACATAAAATAAGCACAAATAATAAAACAATTCCACAAAATAATATCCATTATATTATAAAATATATTAATATATAAAAAAAATATCTATTGTTATTTATTTAAATCTTATGTTCCAACGAAACTATCACCTACATTAAGTACAAAATAGCATTAAATTTCTATTCTACATTCTCAATTTTTTTGGTTTTAATTGATGATTGATTGTCCCTAACAGAATGGTGGTGATCATTATGAATATATTAGTGTTGGATAGTCTAGGAATGTGTTTATTATCCCTAGTGATTGAGGAGTCTCTCCTTTTTTTCTTCTCAGGAATGTTTTTTTATTCCAAATAATTCAATTTGAATCCCGAACTTGAGGAGACCATATCATCCTAGAAAAAATATTCTTGTCTTCAATTTTTCATGCTTCTCACCACAGATCATCTTAATCTTGTGACTCGTGTCATATATCCAAAAAAATTATGTTCCATGTATGTATGACTTCTCCTCTAGTGAGTATCATCACAGAAAATTACATTGCTCTTTAAAAAACCAGAGTACATCTCATGTAATATCCATAAGGTTTCCATGAATTTCCTCATCTTCGATCATTCATTTTTAAACAATGATTATTTTTATTTTTTATTTCAAAATTTTCAAACTACATGTAATTATCAACTAAATACATTAAATTCTACAATACATATTGAATTTATAATATTCAACTAAATATTCACCAACTAATTTTTGAAAATGGAATATTTCAATTAAAAACCATTAATCACATATTTCACTCAGTAGAAGCTCTTTTATATCGTAAATAATAATTCATCCTTTTTATCAAAAAAAATTATTATCTTAACACCATACTCAAATCATTGATAGCTTCATATTAGCAACCATACCCAAGAGATAAGTTTTTTATAACAAATATATATTATATATCCTGATATATGAATCCACATAAATTATGGGTGAGCACTTCAATATATGTTGATCTTCATTAATCCCAAATAAATCATTGTTCCATCTTATTCACATCTAGAACATAATCATCTTATGTTGAAATCAACATGAAAAACATCTCATAGTAATTTGATTGAACACATCATGTCCAAAAACAAAAATGGTAAATGTAATAGCCTGATATTTTTTTCAAATTTTTTTTAAACCATATTATTTTTTTATTTCTTATGTTACACAGAAAAATGTCCTCACTTTCATTACACACAACACTAAGTTTCTACAAAACATGATTTATTTATTGTTTAAATAAGATAATAACCATCTAATTAAATTATAAATTATAAATATTATTAACTAAATTATTAAAATATATTCTATGCAATATGAATTTTTTATTACCAATTAGAAGAAAATGAAAATATATACAAAATAAAGATAAAAGAAAATATTTTTATTTTAAGGCTCTCAATGTCATTTTGTGTTGAAAAATTAATTTAATTATAATTGGTAAATGATATTAATTAAATATATATGAAATAAAATAAATAATGTTATTTTATATTAATCTAATTTATATTATTGGACTAACATAACAACCAACCGTGATTTAACCATAATAACCTACATCTTTCAAATGGTCAATTTTACCATCTTTTAAAAGGGAACCCATTGTAAATACACATTATGACACATTAAAATATTATATTTGATAAAATAAATATATTATCTTATTTATGTATATAAAAATATCTTTTGCTTTTTTAGATATGTTTCATGTTTTGATGAATAGTAATAAATACAACATTTTATTTGAAATCTGATTTTTTATCAAATTTATTTTTAGTGCTCATTTATATTTTTTATTGGATTTAAAGTATTATTACATTATTATTTTTCAAAAAAATAATTTTTCTCATTGGTATTAATTTAAAATTTAATATAGATATAAAATTTTTTATTCCTTAATACGTTTTAACTTTAAAAAACCGTTTTCTCACCTTGCCAATGGGGTTAATATTTAATTAATTAAAAAAACTTCGGTATTTTAAATTTTGAAAAATGGATTTCACATTTGGAATAAGTGGGTCAAACTTATGTAAATAGGATTCTTTTATTATTACTCATCATGAATAGTAACGTTAGTAATTTTTTATTATCACGGTAAAAGATGAAATAATTAATTAATTGTAAAAATAATATTATAAATATTTTGAAATTACTATAACACTAGTCCTATTTTCATTGTTTGAGTGAGTTTCACCCAAACATAATCTTGCCCCAAAATTATACTTTTCAAATCCACTTGTATGAGAGTAAGAAATATATTACATTTTATTTAATGAATATTCAAAGATGTGATCTTAAAATTTTAATAACTAATCCATTTTCATATAGATTGAAACAATAGAAAAATTGGACTACAAAACGTTATTTGAAAACTACAAACATAATCTGTATCAGTGTTTTTTTAATTATATAGAAAGAAATAATCACTTTAATGGCTTATACAATCCAGATGTAATTTTTTGTCATTGAGAAGAAAAATAAATAAAAAGATTTTAATTAGGAATATAAGAACTATAAAAATGACCCAAAAACATAGATAAATATTTCTTTTTATTTATTACCCATACATGTTGTCCAAGGTTCCAATTAATGACCATTTCAATCCACACAATTATGCATAATTCTATTCTAATATTTTATTTAAAAGGTACTAATGTTGTTCATAAAATAAAATTTTAATCAATATATTTTTTAATATATGTTTTTCCAAATGAAATTTTGAAAATATAAATAAAAATTTTAAATGTAAAAAAATTATCTTTTTCATGAATGTTTACTTATAATTATTAGAGAACAAATATTTGATTTATTGGATTTAATAGCTATGATGAAGTAAGTAATTAATTAATAAATAAATCATACTAATGATATTAAAAATATTAAAATAAACAAAATATGGGAAAATTAATGTATCCAAAACGTTTATAGATTCCTTTGACCTCTTAGAGATATAATAAAATATTTGGATCGTGGTTAACATATTATCTTTATATTTTTTAAAATTCATGAAATGAATAGTGTCAAAAATGACAATATTGATATTTTTTCAGAATAATGTTTCATTAAATTATTTAAAAAATATAAAATATCATTAAAAATAAAAAACAATAATAATAATGTCTAAAATGTTTTATATAGATCATTTATCCTATAATTGACATAATATACGCAAAAATTACAACCATATAATATTTAAATTTTTTTACCTTAATAAAATTTAATATAGATTAATTAAGGTTTACTCCAAACAATAAGTCTTAAATTAATACCAAAAGTTGTATAAAATCTATTGGTTTATATTTCAACATTATCCCATATCATCATTTCATATATGTATTTTTTGTGATATTTTGAATGAAATTTTTTTATTATATATTATAATTTTTTACAAATTCCATAGGTGCCCCACCATAATTCTAAAGGGGAACGTACTCCCTCACATCATCACATAAAATTGAGACTTCATGATCAGAAATCCCATGACTATTTCCATTATCATAATTAGTAGCCAAATTATATTGGTTTTATCCTTCCCAAAATATCATCTCTAGTGTCCCTAAAACGATATCTAGAGTGATATCTCCATAGAAGATGAGGTTAAAATACGTAAGAATGGAATCAGACCTAATGTAATGGATTATATTATCTCATTTTTTATTTCATTGTAAAAATGACCTATATACCAAATTTATTTTTTGGTGGAGTTTATACTACCCATGAATCTCATTAAAAGTCTTATTATCAAGGATATTGTATTTCGATGTCCTTATTATTTCGGATCTTTTATGGGGAATACAATTCTATTGATTATAGAGTGATGAGTATTAATTTCACAATCTCATTATTATCTGATATTGATTACATAAAAGTATTTACTAGGGTATATTTATCTTATGTGTCCATGTTTCTTAAAAATATTTTCCAAAGTATATTCAATATTCTTGTAAGATTGAAAATTTAATTTTTACACCAGTGAAAATTTTTACTCAACAGTTTGAAAGGAATCCCTTTTTAAATTTTTTTATAATTTGGTACAGATTTAATTTTTTGGAAAATGTATGAGAGGAAATATTTTTATAACTTATACAACATGAAATATTTTTTCTATTTCATATGCACTGATACCTTAATTTTTCCCTCAAACGATTACGTGGTTATTTTAAAAGAAAAAATATTTTTAAAAAAATGGAATTTTATGAAAGGATAAACTTTTCAAAGATGAAATGACATTTTCATTAAGAATTATTTTCATGTGATATTTGAAATTCTCATTATATTTTAAATTGATATTTTTAAAGGGTGAAATATCAATTATTCTTTTGGTTGGATAGTTTTATAATAGAATAATATTTATGAAACTTATTTCTTACCATTTTTTTAATGATTGAATGCTTTTTATGAAACCAATTTATTTTCATGGGTTCTGATACGATAAATGTTTTATGTTCTTGTAGAACACATATTTATGGATTTTATTATATAATTGTTGGGACCTATTTCTCTCTTTAAGGAATTGGTTTTAAATTTATATATCATGAGATTGATAGGGATGGAATGATCAATGATCTCAATTCAATAATATAAGAATATAATATACTGTGAACCTAATTAAGAAACACATGTCTATAAAAAAGATTGAACTTGGTTGGTTAAAGTAATTTGTCCAATATGATGGTCATAGAAAAGAGCATGGACCAATATAGAAAATTATTTCATATTCTTATGTGTTTTTCAAAATTACATGTTTTATGTGAAATATATTCATTCATTATTTATGTGTTAACTAATTTTTATAACTCAAGATTATGGTCTTTGTTCTATAGTGTATAATTTTAATATTATTATACCTTATTTCTATGTTATGATTCATATATCCATTGATTAAACTTACTAAGAATCTGATCTAAAAACTTTCTTAGGTTTTATTTTCCCCATGATATCAAGAAACATTTTGGGATGGACTAATATTGGGGGATATTGTACTGGGAAACATTTAATATCTTTCACTAGACTAATTTTTTTCCCTTGTTTTTAAAGGCACAAAACTAATACGTTATTTGGGAATGTATTTGAGAATTCTAAAAAAAATTAATATCCATGCACATCAATATTAGTTCGTTATAGTTTTTATCCAATCCAATTTTTATTAAAACATTAGAAAATATGATGTCAAAATCATAGTAAGAACCCTAAGGAAAAGTCTATGTATAGCTTACAATTGTAGTGTTTATGTGATGATCATGAGTAACCAAGGATAAAACCCATCGTATCCTAAATTGAAATTTTATGATTAATTTATTTTTATTGTTTGGTTCTACCATTATGATCAATGTTTCTCACATAATGATTTTTTGTTTTAGGCAATGGTTATAACCCAAAAAACATGTTTATTTCTATTATGACTGAAAATAAAAAGATTTTATTCCTATGAATCTTAATTCTTCGAGATCACGAATTCAAAATCTTGTTTCTATTCTCAGCCATATTTCTCTAGGTATTAATCATGTTTGACATCTGAATAATATATGGAGTGAATAGAATTTGTTTCATTCCTTTATAACGCAACATCCACCATAATTCTGCATGAAACCTGATCTACTTGTTGCTGAACAATAGGTGAGTACCACTGAAAATATATTATTTGTTCCCCATTGTTCAGAACATCAATATGATATTCTTATTTTTTATCGGTTTGAAGGACTAGGAGAATAGTGGTGGACTCTAATGAAAATATGAGGTGGTAACATGAAATTCAATCCGTGAATTTGGAGAGTTCAAGATCTTATTTTTCAACAATTAATTTCCTAGAATTCATCTTACTGAGATGGAAAAGTAGATCATTGGTCTTAATCAAAAGTATGATGATTACATTGGTACCTATGAGGAAACTTTTAAAAGAATTGTGATGTACATTTCAGGAATTTTCATACAACCTTAATATAAATATGATCAATTCATTAGTAGTATAAAACATTGTCTTATAAGAGAATTATTCATAATAGTCTTCATTATCTATGAATAGATTTTGTGTTGTTCTATCAAGGTTTAAATGGAATTTGGAGTCACATATCAAACTCATGGTTTTGATAGGAAACATAAGATAGAGTTTAATGAAAATTATAAAAACCATTGTTAAAATAAGATGATTTTTTCATTATGATCAATGTGTGGGATGTAGAATGGTGGAGATGGTATTAACGGGATAATAAATGTATCATGTGTGGTAAGGATGTTTTTAAGGAAATTGACTACGAATTTAATTGAAAAATGATATCTAATGAAATTAATAGAGAAAATTTTACACAGTATTCCCATCACATGTTTCTATTTTTTATATACATGAAAAATGTTCATTACATTGTATAGTTACTAAAATCAAGGAGGTATTGATGATGGTCAACATCATCAGCCTCCTAAGGCCATAAATAAAGGGAAATATCATGCACTCGCTATTGGAGAGCGGGATTATAAAAATGAAGTGGTTGATAGATTGTGTTTTTATGTACTTTAATTCATGAATATTTTATAAGGGTGATTTTAAGGTATTATAGAATAAAAAAATATAATGTTTTATACACTATAGTTTTTCTTTGTGAATTTTAATGCATATGTTAAAAAGTAAAGGTAACCATGAAAAATGTTTGACATATTTTTAGAAAACACATGATTAATGGAAGGATGACCATTAATATGTTCATAATGTTGGGATAATGAAATTAATCAATGTTTGACAATATTAATAAACATGGGACTGATATATTGGCATTTTGGTTTAGGATATCATGGATTGAGTTTATAGAATTGTATGGATTTTTGGAATGTGGAGGTTGTTATTTTTTTAAATCATTCATATTTTCACTATGTTTTTATGGTAATTTATGTTATTTTCATGTCTCTATAGAATAAATTATAATATATTTCACTTGTTAGGTGTGTTATAATTATGAGATATTCCATGTTCTATGGGGTATTAATGATAAGTTGAATTTTTAAATTTAGTGACCTCCATTAAAATGATTTGAATTATGGAATGATCATAAAAGTAACCATTAATGAATATTTTAAGGTTTTAGAGTTTAAAGGGTTATCCTTACACATGAGGAATTATATATATTGTATAATATATGATAATAATTTTTTATGATATATGGAATAACCTATTATTCAATGAATCTCATAATATGTTGATGCTTCAATAATGAAAAATAACATTCCTTTCTTAGAATTACAAAATGAAGTGTAAATTTATCAAGGCATTATGAAATGATGGAATTAAGATTATAAAATTTAATGAAATCAAGTTTGTATATCTTATAATTAAAATTATTAAACTCTAGGGAAAGATTACTAAAATAAAAAAATTTAGACTTGTTCTTTATTTATTGATGAATCAAATGTTCCATTAGAACAATATATATATATATATATATGAATTTGTAATTTTTATCTTTTTCCTCACCTTTATCTCTATCAATATCTATCAGAGCATCAAGTTAGATTTATATTACATGTCCATATTATAAATTTCCACCTAGGTTATCCTATGTGGAAACTACATTATGAGTACTTTTAGGTAACAGTTATGTTTCTTACGTTCCTTTTTTGAAAGAATGTTTTATTATTTGTTATTACGATGTGGGATTTTATGGACAAAAAATTCTATTATTAATCCTTTGATAATAGAGATAAATTTTTATGGTGAAATTTATTTTAAGGGGGTGTAATCTAACACCTTGAAATTTTTATTAGATATTTTTTTACCATTGTATTTTTTTTATGTCTTGAGTTACACACAACACAGGCTTAACTTTTGTAACATGAAACATTGATTTTCTAGAAAAAAAACTTATTATTATAAAATTAAGATAATAACATACCTATTAAATTAACAATTACTAATATTATTTACTAACTTATAAAAATATACTGTTTGTAATATTATTTTGTAGTTTATGATTTACTTTAAATGGAATATATATACAAATCTAATATTAAGGGAATATTTTTATTTTTTCCTCTAAAATTCATTCTCTATTAATAAATTACCTAAATTCCTATTATTAAATGATATCAATGAAATTTATATTTTATTTATCTAATCAAATATATTTTATATTCATAAAATAGATTTTATAGGTATAAGATAAGAACAAACGTAATTTTATGAACAAAAACTTATATTTTTTTCGGAAGGGTAACATTATCACCTTTTAATGGAAGCCTCATATTAAATAAGATTTTTGACACTTTATTATATTCTATTGAAAAAAAATAAACTTTTTATTTGAATGAATTATATAAAAGTTTACATTGGTTTATCATTTTGTATTTTCCTAATAAGATTCATGTTTTAATGAATAATAATAAAATATTTTATTTTTTATTGAAAATTGATTTTCATCAAATTGATTTTTAGTATTAAATTATTTTTTAATTAGGACCTCCCTTCACCAAGATGAGCGAATGGACAACATATTTTCCAGACCCTTCCTTCCTCATGTTGAAGGAGAGATAATGACCCCTGAAACCCACCTTCAATGGATTTCAAGGTGGCGACTAGCACCAAGGGTATAGAATCACACAAAAATTGGATGGAATTAACCTTTTTATTTATTAAGATCAGGAGATAAGATAGTAAATCCGAAAAAACATTAATACTATATGTAAAAGTAAAAACAAAACCATCTATTCTCAAATTCATGTTGTAAAATAAAGTGTTACAGAAGTGCAATAAAACTCTAAAGGAATGAACCAAAGAATAGTGAAAACAACAACAGTAACTCTCCAAACGTCTGAACTAGTACAGTCCCAAAATATCCCTGATGTCCTACTAGAAATATAAAAGTATTTTATATATGTAGGGTGATTATACAGGTATTCTTAGTATAAAAACAAAAGGCTCTCATGCACAAGTGGGGATCTATTCAAATGCCTCGTGAGAAAAGGAGATAACCAAAGCACCTCGCGAGGAAAATATCCTCCCAAACCTCACCAAGGCACACTCCCCAAATAATGAAAATCATGTAAAGTAATTGTAAGTACACGTCTATATTTGGGTACCCCACACCACTATCCCACTAGTTATTGAATACGTCATAGACATCAGACTTCTCTTGCCATTCTCACTGCAGTCCCACTACCATACCACACCCGCACACACCTGGGATACAACAACCACACGTCCTTCCCGAAAACACCTAGGCCACAACAACAAAACGTAACCTTTCCCACATACACATATTACAAAACAATTATTTTCATGCCCATAGACACCTAGTCCTCATCCCAAGACACTTGGGAAACAACCTACCTGCACACACCTAGGCCAACCAACACAACTACCCTGCCCAAAGATTCATGGGCTATAATGGAACTCGGGCCATCACAGCCTGCCAGAAGATTCATGGGCTACTCGAGAAAGGTAGAATAAAGGGAGATAATAACCATCCACTCATCGGAGTGTGGGAAAAACACCCTCCCACAAGAATTTGGGGTTTTTATCAAAATGGTGTCAACTTCGGTGGGCGCGAATAAGAAACAAATGAACTAAATTATACATATAGGTATCCAAGAACTCTTCCAAACCTAGGGATTCCAAAAACCTGCCCACACACATAGACCCACATTACTATTTGTTTATAAATTCACAACTTCCACAACCAAGTCATAACTCATTCACAAGAAAACAATTCCCCATTAAACTCGTTCCTATTATCACATTCTAGTGGATTCATCGAAATAAATATTCACTACCAGGCAACTAATAGGGGTAGCCACAAGACAAGGAAAGAAAATCTTCTAAATAGAAATTTATACATTCACACCCAGTTCTCTTGTAAAGTCACAACAACCAAAGGGATCTGTGAGATCTGTTGAAGTACTAGAACCAAGCCAATCCCCAGCATACGGCCCCACATGGCCTCAAATCCACAAACCAACAGCTACACAACATCCGAGGACCCCATCCCCATCCACATCACCGAACAAGACTCAAGAAGAACAACCACACATGTTACCAAAACAAGTAGCGGGGGTCCTAGATTCAAGAACATCATTCAATGAGTTCGTTCTTTCTATTTGGTTAACTAGGGTTATCAAACAAGGTTTTTTGTTCACTAGGCATCCATTTAGTCAACCGTGTTTGTGTGATTAATCAATTCCCATGTTACATCCATTCAATCATCATAGAAGATAGGGGCTCATTAGTGCGCAAGGAAGGACCACCAACGGCCACGATTTTCAGTGGACATAAGCCCATACAAATCACAACATATAGAGGAAGATAAATGAGTAGATCAGCATCATCAAACACACCCCTTAATTCTTTAAAACCCATTTATTATCTTCTTTAAGGTTAGGTTTCATCCATACCCAAAGGAACATCATTGTACCCACCCCACCTGATACATAGTAAATAGAGACTATGGGAAAAACCCTACTTGGATTATAAAAGATCTTTGTTTCTTTCCACGCACCAAGAACATGGGATGTGCAACTTGTAGGGTAGGAATGTCGAGGACTCCAAGAGTGAGAAGAAAATATTCAGCAAAGTCGCACCACTATCCATTGGAAGGGTGACTCCAAACACACTATGGAGAAGAATGAAACAAGCCATGAAGAAGAAATAAATAATTCTAGTTCAATAAAAAGCTGAGATCCAGGTGTTACGGGATATGAATTTGGAACGACATTAAACGAATATCATGGATTCACCATGTGGTTGGAGATTTACACATGATGGAATTAATTTTTAATAAATAATTCACATCAGAGAAGTTTCCATAATGGCTGTGAGTTAATGGATTTCTTTTAAAAAGAGGAAAATGCACGTAAGAGGGGAGGAACCATGAAGTATGGGAAAAAGGTGTGACACTGAGTAAAAAGGCCACTCATTTTGGTATGTCAAATGTTGCTCGGATCTTGGGGATTTTGTATATCATTTAAGGGATTTTATATGGCTTTGAAAGGGGTATTAAAACATTTTTAAATCAAAAGATACATTGTGGGAGAAGAAAAAGTCAGAAACTAGAAAAAGAACGAAGGGTGGGACACCGTTCTTCGAGACACTGTAATGGTTCCATGTTCACGTTCCCACCATAGGTGGTGCAACCATCTCGGTGTGAGATAATGATGGGGAGACTGCTATGGTGCCACTGTAACGGAGCCACCGGTTCTGTGGGACACCTTGTGTGGTGCCACCAGTTCTGTGGAACACCGTCACAGTGCTGTTGTGACCGGTGCCACCATTTTGGTGGAATTGTTTGATGAGACCTAGTTTTTTTTTAAAACTCATGAATGAACCACTTCCCGATACATTACATCCAATACCACTCAAACTATTTTCTCCCCCATGAATCAAAGCTAGACCAGTTAGAAAGAGAGAAGTCCGAACAATCTCCTCAAAAGATACCACTCTTCAGTAAACCCATCTGACATATAGGAACACCTCTTCCTCATCTATCTTTTGAATGACCACGGATACACAATTTCTCCTCTCCCCAAAGTAACCACACAAAAATTCAAAGGTCACACAGTTTAGTCATATGGATTAGAGGGTCCCTTTGTAACACCCTGATAATTTATGAGAATTATTATTTTTAATTTCTTTGATGTCTTTTGTTGTATGGATCACAATGATTTTCTTGCACTATACGCAACACAGTATTAGCTTGTAGTATAAGAAACACTATTCTTGGCTTGTGATGCACAGAATTTCAAGTTCTTTCGAATAAAACTCATTTTACACAACACCAACTATAGATTTTGATCAATGTATAACTGAACTATATTTTTGTTATGTTATATGCAACACCAAAGGGAGTTTCCACTACACGCAGCCCTGCCTTGCCTTGCATTACGGGTAATTGCAACTTTCCTTGATAGCTTGTGTTGTACGCAATAGTGAGTTTCACTAAACAATGATATGTTATTAAAATATTTTATAAACTGGCCATTATGAATTTTAATACCCAATTTTTGAAATTTTATAAATTTTAACGTTCAAAATGGAATTCATTTTTGGATTCGGAATATCAAAATTATACTAGGGTGAATTTTTGGTATTTTTCCGAAAACATTCAATTTTTGATGAATAGTGAAAACATTGAGTTATTGGTTAAAACCGACTTTTTATTTAAATAATAATTTATTTTTTTAAAATTTAATTTAGTTCAAAATAGATACATAATACCTATATAAGTTCAATTAAATTCATTGGAGTCATTTTATAATAATTTTAGATATATAAAAAAAATTATTGAACTTTTTACCGTATTTTACCCACCTTCTAGGAGAATGTGAAAATTTACATAAAACATAATTTTACTGGTTCTGTGAGTTTAAGTTAAAAAATTAATAGGCACGGTAGATATTAGTAAGTAAAATGTGCTTCAATGAAATGAAAATAATTTTTAGTGGATAGTAACTTTTAACATTTATTTACCACGGTTAAAATTAAATATGGTAATTAATGGTTAAAATAATATTATTATTACCATAACACATGTCCTAATTCTATTTTATAAGTGTAATTCGACCAAAAACAACCATATAATAAAATATTCCCATTTAGGTCCACTCGGATTAGATTAGGACACTTATTATTATTTTAATTAAAGAAGAATTAAAAGAGTTAAAATCAATGTTAAATAACTAAAACATTTTTAATATAGGCTTATAAATGAGATAAATTTGACTATAAATATTCATTATAAATTTAAAAATATTTTCTATATAATGTTATTTTATTTATATTTTTTATACATCAAATAATTTAATTTATATACGCCACAATAATGATGCAGTAATTACCTTATTAATAAAATATTAATATAATTGATATTATAAATAACCAAATAAATGTAATTTGAGAATTTTTATGAATTAAAATAATTTTATAGGTTAATATACCATATTTGGGTATGTTATATAAATTTTTTTCAAAGTAATAATTCTGTTATGAATTTAGAAAAAACAAAATACCAAATAGTGTCAAAATTGACCTAAACGAGTTTTTAAAGAAAATATTATATTATTAATTGATAAAATGGTCCTAAAATTATAAGTATTGGAAAAAAGACTTATCTAATAATATATATGACATTAATTAACCAATTGGGGTTCTATTGGCAGTTTATAGTATGTTTATTAACCATATAGTGTAAGAATACTAGAAGACACGGTAAAAGTTAAATTATTTAACTTAGAGTTAAATCTAAATGATAAAGTTAAAATGGTAACCTAAACTTGTATAAAACCTATTGGTTGAATTTATTTATATCCATACCAACTCTTTCCTCGAAATAAGTTACTTTGGAGCCATTATAAACTGAATATGAATTTATTATAAAATAATATTTTATGTTTTTCTAAGGTGCCCCTCTACTCCCTTATAAAAGGGCACCTCTTCCCTCTCCTCTTTACAAAATTTTGATCCTTAAATCTTGGAAAAACCATGAAAATATCTCTTCTCAGCCTATCTAGTTATATCATGGAGGTTTTGGTATTCTCAAAAGACCAACTCTAGTTCCCAAACAGGAAGTTTAAAAGAGGCTGGTCGAAGAAGAGGTAATCTCTTCTACTGATTCTTTCAAGTTTCTTTCTTCTTCTACTACCTCATATTTAGTTGTTTCATTATAAAGTAACAACATTAGTATTAAATATATACTGATATGCGATTATAAATATTAAACAACCCTATTTCACCTTCTACCCATCCTATGAAAAACAAAATCACCGCGCATGCGTACGTACAGAATACCGTCTCCACACCGTGGTGTAATATGTTTTTCTACCACCACCTTACTTGGATGGGTATAATGGTGTAAATAATAACCATATATGATTATTATAACATTATACAAGTTCTGAGATATTATATCATCCACTCCAATTTCATTCAATAATTATGGTAAACATATCATCGCTCGTGCGTACGGACAGATTACCGTCTCCACGACTCGATGAGATTCAATCTCCATGTTAACCATTCAAGAATGATTATAAAGTATATATAATGAATAATAATGAAATATATGAAATAATAAAGCTACTGGATTAATGTATATATATATATATGTATGTATATATAAATATCATCTACATACTTCCATTCAAGTCAATAAGGAAAGGAAAACAGTGTTCATGCTTACGTACGGCCTACTATCTCCACGAACGGTGTCTTTAATTTCATTTATCTATATTATATATATATATATACAGAATATATATGATATATAAATAACTATTTACAATATTGAAGTAATTAAATCCTGTTATAAGTAATAAAAATATCAAGAACAACAATTCCAAACACATATGATAAATGAAACGATTTTACCAAAAACACTGGTTTAACATAGAATTGACAAATGAATAGTTAATATAAAGTCATAAGTGAATCATATATGATATCATAAATATTATTATGATTATTTTACAAGTTAATAATATGTTTAAACCCACTATATTAAATTATCGGCCACATACAGATGAAATTGGACATATGGTAAGGGATAATTTTTCAAATCTCATTTTTATCTGAGATTGCTTATACGTAAGTATTTACTGGGGTATATTTTTGATCCATGACTATAAAAATGTTTGTATTAAAGTTTTTAATATTCTTCCATGTATTTTTAAATTCATGTTTACCCCCTTTTTACTTTTACATTGTGTTGTGGAATGAATCTTTCTTTTGTTTACCATAGGTGGAACTTTTTGACTTTTCCAGCAAAAGTACGAGGAGAATAATTTTTTAACTTATACGACATGAACTAATTTTTACGGTTTCATAACCCCTAATTTTATTTAATATTACTCTTTAAGATTTCGTGATTATTTTCAAAATAAATCCTTTTCTTTTAAAATTTAATGGAATTTTGTGAAAGGAAATGATTTTGAAGAAGAAAGGATATTTTCCTCAAAAATTAATTTCAAGTGTTTTGTCAAAACCATTTTCCATATAAGATAAAATTATTTATTAAGATTATGTTTCAGGTATAATGTCTCTATTATTTACAATTTTTGATTCTTCTTATTATGAAATTGTATCCAATTGTTTCATATGGATTACGTTATGATGGGATGATGTTTATGAAACCCATTTTATTATTTGGGTTATGATGAATGATTTATGTTAATTTTGTGAAAAAAAGAAAGAATGATTTAATTATGAGATGGGTGGGACCTATATCTCCCTCCAATTCAATGGGTATATATTTATATCTCCTGAGATATACATGGCTGGAATGGATGGTTAATCTGGTTCAGTGATACAGGACTGGAACGAGGAGTGAACTCGATTCAATAAGGGACATTTTCCACTATGATGGTCTTTGCAGAAATGCCTTGGATACTATGGAAATCATATCATGTGATTAATGGTTTTCCACAATTAGATGTTTTATTCCCATGCTTTTTTATCATGATTGATGTTCTATTATGATCTATTCCTTACGTACTACCATGTTTAATGTCATTACTCAAGATTTTGATGTTTAAACTTTTTGTTCATGTTTTTAAGTTCAAATGTATATGGGTTATTTTATTTAATCCATGATTACCCTTACTGATCATTTGATCTCATCCTTTTTATGTCTTCTTTTCCCCTATGATATAAATGAAGGATTTAGGTAGGAAAAAATAAGATCTTTATTGGAGATGTTGAAGATCTTTCACCATGATTAGAAGATTATGTTCCGAGTTTCTAAAAACACTAAAATAATACGGTCATCAGGCGTTTGTTTTGTAATGTATTAAGTATAATGGAAAAGTAATATAATGTCCATGTACGTCAAGAATTGGGTCTCCGCAGTTGGTATCAGATGAAAGGTTTAGTTAACCATTGTAAACTAGGATGCGAAAACTTTAGTGAGATCCCTAGAGATATTTCTAAGGTGTGTCTAGGGATTTCCTTAAGGTTAAGTACATGAATTGGTTATAGTCCTTGAATTACGGTAACTATCAGAGAATTAAACCTAAGATGTTAGAGATTGAAATTAATCCCCCTTTATTATGTTGTTTTTCAAGTACGAGTTTTTCCTCTCATACTATTGTTTTTGGGTTTTAAGAAATGGCATGAAACAAGAGGATTCTTGTTAATAGAGAATATGATGGACAATGGAATGATATTCTTCATGAGAAACCAAATGAAATGGGATTTTTATGTCCAAACATCATTATTGTTCCTAATAAGAAATCTCAGAATATGATCAATAATATCAACTTCAGTAAGTTTCCTGACTCGGCTAATAATAGAAAGATGGAGTTTCATGATGATCATAGAGGAAAGAAAGTTCATTTTCCATCAAGTAAATCATGTGGTAAGAGGCATCAGGGAGTATGTTTCAAAGGAACTAGAAGATGCTTTAGGTCTGCAAAAGAAGGACACAAAGCCAATAATTTCAATGGAAAGGTTTCAGTTAACACTATGGACAAGGATAATGGTATTTTTATGACATCAACAATAGTTAAATGTTTTAAATGTGGAATGTACAGGAATTCTGAAAAAAAAATTCCCTAAGGGAAACACTCATGAAGAGAATTAGCATGGTCGTATGGGTAGTATTTATGTTGATGATGATGAGGAGACTACAAATGATATATGATATGAAAGAAGTGTTGAGAAATAAAATGATGAAGCTCGGTCGATGGTTTAAAAAGGTAGTTGAATGATTTTATGTTTATCAAGTGTAAGGTTTTATAGGTAATTTAATGGTACTATGAAATAAAGAAAAAATATAAGGATGGTTACACTATTGTTTTTCCTTGAGTATTTGAAATTATATGTTAAATGGTACCGGTAACCATGAAAGGTTATTCAGATATTTTTGGAAATCCTATGATATGCACATAATGAGGGATATAGATAAAATAATATGTTGGATATTATTAATGAGCTCATGATTGATATAAGGACAAAGTGATATCATGGTTTTAGTATATAGTATTTTTGGGATTTTGGTATGTGGAAAGAGTTAACTTTTGACAGAATTCATGTTTTCACTAATGTCCAATGGGTATTTATTTTTTGAGAGAATACATGATTAAGGTATTCAAATATTATGAGTGTGACAAACATGATATATCTTATGATATATGGGAGATAAATTATTGTATTCACAATCTAGGTAGATGACCTTTCTAGTAATCATTTTCATTATATAATGAGATTGGGCAGAAGTATTTTTCATAAGCCTAATGGTTGGAATGGATCAAGTTGGACATTAGATAGTATTGTTTAAGGATAAAACATTTTTTCTAGAATGTTATAATAGTATAGTTTTAGAAAAAGGACAACCTACAGGATGAGAGACAACTCGTCGCGTAGGACAACGTTGCGGGAATCAAACCCACGACCGAAGTGAGATAGGCCTTTATCACCTACCTCTGGCCTACAAGAAGTCCCTAGTTAGTATAAACTAGTTTTATTTTCTTAAGAGGTATGGTAGATGAAGTATATGTCCATTTTTAGAATCATATAGGATTAACCTCACCATAGATGGACTTATGTATATTTGATAACTTTTTCTAACTTTTTGTTTGAGACAGATGGAATGACTCATCATTCAATCACATGATCTACTAACACTTCACAAATGACAAATTCAACTTCATTTCTTTATGGTATGAAGTGGAAATTGTACAAGGAACGACCAACGACGATATTGTACCAAAATTATGTAAGTATTTCTTCTAATTCACAATTTTCAAATTTAGGGAATTGATATTGAAAACCAAAAACATTGTCCTAGTACCCTCATATCTGATGAATTAGATGGTACCTTAGATCATCAAAAATGTATGGCTTTGTGATTGTTGGATTTTTCATAGCCATGTTCTCTACCACTCTCTATCAGAACATGATGGTTAAATTTATCTTCCATATCCATATTTTCACCTATATTCTCCTATGTCGAAACCCAATGATGAGTTACTTTGGTTATTTGTTATGTTTATAATTTTCCTTTTTAAAATGGTTATATAGTATTTATTTTTATGATGTAATTTTCTATGAATGAAACTTTCAAGTAGAAAAACCTTTACAACCCTGACGAATTTTGAGGGAGAAATTCTTTTTAAGGGGGGTAGAATGTAACACCCTGAGATTTTAGGAGAAGTATTCTTTTTAATTTCATTGATGTCTTTTTTTACTCTTCACCAAGATCATCTTGTGATATACCCAACACCTTATTGTCATGTAGTATATGCAACCCTATTCTTGGCTTTTGATGCACCCAATTTCAAGTTCATTTGAATAAAATTCAATTTACAAAAAACCATGTATAGATTTTGAAAAATGTATATCTGATATATATTTTGATTATGTTATACACAACACTAAATGGAGCTTTCACAACCCACAACCCTGACATGGCTTGCATTACACGCAATTGCAACCTTCCTCGATAGCTTGTGTTGTACGCAATACCGAGTTTCACTAAACAACAATATGTTATTAACATATTATATAAACTAGCTTTAATAAATTGTAACACCCACTTTTTGAAATTTTTTAAATTCTATTATTCAAAATAAACTTCATTTTTGGATTCCTAAAATTGAGATTATCCTAGGGTGAATTTTTGGTATTTTTCTGAAAACATTCAATTTTTGATTAATAGTGAAAACACTGAGTTATTAGTTTAAACCAACTTTTTATTTAAATAATCATTTATTTTATTTAAATTTATTTTAGGCCCAAATAGATACATAATACCTATATAAGTTCAATGTAATTCATTGGAGTAATTTTATAAAAATTTTAGATATATTAAAATTTTATTTAACTTTTTACCGTCTTTTACCCACCTTCTAGGAGCATGTGAAAATTTACATAAAACTTAATTTTACCGCTTCTGTGAGTTTAATTTAAAAAATATGAGAAAAATGGTTGATATCAGAAAGTAAAATTTGGTTCAATGAGATGAAAATAATTTTTGGTGAATAGAAACTTTTAACTTTTGTTTACCACGGCTAAAAGTAAATAAGGTAATTAAGGGTAAAATGATATTATTATTACCATAACACATGTTCTAAATCTATTGGTAAGTGTAATTCGACAAAAAAACAAACTTAGGAATAAAATATAACCCTTTAGGTCCACTTGTATTAGATTAGGACACTTATTATTATTTCATTTAAAGAAGAGTTAAAAGAGTTAAAATCAAAGCTTAATAACTAAATTTTTTTAATATAGGGTTATACATAAGATAAATTTGACTATAAATATTAATTATAAAGATAAAATTATTTCCTAAATAATGGATATTTTATTTATATTTTTTAAACATTAAATAATTTAATTTATTTATGACATAATGATGATGCAGTAATTACCTTTTTAATGAAATATTAACATAATTGATATTATAAATACCCAAATAAATTTAATTTGAGAGTTTTTATGAATTAAACTAATTTAATAGGATAATATAACATATTAGGGTTGGTCATATGAATTGTTTTTGAAGTAATAATGTTGTTACAAATTTAGAAAAGTCAAAATACCAAATAGTGTCAAAATTGACATAAAATAGTTTTGAAAACAAACAATTATATTATAAATTGATATGATAGTCCTAAAAATCTATGGTTCGGACAAATGACTTATATAATAATATATATGACATTAATGAACCGATTGGGGTTCTACTGGCAGTTTATAGTAAGTTTATTAACCATATATTGTACGAATACAAGAAGACACGGTAAAAGATAAATTATTTAACTTGGAGTTAAATCTAAATGATAAGGTTAAAATTGTAACCGAAACATTTCTAAATCATATGGTTTGAAAGGATTCCATCCCATACCCACCCTCCCCTCGAAATAAATCACTTTTTATACATTATAAACCAAATATGAATTTATTATAAAATAATATTTTATGTTTTTTCTAAGGTGCCCCTCTCCTCCCTTATAAAAGGGCACCTCATCCCTCTCCTATTTACACAATTTTGAGTCTTAAATATTGGCCAAACCATGCCAATTTCTCTTCTCAACCTCTATAGTTATATCATAGAGGTTCTTTTATTATAAAAACACCAACTCTAGTTCCGTAAGAGTAAGTCTAAAAGAGGCACATCATAGATGAGGTAATCTCTTCTACCGATTCATTCATGTTTCTTTCTTCTTCTACATAATCTTCTTTATTTGTTTCATTATAAAGTAATAACATATGTATTACATATATACTGATATTTTATTATAAATATGAAACAAACCTATTTCACCTTCTATCCTTCCTACGGAAAACAAAATCATCGTGCAAGCGTACGTACGGAATATCGTCTCCACGTCGTGGTGTAATATGTTTTTCTACCACCACCTTACTTGGATGGGTATAATGGTTTAATGAAAAACTATATATTATTATAATAACATGATACATGTTATGATATATTATTTCATCTACTCCAATTCCATTCAATAATTATGGGAACGATATCATCACTCGTGCATACGCACAGATTACCATCTCCACGACACGATGAGAGTCATTCTCCATGTTAACCATTCAAGATTGATTATAAAGTATATATAATGAATAATAATAAAATATATGACATAATAAAGCTACTAGATTTATTTATATATATATGTATATATTTCATCTACTTACTTCCATTCATGTCTATAAGGAAAGGAAAACATCGTTCATGGGTACGTACACCCTACCCTCTCCATGAACAGTGTATTTCAATTCATTTATCTATCTATTATATATATAATGAATATATAAAATATAGAAATCATGATTTAAATTATGGAAGTATGTAAATCATTATATAATTAGTAATAATATCAAGAACAACAAGTCCACACACGTATAATAAATGAAACGATTTTACCCCAAACACTGCTTTAACATGGAATTGACAAATGAAAGGTTAATATAAAGCCATAAGTGAATCATATATGATATCATAAATATTATTATCATTCTATTACAAGATAATAATATGTTTAAACACACTATACAAGGGTCTCAGACACATACAAAAGAAATTGGACATAAGGTAAGGGATAATTTTTCAAATCTCATTTTTATCTAAGATTACTTATATGTAAGTATTTACTGGGGTATATTTTTCATCCATCTCCATAAAAATGTTAGTAATAAAGTGTTTAATATTATTCCATGAATTTTTTAAGTCATTTGTACCCCCTTTTTACTTTTACATTGTGTTATGGAAGGAATCTTTCTTTAGTTTACCATTCAAGGAACTTTTTGACTTTTCCGGAAAAAGTAGGAGGAGAATGTTTTTTTAATTATACCGCAAGAACGAACTATTACGGTTTCATAACTCCTAATTTTCATGAAGCATCCACTACAGTATTTCATGATTATTTTCAACATACATCCTTTTCTTTTAAAATTGAATGGAATTTTGTGAAATGAAAATGATTTTGAAGAGGAAAGGATATTATCTTCAAGAATTCATTTCAAGTGTTTTGTCAAAAATATTTTCCATATAAGATGACATTATTTAGTATGATTATGTTTCAAGTATAAATTATCTATTATTTACATGGTTTGATTCTTCTTATGATGAAATTATATCCAATTTTTTTATATGGATAACATTTTGATGGGATGATGTTTATGAAACCCATTTTATTCTTTGGGTGATGATGAATGATTTATGTTTATTTTGTGGCACAAGTTAGAATGATTTCATTATGTGATATGTGGGACCTATATCTCCCTCCAATGCACTGGGTAAATATTTATATCTCATGATATAGAGATGGTTGGAACGGCATGTTAATCCAGTTTAGTGATACAGGACTGGAACGAGGAGTGAACTCGGCTCAGTAAGGGACATTATCCACTATAATGGTCTTGGTAGAAATGCCTTGGATACTATGGAAATAATATAATGTGATTAATGGTTTTCCACAATTATATGTTATATTCCCAATCTATTTTATCATGAAAGATGTTCCATTATTATCTATTCCTTATGTACTACCATGTTTAATGTCATTGATCAAGCTATTGATGTTTAAAATTTATGTTCATATTTTTAAGTTCAAATGTATATGGGTTGATTTATTTTCTCTATGCATACCCTTACTGAGCATTTGAGCTCACCCTTTTTATGTCTTATTTTCCCCCAGGATATAAATGAAGGTTTTGGGTAGGAAAAAAATGAATATCTTTATGGGAGATGTTGAAGATATTTCACCATGATTAGGTGATTATGTTCCGAGTTTCCAAAGACACTAAACTAATACGGTCATTAGGCATTTGTTTTGTAATGTATTAAGTATTCCTAAAAAGTAGTGTAATTTCCATGTACATCATGCTTTGGGCCTCTACACCCTTCTTCCATGTCAAGATACTATCCACGTTGGGTGGCACTTACTCACCCACACAGGTTTAACTGAATCCAATTTAATGCATCTTTATTAGGGATCAGGTCCTCCCTTCAACATAGTTAGGACTCTTCACACACATTCATAGAATAAGTGAAACATTCCATCTCATGGTTAAAAAGGTCAAGAACATTATCCCAAACAAGTACAAAAAATTGTAATAAAACTCAAAACAACCTTGGGTACTGGGCGCGCATCTGTGCCTCCCTTTCCCAGGTACTCTCCTCGAGGCCACCATTCCCCCATAACACATGAACCAAGGAAATTGTTCATCCACGAAGAACCTTCTCCTCAGGATCTTTGATCATCACTGGTTGTTCTATAAAAATCATGTCTTCCTCAATATCTAGCATCCCCCAGTCGAGGACATGATAATCATCATCAAGATATTGACGAAGCTGTGACACATGGAAGACGTCGTGTACCCTATGTAGCGGCGGTGGTAGAGCCAGCTGATAATCCACTTAACCGAACTTCCACAAAACCTCTAAGGGTCCGATGAACCTAGGAGAAAGCATACTCCCCCTGCCGAACCTCTATTACCCATGCCGAGGAGAGACCATCAAGAAAATTTGGTCCTTGACCCCAAAATCCAAAGGCCACCTCTTATGATCCGCATATGTTTCCTACAGTTGTGAGACGCATTCATCCTCTCCTATACAAGCTAAGACTTCTCCATTCTTCTCTGCACCACTTTCGAGCCAAGAACA
This sequence comes from Viscum album, assembly GCA_963277665.1. Taxonomy (NCBI): domain Eukaryota; kingdom Viridiplantae; phylum Streptophyta; class Magnoliopsida; order Santalales; family Viscaceae; genus Viscum; species Viscum album. Next base: position 1,775,657,675 of record OY728165.1, on the reverse strand, counting down.
CGTGCTTCCCCGAACTCTGTCTAGCACACAGATGAGCAACATAGCCTCCCAAACAAAGATTCTAATGGTGACATGCAACTGTAGAGTGATAGTGATTTTTGTAGGAAAACTCTATGAGAGGAAATTTTCACACACACTATAACAAAACAACCTAGGTCTACCAAGAAACAATCACCTGAGCCGGTCCGCGACATGGCCTGAGGGGCGTTCTTGATCCTCCTGGGCTGGAAACAAGCACTAGAGAATCAAAATAATGCAATATGGAATGATTTCACACAATTAAAATATATAAAGCAACAGATATAAATAATAGAACAACCCAATGTAAATAGACAGCACAAAAAGAATGAACGACAAACAACAACCAACTAACTTGACCACGAACAAAACTCCACGCGACTCCGAGATTCGCTCAACAATCCACAACCAAACTCTCACCCATGACAAGAAAGCTCGAGTCAAACCTACAATCAAAACTAAAAATAGGAAAGCACTATAGTAAGGAGTATTAAACCATAGTAGGAGTTTCCAACAAACTCTTCCCAATTCACAACCTTTAAATAAAAAATTTACCAATTTTAGGTTTGAACTAAATTTTTTAAAATATAGATTTCCACACATGCACATTAATTTCTAAAACTAGTATCAGACCATTTCCCTTTTTAATTTAAGAACAAGTATAATGTTCGAAAGGAATTGGTGCATCACATTTTAAATAATTTTTGGGAACAGTTTAGAAATCCAAATTCTTGTTTTTAGTCAAAAGTAAAATCACAAAAAACACATAAAACAAACTAAGGGAAATGAAAAATAACTATCACACAGGGGCCAGAAACCAACCTAGACCTCTCAATCATCTGCCACATACAAATAAACACTAAATAAAACATGGGTCAAACCTAGGAGCTCATTAACTTTCCAGAATGTACTATAAATGTGACTCATCATAAAATAATTTCGTACTAAATGACGTCTTAATGCCCAAATGCCTGGTGTTTCACTACATGGCCTAACCGAGGGGGCCAATCCCTTAGAACTAATATCAGAACACCTCACTATTATGGTTTTATAGCAAGAGCGTTGTCAAAACAAGTGTTTCAATCATTTTCAGATGATTCACTAACAATGTCAAGTTCCCATGTCAACACAAGCAATAAAAATGGGTGAGTCCACAATGTAAATCAACCAGGCATGATGCACAAACATCACACACAACACATTTAATCAACATACACAAAAAAGATAACCCCGGAGTCAGATCAATGAATGTTTTCCAAAACTAATATATTTTATTAAAGGTCCAAACAGGCCTTCTCCAACTTTAAATAAAATCCTCATTTTTCAAGAGAACCTAAATACTTATTAATGGTTCAGAATAAATCATTTATCATTTAAATATAACTACACTAGAAATTCTGTGAATTATGGTCAAGGACCAAACAAGCATTCTTTTCACTATTGTGCGTCCATTCACCATCAAAATATTTCAAATGTCATGTATTAAATAAACACCTTCTTTTACATTAAGAAATTATTCCAAAATTAATTATCTAACAATATTTATCATTTACTAAAATTAATAAAATATCAAGAAATTAATCAATTCTAAATTTATAAGGCTAGTGTAGTGGAGGACATACCTCGACTCACAGTCCAAGAATGATGACATGACTGGCCTTGAGCAGGCGCACAAGTACACGTAAGCTAATGATCACAGGATCGTGGAAAAATCATGCTGACACACTACAACTTTAAAAATAACTAAAAAACATAAACACAGACGTAAAACGATTCAAACGAACAAACAATGAAAAATAAATAGCTCGACATGTTTTCAAAACATAGTTCGCATCGCATGCATCATTACTAAAAAAAATTATGATTTATTAAACAATATTCAAAAATTAACTCAAAGATTTACACAAACAAAACTCAATTATTTTAAAATTAAATTCGCCCCAATATAAATAAAGAAAACACATGCTAAATTAATTTTTTACTACTCAATCAAAAATAGTGCAAACCTCACTTTGGCGTGGATACATGCTCGAACAAAAGGGTGACACGACTGTCGGAAATTTGTGGAGAGAACACCAAAAGAAGGGTGTGTGGCCGAGGGGCTTTGCTCCAGCCAATAGGGGGTTGTGTTAGAGTGTTTTATGTTGGCCCAAAGGGGACCACTCTAGATGGATTTGTGTTGGTGCAAAAGAAATGTGCAGCGATAGCTAGGAGGAGTCTGTGGCTGGACAGTAGGGAGGGAACGACGGTGTAGTGTCGGGAAGAATCTCAGATGGAGGAGGCAGCGTCGAAGGCCGGTTGGAGGCTCGGTTGGAGTTGTGTGCAAACCTGGAAGGATGGAGGTCGGTGTTGTGCATCCGAATTAGGAAGATGGCAGGGGTGTCAGCTGCTTATGGGGAATAGTAAGATTGGGGGGCCTTCATGATATGGAGAAATAAAGAAGGTTGAGGGGTCCACTATCGTTGGACGGACAATGTAGGGACGGGTTGTGCAGGGGTGCAAGACAGTGGGACGAGGGGACCAGCAGTGGCTGGGGCATGTGCTGGAGGGCGCCGACATGAGCGGCTAGCTGCAGGCTAGAGGTGGTTAGAGCATGCAGGCCAAAGGTGGAGCAGGATGGAAGAATCCTGGGGGCACTGTGGAGCGGTTCTATAAGAGAGGTGATGCGAGAGAAGAGCACAGATAGGTCAAGAGGCCGGTCGGCCAATGGTGCACAGGAGGAGGCGCTGACAGGAGGGCGTCGAGCATGAGGCAGAGCAGCAAGTTGTTGTACGGGGCTATTAGGTGGAGGTAGAGTGGTCGGAGTGGGAGAGTCGGATGGAGGTCGCCTGAGGGTGTGCAAGACGTGGATGGGAAGGAGAAGGGAGAGGAGGCCAAGGGTCAGATGGGGGTGCACAGAAAGAGATTCGTGAGGAAGGAGGGTGCTAGTTGGGGATGAAGAAAAAAAGGAATGTGGGGACACTAGCGTGGTTTGGAGGAAAAAAGAAAAAGGAAGAAAAGAAAAAAATTATAATATAAAATAAAATAAATTAATAAAAAAAACAATCATAATTAAATAAAAAAATTAGGATTATTTATAATAACAATTAAATAAAAATAAAAATAATATTATTATTACTAGTCATAAAAACAAAAATTATTATTATTATTATTATTATTATTACTAGTAATAATAATGATCATAATAATAAATTTAACAATTATTGTGTTTGTATAAACTGTGTCATTAGTAATTTTAATAACAATATTGGTAAAAACTAAGAATAATAATTTCATTTTATTGATAATAATTTTATTTGAATAATTCCATTGCATAGTCCTCACACGCCTCAAGTGACTTTGCGAATATCGCACATGAACTTTTGTTCTATCCAGAATCTATCCCACCAGCGCCCGGTTTGTCTGCACTGTCTCTTCTAACCATGCGGTGCGTACACACTGGTCTAAAACCAACATAAAAAACCCATAAAAAATAATAAAATAAAATAAAAATTATACAGGTTAGGGTGTGACAATTCTCTCAACCATAACACTTTCCACCCACAGAAATCCATAACAAGATCAAGACGCAAAGAAGAAACTCTTTATGTGTCACTCACCCCCAATTATATAAGCACCTCTACTTGATCGATTCAAACGAACACCAAAATCCCATGACATGAAACTTATCCTAAAAACACGAACATTTAAAACACCACCCAAAAAAACTCAAAACAAAACTATGATACTCACTCAAGGAGGCTCGAATAGACCCCCCCCCCCCACACCATAGGAAATAAACCAATCTAAATTCCACGAGACCCATGATGGGTCTCCCCACAATAAGGAGTAATGAGATTAACTGAGTTTGAAATATTCCCACATGGTCTAGAAACCCCACCATAATGGTATACCAATTTCTTTTACACCACTGGGGTTCACTTGAATATGTGTCAGCTTCACTCTGGTACTTACGGTAGAAGCACTGATGATTAAATCATCTGTTGCCTCACAGTCAGGATTTAGAAATTCCCAAACATGACACATGAACCTGAATTCCCCCAAACACACGTCCTATAAATTAAAAGTCTCAAAGTTGTTCAATAATAACACTTTTTACCACTGATGGAAAAGAAACACCACAAAATGGTACAAGAGATAACTAATACATCCAATTAACACCACAAAGTGAAAAACACCAAACTGATCCCCAAACATCGTCCTACTCCTGCTGAAGGTCTAAGGTGACCTTCGACGAGTCAGGCCTGGCTTCAACGCGCTTTGTGGAAACACCTCAACAAAATCATTGAACATGACCTAGGTGCCCATATGTGTGGTAGGGTCTTGAAGCATTCTGGCACATCAGCCTCTTGTGCCCCTACATTCCTCACTGGTGACTGATCAAGGCATTGAGCTATGAGGAAGATGATTGAAGGTCTGAAGGCCTCTTGATTCTTCTACCAGTGCAACTAGCATCAGGTTGCTTTCCATTCTTCTTATCTCTATCTTCTTCACATCTTCCCAATGTCGTAAGAGGATTCACCACCTCAAGTCCTCCTGTTAACTCTGCTTCCACGAGTAAAGAATGTCTCACCACATCATTGAAGGTGATTACATTGAACTCTTACACATTCGACTGCAGCACAGGACGTAAACCAGGCTCACAATGTCAATCTTTCACTAGATCATTTCCAACATACCCTGGTACATATGCATCCATGTCTAGGAAATGAATAAATAATTCCAACACTGATCCAACACCTTGATAAAGTTCACATAAAACCAACCTTTTCCTCCCCTTTGTCACCTCATAGAAGTATTGTTGGATGAATAGAGACTCAATGAACTCTCATGTGAGATCTTCTCGAGGCTTTCTTTGAGACATGGACTTCCACCACAACGAGGATGTATCATCAGTCATAAAGGTACCCAACATCACGTACAATGACTTAGGTGGCATTAGAGAATAGAAGTTCATCTTAATCTTCCATAGCCACTCTTCTGCCTCAAGAGGATCTGCTTGCCCATAATAGAGGGGAGGGTTCAACATCTGAAACTCAAGGAAATAGTCCATGGACTAATAAACTGAAGGATTTGCTAAAGATGAACTACCTGAAGCTGCACCATGGGCATCCATCGAACATTCATGGGGGCTAACACTAAGGAATAAGAAAATAAGATGATCGATCAAACATGGTCATTACCATTTTAAATACCAAAATAATATTTTTTCACAAAAAATTTAAGAATGATGAAAACCCAAAAAATCACTAGGGTAAAACCAGTGATGATGGGTGACTCGTCCATATGGTTTTCGGCCTTATGCTAGTCACACAACCATAACTGAGAGCATTCTAGGGTAATTTCCCCAGCTCCACAGGGCTTTCCAGACCATGCGAGCTCATGGAGGTCACCATCCCAACTCTAATTTCATTTATCAATACCAAAAAAATCATAATAATTAAATGACATCGACAACCCAAACATCTTATGGTAACCTGGGGTTCAGATCGAGTGAGTCATCATGAAATCCATCACTTCCATATGCCTCGAGTCTCGGAAATTCCACTTCTTCTACCATTACAACCCTAAAAAATAGGAACTCTGAAAAACAAGTTCCCTTCAAGAGTCAATCTCTTTTGATAACGTTGTTTCACGAACCAACATGGGTCGACCATGAACCGATCACCCGAGCCAGTCCGCGACATGGCCCAAGCAGCGTTCTTGATCCTCTCAGGCATCCGACAAGTGCCAGGGAATCAAAAGAGAGCAATAGGGAATGATTTCTCCCAATAAAAATAAATAAAGAAGTGGAAATAAAATATAACAACACCAATTAAATTGAAAACACGAAAATAAATAACGACCAACCATCCTAAACACGACCATAAATCCTCATGACTCTGAGTGTTTCTTACCAATCCACAACCAAACTCTTACCCATGGCGAGCAATCTCGAGTAAAACCTATAATAGAAACTAAAAACAAAAAAACACTATAGGAGTGAGTATTGAAACTCAATAGGCATGCCCAAAAAAAATTCCCAATGCACTACCTTTAAAAAAAGAATATAGAAATTTCAGGTAAGAACTAAATTGTACAAAATATTGGTTTGTACACACACACATTCATTTCTAAAACAAGTAACAGTCTATTGCCCTTTTTAATTTATGAACATGTTTAATGTTTGAAATGAATAGGTGCATTTCATTTTAAGACATGTTTCTGAACAGTTTAGAAATCCAAATTCTAGTTGTTAGTAAAAATTAATACCACATGCAACACACACTAAGGGAAATGGAAATGAAGTGGCCCATAGGGGCCAGCAACCGAGCTAGACCTCTCAATAGTCTGCCACATAACAATAAACACTAAAGAAAACATGGGTCAAACCTAGGAGCTTGTGAGAAATTCAGAACTTACTATACATTTGACTCATCCTGAAGGCATTACCTACTCAATGACGTCATAATGTCCAAAAGACTAGTGCTTCCCTTCATGGAAAAACCGAGGGGCGCAGTCCTATATCCCTAATAACTGAACACATCTCTACTATGGGTCACTAGCAAGTGCATAGTCTAAACTAGTGCTGTATGTTTTCTCAAATTATTCACTTACTATGCAGGTTCTCATGTCAACACATACAATAAAAAGGGGTGAGTCGACAATGTAAATCCACTTGTAATGATGCACAAACCTAACACACAAATCAAACAATCAATGTATGCAAAAAGATCACTTATGAGTCACCTCAAAGAAATTTTTCCAAAATAATTTATTTTATAAAAATGCCCAATGGGCCTTCAACAACATTAATGAAAAACCTAATTTCTCAAGAGAACCAAAAGGCTTGTTCACACTTCAGATGAAATCATTTATCATTAAACTAGAACAACACTTGAAATTCTGTGAATCATGTTCAAAGTCCGAAACGGGAATTCATTCACTTTTGTGCATTTGTTCATCAAGATAATATTTCAAGTGTCGTGTATAAAATAAATATCTTCATTTAAATTAATTAATTTTTCCAAAATTAATTATCTAACACTATTTATCATTTATTAAAATTATAAAAATTTCAAGCAATTAATAAATTCTAAATTTAAAAGGCTAGTGTAGAGGGGGACATACCTCAACTCATAGTCCAAGCATAATGACGTGACACACCTTGAGGAGGCTTGTAAGCATAAGCTAGCTAAGGATCACAGGACCTTTGAAAAATCATTCCAATGCGCTGCAACTGAAAAGATAAATAAAATATATAAACACATACATAAAATTATCCAAATGAACAAACAACGTATAATAACTATCTCGATATTTTCTCACAACATAGTTCACATCGCCTGCATTATTACTAAACCACTTTATGATTTATGAAATAGACTTAAAAAAGTTAGTCATAGCTTTACACAAACAAAACTCAATTATTCTAAAATTTAATTTGCACCAATAAAAATAAACATAACACATGCTAAATTAATTATTTACTACTCAAATAAAAATAGCGCAAACCTCACTTTGGTGTGGAGATGCACTCGGCCAGTGGGGTGGCACGACTATCGGAAAGGGGTGGAGAGCATGCCGGAAGAGGTTTATGCGGTTGAGGGGCTTCGCGCTGGACAACATGGGGTTGTTCCAGAGGGTTTTGTATCGGACAAAAGGAGACCACTTTAGAGGGATTCACTCTGGCCTAAAAGAAATGGGCAACACTAGATAAGAGGAGCTGGTGACTGGCCAGTATGGAGGAAGCGATGGCGTGGTGCAGGGAAAGAGCTCAGATGGAGGAGGCAGCGCTGGAGACCGGTCGGAGGCTCGCCAGAGTTTTATGCACACCAGGCAGGATGGAAGGTGACCCTATGCAGCCGATGTAGGAGGAGGGCAGGGTCATTAGCTCTTGATGGAGAAGGGTATCATGGGGAGGCCTTCGGGATAGGGAGAAAGAGAGAAGGCAGATGGGTCTAATGCCGCTGGCCAGACGAAGTAGGGATAGATTGTGAAGGGTTGCACAATGGCGAGATGAGGGTACCGACAGCGATAGAGATGTGTGCTATAGGAAGTTGGTAGGAGCATCTAGTCGTGGGATGGGGGTTTCTGGGGCATGAAGGACGAAGGTGGAGAGGAGGCAGAAGCCTAGGGGTGCTGCGGAGGGGTGATATGGGAGAGCTGTTGTGGGATAAGAGGGAAGACATGGCAGGAGGTCGGTCGGCCAATGGTGCGCCAAAGGAGGCACTGACAGGGGGGTGTCAGGCTTGAGGAAGAGCAGCAAGGTGCTGCATAGGGCTGTTGGGCGGAGGCAAAGTGGTCAGAGTGGGAGATCCTGCTAGAGGTGTCCAGAGGGTGTGCGGGACGTAGAGGGGAAAAAGAAGGGAGAGGAGCCTAAGTGTCGGCTGGTCGTGCATAGTAAGAGATGTGTGAGGAAGTAGGGTGTTTCTGCTGGAGGAAAAAGAAAAAAAAAGGTAAAAGGGGAAACTCATGTAGAAGGGAAGAAAAAGAAAACGGAAGAATGAAAAAAAGAAAAAAAAAGAAAAAGATAATATAAAATAAAATAAAATAAAATTATAAAAAATAAACATTAATAAAATAATATTGATAATATTAATAATAATAATTTAATAAAAATATTATTAGAATTATTAATACTATTAATAATAAAAATAATAAATAATAAATTTAATAAAAATAGAATATTTATTAATCAATTCTTTTAATAATAATTTTTTTAACAAATAATAATAATAATAATAATAATACTAGTAATCATAATAACCATTATAATAAATTTTACAGTTTTAGTTTTTATATAAAAACATTCACTAATAATTTTAGTAATAATAATAGTAATAACTAATAACAATAATTTCATTTTATTAATAATAATTTTATTTGAATAACACAATTGTGTGGTCCGCGCACACCTCTAGAAACTTTGCGCGAACCGAGCATGAACTTTGGTCCAATCCAGAAGCTATCAAACCAGCGCCCGTGATGTCAGCAAGGTCCCAGCTAACCATGTGGTGCCTAAGAACTGGTCTAAAACCCAACAAAAAAATTTAGATTGGTCAGGGTTTGACACCCATGATCCCGCAAAGTCCAACACACATGCCCGTATCATATCCTATAACGTCTGGATGGTCCACTCTATCTGTCCATCAATCTAGGGATAGAAAGTTGTGCTGAGGAATAGCTTGGGGAAAATGCACAGTGTAATGCTCTCCAGGACCGCAAGGTAAACTGTGTATCCTAATAGAATACTATAGACCACAGAACCCCATGAAACCGCACAACCACGTCCACATAACTTTGTGTTAAGGAATTCAATGAACTCGACTCCTTGATGTCTAGGAAGTGAGTTGATTTCTTCAACCAGTCCACCACTACCCACATAGCATTGCATCCTCCTTGAACCATTGATAGTCCTGTAATGAAATACACTAATATTTCATCCCAATTCCACTCGAGGACATCTAAAGGTTGAAAAGGACCACCTGGGATGTTGTGTTCATCGTTCACTTGCTGACAAACGATGCACTTTTCCACAAACAAGGCCACTTCCCACTTATCCCTCGGCCACCAATACTAACCCCTCAACCCCCGATACATCTCTGAAAATCATGGGTGTACCAAAAGGGGTGAGTTGTGGAACTCACCAAGAACTCTCTTTTTCATTTCCACTAGAATGAACAACTTCCCATGAAACAGCATCTGATTCTACCTGTCTTCAGACCATCCTTCTAGAGCATCGCCTTGCCTAACATGATCGCACATCACTAACACCTCTAAGTCCCCCCATTGAGACTCCTCAACCTAATAAAATAGAAATTATTGCACTGTCAGCTAAAACAAACATCCTCTACCATCTTCATCCCTTGCATCTAGGTGTACGGAAACTGACTTTTCCATCATCTTCAAATCATCTACCGATGCTCAAACTACGTACATCTGTGACTTCCTGCGCAAGGAATCGGACCCCACATTCCCTTTGGATGAGGTGTAGGAAATCTCAAAATCGTAGTCTTGAAGTAACTCTATCCACCTCTGATGGCTCTAGTTCAATTCTTGCTGGGATAAAATATACCTCAACCTCTTGTTAACCGCAAAGACAATGAAGCGCTCCGTAATGAGGTAATTCTACTATAGAATTAGTGAGAACATGACCACTATAAGATCTAGATCATGGGTTTCATAGTTATGCTCATGGTGACATAACTTCTTAGACCCGTAAGAGATTCCACCCTGTTGTCGCATCAGCACACTCCCTAGGACTTTGCCTGAAGCATCACAAAACACCTCAAACATCACCACTTATTCTGGAAACCTCCACATTGGGGAACTAACCAACTTCCCCTTCAGATAGCTGAAGTTTTCATCACACTACCCACTCCCCACAAAAAACTAGTCTTTCCTGGTCAACGTTGTCAAAGGTGCTGCAACTCGGGGGAAGTTGCGCACGAATCTTTGGTGGTAAAATTCTAAGCTATGAAAACTACAAACTGCTGCCTCATTGTTGGGTGCTTCCCATGAAACTATCACCTCTTCCATAGACAGATCCACCCATATTACCTTCTCATACACCACTTTTCCTAGGATGTGTAATTCTCGCATCCAGAACATGAACATGGAAAATTTTCCATAGATTTGGGGTTCATGGAGGACCTCTAAAACTATCCATAGATGCTCAACATGATCCTCCTGTGATCTTGAGTAGATCTGGATGTTGTCAAAAAATATGAATACGAACCGGTCTAGATATTCACAGAAGATAGAGTTCATGAGTCCCATGAATACAGCTGGTGCATTTGTATCGCCTAATGGCATGACTACAAAATCAAAGTGCACATATCTTCACCTGAAGGCAGTCATTGAGATGTGACCCTCCTTCACCCTCAATTGGTGATATCCTAACCATAGTTGGACCTTGTCGAACCATCATTACCCCTTCAACTGATCAAAATGGTCGCCGATCCTTGGGATTGGGTAGTGGTTCTTTACCGTTAACTGGTTCAGCCTCTGGTAGTCTACACACAGCCTGAGACCACTGTCTTCCTTCTTTGCGAACAAGACTGGAGCACCCCATGGTGACATGCTTGGTCAAACGAAACACTTATTCATCATATCATCAATCTAAATTCATATCTCCATAAACTCAGAAGGCATCGTCTGATAGGGAGCCATGGAAATCGAACGTGTACCGGGTTGCAAGTCTATCCTAAACACAACATCACATCGAAGGGGTAGAGTCGCCTCCTCTTTTGGTAAGGCGTCCATGAACTCACTAAAGACCCCCGAGACTTCCACTATCTCTATATCTACCAACTACACTGGAAGCTCAGCTACCCAGGAAAGTAGGGTCTCCACCTGCTGAATGCCCTCCTAACAACCCCACTCAACAACGAAGGTCACACGTCGGCCACCCATATCTGAAAACCGATCCTTCTTCAGAAGCAGTTGATAATGACACACATAGAGAACAACAAGTCGATCCCAAAAATGAAAACATTCAACTTCATATACTACAAAATAAGGTCCCCACTAGAATGATGTGGTCCCAAAATTACTCTACATCCCCAGCAAACATGAGACAAGCTGATCTGACCTCTGACTCGCGTACTGAAAATCAGGGGCATGGGATGTATATCTACATCTAGACCCAAAGAATGGGCAAGACTGGGTGTTAAAAATGAGAATGAAGCTCATGAATTAAACAAGGTGCATGAAAGAGTTCTATACTAGCTAATTGTACCTCCAACGACTTATATCCCTTCTCGAACTATTGCCTCTGCATCACGCAACTACCCACATCTAGCACCCCTGCCCCTTGGTAGTTGGACACCTCCCTAACCACGCCCTGGCCATGGTCCATGTGGAGTGCCCTGAGGTCGGCCTCCTCCTGCCACTTCTCCTCTCAGAAGAGTGGTATTTCGATGTCCCTGCTTCTCTTACTGAAAAGACCTGGATAGAAATTGATTCTGCATAGGTGGGCACTGATCCTGACCATCCCCACCATACTGTATTTGGTTTGGGCACTGATTCTGATGATTCTCACGACTACTGAAAATTAATCTTCTCGGTCCTAGGCTCGTAAGGGAATGGTGAGGACTGGGAGATCGAAACAGGAACTGTTGTGGCCTTCTCTCCTCTAGCCAAAACCTAGAAGTCCCTAATTCTAGATGCTTACTGCTGATGACCATCCCCTTTGATGAGCCCAATTGGATCGTCTCTCGCTGCACACCACCCAACACGTGCATCCTCTCCACCACTTCTTCCTTCCTCTGGACCTCCAAGTATGTCTTTCAAGTGAAGGGAGTAACATCATACTAAATATGATGTCGGATTTCCTCCTTTAAATGTCTTTCCCGAGACTCCTAAGCAGGAATGAGGTACAACGCAAAGAGAAAGAGATCCTTGAACATGATCCCCAACTCCCTCACTGACATGCTCCCCTGTTGGAGGGGGAGTAGCTCTTGAAACTTTCCTTCCTTCCTCATGGAAGATTGAAATTAAGCTCAGAACTCCATCTCGATATCAGTCCATAGAACCTCATCCCTCCTCTTTTTCCGAAGATAAAGAATCCACCACTGACACGCTGCTCCCCGCATCTGCCATACAGCAAGAGGAACCCAGTACTCTGTTAGATCTCGGATCTTGCTAAAATCTATCACCAGCTCCTCAAGCCAGCTCTCTGCATCCATGCTTGAGACGCTGCCCACATACTTCCTGAGGGTCTGCCACTGAAAATCATGATGCGTCCTCTACCACTGGTCATCCACCTCCTCTCGATCATCCCTCTACTAAATAGCTAAATCAACTTCCTGGGAATCGATCACCTGCACTAATCATGGTCATTGTCTAGGTGACATAACTGCAAAGTAAACAAGGGATGACTAAGCCTGAGTAGTGTACAAGATTTCTATTAAAGTTTTCTTAAACATATTATTTATTTAAATTAATAGAACACCCAGAACACAGTAGAAAACATGTCATTATGATGTATGTACCTTTCCTAGGGTCTCTACGCTACAATCAGTGTTGCCTCACATAGTTTTCGGTAGGTCTGGAGTCCTTGTATCGGATCACCGGTGGCCCTAAAATCATGTGTCCTAGCCGGTCTTCCTTGGACTATTTCACATGCCAAAATTGTCTAACACCTATCCTTTCCATCCTATTCAATCCTCACTTTTCCTACCACTGGATGCCATCCTATCTCTTAACCTTGCCTCTTATACCATTTTATCATGACCAGCCTTCACCAAGATGAGGGAAGGGACATCAGATTTTCAAGACCCTCCCTTACTCAAGTTTAATGAGAGAAAATGACCCTTGAAACCTGCCTTCAACAGATCCCAGGGTGGAGACTAGCACCAAGGGTATAGAATCACACCCAAAATGGAAGGCATTACCCTTTTTATTTATTAAGATCATGATATAAGATAGTGAATCCCAAAAAAACTAATACTAGAGGTAAAAGTAAATCCAAAGCAATCTACTCCCCAATGAATGTCCCAAAATTAAGTGCTACAAAAGTACAATAAAACTCTAATGGAAAGTACAAAAGAACAGAAAAACATCAACAGTAATAGTCCCAACGTCCAAACTAGTACGGTCCCTCATGATCCTCGAAGTCCACCTGGAAGCTTGAATGTATATTATATACATTGGGTAAGTATACATGTATAATCAATAGGGAAATCCAAAATCTCTCGTGCGCAAGTGGTGGGGCATTCAAATGCCCTGTGAGAAAAGGAGATGACCAGAGAACCTAGAAAAAAAACTATCCACCCAAACCTAACCAAGGAACACTCCCTAAATAACCTATGATATGTAATGTAATAGTAATAACATATCAATATTGGGATACCCCGCACCACTTTCAACTAGTTCTTGAAGACATCCTACTCGTCAGACCATTCCCACCATTCTCACCACAGTCCCACTTCTAAACCCTGCTCACACACACCTAGGTAACCAAAACCACACATCCTCCCCACAAACAACTGAGCCCCAACATCCACATGTAACCATTCTTGCAGACACCTAGGCCAGAACAACTATTGTTGACCCGAAGACACAAGGGCCTCATCCCAAAGACACTTGGGAAAAAATCTTCCCGCACACACTTGGGCCAACCACCACAACTACCCTTCTCGAAGATTCATGGGATATAATGGACTTATGTATATCACATCCCGCTTGAAGATTATTGGGCTACTCCGGAGAAGGATATGAAAATGATCTAATAACTAGCCACTCATATGAGTGTTGGAAAAAATGCCCTCCCCAAAGAAATGGGGGTGTTCAGCACGAAGTGATCAACATGGTTGGGGAACGAATAAGAAACATAATAAATAAATTATACATATAGGTAAAAAAATCATTAATCCCATCCTAGGGGTTCCATAACCCATCCCATACACAGACACCCTTGTTACTATTCATTCATAAAAGCACAACTTCCATAACCAAGTCACAACTCATTCCCAAAAAACAACTCCCCATTAAAGCCTATATTGTTAGCACATTTTATTGTTTTCATATAAATAATTATACACTACTGGGAAACTAACAGACATATCCACAAACTAAGAAAATAAAAATAGACAAATAGCAATTTAAGCATTCACACCCGTTTCTCTTGTAAAGTCACAACAACAAAAGGAATCTGTGAGATCCCTTAATGTACTAAAACCAAACCAAGACCCAACATACGGCCCCAAATGGACTCAGTTTTACAATCCAATGAATGAACAATAGTAGGGGATCCCATCCCCATCCACGTCTTCCCACAAGAATCAAGCAGAACAACTAAAAATGATACGGAAACTAGCAGGGGGTTCCAATATTCAAGCACACCATTCATTGAGTTCTTTCTTACCGTTTGGTTAAATGGGGGGATCACATAAGTATTACAATTCACTGGGCATCGATTTAATCAACTGAGTTTATGTGATGAAACAATTTCCATATTACATCCATTCAATCATCACAGAAGATAGGGGTCCATTAGTGCACAAGGAAGGACCATTAACGGTCACAACTTTTAGTGGACATAAGCCCATACAAATCAAAACATATAGAGAAAGATAAAAAGGTACATCATCATTATCCAACACACCCCATGTTACTTTAAAACCCTTTTATTATATTTTTTTAATGTTTGGTTTTGTCCTTACATGAATGAATATCCTCTTACCCACCCCACATGATACATAGTAAGGAGAGATGAAGGAAAAACCCTACTTGTATTATCAATCATCGAAGTTTCTCTCCACACGCCAAGAACTGGGGATGTGCGACTTGTAGGGGAGGAACACCGAGGACTCCTAGACAGAGAAGAAAAGCTCCAAAACAAGTGAACCACTAGCCTTGGGGAAGTTCACTCCAAATGCAACAATGAGAAGAAAGAAACCAACCACAAAAAATAAATAAATCAATCAATTTCAGTATAAAAAGCGAGATCATGGAGTTACGGGATATTAATTTTGAACCACTTAAAGATAGATCGTGGATTCACCACATGGTTGGATGGTAAAACATGATGAATTTAATTTTTATTTAATAATTCTCATCGGAGAGGTGGGCATAAGAACAGTGATTTAAAATACTTCCTTTAAATAGAGGATAACATGTGTAACATAAGAGGAACATGGAAGTATAGGAAAAAGGTGTGGCACCAAGAAAAAATGCCACTTGTTTTGGTAATTCAAAGGTCCCCCAGAACTTGGGGGATTTTGGATATCATTTATGGGATTTTAATTTTTTTTAAAGGGGTATTAAAACTATTTAAGTCAAAAGATATGTTGAGGGAGAGGAAAAAGTCAAAAATTGGAATAAGAACGAAGGGTGGGACTCTGTTGAGTGACAAATCGTAATAGTTCCAAAGTCACGGTCCCACCGTAAGCAGTGCCACTGTATCGGTGTGCAACTATGACAATGTGAAATTCACGGTACCACCGTCACTGTGCCATAGGTTTGGTGGAACACTATAAGCGATGCCACCATCAAGGTTCCACTGGTTCGGTGGAACACCATTAGTGGTTCCATTATCATGATGCCACCATGACAGGTTCCACCATTTTGGTGGAACCATTTTATGGGACTGGGATTTTGGGAAACTCTTTAATGAGCCACTACCTGATCCATTACATTTTTTATTGGTTTTTATCTATAATTAGATTATTTTTTATCATTTAATAAAATTTATGTCGTCAATGTATATTTTTCATTTAATTTAGATATAAAAAGAATTCTATTTTTTTCATTTTTTGTCATGACCCGTCCCCTGGGGTCTGTGCCATGACTACCCAAAGCTCGCCTTCCATTGGCAAGGGGATAGCGACTAGCAGCGAAAGACATATTCCCTAAAACTGGGAAGGCATTGTCATTATAACCTATAAACACACACAACCAAGCACACATCAATATATGAACACAAGTAAGATGTATAATAAAAAGAGTTTGTACAATAAGAAAAAATGGGCAAGAATACATGACAAACTGGAAAGTACAAGAAAACTGAAAAGTATTAGTAAACTGAAATAGCTCTTTTGAACACCCTCCTAGGATCCTACCTGAAGGGTAGGTATATTTTCTAATGGTCGTCTCTATGGTACGCCTCATCTAATTCCCACCTCCGAGCTACCACCAGTCCCGGTACCCTCATCCTCAGTCAGCGTCGTCCTTCGTTTAAACAAAACACAACATGGTGCAGGCATAACCCATGCTAGGATTGGTATAATGATACTGAGTAGGGACCCCGAGACCCCTGAAAGTCTCTAAAAATTTACAAAGGATAAACCAAAATGCATGGAAACAATAGTCAACACTACTTATTTATATTCACATACATATACCTAAGTTATTAAGTATACTCATCTCATTAATGAGGAAACACAGGACCCAACTCATTAGCCCAAAGCTCAAATATTCCTTGAAGGAAAGAATACCACGAAGGTAACACCCAAAGGAAAGTACCATAAAAGTAATTCCACATAGATGAATACCACAAAGGTGTCACCACAAAGGTAAGTACCACAAAGGTATTCCACATAGAAGAATACTAAAAAGGTATCACCACGAAGTTAAGGACACATCTCACACCAGGTATAACATAGGTACGGTAGGAAAGATGATTACATGTAACTACTAAATCATCTTACCCTATTAAGAGGCAAACCAAGTAGGATCCTAAATCATCAGACCCACATAGGATCCTATTATAGTAGACCCTCGTAGGATACTAGAGTAGTCCCATGTGGAATTACTAGATTGATTCAAGTGGAACTCTCAAACAAAGACCCACGTAGGATCCCAAATCACAGACCCACATACGATCCCTTTCTCATGTTACAACTAGATACTGGGTTCCCGCACTAAGCTCACTTGATTATAGGAGGCTCCGTGCCTCAAGCCACATGTCGATACTCCAACTGCAATGAAGTCCCACAAATAATTATCCCAAATTATCTCCATGTAATAGGGGTTTAAATGCAATATACAGTTCACCAATCAGACTCCCAGTATGTATGTTATTGACTTTTTAGTCCAGAGGTTCCTATTGGATTCGTGTTCGATCCAACCTTTCCATACACCAACTTTGTCCAAAACTCATGTGGGGTATACCAAAAGGACCATCATGATCCATGTTTTCCGGCACCATAGATGGTTCTTCCATATGACGCACGTAGCTCATGTTTTGGCCAAAAGAGTGGAAGGGGGTCGAAATTGGTCAGGGTTCAGCCCGACCTGGGTCTGGCCCTGTGTCCGACCTGGCCAACTAAGTCCAGCCTGGCCAACTGGTGTGGCCTGCAGTGCAGGTCGTCGGTGCGGCTTTCATTGACGCACACGGGGGCAGCCCACGATGGGCGGCCCACGATGGGTGGCACACTGGGCGGCCCGTTGTCTCGCGGCTGGCCTGACGGCTAGCCCTCCTCCGTGGCTTAGCCCCGCACCGCGCCCCAACCAACAGCCGGCAGTGAGCTGGCGACCCTCCCTACACCATTGCGGCCTCATGTCGTGGCTCCGGCATGCCAGGCGGTGTGAACGTGCACCGTCACCCCCTTTCCGCTGCCGGTCATGTGTCACCGCCACCGTTGCTCTGTCGCGGCTAACTAGCCGCGGGCCTTCTCCGGCAGTGTGGTCGTGTGTTGCCATCGTCGTGGTTGGACGGAGTGCATTCTACCACTATCGATCCCTTTCGACGACATTCCTCAGGTCACTGGGTGTGCCCTGGTGTCCCGTTCATTATTCCATAGACTCTCGCACTCGCCTCGAGCTGTCACCATCGATTTAAGACCATCAAAATCCCAGAAAGGATGCAGAGGGGTCAGGACTTGTTCATTTGGCTTGCACCCTATATGTTAGAATGGTAGCAAGTTGCATACTTGTCCTTATTTCAAGATGAACATCAAGAATGGGGTAAGGGGTATACAAACTACAATCCCTACCTCGATTTCACGTTGGAAGTGTCAAAAGATAAAGTCGGTGAAGGCGATGAGGGTGCCAATGATTTTATCTTCCGCAACACTCTTCCAAAGTAGGGTTCATGTGTTTTCCTCATTCATGATTCTGATGTATGTTCTCCATTGAAGAGGGAATTCATCTTTGGAGAATGTTTTAATCCAATGTTCTCCCCTTTTCCAACACATCCCCATTTCCAACAAAAATGAATAGCCAACTTATTAAATTATGTTTTATAAATTTAACTAGAGTTGGCAGAGAAAAACAGGATTCTCCTACCTCATTAAAGAGATAGTTCAAGGGTTAGGTGGTCCCCACCATTAATTTCAAAATGGGAAGTTTTAATCTTGGGTGATCCCCACCGCCGGACATTCAAATGGGAGGTTTTAAAAATAAAATAAAATTTGTTCTTTATTTTGTTTTTTTATTTCCATGAAAAACACGAAAGCTAACATTCACCCTAGACCAACTATGGTCGAGTTGAAGGTCTCATTTAAATAATAATTGTGCTGCTAGTACAACAGTGTCCTTAGATTTCAATTTTGAGCTCCGGTTCAGAAGTTACAATAACCCACTTGAACGTTTACTGAACGTACCTAAAAAAAGTTCAAAAATTCATTCTGGGAACACAGGGCCTCTAAATGACACACTGTAAATTTTCACAAACTCATAATATTCCATATAATTGAAAAAATTACATGGAGACAAATCTGGGACTTTACATTCTCCCCACCTCAGGGATTTGCATCCCCAAAATCCATATCACAAAAACTAGGAAAACAAGTGGAGGTACTGAGCATGAATCTGAGCCTCCCACTCCCATGTTCTCTCCTGGAGGTTCTAATACTGCCAATGTACACGCACCAAAGGTATAGATTTCCCATGAAGGACTCTCACTTGTAAATCCTCAATCTCCAATGGAACTTCCATAATCATTACCCCATCATTAATGTCCAGCTCGCCCCAGTCAATGATGTGTGATGGGTCATGCACATATCTCCTCGACTGGGAAACGTGGAAGACGTCGTTCACCCGATGCAACTGAGGTGGAAGATCTAAGTAGTAGTCCACCTCAGAAACTATTCTAAGGACTTAAAAGGGTCAGCTGAACCTCAGATATAACTTTTCACCCTGGAAAAATCTTCTCAAACCTTATCGGGGTGAGACCCGTAAAAAGGCGTGGTCACCATTCTCGAACTCCAGAGGTCTCTGTCTCCTGCCGGAATAAGAATCCTTCCTATTCTGTGTAGTATTCATCTACTCCTGGATGGTCTTCACCTTTACTGTGGCAGTCCATACCATCTCTAGTCCCATGAGTGCGGACTCCCTTGAGTTAGTCCAGCACAAAGGCGTTCTTCAAGTTCGGCCATACAACGCCTCGAAAGGTGCCATCCTAATGGTGAATTTATAGCAGTTTTTGTATGAAAACTCTACCAAGGGAATGTGATCCCCCCACCTATTACCAAATTCAAGGACGCAATCACACAACAAGTCCTCGATGGTATGAATGTTCCACTTAGTCTGGCCATCCGTCTGAGGATGGATGGCGGTTCTCAAATGAAGATGCATCCCAAAAGCCTCTTGCAACCCTTTTCATAGCTGGTAAGTGAAGAGTGCCTCATGATTAGAGAAAATCATTGAGGGTACTCTATGTAGCCGCACACTATTTTTCACGCAGAGGTTTCACATGCTCTCTACTAAACCTTGCTCTTTGATCGGTAAAAAGTGGGCTGACTTGGTGAGTCAATCGATAATCACCCAGATAAAATCATGACCCCTAGATGTATGTGGAAGTCCTATCATTAAGCCCATGGATATTCCACCCCACTTCCACTCTTGGACCTCTAAAGGCTGAAATAATC
Source organism: Viscum album (assembly GCA_963277665.1). NCBI lineage: Eukaryota > Viridiplantae > Streptophyta > Magnoliopsida > Santalales > Viscaceae > Viscum > Viscum album. The sequence goes on along the minus strand of OY728165.1, from coordinate 1,775,637,360 downwards.
CTGCTGGTACCTGATGCTCGGCCTTCACATGTGGAGAAGTGAGGCACCAAGAGACAAAAACTGATACCGCTTTCTTAAATCTAGGCCACCAGTGCTATGGTCGGAGGTTTTGGTATATCTTCGCCACTCTGGGATGTACTGCTAGAGGGGATATTTGAAACTCCCTCAACACTTCCTCCTGAAGCGAAAATGGTACCATGGTATGTCCTCTGAAGAGGATGACGTGCTTCCCAACATCAAAAAATCCATCAGGTTCATGTCCTGTCGATATCTGATCACATCAAGCCTCGTAGTCAATTTCCCCATGCTACACCTCCCAGAATTGCTAAAGAAGTGGGGGAGTGACTGTAAGAGACTGAATAAAAGTTTCTCCAACTTGTTCCAAAAAGGATATTTGTATAGTGGCCAGCTACTCTGTCGCATAACCTAGCTACTGTATACCAGATCTCCTACTGAGTGCATCTTCTACAATGTTCCCCTTATGAGGAATATATACTATATCGAAGTCATAGTCCTGGAGGAACTAACCCAATTATGATTCATCGGGTTCACATCCTTATGAGAAAAGATATACCTAATACTATTCTAATCAGAGTAGACTGTAAAATGATTTCCCATCATGTAGTGTCACCACATCTTCAAGGAGAAGACCATTGCTGATAACACCAGGTCATGGGTAGCGTAGTTCTGCTCATGTTGTCTCAGCTATAAAAAACCATATGTGATCATCAGTCACTCTTGTCTCAGGACACATCCATGCCCAGTCCCTGATGTGTCACAGTAGACTACATACCCAAATTCATCCGCCAGTAGCCTCAAGATGGGGGAACTAGTAAGACTCTACCTAAGATCCTGAAAACACTGATAGCATCTCTCCCATGACACGAAGGGTTTCCTCTTCTTCGTCAATGCTGATAAAGGTGCTGCAACTCTAGAAAAATCTAGCACAAATCTCCAGTAGTATCCGACCAAACCCAGGAAACTCCATACCTCCTTCACACTCATTGGTGGATCCCAAGCAAGTATCGCATCAATATTCGCTGGATCCACCATAACTCCAGCCTTCGAGATGACATGTCCTAGAAAGTGAACCTCTCAGATCCCGAACTGGCACTTCAAGGGATTACCATAAAGATCGTTCCCTCAGAGTGTGTCGAGAACTACCTGTAAATGATAACCATGCTCCTCCTTAGTATCCAAATAGATCACAATGTTGTCGATGAAGACTACTACAAAGAGATCAAGGTATGGCTGAAAGTTCTTTTTCATGAGTCCCATGAACACTTCTGGAGTGTTGGTCACGCCGAACGACATGACCAAAAACTCATAATGGTCGTACCGACATCTGAGAGTTGTCTTCTTTACATCCTTGTCTCATAATCTGAGCTAGTGATAGCCTGATCTAAGGAATTTCTTAGAGAAATAGTGTGCTCCCTTCAACTGATCAAAGAGGTCAACAATCATCAGGAATGGGTACTTGTTCTTCACGGTCACCGGGTTCAGGCACCGATAGTCAAAAAAAAGTCTCAAGCTCATATCCACATTCTTGGAGAACAAAATCGGGGATGCCTGAGGAGAAACATGGGGCTAGTTAACCCCTTCCCCTGTATGTCCTTCGGCTACACCCACAGTTCACGAAGCTTCACGGGAGCCAACCAATATGCTGGTATAGATATCAGTGTCGTCTCGAGGTACAATTCAATGTAAAATTCCACCTCTCTGCATAGAAGTAGACCCAAAACATCATCCGGAAATACATCCACGTACTGGTCCACCGCTATAGAATTGCTTGGACTCTCCACATCAACTTCTCTGAGGGTAAGGCTAGCCAACTTATGAGTGATCAATTGCATTATCCTCTAGGTAAGTCCATCCTGTGCTGCAAAGGATCCCTTCTCATCGGTGAAGGTTAAACTACACCCATCAGAGCGAACACACTGCACATTGAGCCTAATAAAGTTAATCTAATCTTGGAATCTAGATAACCAGTCCATACTCAAGATGATTTTGTAAGGACTCGATGCTGCTAATAGGAGATCCTAGCTGAATCTCTCTCCTCCTAGAGTATGCTCACACTGTAGGCACCAGTATATAATCGTCGAATCCTCTCTCATAGGAGTCTCTAGAAAAAAAATATTGAGACAATGGCTCCTCTATAATCTCAGATCTCTAAATGAGGGTCATGGAAATATAAGAATGACTGTGACCTGTGTCTATAAGTACTATAGCTAAGGTGGAGTACACACAGATCGTACCTCGTATCATCTTCAGAGCACCATGGTCATAGGCCTCAGCTGCCTAGAGGTGAGGTTGCCCCTGTTCACCTACTCCCTATAGTCAGGGTGGGACACCTAGTGTTGGTGGTGGTAACACCTCGAATCATCGCCCACCACCAGCTACATGGACAGTTCCTCTTCCACGTCTTCCTTCTCCCTGCAGACCTCCTTGGTCGGACCACTGTCTCTTCATAGGAAGTCATTCAACCATCTTCTCATCATTCATATAGCAGGTATGGATGTCAGGATCCATGTGACCCTACCCTCCGCACCTGTAACACTGTTTGATCCTCGCATGACTGGATCTGTCTCCAGTGCCCCGCACAACCGACATTGAATCCTCTGGTCATCCACCTGTAGGTTTGGTCCCCTTAAACCTCTGTGACATCTGTCTACTTCCAGCTACATAAAACTCTTCTATGTGTTTCCCAGTGTTGGGTCTCACTACTGGTGAATGCTCAGCAAGAAAACTCTCTACTAAGAGGGCTCTCTCAAACACCCCCACCTGCATCGGGATGCTAAGTGAAATCATCGAAGCACTGATCTCCCGATTGAGTCACTACTTGAAGTTCAGTACCATGAAGAATGGGTCTCGCACCATATCAGTGGAGTACCGTGAGTGGTGAGTGAACCTTGTTGAGTGCTGAGACATAGTCATGTTTACCTTCTGCAGATGAAGAAGCTCTTGTATGTGCACTGCGCGAAGGGTCGCTCGAACAAATTCTTCCCATATAAGTGTAACCTCGTCATGAACCTAGAGAATCACGTTCCACCATCTCCCCGCTGCTGCCTGTAGAATACTGGAGGCAAGGATCACTATGAGATCAGCTGGTGTCCCTACCAGTCGGAAGACTCTCACCACAACCAACAACCAATCCTCAGCTGCCTGTGGGTCTGTATCACCACTGAACACGGGTGGCCTCTGGCGTTGGAACTCGTGAAACGCGCTCAAGCTGCGTGAACTCTCTTCCACTAGGGCTAGTTGAATTGGTGTCCCAATGGGTAATGGTACAATTTGTGCCTCCACTGGTGCCTCTACTAAAATAGGGCCATGCACCGAGGCCTCATCGCTCGATGGCCTATCATTGCGTACTATACCCAGAACCCTAGCTGGATGTCTGCGTGGAGGCATCCGGAAATGAAACATGTGAGCCATGGTCAATAAGTTACACCTAGTGGGATGACTCAAAATGATCTGAATGAAAACATTTTGAAACACACACACAAGTAGTGTTTTCATGAATTGAGTCAGAAATCAATAGTCAGGGTCATGTTATATGGATATGTCGGTCGCCGCACCAATACTGGATTCTCTAAACTGATAACCACACTCACTACACTTAACACTATTTCCATTAAAAATATTAGAGTCCAATGTTCTATGGTATAACCTACTCCTCTGATACCAATTTTTCACTACTCGTCCCTCGGGGCTTGTTACGTGATTACCCCAAGCTTGGCTTCCATAGGCCAGGGGTTGGCGACTAGCACCGAAAGGCATATTACCTAAAACTAGGAATTCATTGCCTTTATAACGTGTAAACACAAACATCCAAGAGCACAAAAAGATACAAACACAAGTAAATTATATAGTAAAATGAGTGTGTATAGTAAGAAAAGAGGGGCCAGAATACAATCCAAACTAGAACATACAATAAAACTGAAAATTACAAGTAAACTGAAACAGCTCCTATGAACACTTGCCAAGTATCCTACCTGAAGAATAGGAACGCATCCCGAACGGTCTTCTCTACGGTACACATACTATAATTCCCACCTTCGACCTACCTCCAGCCCTGGTACCCTCTTCGTCAGTAAGCATTTTCCATCGTCTGCACCAAACAAAACAACATGCGGGCATAGCCCGTGCAGGAGTGAGTATAATGATACTCAGTAGGGACCCCGAGAACCCCAAAGGTATCTCAAAATCCGAAAAGGATAAACCAAAATTAATGGAAACAACATTAAACCCTAATTAGGTATATTACCATACATATTCCTAAGTTATTAATTATATTCATCTAATTCCTGAGGAAACACAAGGCCCAACTCATTAGCCCAAAACCCATTTGTTCCCCAAAGAAAATAATACCATGAAGGTAACACCACAAAGGTAAGTACCACAAAGGTTGTTCCACACTGAAGAATACCACAAAGGTATCACCAAGAAGGTAAGCGCCACAAAGGTAGGCCACATAGAAGAATACCAAAAAGGTATCACCACGAAGGTAAGGACTCAACTCATAGCAGGTATAACTTAGGTACGGTAGCAAATATGATTAAATGTAACTACTGAATAATATTACCCTATTAACAGGTAGACCCACATAAGATCATAAATCATCAGACCCACATAGGATCCTAGTACAACAAACCCACATAGGGTCCTAGAGTATTCCCACGTGGATTTCCTAGAGCTGATCCATGTGGAACTCTCGAACATAGACCCATGTAGCATCCCAAAGCATAGACCCATATAAGATGTCTATCTCATGTTACAACCAGCTATAGGGTTCCCTCACTACACTCTCTTAATTCCGAGAGGGTCTGCTCTGGTATAGGTAGGTCGATACTCCAAATTCCATGAATTATCATGATGAAGTATCCCAATGGACTGCCACGTAATAGGGGTCTCAACACAATAGACGGTGCATTAATCGGACGCATGGTCTATATGTTATTGTCCTTCTATTCCAGAGGGCCCAGTTGGATTCATGTTCGATCCAACCAAGCTACACACCAAAATTGTCCAAAACTCAATTGGGGTAAGTCAAAAGACCACCCAGATCCATGGTTTTGGGAACCACACATGGTTTTTCAAATGGACGCTCGTAGCTCATGTTATGGCCAAAAGAGTGTAAAGGGGTCGAAACTAGTCCACATTCGGTCCAACCTGGTGGGCTCGATCCAACTCGACCCGGCCAGGACCGACCCGACCAGGTTCAGGTTGACCCGGCCTGACCCGGGTCCAGCCCTAGGTCTAACCCGGCTAGCTAGGTCAGGCCCGACCCATCGGTGTGGCCCAGCCCGCTGGGCGGCCGGCTAGCCCGCGTCTTCCCGGACGTCCCAACCTCCTCCGTGGAACAGTCACGTGCTGCGCCACCACTGGCAGCTAGCAGTGAGCCGACCATCCTCCCAATGCCACCATTGCCTCATGTCGTGACTCCTGCATGCTTGGCAGCGCAGACGCGTGCCGCCACCCCCTTTGTAGGGCCGACCATGCATCGATCGCCGCCCTTGCTCCGCCGCGGCTGACGGACTGTAACCCTTCCCCAGTGGCGTGGTCGCACCACCATCATCGTCGCGGATGGCCGGAGTACTGACCAACACTCACGATCCATTCTGGCGGTGTTCCTCAGGTCACCAGGTGTGCCCTGATGGCCCATTCTTCATTCCATAGGCTCCTACACTCACCTCGAGATGTTGTCATCGATTCAAGACCATCAAAATCCCCCAAATATTTTGGAGGGATCGGTCCATGTCCATTTGGCCCGTACCCTCTGCGTTAGAATGGTATCATGTGGCATAATTGTTTCTAAATCAAGATGAACGTCAAGAACAGGGTAGGGGGTATACAAACGACAATCCCTACCTCGATTTCACGTTTGAAGTGTCACGAGATAAAGTCAGTGAAGGCGATGAGAGTGCTAATAATTATCACTTCCACAAAAATCTTCTAAAGTCAGGTTCATGCGTTATCCTCATTATTGATTCTGATGTATGTTCTTTATTGGATAGGGTGTTCTTCGTTGGAGGAAGTGTTTCTCCAACGTTCTCCCCTTTTCTAACACTTTAACAATTCAACCAAAAAGAATAGGAAACTTATTAAAAAAAATTTTATTAATTTAACTAGAGTTGGAACAATTATTTTAGAGAAAAACCAAGAGTCACTACCCTCATTAAAGAGGGAGTTCAAGGGTCGGATGGTCCCCACAATTAATTTCAAAATGGGAGGTTTTAAGCTCGGGTGGTCCCCACCACTATAAATTCAAATGCTAAGTTTTAAAAATAAAATAAAAGTTGTTATTTATTTTATTTTTTTATTTCCACGAAAAACATGAAAGCTAACTTTCACCCTCAACCAACTACGGTCGAGGTGAGGGTCTTATTAAGAGAATAATGGCACTATGAGTTAAACCGTGTCATCCGATTTCAATTATGGGCACTGCTTCAAATGATACATAAACATTCTTGCATGTTTACTGAACATACCTAAAAAATGTTTAGAAATTATTTCTGGGAACATCGGGCCTCTGAATCACGTGCCGTAAATTTTTGCGGACTCGTAATATTCAATATAATTACAAAACATTACATGGAAAAAATCTGGGTCTTTACATGTTTTAACATTAATAAATGATTCTTTCACCTCGTCAAAGAGATAAATTTTTAATGAAATAATGATACTTCAATGTTTTTATTTTTTAAAATTGTACTTCATATTTTTATTGAATGGTTTAAATTTTTTTAAATAGATTTCTTTTATTATTAAGAATTTTGAATAGTTACAGCAGTAAATTTTTATTAACATAGTATGAGGTAAAATCAGGTAATTAAGGGTAAAAATAATATTTGGGGCAACTTAAAATTATCATAACACTTGTACTATTTTAATTAAATTAGTGGTTTTCAAAAAAAATCAATCATGGGATGAAATTATACCCTTTTCAATCCACTTGGATTAGAGTAGTCCATTTTTAAAATTTTATTAAATGAAAAAGTAAAAGATATCGAACTAAAATTTTAATATCAAAACCATTTTTAATATATAGTTATATAAAAGAAACCTCTAACAATAAATATTAATTTCAAATATAATGTGTTTTTTATTTATTTATGTATTTTATTTAATTTTTATTATATAAATTATTACCTTCAAATATTATACATTTTTTGTTTTAGTGCTTGTTTGAGAGATGGAAAAATATAAAAAATAATTGAAATTAAAATTATAAGAACTATTAAATCAACTATAATCATGGATAAATATTTTTTTGTTTATATATTTCCCATTTTTTATTCATCTAATTAATGGCCTTTTGGATCCACATGGATATGAATAAGACCCTTATAAAATTATTTTTAAAAGGAAGTCACATTATTCCCACTATTTTTTAATTAATATAATATTTTAATATACTGTTTTATAGAAGTATTTTTTCAAAATAAATAGAAAATTTAATTCTTATACATTTATCTTCTTCAGATAATTTTTTAAGTTTTTGGTAACAAATAATGTATTTAATGGCTTTAACAATTATGTAGTCATTATTTCATTAATGAATATATCAAATTGTTACTATTGAAAATATTAAAATAAATTTCATTTTAGTTAATTAATGTAACCAACTAATTTTTCTTTTTACCATGATATCATAGGTATATAAAAAGTAATTTTTGGATGTTAACCTTTTATCTTAATATTTTTAAAAATCCACAAATTAAATCATGTCAAAATTGATACTATTGGTATTTTATCAAAATAATGGTTTATCAAATTATTTAAAATTCATGAGATATCATAAAAAACATAAAATAGTTATATTATGGCCAAAAATGTTATTAATTATTCGTTTATTCTATAATTTAGACCATATATGTAAAAATTTAAACTTGTTCAAAAAAATCAAATTAGATTAACAAATGAGTTAATCAAAATGATGAGAATGAAATTCAAAAAAATTTATTAAATCTATTTGTTTTTTATATTTTAACATTATTTCATATCATATTTCAATATATGACCTTTTTTTGTTTTTAATGAAATTGAATTTATTATAAATTAATATTTTTTAGAAATTCCATAGGTGCCCCACCTAAATTATAAAATGGATCATCTTCCCTCACTTATTCACAAAAAAATGGTCCTTAAACCTCATTCATCTACTACCTAATCCCCTTATCAGCATCCCAATGAACAATATATAAGTTCTTGTCCTCCTAAATGACCCCCAGTAGTGTCCCCAATAAGAGATATATATGGATATCACCGAAGAATAGGAGGTTCTAAATGATACGAATGAAATTGAGCCTATTATAAGGGATTATTTTTTTCTCAAATTTATTTATTTGGTATAGTTTCCCTAAACACAACCTGTATCTTTTTTGTGTTTCTTGTATTACCCATGAGTGTTTTATGAGTATTATCATGAAGGATAAGATATTTTTATTAACTTATAATTGTATTTATTTCATGGGACATTTGATTAAATTTATTATAACATGATTAGTATTAATTTCAAAATCTCATTATTACCTGAGATTATTTATATATAATTATTTACTAGGGATTAATTATCTTTTTAATACATGTTTATTTTAAAAAAATCCAAATTATTTTTACTACTCCTATAAAATGTTTGAATTTAATTTTAAACATGAGCAAATTTTTACTAAATGGATTTAATGAAATATTTTTGGTCTTTTTATAATGAGGTAATATTTAAATTTATTGAAAATATGTATGAGAAGAATATTTATGTTCCACTAAAAATACATGAACATATTTTTATTCTTTTATGAATATTTTATAAATTGAATCTTTCCTTAAAATATTACAATGTTATTTTCAAATAAACTAATTTATTTTCAAATTGCTCAGCATCTTATGAAAAGAAAATTTTTTCCAAGATGAAATGAAATATTCTTCAAGAAATATTTTCAAGTGATATCCAAAATGTTACATCCATTTTAATGGTGATGTCATTCAAGGATTATATCCCTATTATACTTATGGATGGTTTTTTATGAGGTAATAATATTTATGAATCCCATTTATTTCCTTGTCTTATATTAACAATGATTGATGTTTATGAAACCCATTTCTCTTCCTGGGTTTTGATAGGACAAATGATTTATATACTTATGGTATAAATATGTATGGTATTTATCATGTTATAGGTGGGACCTATATCTCCTTCTAATGAATTGTGTAAAGATATAGATCTCAAATTATAGACAGGCCTAGAATGACAATTGATCTTGGTTCAATAATATAGAGATTGAATTGGATGTAAATTCTATATTTTCTACTAGCACTAGAATGTGGAGTAAACATGTCTTAGTAAAGAACATTTATTTCTATTAATATCTTAGAAAATATCCTTGACTAATATAGTGATTATTTTCTATAATTCTGTGTTTTTTACAATTTATATTTTTATCTTAAATTTGTTCTATTATTATTTATGTCTTGATGATTTCTTATGACTAAAAATTATGATCTTTGATATGAATGGTATAATTTTTATATTATTATAAGCTTATGTTTATGTTATGACTCATATCTAACATTATTACACTGAAAGAGATTCTGAGCTCACACTTTTATTATGTTTTTTTATCAACATATAAAGAATAGGTTTTTTAGGTGTACTAAATGGAGAAATATTTTCAGTAAGCATTGAATATCTATCACTAGGTGATCAGATATTGTTCCATGTTTCCAATGACACTAAACTAATAAATTCATTGGGTGTGTATTTGTGTTTTACACAAAAATTATGTAATATCCTTGTACGTCATTTTTCTTTTATTATACTGGAGCCTCATAATTAGATAATTCCAAAAACAATTATTGGTATTTCATCATCCACAATCCTGTTAACAAAACCAAAACCAATGAATAACATATTGGTATTGAAATATTTAAATCCTTAGTTGATTTCACTTAGAGAACCTCCATAAAAAAATATCCCCTAATAAAAATCTTATCATACAGGTTGCACTTTATGATCTATGGAACTAAAAATAACTTGTTTTGGTACATCGTTCTCTCATTGCTACATCATTAATACCTAAAAATAGAAAATTACATTAATCAATCCATCGAAACATTTATAACTATATGACCATCATGGTGAATTCCTATTTTTCTCTTATATTTTCATCATTCTAATGAGATCATTTCCTAAATAGGAAGAACTGAAAACACTCAACCTTATTCAACAAGGATTTTTTAAATAATTTAAAAAATTGGTTTCCGTTTTCATTCTTTATTAGATCCATATTATTGGGTTCAACTCATTTCAAGATCTTGTCTCATTCTGTAGAATTAATTACAGATTAAAATCTATAATTCAATATGGTTCCTGCATGAATTTATATTAGGGATGGATAATTTAGAATTTAGTATCCATATCTTGATTCTGTCATCTGCATTATAATGAAATAAAATCCACTGATCTCAATCCTACACAGATTACCCATTCAACATTCCTTATTTCTTCATCATCTAAATGATGTCCAAAAACATATTCCCTCATGTTTTGAATATATACATCCATAATCAACAAGATAAAAAATTATCTCAATGATTTTATAGTTTCTTATCAACAATCATGTCTTGTTGATTCATCTCAAACATAAAAAAAATTGGGTTCTGGTTTCCCATTTTCAAAAAACAGCAAATCTTCCATTATCATCATCCAATGGATATGAGGGTAGTTCAATTTCTATTTTTACACCCACCATCATGATTTTTTATTTGATTTGACCAACACTATCTATAGGGGTGTTTTCAGAGTCACAAGATAGATGATGTATAGACACCCCATGGTCATTGTGACATATGCATGGTAGAAGAAGGGGTATAATGGAATTATTAATGCAAGTAGGTCCTTATTATAACATACCAATAGAATGGGGAATAGTAAAAGGTTTCTAATATTCATGGTGGTAGAGTATGTTAATATTATTTTTAGGGTCACAATATCATGTGGATGGTAAAAAATAGTTTACATGAATGATGGCGCAAATTAAATCATCACGATAACACTCATTGTAACACTATGGGAGTGGAATGGTTGAATATTCAAAGTAATATAAAGGGCATGGTTACAAGTTAGTTAAAAGTGTTTGAACCAAAAACACAAATTTACTATCATAATAATATGTTTAATTAAAATGAATCAAACCACACAATGAAATGAATTTTCTTTAGAAAATAGATCACTATAAACTATTTATCTTTACAAATATTTAATTACAAAATATATGAATAACTATACAATAGAATTTTTGATATTTCTAATTACAATAATATCAAGTAGTTAATATATTCATTAAAAAAAATTAAAATAAAAATAAAAAAAATCATCAAATGTTATACTTTTCTTTCATCATATTTTGAATGAATATACCAAAAAAATAAAAAATTAATTACTACGAAACTGAAACTCACAAACATAAAATCATTATAAAATAAAAAACTAAAAACAAAAAAATATTTTTCATTAAAATGAAAACTCAATCCAAGTAATCATTGATATATTTCACAGTAAAAATGAATCACTTTTATAAATAATATGGGAGGAATTATGATTTCTACACTGTTAATCTATTTTCAATAATTTCCCAACTAAATAACACATTCAGATAAAGAAAAAAATAATTAAACAAAAGGTATATGGAAATGTATTAAGTACTATTCATATAATTGATCCAATAATAAAAAAACTAATCCTCACTTCATGTGGTGTAGTAATGGGAGTGATATTAGTGCAAAATATTTAGAATTCTCATCTAGAAATCCTACTCATTTTTGTTTTGGCTACACCCTCAAAAATGGAATATACATTATCTTCAAATATTTTTTATAACCATGGACATTAAAATACTGTAAACATTGATTCCATTGCATCACCTCTAATATTTTCCTCCAAAAATAGAATCCACTGTGTTTGAATAGCTTTAATAACCATCTAGAGGAAACTTCTCTTATTCAATAATTATGATATGACATTGATGGATATCATTCTAAAAAATTGTTTCTTCTACACCACTTCAAAATATAATAATACTCCACTATCAAAATGATAAATAGGTATTAATGTGTAAAACATTCATGAATGTTGACATAAAACGATAAATATTTGCACTAATGGTCTAGATACTCTGTCATATTTTCAATGAACTGATTCCGGTTGGGACCTAGATGGATGGAGAATGATGTAAGAAGAGTTTGTGGTTACAGATTTTCAAAGATGATAAATCAATTCACTTTGTAAAGGATATAAAAATCAGATGATTATTTTCTGATTTGTATTTCACAAATATCATGAGTTAGGACAACATGTGATGAAAGACTTATTAAGAAATGTGGGATAAAAGATGTTTCCAGTCATATTCAGTTTTGATTGGATAGAGTGATGCTACTGGAAGATAGGGAAGATACATTACTTCCCATTGAAAATTTGAAAATGCTAAAGGTGGTTGATCAAAGACTATATATCATGACTGATTTGGTTCGTGATGAAATCAATTGTTTTTTCAAACATGTTATATTGATAATAAAGCCACATTGATGTTTTTAACGAAGAATATTTTAAAGTGGTGTCGTTTCCCAATGATTGAAAAATTTATGGGGCTCAATATCAAGATATAGGTAAATGTGATTTTTGAAACGGATGATTCACATTAGTTTGATGGTGTCTTGGTAAATTTCACGAATGTGGAGTTCCATGATTCAAAGTTCCAAATATATTAAATGAGTGGATTGCGTGAAAGATTGGTTTTTGAACGCAATATTGAAGGGAGTCTGGAATGTTGCGTGCAATGATTGATTCAAGGCCAGAACATCAGAAAAATTGCAAAGGCATGTTGTGATCAGAAGAAAAAAAAGTGCCCGAAAGATGATGTTGGCACGAATGAGACTTATGTGCCCAATTCGACATCAAATGGGGTCTTGCGTGAATCATCATGGTTTTGTGTGACTCATAAGAGTTTTTTCTTGTGCGGGTTGATGAGGCCTATAAATAATAGGTGACCCCCTCTAATTTTATATGCTCGACACTTATATAAATCTCATGATCTTATGCATGAATGAATTTTAAGAATACGGGAGTGCACTAAAGAAATAAATTTTCATGAAAGAAGGTGAAGTTGAGTGAAGATGAGAGTTGCGCCCAAGATTGAAGTTTTGTGCAAGAGTTATTTCACGATAAAATTAGATTCCTGCACGCGTGGAATTAAAGATGTGCACATGACACCTAAGAAGGTGTGCAAATGATCTGAGCTCATCACACTTTTTAATTTTTTCATAAAAGAGTCCTTATAGACTTATGGGTAGGAAAGTGGATATTTTTACTTTGGATAATACACCTGTTCAATTGTAAAGAAGCACTGAAATACTGTAATTCCCAAATTGTGCTAAGAGGGTTCACACGCTCTTACATATTGTTTTCTATGTTCTACATGAGTGTAAGGGAATATCCTACTCATGTTATTCCACATAAAATGATTTTTTTTCTAGTGAATTGTGTGGTATGAGATTGTTTCAGTACCATGCTAAGGACGTAGCTACTTGTGTTGAGTAGTGAACCATGTAAATCTTGTGTTCATGTGGTTGTGTGTGTTTCATAGGGAAAAATTTCTTCAATAGAAGGTGAAGTCTATTTCAAAAAGAAGGAAACATAAAAAAAGATATCATTGATTTACCCCTCCCCCTCTAAGTGATACATGGATCCTAACTCGGAACAACAATTCCACCAACTTATAAATACTTTAGAATATGTTATTATTCATCGGTGAATGATCTCCCGACATTGGACTCATCTATATCTTCAGTAATGGAAATTTTCAATCTCTAAATGATTCTCCATGTTATTCCTATTTTTATGTGTTGTTTTTTCTCAATGTAAAAAGAGTGCATGATTCAAATATGTTATTGAATAATCAGGTTATCATTAAATTTCAAGTAATATGGTTTTAGATAATTCTACGATTATGAATATAATGTTCCCAACCGTGGAAATATGAAAATATATTATAAATTGTAAATGGTACATTATAATGTATGTGAAGACATGAATCATGGATGTTGACTCTTATTTTATTAATTCATTTTATTAATTAAAATATTTTAGTTTATACTAAATAAAATTCTTATAAATTGATTAATTTATAGTGAAAATTCACATTAATGATATGGGGTTTTTTCATACTCTTGATTAACAATGATTGTATATAAATATTATTTTATGATGAATTAAGATGTTATAAATGGATGAAATTATATAGAAATCGTGTTTATCTAATTTTTTTGATTTTTGAGATTCTAATTATGTCATATACATGGTACTATAGAGGTTTCACATTTTTTATATATTTTTGAGTTCATTCAAGAGTAATACAACTTGATAAATTTTAAAAAAAATAATGATATTTAGAAGTAATGTTATATACTGAAGGCATGATATTTTGCTAAGGGTTTTCATTTTTGAAGATTAAAAAAACATATATTTCAATACTAACCAGTCCTGATATATGGATCACCTACCTATGTAGAAATTTACTCAAACATATCCATCAAGACCAGAAGGATTTTCAATGATTCATTCCATTTTATAGGTAGTTGTGATCATGCATAAGCATGTGAAGTGGTGAATATATGCTAGTACGGAGAGATGTGGTCCATGAGCCCAGTGAGTGAGGTTCGAAAGAAATACTTAAGTAGGCTAGATTACTCACATAAGGATGCATTTTAGAATTATAAGAATCGGTTGTAAAAGTGAAAATTTGACGTGGAACTACATGTTACTTTTTAATAATAACTCTATGTTAAAAATTCATTTCATTGGATATTAGTGGTTAGATTTAAATAATATGATTCATTTGATCATCCACTTTGTATCTTCTACAAAAATGATGTTTGTTAACAATATTTTGAGTTGACTGCATGAGTTACATGAGTTTCCACATACATGAGATGAAGTTTCCATGGGATATAAATATTGACATAAAATTCATCAATGAAGTCATTTTTTAAATTATGTATCGAATATATTCATTTGATGGATCAACCATGAAATGAATGATCCAGAATATAATTTTTTAAAATGACAAACTATATTTAATGTGGTGAGATTATATGAGAAATAATTTTTGATAAACCTTACACTTATTAATTGATCAACCTTAAGAATTTATATTGAATTCATGATGCTTTGATCAATCATGTGTACTTTTTGATTAATCATTAAAATAGATAAATAAAAACGTGTTCATCTAAGAACATATATGAGAAACATTAATAGAACTGTTGATCGTATGGATGATTCATCATTTCATCAAGAATGATTAAATGAAGTCAATCATGTTTTGAAAGCTACAATGAATGAATTTTATGATTCAGATCAATATCGAAAACATTATGTCCTAAATACAAAATCATTCAAAACTTTTAAAAATCGAAAATATGTGATTTTGAATATTTAACTCAATATAAAAATAAAAATCATAAAATTTTGAAATTATTATTAAAATAACACATTTTAAAAATAAGTTGAGATATAATAAAAATATTTGCAAATATTTTCTCTACGATCCAACTATGTAGAGGTAGCAGTAGAAATATATAAGTTCATATGGAGGGAATGGTGGAAGAGGAGATGAGATAGTTGATATAGGTCGTATAGATTTTTACTTATACCACCACTACCCCAAATTGGTCCACACTAAACTTAGGGAGCTAGAATACAGGGGAAAGGGTAGTTGTATGTGCATAAGGATCATGACTCAGAGAATATATAAATGATAGAAAAATGATATATGTCTTTTCCACCTCTTCAATTATGCTGATAGATATACCTATTAGACATTCCATTATTCCCACAAAATCGGTTCTATAAATATACATTTCTATTAAACCATTAGTCGGGCCCTTGATAATTGAGACTCCTACTCGATATAACTCAGTGATGACACACTTTTTCCAATAGTAGGACCTGAATCACGGAGGAGAGAGTTTTTATTGAGATCTATTTGTTGGATTGATTATTCCTTACAATAAGATCTTAGTTATAGACATTTTCACTAACATCCAACCATAAATATATTATTTTTGATGGTTGATGTGGAGTCTCCATATGGATGGGACTAGATTTTCTTTTATGTGGGAAATGGAATCCCAGACAGTGAAGGGTCAACTCATGCATATGAGGGTGTAATCGATTACTAAAGATTATACTAGAGTAACCCTTGTTGTGGAGGATGCTATGAGTTTTTATTTTCATATAGCATTGGCAGATTCTAAGGATTACATTCCTGATAATGCTTTAGGCTTACCTCCTAGATGAGATATAAATATCTACATTGATCTACACCCAAGGATGGCCCTAATATATTCACCAGCATATCAAATGGATCTCATAATGTTTTTGAGTGGAGGTTTAGGTTAGTTGAATTTTTTTGGAATGGATTTTTTAGAAATAGTGTTTCCCTAGTTCTACCAAAATTGTTCTTGTAGAAGGTGTATTGGAGCTTGAGGTTTTTTATGGATTATTATCACCTAAAATTGGTAACCATAAAGAACAAGTATCCACTACCAAGGATTGATGAGATATTTGATTAGTTGTGAGTGGAAATGTGATTCAGAATATTTGACCTTAGATTATGCTATCACCAATTGCTTGTATGGGATGAGGATATACAAAATATGGAATTCACATGTCTCTAATATCACTATGAGTACTTGGTGATTCTTTTTGTCATAAAAACCCCAGTGGTTTTCATGAGACTCCAGAATCATATCATTTATCATTTCATAAATTGGTTTTTGGTAGTCTTCATCATTGATATCATAGTGTACTTAGTGTCTATAAATGATCACGCAAGACCCATATGGATTCTCCTTGGTGTACTCCAGGATCACCATCATTAAGAGAATATCGTGATTTTTCAGTTCTAGATTCAAGAGTTACAATTTCAAGGACATGATATCTAAATAAATAGTTCAGTAGTGGATATATTGAGGGTCAAGGCAGTGTTATCTTATGATCCACCAAAGAGTGTGATGGATGTGCAGAGCTTGCATGGATTCATAGGATACTATTTGAGAGTCATACCTAACTTCTCTAAAATATCATCTCCCACTAGAGATTTCAACTGAAAGGGGAATCCTTTCACGTGAAGAGGTTCTATCAGGCCTTCCAAGAGTTGAGACCGAGATTTAATAGTTCTCCCATCATGATATTGGCAGAGGATGGTGTCGAGTACATAGTGTTTTTTATTGCATAAAGAATTTCCCTTTGTTGTGTTTTGATGTAGAGGTAGGTGGTGTTTTTCTATAGTTCAATTTAGTTGATTCGACCTTACTAGAACTTTGTGACTTGCAATATTGAGATATCGGTGGTATATTTCTCACATAATATGTTGGGAAAGTACATGAGGTGTGAGCAGTTTATCATCTATTCTTACCATAAGATTCACAAGTATATCTTCTCTCATAAGAATCATAACATGAGATAGTGTTCATTTCATGAGTTATTCAATGATTATGAATTTGATATTTTATATACACATAATAATGAGTATATGGTATAATATTCGCTCCATATGATATATTGTTCTTTTTTTAGAGAGTAATTAGAGTAGTTGTGCTCATTGCATATATCCTTTGTGGATGGGGATAGAGAAACATACCTCTAATCGATGGTCGTTACTCCTAAATTTATAAAGATATTTAGTGAAGAGAATATTGGGGATATTGATTTTCAAACACTAACATACACATATATCCATTGGACATGCTCCTAATTCATTTTCTGAAAGTGGGGAGAATGTCATTATCTTTCGAGGATGCCTGATGGTATGCGAGACATTGTGGGAGGAGGTTTTGAGAGGGTTACATAAATATCCATAGATGGTACATTCAGGTGTGTAAAAGATGTACCTTGAGAAAAAAAAAGATAGTTTTTGTTTCAAGGTATTAAGAATAGAGTTCCAATGTTTTTATATTGATGCCTTAGATGTCAGCATGTGAAGAATGATAACCAGGTTCTAGCAGGTTTAGATTAACCCCTTATGGTTCTATTGTTGATGAGTGATGATATATTCATAGAATTTGCAATGATATTACATGTAAATATAAATTACATTATCCCATCTGAAGGATCATCAATTGAATCACTATGTTAGATCACTTCTGAGTTATCAAAGAAAAGTGTTATGTATAGAGCTCGGGATGCCTCTACAAGGAAGAGATAATAGGAATCCATTGGGTTCCCTAAAATATCATTAATAATAATATAGACAACCACGTAACATCTCAGCTATGGTAGTGATTGTTAGAGGATTTTTGGACTCAACTTCATTTGAGAATCTCTTTTCACCTGTATACTAACAGCTAGAGTAAGCGAACCATTCGAGTCTTGGCAGAAAATTTTCAAGCCTGCATGTTATACATTGGATGTAGTTATAAGGAGAACCTAGAATTATTAGTGTTTTATTACAAAAATAGATACCATTCTACCATTATCATACCACCATTCAAGGACATTTATGGGTGACATTGTGGGTCACCACTATGACGGACCAACCTATGAGAGTCGGCACTTATGGGGCCATAGATAGGGTGAGCCAATATAGAGAAGGTAAAGGTCATTTAGAAGAATATAAAAACAAAATTGTCCCTTAATAATTGATTTTTGATTAATGAATGAGGCATTTGGATTACAAGGGTGGAGACCATGTGTTCCCATTACATTAATATAAATGTTGAATATAGATATTTTTCTTGGGTGGCCATCTATCTCCAAGATTAATTGGGCCTTTCTATATAATTTATAAGGATGGAAAGGTGGTGTATATATTATCTCTACCACCATAGTTAGATTAGGTACAAGATTTCTTCTAGGTGGCGCAAATGGAGATGTACATAAATGATTTGTTACACATTATGGGCAATGTTGAGATAGACATCGAGGTTGGAGCTACATTAGCTTATTACCCAGTGGAGATCAAGGATTGACTGAAGAGGATCAGTCATGGCTGATAAATTTTCCTTATCCAAGTTCTGTGGTAATACATGAATATCTAGGAGAGTACCTATGGGTGGGAGGTTCATATGTTTTCTTAGTAATAACATATCATTGTGGAACATTTTTTCATTTTCTTTCTAGGAAATCCCCATGGTGTGGATAATGTCACAACTTTTATTTTTTCATGATTTGTTTTGGAATATTATATGGATTATTTTTGGATAAATTCACAGAGATGGTGTGATATTCAGAGGCATTGTGTGCTAAAAAATAATTTTTGCAGAAAATTAAATATATTAAATATATTAAATACACTAACTTTCATTTTTCTTGATATAGTGGAATAACTAATAAATAAAAGATTGGATCAGAAATTTAAGGTCATTATTTATTTTATAGTGTGTATTTTACCCTAGGTGTGACATAATCTTGAGTCATGTCGGATTCCCTAGTTGGTCACCATCATGAAAGAATAATTAGATAAAATAAATCATTTAAATTGATTTTTATAATTAATTTTGTATAACCCAAGGATGTATTTAGATAATAAATTATAGGTAGATCTTTGGGTTGGATACTAAAACCTGGAGATCCAGATTCCCATTATAGAGATCATTAGAAGATCATTATCAGATAAAAAACCACTAGATATTTGATTATCGACTGGTGTGCAGCGGAACATGTGGGTCTCACCACTGAAAGTGACATATGATTGTTCATTTCAAGCAACTGATAAAAATTGAGATAGGAGAAATTTTTATTTGGTTTTATTTGTTTTGTTATTATTTCTATAATGATAGTGAATCAATTGACAAAAATATTGACTCGTGAGTATTGTGAGGAAGAGTTAGATTTATTTGGGAATGGGGAATTGTTTTGGGATAATTTTATCAACTCTCCATTTTAAATTTTAAAAGAAATGAATCGAGGTAGACACAAATATTGTCTTAGATAATTATTAACATTTGTGGTTGTGCACTATATACCATTTTCTTCATCCAAATTGGTCAAATATCTTGGTCCATTATTCAATAAATACCAGATAAACAATCATTGTTCACCCTTTCCTTTTAAAAAAGATTGTTATCACTGATCTGGGTTATGTATGATGTGGAGATTAGGTGATGATGACAGCGATGAGTGAATAGATTCATATTGGAGTCCTCTTATTTGAGTGGTGTATTTGATATTGAATAAGATGAATGATAACTGATTATCATGTGAATCGAATGATAGGATTCTAGAGAAGGACAACAAAAATGTAGGGATAGTTTGATTTGAAATTATATGGAATGATTTATGGCTGAATTTGAGGCTGGAAGAGAATGATAAAATTTTGATGAGTATTCTTGATTTCAAAAAAATACACTTAGATCACAGCATGTTATCCGAGATTACATGGTATGTGGGACCCCTAGTGTGGTACATATATTTCCCTGAAATGTAAAGTACCAATATCTGTCTTATGGCTATCACATGGTAAGTGAATTAAATTTGTGGCTTAGTGTTTACCTAGGTTGGTACATGGTAATGGGCCACGAGCATGTCCATCCATACACAAGCATGTCCACTGACATACAGACACGACTATAAGTACACTGGCCAAGACATTCTATGTATTCTAACACAAACATGAGAATGATATGTGATACATGAGAATGTCTTGATTCTAAATTGACATTCCATGTAGTCCATTAAACATCGATTTGATCCCTTTTCCTCTTCATAGTGGATATTTTTAGGGATAATTTCCTAGATCAATTCCTAGGTTATAGTATGGATTCATTTTCTGTGAATAAGATTGATATTAATTTTTTACGTCATTGTGGATATAGTTTTATAAATTGTTCCATGAGAAAATGGGTGGTATCCTCTATTATAATCATTCCCTATGTGATGTTCTTTATATTTTAAATACCATACCTATGCATACACCAATTGACTACTTACCTAGTTTTTATAGATTGAGTTACTGGTATACCTCATGGCCATGGGTGTGAACCTCATATTTTTATTGTTAAATTTTTCTTTACATAATATACAACTAATGCACAGTCCCAATGATATGAATATCTCAGATGGAAACTATTAGTTCAATATCAATAGTGGAGAATGTTATCCTATATGAGTTCTGTCTGGAACCTTCATGAATAAATCTCTATAGAATAATTACAGATGGGATATTGTTTTATGACTGTGTGTCTTTGTTGAGTATATCAGTATATTCTTGTTAAAATTGTTGTATATATATATGAGTTTCAGGCTAACTATTAATATTTTCATTATATTCTTAGTGTTTTCAAGGTGTCATACTGGGTATTGTTATACTCATACCTATATGGTATATTCCCATAGGTTTTGGGTCTCAGGTAGATGATTGACCTTTTCATAGTGTTCTATAAGGACCAAGACTAGGTACAGTTTAGTGATCAATAATAACTGAGGTGTATTCTATAAATTATCTAGACATAATTACTCATCTATTCTTTTAGGTTGGAATTTTTTATAGAGTCTTTGTGGTGGTATTTTATTTACCCCTTTTCCCCACTAATTATTTTATCGTACTTTGGTAGTAGGATTTTATATCAATTCATGATTATTTTATATGTTTTTTTCATTTTTTATTTCAATGAGATTGGATATGGGTGATTTTTTATTGGTATCCTTGGTTAAGGCTAACCATATGATTGATATTCCTACTATAAAATAGTCCCTAGCCACTAGCCTATTAGAGGTGGTCTTGGGGACATCATGAAATGGTATCCATTGGGATGGGTCATGAAAATGAAATTCCAATGGGGGCATCCGATTTGAATGGTAAGAGTTTTAGTTATGCTTCTTGAGGGACCATTCATTACTTCCTCTTGGAAAGGAATTAAATTATGGCGGATGATGGTATTGAACCTAATGGAAGAATTGGGCATACCCAATTAAGAGAAAGGTATAAAAACTCACACATTTAGAGTGTACCATTTAAGATCATGTGGAAGCACCAATCTATTTATTTTAACATCATGATGTAATGATTATTGGGTTGTGAAAGGAGAGATGATAGGGTCTGGTATGGGATTATTCATGGAAGATTCCTAGAATGTGTGTTTCATATATTTCTTGTCACTTTAGTACTCTCATGATTTTCACATAGGGTATATCTATAGTTTAAAATATCTCACAGGGGTTATTTTCATTTATTTTAATGACATGAAAGTTGGAAATTAGGCTATTCCACTCAATTTCATATAGCTCATGTGTGGTTGGGGAATACACATAGAGTATACCAAGTACTAATATGGAGTAGAGATGGATTTAATGGGGAATATATAACTATGATACTTGGGTGGTGCTATGGAAAAATGTTGGTATGGACAGGGATTAAAAAATTGGCCATCATGTCTTCTACTTTTGTGTAAAAATGGTATGAGTGGGTCTTAAACAACAGGGTTGTCTAGGTGATTCTATGGAGAAAAAATGGTTTGAATATGTATCATAAAACTCAACTATCTTGTTATTGTTATGGTAGGGAATCCCATATTGTTTAATATGTATATAATTCTTTACATGGTACACCACTTAATAATAAATAAGATATAATTATGTTTAATTTTATTTTAATTTGAAAGGGAATACATTAATAACCAAATCATTCGTCTAAATCAACATGTAATTATTCCTAATATGTACAACTTTTGTTATAATTTTTGCATCTTATATCATGTGTGAATACATAAAATGAAATGGGGGAGTATAAATCCTAGAATGGGAATAACCATTGGAGATTTTTAGAATGTGACATAATGGAAAATCAATATTTCATTATCATTAGAGTGTGTGGCATGTCCGGATATATATATATCATGAATCATAAGATTTAAATTCTTATATAACATAAAAAATTATACATTCATATGAATATCTAAATGTTTTATCACTAAGGTGTCATAAATTATAATTTCCAAGGTTATTCACCAATGTGTCATAAATAATTTCATCTCTATAGATTATTTATTTACCCAATGCAATCGAGAACTATCAGGATGAACCCTTCACATGTCTTAATTCATGTGAGACATATTGATCATAATTAATAATTTTATTAATAACATAATGTAAATAAATAAAGGGATTCGTATAAAAACATTGATTAAATAAGTCATTAAAGACTTTATCATTACATAATTTTTTAAAAATGTTAAAGAAATGTAAATTTAATTCATGTAAATTACCGAATCAATAAGTTTAATATTAATCAAGGTAAATTCCTATAGATAAAGAATTGTTTTGGGTATTATTGAAATAAGTATTTCTCATATGAAATAGAGATATTCAATAATTTATTTTGGTATCATCACATTATAAAATTTGTATTAATGAAATTGTATAATGGGACGGAATGACAGTATCCCATTTTGAAAACCCAAATTTTCATGTAATGATATAAAATAATGGAATAAAAATATTGTAATTCAACATTTAGAAAACATTAACAAAATAAATTCTTATATATTAAAGAGGATGTTGATAATTTCCTTAAATTAAATCCCACTTCATATAATATCTTTACTACCTCCTAAATAATAAAAGTATAATTTTAAAGTTATGGATATAGAATAAAATTATGTTTATGGTTTCACTTTTTATCAATTATAACCATTGTATTAGATTTCTTAATTTCCATCATTAATGTTGGAATATTATAATATGATATATTATATAATATTTTCCCATACATCTTCAATTTAATTATCGTTCTTATTTAGTATTTATAAAATATTAATCTTAACTATATATGTTTAAATATAAATATATTTATCCAATTTATATTATAAAAAATTTATTACTAACATCTATAATATTAGTGATACGGTAACAACCCGAAATTCTATAAATGGATATTCATGTATTATAATTTTTATATATAGTATAAATCACATAAAATCACATATAGAACACAATAAAATATTTATAAATGGGGAATTTATGGTATATGTTGGGAAAAATCCTTCAAGGTAATATTGAAAAAAAATTGGTTGATTGTTTTTTGTGACAAAGAAGGTTTCCAAGGATAGTTGGGGAATTCCAACGATATTATTAAAAAACTATTTTTACAATGGTTTCATGAGAAAGGAATGAATGATATATAGGTTGTGTAAAAAGATCATATTCAAGGTGGCACTTTTTAATTGTGTTTTCCAAAAAAATTAGGTCTATAAATTAGAGAATAAAGAAAAGGTTTTTTAAAAAAAGGATGTTACGTAAAATTCTTATAGAGATTTTCAATGTTTTTCCCCATTTATTTTTCTAGATTAGTACATCAATGTATTAAAAAGGAAATAATGGTGCATAGGTTATAGAATTTTCCCACAAGGTGAGGTTGCACAAACTTGAGACTTGAGATTTCAGGGAGAAGTGGTTCGCCATGCATCCAAGGTCACCAAAATGACTATAAATTGGTAACTACCCTTTCATTCCTAGGGAAGATCAAAACATAGAGAAAAGCGTAGCTCCGGTCACACAAGTGGTAGAATGTGGTGTGGAAATAGTGAGTTGTGCAGAAGTTTCATGTAAGATGGGATTTTTGGACAATAGTGAGTTGGGTGTGAAAAGGGTGTGTCGCAAAATTATTGAGTAGTGTGAAATATGTTATTCCTTGAAAAATGTGACACATTAGCATAATTAATTATTGTTTTTTTCATGTCAACTCTAGGTTTATTAATGTTTAGATGTTTCCCATTATATAATTCATTAATTTCTACTCATCAATGGATGAATGCATATCTTTAACATATCATCTATCTACAATTGATTAAGCAAGAATTTCTTATAAATGAATGCTCATACAGGTCCATAAACTATTATTAGATACCTTCCAAGAGTAGTGAGAAATGAAGATAATGATAGTGATCCTTTCCAATAGTAGTGAGTCCATGAAAAAGACATAGGGAGTGACGCTTGGGAATACAATGAGAAGACCCTAAACATTGTAAAGGTAGTGATCCTAGGAATATAAGTGATCCTATGAATATAATTTATCTAGCTGAAACTGTGAAACTAGAAGTGAGATTAGTTGATTTGTTAGATCATCACCTCGTCATTATATAATCCTTGGTTGTTTCCCAGTAAGGGTGAACCAGGTAAAATTATTGTTTCACGTGTATGATTTAATTTCATGTCATACATTTCTATAAGAAAAAGAGAGAAAAGTGTTTTGTTTGACAAAAAAACAAGATCCAAAGTGGTTGTAGTTTTGTTCATTCCTACCCTTATTCAGTTCACACCCCCTCTCAGGGTACTTGACTTAGTGGACCTAACTACATAAGATTTATTTATAGATGTAAAAAAACTTGTACTAGTAGAATAGTGACATGACCTTTGGAATAGTAATGTGAATGTTTGGAATAGTATATCTGCCAATAGAACAGTATCCTCAACCATTATAGTACAAATAAAATTATGAATTTTTTAAATTATAGTATAATATAATTATATTATAGTATTAGTAAATAAATATTTTATAAATTATTAATTATGATTTGATATTTTAATAAGTCTTAAATGTTTATTTTTAATTTTATAATTAAAACAATGATTAAAAATTAATTTTATTTTCATAAAATGTGTTCATATATTAATATCTTCTTTTATTATTATTATATGTTAATTTTATGATACCGTAACCAATTTTTTAATGTGTTATAAAATTAGTTATAATTATTCAATTGATTTTTTCAATAAAATGATGATGTTAGATAAAAAATAAATTTTAACTATTTATAAAATTATTTTCATGGGATGGACTTAATTTTTTTTAATTTTATACAACAAAAAATTCTTTGGGTAAATTTTTGGTATTTTTGTTATATATTTGAAATTTTTTGAGTAGTAAAATATATTAATTTATGGTATATATACATTATTATTTTAATTCACTATTAGTTGATTTTTGGGTGATATAAGAACCATAATCTCTAAATTATTGTAATTATTTTATCTATTTGTTGGTAATGCTCAAACTATTTATATTATTAATCCAAAATTAAAAAATAAGGAGAAAACATCCCACTCATCCACTATAAGTACCACCCATCAACACCTCTTGTCCTCACACATTCCAAACATTTTGAATTTCCCAATTTTAACCCAAAACTCTTCCCAAGACCCTTACCCACGTTTAATATCATTTTTTTATAATAAAATAGGAAAACAGATATTTTTAAGGTTGTTCTCAAGGAAGAGAATTCATGTGTTAAAACACTCTTTCATTTTCTATTAATTTCTTTACAATTTATTTTATTTTATTAATATGTTTTTATATCCCCTTATAAAACTAGAATTATAACTCCATTATGTTATATATATACTATAATTATATTGTGTTAATTTAATAATCCACCATCAAACCTCTTATCTTCCCCCTATTGTTCTAAATAATGAAATCATCTTTCATGATGTGTTGATTTACCGATATTGTAGATGATGAATTTTCGTTTTCATTTACCACCTTATTGGATGGTCATAAAAGATGTATAATGGTCAAAAAAATAATATTTCTGTTATAATAATTTTTATGTTTTGTAGAAAACATATTAACATGATTCTAAATGATAAAAATAGAGTTTGTTATTATAAAAATTGGGAAAAATTAACTTAAAACAATTATCATTAACTTTTTATCTAATGATTCATCATCATACCATATAAATAAATTATTTAAAAGATAATTTTATCATTTTAAATTTCATTGATGAAATATAATATCAATTCTAGTTCATTATCCCCATTTTTCATGATCTTCCATACAATTAAATAAGTGAACCGATAATGAAAACCAAACAAATGAACACTCCCAAAAGAAAAAATTGAATTCTATAACTCATCATAATATCCATAAGTTAACATAATAAAATTATAATGAATAAAATATATGTTATCTAGTTTATTTATTTATTTATTTATTACTGAATCAAATTTTATTATCCTTTATAGTAAGGCGAGGAAATCATTTATTAATAAGGTAAGAGGATTCTAGAACCCAACTCTTTTTCTTTGGGTTTCTTGTATTTCTCTCCATTTTTTGAATAGATATTACTTTAATGTTCCGAAAATATCATATCAAATTTTCATTAACTATTCCTTTCTGGTATATACATATTTCAAATATGTTTTTATGAAAAATGAAATTATTTTTCCAAAAGAACGCTTCTTTCTCAAAAAAGATATTTCAATTATCTTGACATTATTCCTTCTTCATTCATGAATGATGATTCTTATACCATGCATGTTATTCCCTTTTTATTTTTGAAAAAAAAATCTATTTTTGAATGTATTCTTTATGAAATTCTCATGATACCCATTTCCTTCCCATGGGTTTTTTATTTTATATATTGTCATAGGTTCAATATTAATAGCATGATTTTGTAAATGTTATATAGCGTAGATTGAACCCAAAATTATATAGCTCTACAATGCATTGGGTAATGTTATTTATCTCATGATATAATGTTAAATATACATGTACATGATGATAAATTTTTTCACAATTATTATTTTATAATGATTTACATTTTTTATTCGTGGACATGACTATTTTTTTTTGTTCTCAAATATTTGTGGTAGTTAACCACAAAGGCATGATGTTTCATTTTTAGGCATTTCCATGTACATTTCCATTATCTAATTCTTTATCAATGACAATAATTATGATCAATTTATTTTCATAATGGTATTTAAGATCAACAATGTGTTAGGTCTCTTAAACATCCTCATACTTGGATTTTATCTCACCCTTATCTTTGATATTTATCCTATGTAGATTAATTGAACTCAGGATAAAACAAGGCCAACAATGAATATGGATAAAATAAATTATATAATTTTTAGTTTTCATTATGTGATTATTATGTTTGATTCTAATTTCCCAAGAAACCAATGATTTATATCCTAGATTTGTAACACTTTTATGTTGTTTATCTCTAAAATAATGTAATAGTTATCTAAGAAACGTATTATGGTTATTGTTTGTATCATATAATAGTATAGTACATTTTAAAATTATTAATTTTGAACCATATTGACAACCCATAGATTATGACAATGTATGATTTAACACCCCTAAAGATTGGTATTAGAAAAATGCTAAACATTGGGATCCCAAAAGATATTTATTTACTGTTAATTGAAAACAGAAATAAATTATTTATTCATGACATATTGACTAATGTTTTCATCTAAAATTTTCTATTTTAGATAATTGTGGGAACTGGGAGAAATCATGCCAATAATCCATGAGAGGGAAAGTGTGGTGATTTATCAAATGACATATCTAATACCTCAGGATGTGGAGTTCAAAATTTAATGGTGATGATTACACATCTATCTCATGCTATTAACAATTACTTGAATAATTTAAAATGTATTCCTTTTCTTTAGAGGGTGAACTAGCTTCGATGTATTTTATGTGTAAACAGTCATGAAGGTTCAGTAGATCTTCTAATCCACTCGTCATGGATTAGTGGTTCAACATAATAAAAAAATTTCTTTTCTATACATAGAAGTTCTGAGATTGTGAAGGTGAATTTTTCCTTCTATCATCTAGAAATATAGGTCTTCCAATGGTGGGTGTTTATTATGATCACCAAAACAAATGAGGAAATCGATGACAAGAAGTGGGAAGATGTTAAGATAATTTTTTTAATAAGAATTCCCCTTAAAATATTCATAAAACAATCGACATGTAATTCTTAGAGAAGAAGAAAAGGAATTTGAATCTACCAAGGCCTAAGAAGAAAATATCACAAGTCATGCAAGGTACACATTAGTTTTTCTTATCAACAATGATAATAAAATTTATATATTATTTAGTTGATTAAATACACACCTTTTAATGGCTCAAGAAATTCAAGACATTAGAAGTTATAAAGAATTTCATTGATGTGCTCTCAAAGTGGAAATTAATTTTATTGAATGGTAACATGTTTATGTTGATATAAATCAAAACATTAATTTTCATGTTATAGGATCTAATGAAATTGGTTGGAAGAAAACTCAACCACCCACATTTCAACTATTGTTGGAAGAATCGTCATGGGAATTGTCTCAAGGGGATGGGGAATTTCTTAAATAGTGGGTGAAAAGGACACCAAGGTCATTATTGCCAAATATACCATTGGATGTATGAAAATTTTGTGGAGTAAATGGGAGAAACACCCATGGTTCAATGATTCAACTATATGAAGTAGGGGAACTATGAAAGGTAGTGCACTAAACATTGATTCCTTGAGGGTAATTTGGGCCAACAACCACCAAATAAATTTGAGCAAGGGATTGATTACCCCATCAATAATACTGAGGTTGAGCAATAAAATGATGTGCTGATAGGTATGTAAGTTTTTCATTCAATAAAATTAAATTTACTATTTTATATTGGTTCTTCACATTATTTTATATATAACAATTTTAGTATAAAAATTTAATCACTTCCCATAAATATGAAGGTTGAGTTATCTAAGATAAGAGAATATTGGTAAATTATTTCACCCAAATTATATAACTCCTCCTCTGTTAATATATCTGGATTGAACCTACCATAAGGTATTGTACTAATTCCTTTAGTGGAGTTGGATTCTATATTGTACATGGATTTTCTATCATTATAAAAAGCCAAAATCAACTGTCAAGAATGGGATATCACTCTTCCCATCCTGAGAGAAAATCAAATTTTATTTATGTGTAATGAGGAGGATGAATATCTTTCAGAATCATAGTCTCATTTATTGTTTTTATTGTCTTATTAGAAATACTATAAATCCAAAATTATTGACAAAATGATAGAACCATGCTCGAAGACATTCCTATTACAAGGGACTATACTATTGTGTTCTCTAAATAATTGCATTATCATCCACTTGACTGTGAAATTTATTTCTCAATAAAACTTATTCTTGGACCTGTACCTATATCATAGACACATTATAGAATGAAAACCATTCAGTAATAGTAAGTGAATAAATAATAATAAGAGAATATTCTCAAGGGTTGGATATGATAGAGTGCTTCAACATGGGGTTCACCAGTTCCCCTATTCATGGTGATAGATAGATTAATGTGTCTCTTCATTTATTATCATAATCTCAAAAAAACAAAATAATGAAAAATTATCCCCAATCATCAATATATTATTTGTTAGATCAACAACATGGGGCCATGCATTTCTCTATGGTCGACCTTTAGTTGGGATCTCACCAATTAATGGTGAGGAGAGACAATATTCCTAAGACTTCCTTTCTAATGAGGTATAGACACTATGCATTCATAATGATTCATTTTGGACTCTGTAATTCTCCATAAATATTCGTAGACATAATTAATACATTCTATAGAGATTACCTTGACATGTTTGTGGTAGTGTTAATAGATGATATTCTGATGTACTCCATGATGAAAGAGGAACACGATGAGCATTTGAATATTATGATAAACATCCTAATAATGGAGAAGATATATACAATGTACAATAAATTTGAGTTATGGATTGAGTAAGTTCATTTTTTATTGAAATTTATCACCAATAAAGTAATATTTTTGGACCCTTCCAAGACAAAGGCAATTAATGTGTCTCCTACAAAAAAATATATGTAACATATATCCATAGTTTCCATGGTGTAGCTGGGTATCACCGATGATTTGTGATGAACTTTTCATGATTTTAAAACACACTAACCAAGCTTACCTTGATGGGAAAAACGTTTTTATGGACCAATGAAAGTGCATACTACTTTAAGGTGTTAAAAATGATGATTATTAATGCTTCAGTACTCAAATTTTCAACAATTGGTGTACTCTTTTTCATTTTTACAGATTCTTCTATGAATTAATTATGATTTTTTTATTTAAAAATGATAAATTGGTTTTTAATATCTCATAGAAGATGAAAATTTAGGATAATAACTATCTCATGCACGATCTGGAGGTGGAAAATTAGGTCTTCACATTGAAAATCTTGTGGCATTATCTATATTTGTAGAATTGTGAAATATATAATAATCAGAAGATCCTAAAAAATATATTCACATAGAAGGCACTTAGTATACAACAAAAAATATGGTTAGATATCATTAATTATTATGACTGGTCAATCAACTACCATAGAATGACGTAGAATATTATCTAAGAATAAAGGATCATGTAAAATTATCAATGATGAGAATTGAAAAGTATCCTGTATTCTTAGATTTTCAAAGGATAGAAATGAGATTAATTAAGGATAGAACATCATAAATAATTTCTCAGTTGATTTCTCAACCATTCCTTATGATGAAAATAAAGAACACTAAAAGAAATGATTTGGTGATTTAGATGAAGGTAGAAACCATGAGAAATGGAAATCCTCGGAGTTCAATATTGATGAGGAATGTGTTGTGATATTTGGGTCTTGACTATGTGTACCGTCCAATCTATAGATAAAGAAATTGTTTTTAAGTTATGCATATAGATCAACCTTTTATATTCACCTAGGGATAAAATAGATGTATCAAAACTTCCAAGAGAACTATTGGTGGGACAATATGAAGAAAGAGGTCACTGAATATAAATCAATGTCCCTAGTATGTCATAATGTGTACACTAAAATGAAAAATTATAAGGTTATGATGAAACCATTTCCCATACAACATGGAAATGGGAAAATATCCCCATGGATATTAATAGTGGAAATATAACTTAATCTATAAGAAATAATTCTATATGGTTTTTGGTGATTTTTCACACTAATAGATATCACATTATTTTAGTTCGAGATGACTTCCCATTATATCAACATGCATATATATATATCAAATAAGTAGTAAGGCTTCCTGGAGTACCACTATCAATTGAATCTAATCAAGATCTGAGATTCACATTGATGTGCCAAAAAATTATCCAACAACACTAAACACTATGTTAAACATATGTACGACATATCATCATTATGTAATTATTTATTCAATGAAATAATGTATAGTAAAACTTAGTCCGTTAGAGATGGGGAAGAAAAAAATGGGTTCACGGGGGGTCTGAAGTGGTGGTGGTCAAGGGAATCCCCTCTAAAGATATTTACCTCCATCGCGATCAGACAGTTTGGATTATAAAATAATAAGCTTTATGTACTAAGGATATCCAATGGGGCCAGGTAGTCCCTGACGTTATTACCCTATATCTAGGTAAGTATCACTTTGGTTCTGTTTATAAGGATGATTCATGATTTTTTGATGATATACTCGACCGTCCAAGGGGGTGAAACTAAGACCATGTTGAGAATTTTTCAAAACCACTGAGTCTTTTTTTCGTCAGGGATGACTAACCTCTGCGGATGACACGCACTGAGCCCCATGAGCATGGCCATTGTCTCATCCTAGAGGGATGAACCTAGACCCAACCTGATAGTAAAGGCTAAAATTACCAAACATTTTTTATCACAGATGACACCCCAACCTTGCTTGACCCACGAAGAATAATATACATCCGAGTTAAGTGTCATTCCCCTGGATGGAGGATTCCAACAGACCTCGTTTCTCAAATAGAGAATTGAAGCTAGGATGAGGACCATGGGGCATTTTTTTGAATTGGTAAAAATATGGTGCCTCCCTCTCATTTATTAAGACCTTATCATATTATTGAGAATATTTCTAGATATAATGATGATAGATCGAGTGTTCTAGGCCACCCCCTCATAAAACCATTTTTTCATCGCCTGTGAAATACACAAACAGCTTGCATGAAATAGTGTAGTTTGTTCCATTCACTTCAAAACACCTCTCCCAAACCATGTAACTGACTTTCAATAATGGGTTGGTCAGACATAGATTGGTTGGAAATTTTAGTGAGCTGTCCAAAGTACGACCATACCTTATTCACCCATTCACTCTCAAATAAAAGGTTAACCAACGTTTCCTCCATATGTCTCTTACAAAAAATTCACCTAGAAACTATGTTTATTCTACAATGATTAATATTCTCCTTAGTGGGAAATAAATTTTTCCTGATTATCTAGGTAAGGAATTATATTTAACGGGGAGGTTCTAGGTCTAGAGGTCTGTGTTTCATATATCCACCAAGTCATGCGTGTTATGAGTCATATGGAAAGCCTTCATCATGAGTAATACAGATGGGGAAGGGGTAAATAAAAACTTATCTAATATTGAACATATCTCAATATGTTTATCCTAATCCTACTAGTCTATATCCAAAATGGTTTTTATGAATAGATGGTATTGGTAGGCTTCCCTAAATGAAATGTTAGGAGAATGAAACCCTTAGGAAATTGATCATCTCCTCCTCCTTGTTTTGATCCCTTAAAGAGACACCTATTTACCAAAGATCCAACTAGTTAAATGATTGAGAGAATTAATAATTGTAACTATCTCAAACCGTAACAGAGATGCCTTGTCCACTGCAAAATCCTGATCACCCTTAAAAGATACATGCATGGTTATCCCACACATGTTTTGTTGTTACAAAATATCTCAAACTAATTTTTCATGTATGAAGAGGAGTGTATATTAAAGGTTCTGCACATTGATCCCTCCTTCATTAGTACGCCTCACCATCCTACTCCAAGGGGACCTGTGTCAATTTCCCTCGAACATGGGATCCCTAATGAAACTATAAAGAAAAATTTTATTATTTTTTATCACACATGTAGGGGTCTTGATTGATGAGTGGGGTCGAACTGGGGTGGCCAAAAGTACACTATTCAGCAACATGATCCTACCACCAAAAGATAAGTACTAATTTTCTAGTTGAGAATTAAATTCATGATCCTACTACGAAATGGGTCGAAGTCACATATATGAATCCATTCTGGGGATAAGGGTGCACCTAGATAATCCGTGGGGAATTCCCCTCTCTTCATATCGAGATTATACCTCACAGTAGACACTCATCTCAGTGAACATATCCATAAAATATAAAAGGTTCTCTTTATTTTGTTAATCATCCAACCACTCCAATGCCAATACTCCTCCATCACCTGATTCAGACCCTATAATGATCCTCTCGCATCATTCATAAATATGATGATATCACCCAAAAATAAATAAATTGGTACTCCGATGGAATATCTAAGCGGACTATTGAATGAATGGAATACATGTCAATATCATATTCTATGGACTTAAAATAGGATGCGAACAACATCTGACTATGGCTAGGTTATCTTATAATAACTGTTTTTACTCGAATATCCCAATGGATCTATATACATCCCTTTATAGGAAAATATTATGAATATTGTTATGTTGGAGGAAGATAGTGAATGTAAGCTTCTTGAACTTGAAATGGATGAATACATGGTGGAAAAGGAAAAAAACCTTCAGCAGCACATCAAGGAAGACTAATGTCAATAAAAGATATATACACACAATAATCGATTAGACCTTGATTTTTGGGATAGATATTTGGTATTATTTTGCATATCTCCAAGGAAAAGGGTCATTATATATGGGATTAAATAAAAGTTATGTCCCATGTACATCGGCACATTTGAGATTCATGATTTTCTTAGAGATGTGGCATATCGACGGAAACTTCCACCTACCATGTCTCAAGTACACAATTTATTCCGTGAATCCATCTTGAGGAATTACATACTATATCCCTCACATGTACCAAATCTCAAGGTGGTACGATTGGAAAATGATATCTCATATGAGGATAAAACATTTAAGATCATGGACTCTAAAGATAAGGTTCTATGTAATAACACTTCTATCCTATTTAATGTAATATAGATCAACCAATAGTATGAGAAAAAATCATGGGAACTAGAGAAATTGATTAAGGACAAGTACCCTCAAGAGTTAAAACCCTCTTTCATTTTCATTTAATAATTTTTCTATTTTTTTCATATCTTATTCGATCATTATCTCCCAATATCAAAGTGACATGGTGACTCCAGTATCTTTTATATACTCTAATTTTATTTGGTTAATTTAATAATACATAATCAATCTTATTCTCCTCTCAATTTTCTTCAAAAAAATTATCGTTTGTCATGTGTCGATTTACCACCATCATGGATGATGCGTTTTCATTTTATTTTACCAACAACAAGTTTGGTCTAAAAACTAACATAATGTTTGAAACAAATTATAAAATATATATTATAAAAAATTTATGTTTTAGACCAATCATATTTACATTATAATAAATCATCAAATAAAACCAGTCAGTTGGGATCAAAAACTACCAAAATTAACGTAAAATGTGTATCATTAAATTTTTATCTAATGATTCATCTTCATACCATATACCCATGTGATTTATAAGATCATTTAATATTATTTAGGTTAGAAAATTACATATAATATCTTTTTTGGTTCATTGTCCCCATTTTACAAGATCTTCCATACATGTAAACTCGTGAACTAGTCATGAAAACTAAGAAAACAAACACTTATGAATGATAAAATTGAACTATATAACTAAAAAAATAGTTATAAGTGAAATTAATAAAATTTAAATATATAAAACACATGTATAAGTGGTAATTTATTTATTAATTAATGAATCTAATTTTATTTTCCAATATATTAATGTGATTCTAGCATCCATACAAATGGTAAGGTGATTCTCAAACCCAACACTCTTTCTTTGGATTTTTCCTCTTTCAATCCATTTTCATTATGTATGTTCCATTAATGTTACATAAATATCATTTAATTTCCCACCCCTTTTCCTTTCCTGGATATGAATTTTTCAAATCTGGTTTTTTAAAAAATGTAGTTTTTTCAAAAATTTCAATTATTTCTAATAAACCCAAATTTTGGTTTTCTTGATAATATTTCTTATTCACTCAAGATTGATAATTCTTAAACCAAATATGTGATTACCTTTTTGGGAAACCCCAATTTTTATTAATGAATATTTTATTTATGAAATTATCATAAAACCCATATTATTTCCATATGTTATTTTTATAGAAAATGTTGGTATACGTTATATGTGGAATGCATGATTATGTAAATGTTATGATGTGACAGGGGCACCCAAAATTATATAGCACTCTAATTAATTTTTAATGTGATATATCTCATGATATATTGTGAAATATGGGTGAACATGATGTTCTATTTATTCATAATTATGATTTTAGTATGATACACATAAGCTATTTGGGAACATGATGCAAGATTTGTACACAAATATGTGTGTTAGTTTACCAATAAGACATTATGTGTCATTTTTACGTGTTGCCTCATTCCTTGAATTTTTCTAATTCTTTCTATAATGATTATGATGATGGTCATTTGATTATGATGAGGATTTTTACGCTCAACCATGTTTTATTTCCCTTATTCATCCTCTTACTAGGATTTTAGGTCAACATTTTATTTTATTTTTATACTCAGGTGATTACTAGTACTATAGAGAACACAAGGGATACTATGAAACTAGAGAGGAAGACATTAAATAATGTTTGTGTTTTATTATTTAAATGTTTTTTTCTTCATAATTGTACCAAGAAACTAAATCATTGGATCTTAGTTTTTTATTATTTTTTATATATAAAATTATGTTATAGTAACATCTAAAAAGTAGTGCCAGTATAGATACATAGAGAGTTATCAATATCATACTTATTAGTTAACTTACCATTGATGAGACATTATCTTGAATGGGTAAATGATAGGAAAGAAATATTAATAAGTCATAAATTAAATAATTATTTCATTTTATAATTATTAATGTTACGTTAAAATAATATTTAATTAGAAATAGAATATTTTGTTTTGAATGTGGTAGAGAATAAGGACAATATAAGTCGAAATGAGGGAAATAATTAAGGAAAACTACCATTCTTCTCGATGTTTATTCTTATTAACATAACTAAATTCCATTTATAGTTGGAGTTTTTTTGCTCTAAAACATCTCTAGGTATTATAATGGCCATAGGGGAGGGAATTTGGTTGATAATTTTCTTTTTTTAGTGAGGGATGAGTCATTTTCCAAGGGGAGAGATATGGGTTATTTCGACTTGAGGATAAAGGTATTTTTTGGATAAAATATTTATTAAAATGTAATATCATGTTAAACCATTGAATAGTAACATTTTTTACATTAAAAAATATATTTTTATTAATTAATATGATTTTAATTTTTTTTAAAACCTTATAATCATAATTTCTTACATTAATCAAAAGATAAGTGGAATAAATGAATTTTTATTAATGAAATACCTCTTAATTTAAACATTATAGCATGATTTATTATTTTTTTGTTTTTTTTAAATTTTATTAAATTAAAAATTTACCTTATTAAATTGATTTTGGTTTAAAAAACCTAAAAATATTTATAATAATTTAATATTTCATCATCATAATGTCATAAAACATGTGTTATTTCATAAACAAAATTTTCACTATTCACATAAAAATTGATGTATTAAAGAACTTTCTTAAAAAAAACAGCCATTGAAAATTAATATGTGGTGACTCAAAATATGACATTAATTTTATCAAAATATTTTTTTTATCTTAAGTTATTTTAATTTTAATTTTAAACAATATGATTTTTTTGAATCACATTAAAATATATTAAATTAAAAATAATGCTTAAAATTTCAAATATGGATATTTAATTTATAGAATTATAAAATTTATATTTTCATTAATTACTTATGATAATAATTTCTTTAACAAAATTTTATTATTTTCTCTTCGAATTACTATTCAAATTGTTTGGTTACCATTATTTATATTCTTTTTACTATTCCAGATGGCCATGTTACTATTTCAATATATATATTACTTTCAAGTTGTCATATTAAAATTATAAAAGTATTATTTCCTATTATAAATACCTATTCATTATTTGGTTAAAAATTCAATAAAACTCCACTCAATGTTCAATAATTTCATTTTATAATATTTCTATAAGTTTACTAATATTTTATTTCTTTTCTATAGTGTTTTTCATGGGGGATATGATTTTAATAGATTGTAATGATCTATATTTTCCTATTATACTGTTCTTATTTTATATTTCTTATTACAATTTTGTTTCATTTTCATGGGGTTAGATGAAGAATAATATAATTTTATTCGTCAATAAAATAATGTTTTTTATTTTTTATGTGCTTCATGTGAATAATGTTATATAATTTAAAAGACATTATTCAAGGAAAATATATCAATAACAATGTTGGGGCTGTTACATTTATCCCCTTTAGAAACTTTATCCATAAATGTTTTTCTCATTTTTTCATTTGAGAATAAATGAGGCTATAAATGTCTCATTATTTCATCTGGTTACCATATTTCCACTTCATATTTATGGTTTAACCACCACATTTTGAAAAGTTGAATTGAATTTTTGCATAAAACATTGTCTTTTTGTACAAGATCGTCACCGTATACTCCTCATAATAGAGGTAATTATCCAATTGCACCAAATACAAATTCATTACATGTGAGGGATCTAGTATGCACATCCTTTTAAGTTACGTGTGGAACACATCAGGAACATTGTCTATGTTTGTAGGAATTTCTATCTCATAGGTTATTACTCTTATGGAATGAATGATCTCAAAGGGTTTAGTATATATACAGATAAGTATTACATTTTTTTAGACCACATGATTCTCTTGTATTGTTATATTAAATAGATGTATTTTTCTTAACAGCAAACTCCAAGTCCCTTAAATGGTTGTCAGAATAGATATAATATTGATTCTGATTTGGTTTCATGTAGATTTCATTAAATAACTTCATCCCAACATTTATGATTTCCACATATCATAACAAATAGTGCTTTATATGGGGAAATTTTAATCTTTAGTGGTAGTGGTTATTGTATGGGAACTCATCTAATGTGATATTTTGATCCCATAAACCTTTAAATTGATTTGAGTAAGCTCTAATCATGATTTCAAGTATTAAAATAGTATTTTTGGATTTGAAATCAGTTTTTGGGATAAAGGTTGTACTATAATTGAATTATGTATTAAGATCATGTTGAACACTTCCCAAGAATTTACTAGCTATCCTTGAACAAGTTCAAGAATAAATGCTAGTGTAACCCCTAACAAACTTAAACCATAATTTAGGTATGTCATATAATGTTTTTCAAAAAAGAAATCTTCACAAATAGAGATGAAGTTGGAATTTATGGTGAGTTGGTTTTTGCAAACTCATATCACAGTTATTCCATTGGATATCATTAGGAGACAAGTGAACAATATATTTTTTATCTACAATTTCCACGTGGGATTGGGAAATGGTTTTATCACCCCCCCTAAACATATGTAATTATCCATTAACATGCTAACATCCCATGTTCTTTTATATATACTAAAAAATATCATTCTTCATGTTGTCCCACCATAAGTTCTCTCGAGTATCAAAATAAATATTAAAACTTACCGAATGTGTGGAAAATGATAAAACACATGTATTTTCCTATAGAACATTATTTAACTCTTATGATGGGGGAATGTAAAGTATAGATGACAAAACTAAATGAAAATATCTTCATCTATGTGTAATTATTGAATCTTCCCATACATTATGGATTTCACCTTCTTTTGAAGCTCTATATCTTCCCTTTGGGACTCCAAGATCCACTATTAGAATGATGTTGAAGAAATAATTTTGGAATGGTAGTAAATTTTACATGCCAATAAGATTTCCAAATTCATCTTTCACATATCCAAGAATATAGGGTCCTTCTTATTCTAAAACATAGATAGAGTAGAATTATCTATTCTACTAAGAGTATCGACTCCATAATTCACCCTTCCATGGTTATAGTGAATAGATAAACTATAGTCCTTGATTATTCTTTACTATCCTAAATAATGAATGATGAATACATTTTTGTGAATATATAAATCAAAATTATAATCTATATTAATAAATAAAATTTTCCCTTATAAATATAGTGTCTCCATATTTTCATATAAAATATAACTGTAACTACTTTGGTTCATGTGTAGGATTGTTTTTTTTTTCATGAGGATTTAACATTCACATTTTGTAAGAAGATAATTTCATTTTTAAACAGTAAATAACTAATCCATTTAATAAATTCATCACAATAAAAAAATACAACACTGTTATAAGGTAAAGCTAGCATAGGTTCACTAAAAAACCTCTTATTTAGTTCACAGAAACATTTTGCACACTCTTTTTTCTTATAAACATAAATCCCTTTAAAATTAATTTATTTTCGGGATTAAAAATCCATGAATATTTTTTACAAAATATCAAAAGTGTCTTTATGGAAAGGGGTAC
Organism: Viscum album; assembly: GCA_963277665.1. Taxonomy (NCBI): domain Eukaryota; kingdom Viridiplantae; phylum Streptophyta; class Magnoliopsida; order Santalales; family Viscaceae; genus Viscum; species Viscum album. Next base: position 1,775,597,061 of record OY728165.1, on the reverse strand, counting down.
TATGAATATCAGTTATTTTATAAGGATTTTTTCACTTCTCTACATCCTTTTTCTTGGTATGATAAACCAATAATCCTTTAGTGGTCATGAAGTACCCTAATAATGCAACTTATTGTAACTGGAAATCAAATTTATTTAATTTAACCACTACATTATCCTTACTAAAAGTTTCAAATAGTACCATTAGATGGTCATAATTCTCTTAAATACATTCAAAATATATCCAAATGTAATCAATAAATACCACCAAAAATTTATAAATGAAATATTTAAAGACTCTTTATATCATATCCATATGTACGGTAGGAGTATTAGTTAATCTTAAGGTGATAATAAAAACTCATTTTTAACTTCTGTTTTTGGGATGGTATTATTTATGATATCATATTTCTTCACCCATAACAGATGATACCTCAGTCGGTGGTCAGTTTTGGATAAGAAATGATCCCCATAAATCTTGTCGAACAAATTATCAACCCTCAAAATAGAATATTTGTTCTTCACTATGATCCCTTTATGTACATTATAATCAATGCATATCTGCATTGATATATCATTCTTCTTTAAAAATACATCATGTCATCCCCTACTGTACACACTTAGTCAAATAAATACCTTCTCTATTGGATCTTGATGTTACTTATTTATTTCAACTGACCCCATATAGTCCATTATATAATATTCATTGATATTGTGTTTGATCCAGATATGAGTTCAATTAATAACTGTACTATAAGAATGTATTTCTTATCTCTATTATGGATCATTTTTAATTCGTTTGATATCTTTATTATATTACAAATTTGGATGCTTAATTAGGTCATAGAGGTTATAGGGGGTATCTGGGGATTCTTCAGAGATCAGAACCCTTGACAATGGAAAAAATATATTGGCTACATTGTTATTTGAAATAGTGAGAGCTAGTATGAATGGTTTATCTAACCATGTAGGGGTTAAATGTGGACAGAAGGAGGCTTCATGGTTTGAAGAAATCATGATGATTAGACCACACACCCATCCAGATGATCTGTAGTTTTTAGAAATTATACTTTTCATGTTTGTGGCATGGTTTCCATAACCATTTGAACTAAACATGTTGCTATACTCCTTATCTAGTGATCCAAGCATGACTGGAGGAGGTTCTGGCCAATTGTGTGTCCAAATTGTGTGCCCTTTTTTTCATTCATAAAATAACCCAAATTCCCTTATGTGATTAATAATATTACCTCACCTCTTGTTTTCTCATTCTTGCTGATAGAAAGGATTTTCTTATTTCTTTTGAGATATTAACCCCTCTTCATAGATTTGTTAATATTATTTCCATCTAAAGACTAATTTGTACCCCATTCATTACATTATATGTGCATCAGTATGTACTCTTTTCAAATTGAATCATCCATACTTTTTCATATCCACGATAGAGTTTTTTAGATGCTTTCTCATATTCCTTATATTCATGCTGTTGATCCATTCATCATATTTATTCTTATCCATGGAAAACAAATGGTAGATACTAGCTGTCATGAGTTCAATTGTCATGAGGTTGGTGGTCAAGTATTTATCCATTATTATTGACAAGTTATTAATATGATATATGTTTTTCACATCAGTTTCCCTATGTGTTTCTCCTATTTTGAATCCATATGAATTTGGGATTCTTTCTGGGGACAATTTTTTTTATTTAAATCCCAATTCATATCATGATCCTTCTCCAAAGAATGATCCATTCTTTTCAATGTTTCCTATTACATTTCTAATTTTATTTTCTAGTTATAAATAAAAAAACCCAATCAGTGTGTTTGGATTCACTCATAAATGAAAATATCATTTTTATAGTATATGAATGTATGAGAATGGTGTGGTCAATTAACTCAACAATAATAATGAATTGAAATTATTTTGAGTGGTACGACCACCTAATCTAATCTAAATGGATCAATTATTATTCCCTTTTAATTATTAAATGTAAAGGTGTTATAAATTAACTGTGGTATCTTTCTAAAATCCTTGACTACTTCTTCTAAGTTATTCATGTGGGCATGGAGGCCCTTGATAAATATTTTGAATGGGAATGATAACAGTTATTCTTATTATTGATATGGTCATAATGTCCCGTTATAATTATGATATGGTTATGGAATCTATTTATAGTTATGATATGTGCATGGAATCACATTTTAATTATTATAAAGTCATGTTGTCACATTATGATTGTGATATGGGAATGGATTTACATTTTGGAAGTGATATGGGAATGGTGACCCATTAATATGAAAATGGAATTAGTGTCCCCTATTCCATAATACAGGTTGTGATGACCCTTACGGTGATACTGAGAATGGTTTCCACCACTCATGTGATGCAAGGCATGGTTACCCTTATTGTGATACAGAGCAAGGAATCCCCTACTCGCGTAATATCGGGAATGATGAAACTTACATTAATAATTGGAATTATGTTCACTGATACTTGTTAAATGACATTCAAACAGGATGTGAAGCATGAAGTGATAGCCTGATTACCTCAAGGAACCAGGGATGACCTTTTTGTAGTTATTTTTATTACATTAAATTATTATATCTACACAATTACATTCTATATACAAAAATGAGATATTTATAGATATTTTTGGTGGTGGACTAAAAAACATAGAACACACAATTTGGGATTCCGATGGTACCTAATCGCACCGCAATTCACTGTTTAATTTTCACCCGTAATCAATTATGCTAAACTATATTTGTATTAAAAATTATAAAGAAATTTAAAAATTCACTTAATGTTGGATTAAATTATTTTTTAAAACTTTTAAAAAGATAAATGTTACTAGTTTTGATATTTATATTGTCAGTGGAGGTGATTTAGAGGGCCCATGATGAAGTACATGAAAAATGGGCCAAGTTGCAAAGGATAAAAGAACATCAGTGAACTAAACCGCATTTGGCTACTAATCTGTGCATCCAAATGAGCTCAAATTTTTGGGAATGGTCCAAACATTAATGGTATAGATTTCATTTGAAAAAAAATCAAGTCCTAGTTAGGCCACTAAGAGGACCATCCGAACTAATCTATATAAGAATAAAATCTGTACAATGTAAAAATATATTTCTTGTATTATGTCAATATATTGATATGTAGTTGTCTAACTGGAGAAAAAGTTTCGATGGAGATATTCAAGTTGTTTGGATGAAACATTATTTTTTTCAAAAGTGAGAGAAGATTGTATGGAGGTATAAAACAATGGGCCATGTAGTTTTACACAATCTATATTCCCAATACCACATTTCCCTTTACCTCTAATGTGATACCTTGGGAGCCTCATTTGGGAGTTCAAACCAGATGAAAATATTTTCCATTTTGGAGTTCTAGAGTAATTTCCTCCTCATACTAGAAGTTCTAGAAGCCCATATACTCATTGGGGGTCATGAATGAAGAAAGAGTTCCACCCAAGCTTCCCCATTTTTATAATGTTGATTTAAGTGGTGGGTGATAATTTTGAGGGAGATACACACTAGAAGAGGGAGTTAAAACACATAATTATCTACTATTTTTTGTTAATATTGGGGTTTTGAATTTCAATTTTATATTTTTCTTAATTATTAATATATAATTAATTGAAATAATTTTTATGTTATAATCCATATGAGTGAAATTCTATGTGTGGGACTTGTGTTGTTCTGATTAGAAAACATAAGAATCTTATTATTTCACAAAAATTTGAAATTTTACTACTCCTTGAAAACCTGTAATTCATTATAAGGGTATGGAAGTTGACTATATAATTATTATGTCATGGTTTAGTTCTATTTTTATCCTTTCATGGATGTGGGTACCCAAGATCTTGGATAACCCTGAATTGAATGATTTCACAAAAACCAAATAATCAACTATGAAGAAGTAACTTCTCATGTGGTGTAGTAACTTAGAATTGATCACATACTTATCATATATTTTCAAAATCTAATTCTATCTCAAATATTAAACAATTTAAAATTAAGTAAATTTGTAAACCTATTTTAACCCCCTTCCCTTTAATAATTTTTATTACGAACACACACTCTATACCTATCAACACTCTTTTAGGGATGACCTAGGGTTTTAACTATACTATAAAGAATCCAAAAAACATAATCAATTTGATGTTTCATGAAAACATTGTAAGATTTTTTCACCTCTTCAATGAAGCTCTTTTTATTTTAGTTTGTGTTTTCATATAATTTTAATCAATTTTTTGAATACTTATATTTGTTATCTTCTACTATTGCATATATTTTTTGTTCTTTTGTTATCAATTTTTTTGTTATTTTATTTTTTTGAATGACATGTTATAATTTGGGTGAGTAACTTCCTTTCAAACTTGAACTAGAGGGGATCATGCTTTAGTGACACTGAGGTTCACAAGTCAACCCTTTGAAGGACATACCACCACTTGAGAATTTTCTAATCTCATCTTCTTATATGAAAAAAAGGGCATCAAATTTAAGTGTATAAAATGGATTAAAACAATGGAATACTAAAATATTAAACCTCTCCTAATGTTGATACCCATCCCACCTATATTCAAATGTATGTTAAGCCACTACATCTAGAACTGAAATATAGTTTAATTCATTTATTACCAATACTCTATGGACTCTTGGGAGAATATCCACCGAATCATTAAAAATAATTTCATACTATGTGTTCAACATTAAAACCTACTAATGTGGATGAAGAATAAGTAAATCATAAATAATTCCCAATTTATTTATAAGATACTATGAATGAATGGTTTTATAGTTTTAATTCACAAATTAGAGGACAAGCGAACATAAAACACATTTTCTGTGAAAAATATTTTTGAGCCAATAGATCTACAATAATAAGGAATAAAATTTTCAAAATAAGACAATCACAAGGGGAGATGCTTCATGAAAATAGGGAATGATTTAAGAGATTATGTTCAACCAATACACACCACAAAATTAGTGATCAATGTTTAATTCAGTATTTTTATGATGGTTAAATTTATATTGATCAAAATCTGACTGATTTCACTACAACTGGTCCACTAGATAATGATACCACAATTGATAAAAGGACCATGATAGAGAACATGGCACAAAACACTCAACAATTGGGTGTAAGGTCTCTTTTACCCATTCGAGGTGTCCATGAGGTAAAAATTACTAAATTTTAGAAGACGTTGGACACAATGTTTGATGAGGTAAGTACCCTTCTTCCTAAATTTTCTCTTTCCCTATGGAAATATTAATCTCCTCCTCTCATCCATTGTGCTGTATATTCTTCTAACACCCACTAAATTGATCAATGCCCCAACTAAGAGAAACTACCGAGAGTTGCGAGGCAATATTTTCATGCCTCCCTTATAACCGACCCTTTATGCAAGAACCATACTATTTATCCAAGCCTAGGATTAAAGATAATGAATTTTATAGGCAGGGTAAATATTCAAAAAAACCTTAATAATCCTAGAACCAACTAGGGAAGTGTAGTCAACCCCCACTACCCATAAATCCCCAATTTCTACAAAGGAAATTCCAACCACCCCCTCCAAAAAATGATCCTATCTTTGATGATATGATGAATAAATGGCTTACAACAATATCCAATTAAAAAAACCACCCAAGCAGCCATTAAAGACCTAAAAACCCCAATTAAGCCAACTCACCAACTCTGTGGGGAAATCCAGAGTCTTGGGTCGGGTAAACTACCATATCAACCACTAATAAACACTAGGGATAAGGTAAATTTTAGTTTTGTTACCCTTAAGAGTGGAACTCAATTAAAAATCCAATTTCCTCCTCCTTTAGTGCCATCCCCTCTTGAAGAAACCACCATCCCAACCACTGTAAATGGATCAAATATTGAAAATAAATGTCTTCATAGAAGCCCTTCCAAAAGAAAGAGGGTGTATATTAATGAGTCACCTTTCACAAAAATTATTCTTCCATTTCCACAAATATCCACCCAACCTATGAAACAAAATGAATCTAATGTTGATAAATTAATGTTGGTAACATTAAAAAAGATCATGTTAAAATTTCTTTGATTGATTCCATGTGGAAAATTCCAAGATACGCCATGTTTTTGAAGGATATGTTTACAAATATAATGATACATCAATGTGATGAGATGATGATATTGGGGATGAATGTATGATAATTGATATATCCTTCACTTCCCATCAAATTCAATGATCTGAGAACATTCTATAATCTGTGCACCACAAGGGAGAATTTCTTTTCCAATTCTATACATCATTTAAGAGCTTCTATAAATGTTATGTCTCACACTATTTACTCTTCATTGTAGGTTAGGGAACTGATTCCCACATGAGTTTTGGTTTAACACAGAAATCAGAGTACAACACACCCTTCTAGTGTGTTATAGGATATTCTCGTGAGGGTGCAAAATTTAATAGTTCCTTTCGATTTTTATGTGCTAAAAATGTAAAATTATAGGATGATTGGACATTACCTTGTTATATTGGGGATACCTTTCATGAAATCCCCCAAAACTATAATTAATATCTATAATGGTGCATTATCTATGGATTTTGGTGGAGACAATGTCAACTTCAATATTCTTGATGCATGAAGGTCCCCTAGAAACAACACTCCTCTCTCTGTTAATTAAATTGATGTACTCCCTTACCCTAAAAAACTTCCTTTAATTCCCATGACCCCCTTTCAGTGTTTTCTTCATTGATTGAAATTCATGGAAATGATTCTATCATAGAATGTTTTACATGTCTAGAAAAATGCATCCGTGTTTGTTAATATATTATTTCATGAACACTGAGGATCACATGAACTTTTATGACACTACTAAATTTATAAAAGTTCATTCCTCATCCATAGATGATAACATTGCAAAGTTAGATGAGATTAGTGACCACACACTTTCACACACTCTCCCATAAATAAAAAATCCACCAGAATTGGAAATAAAACAACTTCATCAATATTAAAAATATCCATATCTTGAAAATGGAAATAAGTTTCCTATCATCGTTTTCAGTTAACTCCCTATAGAACTTGAATTTTGACTACATGATATTTTTAGTTAGTGTAAACTAGAATTGGGATGGAAGATTGCATAAATTATTAGAATTATCCCATCATATTTTATACAACATATATTGTTAAATTATGAGGCTAAAAAGGTGAGTCTGTCACAATTTTTACTGTACCCAAACCTCATATACCTTATAAAAAATAGGTAAAAAAATTATAGGCCACTAGAATCATTTACCCCATATTTGAAATACAATGGGTTAGTCTAGTCTAATTAGTTCCTAAAAAAATAGATCATACAGAAATTGATAATGAAAATATTGAATTGGTTCCTACTTGTGTGTATAATAGTTGGCATGTCGGTATTGACTATCGCTGACTAAACTAACAAACTAAGAAAGACCATTTCCCAATTCCATTAATTATCCATACTCTAGAGTGGCCCATAGTTAATTCCAAATACTATTCTATTAATGGGTATTCTCAATATTTTTTAATTTATATTTCCCCAAGATATCATATAAAGACAACTTCACTTTCCCCTTTGAAACATTTTCATATAGAAGAATGTCATCTGGTATGTGCAATGCTCCAGGTACTTTCCAATGATGCATGGTTAGTATTTTCTCAAAATACATGAAGAATTTCATCAAATTATTCCCAATTTATTTCACTGTATATGGATCCAAATTTTATGAATTATTTCTTAGTTTTTGTTCTATGACATTGTATTGAAAATAATCTCGTATTAAATAGTGAGAAATTCTATTTTTTGGTGTGAGAAGGTATAGTCTTGGGAAAATTCATTTCTAAGGACGGTATCAAAGTAGATAAATCAAATATGGATGTCATATCTTCCATACCATTCAATAGTAATATATGGTATGTGTGGTCTTTCAAAGGATATGATGGATTTCACCATCATTTCATATGTAGATTTAGTAAAATTGAACTTTCCCTCTCCTGATTGCTCCAAAAAAATAATTTTCCTTTTATAATAAATGTTATAAATATTTTATCAAATTAAAATGTAGTTCCAAATAACCCATATTAATCCAACCACTGTGGTGGGATTTACCATTTGAGATCATGTGTGATCCCTCTAACTATGTAGTTGGGAATGTCTTATCCCAAAGGACCGATTGAGCTCCACATGTCATTGCATATGCCACATATAATCTAGATCCTACTAAAGAAAACTACACCACAACTAAAAAGTAATTAATTTCCATTGTGTTTCCCTTGGATAAATCTAGGTTATACCATATTGGGTCCACATTCATTATGTTCTACGAACATGAAACCCTCTAGTATCTACTCTAGAAACTGGAATCCAAACTACATCTCATTTTATGGATGCATCTCCTATAATAATTTGATATATAAATTAGAGATAACAAAGGAGAAGAGAATGTATAGGTTGACCAAATAAGTTAGACCCTACCTAATTCAGATATTGACCCATCCCACTATTTTCCCATAAATGAAATGTTTGCTGATAAAAAACTATACCGAGTTCAAGATATTATTCCTTAGTATGATGAAATTTTAAATTATTTTCTATCATCATTCATTCCTACTGATTTCAACAAAACCCAGAATGACCATCTAAAACATTATTCATGTTGGTATATTGGGGATGATCCGTTGCTTCGGCGCAAATTTAGATATCATGTTCTTAGTTGTTGTGTTCTCTATAGAGAGTTTCAGTCTGTACAGGGGTTCTGCTACACTCTAGTGGTGGGGGCCACCTTAGTCCCCAATGGACTACCCACAATGTCCTTGATTCTGGTATCTTTTCATGCACATTATTTTTTGATACATATGATTTCATTAAATCTTATCCTCACTATCATTAAATGGAGAATCTCTATAAGAGAAATGAAATTCTACAACAACCCTTTCCATTCTTTGAAATTTTTTGATTTTTGCAGAATTGATATTATGGGACCATTCTCTAATTCATTTGGGATCACAATACATTTTTATGGCTGTGGATTATGTGTAAAAATGGGTAGAAGTATGTTCCACAAGGAATGATGATTCGAACACCATTTTTTAATTTTTGCGAACCTAAATTTTTCATAGGTTTGGATTACCTAGGTTCCTCAAAAGTGATTAGGGTTTTCATTTCTGAAACCAAAAAATGAAATCTCTTTTGTACTAGTTGGGGTTGGGCATCAAGTGTCTACTTCTTATCCCCCATTGACCAATATTCTATATGAGGTTTTAAATAGATAGGTGGAATTGATTTTTGATAATGGGGTTCAACCCAACAGAAAGGATTGGAACCTTAGACTCAATAAATCATTATGGGACTACCGTACTGTCTTTAAAACTCCCATTGGAATGTTACCTTATTAACTTGTTTTTTGAAAGAGTCTTAATCTCCCTGTGGAAATAGAGCACCAGGCTTATTGAGACACTAAACAACGTAATTCTAATTTTTATGGTATTGGTTCTAAAAGGAAGTTGTAGATTTAGGAGCAAGAAGAAATGGGATGAGTTTTATATGAGAACTCTTGGATTTATAAGGGGTGAACCATTGATTCCCATTATAATAACTTCTTTATTTATCAGTTTTATATTGGGAAGAAGGTCCACCTCAACAATTCAAGGATGAATTTGAATCCATCTATGATTTTTCCCACTGGTCTAGACCATACACTATTACTAATATCTCTCTATTTGGTGTTTTGTACGTTCAAATTAAAGAATCCAAGAAAAACTTCACTGTCAAAGAGAAATGGTTAAAGAAATTTCATGAACCCATTCCAGAGTTCCTTATATAGGAACTACAAGTTTAAGAAGAAACATACCAATGACACACACATGGATGTATCCTTCCTTCCCACATTCTATTTTATTATAATGAGGATACTAAACACTCTAAAGGTGAGAGATGGGTATATTACTGGGTTATTAGAGAATTTTTCTCATCCTTTCTCTTTTTCTATTTTTGTATTGATAGATAGTATTATCATATTCTCCCCTACCCACCCACCCCCCCTAAATTTAATGGCAGAATATAAATTTTTTGATGCCCAATTTATCATGGAAATGATTCCATCTCAGTAATTGAAGTTATTGAAAATGTATGATAAATTTCTATATATCATGATGTTTTAACATTCATTCAAAAAAATTATCATGAAATGTACATTTCAACAAGAACTCAATAATGAGGTGTGAAATTCTCTTGAAACTAGGTTTTTTCAATAATATAAATGGTTCTATTATTTTTAAACCTTTGAGAAGAACAACACCCTATGTGTGAATAGCTTAACGGAAAATTATTTCCCTGAATCACTCCACCCATATTTGCACCCAACGAAGAAGTGAGAAAATGTATTAATAAATAGAAGGTAAATATAATTTTGGTTAAATTTTCTCTACCTTAAGAAATTATTTTTTCATATGTTCATTCCTTATATGATGTATTTATTTACTGTACCAGATTGACCTATGTGTCTGTACCTATTATCCAACTTTTTTATTCCCTAAAAAAACAAAAAACAAATAAACATTAAAGGATGTAATGAAATGTAAAACAAATTTGGATATATATATCATGAGATTATGTTTTGACTTATTAGAATTCATAAATGAGTGGGTCTTGGATTATTATTGCAAAGGATGTAGGGCAGGTTTGGTGGAAGGAATCATGCAGTCTGACAATTTTTAGAATAAATTATATATACTCAATGGGAAGTGGAAAGAATTACATGAAATGGTTTTCAAACACACACGCATGTATAATTAGTGACTTGATTAAATTTTCAATTATTTTCTCTAATTGGTATCATTAATCTCTTTTAATTACATTCTAATATAATTTTTTAGATTTTTTCCCATGAGCATTGAGAATAACTCATCGCTTTGATTTTTTTATCACATTTCTCTTAGTAATTAATTATTCATTGAATGTTAAAAAATTAGTAATTTTTAAATATCTACGTGTATAATTTTTAAAAATATGACTTTCCCTATGAATGTAAATGTTTAGGTGTGGGAGTGTGAACTCACCGAGATTCAATGTTACATTTTCACCTTTACACCATTATGATAAATTATTTTTTATTGAAAATTATAAAAGTATTAACAAATTTCACTTCATGTTTGATTCAATTTTTTTTGTTTGAAACTGTTAAACAGTAAAATTTTATTTTTTTTCATAGTTACATTTTAGGTGGAGGTGATTCGGAGGGCCCTTGGTGAAGTCCATGAAAAATGAGCAAAACTACACGGGATCTAAGAATAGTAGTGGAAAAAACCATAGACTATTACTTTACTTTGTATCCAAATAAGTTGAAAATTTTTGTATTGGTCCACAATATAATTTCATAAATTTGATCTCAAGGAACTGAAGCCTAGTTCGTCCACATAGAGTACTATACAAACTAATCTGTCTGTAGAATCAAATCTGCCAAAAGTCAAAATTGGTGTTCTGTATTATGTAAATATCTCAATTTTTAGTTTTCCAACTGAGCCAAATTTTTTATGGATATAGTTAATTTGTTGGGAGAAAAAATTTTTGTTCTCTATATTAAGATATAATACGGTCATGGGGTCTAAAAAATGGTCCACGTGGTTTTACACAATCTGTTTTCCCCAAACCACCTACCACTTAACATATAAAATGATTCCTCATCCACCTCATTTGGGAGTTCGAACTAGAAGAAATTCATTACCATTTTTGAGTCCTAGAGGACTCTCCTCCTCATCCTAGATATTCTAGAGGCCCCTACCCTCATTATTGTATCAATAATGAAGAAGGAGTTCCACCCAATCTCTATCCCCCTCCTGATGTTGAGCTAAGCGGTAAGTGATCATCGTGGGGGAGCTACACACTTGAAGAGGGTTTTCCATAACATAATTTTCTATTGGTATGGTTTATATTTTGTTTTTTAATTCTTATTTTATAGGTATCTTAACTTGTGTTTATTCTTTTAATATAAACACTTTTTATTTCATAACCAATTGGGGTGAAATTATTTGTGTAAGACATATGTTTTTTCGATTGTACAATATAAGACTCTTCTTCATTCCAAAATATATGGATGTTAGTATTCCTAGATAACCCTTAATTGATGAGGAGGGGATCTAACTTGACAATATGATAGTTAATTCAGGTTTTCGTCCTATTTTCATTGTTTTTGAGATGTTGGCAAACCTGATATTGGTTAACCCTCAATCAGAAGATTACATCAAAACTATACAATCAGTTAAGAACAGGTAACATTTCAAGTGGTGTAGTAACTTAGTAGTGGTCACATACATAAATTATAATTCAAAAATCTACATCATTCTCAACTATTAAAATCATTAAATTATGACAGTTTCTCAATGTTGTTTTAACAAACCCTTGTATTACAGTAAATTTTATTATGAATAAAAACTCTAAACCTATCGACTCTCCTTTCGAGACGACCTAGGATCTACGCTATACTATAAATAAAACATAACACAATATCAGTTTGATCTGTCACATCAACGCATTCATCAACCAATAAGACCATATGATTTTTAGTTTAGATAAGGGGAATCATCCTCTTACGGATGAATAACTTCTTATATGTCTAAGGATTTGAATATGGTAGAGGATGACTAATCTGGAGCTTAGGGTTCCAGGATAGATTTTGTCCATTTTTGTACTAATTTTATTGAAAGTACTATATTAATTTTCTACATCCATGTATACCTTTTTGGTTTTTAGAGAAATTATTCAAATTTTCATCAACTGTTGTATATGACTAGGATTGGAACATTCAGTATTATAAATTGTTTCATGATTTTCTATAGTTTTCTACTATAGTGGGTTACTGGTCCAATTTTATTAGTATTTATTTCATATGTTCCATATATTTATATATACATCTTATATTTAATTTTTAATATATTTTTAATGTTATACTATTGAAATTAGGCTATAGTCTCCCTAAAGACAAACCCTAGACTCTCGATACTATGTTGTAGCCTTTCGCATATGGATATGTGGGCTTGAGGCCAAATGTCCAACCGTCATCAAGTTCCCCTTGAGTGGCACCCGGGTGAAGACATCACACTACCTCTCATTCAATGATATTTCCTATAAACTCTTTAGGAAATAAATAATATTATACCCCAACAATGGGGAAGTATTCTATCTTTACAATTTCATTTTATTTTCTCTCATCGATGAGTATCTTCTTAAAAAATGTATGGGATGTGATTCTACATAATCTTTTTCCTGGGATATCCCTCCTTTGAAAATAGAATTAGGATATCTTTTTAGGACCACTGAAATTTCCTTACATCTATATCTGAAATATTTATTATACATTGAGAGTCAGTCCTTCCCTAATATATTGTAAATTTCCACCATGATATCGAATACTACAATATCAATGAGATTTTACTCCTTGAAGTTAACACTAGAGTTTTTATAAACCATTGATTCTTTGATATTACACCAAAAGTAGTAACTGTTAACTATACATATAGTAGTTCTTGGTTTGATTCAATATTCAATGTAGATATGGATTAAGTAACCAAATTTTATAATGAGTCAAACAATTACATTCTAGCTCTGATAGAATAGTTATTTTACCTCCCCCCACATCTTTTGGAGCCTCTCATTTAGTCATTGTGATTGAAAAAGTATGATATTTATCTCTTAGCCTATGATAAGGCTCAGGGTAATTTTAAATTATAATCGTTGTATTTGGATATTGAATTGGAAGTCAGTGATGTTTTCCACACATGAATCATTATACATTATGATATATTTATGATATCCTCCCATTGAAATTTTTATTGATCTGTTAAGGCCTCGCTACAGTTTAACTGGTCCAATATATATGGATATATCTTCGATATTTGTTTAAATTTTCATTACAAATAAAAATTTCTCCCAGATGTTTCATCCCATATTTTTTCACATGTGAGGTTTCAGTTTCATTCATTTTCTTACATGATAAAAATTCCTCCTCATGTTTGGATATTTTTCACTCTTCTTTTAATTCGACCTATGTGACTATTTCATCACTCCAAATTCAATTCAACCATTCACATTACTCTAAACTATATCCTTGTATCTTTAATATTCTAAATTTTTTTTATTCCCCTACATATTACGTCTCCACAAATAAAAAACCTATCAAACATTCACTTATGATAACAAATTCCAGATGTGTATTGAAAATGTATATTGAAGTTCATTTTGTATCATCCCACCAATTAATTTTCATTCTGATTTATCATTATCAATTTCGTCTTCATTTTTTTATTGATAAACGAAGAAACTATTAATTTTAAAAAAAAATATCATGCACTATTACCACTCTATAGAATCAAATATTTACTCATAGCTTCATGTTCTTCATAAATTTTCACTATTCATAAGCTTATTATCCTCTTAGATATACTAACAAGGTGACTTTCTCTAGCTCTAAAAAAATATAGTATAGAAAATACCATTTATAAAAAGGTCATACATTTTTTATAAATTAACTGTCATCAAATTCATTAAAGAATGAGGTTTTTTTACATAAGTGGGACTAAACTAAAAGTTTTTTCCTTATAGTAGAATATATAAACTCAACATGATTCGAGGTTTCATTCATTATCCAATATTGTTTAATCATAATCTTCATGATTTTTACCATTCTAGTTTCCATCTTGTTAAGTAGGTCATCAGTTCATCATCCATTTCACCAATCATTTATGTTGTTCCTCTTATTGGTTTCCATTTTTTATAAAATAATAAAAACTTAGTAATTTTTTTTAATTTTGTGAATATTTTAATTAAAAATATGGTCTAAATCCAAAAACAACAAGATCAATGAAATTATTATTTTAATATCCTCTAATAAAAAATAATTTTTTATATATCATAATGGATCATAAAAAACATGTTATTGAGAAAACATATACTCATGTAGTGTCAAACTATATGTTAAAAATGTCTTGATATCATCAATATGTGATAAACAAGTCAAATACCAATTCAACATTTTATATCAATTTATCCCAAATTAATATTATTCAAAATCCACATCCTCTTATAGTATCAATAAAAGGATATCATTGCTTAAAAATTGTTATCTTAATAGTTTCTTAACTTTCTAGGATGTGTTCCTATATTTTGTTATATCCCTAGGGTTATTATTAAATTCTTCTAATTCTAACTTCCAGACATATCTAAACCAACATATGATAACAACCATGGGGTCTTTACTTTCTTCAATACAAATCATATTCAAGACCAGCTACACCACATAATAATTTAGAGGATATTTTTAGGTTTATTATGGTAGAAATTAGAAACTCAATACTTGAATAACAAAAAAATATTCTTAATCCAATTTTATTTATTATTAATAGGTTCTTATTATGTATTATTTACAATATATCATATCTTGGGGACATACATCAAAAGAAATGGGTGTAACACCCGGAAATTTAAAAAATTTGTTGATAATATCTAATAGTGAGTATGACACACTACACCAAGCATAGAATGGAGTATAACAACCCGAGAAATTATGATATATTTAATATTTTAAATAAATTCAATCCATTTTTTAACTTTCAATAAATTATATACTGAGTTCTCTTATTTTACAAGAAACAATGTGTTTCACTAATAGCTTGCATTACATACAAGACTATGTTTTACCGAATACTATTAATATTATTTTTTATAATTAAAATAATATACAAATAATTAAATTAGTTGTTAAAAATGTTTTATAGACTTATGAAAACATATGGATGGTTTTTTTGGATACCAATTAATAAGAAATGAATATTAATACAAATTGAATTTAAAATAATGGTTTTATAACAAAATTATTATTACGAACAAAATGTGTTTTGATTTTTTAAAAATAAAATTAATTTATATTACTGGATGATATTAATTTCATTTATATAATTTATATTCAATAATATTATCTTAAATTAATCCAATATATTTGGGAGGCAAAACATAATAACAAATCCAATTCTATTCTAAAAAAGCGATATTTTTTAAAGGAAATTTTTCCACCATTGAAGAAATTTTTTGGATTAAAAATAAATTTCTCCACATTTATTTATTATATTTGATAAAAATATTAATTTTTGAAATAATGGTGTAAAAATTATCTTATAGTTAAATTTTGTTATTTTTATGAGAAGATTCATTTTTCATTTGAATTGAGAAATATTCAGATGTTTAATTGAAATCAAACTTTGAATTTTTATAATATATAATGTGAAACTATATCTTGAATTATATTTAAAGTAAAAATAGTAATATTATACATCTAAAAATATAATTTAGGTCATTGAAATGAATTTCATATTAAAATTGAATATAAAAACAATGTAAACTTTTCAACATTTTCTCTTTAACGACAAGTTATATCGATATGTCTGTGGATTAATTATAAATTAATTTCTTCCAATTTTGAGATTTTAATTTGGAAAAATGGAATCCATATTTTTAATCAGAACTATTTTAAATTTAAAATACATTCCACTATTATTTTTACCATACTAATTGTTAAAATCAATAAAAAATAAATATAGTGATTAAGTTAAAAAAATACTTAGTGGTTAAAAATAGAATATATGGGGAACAAATAGTCCTAATATTGTTCCAGACCCATTTTATAGACATATTTTAACCTTATATCTTATTATATATATATTTAACCATTATTGGATCCATTTTAAATGTAATAAAAGTTGTTATAATTCATAATTTCAAACCATTATAGGAGTTCCACTCACCCCACATATAAAAGGCCTTCCCCTCTCACTTCTTATTCACACCATCAAAAAAATTTGAATCATCAGATACAGAACAACATAACTCTCAAAAATCCCTCCCCTTATACTATAATCCATACAATGAGAATAAATATAACCTCTAAATGTTTTAGTGCAAACCAAATTAGGATACTTGAATTAGAGTAAATTATTTTCAAAAAAAATATTTTATTTCATTTACTACTCTGAATCCTTAAATTTATATTATGAAATTATTATATCATAACTTATGTATCATAAATATAATGATATTTTTTTTTATTTTATGTATATTACCTACAAATTCATAAACATCTAACAAATGGGTTTCAAAATCATTGTTTTTGTATACAACAAGCTACAACCTAGTGAATAAATGTCATTCGTTTTTTTCATTACCACCATCCATGGTTGGGAATATTAATGGATTTATATAATATATATTATATAAATGGAATTTATTATGATTTTATTCTTTTATAAAAGTTATATCACACATACCTCCATTATGTTCATTTAGATGGAATATGATAACATTTCTCATTTGTACGACGGACTATAGCCTCTCAAAGCGATGTGATTCATTCAGGGTTTACATGAAATGTATTTAATATGGGATTATTAAAGATATTTGATTTATATTAAACTATAATTATACTATAATTATTATAAATATAAAGCATTTACATTTATTTTTTCAAAATATAATATAAAAATAATAAATGTGTTTATGTGTACATACGACCTACCATCTATATTAATGGTTTATTTCATTTCATACTATTAAATTTTATGGATTAATATATATATATATATATACAAAACATATATTATATTTATTTAATGAATTAAATTATATATATTATTAAATCATGATCTATGTAAGAAACTAAAAATAACTAGTCAAAGAATACTCATAAATAAATCCAACTAACACCCTAAATGATGAAAATAATGGAGTCTTATTAGTGAATGGGTAATTATATGTTTTAAAGGGATCATATATTATATCATAAAAATTAATATGGTTATAGAATAAGTTAAAAACAATTTTAAAACAATTATTTATGATTTTAAATCATTTTCAACTAAAAGGAATCATAATTTATGGGATTTCGTCGGATTTTACATATCATAGAGACATAGTATTAATTTTGTACCAATTTTCTTTTTTGGTGTATATAATTCCTATTTAAAATGTAATATAATTCATATATCATTATATATGGTAATATAAATTTCAATTTGAATTATTTTATCAATGGGGTTTGGTCCTCAAAATGATTAAGTTATAAAATTTATTATGCAATTTCACTATCTTGGGTGATTATTGACATTCTCTTAAAACTATAATTTTCCTGTAATAATTTTTCATTGGAAATTAAATTTCACTCAAATTTCCATATTATTATTTTATGGATATAATTATTTCCAAAAACATATACCACATTTATATACAGTATCTACTTTGAATGTTATTTGATTATCTGGGAAAATATTGATAAATTTGTATTCCTTACTCAATACAGATATTTGATAGGGTACATTTGTTATTAATATTAATGGATTATTAAATATATGAGGAATTATTTTTATTGGTAATTAATGGTTTGGGGACTATTTAAATTAATCATGTCGATACATCGGTGGTTTAATGAGCTGAATCAGTTTGACAAATAAGATGGGTTTTTACCCACTATGTTTTATGTCATCTTGCAAAATTTATTAATGGTAGAGGTTCCATGTTAATAAGATACATGGAATAAAATATTAAATAATTTACTTTGTTGATAATTTATTTATTGTTATTATCCATAATATTTTTTCTATGGCATTCTCTTCATATGTATTTCATTATTAACTTTGTTTATTAAATGGAATGTGTTTTTAGTTATTTACTTTTCTATATTGATAATTCTTTCTACATATATTTATGTGTCACATGTTTTCAATTATATAAATTTCCATGTTGAGTATACATTATCCAAATAATTATGTGTCATGTTTTTTCAATGATCTACCTTTCCATGTCTAATATACTTATTTGTTTATGATAGCTTATGTTGTACTTAATCCTTTCTAAGAATTTGATCTCACCCTTATATTTTTCCTCTAATTATATTTCCATGACGTTTATTATTCCTGATATCATAGGATATTATTGATATAATAATGTTATTTTAAAAAAAAAAATAAAAAATTATTCTGTAATTTTTGTATTCAAATGTAAAGAATGAGTCATATATGTATCTTGTTTACCTATACTACTAAAATGATCAGTCCTTCAGGTTTTGAATGCTTATATCTTATTCAAATGTAATGGTAGTAGAAATTGGCTCCAAACTACTAGGTTTGGGGTAAAAATAGTTGGTATCAATGGAAGATTAGATGAAACCATGGAAACTACATTTATAAAAACATTTATTTAGGAACATAACCCTAACACAGTTATTGAGGACATGTATATATGAACGAATTAATTTTTGTGTAAGGTATAGATTTTGTTTGTTTTTGTAGAAATAAATCCCTATATCTATACTATAAGTTGAAGTGTTTTATGAACATTTGTCCCTATGGATAATAACTTTGAAAATGGTATGTCAATATTGAATCGATTGTATAATTATAAATGATAACATGCCTTAATGTGCACCTAGATTGACACTCCTAAGGGGTATTCATAGTACAATTAAAATTTTATTTACAAAATATTATGAATGATTTGAATACATTATGATAATTAATGAACTAGTTTAAAACTGAGGTTTCTTATGATGATAATTTTTTTAGATATTTAGACATCATATAAATGATTATATAGTATTATAACATTGCTAATTGTTTCTCAAGTTTTTCTATTTGGTTTTGGAAAATTGTTAAAACTTTAAGGAATCATGTAAACATTGAACATGAAGAAAAATGATATGACATGTTTCTATAAAATGATATGAATGTTGGATTCAAAAATATCTAATTATGCCATATAATTTTTCCTAATATATTATTAACAACATATACCTTAACTAATTCATGAACCCACTAATGATGAGAATGATGGATTTTTGTAAGAGGTCTAGTGGTGGAGACTATGGAGAAAATAATTCCTGATTTCTATCATGTATTAATTGAGGAAAGAGAAACAAAAAAACAATAATAATGGATGAAAAAAAATTGGGTGTAAATAATGGTAATAAATAAAATAATTTTTGAGGAAAAATGAAGAGAATAATGTAATGAAATAAATCTAATCTTGATGATCCATTTATAGTTAATTTCCCTAGAACTTGGGAACCTAGGAACTACTGATGTAATTTCCATATTCTAAAGGGTAACCCCAATACTGTGGAAGGGCCTTTTTGGAAATAAAATGGTTGAAGTATTTATTTATTCTGATTAAATAAATAAATCTTTTATGAATTATACTTATAGTATTTGGGTTACAATAATACAAAACATCTCAGGTTTATATTAATTGTTAGAATAAATTGTGTATTCATTAATACCGGAGTTATAAATACCATCATGTTTAATTATTTTAATATTGATCTTATGTTCAAATTCATAAGCACCTGTTTTTTGGTTATATGTGATGAGAGTCTACCAATATTAATGAAATTTTAGAGAAATATATAGTAAACTTATATTTTACTGTAAATTATATTCGAGGAATAATGGATTTTCAATTTATATACATATGTTTTGTGGTATTGATAACTTTCTGGGTTAATATGCTATCTAATGACATTGTAGTAATATTCAAATATTATTATTAGACATTATAAAAGAATTTTTTTTATTGAAACTACTAGAAAAATTGTATTTAATGGTTAACATTATTTCAATGATGTCCATAATATTAAATTTGGAACACTATTTGAATTATATTTTTATAGTATATAAAAATGCCAAATAGTATGTAGGGTGGAAACCCATCATATGAGGAAATTCCATAAGGATTAAAACCATGACCAAATGATGATAAGGGTTTCACACATACTAATCGCATATGTGATGTCATTGTTAATGTTGCATTTTTTAGGTAATTTATTACAAAAATAATGATAAAAGGCGAAACATTGGTATTACAGTTGAGGTACATATATTAATGTATTAACCATAATATTTTTGAAAAATATTTAGATATATATAGAAATAAATTTCTCTCTTTTATAGTTCATACAACATGATAAAAGTGATATTTAGTTCTTTAGGCATTTAAAATAATTTTTGGATATTATTTTCTTAGAGTAAGGGATGAATTAAAAACTAAACTATTGACAATGGAATGATGAAATTGTGTTTATGATATATAAATATATCTAGTATGTACCTTTTCTTATATTATTAGACATTAAAATAAATACTATACTATAATGAATGTATCTGGGAAAAAACTATCTAATTGCATTCATATTCAATGAATAAAATGGTCATTAAATCATCAAATATTTATGAATTTAAGGCCCTCTACATTCCAAATATCAATTTTTTTAATTTATCAATTACCACAATCACTCTCTATGAATATTTATAATTTTTCTCATGTCTATAAGTTTATATTCCAATGATTTCCTCCTACTAGGAAACCTTTTTATATGCTACTTCATGGTGTATTTGTACATCCAGTTCTCTCTTATTAAGATGATATTTTGTTAACTCTTTTATGATGTGGGTTCAACAAAAATGTTATTTCCAAATATAAAACCTTCGATTTTCAATGTAAAAAACCAATAATTTATGGTAT
Organism: Viscum album; assembly: GCA_963277665.1. Classification (NCBI taxonomy): domain Eukaryota; kingdom Viridiplantae; phylum Streptophyta; class Magnoliopsida; order Santalales; family Viscaceae; genus Viscum; species Viscum album. The sequence goes on along the minus strand of OY728165.1, from coordinate 1,775,575,521 downwards.
GTATCCTCTTTAATAAATTTGGTTTATTCGATAGCTTACATATCATGAAACACTAAGATTAATCAAACAGTGATATACTATTAAATATTATGATGACCATTAGAATACTAATGCGAAGGTTAGGAATATTTATCTATCTATAAGAATAATAAACTATCCTCTAAAACCATAAATAAATTTTAGGAATGTCATAAATTAAAATATGACTTATTTATATCATTGAATAATTAAATAAATTTTATGAATAAAATAATTAAAGTGTTGTTATTTTTATGAAACGTAAATACTTATTTACAATTTTAAAATTAATATTATGATTTAAAATAAAATTTATTTTCATAAAAATGGATTCATACATTTATATTTTTTCATAATAATAATATTATAATTTTATGAGACAATAATTTTTTTCGAATAAGATGAGCACCTTCTAGAAAAATGGGCCCCATTATAAAACATTAGAAATGAATCAAACAAATTGAAAAGAAGGAATATTAAATTTATTCCAAAAGAAAATAGGGACAACATCCAAGGGAATATTATCAGACTAAATGAGACTATTCCTATCAGCACCTTTGTTGGAAACACTATCATCAAAAACATTCCCCTATATAAAGACATGAGTAATAATATAATCAACGGATGAATGATACTTGAGAAAATTAATCCATCGATTGGCAAGCCTCTAAAGGAATCTGTGGAATCTAATTTTATAGCATGCACAATAATGGTGTAATCACAATCCAATAATATCTTATCCACACCTATTTGTTAGTATGATCCTAGGAAATGATAACACCATGCACCTCAGCTTCTAAAGAGGATAAAATACCACAAGAGACATAAAAAATCAATCACCACCCCAAAATAATTCAAAAATACTACTCTATAACAAGAATATCCCAGATTATAGCAACCCCACACTTTATTTCATACTTAAACAAGATTTATTACATAAAACCTTCATTTGATACAACATATAAGATCAATAGGTATAGTGTATTTGGGAATTAGTATCATTACATAAAAACTTAAAACATATAACACAACATATTATTGAAAACATTCTTTACATGACCACTATGTTCCCTCGTACTTAACATTGCATGGGATAACCTGAGGACATGAATAAGAAATGGGTGAGCTATAAAGCCTAGTATAGGAGTAAAAAAGGAATAAAATGAATATTACTATACATGTTAGGAAATAGGAATATCAATGGAGCATCAGAGAATCATTAACATGAAGTCACGATATGGAATGATAATCATAACATGGAAATGTGGCAACAACACTTAACATGGAATTAGCATGATCCAAGTCTCATTGCCCATGGAGCATGATTAAATCCTCATTGAACATGAAGCATGAGTAAACCCTCATTGCACGTGAATTATCATGATTCAAAACTCATTATGCATGACTTATCCTGATGCTATACTTTAACTAATGAATTGGGGCATTATCAGGGCGCACCCTTCTTAATAATTTCATTTCATGTATAAGTGTGCCACATGGATCATATGACATGGATTCAATAAAATTAACCGTTTATTCCATGATAAAGGAATGTGTAATTAAAAAATGAAATTCTATAATCAATAAGTAATCATACATAAATCCGAATACCCTTGATAGGGATATGGGTATTGTATTCACTAAACAATGACATTAGCTCAAAAAAATGCAGTGCAATTTCGGCAGCATAATGATGTGACATAAGAATTCATAAAAATGGTTAATGAGAGAGATTAGGGTGTCTCATAATATATACATGAAATGGTAAATATGGGGTTCACATAGATACATGACCCACCATGAGTTGTTGAATTTTAGATTTATAATACAAAAGAATTTCTTTAATGTAAATGAAGAGAGAGAAAATCCTAAAGGAATCTCTGCATAGTATCTGTTATAAATGGAAGGAATATATGAGAGAAAAAGGGGTCTCTCATCATTAAAAAATAAATAGGACAATATAGGGTAGGTGATAAATCATACCTTAACATTTATAATTGAAAATAAAATGGCATAACAATATTAAGAAACTTGGAAAAAATGAGAAAGGAAAGAAACCCTTACTTGAAAGTATGATCCCAACGACTTGGGAAGGGAAAGAGAGAGGCTTCATGGGAGCATGGGTCACCTTGGGGGGATTCTAGAGATATGAAGTCTGAGTTTGGACGAACTCCAAAGGCTTTGAGTGATGAGGAATATGGAGTTTGGGTGGGTTTATATAGGAAAGGAGAGGAAATTCTTTATTATTTAGGTTTGGGACCACACGCATTAAACTAATCAAAGCTACAAACCATCCCTTGTATTTTCCCATGGTTTTTTCCAAAGAGGAGTGGAAAAAAATATATTATATGGAAAATGGCCTAAATTCTTAAAATAATATGGTTTCTTATGTGGAGGTGAGCCACACTCTCATGGAAAACAATTTAAAAAGTCAAAATGTTTTATATGTCTTGGAGGGTCCACTAAAGCATTGTAAAATAAAGGAAAAAAATCAAAAATCAAATTATTTTAATTTTAGAAAATACATTGACCGAAAATAATGTTTATAGTATTTTATTACATCACTATTGGGTCATTATAATGTCATAAAACACATTATAAATTTAAACGGTATTCAATTTTTACCCAAAAATTTGACTATCTCGGAAAATTTAGAAAAAATCACAATTGGATAATTTAGACCTCCTAATTCCAAAAATAATATTCATTTTATCTAAATAATTTTATAAATATTTGAGTTTTTACTTTTAATAATAAAAACCAACATTTATCGAAAATTCATGGGTTTTCACAAAAACAACTTCTAAACCATAATAAAATTTACAATTGTATTCATAAAAATTATATGATAATTTATATTTTATAAAAAATAATTTAATAATAACATTTTTATAATATTATTTCATCAAAATATATTTCTTAGATGAATATTAACTAAAAATACTATTTTTGCTTTATAAACTATTTACAAAGTAAAAATAATAAAATGAATGTGCATTATTTATTTCATAAAAAAATATCGCACATCATTTAAGTGGTAAGGTCATGTTACATAACCCCTTATAACACCTGAATATGACCAAAGGGTAAGGTGTGTGATGGTGACAGACTATTGGGGTGGCATAGATAACATCACTCGGGTGGTAATATCTAGAAACATCAACTTCTCCCATAGGGCAGTTCTATTCAAGAATCATGTATTTATACTCATCTCGGGATTGGTCAAGAGTAAAGCCCAATGAAGACACCTCCTTTCTGAGCTCTAAAAAATGGGCTTTGTACAAGGCAAGTCTACTGGATGAGACCATCCCTTCTTTTGTCTCAGTAAATTAGATTTGTTAATGCCTTATATTTATACTAATCATGGGATCATTCATCCATGGATATATTAGCAATGGTCTCAATTCTTAATGGTATTTTAAAATTCAGAAACATAAAACAAAAGAAGTAAATATTTTAAATAACCATTTAACATATTAAGATATTTAATTGTATCAAGATGAATTTTAAATTGATAAAAGTTTGGGTCATTACAATATTCCCCCCTTAAGAAATGTTTCCCTAGAAATTTCCTTTTCCTACACTAAAACAGACGTGGGTAACATTTCTTTATCACTTTCTCCAATTCCCACTTCTCTTCTTCAAACATGTGGTTTCTCCACAACACCATAACGAGGGGCATTGTCTTATTTCATAGAACATCTTCTCTACGGTCTAATATCATCACCATCTTCTCTTCATAGGATAGTTCATTCTCCAATGGTACCACCTCTAGATTGAGTACATGTGATAGGTAGGGTATGTACTTCTTCAATAGTAGTACATAAAATACCTCATATACTTGAGACATGTTCAGTGGGAATTCTAGTTGATTGGCCACTGCTCCAATGAAATCAAGGATCTCAAAAGAGATTATGAACCTTGGACTAAGATTTCCCTTATTCTAAAATCTCAAAACTCTCTTCCATGGTGATATGAAGAGGAATACCATTTATCCAAAATTAAAATATAGGTCTCATCGACGATTATCAGCATATCACTTTTGTCAACTCTGAGAAGCTTTAATGTGTTGTTGGGTGGTCTTAACCTCCACCACCATTTCTTTGACCATTTTTGGACCTAGGAGTTTTCTCTCCCCAACATCATCCCAACATGCCAGTGTTCTACACCTCTTCCCATATAGGGATTCATAAGAATCCATTTGGATTCTTTTGTAGAAATTGTTGTTATAAGAGAACTCAACTAGAGAACGATGTTGATCCCATCCTTCATTGAAATCCATTGAGCATGCTCTCATAATGTCCTAAAGTGTTTGGATATTTTTCTTAGATTGGCCATCAGTTTGAGGATGATAAGACGTATTAAATTTCATATTAGTATCCATAGGATGTTGAAGACCCTTCCAAAACATATAGGTGAATCATGGATCTCGATCAGATACAATAGATAGTGGTACATCAAGCAGCCTTACCACTTCCTTGATATATATCTCTTCTAGTTGATCCAATGCGAAAACCATGCAAATAGAAATGAAGTGTGAAACCTTTATAAAAAGAATATCAACAACCCAAATAGCATTTTTACCTTTAGATGTATTCAGAATTCTGGTGACAAAGTCCTTGGTGATGTTCCCCCATTTCTATGCTGGTATGGGAAATAGTTTCATCATCCCCTTGGACTTCTATCTCTCATCCTTCACTTGTTGACACACCATGAAATTTGATATATATTCAGAAATCTCCTTCTTCATTCCCCCCCCCCAATAATTCATTCAAATATCTTGATACATCTTTTTGTTTCCTGGGTGGATGGAGAAATTTGAATTATTTGCATCATAAAGAAGCTCATTCTTCATCTCCGAACATGATGGGACATATAGTATTTTCCCAAATATGATAATTCCTTATTTAATAACATTAAACTTTGAGGATTTTTCTTTTCTGATAGTTTCCACATTCTTCTAGATTCCGACATCATTATTTTGAGCATCCTTTAACAATTAAAAAAGATATTTTTGATAAATCATTTGGGAAAGGATTGATGATGTTCCATTCATTAAGATTCCCATTTCCATATTCATCAAATTCAAGAAGATTATATTCTTGTCAATTATCATTAATGACATAATCGTCGGGTCCTTTCTATGTAGAGCATTCTCCACCTTGTTCGCATTCCCAGGGTGGTAATGGATTGAGAATTCATAATCATTGATCATCGCAAACCATCTACATTGGAACATATTCCACTCTTTCTGTGTGAATATATACTTAATGCAATTGTGATTTATGTATATTTCACACTTCTCCCAAAAGAGGTAATGCCATGAATTTTATAAAGTGGCGATCATTGTATCCAACTCTAGATCATGTGTTGGGTAGTTTTTCTCACGAACGTTCAACTGGCTCAAAGGATAGGCAACAACTTTGTCATTTTGCATCAACACAAATCCCATGCCCTTCTTAGAAGCATAACTAAATTCCACAAAATTTTCTACACTTTTTGTGTAATGTGAGCATGGGTGTAGTGATAAGCCTTATTTTCAAATCCTATATGATTTCTTTTTATTCATCACTCCATCAAAACTTTACTTCCTTCTAAGTTAACTTGGTAAGAGGGTTTGACAATCATGAGAAATTTCTCATAAATCATCAATAATATACAGCTAACCCCAAGAATCTATGGATATTGTTTATCAATGTTGGCCTCGACCATCCCCCAATTATAGTTGTTTTAGTGGGATCCACAAATATCCCATTGCTTGTGATGATATGACCCATGAATGAGATATCATTCAACCATAACTCACACTTGTTAAACATTACATAGATCTTATCCTTTCACAATGTCTCTAGTATAGTTCGTAGATGCTTCTAATTCTCCTCCATGGTTTTGGTGTATATTAAAATATCATCTATAGATACTACTAATTTTTTTCAGGTAATCTCTAATGACATTATTCATCAAGTCCATAAAGATTGCTGGAGCATTAGTGAGTCTAGAAGGCATTAATATGAATTTATAGTACATGTATATTGTATGAAAAGCAGTCTTGGGTATATATTCCTTCTTCACCCTTACATGATAATATCCCCATCGCAAATCCACCTTGGATATGTATTATGCTCCATTCAACTAATTGAACAAGTCATCAATTTGTGGCAGAGGATACATGTTCTTTATCGTGATTTTTTCGTGATCATGATAATCAATTCCAAGGTGCATTTACCAATCCTTCTTATTGATGAAGAGGATTGGAGCACCCCATGGTGAAGCACTTGGGTGTATAAATCATTTATCCAGATTCTCATATAGTTGTTTCTTAATCTCTTTAAGCTCCACAATAGTAATTCTATATGGAGTCTTTGATATTGTCAATTCCCCAAGTATAAGATCAATTGAAAATTCCAAATCTCTTCTAGGAGAAAGACCATGAAATTTCTTAGGAAACACCTCAGTGAATTCCCTCACAAAAAGAATGTCTTCAAGGATGGTTTCTTCCATGGACTCAATCATCTAAGCAAGATACGCATGCTCATAGGGTAGTAATATCCATGATTGAGATGATGGAGCTAAATAAGACTCATCCTCCTCCTTGCACATGTATAGAATCAGTGGTCGATTCAATAAATGGAGAATGATTTCCCTCTCACGACAATTTATATTGGCTCTATATAAGGAAATCCAATACATGCTAGGAATTACATCAAATTCTACTAGAGGGAGTTTGATAAAGTTTTCTGGGAAGTTCAATCCACCAATTATGAAAGAGGATGAGTTATATTATTGCGATGAAGTGATTTCCCCATTTCCATACTCACCGAAATCTTTACTTCTATGATTTTTGCTGGTGTTTGGACTGTTATACAAAACATTTAGGATATAAAAGAATAAATAGAAGAAGAATCAAAAAGTAGATTGGCTATTATTTAATGAATACCTAGCATACCAATCTCCACATCATTGTCAGGGTTCACTTCAGCAGTAGTGATGGAAAAATATCTCCCTTGTTGCCTTGGAGGTTGTTGGTTGACTCTGAAAAACATTGGCTAAGGGAACTTATTTTCAAGTTTCCCTGGTTATTTATAGTTTAACCATTGAACAATTTGTTGAGAGTCAAATGGTTCATTCCTATCCTCTATTACAGCTGTAGGTTTTTCTTGTTAGTAGTTAACAGGTATGTGCCCTTCTCTTCCACACCTAAAGCATTTCCTCATCCCCTTCAGAAAATTTCTGGGGTGCTTCTTTATGAACCTTGGGCAAGTGGGGTGCTAGATCTTCATAGCACCATTGGAATTATCCATCGGAACAGCGAAATTAATGTCCACCTTATGCTTCTTATCTCCATGATACCCCTGAGATTTTTCGATCTCCATTTCAACCTTGAGGAACCATCAGTCAATTTCCTCATAGATGTCAAACTCACGGATAGCTAGGGCTTTCTGCAGGCTAGGTTTCATCCCACTAAAGAAGCAGGCATCCTTGCATTCGAGGCCAACGACCAACCCAGAGGCCTATCGTGGAAGCCCTGTGAATTTTACCTCATACTCTCTGATGGATTCATCATCTTTTTTCATGAGGTCATGGAAGTCCCATTCCATATTAAGCCGAAAGGTGTGAGGAAAATATTTATCAAAAAACTATTTCTGGAAATCCGTCCATTCCAATGCCTTAATCTCCTCCATAGTCTTCATATTTCTTATAAATGTCCACAAATTATCGGCTTCACCCCTTATACGATATGCTTCCAGAAGAACCCTTTCTTTTTCGGAACATTGAAGGATGGTGAAGATATTTTCAATGGAGTTGATCCATTGTTTGGTGATTGAGGGATCAGATGATCCATTAAAAGTATGAGGCCTTTATCTCATGATGCTCTCGATAATGTCGTGTTTTTTCTTAGGGGGGTTGAACATTCCTCTTGAACCACGCTTCTATTTTAAACTTCATTTTACTGAGATAATATCATGACAATGTTTGCAATTCCTGATCCCATTGGATTGGGCATCTTGTTAGAAAAATCATCACATTGATCTTTGCATCTTTTATTAGCCCGAGTCCTCATATTACTATCCATTGGATAGAATAAATTAAATATTAGGGGTAATACATAAAATTTAATTTTAAGACAGAAATAGATGTCTTATAAATTACTTTCATTTACTTAACTTATGAATCTATAGGCCTCAATCATAGTTATCCATGATCTAATTCTCAATATATATTCTTAGGGTCATTTTCTTTATTTCTTTAATAATGGTTCATACTAAGATTGTGAATTTACCAAAGAATATCCCTCGAGAATTTTTTAACAAAGAGTTCGGCAAGGCCCGTTGTCGTGTTCGAAGATACCCCAGGTCAAGCCTGAAACTCTTTGTCAGGGTTTTCAACCCTTAGAACATTTTCCCCAGAGCCACCTCTACCTACTCTTATCTAGATAGGGATTTACTTTCTTGATAAACCACTTACTCAATAATCATCAAAACATAGGGATATTTTTATTACACCTAGTACTGTCTCTAAGGATTTACTAGGTTTTTCTAATCCAAATCCCAAAAATAACTAAACATATCCTATGATACCAACTATAACAACCCTTCTCTTTATTTCATACTTAAACATGAATTATCACATAAATCCTTCACTTGATAAAACATAGAAGATCAAGAGGTCTAGTGTCTTTGTGAATTAGGAACATTAAATAACAACAGAAAATATAGAATGAAACATCTTATTGGAAACATTATTACATGACCACTACATTCCCTCATACTTATCATTTCATGGGATTACCTGAGGAAATGTGTATGAAAAGGCAGAGCTATAAAGCCCGATAAGTGAGTAAACAAGGAATAACATGAAGATTATAATACATGTTATGCAATAGGAATATTAAGAGAGCATCAAAGAAACATTAACATAGAGTCATGATATATCATGATTACCATAAAATGGAAATGTGGAAACAACACTTAACATTAAATTAGCATGAGACAAGGCTCATTGCACATGGAGCATGATTAATCCCTCATTGAACACGAAGCATGGGTAAACCATCGATGCACTTGAATTTGTATGAGTCAACACTCATGGCACATGACGTATCATGATACAATAATTTACCCAATACATTGGAGTTCAATTATGGCACAGCCTTCTTAAACATGTCATTACATGTATAAGTGTGCCACATGGATCATATAACATTGATTCAATAAACATCAACACTTATTCCATGATTAATGAATGTGGAATTCATAAATGAAATTATATAATCAATTAGTAAATCTTCATCAATGTGAATTCCCTTTATAGATAAATGTGCATGGTATTTACTACACAATGTCTTTGTCTTGGAAAAATGCCACTACCAAAAAATGGCTTATACCAACAGAAATTTATTGACAGATAATATATCTATTAGAAAAAATGAGTAATTCAAACAGGTATTATGTTATATTGGTATTAATTTTTAATACAAACACTTCTTTTTAACAACAGATATATCAATTGATATTGATCATTCAATACCAACATATAATTTACCAACATTTGAATCTATTGCTTTGTCATACTAATACAAACTTTTTTTACTAACACATGAATATGTTATTAATAATGTCATTACCAACAAATATTTTTTAGTCAATGAAAACAATTACAATAAACCATTCAATAACAAAAAAAATATCTTATTGATATCGAATCAAGAGAAACATATATTATTTATATATTATTTTATGGCCAAAGTAAATTTTAATTCTCATGAGTTTATTAAAATCATCTCATAATTGATTTTAATTTTCAATTTTCTCAAAATATTTAATATTTTTATATTTTTCAATATTTTTTATTCAATTTTATCAAAATATTAACTGTTTTTATATCTTTCAATATTATTTATTTAATAAACAATTAAATATATATTTTTTAAAAAATAACACAACTAAAACCCTAATTTTTGTGTTCGGCCTCACCTCTCGCTGCCCCGATGCTCATCCCGCTCTCTCACCTCACATCCCATCCTACCCTGCTCCAGCCTTACCTCCCGTCACCCAAACTCATCCACACCCCCCCAACCCCAGCCGATGCCCACAACAGGATGACCCATGTCTTCAGCGGCTCCTTCATCGTCCCTAGCATTCCCCCATCGACATCCTTGCACTACCCTATTCCAATTCTTGACTAACATCCCCCCGTGACCCCTCCGTCCTCGACGTCCCATCACCTCAGCATCCCCCCGCTCCCCCTCCATCTATGGAATCCCAACACCCCTTTACCTAGAATTCCTGTGAAACCCCACCACAACCCACCTTCAACTACTACCCCAGACCTACTCTGTGTCATCGTGCATCCACATCCCCTCTCATCCTATATTCTCCACTACCCACCATTCGACTACCTCTTGGTCATTTCCCACCTCCATCATTTCATAACCTAAGCATATAGGAAATTGATTTCATCTTTCATCTCTCATATCATATTTAATGGTTTCGTAATGAACAAATATATTTGGCCAATGTCATCAACTCCTATTAAATGAAAAAACAAGGATTTTGATTTTCAACATGAACCTGGGGAAAGATGTTCAGGAATTACATAAGAGAGTATACCAGGCATATGTGAAGAAGAAGAACATGACTCTAAAAGGAGTACTAGTGGTTCTAATATGATTGAGGATGCACTTATCCCTACTAAATAGAGAAACTGGAATATCAATTTTCATAGTGATTCATAATACTGAAGATATTTCTAGTTATTATCTGTTGATCACAGGAGATATAGATGGGGTTGTATTTGGAGGGTTGCTGGAATGTCCCTTGAAACCTACTGCAAAGTGAAAATAACAAGTTAAAAATTAAACATTAGTATTTAAAACATTTTATGGTGAACCGAGGCTATTTAGACATAATGGTGTGAACTGATACTTCTACTTGAGCTTGAATGATCTCCTAGCACTTGGTGGGGGTATAAACATCACTCAATGTCTAAATGAGTATCTGGTGAGTAGAAGTATTGGAACATGTGAAATATTTGGTAATACAGGTCTTTCTTATAAATCAGAGTTCGAGTTAAAGAACGTGGAGTTGTGGGGCTTCATAGATTATTCCAGGTATCTGTGATGACAAAAGGACTGACATGGTTCCTTGCTTCCATGATAGTTCCAAATTCTTTAACACTTGAGAACCTAATTTCAAACTTACCTAACATGAACTTTCACAAATGTTAATGTTTAATTTCTTTTCCTTTGTTGGAATACCCGATGTAGTCTTTGTTGGTATTCGATTTTTACTATTCTAACTCAAAAAAGACATTGAAAAATGATGAAGGAAGTGATTCTAGGTTGGGTTTTTCTTCTCTGGATTGGAGGAATTTGTTGATATCATTTTTTTGAGGAAATTCTTGGTATTGATCTGGTAAGTAATCAGTTCTAAAGAAGATGGTGATCTTCTATGATGTGTGGATTTTTTTGTTGTCTTTTATTTAAATTATTTCCTTCGTGCTAGACTTGGATGAATAGGATGGTTACAATGAGAATAACTATGAAACACAATTAAAGGCTAGAGTTTCTCTGTGAAATGTATAAAAATTTAAAATCACTCTACAGTAAGTACCTTTTATAGAAGATTATAACTATATTCAATCTATCATGGATGTTGGGAAGTTCTCCATTTAGATATAACATATATTGGGATTCTAGTAATTATTTATATTACATAAACTATATAAATTATCCTTTATCTATGCAGAAAAAATTTACATCTCAGTGCCTTCAACACATTTTTTCTTTTCATATTAATGTTAAACATTCTATGCATTACATAGATTCTCCACATTTAACTAACTTTATTAACTTTCTTTGTCAATTAATTTTGTGGTTATTTATTAATGTTCATAGAAATATTCTTCTCTACCACATTGTATTAAGTATTTCAAATTAATTGGTTTATATATTTATTGCGGAGAAATTTACTGCACATATCAAACTTGATTAAGTGTATGTAATAAAAAATCTACATATAATTATGTAGTTTCAGCAAGAATGAAGATTATGTCCATTTGAATTTATATGTACTCTTAACATCAATTCAATCTACAAGATTCTGTATACTATGTATTAAAAAATGTTGCTATAAGTTGGATTTAAGAGTCTTTGTCTTGTATAGTTTCCATTACCACTATGAAATTTCAATAACACTGTAATATACAGGTTCAACATTTACTTTCAATTTGACTACTATGATATGTTATGCATTCATTATCCTTTTTAATGTATAGTTTAAATATTCCTACATATAACTATAATGTTTTAATATGCATTACTACGTGCTTATTTATAACTTGCATTGAAAAATTTAACTGCAAGTGATATTCAATAGCTTTTGAAATGTACAATTTTCAGTACTATCTACATTCATCTTTTTGATTGATTAGTTTTATTCACTAGAAGTAAATTAATATTATTATCATGATATCATCTTATCATTATTTTTTGGCTTATATGCTTTGGAATATTGGTCTCATGTATTATTTCCCTTTTTATTTTTATGGTTATGCATACTCATCTAGCTTTTTGGAATTCTAAACATTATCATTCCTTGAATGTTGATTATCCTCCCACCTCTGGGGTGCAACTGGTATGTTACATATTTCATGTTTCTCATTGTATTAGAGTCCTCAATCATATAGTAGTTTCTCATGGTTTATTCCCAATTCAATGTTCTTTTTTTTTTGTTGGAATGTTTGGATAATGAATTTTTCTTGTTAGACTCTACAGATACTTATTCATTGTCAGGATAAATATATTCACATGGGATGAGTCGAATTGTGGAAGAAATATTTAATGAAGATGAAGTTTATGATGTTATGAATGTTTGTAAGAATCACTATAAAGACGTGAAAAACATACTAATTTTCAAGGGGAGATAAAAATATTGTTCCCCTTGAGTTTCATATAACTATTATGTGGTTTGTGGTATATAAGGAGTGTACTAGATTATAAAGATTTATTTTTAGTAAAAGAATTGTTTTCTAAAGGGCATGAAGGTTTGTGAGAATTAAGGATTTTATTCAAAACCCAATATATATTATGTGAATTGAGGACTTTCTTGGAATCCAATTATTCATATTCATATATTTGTTGTATCCATAGATTAAAAAAACTATTCTTTACTATATTCACAATATAAAACTATATATTTATTGCAAATAAATTTTCTATGAGTCTTTAAGGAACCATTTCTAGAAAATGATATTGTTTTATTGGGTTCCACATCTAGAACCTCGAGATGAAAAGGAAATATAAATCAACTTAGTATATATTGCATCATGAATAAAATGAAGACTGAAAATACTGACTAGATTTATTTCAAAATTACATTTTCATTCTCCTAATATGTATCCAATAGCATTTAAAAACACTTTAACTTTTCATCATTTAATTCACAACTTATATACATGAAAGTGATCAATCATGTGTTGTATAACATATTTACCTTCTTAGTGCATGGTGTAATCATTCACCTATATGAGGCTATGAGTGAAAAACCTCTATTTTCTACAGTGGAAGCTAACATTTACTTTCTCCCAGGACACCTGGTATAATGCTTTTACCATCTCATCTTCCAACTTGTCAGCGTCAACTTCTCCCAATGAAAGAAACTACAATACTTATGCCTCAATATCCATGCAACGTTCCTGGTAAATAATATGTCGATATTTTTTTATTAATAATACTTTTTATTTAAATAATCCTCCCAATTCCAATGAGCCCTTGGGCTAAAGATGAGGTGTGGCAACATTAATAAAGTTCACATCCTCAAGCCACATATTGTATGCTTTTAAAATCACTTTGAATTAGGTAACTAAAAACGTTCTATAATGTTTCATTTCTTATTATATCATTCACATTTACTATTACATTTATTTCTATTTTGGTTTCAATTCATGTAGATTTCTTTTATGGCTTTTTGGGTATTCTCTTTCATTGTGTGTGGTGTGGATCTTAGAGCTAAAAGGTGCAGCATAGTAATTACTTTAGGTTCCTCATTGGTACTGGAGGAAACATGATTTTTTGAGATGTCAACAGACATGATGAATGAAAAATTATCATTCTATGAAAATAAATTTTTTATATTTTCATTTATTTATATTTTGGTTTCAATTCATGTAGTTATATTTCACTGATTTGTGGGTATTCTCTTTGGTTGTGTGGTATAGATCTTGGAGCTAAATGGTGTGACATAGCAGCGACTTGAGGTTTCTCACTAGTTCTATAGGTGACATGATTTGTTAAGATGACAACAAAGATAATGACGGAAAAATCACCATTCTATATAGATCATTTTTTGGTACTTTCACCTTTCGTGTTTTTCAATTCTTACAGATATATTTCACTTATTTATGGGTATGCATTTTGGTTGTGTGTGGTGCAGATCATGAAGCTAATGGGTGTGTCATAACAATGACATGAGGTTCCTCACTCATACTAGAGTTCACTTGGTTAGATTTTTCTAATGTTTTATTTGGGGGTGATTAAACAAATTTTTGTGGAAGTAACTATTTTTCTGTCATGATGGGTGCTGCAGGATTGCAGTCAACAGACAACATTCACTTCTTCATTTAGGGGGGGGGGTGCATCAGTTGTGGTTGTATAGATGGATCTTGGGGTTTTTTATGGTCTTTGTGTATCAATAAACTTGTACTATGTATTGATTCATTTTTTATTAAATTTCATTATTAATATAATTAATCTTTTTCTATGATTGAACATGAATCATCTTTGGTTTGATAATTAAAACAAGGGTATTATATATGATAAATTAATATATATATATTATTAAATTTCACTATAAATAAAAATTAATAATTTTTATTTAAATGTAATGTATAAATATATATTATATGTTGGTTATTTTATTACAAATAGATATATTATTCATATCAATATGTAGATACACACTTTGAACAACATATGTATTGTCTGTGGGTATTATTATAATTGTAACAGAATTATTTTATCTGTCGCAATAACAGTTTGTGACAGTGTTTTTACCAACCGATTAGTGACATGATAATTTTTGTTGGTAAAACTTTTTACCAACAAAAAAATTACTTTTACCAATAGATATATCTATGTTGGAAAAATCCAATTATTTTGTAGTGCACGATGCATTTTCGGAAGCATAACAGCGTGACATAAGAATGCAAAAAATGGTTGATGAGGGATAATAGGATGTCTCATCATATTTACATGAAATGAGAAGTAAGGGGTCATATAGATATATTTACCAACATTATTAATGTAATTTTATATTCATAATACAAAATAATTTCTTAAATGTAAATGAGGAGAGAGAAATTCATTATGGAATTTCTATATGGTAACAGGTATACATGTAAGGCATAGATGAGAGAGAAAGGGGAATCTCATCATTAAAACATAAATAGAATATTATAGGGAAGGTTCTAAATCCTTCCCCAACATTTATAATTGAAAATAAAAGGGCATTAAAATATTAAGAAACATGGATAAAATGAGAAAGTAAGGAAACCCTTACATGGAAGTGTGATCCCAAAGGCTTGGGATGGGAAAGAGTGAGGCTTCATGAGAGCTTGAGGAAACTTGTGAGGATTATAGAGATATGAGGGAAGATTCTGGATGAAATACAAAGGCTTTGAGTGAATATGAAGTGGGATCTTGGGTGGGTTTATATAAGAAAGTAGAGGGATTCTTTATTATTTAGGTTTGGGACACCACACATTAAACAAATCAAAACCACAAACCAACACATGGTTTTTGCCCATGGTTTTTGCCAAAGGGGATTAGAAAACAATATTATATAACGAAAATGGACGAAAATCGTAATATAATAGTGTTTCTTATGTGAAGGTGAGTCACACTCTCAAGAAAAACAATTTAAAAAGTCTAAATGTTTTATATGTCTTGGAGGGTCCACTAATGCTTTATAAAATAAATAAAACAAATATAAAATCACATTATTTTAATGATAAAACATATATTGGCCAAAAATAATCTTTATAGTATTTTATTACATCACTACTGGGTTATTATGATGTCATAGAAGACATTATATATTTACACGGTATTTAATTTTTACCCAAAAATTCAACTGTCTTAGAAAATTTTGAAAACATCACCCTTGGATAATTTTTACATCCTGATTCCAAAAATAATATTCATTTTATCTAAATAATTTTCCAAATATTTTAATATTTACTTTTAAAAATAAAAACCAACATTTATCAAATATTCACGGGTTTTAACAAAAACAGCTTTGAAACATTAATTAAAATTACAATTGTATTCATAAAAATTATACGATCATTTATATTTAAAAAAATTAATTTCATAATAATATTTTATTAAAAAATTATTTAATTCCAAAATCCATTAATTAATCAAAAATATATTTCATAGTTGAAAATTAACTAAAAATACTATTTGTGCTTTAAAAACTATTTACAATATAACAATAATAAATTGAATGTGTATTCTTTATTGTATACAATAATTATGTACATAATCGTAGTGATATGGTCTTGTTACATAATCCCTTATAACCCCTGCATATGATGGAAGGGTAAGGTGTGTGATGGTGAAAGACTCTTGGGGTGGCTCAGATAACATCACTCGAGTGATAATTTCTACCAACTTCCACTTCTATTGTAGGAGGTTCTATTCAAGCTCCACGTGTTGAAGCTCGGATTCTGCTTGGTCAAGAGAGAAGCACAATGAATCCACCTCCTTTATGATCTCCAAAAAATGGGCTTCGTATAGGGAAAGTCTTCCAAATGAGGCCATAGTGTTTTTTGTCTGAGTAATAGGATTTGTCAAAGCCCTATATTTATACTAATCATGTGATCACTCTTCAACAACTATATTATCAACCATCACAATTCTTAATGGTATTTTAAAATATAGATACATACAAAAAATAAGTTCATATGTTATATAACCATTTCACATATTACTTCATTTAATTGGATAAAGAGGAAATTTCATTTGATAAATGTTGGGGTCGTTACATGGATTACCTCTTGAAGAACCATCAGTGTCGACCATAATATTTCAAAAAAAGTGATTTCCATGGGAGCTCCCTAGTACCCATCAGAGGATAAAAAGTAACCTTAATATTAAGACACCATATAATGGATAAGTCATATATTTAATTCCTTCAATTCACCTTCCTAGGGACCTTAACAATCTGTAGAGTAGCAAAAATCCCAGCCAAGGCATCCTGAGAATAAAATACCACCCCATCGTGAGACACTTGTTCCTGACTGTCCAACGAATATGCACCATTTTTTCATCTACAACCTATATAAATAGAAACATAAAGGGATAAATGGGATGATCTGACACACCTTCTAATAGTTCCTATGCAGAGACAGACCTAGGATGAATAATTTCAAAGGCATCAAAGACAGCCTTCCACATACTTGAAGCAGTAACACAATTCAAAAAGACTTGATCCAGGTCCTCACGATGTTGATGAAATAGAGTACAGACTGAACACAAGATGATTCCCCGAGCCTAGAGAGAGTTATCCGTGGGTAGTTTTCCATGAACCAGCCTCCAATGCAAATTAAACTGGGAAGGAGGAATAATGCTCCCTTTGAGATTCCCTGATCCTTGAGATAGTTATTGGTATTTTTTGGAATGAATGATGGTTTTATTTAAAAATTAATGGACACATATTTTTGTTAAAAATCATGAAATTTAGTAAAATTTTGAAATATACAATTCCAAAATTTATTATGGAGAATTTTGGGGATTTTTCTTAAATTGTTGATATTTTTCTAAATAATGAAATACTATACTATTTTGTATTTATAATTATTGAGAAATAAATAAATTATTGGATCTTTTTTGATGTAGGGATGATGTAAAAATACCCTATTTTAAATTAGAATTATCTAGTTACTTTACATTATCACAATAATAAATACCATTCATATTCTTGAGTTAAAATAATAAATAAATGAATAAAACATCATAAGACATCAATCTCCTTAACTATTCATACTACCACTACCCACCCCTTATGCACACACCTTATAATTCTTTTATAGTGTTTAATTTTTTTACAATTACTTTTCCAAGAATTTTCCACATATCCAAGACCTATTGTTCTACAAAAAGACCAAGTCCATGTGTCTCACAGATGTTTAGAAGGAGAAAATATTCAAGAGGTAAAATCCTATTTCTTTATGTTTTATTTTATTTTATTTTTTATCCAATAATGACCTCCACAAGTAAAATTTTAACTAAATTAACATATGTAAACTAGAATGTTATTGTGGAAATTCAATATTCATTATCAAATATTTTCCCTTCTACAATAATTTTTAAAATGGAAAACGTCGCCTGTGATGGGTTGTTTCACATCCTTCATGGATAAAGAGTTTTAATTTTCTATAACCTCCTTCAATTATGGGCATAAAACCATTATTATAGTTAAATAATTTTTTTTATATACATATTATAACTTATATCATACTCTAGACCCAATATATAAGAATAATATTATATAAAATGACACAAGTTCATGATGGTCGTAAAAAACGCAAAAATAAATTAAGACATTTTCTTAAAAATTTTATCTAATGAATCATCATTATTAAATATAAAAAATTTATATATGATACCATTTAAAATTATATAAGTTCATTAATACTAAAATATTAAACCTTTATATAATTTATTCCCATTTTACTTGAACTCTTGTATTTATACTCAAGGGAACTCATAATAAAACCATGAAAAGAATGCATATATTACACTAAAATAAAACATAAGAACTCATAAAAATAAAAAAAATGTACTTATTAATATAAAAGTGAATTAAATATATTAATTTTTTATATTTTAATTAATGAATGAATTTGATTTGATTATCTAGGACATTAAGTACAACTGCAGAATGATTTCGAACATAAGCTAAGGAATTTAACATCTTACTTTTATTTATATGATATATAAACTTTTAACAACTTATTTCTTCTGTTTCTTGTATGTATATTTATATATGATGTATCATACCATTAATATCTTTATATAATTTTATTAAATGTGGTAATTTTTATCATTAATTTTTTGGGGTATATGGTTTGATAATTTACAAAGTAGTGAGGGAATTTCTTTTTGAAAATATTACTTTTAATTTACTACTAATATTATTAAAGGATTATTTTTTTAATTATATGTAAAAAGAGTATTTTCTTAATTTCATTATGACTTATTGATTTTATGTTTACTTTATATTTTTATATGGTTATTTTCAATGAAAATGTTTTACTTTTATAATTTCATATCCTTTTGTATAAATTAATCCAAAGTAATGTTGTATTTCCCTCAATAATTTATCAATTATTTTATTAATGTAAGTTTCATATATAACATAACCCATAGATGGATTTTATGATTGATTTATTTTTATCTCTAATGATACCATTTACCATATTTTATTGATTTTTCACGATTATTTTGAATGTGAATGTGCAATTTTATACCATTCATCATATCACACTAGATGGTTTATGATAATGCTTTGTATTGGTAAAGTTATTAAAATTTCATATATTTTTTTAAAATAATTTATATGTTGATTATGTTTCATCCCTAACATATAAGGAATTGCATGGACTTAGTATGTGATGGGTGAGGCCCACTATAGCCCCTCGATACATGGGTTGGTCTCATTTGACCAACTACTATGAGTATTTTCTAATGTCATACCCGATTATGTATGGTTTCTAGCTTAATTAATAAAGGTATGATTTCGGTGTTTGAAATTATGCATTCCCTAATTATGAGATAAGTTATTGATAATCTGTGTGATTATTCTATTATTAAAATATCCACGCTTACGTATTATTCTCAGGTGATTATTTATATGGAATTATTTTATTAGTTTTTATTCCTAAAATATTTTTATCATGATTATGTTCTAATGGAATGTGTTTTTAGTAATTAATTTTGCATTATTATTTATTATTTTGACATATTTTATTGTATGTTTACCCATACTGAGCATCTGGGGTCACCCATTTCTTAGGTTTTATTATCCCCTAAGATTTCATAATGAATATTACGATTGACATATTGGGATAATATTAGATAATTGGGGTGATTCCAATAGAGCTATTATGTTTTATTTCATTTCATGTTTTAACATAATACATATGTTTGTATCTAGTTTTCCAAACCTACTAAACCATTTGGTACTTCGGGATGCAATTATTTTTTATCATGCCAATGTAATAAAGTAAGGCATATACTCAGGGCTACTAGGGTTGGGTTATTTATAGATTGTATCTGTGACACCCTATAATGATAATGGATTAAATGTCTAAATGATTTGACTCAAGTCAACTAGGTAATCCTTCGTTTTCAGGGGCCTACATGATTAGAACACTACCTTTAAGCATGTTTTCCCTAGAGTAGTGATCAGGAAGGGTGACTATCTCGGGTGTTTCCCAGGGTGTGTGTGAATTAGGAAAAATCACGCTGAAAAGTGAATGTGTTGGCTTGTAGGGGGAAGTCATTAGTCAGATGACCTGTTCATGCACTTGGGTGGGCCCTAGAGTGGGGACCATGTGTCTGCGGGGCAACTGGTGGTACCTGGTAGGCTAGGACTCAACGACCATGTTAAGGTGAGTGTTTTTACTATTAGTGGGGACATGTTGTTACATTTGGTATCTGAGGAGGAAACCATCATTATGTGTGATGCACTACCGGGATTGAGAAGTAGGGCCCACAATGTGGACATTGTGCTCTAAGGGGTGGGGGTGAATGTAACACCCCAAAATGATAAAGGGTAAAATGACTAAATGATATGACTCTTCGTCACAATGAACTTTTTCAATTAATTTAATTTCTATTATTTATCTTGGCATTGGGTTTTTTTACCGAAGTTTAGGTGAGTCACGGTTCAAATTTATGATTTTCGGAAAAATATTGAGGGTTTTAAGTCGGTTCACGAACATCATGAGTATTAGCGGAATTTGTGCGGACTCTGTTCACACTCATGTAGTCACTACTAGAGAGAATAGGGGCCACCACATGGCCCGTTCACGGTCGACTGAACCATTCGAGTCAATTGTGCAGTCTCCCACCATTAGGGTTAATTAAAATAATTAGTTATGCAGTGATATCATGAAACAAATAAATGAAATGATGCAATTAAATAAATAAATACACATTTATATATATATATATATGTGTGTGTGTGTGTGTGTTATTAACAAATGTATTATTTTTATTATTACTAATGGTTTATTATTATTATTATTATTAATGTTTTATTTTTATTATTATTGATGACTTATAATAAATTATTATTGTTATTTAAATTTTATTAATACCGTTATTTTTTCTAATGTTTTATTATTATTGAGGAATTATTTTTACTATTACTATTTTTATTATTAGTATTATTATTAATATTTTTCTAATTATTACTAGTAGGTTTTTCTTTTTTTTATTAATATTTTTTAATATTTTTTATTTTTTGTGAACCCTACTTCCACACGCCACCACCATATTCTCCCCCTTCTGAGTTTTTTTTTAAAATAATTTTTTTTTAAAAAATATTTTTTAAAAACAGGCTAGGTTAAATTTTTTTTGAAAATACACCACAAAGGCGGCATCCGTGATGCCGCCTTTGTGCTCGGGTGAAAGGCGGCATCCTAGATGTCGCCTTTCCCCTAAAATAGAAAAAAAATTCTTGAATTTATTTTTATTTTTATTTTTTTGTTTTTTTATATATATATATATAAACAAAATAAAAAAAACACAAAAAATAAAATTTTCAACAGAATTTATCCGTTATTTAAAATCCAGCAGTACTGCCATTACATCAATCTGGATTCTGACAGAAGCTCTCACCCAGGGCTCCTTTTTATAAGAGAGCTTACCCTGGAAATCATTCTGTATTTCCAATGTGGGATTCTGGTTCTCCATTTCCTGCACAGAACATACTGCGTTTCCAATGTGGGATTCTGTTTCAAGTACGTGACTTTGAAAGACTATAAAATATAAACTACAAGTCCAATATAAATGAAACTTAAAAGATGGATTAAACATATAAAAAATAGTTGAAAACAAAAAAAATCATTAAAAATGATGATAAAAAATAATTTATAAGCTTTCAAAACCACTTACTTTAAACATAAGAAGTTTCAAGTACGTGATTTTGAAAGCTTATAAAATATAAAGTATATGACCAATATAAATGAAACTTAATACATGAATTAAACATAAAACAAATATTTGAAAAGAAAAAGAATTTCGTAAAAAATATTGATGAAATATAATTTATAAGATTTCAAAACGACCAACATGAAACATAAAAATGTTCCAAGCACGTGACTTTGAAAGCCTATAAAATATAAACTATAAGACCGATATAAATGAAACATAATACAAGGATTAAACATATAACAAATAGTCGAAAATAAAAATAATTTCATAAAAAATGGTCGTGAAAAATAATTTATAAGCTTTCAAAACCACCTACTTGAAACTTAAAATGATTAAAGTATGTGGTTTTGAAAGACTAAAATATAAACTATAAGACCGATATAATTTAAATTTAAAACATGGATTAAACATATAATAATTTATTTAACTATTAAATTAATATTATTAATAATTAATTATATAATAGTTAATTAGTAATATAATTATTCATTATAATTATTCATTAGTAATTATTAAAAATTATTATATAATAAATAAGTAGTTAATTAGTAATATATTTATTCATTATAATTATTCATTATAACTATTAATTATTATTTATTATTTATATAATACTTAATTAGTAATATAATGATTAATTATATAATTATTAACTATAAAATAAATAATTATTTAATTAGTAATATCATTATTAATTTTATAATAATTAATTAGTTAATTATAAATAAGATAATTAATTATAACAAGTAATTATAATTATTAATTAGTAATTATTAATAGATAATTATGTAAAAATTAATTAGTTAATTAATAATAATATTATTAATTATATAATAATTAATTAGTAAATTTGTAATATGATTTTTAATTATAATTATTCATTATAATAATTAATTTGTAAATTTGTAATATGATTTTTAATTATAATTATTCATTATAATTATTAATTAGTAATTAATAATAATTAATTATATAAAAATTAGTTAGTTAATTTGTAATATTATTATTAATTATATAATAATTAATTACTAAAATAGTAATATAATTTTTAATTACATTAATCATTATAATTATTAATTATTAATTAGTCTTTAGTAATTATTAATTATTAATTATTAATTAGTTAATTAGTAATATAAATATTAATTACAATTAGCCATTATAATTATTAATTATTAATTATTAATAATTAATTATATAATAGTTAGTTAGTTCATTAGTTATATAATTATTAATTATATAACAATTAATTAGTAAATTAGTAATATAATTTTTAATTACATTTATTCATTATAATTTTTAATTATTAATTAGTAATTATTAATAATTAAATATGTGATAATTAATTAGTTAATTAGTAATATTATCATTAATTATATAATAATTAATTAGTAATATAATTATTACATATATAATAAATATTTAGTTAATTAGAAATACAATTAATAATTATAACTAATTAATTAGTAATTAGTAATTATTAATTATTAAATAGTTAATTAGTAATATACATATTTATTATAATTATTCATTGTAATTAGTAATTAGTAATTAATAATTATTAATAAGTAATTAGTAATTATTAATTAGTTAATTAGTAATATAAATATTAATTATAACTATTCATTAAATTATTAATTATTAATTATTACTCATTAATTATTACATATATAATAACTAATTAGTTAATTATTAACATAACTATTAATTATATAATAATTAATTAGTTAATTAGTAAAATAATTATAATCTTTCAAAGTCCTGTACTTAAAACATTTTTAAGTTTCAAGTAGGCGGTTTTGAAAGATTATAAATTATTTTTCATTAACATTTTTTGGAAATTGCTTTTGTTTTCAACTATTTCTTATATGTTTAATCAATGTTTAACGTTTCATTTATATTGGTCTTCTATTTTATGTTTTATGGTCTTTCCAATTCACACACTTGAAAAATTTTAAGTTTCAAGTATGTGGTTTTGAAAGCTTATAAATTACTTTTCATCAACATTTTTTTGGAAATTTCTTTTGTTTTCAACTATTTATTATATTTTTAATCAATGTTTAAAGTTTCAATTATATTCTCTTTATAGTTTACATTTTACAGTATTTCAAATTCACGTATTTGAAACATTTTTAAGTTTCAAGTAGGCAGTTTTGAAAGGTTATAGATTATTTTTCATCAACATTTTTGAGGAAATTTATTTTTTTTTCAACTATTTATTATATGTTTAATCAATGTTTAAAATTTCATTTATATTGGACTTATAGTTTATATTTTATTGTATTTCAAAGTCACGTACTTGAAACAGAATCACACATCAGAAATGCAGAATGTACTGCACAGTAAAGGTAGAACTTGAATCCCACATCGAAAATGCAGAATGATTTTCAGGGCAAACCCTCTTATAAAAGGGAAGCATGGATAAGAGTTTCTGTCAGAATCCAGACTGCTGTAATGGCTATAGCGCTGGATCTTTAATAGCAGAGAAATTCTGCTGAAATTTTTTGTTTTGTTTATATATATATATATATATATATATATATATACAAAACAAAAGAAAATAAAAATAAAAATTTTCAAAAAAAATATTTTTTTTGGAGAAAGGCGGCATCGCGGATGCCGCCTTTCACCCGCAGTGCAAAGGCGGCATCGTGGATATCGCCTTGCCCCCGAAATGAAAAGGCGGCATCCGGGATGCCGCCTTTAAGGTGCATTTTTTAAAAAAAATTTGCCGGAAGCGTTTTCTGGAAAATATTTTTTTTAAAAAACCTAAAAAAACACCCCCTTCCATTGTGGAACCCTTTTCCCATGATAATTTTTTAATATGGGTTTTAAAAAAACAAAAATTAGGTAAAAGGGGTTAGGGTTCCGATATTTTTAAAACTGGGTCCAAGATGCGTGAACCCCGTTCACGCATCACTGACCCCGGGAAGATGCGTGAACGGGGTTCACGCATCTTAACCGCACTTAAGGATTCGTGAACCGCGTTCACGCATCCTTCACGAAGTTGATGAAGGATGCGTGAACGGGGTTCACGCATCCTACAGTAACTATTTTTTAATTTTTTTTATTTTTTGTTTTGTTTTGTTATATATATATATATATACAAACAAAATATAAAATTCAGCAGAATTTATCTGCTATTTAATATCCAGTAGAAATGTCATTACAGCAGTCTGGATTCTGACAGAAACCATCACCCAGGGCTCTCTTTTATAAGAGGGCTTGCCCAGGAAATCATACTACATTTCCGATGTGGGATTCAGGTTCTCTTTTCCAGCACAGAACATTCTTCATTTCCGATTCGGGATTCTGTTTCAAGTACGTGACTTTGAAAGACTGTAAAATACAAACTATACGACCAATATAAATGAAACATAAAACATGGATTAAACATATAATAAATAGTTGAAAATGAAAAGAATTTCGTAAAAAGGGTTGATGAATAATAATTTATAAGCTTTCAAAACCACCAACTTGAAACTTAAAAAAGTTTCAAGTACGTGACTTTGAAAGACCATAAAATAAAAACTATAAGACCAATATGAATGAAACTTAAAACATGGATTATACATACAAGAAATAGTTGAAAATAAAAACAATTTCATAAAAAGTGTTGATGAATAATAATTTATAAGCTTTCAAAACCACCAACTTGAAACTTAAAAATGTTTCAAGTACGTGTCTTTGAAAGATTATAAAATACAAACTATATAACCAATATGAATGAAACTTAATATACGGATTAAACATATAATTATTAATTACATAATAATTAATTAGTAAATTAGTAAATTAGTAATATAATAAATAATTACAAATATTCATTAAAATTATTAGTTATTAATTATTAATAATTAATTATATAATAATTAATTAGTTAATTAGTAATATAATTTTTAATTATTATTATAATTATTAATTATATAATTAATTATTAATAATTAATAACTAATAATTGAAATGAATATTTGTAATTATTTATTATATTACTAATTTACTAATTAACTAATTAATTATTATGTAATTAATAATTATATGTTTAATCTGTATATTAAGTTTCATTCATATTGGTTATATAGTTTGTATTTTATAATCTTTCAAAGACACGTACTTGAAACATTTTTAAGTTTCAAGTTGGTGGTTTTGAAAGCTTATAAATTATTATTCATCAACACTTTTTATGAAATTGTTTTTATTTTCAACTATTTCTTGTATGTTTAATCCATGTTTTAAGTTTCATTCATATTGGTCTTATAGTTTTTATTTTATGGTCTTTCAAAGTCACGTACTTGAAACTTTTTTAAGTTTCAAGTTGGTGGTTTTGAAAGCTTATAAATTATTATTCATCAACCATTTTTACAAAATTCTTTTCATTTTCAACTATTTATTATATGTTTAATCCATGTTTTATGTTTCATTTATATTGGTAGTATAGTTTGTTTTTTACAGTCTTTCAAAGTCACCTACTTGAAACAGAATCCCGCATCGGAAATGCCGAATGTTCTGTGCAGGAAAAGAGAACCTGAATCCCACATCAGAAATGCAGTATGATTTCCTGGGCAAGCCCTCTTATAAAAGAGAGCCATGGGCGATGGTTTCTGTCAGAATCCAGACTACTATAATTGCAG
Source organism: Viscum album (assembly GCA_963277665.1). Classification (NCBI taxonomy): domain Eukaryota; kingdom Viridiplantae; phylum Streptophyta; class Magnoliopsida; order Santalales; family Viscaceae; genus Viscum; species Viscum album. The sequence continues at coordinate 1,775,548,647 of OY728165.1, read as the reverse complement.
TTCTTCTGGATATTAAATAGCAGATAAATTCTGCTGAATTTTATATTTTGTTTGTATATATATATATATAGAAAACAAAATAAAAATAAAAATAAATTTTTTAAAAAAAGTACTATAGAATGCGTGAACCCCGTTCACGCATCCTTCATCAACTTCGTGAAGGATGCGTGAACGCGGTTCACACATCCTTCAGCGCGGTTAAGATGCGTGAACCCCGTTCACACATCATCCCGGGGTCAGTGATGCGTGAACGCGGTTCACGCATCTTGGACCTAGTTTTAAATATATCGGAACCATCCCCTTTTTTGCCCTCAACGTGAGCAGGCCAATGACCTCCCTCCCCTAGCGCAGCTGCCTCCACGTCCTCTCGTTGTGGTGCCTTACAGCCTGCCGGAACTCGCCTCCAGTCGGCACGCTCCCAATTCGGCTGCCCAGCCCAACACCAGATTCACCTCATGCACCCCTGGCCTGAACCGTCCATGCCTGTCGCACCACTTCCCTGCATTGGCCGTGCAACCCTGTCCGGCAGCGATGACCCGCGTCGCTCCCTCCTCAACGGCCAACCAGTATGCCCCCAGCCCCATCCCATCGTAGCGACCTACAACCAACTGGCCTCCTTCTACTATCTGCACATTGTCCAACCGCCCTTGCCTTCTGTGGGCCTCACTAGCCCGCTGCCCGCCTTTCCCGGCCAGTCTCACCTCTCCAGTGGCTCCGTTTCCCGCATCCCGGCCGGTACCTCTATCTCCATGTGGCGTATCCCCTGTCTAAGCACCCACTGGTTGGCCTCACCTCTTCGGTGCACCCCTTGCCCTGTCGCCCACCTTCGACCAGCCATGATCACTCTGACTGGCAGTACACCAACCTATCCGAAGAACCCCTCCCCCTTGCAGCACACTCATGTTGCGCCTTCTGCCCTTGCTGGGGCGCACCCACAAGAAGCGCGACCCCCACTGCTCTTTCTAGGCCCCGCCAGTGCAACACACATATTTTCCGAGCTAGTGACCCCCCTATAGGCCTATTTTCTAGCAAGATACCATCCCTGTTGGTGCGCACCGCTGCATTACAAATGCCACGCGACCCATTTGTCCCTTGATCAACACTCGATGCATCACAACCCCCCAACTGCTTCGACCAACTCCTCCATCAACCGCACCTCCCTTCACGCCACTATTGATGATGTTGGTGACATTATCAATTCACCACAGCACCACGCCAGACCCTTCACCCATTCAGGTGACCCTACTAATCGATCACACCCCCGCGCTAACCCTTTCCTCCTTCATTCATACAACAAATGCTCGCTAACGAAGGCGGGAGGTTTGAGAGCTCACCGCTTTTCCATCACTGGGGTTTAAGTGTGTTTTTTGATATTTCATGTTTGGATAATTTTAAATAAACATTTATCTGTTTTTAGTTATTTTTTTGCGGTTGCATCATGTTTTCAAATAATTTCTACAATACAACGGTCATCGGCTTGCGTGTTCTTGTGCGCTTGTGCTAGGCATGTCGTGTCATCGTGTTCGAACATGAAGTCAAGGAAGGTCCCCTAATGTACTCGCCATTATATTTAGAATCAATAATTTGTTGATATTTCATATATTTTTGATAAATGAGAAATAATATTAGATAATTATTTGTGGAATATGTTTTTTATTTAAACAAGTGTGTTTACATTAATAATGGAACCTAAATTATTTTCTTGATGAATTGTCACCCAATAGTGAAGGAATGCATGTTTGGAATCTAAACATAATTCATGAACATTCAATTATTGTTCTGGTTTGATGTTAAATATTTTCTTCTAACATGTTGGAAAATTTATTGGTTTCTTTTGAGGAATGTTTTTTTTGTTACATAAGGCCCTTTTGGCACATTATTAAAATTAATTATTTTGAAAACTCGCTTTGTGGTGACTCAGGGGTAATCTTGCTGTGTACATTGGTTGTGTGTGCTGTTGTGTGTGATTTTCATGCATTTTAATTGGTTACATTATTGAAATTGTTGACTCACCCCTCTATACACTTAGTACTCGCCATGGGAACCTAGAAAAGTAAGTGAATTTTCAATGAATGATTGTTTTACTAGTTCATATTACTCACTATCTAGTGTCCTATATAAGGGGATACTCTGTTATTATTATTTCTATGTTATTGGTTACCTCGACTGGTCCAGTTAGGGTGATGGTCAGGCATTAGTATATTATGGCATCATTGAGTAGAGAATTCCTTCATGATGAGTCACATGTATAGTACGTTCTTTATTATTCATAGGCTCCTAGGTTCGACCCAAGTTTTCTTTAATGCTTATTTGTATGTGGTGGATGATTTAAGTGATTAGTTTGGTTGTTGGCCCCCTCATGCTACTTTTTCATTTCCCTTGTCTTGTGTTGTGTGTTGCATATGATTTCCCTATTGTTTAACAACTAAAATTTGGATTTTAAATCGTTCATGAATGATTTTTTTAAAATATAATGCACCTTTTCCTCCAAACATTAAACATGTTTTTTTAAATTGAAATGGGAAATGGGCTGTTACTTGCTTTATAAATGAAAGTGTGTAAGAAAACCGATATTTTACATAATGTAGTTCAAACATAAAATTTTCAAAATTATTTATTTAATGGTAGTTCTTTGGGAATAGATTTTTGGGAACACCTACTAATTTTTAATACACACTCCTTTAGTGTTTTCTTTTTCTAGTTTTGTTATAGTTTTGACTCATGATTGTTCTTATTAGAGGAGTGTTGGTTGTGGTTTGGAAAGTGGCTTTGGGGTCATGATGTGTTTTTGGTCATGGCTAGGTTAGTGTGTTGTTGTTGGTTGTTCTTTAATTTTCATGTCATTTATTTATTTATGTTATTCTACTTTTTTCTGAATTATTAATTTTCATTTGGAAAAATAATTCCCATTCGTTCTCGGTTGATGTCATGGCTCTTATCGCTAGCCCGAGAGAATCATGAACTCCTATCATGACTTGCTACAGATCTGCTGGGGTGACCGGTTCAGGGTTGACCTAGGTTGGTTAATGACAAAATGGAATCAGAGGAGGTCATCTCTTGAGTGGACCTTGTTTTTCAGAGCATCCATCGTTATTTGGTGTTTTCATGGATAAAGGGGTTGGATTGTCCGGGCTTGAGTTGTATGAACATGAAGGACGTCTTGAACTCCTACACATTCTAAACCTCTGGTTACCATGAGATGTTGGGGTTTGTCGATGTCCTTTGATTCTGATGATTTTTATGCTATAGGGAAATTAAATTGGAGCCAAGAAAGTAACCTATATGACCTCGCATGGTTTGGAAAGCCATGTGGAGCTTGTGAAATTACTTAAGAATTCTTCTTGTATTAGTGGAATGATCGGCATATGGCTGCCAACCATATGGCCAAGTTTCACCTTGTGGATCGTTTGGGTCTTCATAATTCTGAAAACTACTTTTAATGATTTATTTTTGGAATTGTGAAAATTTTAATTTGAAATGGTGGTGATCGTGTTTTCATTATGTTCTTTTTTCTATGTTCTACATTGTTCGTCCCCCGCAAAGGTCTAATGAATGCCCAAAGTGAATCTTCGGGTGGTGTGCCCTTAGAAAATCTTCTTGTTGATAGGATGATAGACTATGTCCTCATGTTTCATAAATTTAACCCTCCATTCTCTTATGGATAAGAAAATACTCTTGAGGAAGTTGAGTGGTTTTGGAATATTGAGAGGAACTTCTAGTTTCTCATGATGCCTGAGTCATTGAAGGTAAAGTTGGCTACCTTTATGCTTGAAGGTCAATCCTAGAAATGGTGTATGTCAGTGTCTGAAAGATATCCTCGGGAAGATCACACATGAGAGTGCTTCAAGTATTTTTTTTATCCAACAATACTTCTCTAAGTTGATAAAGTTAAGGAAGAAGACGAAGTTGTGTTGTCTTCTAGAGGTTGTTTTATCGGTATTAGAATTATATCAATGATTCTTAATATTTTTTCATTTGACCAATGGTTTTTTGAAAACTATCCCAAGAAGGCTCGACAATTTGAGTTTGGGCTCCAGCCTGAACTGCAGTCTAATGTGGTAGAGCTCAACCTAACCACCTTCGCGAATTTTCTGAGACAAGTCATTCATGTTGAATCTGAGTTAGAAGGAGGAATTGAGTTGGAAAATCCTCCTCTGACCTTGGGAACTGGTGTAGAGGATAGCAGTAGAATAAAATGGAAGCAACCTGATGCTAGTGGCTCTAATAGAGAATTAAATTGGCATTCAGACCATCATTTGTCTTCATCGTAGTTAAATGTTGTGATCTTTCACATGTGTGGAAAGAATGGTAACAAGAAGCCTATGTAACCGAGTTCTCCAAGACCCTACAACACCTTTGGGATCTGTGTCACTTGTAGTGACTCTTCCGTGGAGTTTCCAAGAATCATGTTGAAGCTAGACTTGACTTGTTGATGGTCAACTCATCTCATTAGCAGGAGCAGGACAATGTTTGGGATTAGTTAGGGGCTTTCTATTTGTATTGTTCCTTGGATGTAGTGGTCATCTCATGTAGCATTTTGTGGTGTTTCATTTCCTTTAGTTGTAAGAATGGTTATTGTTGAACCACTTTGAAACCATTATTTCACTGGAAGTGTGTCTAGTGAAATTATAGATGTGGTATTATGATTGGAAATTTATGAAGCCTGACTGTGAGGAAAGAGAAGCTTCAATCATCGATGCTCCATCCATAGGTCCCGGAGTTAAATGGTCATATAGTCAGGAGAATCCCAGCGATGTAAAAGTGTCATTGTTTTATATTTTTCCTTTAATGGTATGATTCTTGTTCTTTCGACGATGTGACATTATTGATATAACGATGGATATTCTTTTAATGCTATATTAGTTCAGCCCTTCCCTGCCCCCCCCCCCTCATGGTGGGGGTTTTTGGTCCATTTTGGACGTTTTCATGTTCTGGTAATCTCTTCAGTTATTATGGTGGGGAAACCCATAATGGGTCTCGTAGAGTTACAGATGATGTAATTTAGTGTCAGCCCGGTCATTATGGTTCAGAGTCCATTTGGGCTTCCCCATGTCAGTATCAGAGTTTCTTTTCATGTATCGTTTGGTGGTGGGTGGACTTGTGTGGAACCACCAAATCCTAAGTTCTTGCTACGGAGTAAACATTGATATTGGAGTACAGCCAACTATTCCATTTGAATTTGATTATGGGAATAAGTGTTAGGCGTGGTTTTAGTTCATTCGTTACTTTGTAAAAGTGGATGGTTCAGGTTCTGTTTGGTAGTGGTTATGGTGTTAGTGTTTTGAGGATGAGTTGTATGTCATGGGTTTTTTCGGTCTGTTTGGATCGATCACCTGTAGGTGATTAAACTTTTGGAGGTGGCTGACACATAAAAAGTTTTAACTTTTTGACTAGATCATGTTAGGGATTTCTGGGGGGAAAGAAAGCATTATGGTGGGGATATTTGTAACAACTAACTTTTTAAAATAATTTTATTTCTATTATTTATCTAGGCGTCGAGCATTTTTTCCAAATTTTAAGTGAGTCCTGATTCATATTTTTGATGTTTGGAAATGATTGTGGATTTTAGGCTGGTGTGTGAACACAATGCCTCTTAGAGGAAGTATTACAGAATATTTATATTCTCGCGCGATCACTACTAGAATGAGTAGAGGCCATTGCACAACCTTCTCATGGTCGACTAAGCCATATGAGGTGATTTTTCAGTCACTCGACCACCCTCCTCTAGAGAACCCTCCTTCACCTCCTTTTATTGTAGCACCTTGCATCCATCTGGAACCCACCTCTAGCCAACATGCTCTGACACCGGATCCCCTGGTCTTTACCTACCGCACCTCTTTCAACCCTTCCCTACACTGCCATGCCTCCCATGCCCTTTCCTAGCACCATCTATGCAACATTGTTTAGAATCGATGAGCCATAATGCTCCCTCTTCACCGGCTGACCAACACACACCCAACCTCCTCCCATCACAGCAACCCATAGCCAACCAGAATCCTTCAAATGTATTCATGCTATCCAGCCAATCGAACCTCCTATCAGCCTGGCCAGTCCACCACCCTAATTTCCCATCTGGGAACACCTTGCTGGTGGCTTCCCTTCCCACCGTCTGGCTGCCGCCTTCACCTTCTACCGGCATAGCCCCTATCTGAGCACCCACCGACCATCCCACCTCACTGGTGCACCCCCTACCCTGCCTCCCACCTACAACCAACCATGCTCGCTCTAACCGGATGTGAACCCAGCTATAGGGTGAACCCCTCCCCCTTGTAGTGTCCTCCGGACATGCATTCCTCCCTTGATGGTGCACACCCGTAAGAACCGTGACCCCCGCTGCTGCGGCTAGCCCCCAGCAGTGTGAAGTGCACGTTTTATCTACCAGTGACCCCCCATGTTAGCCTACTTTTGATCCAGCTACCCTACCTAACAATTCATGCCACTGCTTTATGAATATCATGTGACTATTTTGTCATTCCTCAATCACCAAGAGATGCATCGCAACCCCCACAGCTACTTCTTCCAACTTCACTGTCAACCGCGCCATCCTTCGCACCACTGTTTACGATGATTGTGACCTTCCTTGTTCAATACAGGATCACACCAGACCATTCACCCTTTCAGGTGACCCTACTGATCGAGCACACACCCGCACTGACCCATTCCTCTTACATTTCCCTGACAAACACCTGCCCCCAAAGGCGAGCAGTTTGAGATCACACCACTTCACCTGCACTGGGGTTTAGATGAGGTTTACATTGTTTCTTGTTTGGATTATTTTAAATAATCATTTATGTGTTTTTAATTATTTTTTCTAGTGCAGTGTGTTAGTAAGGAATTACCACAATATTGATGTCATTGGCTTGTGTGTTCTTGTGCGCCTGTGCAAGGTGCATCACATCATCATGCTCAAGTTGCGAGTATTGGTAGGTCCCCCACCGCACTCGCATTTAAATTTATAATTTATTAATTACTTGATATTTTATTTATTTTCAATAAATTAGAAATAATATTGGATAATTATTTGTGGAATAATTATTTTATGTAAACAAAGAAATTTAATTTAAGAATGGCACATAATTTTTTTCATGATGAATTGACACACAATAGTGTAAAAATGCCCATTTGTCCTTCGAACATAATTATTGAACATTCATGTGTGGTCCTCATTTGATGTTAAATGTTTTATTATGATGTGTGAGCAAATATATTGGTTTATTTTGAGAAATTATGTTTTTATAAAGTTACCTAAGGGCCATTTTACACATTAATGAAATAAATTATTTGAAAACACTCTTTAGTGTGAATCATGGGTGATATTTCTATATAAGTTGGTTGTGTGAGTTGTTCTGTGTGATACTCGTGAATTGTGTTTGGATACATGATTAAGATTGTTGACTCACCCATCATTCCACATCACACTCACCATGGGAACCTAGAATAGTAAGTGAATTTTCTATGAATTATTGTTTCACTAGTTTAGATTATGAACTGGCTACTGGCCCATAGAAGAGGACACTCTCTATTTATTATTACTATGTGATTGAGCCCATCGACCAAGCCAGGTTGGGCGATGGTTGGGTGTTAGGGTGTTCTAATGTCATTTTGTAGGGCATGCCTTTAGGGTAAGTCACATGTATAGTACGTTATGGACTGTTCACAAGCTCCTAGGTACTACCCATGTTTTCATTAGTGATTATTTGTATGTGGCGGATGATTTTGGTGCTTAGTTTGGTTGATGTCCCACGCACACTACTTGTCCATTACCCTGTGTTGTTTTTTGTTTTTAGCATATGGTTTTCCGTTTGTTTAAAATTAAAATCAAAATTTTAAATCCTTCATGAGAAATGTTCTTAAAATATATTCCACATTTTCCTCCAAACCCTAACCATGTTTTTTTATTGAAAAGGGAAATGAACTGTTACTTTCATTAGAAATAAAAGTGTGTATGAAAACCCATATTTTATATAATGTACTTAAAACAAGAAATTAGTAAAATTTGTTATTTAATGGTATTTCATTGGGAAAAGATTATTTGGAATGTCTATTGAGTTTAATATTCAGGCCTATTTTATTTTCTTGTTTTTAGTTTTTTTGCACATTTGACTCAAGCTTGTTTGTTATGGGTGACTATTGGTTGTGGTTTGAATAGTGACTCTCGGTGTTATGAGGAGTTTTTGGTCATGGTTAGGTTAGTGTGTTATTTTTGTTCATTCCTTATTTCTCGAGTCATTTATTTACTTACATTATTTTACTTTTTTTCACCTTTATTTATTTTCATTAGGTGACATCATTCCCATCCATTCTCTTTTGATTCCCTGGTGCTTGTTGCCAACCCGAGAGGATCGGGAACACCTCTGGGGCCTTGCCACAGATCGGATCGGGTGACCGGTTCAGGGTTGACCCAGGATGGTTTGTGACATTAAGAGAGAGAGAGTTTAGTAGAAACTTTGAGAACTAGATTTAGGAAAAAAAAAATTTCAAACACATCAATATGCTATATATTGAGGATAATTATAGAAGAAATAACCAAATAAACCATGATTATGATTATGATATTAGACACATATTAATTTTTAAATTTGTGATATGTATTTCAATTTATTAACATTATAAATTATGTTTCATAATGTTTTGATCTAATCTATTGTATTATATTGTTTATAAATGGCATGAAGATTAAGGAATAGAATCTATGTCAACTCACATAATCAATATAGTGATTTCCCTCCTATTAATGATAACGATGTTGATGTTAGAACTTGTTTCTAATGCTTTCACCGGGGCGCGTGCATCCGTCTGCTTGAGTGCGACATGCACAACTTTTTGTTACCCTACATTCCTGCTTTCCAAATGTAGAAAACATTCAATCTTTATTCAGGGAGGTCTGCTCCTTCATCGAAACAGGATGATGAGATTTCAGTTATTCCTTCCTTAGATTCCTCCTCGAAATTCGTCACCTAGTCCGGGTCTCCCTCATAGATTTAATACGTTATTCGTGAAACTCTTCCGAGTGCCATATTTTCATGGACACCAGTTAATTACGCTACTTCTGTCAAGACATTCCAAGGGGTATGGTCAGGGCAGCAACCTTTGGTTAGGGGAGTAGTCACACTGGGCATCACTGGCATGTATGGATGCTGGGGGTTGGTGTGTCTTTCTTCTGTCCCTTATTATAGGGCTTCTCGAGGGTGCAGGAGCCCGAGGCATCCCACATCGAACGCAGGGAATCATATTCCATAGGCATGTATCTGAGGTTTTCTACAGCTTCCCATGTTTAACATAGGGTATTCCGCAATTTTAACGTCTAGCAGAGATGGATCGGACTGATCAGAACACTGATTGGAGTGGATCAGATTAAGGAACCACCTTAGAGGGGAACACTAATATTGGGGCCAACACATGGGCGGCTCCCTGAATACTGTGGAGGGGAATGAAGTGGCACGATCTCACCGGGATGTGACGGCCCGAGTAAGATTTGCGATGGATGACGGTTTTGGGCTTGATCCTCGAAGAGACTTCCTGCGTACCATGCCTTGAAAATGATCAAAGTCCGCGTAGTTCGAAAGGGGGCCAATGAACCGATGTGAAAATGGACCTTGGTCCAATGGGTGTTGGTCTTGAACCTTGTAAGTATTCCTACGTACCCTACCTTAGCATGGATCAATGTCCCCGTAGTTCATGGAAGGGGAATTCAGTTTAACATCATGTGTGATGGGGTATTTGGGGCTGACGTTCTGAGGAAGCCCAATGAGATGGTTGATGGGGATTACACTCTGAGGAACCTCATAGGGTTGGTGAACCAACGTGATGGGGTTGGAATGACCGGGTGGTGGGATTGAATCTCGTGGAGGCTTCCTACATACCATTCCTTGACATGGATCAAAGTACCCGTAGTTCAGGTATACAGTTTAACGTCATTCGGGATGTGGGTGAACCGATGTGAAGGAGGCCGAAACAACCGCATGGTGGGATTGAACCTCGTGGAGGATTCCTACTTACCATGCCTTGACATGGATCAAAGGCCATGTAGTTCAGGATGGTGTGGGGCTTACACTCTAGGCTTCCCAAAGCATTGGTGGGACTTGGCGCACCAACTCGGAGATGGTCGGGGCCAATGGTTGTTGGGATTGGACCTCGTGGAGGCTTTCTACGTACCATGCCTTGACATGGATCAAAGACCCCGTAGTTCAGGTTGGAATGTGGATTACGCTATGAGATGGCCCATGGTGGTGGGGCTTGAACCCTGTGGAGGCTTTCTACGTACCATGCCTTAGCATGGACCAAAGTCCCTGTAGTTCTATGAAGGTGGGGGACAAGGATGGTGCACACTCTAAGCTCACAAGAGTCATGCTCAGTGTGAGAAACAAGTGGATAAAGGGAACTGATGATCATGTTGCGAAGGGTGCATCCGTGGGGAGAGAAGAGGGGCTTACGCGTTGAGCGGCCCATGGTGTCTAGACATACTCTAGGATGGAGGCCCGAGGGCAAAAATGCGCAGCGGGAGAGGGACTTGGGACCGAAGAACAGAGGAGCCTCATTCCCTGCCACACCCTCTGCTGGCCATGGCACCAAGGAAGTGAGAAGGAGCATGGGTGATTTCCCCTGCAAGAAAAGATATGGGGCTTACACAAAGATGGATTTCCTTCCCCCGCGGAAAAATATCACTCCCAGAAGGAGGATATCATCACCTGTGAAGAACAGGGTGCATGGATAATGTCCAAGGTGAGGACACCCCACGTGAGAGGCACAGGGTGATGTCCCAGTTTAACGTCGTGTGTTGATGATAAGGGTGCTTGGAAGTTTAACATCATGAAGCTCGAACGAGGTGGGTTTACTCTGCACCCCTAGGACATACCTAACCGGTACCCCCTGATCCTTGTGGGAGGGAAGGTACCAGCAATGCCGTGGTAAAGGGGGGTCACAGAGAGAACCCTAGAGGGGTCAACGTTAGAGTGGCTTTGCGAAGAAGAAATAGCCATTAGCGTGCCTATGGGAAGAAGCATTAGGTGAAACAACGCTATGCGTGATATCATCCAGGGGACTTTGAAGTCACATCGTGGAAACCTAGAGGGTCGCACGAGAAAAGGAATTTCCAACCATAGGAGTCCATAGGCATGGGCCTTGTGGAGCTCAGTTGCTTTGCGTGGTAAAGGGAACTTGCGAAGGGGTGTGCTTCGCGAAGTGGGGTGACTTGGACTTAGCATGGGGTGGAGGTGAAAATGGTAGGTGCTTCGTGAAGTGGGAAGGCATTCGCAGAGCACTACCTCACAGAGCATAGGTGCTTCGCGAAGAAGAGGGTCGTGAAACAATGTTCTTCATGAAGTACAGTGACCCTGCCTTGGCATGGGGATCACATGTACATCAGGGGTTCTTTATGAAGAATAAAATCTCCACGAAAACCCAGGTCCCCTTGGGGATCCCCTTCCTTTGCGAAGACCCTTAGGATTCACCAAAGGCATCCCTCTCGGAAGAGGGGATCAAAGTGAGACAAGGTGGAGGCATCTCATGAAGAAAAAATACCTCACGTAGCTCATGATTCATAGATCAAAGAGTGTATTGCGATTTGGGAGATGAGAAGCCAAAAGGTCGGATTTTCTATCCCGAGGGCTCAGTGGGAGATCGGTAATTATAGGCAAGACATGCTGCGAAGCAGAGCTTACATGGCGCAAAGAGGGCTTCAGTTGCTACTCGGAGGGATCGCGAACGTCAGGGGCATTCATGGAGGGTACTGCCTCATTTGCTTCGCGGCATGATCACGAATGTTAGGGGCGTTCGCAGAGGGTACCACCTCCTTTTCTTCACGATGGGATCACGAATGTCAGGGGCCTTAGTGGAGGGGACCGCCTCCTTTCCTTTGTAGCGGGATGACGAACATCAGGGGAATTCGTGGAGGGTACCGCCTCCATTGCTTTGCGCTTCCCGCGTTTCCTGAGGGGACTCCACGAAATGGCTTCGCAAAGCTGGTCGTGGGGCCTCTTTCTCCTCTTTATTTTCTTCCAACATTTTGGAGCCAAAAAATACACCCCTCAGACTTGGAGACGTGAAGGGATCAAGGGTCTATGTCTAGGGGGAATCACCAAAATCATCTTCCCTTCATGTTACTTATTCGCGAAGAGGGTGCGCGAGGTGGACTGAGGCCGCGCGGGCCAGGCGCGCCACGAAGCTCCGCGTGGACTGGATGCGCCACGAAGCTCCTAAGGCCGCTGCCTATAAATAGGGGGACATACATATCTTTTTTCCTTTACCTTATCCATGTTTTTATCTTTTTGTGCTCTCAATTCGCGAAGCTCCGCGTACTTCGTGCCTGCTCTCTGCGAATCGGGAGTTGCGGCGAACCGTGAGTCTTTGACTCCGTGACAGCGCCACGTGAACGTGCGCTTATAGGCTGAGGCCAGGATCCATGATTTGGCTTCGCGAGCAACCTCCGCGAACAAGCTCTGCGAACAGATCTGAATGTTGTCCGAGTTTTTCAAAACCAATGGCCCATCAAGAAGCTGCGCTGTGGGTTCTTGCAGACGCCGCCCGGAGGGATGAGATGGAAAATTGTTTAGGCCTAGGAGAGTTGGTCCATAGCCACTCGGACCATAATTCTTTGATAGAGCTGCTATCAGAGAGCCAAAAGAACTATCTATTGTGTAGGAGTCTGCCCTTGTATAGCTTCAGGCTGAAGGATGACATCTTCATTCATGAGGCGAGTAGAGATGAACCATATTATTGGTTCAGGAGAACGTTGTGCCAGTGCAAATGGTTCAGTGCGGCTGATGGTCAAGCGTGGGAAGAATTCACACCTGTCACCACCGAATATTAGTAAAATAATCTGGACAAAGTTGATGGGAAGCCATTGTAGCTGGAGACGTCCCCAACCATGTACCACAAAATACTGATGGCGGGCTTGAGGGATTCGAAATAGGGGCGGTCCAATGAGTGGGACCTGCGCTAGGGTGACATCTTTACAAATGATTGGGCATGGGCCTACTAGGTACGCGCCTCATGCAAGGAGTTTAGATTCGACCTGAGGAGAGTGGGTTTTATGAGGCGGCATGGGCCTCCCAATTCAACATATATTAACCAAAATAGCTGATGCCAGAGTTTTTGAGAAGGTGGTCATCTAGGACCAACACTCTTCACCTGCACCATGGGGTGGTCGAAATCAGTTTGTAGGATGTCCATCAGATTTAGGGGGTCCCAATCTTGGGGGCTATATATGATGAGTTCCTCCCTATCATGAGTGCATGGGAGGATCTGGAGCAGATGTTGTGGCTGGCGCTGGCACTGATGGGACTGGTCCGTAGAGAAGACAAAGAAGCGGTGAGGGATATACACTTCAATAAGTGGTTTAAGCATTTCCTGAACTTCCTGGAGAACTGAGAGTTTCCCTCAAGGCCAAGAAATTTCCCGAAGGGGGCTCAACAGGGCAACGAGCATTCGTATTGGCGGCTCTTGGAGGACAGCCAATGGAAGACCTAGGGTTTCAACATCAATATCGAACAACAGCCAATAGTAAGACTGGCGACATTTATCACGGCTCTTATCTGTGGTTGGATCCTACCATTGAGGGATAACAACATGGGGGTGTGGACCAGCTCATTCATCATGGAATCCATGCTGGCCATAGAAGGGCAGGGCAATCTAGGGATTTCGATGCTCGAAAAATTGTACAAGATGCTACGACATGATATCAAGGGAAAGAGGAAACCGAGGATATACGGGCCCTTCCATCTCTTATATTGGTGGATCGCGGTGCACATTAGGGGGGGTTAAGAATATCCGAAACCCATCTCACCTCCGGGGTCAAATTTCTGCCCATCCATTCTGAATGCTGCCGGGAGATTTCTAGCCAAATTAACCATACCGTTGGTACTAAAACGGGTGTGGAAGGCGGACGAGTGTAATTTTCACCTGTTTACATTGCCGATGGGGGCATTCACCAATGATGGTCAGGGGATGGAGGAGCACCGAGCCTATATTCTGGCCTTTTGAGGTGGAGTCTTGGTGGAAAGGTTGGACCGCGAGCCTCTCTGTGATCCGTACACCCTGCACTGTTTTGCAAGGCAATTCTGGTGCCTGCAGCGGTTGACCCCTCATGTCTACTTGGAGGTGAACCATGAGGATCACTCGTGTGTGATGAGGCAATTGTGGCACATGTTCACACAGGAATATGGGAAAATGTGAAAGGAATTGCCTCTGCCTACTTCCGCATTTGGACTGGTGAAGGACTATGCCATAAGCTGGGAGGCAGCTTATCCAAGGGAAATGCTAAAGCAGCCAACTATTCAAGATGGTGATGACCTTCCCAATCCCGATTTTGTGGTCAGAGGGAAGAAAGGGCCTGTCGTGGTGGTGGGGCTGCTGTAGCTGTGGGACCTACACATACTGAGGGTGAGACAGCGACGACGAATCCAACAGCGGCAGCAGATCCAACAACGGTAGCAGATCCGATGGTCCTGGAAGAGAAGATCCATCCGGAGGGGCATCCACTGAGGGGATTCCGTAGGATATCCACTCCGGGCCCGAGGAAATGAAAGCACCATATTGACATGCCAGAGGATTTTGTTTTCCTTGAGGCCTGGGACATTTGGGGTGTCAAACGGAAGTTTCTCGGCCTGCCCGAGATATGGCAACACCTGAACTATCTCAAGATGGACCTACCGGGTATAGGCCCTATCCAGGCCAGTTTTGCAGTATCCCTAGCGTAGGCAGAGCTATATTTGGATAATATAGAGGACTTCATGCATTCTAGGGGTTCCATGCGTCTAATGACGGACTGGGTGAGGGTACTGCTGAATTAGACGGTTCCCCCACAGTTGTCGGCCGCTAAGCTAAGAGAGTGTTTCCCTCTATCGGAAGAATCAGACGAATCCTCTTGGGGGGATGAGGCTGGTGGAGGGATCCCATTGGAGGAAGGTGAAGTCTATGATCAAGACTCGGGTCTCGACGATTTCGCAAAGGATCTCGAGGTAATGTTCCAAGTTTCATTCCTCGGGGTCTGCTCTTTGGTCATTATGGGCTTCTTACAAACATATGAATCATGTAGGGGGACCTTGTGCACAGACCTCATTCACACCCCTCATTGAGTGATGATGTAGGTCCCTCAGAACCCACACCTATGGCTGCATCTAGTTCTGTGTCTGGTGGGGCTAGGACACCCGAGGTGGCACTTCCAGAATCCCCGAACCTCCCGACAATATATAGAGGGCCACTCTTTAGGGTCCCGTCAACATGAACTTAGGAGTGGACCCATGATTTCGATCTCTGTAAGTCCTCTCAACTGATTTTATCACTGCCACACATTGATCGTGCCAACTGACGTCAGTGCCCTTCCCTATTATGTACAGTTCTTCAACTGGCATGGGTTGTTGCGGCGAGGATGGTCATCATTTCTGGTGGCTCCCCTCCCAAGGGTATTTCAGTAATCTTGGAGATAGTTACCCATCCCACCCGAGCTGCAGCTCCCCCCATAATTGGCGGGACAACCAGCAGGGTCGTGCCCGAGGTCATTGAGGTGGGGTCTGACGATGAGGATCAACCGGTCGACCCAAGTCCTGCCACGCCTGATTCGATGCCAGATGTCGCGCCTGTTCCAACCCCAGATGTAGATCCCGCTGAAGATTTCTTGAGGTCAAATATCGCATACGATTCACCCAACTGCACAGACTGAGATGAGACGACCTCTAATGAAGAGTACAACGATATTGTCCACCACCTATCATGGAACCTTATCGTGTGCTTTATTGAAAATACCCCCAAGAATTATGGTTGGACGAGATGGATAGACTTCGCTCGCGGCTGCGCGATCTGTGTGCTGGGGGAGTGGATTCCTAACATTCTCACCTGCTCATACGAGATCTTATGGCGGAGAAGATCTGGGAGTATGATTGTGACCTTAGCGTGGGCTGGCAACGGTGGAAGGCGACGAACATCAAGAAAATCCGGGAGGCTGAAAATGAAGTCTAGCGACTACAGATCTGGGAGGATGAGCACTCAACCTCTCCTAATGAACAATCGGAGCTGATCTCACGATTTAAGGCCCAGTTGGTAGAGGTAGAAGAGTGTATAAGGCAAGATTATTATGAAATGGTCGTCATTCAGGCTGATGTAGAGTAGGCCCGAACTGAGGTTGATGAACTGCATCCCATCACTGCTGAGGAGAAGCGGGAGTTCTGTCGGTGGCAGCAACTCCTGGACACCACATGTCGGAGGGTGGCGGAACTGAAACTCTCTTTTGACGGGGTCAACCCGTCCATGGGAGGGATAAACCCCCCGAGTTCTATAAGGATCACAAAATGTCAAATGTACTTTCATTTTTTGATTTATTCGATGTCATAGAATGCATGAGTTTTGTTATCAAGGTTGGCTTCATACGTGTTTTCTATATTCGTGAAATGTCTGGTGGTTAGTCCCTAAGCTCACGCGGGTCAAGCCCAATGCAAGAAACAAGGGGTGATCACCATGATATTCCATCTGAACATAATGCGTCGACCAAGATTTGGGTATCTGGGGTTTAAGTAACCAATCTGGATCTTCCGGGAAGACATGGGAGAGGCCCAATTAAAGGATTATGACCTCAGAACAATCGACGAGTTGTTCTTCCGATGTGCTCTAGTGCACGAGTTGGATAATTCCAAGGGTGTTGTGATTAGTCCAAACATAGGGAAGTGGAAGATGTGAAACACGATTCCCAAAAATCCGGAATGCTTTGTGGGGGGGGGGGGTGACTCGAAAATGAAGGATAACTATTGACCATATTTGAAACACAGTATCCTTATTGCATTTTCCTGAAATGGGGATATCAAATGAGGGATGACCGTTGACCATCATGGAAACACAGGGCCTAACTCAAAATGCTATCCATTAGTCTTCCATAACGTTGGCCCAGGATAGTAGGTGGGCCATAGGCCGAGCATCAATAATATTAGGAGTTCCTTCCAGACATGAAAAAGGACGAGGGTCTGAATAAGGGGCACACAAAGCATGGAATGTAGAGTGAGGGTTTGTTCGAACAGAATCCCACACTGTTGAAATTACAACACCATGGCGGAAGCACACTAGATGGGCGCATCTGTTTGATCATGGATTATGCCTTCTTTCAGACAAGACCTCACTGGCGAGGGAACCGTCAATTCTCAATGTCATCTTGGGGAATCTTAGACTTTTTTGGGGTGCATTTGCAGTTACATGGTCCCTCACAAGGGGTCATGCCATGGGCCAAAAATCGGGAGGAACAGGATATTACGATTCCTGAGGCTGGGCCCGAGGTGACAAGGGGTCAGGCCATGGGCCAGAAATGGGGACGAACTGGATCTTACGATTCCTGAGGCTGGCCCTGAGGTGAAATGTCTGGGTGTAATTACATATCCCATGAGAATGGGAATCAAGCCATACATAGTTTTGGAAGTGCAGTGTTGTCATATACCAACACTGACTGGGGAAATTCTCTCTGGCAGAGGATCTGGTGCATCCCATGATCAATATGAGGCATCCTGAACTTGTTCGGGGTAGAATTGCAGTTTAGTGTCATGTGTTGGGAACATATGGCCTCCTACAGTTTAACGTCATATGATAGGATGTGAAAGTGGAGAGCCTAGAGAGAATGTGGTGCGGTAACTATGAAACCGATGTGAATGGGGACATGGAGTCCAAATCACACCACGTACCCCCGGAGGAAACTCTTCAAGTTGAAGGACCAAGAGTGAGAATTAGGCTGGGCCCAAAGTAGAGTGGAAGGGCATTCTGACGTACCCCAAGAGGATTGGAATCAAGTCGTACGTAGTTCTGGAATCATAGTATTACGTCATGCAGGACGATGAGAAGCATGTCCGCGTTGGTACACATTCTACCAAAACTACTAAGCCCACGTGAGTCGTGCTCGGTGTGGGAAACAAGAAGTAATGGTAGGACTTTTCCGACATAGGAAGTGGAATGTTAGGACAAAGGGGGACTCAGTGAATATCGGCCCAATGATTCTAACTCGTCCATGAAGCGCACCTAGATGCGAGAAGAGATAGAGCCGAGTATGTTAGAATTCCATGTGAACAAGAGAGAGTGGAAATTTGTGAATCATGAATCTCGAAATCTGGGCAACAATGATCGTGGCATGGAAATGGAGGATAACTGTTATCCTTGGCGGAAATGCAGCATCCACATCGTGTTAGCCTGGAATGGGGACATACAGATGAGGGTCGACTGTGGACCATGTTCAAAACACGGGACCCATTGAAAATGTCCTCCAAGATCTTTAGGGACATTGTCCTGAAACGATAGGAGATCCCTTAGGCCTATCATCCATGGAGAGCCCATAGGTATACCATCCATGTCGTCCGAGGGTCCTTTTGGATGTGGAAGAGGATGAGGATCTAAATAGCGAGCTCACAAATCTTGGACATGGAACGACAGGAATGTACCCATGAAAATTCCACACTTCGGGCTCTTTGTCAAAACACATCTGAATACGACAACAAGACGTATTAGATAGAGGGAGTAGAGTCCCTTAAAATAGAGATATCTTAGTTTAGGGTCCTAGAACTTGGACCATAGGTTGTAGGAAACATGGGAGACTCATGGTGAGTAATTTATAGAAACCTGAAGTGAATGGGAACTAGGGGTTCCGACCGCCACATGTTTTTTGGAGAGGTTTTAGGTCAAGGGACCAAAAACAATAGTTGAGCTGGGCCTGAGGCAAAGTGCGAAGGCATTCCTACGTACCCCATGAGGATGGTGATCAAGCTTCATGTAGTTCTTGAAAAGGAGCATAGTGAGGTACCCATGCCAGGGATAAAAGAGGTGTAGGGGTGTGTCCCATGCACAAAAAGAAGCAGTATTTGATAAATCTTGTTTGTCCTTTAAGGTAAGTGGTTTTTTTTGTGAATCGACAAGACTAGGGTAGCAAGCCCTAGCATTGCCACAAAAATAAAGCCATAGTAGGTGTTGAAAAATGGCATGGCGTATGACCAATACCCAACATGACGTCCTCTGCGATGAGGTCATCACAATGAAGTTCTATTTTTCTTCGTGCGGCCAGGACGATAATTTAACAGATTATGGTCATGTGGGGGGACCCAACATGCATTTTAACGTCATGCAGCACAGAAGTAGCAGTGACGATGCTAGGCAGGGAATGTGTATAGTGAAATGAAACATAACTGACGTGAATGCGGACATGATTCCACATCACACCTTACGTAATTCCTAGAGGAGAACCTTGGGCCAAGGTGGCCAAATAGGGGTGAGAGAAAAAGGGGATGGAGATACTAGCTCCCAGTTGAGTTGGACGCGAAAATGAGACGTCTGGGTGGGCCTAAATATCCCATAAGAATGGGAATAAAGACACATGTAGTTCTAGAGGATGCCTTTTAATGTCGTGTGGGACAAACAAGACAGGAAAACAAGAGGGATAATTTTTCGAATGGGGTGCGCGTAGTACGGCTATTGAAAACGCGACGTGAATGAGAACATAATCTCGTATCATGCCACGTGGTCCCGTAGTCAAAGTCCAGAAGGAAAGACTGAAAAGAAAAATTAAAAAAACTCAAACTAGACCTAAAGACAAGAGGTCTGGCATGCCTACTCATCCCATGAGGATGGGAATCCAGCCAAACATAGTTCTGAGGAGATCTTAGTTTATGGTATTAGAGCTCGGACCAAGGAGGGGTTAAAACCATCCAAGTAAGTGAAGACCTCAACCCGATCCCTAAGCCCGCGCGAGTCAAACTCATTGTGGAAAACAAGGGAGGAAGATGCTAATTTCCACAAATGGAATGCACACCAAAGTGCAATCGGTGCGAAGCCCCTATCGCAGCTCTGGTCTTCCTAATGCGCAGATGTGCATTGAGGAATAGTACCAAGAGTTTCGAATTTCTACTTGGACATGATGAGGTGGAGAAGGATGTGAATCATGTAACAAACATTTTGGGATTAATGGGGTTGGCATGACGATGGAGGATAACTGTTAACCGTGGGGAAAATGCAGTATCCATATCGCGTTAGCCTGAAATGGGAACAAAAAATGAGCATTGAATTCTGACCATATTCACAACGCGAGATTTGTATCGATTCGTTGTCCGTGACCTTCGGGGGCATTGGCCCCCATTGGTAGGAGAGCCCTTAGGCCAAGAATCCATGCCACACAGGGGGTCCCTCCGGGTGTGAAAGGCGATGAAAGTGATAATGAAGAGAAACACAATGCCTGAAAAGTGGGTAGAGGCATGTCCGAGCAGAGTACGACATTCCATGTACTAAACTAGAGTACCCTTAAGCACACTGGTGAACCGCCAAAGAGGGTTGACAAATGTTTCCAGGAAGGAGAGGGTAGACCAAGGGGCCAAGGCGAAATGGAGATTTCTAAGAGATGGGGCTGGACCCGATGTCTAGACATTCGTGTGGTCCTACATATCTCATAATGATGGGAATCAAGCCACATATAGTTATAGAGGATACCCGAGAGGTAGGATACCCTAACGAGGAAGTGTACAACGTGGAGAGTAACTCAACGTGAATGAGGACATAATCCCACACCACACCACACAGTCTCGTAAGAGAGAATCTGGGCTAGGGGACCGAAAAGTCCATGGGGCATGAGGCTAGGCCTCGGTCAGGAGGGCCTGACCAAATCATAGTTTTATGTCTTGTAGTGAGGACGAGGAGGGGAGTAGGATACCCCAAACAAGGGAGGTGTACAACATGTCGAATAACCCGACGTGAATGATGACATAATCCCGTACCAAACCGCACAATCCCATGAGTAAGAACTTGGGCTAGGGGCCCGAAAAGGCCAAGGGGCCTTGGTCTGGGAGGCTTGACCAGCTTGCAGTTTACCATCTTGTAGTGAGGACGAGGTTCGGGGTAAGTTATCTCATCTGGTGATGTGTACGGCATGACGAGCAACCCGACGTGAAGGAGTAAATAATCCCACAACATATCGTACAATCTCATAAGAGAGAACCTATTTTGGGGCCCCGAAAAGGCCAAGGGGCCTGAGGGTTGGCCTAGCCCAGAGGAAGTTTGTTTCTTGTAGATACAACAGGGTGGAATGAAACACTACACTCGATGTTTGGGACATCTTGGGGCGGACCCTACGACCCAGGACAGCTATTGACCATGTTCAAAAAACAGCATCAGGAGCAACAAATGAGCATCGACCGCTGACCATATTAGAAATGTGGAACTTTGATGAATTTTTTCTCTACATCCTTGAGGGAATTGGCCCAAAGAGTTAAGAGAGATCCATTAGGCCTAGAATTCATACCATTCAGGGGTCCTTCCAGACAGGGAAGGTGACAGATTCCTAGTCAAAAAGTGGTTGAAGCATATCTGTACCCATATCTCAACGAAGAGAACGTCTCTAGGGAGCAGGACGTACGGCCGGATCGAGGTTAACTCGACATGAATTGGTGAAAAAGTGCACCCTCACCATACATATTAACCCAAGGGGGGGGAGATTTTCTAGTGTTTGGGCTGGGCCATAAGATGAAATGTCTGGGCGTTCCTACGTATCCCATAAGGATGGGAATCAAGCCATACGTAGTTCTTGATGGCCATGTTGTTTAACGTCGTGCGATAAAGATGTGGGAGGATAGATGAACCAGAGAGGGTGGAAGGTGCGACCCTTTATAATCCTTGTATGAGTGGGGATAAGGAAGCATACACTATATCATTCGAGGAAACGCTGAGAAAACTATACCCAGGGGGGATAGTCAAAGAGAAAAGATCAGGGTTGGGCTCAAGGTGAGGTGTCTAAGCATTCCTACGTATCCCATGAAGATGGGAATCAAGCCACACATTGTTCTTGAGATGCAGTTTAACGTCATGCAGGACGATGCACAATTTAATGTCATGGAGGACTGGATAGTTTAAGGTCTTGCAGAATCGTCGTGTAGTTTAGGGTCATGCGGGATCGTCTAGTTTAAGGTCGTGCAAGACCATAGGGCTGAAGAAAAGTATTGTTTGAGTAATTTGGCATTGTTGGGAGGCATTATGCGCTCACCATCCATGGTAACCAGGGAATACGCGACATTGGAGTAAACCTTTTGAATGATGTATGGCCCTTCCCATTTGGGCTCCAACTTGGGTGGTTTCCTACCGGGGATCATTGGCACTCAGAGGGAAAACACCAGGTAGCCTTTCAGAAAAGAGAGGAGGCGAACCTTCTTGTTGAAGGATCTAGCTATCTTATTCTGTTTCCTTTCCAGATTGTGCAAGGCACGAAGCCTACTCTCGTCAAGTGATTCCAATTCAGCCAGATGGATTTTAGCAACCTCATCTGGCACCTACTGGTCATAGACCATAGTGCATAACGATGGTAGCAGGATATCAATGGGAAAAATAGCCTCAGCCCCATACATAAGGGAATATGGGGTTACCTGGGTGGAATTGTGAGTTGTTGTCCAATAAGCCCAGAGGGCGCTGGGGAGCATGTCCTGCCAAATCATCTTGTTCTGGCCAACTATTTTCTTCAAAATGTTAGAGAGGGTTTTGTTGAATGCCTTGATCTGCCAGTTTTCCTATGCGTGATACAGGGAGGTATGGTTGGATCGAATGTTGTACTTGGCGTATAATTTTTTCAGCCTAGCTGCTTGGAATTTGGTGTTGTTATCGGTGAGGACAGCGTGAGGGACTCCAAATCGGTAGATGATGTTGGAGCTCACCAAATTGACAATGGATCGAGCCTTGACTCCCATGAGTGGGACTGATTCTTCCCACTTGTAGAAGAAATCCGTAGTGGTCAGGATAAACCTACACTGGCGAGCTGTCACTGGTGGATAGGGTCCCACGACATCGAATCCCCACATCGAAAATGGCCAAGAGTACTTGGTGGAGTGGAGCGGTTCTGGCGACCGATGCAGGAAATTAGCGTGAACATGGCATGCATGACATATCTTGGAGAACTCGATACAATCAGGGATCATTGAAGGCCAGAAGTACCCCAGTCTCCGGATCTGATGGGACAGCTTTGGCCCTGCCTGGTGGGAACTGCAGGAACCAGCATGAACCTCTTGCATGACCTTAGAAATATCGACTCCTTGAATGCAACAGAGGAGAAAACCATCAAAACCACACTTTTAGAGGATTTTCTCAAGGCTGGGACCACTCTGTATGGTAAACTAGAGCGCACGATGTCGGAATCGCTCGCACTCGGCCCGATCATTCGGGAGGCAACCATTTTGGAGATACTCGATAATAGGTGCTCTCCAGTCAGGAGTCATTTCAACCACTGCATCTGAAGAACCTGGGGATCCTGACGTTGAGGATTCTCTAGTAATATGTCTTACTCACGGGCCGTCATCATCCTCTAGGGTGCGGGAGCAATGACTCTCTGGTGTGCCACATGTATAATCAGATCATCCTACTCGGGTTCTGCAAGTGACGCAGCTAAGCCAGCCAAAGAGTCCGCTCGACCATTCTGTAACTGAGGGACATGGGTAACCTTCAGTCAAGATGGGAACTGGGCCATTAGATGGAGGGTTCACTCAAACAATGGCATGAGCTCTGGCTTCCTGACAACATAGTCGCCATTGAATTTCTTGATGACTAACATGGAATCCCCTTTCACATGAAAATGGGGCACATCGATTTCAATGGCAATCTCGAGGCCAGTGATGAGATCCTGATACTCTTCCTCGTTGTTGGTGCAGCCTTATGACAATAGGAACGAGTACGGTAGAATGGCTTGCGCCGGGGTAATGAAGATGATACCCAGGCCCACTATGTTAAGCCTAGGATCATTGAGCCTCCTACCAGTGGGACTCTGGGAGGCACCGTCGAAGTGCATTTTCCAACATGGGACGACATGGTCTATCGAGAGGATTGCCTCATCAGTAAAATTCAAGTCCAGGGACCGATCCATGGAGGTTGGATGCGCAGCTAAGAAGTTTGCCAATGCCTTCCCCTTGATAGCCATCTAAGGCACAAACCTTATGTCAAACTGCTGTAGAATTACCACCCACTGCGCTAGTCGGCCAGTCAACATGGTGCAGTTCAGGATGTACTTCAGCGGGTCCACCCAAGAGACCAACTGTACCTCATGGTGTTGTAGGTAATGTCACAATTTCTGCATGGAAAACATGAGCGTAAGGTAGCTCTTCTCGATAGGGGAGTATCTGGTCTCCATATCGAGTAGCATGTGGCTGAGGCAGTAGAGGTTGTTCTCTGTCCCCTCATTGTTCTTCTAGGCAAGCAGGGTGCCAAGAGATCGATCCAGAGCAGTGACATAGAGGATCATTGGATTTCCAAAGACGGGTGGCATCAAGACCGGAGGATGCAGCATATACCGCTTGACTTCCTCGAACTCGGTCTCTCACTCTTCATCCCATTCACAGGAGGTTCCCTTCTTCATGAGCCATGAAAAGGGCTTAAACGTGCCCGCTATATTCAAGATGAATCAGTGTATGTAGGATAAGTGGCCTTGAAATCCTCAAACCTCCTGAATATTTCTCAGGGGGAAATCCGGCTGATGGCCTTGATCTTCTTTGGGTTGATCTTGATGCTCCGATATCTGATGACAAAGCTGAGAAACTTACCAGAGGTGACCTTGAAGGCATATTTAAGCGGGTTCATCTTCAGGTGGCGGGAACGAAGGAAACCAAACACTTTCTCAAGATCCTGGAGATGGTGCTGGCGCTTGTGAGATTTGACCACCAGATCTTCCACGTAGCATTCCACCAATGTACCGAGGATCGGCTTGAATATGCGATGCATGGCCTATTGATAGGTGGAACCTGGATTCTTCAGGCCGAAGGGCATAACCTGGTAATAGAAAGTACCTTGGGGGCCCTGAAAGCGGTGGACTCCTCGTCTTAGGGGGCCATCTAGATCTGGTTGTACCCAGAAAACCCATCCATGAAGGAGAGAGCTTGGAACCCGGCCGTAGCATCAATCAACAGTTCTATCAGTGGAAGGGGAATATCATCCTTCAGACAGTGGCGGATGAGATCACAAAAGTTGATATCGACTCTGATCTGCCCATTCTTTTTCCTAACTAGCACGATGTTGGCCAACCATTTGGGGTACTGTACTTCCTTAATGAAGTTGTCCTAGATGAGCTTTTCAACCTCGGCCTTGACCATGCCACCGTGAGAAGGGTGCATCTTTCTAGGAGGATTCTTGAACCCTCAATGATTTACAGGGAGACCGAGGCGGTGGACAGACACCTGAGGATCTAGTATTGTAATCTCATCGTAAATCCAGGCAAACACATCATAGTTCTACTTAAGGAAGTTCATGTACCACTACTTCTCTTTGAGGGACATGGCGACACTGATCAATGTGGGCCTCAGATCTACCATGCTACCAAGGTTCACCTGTACTAGTCCATCGACTCTGGTAGAGATTCATTCTTTAAATGAATGGGGAGCATCTTCCAAATCCTCTTATTTTCTTATAGAGGAGGAATTCCCAGCGGGTGAGCTTCCCCTCAGTTAGAGGAACCTGATGGGAGGCTGGTGCCATCATGGATAGTAGTGGACAGTGCATCAAGAGATTCACGTGCCACTGAAACCATGGCAATGAAGGCAGTTGATCCAATCCCATCTGTCCTTCGACCTAGAGGGCCACGGTTAACGATATCAAAGCAATAGTGGCGCGTTGGCTTGAGCCGATTAATTCCAGCCTGGTGGAATTGAAACGTATGAAGTACCGCTGTTTCCATGAGTCGGATGTCCTGATACCGTATGAGGGTATTAGGTTCCGGGATCACCTGAGCCATGTTTGTGCAGGAGTATGAGGTGATTTTTTGCTGTCACATGGACTTGGGAATATACCTTCCTGTCATACCCGAAACAACAAAACACTGCCTCATTTCTGGGGTTGTGGCCTCCAATAGATGGATCGGGAAGATGCAGCCATCATCCAAACCTGCCCAGGGATCACTTGTGACCGTGGTGGGCTCAATCTCACTTACAAAAATCTTTTTATCCTTGATCTTGTAGTAGTCATCGTCCAGATAGCGGGCTTCAAAAGAGGAAAAAGGAGACACATCTCCTTGGAGCACACCTACTCGACCATTGAGGGAGTATTTGAGGAATTGGTGATATGATGAAGGGACCACTTCATGTAGGTGGATCCATGGCCTACCCATAAATGTGTTGTATGCGATGTCCTGGGAGGAAACCATGAATTTGGTACTGGCAACTAGGCCACCGAACTGGGTCTGCAAACGGATATTTCCAATCGAGGTCTGCTCGGTCCTGTCGGGATTAGGTTAATCCCAGATCCCGTGTCAACAAGACTGCGGTGGACCTCCATGCCATTGAACTAGCCCGTTATGCACAACGGAAGAATGTTCCCTTGTATGGGGGGGGGTCTTCTTATTCACCATATAACTAGATAACTTCCAGAAATTTGTTGTTCTCAATTGCCTCAGCATGGAAGGCTTCTGCAGAAGCTTCTTCCATCTCGAACAAGAGGGGGCTTCTTAATGCCTCAGCGAGTGACTCATGAATGTTTGACAATAGGAGAAGAAACTCAAGGATAGAGAGCCTTTATGGAATTCTGGCGATATGTTTTATGACATAGTACTTCTACGCCAAGCGTGAACCTCTACTCATAAATGTTCGCTCTGCGATTGGAGTCATGGTGAGCCCTGCCGGTTGGACCGGCAGGTGGATAGTGCTAGGTATGTCCTGTTTCTCACTAGTCGAGGCCTGAAGAGTAGCTGTCGGATGAGGACAAGAAAACTAAGATTCTCCAGTAGCAGGGAAATAATGGTCGTGGTATGGACGAGGTAACTCTACCTAATATAGTTGCACAAATGGCAGTGGAGGTAGATATGAGGGTACTAGATGAGGAGGTTGTGTGTGTTGAGCTCTAGGCTGGGCCTATTGCCTGGTCTCAGTGGCATGCACAGCCTGGCTGAAAGTGCCAACTGACATGCCTTGACGACCGATATGGTCACAGTTCCACCAACGTTGGCATTGGATGGGGACGTTAGAGAGGTTCTCCTGGCGTTTCCCCTCGTTGGGAGTCATATAGGGATTTACCAATTCCATGGTATTAACTGAATCATACCCCTAACTATCACTTGAAGAGTCATCCACCACTAGGAAGATTCTGGGAGGGATCCCCATGTCTGGGGGAATGAAGTCTCTGAGAGTGTGGGAGGATGATGGAATTGCTGGGGAACATTGCTTTTTCTTACACCGCCGATGCTTGCTTTTCTTGGAAGAGGCCGTCTAGGACGATGATAAAGAGGTAGTGGCTGTAGATTATGAAGGCTCTAGATGATTCAGGCATGCCCGGATGATACCATGGGCACATGCCACTGCATTACGATCCATCCAGTCATCGTACTTCTGGGATCCGCGGTTGAGAACCTACTGCCACTCGCCATCGTCATCACTACCACTTTATGTCCCCACAAAGACACCTGCCACTTGGGTCGGGGCCATGCCTAGCCTGGCTATGTTGTTGTCGACCTAGTCTTGAAGCCACTCTTTGAACACATATCTTTGCTTGAGGGTTTTCCCTAAGACTTGGTGATAAGGGTAGTAGTTGTGATGATCAGTGAGATTTTCCTCTTCTGGCCTTTTGCACTCAAGAAGTCGCACAATCCCTTACTCCATGGTTCTACGAAAATAACCAGGGAACTGAGCCTCATTGAATGATTAGGTCCGATTCCATCTGTCTGGGAAGGGGGATCTGGGAGCTTGGCCCTAACGAGGGGTTAGAATAGCCTGCCGAAAAGGCGGAGCCTGATTATCCCACCTAGGAGGCGGTTGTGCATTTCGTGGGGGAACCTTCCGATTCTGAGGCGCTCGCTGCTGGGTGGGAGGCTGCGCTTGTCGCGGCGGGCCTCTGCGAGGTTGTGGAGCCGGTACTACTGGTAGCAATTATAGCTTCCTGGGGGCTTCTATTTTGGCCACCGCGGTGGGCTCGGCCCTGGCAGCCCTCCCTGCTGGGATCACATGGGGTAGCGGACGTCCCTGACTAGCCTGTTGCAGAGCTTCCTCGAGGCGCTGGGCCTTATATGAGAAGTCTCGGAACCCCTTGAGGTAGTTTTGAGTGATCAGGGAAGGAAACAGTTCTGTTTTGACATTCTCCATGCACATCGTCAGTAATTTCTCCTGAGTCAGTGGCAAGTCGAAGGAGTATGTGAGCCCCTTCCACTGGGCGATGAAGTCCGTGACCCGCTCATCAGGCATTTTCTTGAACCTGAATAGGTCTATGATGCTGGTCTTCTACGGGGTGAAGTAGAACTGGTATATGAATTGCTGGCGAAGATCCTCCCAGCTGGTCACCGATCCAACGGGGATCTGGCTGTACCAGACAAACACAGGACCTTCCAATTTTTGCATAAAGCATCAGAGCTTGGTGGCTCCCTTCTGTGTGAGAGTCCCCAACATGGGGCCGCACCATGAGGAAAAGTGGGCCAGGTGCTGTGGTGCGTCCCCTTTCCCCTTAAAGGGTGAGAAAGTGAGATTTTTAAAACCCGAGGGTGCAGGCATATCATCCACCCACGCCGGGTACGACTTACTATCTGGTGGGACTGCCACCTGTTGCGTTTCCAACGCCTCAAGGCGGGAGATGAGTGCCTTCATTGGATCATTCGGGCGGGGGTCCCTATCTTGACGGGGATCCCTAACCATGAGTGCATTTATGGGATCTTCGACATGGTATATGGGATCAACAGCTCATGGAGTGACGGGCAGAGCAGCCTGAGGGGCATTTGGGGGAACTTGGGCCTGATTCCTCGGATTACCGTGCCGTTTGGGAGGGTTTGGAGAGACGTATCATGCCCTCTTTCCATGAGTTCTGGACTCCACCCTGTCAGCGGGAGCAGTATGATCAGGTTTTCCTGGAGGCATCTCACAGGGGGAAAGTTGTTCCTGCCCCGGCTACCCCGGCCTAGAATCACCATAGTCTGGTCGTCGCTCTATAGCACACTCGGCTAGGAGTTCGTCGACTAGCCTCTTCTTCTCAGCAAGTTGCTAGCGCAATGCGGCCTTCTTGGGGTCTTCCGTCGTCTTCTGCACTGAGGTGGATGGGTCAGAATGCTTGACAGCTCCGATATACTCTTTGCCCCTACCAGCATTCTAACTGAGTACCAATGACTCGGTGGGTCCAGGGAGACCTAGGAGGTTCCTCTGCTGGTGAGTAATCCTTCCTGATGACTCCAACAGTGGTGGAACACCCTCAAGGGGTAAGTCTTCATCGAGAAATTACATCTCATCCTCCTTGACCACGACGTCAACCTTGTGGACTAGGACCCTCCCCGGTGGCATGTCCTCAATATTGCATAATGAGTTGGGCTGTCATCGAATAGGGATGAAAAGGAGGGAAACGTACTTCCCCCAGCCACAGACTTGCACGTGTGGGGTAGCCTCCCTGATGATTTTTTGGAGTACCTTGAACCTCTTAATGCATCTTTGTTCGAGGGTACTCTGGCGACCTGGTGACTCAGGGCGCTGGGTCACGGGGAGTGTGGCCAAATCGACCAGACGACATTTCTCACCGATTTCCTCAAATTGCACTTTAATCCTGGGGTACACCACCCAATGATAATGAAGATGGAAGTGTGTCACCCATAGGGTTTGACAGAAGAATTCGACTTCCTCTGGGGTGAGGGATTCCAGCGCATAGAAATCTGAAGCTGCTACCGGCTAGAACTTCTCCGGGAAGTGATCTTCCACAAGAATGATACATAAGTTCCTAGGCTCGGATTCTGGGTCTGGCATTGTATTGAACCACTCGTCAACTAGAGGTGGATGAGGAACCGGTAGTGGTACTGAAGCGGACCGCTTAGACAATAGACTGGGCGGTGGAGAATACGGTGAATGAGCCGACTGGCCGCCGAATTCCGGGCCATCCTCCGACGAGGGCGGTTATCTAACCACAATGTCACGATATTATGGGATGACATCCACAGCTTCTAGCGCATGGATCGCGGTTACCGGAGATGGGTCATACTATTTCTCAACTTCCATCGATCCCCAAAACAGATCTCCATGATCTCTGGTCAACGTAGAGGGTGCTTCTAGTGATGATGGTGGTGACTGCATGGTCGAAACCAGTGGGACTCAAAAAATTTCCTCCTCCTGGATGTTCCTACGAAGAGAGGCGGAAATCCTGTGGACTTCACACTCTAGAAGGATGAGGCTGATACACCTTGTTCCTGCCCCGATCCTTGACAGAGAGGACCAAGGTGAGGGTTCCACCGCTGAGTGGTGCTCTATTTCGGAATCTGAGAAATAGACCGGTTTGATCTCATTCTGAAGATTTCCGGTATTCTTCTTATGGAAGCGATGACCCACCTTCCTGCCCCGGGATAGCTCTTCAGGGAAGGGATAATTCCTTGCATGAGAAGGTACTTCGACCGTAATAGTATTGGGGCCGGGAGTACATCCGCCTAAGTGGGCCAGGGTGCGAGGAGCACTGGGGCAGATGTTAAAGGGGACATTTGGAGGACCTCCGTGCTGGGTGCTGGTACGGGTGGGACCCCCGCTAGAACTGATGAGAGCACAGGTAGGACCTCCATGTTTGGTTCCCCTGGTGACGTCAGTGTGAGGCAGTCCCCCGTACTGATCGGACAGAACATGGGTAGGGCCTCCGTGTCAGGTGCTGGTGAAGTGAAGTTTGTTTCTACCCCTATGGTTACCCGGATGATAAGGACCTTCATCGGATGCTATGAGGATGTGAGGAATGTCCTCGCATCGTAGAGTGACTGGATGTGCAACATCCCCACCCTGGCGGTTTGTGGCAGGTGGGATGGCTCCGTACCTAGTGTGATGAGGGTGAGAGAGGCTCTTAGATGGGGTGTTGCAACCAAGGGGGAGGCCCTCATTCGGGTCGAAGGTGGCGCGATTCATACCTCTGAGCCGGGCCTGGGAGCGGGAAAGGCCCACGTCCTCCATGGTGGTTGCACGGGGAGGGCCCTTGTACTGGGTGGCATTGATGAGGGATAGTCCGCGGTGGCCACTTCTTGTGCCTACGACTAGGAGAATCAACCTAGCCTACCCGTGGGGTGGTTGGGGGCTCAATCCGGATCGACCATATAACTGTCCCTGCTCGGCGTATACAGGGGGTTGATGATGCATGTCGGTGTGGGATTGGGCCATAGTAGACACTGACGTTGATGCCCCTTGATGGGCGCCCTCCTCGGCATGTGCTCGACATTGGCGTCGAATCATCTGGGCCGATGCTGGTGGTTCAGGTAGGTATTCTACCTACTCTTTACCTCAGGGAACTGGGTGGCGGCGCTGGCACGGCCTGGTGGGGGACCTCACTGGGAGTCCTTGAAGAGGGAATCCAATTGGGTCGGCCTGGCCATCCCCTACCTCATCCGCGTTGGGCATGAAGTCGTCAAGGCATTCCAGGGAAAGGCTCCCGAAATGGTTGAAGGTTGGAGTTGGGAGCAGCGGCCCCCTGTGCGGCCCTCGGGGGCGGCGTTGACGTCGAGGCGTAGAAGCCTCTAAATCCAGGTGGGCCATGTACCTCGTAAGGATGACCCCTTCCTCCTCGTACCTACGCACAAGGTCATTGATTACCCTTCGTTGGATAATCTCCAATGGGGAGAGGGGGCGTAGGCACCCAGTAGTCATGGCAGTCGAGGCCGTCGTAGAAAAGACAAAACATCACGGGGTAGCAGCGTTGATATTTCCCCGGCCCCTACGTCGGTGGGTAGGAGGTGATTGGGTTCCAGATGCAGAAACTGGATTCCTGGAGGCAGGGGGATCAACTCATTAGTACTAACAGAAAAGGAAATCGACACCCAGTGCCCCAACGCCATTCCATCCTCCATGACCGGTAAGAGGAATCCATGCCGACAACGTCACATACCGAGATGCCCAACATTTTGACTACCCCGACTTCTGGTGAGTTTCATGCCAGGCCCGCTATTTGTGTGGTGGGACCCGGCGCCGGATAGCTGGATCTGGTGACACATAAATCCATGGATGCCCCGAGCATTACTAATCTCCATATTGAAGAGAAGAATTTCACGTTGGGTTCACCAATTCTATTTCCTACGCTTTTGCCGGGGCGCGCACGTCTGTCTACTTAAGTGCGATAGGCATGGATTTTTGTTACCCCGCATTCCCGCTTTCCCAAGGTAGGTGGTATTCACTCTTTATTCAAGGACGTCTTCTACTTGATTGTAATGGGATGATGGGATGTCGGTTCTTACTTCCGCATATTCCTCCTCGAAATTCATCACCTAGTCCGGGTCTCCCTCATATATTTAATACGTTGTTCATGAAACTCTTCCTGGCGCCATTTTTTCATGGACACCAGTTAATTACACTACTTCTATCAGGACATTCCAAGGGGTCCGGTCAGGGTAGCAACCTTCGGTTTGGGGAGTAGTCATGGTGGGCATCACCAGCGTGTCTGGATGCTGGGGGTTGGTGTTTCTTTCTTCTATCCCTTATTATAGGGCTTCTCGAGGGCACGGAAGCCCAAGGCATCCCACATCGAATGCGGGGAATCATGTCCCATAAGAATGTATCTCAGGTTTTCCTCAGCTTCCCATGTTGAACAAAGGGTATGCCGCAAGTTTAATGTCCAACGTAGACAGATCAGACTGATCGGAACACTGATTGGAGTCGACCAGATTGAGGAACCCCCTTAGAGGGGAACACTGATATTGGGGCCAACACATGGTCAGCTCCCCGAATACTATGGAGGGGAATGAAGTGACATGATATCACTGGGATGTGATTTCCCGGGTAAGGGTCAGGATGGATGACGGTTTTTGGCTTGAGCCTCGAAGAGATTTCCTACGTACCATGACTTGACATGGATCAAAGTCCGCGTAGTTTGAAAGGGGGCCGATGAACTAACGTGAAAATGGACCTTGGTCCAATGGGTGTGGGGATTGAACCTTGTAAGGCTTCCTACGTAATTTGAATTAGCACGGATCAAAGTCCTCATAGTTCATGGAAGGGGAATACAGTTTAACTTCATGCGGGATAGGGGTATTTGGGGCTTACGCTCTGAGGCGACCCAATGAGATGGTGGATGGGGCTTACACTCTAAGGCAGACCATAGGGTTGGTGAACCGATGTGAAGGGGTTAGAATGACTGGGTGGTGGGCTTGAACCTCTTGGAGGCTTCCTACATACCATGCCTTGACATGGATCAAAGTCCTCGTAGTTCGGGTATACAGTTTAACGTCATGCGGGACGGGGGTGAACCGACGTGAAAGAGGTTGGAACGACCGCATGGTGGGCTTGAACCTCGTGGAGGCTTCCTACGTACCATGCATTGACATGGATCAAAGACCACACAGTTCAGGATGGTGTGGGGCTTAAAATCTAGGCTTCCCAAAGTGTTGGTGGGGCTCTGTGCACCGACTCAGAGATGGCCGGGGCCAATGGTTGTTGGGCTTGGACATCATGGAGTATTCCTACATACCATGACTTAACATGGATCAAATACCCCGTAGTTCAGGTTGGAATGGGGCTTATGCTCTGAGATGACCCATGGTGGTGGGGCATGAACCTCGTGGAGGCTTCCTACATACCATGCCTTAGCACGGATCAAAGTCCCTTGTAGTTTACTGACGGTGGGGGTCAAGGTCGGTGCTCACTCTAAGCTCACAGGAGTCATGCTCAGTGTGAGAAACAAGAGGTTATGGGGACCTTACGATCACGTTACGAAGGGTGCATCCTTGGGGTGTGAAGAGGGTCTTACGCATTGAGTGGCCCATGGTGTTGGGACTTACTCTAGGATGGAGGCCCGAGGGCGACAAAGAGCAATGGGAGAGGGACTTGGGACCAAAGAACAAAGGATCCTCATTCCATATCATGCCCTCCGCTGGCCTTGTCACCAAGGAAGTGAGGAGGAGTAGGGGTGATGCCCCCTGCATGAAAATCTAGGGGGCTTACACCAAGATGGTTTCCCTTCCCCCACGGACAAACGCCACTCCCAAAAAGAGGATATCATCCCCTATGGAGACCAGGGTGTGTGGAGAATTTCCAAGGTTAGGACACCTCGCGTGAGAGGCACGGGGCGATGTCACAATTTAACGTTGTGTGTTGAGGATGAGGTTGCTTGGCAGTTTAACATCCTACAGCTCAGATGAGGTAAGTTTACTCCGCACCCCTAGGAATTACATAACCGGTACCCCCTGATCCTTGTGGGAGGGAAGGTACCGACAATGTCATGTTAAAGGGGGGTCTCAAAGAGAACCATCGAAGGGTCCATGTTAGCGTGGCTATGCGAAGAAGCATTAGGTGAAGAAACACTACAGGTGATATCGTCTAGGGGAATTTGAAATCACATCATGCAAACCTAGAGGGTTGAATGGGAAAAGGAATTTCCAAGCAGAGGAGTCTATATGTAGGGGCCTTGTAGAGCTCGGTTGATCTATGTGGTAAAGGGCACTTGTGAAGGGGTCTGCTTCATGAAGTGGGGTGCCTTGGCCTTAGCATGGGGCAGAGGTGAAAATGGGAGGTGCTTCACGAAGTGAAAATGCATTTGTGGAGCACTGCCTCGCGGAGCACAGGCGCTTCGCGAAGCAGAGGGTCGTGACACAATTTGCATCATGAAGTATAGTGACCCTGCCTTGGCATGGGGATCAAATGTACATGGGGGGTTCTTCGTGAGGCATAAATTCTCGGTGACAAACCGGGTCCCCTTGGGGATCCCCTTTCTTTGCGAAGGCCCTTAGGCTTCACAAAAGGCATCCCTCTTGGAAGAGGGGATCAAAGCGAGACAAAGAGGAGGCATCTCGCGAAGAAAAAATATCCTGCATTGCTCATGATTCACAGAGAAAAGTGTACTTTGCGATTTGGGAGCTGAGAAGCCGAAAAGTCGGATTGATTGTCTCGAGGGCTCAGGGGGAGCTCGGTATTTATAGGCAAGACGCGTCGCGAAGTAGAGATTACGCTGCACGAAGAGAGCTTCGGTTACTTCGAGTCAGGATCGCGAACGTCAGGGGAGTTCGTGGATGGTACCACCTCTTTTGCTTCGCGGTAGGATCGTGAATGTTAGGGGAATTCGTGGAGGGTACCGCCTACTTTTCTTCACGGTGGAATCACGAACGTAAGGGGCGTTCGTGCAGGGTACCACCTTCTTTTCATCGTGGAGCCCGTGTTACCAGAGGGGACTCCACAAAAAGGCTTCGTGAAGCCGGTCGTGGGGAATGTTTCTCCTCTTTATTTTCTTCACACATTTTGGTGCCAATAGAACTACAGCTAAAGAAGAAAAAATTATATCTATACTAGGAAAACAGACTCAGGTTATGAAAAAAAAACCATACCCTATCCAAAATGTGGTATAGAAAAGTCAGACAACTTCATTCTAAAACAGCATCCATTATTCAATGGTACTACAAATTTTTTTGTTGATGAGAAATGGATAATTTAATTAGAAAATGTAATTTTCTCATTGGGTAGTAATGAATGGGAGATTTTAATCATGGATATTTATCGTATCATAGGTTATGGGGATCTATATTTTTCATTGATTCAAAACACTATTGAGGATTAGTAAATTGAAAACATGGAATTAATGGATTTTAATTGGACTTTTCATGGAAGAATATTTTCATAGAGATCAATAAGAATATATGGAGATAATATTAATGAGTCTGAGACCAAAGGAAGAAGAAAATTTTGATATGCATGGAAGTAATATTAAATGTTTATCTATGAATGTTGAAAAATATTTAAAGAATCCAAATAGAATGATTTTCTATTTCATTGATAGGATTAAAAATCCTTAAAAAGAACTAGTCGGCCAAAAATTATTATTATTTGAGGACATAGTATCATGTGTTATCAATATTGATTAATAATTATACATATTTTTCACACTAAAATAAAGAAAAATAAGAAGAGTATGGAAGAACAAACATTAGATAAAGGGAATAAGGGAATGAAATAATTTCTCAAATGTAAATTTTTTGAATGAAACACCATAGTACTTTCATGAAGGGAATAGCAGTCTTCTAAAAGTGTAGATAGAAGGACTGTTGGGCTCATGTTTACAATTTAATTTAATGAATTCATCCAATTCATAGACATTAATGATATGGGGAAATATGAAAATTAATGTCCCCAACATCAAGGGAATATTTATCCGAAGAAGAAAATGGGTCAAGGTCAAGATTGTGATGTTACTATAGTCAAATTGGAATAATTAAATTATTATTGTATCTTGACTCAATAATTATCTTATAAAATTATTTATTAAATTATACTATATTAATAAGAATCATTAGATATATATGGATTTTACGGTAGTACTTATTCTTTAAGGAATTGGGTGCATGTGATGAATAACACTAATAATTAAGCAAAGTGATTCTATTGTAATTTGATCTTTTTGAGAACACATGAATTGGGAAAGATAAACCTCAATATGTGCTTGATATTGATATATTAATTAATTTATGTTTATCGAATATTATAGGTGATCTTGAAATTGGTTAGTAAATTTATGGTTTACATTATGCTGGAATTATTAGATGCAAGTATTTGAGGAATATATTCACCAACCAAAGATTTTAATCTCCGAAGAAAGAAATTTTAATAAATCTTAAAAGGATACTAATGCATTCATCTATTTTTTATGAGACAATAAGAGGTAAATTATTTGTTCAAATCTTGTGTTAAGTGGATTTAGGAAATTTAGTGAGTTTACTTTGAACATTTTGGACATTGAATATGAAAAATTGTATTTGGAATGAGTCTTAAGATAACTATTTATTGAATAGATTATGTTTCAATTTAGAAAAAGTATTATATAACTTATTGGATAAAATTTATAACCATTTTTTAATTTATAAAAATTTAATGTTAATGGAAATTAATTACAGATCATTTGATAAAATTTCATCCGATTTAAAAATTCATTTGGAATATTCATTTTAAGGTTTAAGAAATGAAGTGTGTTTGGAACGAAGAACAAGAAAATGATAAGATTATTATTTTTAAATGGAATGGAACCAATTAATTTTATTTTATCGAGTTACTATCTATATAGTTAAATAATCCTTCAACTCTAGAAAGACGATTTTCGAGAAAAAATGTTAAATGTTTACAATTTTGCTATTAAATCAGTGGAATTTTAACCGATCAATAATTTATTGTTTTCAGATGGTAGAATTTATAAAAACCATGTTCAATATCACCCTCCATTAGAACTTTATAGTTATATTTCTTTTATATTCTAATGTACTAACTACTCACTAATGTTCTCCTATATGGAAAGCTAATTGTTTGTTATCCATCACATTTTACATTCCTCCACTTAAGAGGAAGATTTGTAA
This sequence comes from Viscum album, assembly GCA_963277665.1. Classification (NCBI taxonomy): domain Eukaryota; kingdom Viridiplantae; phylum Streptophyta; class Magnoliopsida; order Santalales; family Viscaceae; genus Viscum; species Viscum album. The sequence goes on along the minus strand of OY728165.1, from coordinate 1,775,511,446 downwards.
ACCCTATTGATAATGTGGGGTTTTTACAAGGGTGTTTTAAAATGAAAAAATCATGATTACCAATCATAAATTTTAATTTCAAGGATTCTAATTTTTAAAGGAGTGGTTAATATAACACCCAAAGATTTTATTGTATGTATCTTCTTAAATGAAATTAATTCCATTGATGGATTATGTTGTAAAAACCACTAAGCCTAAATGATCCGTAAAATACTATTAAATAATAACAAGACCATTGGAATTGTAATATGACCAATATTATAGTAACTTTGACATTAGAATGATAACCTCACATAATATAGTATAAATAAAATTTATGTATATCATAAATGAAAATATGATATATTTATTGTAACATCCCAGGTAATTATAGAATAATATTATTTTATATATGTTAATATTTCTGAATCAGATATTAATTTTACTTTAAAAATGATACTTTGTCTGATAGCATACTCAAAATGAAACAATGAGTTTCTCTGAAATATTATGTCTCACAGAAGGCCGTGTTATCGAAAATAATAATATATTATTAATATTATTATTTTAAATGGTAATAATCGTATGGATATTGTATGGGAAATAAATAAGAGAACTAATTATATTATATTTACTTATATTTATCATTTTTTTCTTTCAAAAAATAAATTTTAGAGTATTAAAATGAGGATAAATCCTATTTTAAGTATACAAAACTCTAATATTTTTAAAAGGTATTTTACCATCTTTTAATAATGAACCCTTTTCAAATGTACATTTTTCAATATTATATTCACTATTTTAAAAAAGAAAATAAACTTCTTTATTGGTTTTGGGACATCAAAATTTAATTTAGTTGAAATTATGATATTTTTTTGATAAAATTCATATTTTAATGAACAGTGAAATATACTGGATTGAAATTCAAAACTGACTTTTCATCTACTTGGTTTATATAGTTTTATTATAATTCTAATTGGGTTTAAAGTGTAATTAAACAATTTTTTATCATTTAATACAATTTCGGTCATTGGAATCAGTTTCATAATGAAAATGAATATAAAAAAATGTGAGATTTTTAAAATGTTACCTAAAAAAATTCATTTTCTCATTCATTCAAGATGATTAATTTTAAATTAATTTCTACCAATTCAATGATTTGAATTTGAGAATTAAGATTCGTTATTTTTAATCTAAAGTTCCAAATTATGAAAATAGGTCCCTTTATTTTTTGGACATGATGAATAGTAGCGGTACTGATTATTTTATCTACCACATTTGAAGATAAATAGGGTAATTAGTGGTAAAATTTATATTATTATAGAATAAAACCACCACAACACTTGTCAAAAAATTATTAGAAGAGTTATGGATTCCCAAAGAAATTCATTGGCAGAGATTGTCGCCTTTTGATGCCACTTTTGGGTGATAATGGCATTTATAACATTTATTTTAAATAATAGGAAAATATGTGAAAAAGAAGAGTCTTATTTCTAATTTTTTTAATAGGGAGTAATATAAGTGATTGCTTCCAGTATAAGTAGTTATCTGAAAGATAAAAAGATTACCTACATCATGGTTATTTATTAATAAATTTTATGAAATAAATAATTAAATTTTATTATGACACAACGATTATGCAATAATAGATAATAAAAATATTAAAATAAATATAATTTGAAGTAATTTATTCCATCCAAAACATTTATAGGAGAATATGAAATTTTAAGAGTCTATTCAATGTATTTGTTTGATGTTATCTTTTTTATTTTAATTTATATAAATTCAATGAAATGAATAGTGTCATAAGTGACACTATATATATTTTATAAAAAAAATATTTTATTAAATTAATTAAAAATCATAAATAATTTTGAAATTTAAAAGTGGATATTATAAGTTCAAAAATTTTATAAATTATCTAATTATGGGAAATTTTCCCCAAATAAGTAAAATTTATTGCCTCTTAATATTTAAAATTATTTTACCACAACTAAAATTTGAAGAGTATAATTAAGGGTGAACCGAAAATATAAACATTAAAATAATATCAATACATGTAAAACAAATATTGGATGAGACTGTTTCGAACTATTCTCATCTTATAATATAAATAAACCAATTTTGAGCCATTTCGAATCAAAATTATATTTATATTAATTTAATAATTTTAATAATTTGAAGGGTGACCATCCCCTCACCTACTAAAAAGAATCAATTCCTCTCTATTAATCACAATTAAAAAACCTTTTGGTTATATCATGATCTACCCAATTCCATTACTAGAATCCCTCCCCACATTCTTGGGGCCTTATTGTTTGAGAAAACCCTCCTTATAGATGTTAAGTTGTTTTTTAGAGGTGATCAACCGAAGAAGAGGTATTGTTTTCTAGAAGTATTTCTATTTCATTTATTCTTACAATTATTTCCAAACTCCTCCAACAATGATTATATAATAACTCCATAATCCTAAATATACCTAAATTTTATTATGATAATATCATCACCTTAATCCATTCCCATTTACATTAAATAGGAATAGAACTAATCATTTGTGCATACGTGTGAACTGTCGCCTCTACGAACTGGTTTAATTCATTTTTCATAACTATCTCTCATAAATGGTTATAATATTGTAATTAATTTTCATATTTGATATTATTGAAATATTAATCATTATATTTTAATAATATATAAATTAAATTCTTTCTTTCCATGTGGATAAAAATGATAATGTCGTTCCTGCATATGTGTGAACTATCACCACCATGAAGCGATGTGACACGTTTCAATTCATTACATCAACTGTATGATATATATATATATATATAATTATATTAAAATTATTAATATGATATTAATGATTTTATAATAAATATATAATTTTAATATAATACTTAACTTCTCTCCATAACGATCTATAAAAATGGAAAATGCTACTCATGCCACTACTAAAAAATTGCATTATACACACGGTTTTGACAAAACCATGGGTATAGCCTAGGAAATATCATATTACCTATGGTTTAACTAAACTATGGTAATATATCTATTCCCAGGTTTATACAAACCGTGTAGATATATTTTTACAGAAATGTAATATACCCATTGTTCAATGAAACATAGGTATAGATGTTGCTTCCCAAAATATCATAGTATCCATGGTATATGAAAACCATGGGTATATATTCCCACAATTTTATATACTATAGTAATATATTTTCATAGAAATGTAATATAGCCATGGATCAATGAAACGTGGGTATAGATACATCTTTCGGAAACAATAGGTTCCAGCCTTTCACCTTCTTGCTGCTTCGTGCCGCTAGCCACCTTCAAGCTTCTTAACATCTTTCACATCCAATACAAACAAGAATATAAGAAGTTATAAACAATAAAAACTTGTAATAATCAATGAACACCACAAAATATAGGAATAACCATAATAGAAACTATAAAAAACCACAAAATATGGAAGTAGTTACAAATAATTAAAACAATACAGACCATAATAAAATACAAACAAGTTACAAAAAACAATATAGACCATAATAGAATAGACCATAATAGAATAAAAACCATCCACAAACCACAATTTTTCAATTGAATAGTAATATTCATTTAATATCCCATAAACATCCAATAATAAACTTGCATTATATATGGATAATGTATTATGTAACTGGATGAACTAGAAACCATTTTACTAGCTGAATATTTATCTTGAAGTCCTCACTTTGAGATTGTACTAATATTATGAATGTCCGATGAGGGATGATGGTCAATGTAGAAAGAATCTTTATTATCAAGTGGTATTATAAATTTGAATCTATAATATAATATACAGTATATATGTTTCTACCAAAAAAGTGAAGATATCAGAGTTTGAGTTTAATGTAATATAAAGAAACTATTTTCTGAAAAAAAATTGAGTTTGAAAAAAATGTAATCAGAAAAAGAATACGGCCTTATAAAAAAACATGGATTTTAGAATATTTATTTATTAATAATTTTAGTGAGGTATTATGAATCAATAAATAAAATCCTTCTTTATGAAAAAACAACAAGATCATATAAATGATTTATCTTTTCCAGATCTATCAGAGTATGATGGGTGGCATCAATTTGATGGTGAATTTTTTCCTACTCTATTTCCTCTCCTTTTTCTAGTGGGTGAAGTGAATTGATCAAATAGGATAAATTATGGACCTCTTTTTGAATGGCCTCACTTAAATTAATTATATCTAAAATATATTCCTTCACATGATCTATATATGAATCAAATTATTCTATTTGTGTAGAATAATTTCTCATGGGATCACATAACCAGGAAGTTTTATGATGTTTTTTCTCAAATATATTTGTTTCCTCCTCATGGATTAATGTATAAATATAATGTAATCAAAATTGAATATATTCATATCCTTAAAAGATTGTTTTTTAAGATTGGAGGTTCTGTTTCATGATTTTATATAGTCCTCGGTAATCAAATACGCCTTCCCCCATGTTACCGAAGAGTAGAACGAGGTATTACCTTTGACCATAGATTTATTCCAAATGAATCACCGTAATTAAAACATAAATATAGTTTTGGGATATACATATTATATCCCTTCATCTGAAATAAATTTTAGAGGGAAATATTTCATGAGTTATGCAGACTGAGAGGTATTTGAGTATCATGTTTTCTAAGGGAATGAAAAGCCCAGACAACAATGAAATTAATGAGTTGAATGGGTTATTGAACCTCTTACAATAGTATTCATTAGACCTCTTATAATTGTTAAATCACCCACTATTGTAATAGAGGGTTTATCTTCCCTAACATACTCAACCATTTCATTATAAATATCATTTTCATAATGGGGGTTCTTTATCCGAAGGATTATTGAATATTAAATGAGTTACACTATAACGAAGGGAAATGGTTTTAATGAATAATAATATTGTCTACTCACAAATCTATTTGGATTAATATACTAGAAATGAATGATTATATCCTGGATTTAGAATAATCCTAAGAATAGAGAGTAGGAACATAGGTTGGTGGAATGGTAATTTTTGATTTATTATCATCATGCATCATCATTAACTAAAACTGAATAATGAGTCCAGAGTTTTTTTCACATATAACATTAATAAAGCATAGGAAATGAACCATTTGGTAAAATGAAACATTATATAAAATTGATAAGGGTTATATGGTTTGAAAATGAATAATATTTCCAAGTTAGTTCCAAGACCCCCATCCTGATGTGTGATTTTTATGAACTCTTATTGAGGGAACCACTACCATCCTAAAAAATCAGCACAAAAGGGCGGTGTATGGAATGAAATTAAATATTTGGTAGTTAAATAATATAATTGAAACCTTAATGAGGGTTTTTAGTTATTAATAAACCTCAGGGACATTTAGTAATCTAGGTTAAAATTGTGAATCCTGAGTTTTGATGGTGTTTTAATACTTATAAAATAGAAGTCACCACCTATCCATCCCTTGCGAAATTGGAGTGGCCATGGAGGTTTTAAAAATACGAATGGTTTGGTATGAACTTCTGGAGATGTATCCGTTCTAGTAATCAGGCCTCTATCACTATTTTTCCATCATGGATAGCCAAACATGTATCCCCAAATAGGACAATCTTTCCATTTAATAATATTTCCATAAATCCCACTATCCAAATACTTTTTTATACACATTAATTCACCATGTACACCCATGATGAGTACTCCCATTACCTTATAAAGGACTAAAAAGATACCTATCTAACCTAAACCTATCATGAGGGATAATGAATAGGGTGTATGATATCTTTTCGTGGTCTGCTCTAGTAAAGGAAAATGATTATCAAGTGTTTTAACGAAATAATTAAACATATGTTCAAATCCTTCTTCAGCATCTCCCTCATGATGACAAGAATATCCAAATCCCAGGAGGAACTATATTATTATCCATCTAAATCATTATTGGATGTGAGGGACTCATAATATATATCTCCAATATATGGTATCCCTTCATGTGGGTAGATGTCCCATTGGCTAAACCATTTTCCAAAAAAGGAACCCTCTATGGGTTTTGGACTGACCAACCTACAGATGGATTGTGAAGCCAAGTTTCTAGACAATGGAGTCCTATTTATATATTTTTAACAAGGAAGTCGAGCAAGATCATTAATTTACACCATTAAGATGAAAACCTCATTCTAGTTGTGGTATTCACACAAAACTATTACATATTGAAAATCAGTAAGATTGCAAATAAGAACAATCATGTTAAGTATTTCTCAATCCCCATTTAAAAGAGATGGTCCTAGTAGTGGTATCTTAAGAGAACATGATTATTTTGGGGTCCCTAACTGCATAAATGGAATCCATGGAGGGGAAAAAAACTACCCTACAACACAAAAGAAATTCGTAACTTGAATAGTTGGATGACAGTACCCCCTACCAACTTCTACAACATAATATTTTCAACACATAAATAGGAAAACCTAGCACTAAACAAATTTTGATAAAAAAACATAGAAGAACCTGTATTACGAATTGGAATTACCCCTTTCTAATTTCTAGAACATGAAATTAACACATTAATCCTTACTATGAGATAGAAGTTCAATATGATCAGTAAAAACCTAATACAAAATGTAAAAGAGAAATAAATAGAAACTATATTAGTTTTATATGTATTACTATATGATTACATACAATTTGACACCATAATGAAAAAATGATAACAATAAGAGTGAGAATACTATTTGGATCCTTGAAAAAAATAATCAATTCATTATATAATTCTTCATAAAAATCCCATGAACAAAATAATACAATAATTATCTAAAAGAAAAATATATCAAAATGGAAAAATAATACCTTGAAGATGATGGTATGAGAACATAAAATTTGTAACTCATCACTCATCTAAATCATCATTGATTATTCTGTTCCATAAATCCATTATAATTAATCAAAATATGAAACCTGAAAAAATAAATATTAGTTCACATTTATTTCCCTTTCAAAATAAAATGTGTATTTAATAATACATATATGTCGGACACATGTTTCATATTTCATATAATGTTAATTTTTATTCCATGTTGCATATATTTAGAATATAAATTATATATACTATATTTTATACATTCCAAACAAAAGGAATAAACATTCCATATATTGATATTAAAAAATTGATTACTTTGTATTATAAAGAAAACACATGTTTCATATACTCATAAATACACATAATAAATACGGCCTATAAGAAACATAATGAATATCACAAATTAGAAATGGAATTCATAACACATATATTCATACTTAATGTTAAACAAAATGCATATTTAATTGATGAATGTTTCAATAGCCCCCATGTATTGGACCAGGAAAAATCAAAGAACACCCTATACACATCTAATACAGAACTTGCATTACTAATAAAAATAATAAGAAAGTGTGATAATAAACAAAGCTAATCCTAAATTAAATATGAAATGTTTAATACCAAAACATCTCTGAGATTAAATTATGGAGCATATACTCTTTTTATTGCTAGGTTTTCCTAATTATACTTATATTAAATAATTAATTCATGGATCAGATGGTCAATCCAATGGAACCCCTCTATATTGAAAACATGAAGACACCAAGAATAGATGAGATACACTATTTATATGATTATAAGGGCCATACAGATATGAAAATAAATGAAACATTATAAAGAATATCAAATAAGAAATTAGTATAAGAGGTATAATTTCATTAGAAGATATTTTATTTATTATAATAATTGACATCAGGAAAGGTGATGAAACATTAAAAGTTGTGAATGAGAAATTAAAGAATCAATCTATATAATAAAGGAAATAAAATTTTAGAATAAAGAGAAATATGTGAAAATGGAAAATAGATTCATGGATCTGAGAGAAAATGATGTTAAATGTATAAATATTGTTATGTAAACACATGTGTCTATCTATATATAATAACTCTTATGAAAATAGATAACAAAAATATGACAAATAAAGGTAAAATGGGGCCCTTATTTCATAAAAATAAGAATAATGATATAAAAAGTGTCAAAAAAATTAAAAAAAAATAGAAGCCAACATATGGGGTGAAGGTTGGGAGTTAGGAATGTATAGGGTGGGAGGGATGAGGGTGCATGTATGGAGGGCGTGTAGGTTGGGAGGGAGGTGGGGTGCATGTATTGTGGGGGAACAGGTTGGGGGATGAATTTTGGGAGGGGGAGGGGGAGGGGGTTTACAAGTTAGGAGGGGGGAGGGGGTGTTCATGTTGGGAGGGGAGGGGGACAAGTTGGGATGGGGAATGCATATTGGGAGTGATCAGTGCAGGTTTGTATGGAGGGGTGTTGGTAGGGAGTGAGGGGGCTGTATGTTGGGAGGGAGGGGTGTGTAGGTTGGGAGTGAGTGCGATACATGTTGGGAGGGGGTGTGCATGTTGGGAGGGGGAAATAGGTTGGGTGGGGGTGGATGTTGGGAGGAAAGGGTGAAGGATGGGAGTGAGAGGGTAGAAGTTGAAAGGGAGGGGGTGTACAATTTTGGTAAGAGGTGGTGAAAGTTGGGTGGGTGGGGGTGAAGGTTGGGAGGGATGGGTTTCTATATAAATTTAACCTAAACTGTTGCCAAATTAATATAGATGGAAACTCATGAACAATATTATATTGGGTTTTGTATTAAAGGGACTACCTGCCTCCATCATGGAGTTATCACCATATCCAAGCATTATCGGTCCTTGATCAAGCCCTTCCATACCCCATCTAAGGACATACATCATCTAGAGTTCACACTATGCATCACATGACATAAATAATTAATAATTAATAATTTTATTTAATTATTTAATTTTATCAAGTGTGAAAAAATAACCAAACAACTCACAAAGTACTATAACATCACCAATACCCTGACTAACAACACTAAAGGGTTCACAACATAGTAAAACACCAACCTGAGAAAAATTCTTAACCAAAAACACTCATTGATTCATTGAATTGGGTTAATTGAAGCCAATATTATTTAAAAAATTTACAATAATCACATACCTCACCAAATAGATTGTGATGGCATGTAGACGTCATCCTAGGATGACATCTAAGTAGGGTGTATGAAACCCCATCAATTTCGGTTGATGCTCTCAATGAATTGACATCGAATACTTAAATAAAACCAAGTTAAATGAGAAGACAATCAATGGGGGTTTTATCTTTTGTCTGTGCATTTACTGCACTACTATCCTTTTTCTTTATAATAGAGAAAAATAATTTTTCATGAGGTACATGAACTTTGATGCCCAATACCACTTGCTACAAATGATAGATGCAAAAATCTAGATTAGAACCATATATTATAAATGAAAAAATCTAGCCAATGATCATTTAGTAATATTTTTAGTATAATATCCTGTATAACATCATAATTCCCGATTAAAGTACCTGGTTCTTTTTATGCTTGGGCATTATAGTGTGCCCCAATGTGTTCAAATATGTCATTGTATTTTTATTCATTATGATTTTATCTCACACTTACTAAAAATAATCTAACAAAACTAATAATATTTTAATTAAATATGAAAACCATTAAAGATTGAGATTACCTTAAACTCAACAGTATTCCAATGTGGTATCATTTTTTCATATTAACTTTTTTTGGCAGTTGGGGAATGTAGGTACACCCTCTAAGTCAATACCAACCCTGATCTTCCATCAAACATACAACTCATGCTTTTGTGAGCGCCAGTACTACCGAAAATCCATCAAACTTGTAGTATTATTAGTTTCTATATCAGTAAAGTTAAACTAAATCTACAGTTAACATGTTTTTTTCATTTAAATACAATAATAATATAGATATGAATTTATAAAAATTTCTTACCCATATTTTCTCCCATGATTTATTTTTGACCTCTTTACTGATATGTATTTATGACATAGTTTCCACTAAAATAATGTCGTGATACTTGGCCAATGTGGCCATGGAACTTCTACAGTGATTTTCATTTGGACCTACTATATGATTTCTTCTATTATAATATTTCATTACCTATTTCTCGCGATTCCATGATTCCTTCATCCGAGTGTGTCGACATCACCTAGTAGAAGACGTAATTGAATAATAAAAGGGGGAGCAGAATTATATAACTGTACAAAATGAGAAAAATAAAGTGATATAATTTGAAATAATTATAATGATAGAACTTTCTACAGGTTACTCAATATACTGTGATGGATCTTTGAGCAGTCCTAACTCAATAGCCTCTGTAGGAAGTGTATATTCCATTTCATGCTCTAGGAGGACTTCATTCACTGGAGTGGAAGCTAATGGATTAGACGCATTAGATAGTGGATGTATTGTAGGAATTTTAGGTGGTGTAGACATGGAAGCATATTGGTAGTAGGATGAGGTGTACATCGTTTGATATTGATATGGTAAAGGTGGAAACATTTGTAGAGGTGGTGTAGTCATCGTATTGGTAGAAGAGGCAAATGAGATGATGGAGTCATCAGTGGGATCATGCATGAAGTCATAAAAGACATGGTATATGAATAATAGGGTAGCAGATATGATGATGGAGGCATCGATAAAAACATCCCTGGAGACTCATGGTGTGGATGGAAAGGTGTGGTGGTATGGGTGTCCATTGGTCGGTCAGTGTAAAAATTGGTATAATGCGTTCTCCATCTAGGTTTAGGAGCACCCCCACACATACCCATGAAAACATGGTTTGGAGTCAGATACGGTGGAACATAATGTCCTTACAAATTTAATAGTGAATATTAACCAGAAATTATATGTAATGTTGAAGAAAAACATTTCAATTATTATAATCATTGATGGATGGAAAAGAGGAAACATATGCTCATTCTATGATAGATCAGGATCAAATATTAACTTTCTTAAACATTTTTTAGTATTTGGAACAATCTATATAAAAAGGATATGAATTTATTTAGAAATAGTTATTACAAATCATGCATAAAACTTATATCTATCAACAATTCATGATAAGAACCAATTTCATTTCATTTAATTATTAATTATAAAAATTATTACAAGGAAATGACAATTTTTTTAAAAAAAATTACATTACCAAGTTATACCTTTTTTAAAAACTAGATTTAAACCATGTTTTCTACATTGAAATATATCTCATTTAGTGAAATGAAACCAAAAAATACATTCAAAATACATATCATTCAAAAATAAAACATAATTAAAGTAATTAGAGTAATACTAACCTGAGAAACTGATGTAAATATAAAATTAATGATTCGAAAACATATATGGTTTCTTATCTATATTATCAACCACTACTTCAGGTTCATCATCAACTCTCACAATGGGACAATTTGATTTATCAAATGCAATATTTTGGGCAACACTAATGGGTGCATCCATGGTGTAAATTTTATCACCAGCATCATGAAAATTATGTCTTGGGATTATGCTATTAATGACACCATAATCATGTGTCAAATGAACTATCACATAGAACACTTGTTTATCCATTGATGGGAAAATGTATGGTTTATCGGTACACATGAATCAAATAATATCAATAACTCTGAATCCACAGTCATCATTAAATTCACCCTATCGTCTCATTGAATCAAAACATTTACATTTCCTCAGAGTGAATCTACCTTGAGAGTAGTAATCATATAACAACATTTTCTCAACAAGTCCATAAAAACACAAATATTCATATCGAGGTTGACTATTTGATACACAAGCATAACAATATTTTGTAGTAGTTAACATGACACTATCATGTAGTGTTCTAATTTTCACCACTCAATCCATTGTTAAAAATTTATACACATTGATTATTAATGATTTTAATTCACTAGCCAACGTATTAGGAAAAAAAGACAAAGATCATAATTAATGATAAATAGAGTCTATAGGTAAACTCATCACCTTAAATATATATGAATAATACAGTTAAATTGAAGACTATATTTTTATCTAATTTATGTAATTGTAATAACTTTTATTTCAACCAAACATGTATTCTAGGCTATGAAAAGCCTATCTCCTTCTCAAATGTAACGATCGATTAACTCTACTTATAACTTTTTTATGTTCCCTACATAAAATGATAATAAAAGAGTAAATTATATATGAAATTTCATAATTTTAGATAACATATAAATATCCAAATTAAATACTTGATATAGTCATCATCCAAACCATAGTTAAACAAAATTGTGTGATGTTCCATCTCCCACTCTTCAAGGAGAAATGTATCCAATGTATAAGACCCTAAAATTCATCGTCTTTAGAGAAGAGATATAAATGAGGGCTCAATTACCCTATATTGGTCATATTCATTTCTCATTGGTCGATTATGTCTGGTGGTCACATCAAACAAATAGATTGAAAAAAATCCATATATTCTTGAGCTAGATAACACCTCACAATCGAAATTTCAAGATAATTACTTTTTTGGACATATTATTTCATGGTGCACATATTTTATTCAGTGGGATACATCCACCAAAAAGCAACTGGTCCCCCAATAAGTGTTTTAGTTGGAAGATGAACTATTAAATGAAACATGTATGTGAAAAATGGAGGAATTGTTTTCCATATCCCATAAAATTAATGGCGCCTCCTGCTGAATTTTTAACAAGAATGAATTGGATAACCTTTTAGCACATATGTCTCTAAAAAATGGAACGATTGAATCACTATCACCCTTATATTATTGGATAGAAAATTCTAAATTTATATTTGAATCAATTCAAAAAGAATAATGTGATAATAATCTGTTTTTTGGGATTTTATTTTCACATCTCTTATATTGAATTATATAGATATATTCATGGAATATCCGTCAAAAACCTTGATATTATACAATACTACAAGACATTGATCTTTCACTGATGGTGTAATCACATAAGAAGTAGACTGAAATTTCCATTTTTTTTATCTGATACACATAGGATGATTTTCTAGTCAAATACCCCAATCCAACATGTCCGGATGAGATCAAAAGGCATCTTTGGTCTTCCCTTTGATATTATGAATAATTGAACGTAAAATTTCACATAGATTTTTCTCAATATTCATTATGTATAAACAATGACATAAAAACTTGTTAGACCAATATGGAAACTCAAAAAAATACTTATCCTTTTCCACTAGTAAATGGATTTAGTGTCAACATTATTCTTCTTTTTATATTTCAGATGTCCCTTCCCTATTCAAAACATTAAATCTTTTGATTCATTTAGCACATCACTTGTTGACATACGTTGAGGTGGTTGTTTAGTGTCAACAATTTTATCAAACATTTGACGATTCATCTTGTTCTGATGTTCCATTATAAATAATCGTTGATGCATAATGAAACTGGAACTCCAACGATATTTAAGACTTCTCGATCATGTATTATTCATACAAACATGACATGATTTTTTTCCCTTCGTGCTACACCCATATATCATTGCAAAAGAAAGGAAATAATTTTTGGTCCATATAAGGGCATTACACATCTAAAACAGATTCTTAGAAGTAGTATCAAATGTCTCCACACCCAAATAATAAAGTTGATTCAAATCTCTTATTAAAGGATGTATGTAGAAATCTATATCATTACCAAGATCAGATGGTCCAAATATCAGTATACTCAATAAATTGAATTTTTTTTTCATATACATCCATAGAGGATTATTATAAACATGAATAAAAACTGGCAACCTACTATCATTAGAAATTATCTGAACAAATAGATTAAAAACATCACTGGATAAACCTAATCTAACATTACACACCTCGACGGCCAAATCAGGATGTTGTTCCTCAAATGTCTTCTACACTAATCAATCTGCATGATGAACCCACTCATCATTACTTATAATTTTCTAAACATTATGCCATCACATATTAGATGATATTTCTATAGACATGAATAGATATTAGTGTTTCGGAATCCATGGAATGTTTCACATGACCTTTTTCACCACCCAAGATGGTGTCCAATGTACATTTGTCTTCCATCGAGATGTACTAAATTCCATATAGTCATTACGGTCAGTTGTTTCCTCCCAAAATAAAGTAAAATCTTTCAGACAATCATGGACATTATTAGTATCAAATATATGTTTCTTAATTCACTTCCATACCATTTTATTATTTGAGGGAATATATGCACCATAAGGAAGAAATTCCTTCAAAAATATAAGAATATAATCCACATAGGTATTAGAAATTCCATGCATGGTTTTCCTAGGATATAGCCGCATTAAAAACTCCATATTTCTTATTTTATTACATTATGGATATACTGGATTTTTGGAATCATCCAATTACTTTTTCACTATATCATAATCATCTTCAGTATTTTCCTCATGTGTATTGATATCATTGTCTTCTTTACCAAGAATACTATCTCTATCGGGATGATACACAAATGGAAACCAATCAAATATAAAATTCTCCATGCCACTTCTTTCATTTATTTCATGAATATTAGAACATTGACTCATCTCTCCGTGGTGATACAAAACATAATAGTTTGTTTGAAATCCAATTTTCATTATATAGTAGTTAACTTCTTCCTAGCTTATACTTTTTAATATAACACATTTATAGCATGGAAACAATATACAACCTCTATATGAAGCATTTTCAAATGAAAACTCAAAAAAAATTCCAAATTATTTTGAAACACTGTTGAAATCTGTTTGGTAAAATACATCAAACTTCTTTCCATTATGTAACAAAATAAAATGTTATCTTCCAATCGATAATGTAAATGAGTATTTAAAAATTAATATATACAATAAAAAATAAAAAAATTAGAAAATAAAAACATAATAGTTAAATTTAACTCACATTTTTAGTGTAACTTATTTTTTATCCCAAATTTCAACCCTTTCAGTATCAAAGAAAAAAATTCTTAACTTTATCCTATAAAGGGATGATCAATAAGGTAATCCGTAATTGGAAAAGGACGGTTCCTGGCCTATGATAGAGTGTTATGTTTCATTATAGTTGAACTATACCATGATTATGTAATCATCATATATATATATATAATCTAAAAATTAATCCATTTTTTATATTATTTAAAACATAAAAGTATTAATTTTCATATTCATTAATCTAATGGAGTTATTTTTAAATGATCCATTACTGGATCAGGAATTCCTCCTACAATCACATACACAACTACGATATGAACCAAGATTCTTATTATGAAGTGATATAAAGTAGCTCATGAAATAATAAAATATAATTTATTTATATGAATCCAAATCCATATACTAAACTCCTACCATGTATAATATGGTTGTGGGGTGACATAGTATGATTTTAGGAGCCAATAGAGGTGTTCTTCCACTAAAAATATTGGGTGATTAAATAAGTTGTTACATTTATGAATTTTTCATTATATTTTCATTGACCAATAAAGAAATATTATTGTCTAATACAATTTTTTTTAAATTTAACCTTTCCTGGATGTCATATAAATAATAAAATAGGGAGACAAAATTATTACATGATTTAGTCTCATAACTAGAATACTCCTTAGTATTTATGGTAAAATGTGCCAATAATAGATTCTCAAATATAATTCCAATTAGATACTCCATACAATATTCTCTAGAACAGAGAAAATTATACGTTTCCATCCTCCAGGATGAAATGAGTATAATTCTCTCAACTATTCATTATTCCTAACAAAAGATAATTTCATTATAGCTTAGTATGTGTAACATGTCAATAATTAGAAATTGTTTAATTTATATAAATTCACAACATCAAATTTTTTTTGTTATTATAGAGTACATGAAATTAAAACCTCATAAATTATATGATCAACTCATATAACTTGTATCTTATCTCATGTTATTGGTTCAAAATTTTTATTCATCATGAAACTTTCATTCACAAACAAATTAAAAGGAGTTAATTATTCTTAAATAATATTGATATAAAATAGAACTTGAATGGAAATTCCATACAACACACACTCCACATATATATATGAAGATTAATTTAAACCACAGACAAGTTAATAACAATATCAAGAATATATTATTCTTTTAAAACATTCTATTAGTTTTCTTCAAATAAAATGACACACATAAAAAATTTTATATCATCATAAGACATTTAAAATATGAATTCCCCTTTTAAATATTTTAAAACCAACATATGATACTTTAAAATTAAAATTTGTTTTGAATCATATTTTAAAGATGTTAAAAATAAAGTGAACCTAGACATAATGGATCAACTATACACACAAGGAAGAACCACAATTCAAAAAGTAAGAAACTTATGAAATCATGATAAAGGTTCCATAATAATATTAGTAGGGTAAATATAAAAGTAATAATGTTATGGGAATACCCTATAATAAACCTATAACCATTAATGAGTGTATCATGGGCTCTACCCTATGAATCAAATTTATGATGCATCTAATTTTATAAATATTATGCAGACCAACATCAGACATGTTTTTAGCCCAATTCAAAATCTATAAAACTAGCCCAAAAAAATTATGATTGAAACTATATCCCCCTATCCCATTAAACTATCTTGATTGGAGGTGTAACACCCCAGGATTTCAGAGTGTGTTATTTCTTCAAAATAATTCAATAACTTGCACTACACGCAACACCGAGTTCAATCACACCATGACTTACAAAAAAAAATCCATTCAAAAGAGGTTATGAATAGTATTATCTAAATTTTAAAATTTATATAATCCTTATAATTTTAGAATCCATATTATGAGTTTCTTAGATATAATGCAAGAACAAATTCATTTTCAGTATTGCACTTTTATCAACTTTTAATAGTGAACCCTTTTTAAATACAATATTTTAAACTTTTTGACTAAATGGGGACATCAAAAATTTAAAATGAAACATCCCAAGCTTCCACGGTACACTTTCTTCGAATAATACAGTAGCGTGTGTTGTACGCAACCTTGAGTTTTAACACACACCACAACCAATCAAACTAGCCGTTATGAATAGTAATACCTACTTTTTGAAATTATATATATTTTATATTTGAAAATGGACTTCATTTTTGGATTTGGAATATCAAATTTAGCCTAAGGTGAAATTTTGGTACTTTTCGGATAACTTTAATATTTTGATGAATAGTGAAAATTACTAAATTTTAATTAAAAACAACTTTTTTAATCAAAATAATTAATAGTGATAAATTATTAATTTGAGTGGTTTTAAAGTATATTTAGAATATATTTTTACCACTTAATATAATGTTGGTCATTGGACATAATTTTACAATTAAACCGAACATAAACAAGTGTCAATCTTTTGATAGTTATTATCTCTTAAAAACACGCTTTTTGTTTTGACAGCGGGAATTAATTTTAAATTAATTTCTGCCACTTCTGTGTTTTGAATTTAGAAAAATGGATTCCATATTTGGAATCAGGATGTTCAAATTGTGTAAATAGGTAACTTTTATTTTTAGACATTTTGAAAAATTACTGCGGTAAATATTTTATTTACCATGGTTAAGGGTAAATCCGGTAAATAAGGGTTAAAAAATAATATTATAATAATACTAAATTACCCTAAAACGTGTCTTAACCCTATTGGTTGATACATGGTCGACCA
Source organism: Viscum album (assembly GCA_963277665.1). Classification (NCBI taxonomy): domain Eukaryota; kingdom Viridiplantae; phylum Streptophyta; class Magnoliopsida; order Santalales; family Viscaceae; genus Viscum; species Viscum album. The sequence continues at coordinate 1,775,493,835 of OY728165.1, read as the reverse complement.
TGGGCATATTTGTGTCAATTTTGGGACCCCATGGATCCACTTGTAAGTTATAATGACACATTATATTAATAAAGCTAAAATAAAAAAAAATGGCATAAGCTTACATCTTTTAGAAGAACAATTTTTACATAGGGTTATACATGTTGGATTTTAGATTATAAATATTCATTAGAAAGATAAAAAGATTCCCTACATAATGATATTTTATTTATAATTTTTAGACATTAAATAAGTTATATTATTTATGACATAATGATGATGCAGTAATTACTATAATAGTGAAAAATTAAAATAATTGATATTATAAATACCCAAATAAATATAATATGAAACTTTTAATGGATTAAACTAATTTTCTAGGATAATATGATATATTAGTATTGATTTAATTGACTTTGTTCGAAGAAATCAATCTGTTATGAGTTTCACAAAAATCAACTATTGAATAGTGTCAAAATTGACATAAAAGAGTTCTTAAAACAAATATTATATTATTAATTGATATTAAATTCCTAAAAATCTAAGGTTCGGCCAAGAGACTTATATAATGATAGTTTAATCATTAATGGACCACTTGGGGGTCGCTTGGATGTATATAGTAAGTTTATTAACCATATTATATAAAAATACAAAGAGACATTGTAAAAGTGAAACTAATTAACTTAGAGTTAATACTTAAAGATAAGGTTAATATAAGTACCCAAACCTGTATAAATTCTATTGGATGAGTTGTTTTCGACCTATCCCCACCTCAACCTTTGAATAGTCAACTTTGGAGCCATTGGAAACCGAATATGAATTTATTATAAATTAATATTTCTAACTTTTCCAAAGGTGCCCCTCACCCCTCTTATAAAAGGGCACTCCTCCTTCTCATTTCCTCACACCTCTCAAGCCACTTGGCTCGTCCAAACTCTGCCCAACTAATCTCCCCACATCCCTCTCCTCCTCCTTGAAGCTTCCCCTTAGGCAGAAAGCATTTCAAGAAGTCCTTTGGTTCCAACCAAAGTGAGTTACCTAAATTAAAGGTAACGATTTCTCTTAAATTATTTTCATTTATTTTGCTTCTTCAACCCCCAAAATCTTTTTATTTCCTTTCTTTTGTAACAACACCAGTATCCTCAATATACTAAGATGTTGTTATAAGAAGGATTCAAACTACACATACACACAACTCCATCTAATGGATGATGAACATAATGTTTCTGTGGATGGCAAACTAACGCCTCACGAAACGATGATTGTTCAAAAACATCTTACCGCCTCTCATGGTGGCCATTATGATGGCACTGTAATTAAATATGATATTAATGATATATATTTTATATATAAGCTTCTGTAATTCCATTTTATTTCATTCCATTATTCGTTTCATGTTGTATATACATACGATAGTTTCATTTGAGGAAGTGCGGACTACCGCCCCCTTAAAATGATATGACTCGTTCATACAACACATGGAACGTATAAAGGATGGTGTTAATGAACATAAGTAACATATATAAAATATTATATTATACTGGAATAGTAATATACCTATGTATCATTTGGATTTGATTCTTTTAAAATAAAAAATTAAATGGAAGTAGCGTTCGTGCGTACGTACGGACTACCGTCTCCACGAACGCGATAAGATTCGTTCTCCATCATATCCATTCAAGTATTATTCTCATTTTAGGGTTAAAAATAATGTTAATATCATTCTGATTATGAATAAGATATAATCTATCCATTACAAACATGTCTTACGTAACCAAACATTTAAGAAGAACGAATCGATTATCACCCGAAACGACGATAATACTAAGATATTATTAATAAAGCAATGTTAAAAGATCATATATGATATAATATTAATGTATATGATTCTTGTACAATATAATAACAATTATTTCACCATTATAAAGGAGGTTAACCTACCCCAACCAAGGAAAAGTTCAAGGTAAGGGTTATTTCACGATCTCTTCATTATCCGAGGTTGTTTATATGTAATAATCTACTGGGATCTCTTTATCATCCACATCCATGTTTCTTAAAAATGTATTTCAAAACATTTTTACTATTTACTAGAATATGAGTTAATTTCATTTATACCCTTTTTGACTTGTATAAGTGGTTTATAAAGGAATCTTACCGTCGTTTTCAAAACAAGGTCCCTTTTTAACCTTTTCGACAGAATTAAGATAAGAATGTTTTTTTTAACTTATACGGCGGGTGCGGTTATTTTCCGCCGTTATAAAATCGTCAAAGCTTTCCTTACAAGCTTACAAGAATATTTTCAAGAAAATGTTTTATTTTATATGTCTCTTAAATGATTTCAAAAATAGAAAGAGATATTTCTCTAAAAAGTGTTTTGATTTCATCTATGTCAACATCCTTTAATGGATTTTACGCTTATTTGAAGTTGATTTATTATAATACAAAACTTCTATATTGTATTGAAGGTTTTGTGATATGTTTGACTGTGGATGTGCTATTTTATACCATTCATAGTTTATGGTGAAACTATTGACATTTCGTATGCTAGTTTTAATCCGAATGTTTATGTTATATTTCAAACTTTTCTTCAGATGAATGTGCTAAACAAGTATGTTCCGGGTTGGGGACCGGTAAAATTAAGCCCTCCAGGTTGGGGACTGGTTAAAGTAAGCCCTCCAGGTTAGGGACTGGTAAAAGTATGCCCTCCGGGTTGGTGTCCGGTTATTAGAGGCACTCCGGGTTGGTGTCCGGTTATTAGAGGCACTCCGGGTTGGTGTCCGGTTATTAGAGGCACTCCGGGTTGGTGTCCGGTTATTAGAGGCACTCCGGGTTGGTGTCCGGTTATTAGAGGCACTCCGGGTTGGGTTCCGGTTAGAAGTAACCCCTAGGTCTTGGGATGAGGCCTAGACAAAGAAATTAATGTTTATCATTATGCATTCCATAATTATGAAAGTGGTTATTGATATTGCATGTGATTATTCGATTAGTAGAATATCCATGTGAACAAGTAAATGGCATTATTTCATTTTACTTTTGCCATACTATGTTGAAGTTCAATTTTAAAAGGCTTTTGTTTTAGTAATTCATTGCCTTAAATGTTTATGCTTATTTTGAATGTTCCTCTATATTGTTATCCTTACTGGGCATTTGAGCTCACCCCTTTTCTATGTTTTATTTTTCCCAGGTAGTGAAGAAGTAAATTATGAATGACTTGCAGGGATATTATGAGGGGTTAATAGTGTGGATATGAAGACTTTGTTGTTGTAGTGGTTTTTTCACTTTGAAATGTAATGTAAAACTTTATGATTATATCTAGTGTTTCCAAGGCTTCTAAACCAATCGGTCTTTCGAGATTTGATCTTTCTTGTGATCATTCCAATGTTATGTAATTAATGCACCGACTCTGGGCAGCTGGGGTCGGGGCGTTACAGTTGGTATCAGAGGAGGTTTAGTACAAACCATGGAAGCTAGATTTAGATAAACTCTGATTAGAGCACGTAAACCTATGATGAACTTTGAGGATTAGTGTAGAAGAACTTCCTAGAATTTTGGTATTGTAGAGATTTTGTGCGTTTTCCGAGCAATACATCCCTGTCTGGATACGAGCAGGTAGAGGCGGCTCTGGCACAGATGTACCTAGGGGTAAAACCCGAAAACACCGCTTTGAGCTAGACTCGAACGGGAACTGGTGCACGACAACGGGCCTTGCTGCACTCTTGGTTACGACACTCCCGGGGGATATTCTTAGGATAACTCTCATTTTCTTTACAAATCATTATGAAGGGTTTATGAGTATATACTTCCTCAAAGAAAACATTTTTATGATTATGGATTATATCCATAAATAGTTCAATTTATGTTAAGTGTTTTATAAGTATGGGATTATGTATTTTGATTCATAAACTGATATAGTTTATGCCATTGTTTAAAAATGGCGCCCAGTAGAAGGAATGAGAACTCCAGAAATGCACATGATCCAAAGAGAAGGAAGGATCATATCTTTCATGGTCTTAAGCTAGAATTGATAAGAGAAATAGTCTCCCATGTATTATCATCATATGAAGAAATAATATCATGTGTTGATAAGATAAGTAAAGAGTTTACTGAGTCCTATGGCTTTGAAGGGAAGCAAGAGAAGAAAAGGATGGAAGAGAGAAAAATGGATAAAGGGAAGAGGGAAAAGAAGAATTTTCCCATATGTGGTAACTGTGGAAAGAAACACCCTGGAAATTGCCTGAAAGGAATGGGAGTTTGTTATAAGTGTGGAGGAAAAGGGCACAAAGTACATGACTGCAAGGGTAAGAAAATGGTTTCAAATGTAGAATGCTTCATTTGCAAGGAGTTTGGACACTACGCGAACCTATGTCCCAGTCATCAGACTATGCCGCAAATGATGATATTGGATAATAATCAAGTTATGATACTACCACAGATGAAGAGGAATGATTAGAGTTGTTATGTTGATTATGTCAATTGAGTGTTGTATCAACAATGTACTTGTTATAATAATTATGGAGTATATAAGGATTGTACTGCAGTACTATTTCATTAAGGACTTGAGATTGTGTGGAATAAAGAAAAGTGACTCAATAGCAGGATAAATTTTTGGAAAATATATGGTTGAGAGAATGATAAATCATAATATAGTTCTGATACTGAGATAGTGACTTTGGAATAATATGTGATTGTTTTGGAAAAATTATATTGGATATTCTTGACTACCCTGGAACTGATTAATGATTTGTATATTCCATCATTGTTGGGGTTTAAAACATTTTTGGATTAATGAAGTATATCCAGCTTTCTATATGGAATAAGGGAGCATGAATGTAATCAATAAGGAATATGGTAATTCAGGATGTTTCGGTGTATTAAAAGAATACATGATGAAGGTATTCATATGCTATTACAAGGTAAAAAGGTTCTACATTATGTTTACCTTACTTATAAATGTTGTACTGTGAGTTTGGATAGAATTATTTTGGATAGTTCTAGTTTGGATTATTTTGGATTTCCATAAAAGGACAACCCAGAGGTCGGGCGGCAACCCGTCGCGTCCGGCAAGGCTACGAGACTTGAACCCGCAACCGAAGGGCGACAAGGGTGTATCACCTACCACTAGCCCACGAGATGTCCTGGATTAAATAATGTAGTTTTTATTAAAAGATTTTATAGATGAATTATAAATTCGTTTATTTTGGAACCCTATACGAATAGTGTAAATAGAATTCTTTTACATTCTATTATCTTTTAGAGTGAAAGATGAGTTTGTGGTAGAAATTTATTAATGGATAAAACTCTAATTATAAAGTAAGTATATCTCCTTATGATCTTAGCCAATCTCATAAATAAATTCCTCAATATTAAGAAAGGCAACTTAGAACAAAAATGTTTTCCTAGATGGTACCTTAAATCATCACTAATTTATGGCTTTGGGATTGTTGTCCTTTTCATAGCCATGTTCTCTACCACTCTCCATCAGATAATTGATGGTTAGATTTTTCTTCCATATCCATATTTTCCTACATGGAACCCTAGTATGTGTTATTTTCGGTAATCTTCATACTTTCAACTCTTTATTTTAAATAGAGGCCGCATTAATTCATTTTTCGATGTGGGATTTCAACTAAGATATTTTGAAACGTCAAAAATGTGTTATCCTAATACCCTATGTTTTGTTGAACCGATGGTATTTCAAATCATCATAGATTGATGAATTTAAGGACCTCAATTTTACACTTGTTTGTGATTGATGACCTCAATCACTACCTATAAATATTTACGTTTTTCCTCCAATTATATGTCTCTAATTGCCACCAATGTTCTCCTAATCGAGATCATAATTTGGTGGTGACCCTTTGATTTCTCTTTTCCTCATATTAAGACTAAATTTTAGTAACCCAATTTCTGATGTGGGTTTTCCCACAAATATATTATCTATTTTCAACCTTTTATTTTCGAAGAACAATTTCAAATGGCGAGGACGCAATTTATTGAAGGAGGGGAGAATGTAACACCCCAGGATTTCAGAGTGTGTTATTTCTTCAAAATAATTCAATAACTTGCACTACACGCAACACCGAGTTCAATCACACCATGACTTACAAAAAAAAATCCATTCAAAAGAGTTTATGAATAGTATTATCTAAATTTTAAACTTTATATAATCCTTATAATTTTAGAATCCATATTATGAGTTTCTTAGATATAATGCAAGAACAAATTCATTTTCAGTATTGCACTTTTATCAACTTTTAATAGTGAACCCTTTTTAAATACAATATTTTAAACTTTTTGACTAAATGGGGACATCAAAAATTTAAAATGAAACATCCCAAGCTTCCACGGTACACTTTCTTTGAATAATACAGTAGCGTGTGTTGTACGCAACCTTGAGTTTTAACACACACCACAACCAATCAAACTAGCCGTTATGAATAGTAATACCTACTTTTTGAAATTATATATATTTTATATTTGAAAATGGACTTCATTTTTGGATTCGGAATATCAAATTTAGCCTATGGTGAAATTTTGGTACTTTTCGGATAACTTTAATATTTTGATGAATAGTGAAAATTACTAAATTTTAATTAAAAACAACTTTTTTAATCAAAATAATTAATAGTGATAAATTATTAATTTGAGTGGTTTTAAAGTATATTTAGAATATATTTTTACCACTTAATATTATGTTGGTCATTGGACATAATTTTACAATTAAACCGAACATAAACAAGTGTCAATCTTTTGATAGTTATTATCTCTTAAAAACACGCTTTTTGTTTTGACAGCGGGAATTAATTTTAAATTAATTTCTTCCACTTCTGTGTTTTGAATTTAGAAAAATGGATTCCATATTTGGAATCAGGATGTTCAAATTGTGTAAATAGGTAGCTTTTATTTTTAGACATTTTGAAAAATTACTGCGGTAAATATTTTATTTACCATGGTTAAGGGTAAATCCGGTAAATAAGGGTTAAAAAATAATATTATAATAATACTAAATTACCCTAAAACGTGTCTTACCCCTATTGGTTGATACATGGTCGACCATGGGCATCTTTGTGTCAATTTTGGGACCCCATGGATCCACTTGTAAGTTATAATGACACATTATATTAATAAAGCTAAAATAAAAATAAAAATGGCATAAGCTTACATCTTTTAGAAGAACAATTTTTACATAGGGTTATACATGTTGGATTTTAGATTATAAATATTCATTAGAAAGATAAAACGATTCCCTACATAATGATATTTTATTTATAATTTTTAGACATTAAATAAGTTATTTTATTTATGACATAATGATGATGCAGTAATTACTATAATAGTGAAAAATTAAAATAATTGATATTATAAATACCCAAATAAATATAATATGAAACTTTTAATGGATTAAACTAATTTTCTAGGATAATATGATATATTAGTATTGATTTAATTGACTTTGTTCGAAGAAATCAATCTGTTATGAGTTTCACAAAAATCAACTATTGAATAGTGTCAAAATTGACATAAAAGAGTTCTTAAAACAAATATTATATTATTAATTGATATTAAATTCCTAAAAATCTAAGGTTCGGCCAAGAGACTTATATTATGATAGTTTAATCATTAATGGACCACTTCGGGGTCGCTTGGATGTATATAGTAAGTTTATTAACCATATTATATAAAAATACAAAGAGACATTGTAAAAGTGAAACTAATTAACTTAGAGTTAATACTTAAAGATAAGGTTAATATAAGTACCCAAACCTGTATAAATTCTATTGGATGAGTTGTTTTCGATCTATCCCCACCTCAACCTTTGAATAGTCAACTTTGGAGCCATTGGAAACCGAATATGAATTTATTATAAATTAATATTTCTAACTTTTCCAAAGGTTCCCCTCACCCCTCTTATAAAAGGGCACTCCTCCTTCTCATTTCCTCACACCTCTCAAGCCACTTGGTTCGTCCAAACTCTGCCCAACTAATCTCCCCACATCCCTCTCCTCCTCCTTGAAGCTTCCCCTTAGGCAGAAAGCATTTCAAGAAGTCCTTTGGTTCCAACCAAAGTGAGTTACCTAAATTAAAGGTAACGATTTCTCTTAAATTATTTTCATTTATTTTGCTTCTTCAACCCCCAAAATCTTTTTATTTCCTTTCTTTTGTAACAACACCAGTATCCTCAATATACTAAGATGTTGTTATAAGAAGGATTCAAACTACACATACACACAACTCCATCTAATGGATGATGAACATAATGTTTCTGTGGATGGCAAACTAACGCCTCACGAAACGATGATTGTTCAAAAACATCTTACCGCCTCTCATGGTGGCCATTATGATGGCACTGTAATTAAATATGATATTAATGATATATATTTTATATATAAGCTTATGTAATTCCATTTTATTTCATTCCATTATTCGTTTCATGTTGTATATACATACGATAGTTTCATTTGAGGAAGTGCGGACTACCGCCCCCTTAAAATGATATGACTCGTTCATACAACACATGGAACGTATAAAGGATGGTGTTAATGAACATAAGTAACATATATAAAATATTATATTATACTGGAATAGTAATATACCTATGTATCATTTGGATTTGATTCTTTTAAAATAAAAAATTAAATGGAAGTAGCGTTCGTGCGTACGTACGGACTACCGTCTCCACGAACGCGATAAGATTCGTTCTCCATCATATCCATTCAAGTATTATTCTCATTTTAGGGTTAAAAATAATGTTAATATCATTCTGATTATGAATAAGATATAATCTATCCATTACAAACATGTCTTACGTAACCAAACATTTAAGAAGAACGAATCGATTATCACCCGAAACGACGATAATACTAAGATATTATTAATAAAGCAATGTTAAAAGATCATATATGATATCATATTAATGTATATGATTCTTGTACAATTTAATAACAATTATTTCACCATTATAAAGGAGGTTAACCTACCCCAACCAAGGAAAAGTTCAAGGTAAGGGTTATTTCACGATCTCTTCATTATCCGAGGTTGTTTATATGTAATAATCTACTGGGATCTCTTTATCATCCACATCCATGTTTCTTAAAAATGTATTTCAAAACATTTTTACTATTTACTAGAATATGAGTTAATTTCATTTATACCCTTTTTGACTTGTATAAGTGGTTTATAAAGGAATCTTACCGTCGTTTTCAAAACAAGGTCCCTTTTTAACCTTTTCGACAGAATTAAGATAAGAATGTTTTTTTTAACTTATACAGCGGGTGCGGTTATTTTCCGCCGTTATAAAATCGTCAAAGCTTTCCTTACAAGCTTACAAGAATATTTTCAAGAAAATGTTTTATTTTATATGTCTCTTAAATGATTTCAAAAATAGAAAGAGATATTTCTCTAAAAAGTGTTTTGATTTCATCTATGTCAACATCCTTTAATGGATTTTACGCTTATTTGAAGTTGATTTATTATAATACAAAACTTCTATATTGTATTGAAGGTTTTGTGATATGTTTGACTGTGGATGTGCTATTTTATACCATTCATAGTTTATGGTGAAACTATTGACATTTCGTATGCTAGTTTTAATCCGAATGTTTATGTTATATTTCAAACTTTTCTTCAGATGAATGTGCTAAACAAGTATGTTCCGGGTTGGGGACCGGTAAAATTAAGCCCTCCAGGTTGGGGACTGGTTAATGTAAGCCCTCCAGGTTAGGGACTGGTAAAAGTATGCCCTCCGGGTTGGTGTCCGGTTATTAGAGGCACTCCGGGTTGGTGTCCGGTTATTAGAGGCACTCCGGGTTGGTGTCCGGTTATTAGAGGCACTCCGGGTTGGTGTCCGGTTATTAGAGGCACTCCGGGTTGGGTTCCGGTTAGAAGTAACCCCTAGGTCTTGGGATGAGGCCTAGACAAAGAAATTAACGTTTAGCATTATGCATTCCATAATTATGAAAGTGGTTATTGATATTGCATGTGATTATTCGATTAGTAGAATATCCATGTGAACAAGTAAATGGCATTATTTCATTTTACTTTTGCCATACTATGTTGAAGTTCAATTTTAAAAGGCTTTTGTTTTAGTAATTCATTGCCTTAAATGTTTATGCTTATTTTGAATGTTCCTCTATATTGTTATCCTTACTGGGCATTTGAGCTCACCCCTTTTCTATGTTTTATTTTTCCCAGGTAGTGAAGAAGTAAATTATGAATGACTTGCAGGGATATTATGAGGGGTTAATAGTGTGGATATGAAGACTTTGTTGTTGTAGTGGTTTTTCACTTTGAAATGTAATGTAAAACTTTATGATTATATCTAGTGTTTCCAAGGCTTCTAAACCAATCGGTCTTTCGAGATTTGATCTTTCTTGTGATCATGCCAATGTTATGTAATTAATGCACCGACTCTGGGCAGCTGGGGTCGGGGCGTTACAGTTGGTATCAGAGGAGGTTTAGTACAAACCATGGAAGCTAGATTTAGATAAACTCTGATTAGAGCACGTAGACCTATGATGAACTTTGAGGATTAGTGTAGAAGAACTTCCTAGAATTTTGGTATTGTAGAGATTTTGTGCGTTTTCCGAGCAATACATCCCTGTCTGGATACGAGCAGGTAGAGGCGGCTCTGGCACAGATGTACCTAGGGGTAAAACCCGAAAACACCGCTTTGAGCTAGACTCGAACGGGAACTGGTGCACGACAACGGGCCTTGCTGCACTCTTGGTTACGACACTCCCGGGGGATATTCTTAGGATAACTCTCATTTTCTTTACAAATCATTATGAAGGGTTTATGAGTATATACTTCCTCAAAGAAAACATTTTTATGATTATGGATTATATCCATAAATAGTTCAATTTATGTTAAGTGTTTTATAAGTATGGGATTATGTATTTTGATTCATAAACTGATATAGTTTATTCCATTGTTTAAAAATGGCGCCCAGTAGAAGGAATGAGAACTCCAGAAATGCACATGATCCAAAGAGAAGGAAGGATCATATCTTTCATGGTCTTAAGCTAGAATTGATAAGAGAAATAGTCTCCCATGTATTATCATCATATGAAGAAATAATATCATGTTTTGATAAGATAAGTAAAGAGTTTACTGAGTCCTATGGCTTTGAAGGGAAGCAAGAGAAGAAAAGGATGGAAGAGAGAAAAATGGATAAAGGGAAGAGGGAAAAGAAGAATTTTCCCATATGTGGTAACTGTGGAAAGAAACACCCTGGAAATTGCCTGAAAGGAATGGGAGTTTGTTATAAGTGTGGAGGAAAAGGGCACAAAGTACATGACTGCAAGGGTAAGAAAATGGTTTCAAATGTAGAATGCTTCATTTGCAAGGAGTTTGGACACTACGCGAACCTATGTCCCAGTCATCAGACTATGCCGCAAATGATGATATTGGATAATAATCAAGTTATGATACTACCACAGATGAAGAGGAATGATTAGAGTTCTTATGTTGATTATGTCAATTGAGTGTTGTATCAACAATGTACTTGTTATAATAATTATGGAGTATATAAGGATTGTACTGCAGTACTATTTCATTAAGGACTTGAGATTGTGTGGAATAAAGAAAAGTGACTCAATAGCAGGATAACTTTTTGGAAAATATATGGTTGAGAGAATGATAAATCATAATATAGTTCTGATACTGAGATAGTGACTTTGGAATAATATGTGATTGTTTTGGAAAAATTATATTGGATATTCTTGACTACCCGGGAACTGATTAATGATTTGTATATTCCATCATTGTTGGGGTTTAAAACATTTTTGGATTAATGAAGTATATCCAGCTTTCTATATGGAATAAGGGAGCATGAATGTAATCAATAAGGAATATGGTAATTCAGGATGTTTTGGTGTATTAAAAGAATACATGATGAAGGTATTCATATGCTATTACAAGGTAAAAAGGTTCTACATTATGTTTACCTTACTTATAAATGTTGTACTGTGAGTTTGGATAGAAGTATTTTGGATAGTTCTAGTTTGGATTATTTTGGATTGCCATAAAAGGACAACCCAGAGGTCGGGCGGCAACCCGTCGCGTCCGGTAAGGCTACGAGACTTGAACCCGCAACCGAAGGGCGACAAGGGTGTATCACCTACCACTAGCCCACGAGATGTCCTGGATTAAATAATGTAGTTTTTATTAAAAGATTTTATAGATGAATTATAAATTCGTTTATTTTGGAACCCTATACGAATAGTGTAAATAGAATTCTTTTACATTCTATTATCTTTTAGAGTGAAAGATGAGTTTGTGGTAGAAATTTATTAATGGATAAAACTCTAATTATAAAGTAAGTATATCTCCTTATGATCTTAGCCAATCTCATAAATAAATTCCTCAATATTAAGAAAGGCAACTTAGAACAAAAATGTTTTCCTAGATGGTACCTTAAATCATCACTAATTTATGGCTTTGGGATTGTTGTCCTTTTCATAGCCATGTTCTCTACCACTCTCCATCAGATAATTGATGGTTAGATTTTTCTTCCATATCCATATTTTCCTACATGGAACCCTAGTATGTGTTATTTTCAGTAATCTTCATACTTTCAACTCTTTATTTTAAATAGAGGCCGCATTAATTCATTTTTCGATGTGGGATTTCAACTAAGATATTTTGAAACGTCAAAAATGTGTTATCCTAATACCCTATGTTTTGTTGAACCGATGGTATTTCAAATCATCATAGATTGATGAATTTAAGGACCTCAATTTTACACTTGTTTGTGATTGATGACCTCAATCACTACCTATAAATATTTACGTTTTTCCTCCAATTATATGTCTCTAATTGCCACCAATGTTCTCCTAATCGAGATCATAATTTGGTGGTGACCCTTTGATTTCTCTTTTCCTCATATTAAGACTAAATTTTAGTAACCCAATTTCCGATGTGGGTTTTCCCACAAATATATTATCTATTTTCAACCTTTTATTTTTGAAGAACAATTTCAAATTGCGAGGACGCAATTTATTGAAGGAGGGGAGAATGTAACACCCCAGGATTTCAGAGTGTGTTATTTCTTCAAAATAATTCAATAACTTGCACTACACGCAACACCGAGTTCAATCACACCATGACTTACAAAAAAAATCCATTCAAAAGAGGTTATGAATAGTATTATCTAAATTTTAAACTTTATATAATCCTTATAATTTTAGAATCCATATTATGAGTTTCTTAGATATAATGCAAGAACAAATTCATTTTCAGTATTGCACTTTTATCAACTTTTAATAGTGAACCCTTTTTAAATACAATATTTTAAACTTTTTGACTAAATGGGGACATCAAAAATTTAAAATGAAACATCCCAAGCTTCCACGGTACACTTTCTTTGAATAATACAGTAGCGTGTGTTGTACGCAACCTTGAGTTTTAACACACACCACAACCAATCAAACTAGCCGTTATGAATAGTAATACCTACTTTTTGAAATTATATATATTTTATATTTGAAAATGGAATTCATTTTTGGATTCGGAATATCAAATTTAGCCTAAGGTGAAATTTTGGTACTTTTCGGATAACTTTAATATTTTGATGAATAGTGAAAATTACTAAATTTTAATTAAAAACAACTTTTTAAATCAAAATAATTAATAGTGATAAATTATTAATTTGAGTGGTTTTAAAGTATATTTAGAATATATTTTTACCACTTAATATAATGTTGGTCATTGGACATAATTTTACAATTAAACCGAACATAAACAAGTGTCAATCTTTTGATAGTTATTATCTCTTAAAAACACGCTTTTTGTTTTGACAGCGGGAATTAATTTTAAATTAATTTCTGCCACTTCTGTGTTTTGAATTTAGAAAAATGGATTCCATATTTGGAATCAGGATGTTCAAATTGTGTAAATAGGTAACTTTTATTTTTAGACATTTTGAAAAATTACTGCGGTAAATATTTTATTTACCATGGTTAAGGGTAAATCCGGTAAATAAGGGTTAAAAAATAATATTATAATAATACTAAATTACCCTAAAACGTGTCTTAACCCTATTGGTTGATACATGGTCGACCATGGGCATCTTTGTGTCAATTTTGTGACCCCATGGATCCACTTGTAAGTGATAATGACACATTATATTAATAAAGCTAAAATAAAAATAAAAATGGCATAAGCTTACATCTTTTAGAAGAACAATTTTTACATAGGGTTATACATGTTGGATTTTCGATTATAAATATTCATTAGAAAGATAAAAAGATTTCATACATAATGATATTTTATTTATAATTTTTAGACATTAAATAAGTTATTTTATTTATGAAACAATGATGATGCAGTAATTACTATAATAGTGCAAAATTAAAATAATTGATATTATAAATACCCAAATAAATATAATATGAAACTTTTAATGAATTAAACTAATTTTATAGGATAATATGATATATTAGTATTGATTTAATTGACTTTGTTCGAAGCAATCAATCTGTTATGAGTTTCACAAAAATCAACTATTGAATAGTGTCAAAATTGACATAAAAGAGTTCTTAAAACAAATATTATATTATTAATTGATATTAAATTCCTAAAAATCTAAGGTTCGGCCAAGAGACTTATATTATGATAGTTTAATCATTAATGGACCACTTGGGGGTAGCTTGGATGTATATAGTAAGTTTATTAACCATATTATATAAAAATACAAAGAGACATTGTAAAAGTGAAACTAATTAACTTAGAGTTAATACTTAAAGATAAGGTTAATATAAGTACCCAAACCAGTCTAAATTCTATTGGATGAGTTTTGTTCGACCTATCCCCACCTCAGCCTTTGAATAGTCAACTTTGGAGCCATTGAAAACCGAATATGAATTTATTATTAATTAATATTTCTAACTTTTCCAAAGGTGCCCCTCACCCCTCTTATAAAAGGGAACTCCTCCTTCTCATTTCCTCACACCTCTCAAGCCACTTGGCTCGTCCAAACTCTGCCCAACTAATCTCCCCACATCCCTCTCCTCCTCCTTGAAGCTTCCCCTTAGGCAGAAAGCATTTCAAGAAGTCCTTTGGTTCCAACCAAAGTGAGTTACCTAAATTAAAGGTAACGATTTCTCTTAAATTATATTCATTTATTTTGCTTCTTCAACCCCCAAAATCTTTTTATTTCCTTTCTTTTGTAACAACACCAGTATCCTCAATATACTAAGATGTTGTTATAAGAAGGATTCAAACTACACATACACACAACTCCATCTAATGGATGATGAACATAATGTTTCTGTGGATGGAAAACTAACGCCTCACGAAACGATGATTGTTCAAAAACATCTTACCGCCTCTCATGGTGGCCATTATGATGGCACTGTAATTAAATATGATATTAATGATATATATTTTTTATATAAGCTTCTGTAATTCCATTTTATTTCATTCCATTATTCGTTTCATGTTGTATATACATACGATAGTTTCATTTGAGGAAGTGCGGACTACCGCCCCCTTAAAATGATATGACTCATTCATACAACACATGGAACGTATAAAGGATGGTGTTAATGAACATAAGTAACATATATAAAATATTATATTATACTTGAATAGTAATATACCTATGTATCATTTGGATTTGATTCTTTTAAAATAAAAAATTAAATGGAAGTAGCGTTCGTGCGTACGTACGGACTACCGTCTCCACGAACGCGATAAGATTCGTTCTCCATCATATCCATTCAAGTATTATTCTCATTTTAGGGTTAAAAATAATGTTAATATCATTCTGATTATGAATAAGATATAATCTATCCATTACAAACATGTCTTACGTAACCAAACATTTAAGAAGAACGAATCGATTATCACCCGAAACGACGATAATACTAAGATATTATTAATAAAGCAATGTTAAAAGATTATATATGATATCATATTAATGTATATGATTCTTGTACAATTTAATAACAATTATTTCACCATTATACAGGAGGTTAACCTACCCCAACTAAGGAAAAGTTCAAGGTAAGGGTTATTTCACGATCTCTTCATTATCCGAGGTTGTTTATATGTAATAATCTACTGGGATCTCTTTATCATCCACATCCATGTTTCTTAAAAATGTATTTCAAAACATTTTTACTATTTACTAGAATATGATTTAATTTCATTTATACCCTTTTTGACTTGTATAAGTGGTTTATAAAGGAATCTTACCGTCGTTTTCAAAACAAGGTCCCTTTTTAACCTTTTCGACAGAATTAAGATAAGAATGTTTTTTTTAACTTATACGGCGGGTGCGGTTATTTTCCGCCGTTATAAAATCGTCAAAGCTTTCCTTACAAGCTTACAAGAATATTTTCAAGAAAATGTTTTATTTTATATGGCTCTTAAATGATTTCAAAAATTGAAAGAGATATTTCTCTAAAAAGTGTTTTGATTTCATCTATGTCAACATCCTTTAATGGATTTTACGCTTATTTGAAGTTGATTTATTATAATACAAAACTTCTATATTGTATTGAAGGTTTTGTGATATGTTTGACTGTGGATGTGCTATTTTATACCATTCATAGTTTATGGTGAAACTATTGACATTTCGTATGCTAGTTTTAATCCGAATGTTTATCTTATATTTCAAACTTTTCTTCAGATGAATGTGCTAAAAAAGTATGTTCCGGGTTGGGGACCGGTAAAATTAAGCCCTCCGGGTTGGGGACTGGTTAAAGTAAGCCCTCCAGGTTAGGGACTGGTAAAAGTATGCCCTCCGGGTTGGTGTCCGGTTATTAGAGGCACTCCGGGTTGGTGTCCGGTTATTAGAGGCACTCCGGGTTGGTGTCCGGTTATTAGAGGCACTCCGGGTTGGTGTCCGGTTATTAGAGGCACTCCGGGTTGGTGTCCGGTTATTAGAGGCACTCCGGGTTGGGTTCCGGTTAGAAGTAACCCCTAGGTCTTGGGATGAGGCCTAGACAAAGAAATTAACGTTTAGCATTATGCATTCCATAATTATGAAAGTGGTTATTGATATTGAATGTGATTATTCGATTAGTAGAATATCCATGTGAACAAGTAAATGGCATTATTTCATTTTACTTTTTCCATACTATGTTGAAGTTCAATTTTAAAAGGCTTTTATTTTAGTAATTCATTGCCTTAAATGTTTATGCTTATTTTGAATGTTCCGCTATATTGTTATCCTTACTGGGCATTTGAGCTCACCCCTTTTCTATGTTTTATTTTTCCCAGGTAGTGAAGAAGTAAATTATGAATGACTTGCAGGGATATTATGAGGGGTTAATAGTGTGGATATGAAGACATTGTTGTTGTAGTGGTTTTTCACTTTGAAATGTAATGTAAAACATTATGATTATATCTAGTGTTTCCAAGGCTACTAAACCAATCGGTCTTTCGAGATTTGATCTTTCTTGTGACCATGCCAATGTTACGAAGTAATGCACCGACTCTGGGCAGCTGGGGTCGGGGCATTACAGGAGGGACACTAGTTACTTGTGAACCAACTATTTAACATATGAGTAGAACTCTGATATAGTACCCATGTTTCCATGACTAATAACAATGTGAGGCGAGTGAACACACAAAACAAGATGAATAAAAAATACATAATTAATAACTTTACCTCACATCCAACACCATTATAATCAGCATCAGCTAACAAATCATTCATCAATGTAATAAATAATAACTTTCCCATACAAGGGGATCCAAAATAATAAAATATTTTTATAAACAGTCATAAGGGGTAACATGAAACAAGGGGAAATCAAGATGGTCTCACAAGAAGTAAATGAAAATCATTCCAAAGTGAAAATTGATATAAAACCATAAAACATGGATTAAAATTATAATCAATTTAAATTTTTTGAAAATGTTACATTAATCATCCTATATTTGTAGAATGAAACCACAAACAACACATATATTTCAAATGCACCATTTAAAACATGGTTTTTCCTATTTGAAATCAATAAAATATCCAATGGAACTCTATTTCCACCAAAGACATTTTTAAGAGTAATAAATTAATTTTTCAAAAGGGTAATAAAAACAAAACATTTTTAAATAAACATTTTAAATAATCAATGAACAACTTTTAAAATCATTTCATGGTCAAAACCTCATTATAAATAATATTTTAATTTTAAATTTTTTTTACCCTCTCAGAAACAAAAAATGGATAAAAATATAACACACGCCATCAAAACCATAACATATAGCCTCATAGATTTTAAAAAAAATAATTATCATATAAAAAATTCCATATTCATCCGAAAAAATACAATTTTAAAGGAAAACACATTACAAAATCTCAAATTTATTATAAATGTCTTAGCAACATCACATGTAAATAACATATATTGTAAATTTCAATAAAATGAAATTTAAAAAATTCTATAAAACATTTAATTCTAAATTATGAAATTTCATTGAAAAACTACATTGACGAAGAAAAAAACTAATTTAAAATGTGTCATACTCAGCGGTGACCACATGAATTAATAATAAGATCTCATATATTGAAAAAATATATACCAAAGACAAAGAATAGACCCATCATGATACTAATAATTATATGGTACAATGTATTAGGAATTTAGGAGGAAGAGAAAAGGAATGAAAGATTAAAGGAAAAATAATAAAGTGTATAAAGAAATTATAATTAGACCAAAACCAACTCAAAACCAAAGACACATTCCGGTGTGTTATAAACCATCATATTTATTCTTACTACTACTTAAAGTCCCACAACCAATCCTAGAAATAGGATTATTCCCAAATCTTTTTTCTTCCTTCAATTTTTCTTATATATGAAGGACATAATTACAACCTCTACCAAAAATTGCGTAATTAAATTTTCAACTATTACCATAAAACATACTTGAACCCATCATAAAATCATCTAACTCAAGATTTATTATCCCAAGTCAAGCCAAAATTAGTGAAATAAAAATAATCTATTTAAACAATAGTAAAATGTCAATAACTAACCTCTCAATTTATTTACGATAGATGAACTCCTCGAAATAGATGGGATGCACGTTGGGTGAGGGAATGCTCAACCTAGGGAGGATGCGTGACCAGGGAGGGGATGCTCGACAAGATTATGAAGAGGATAGGGGATGTGCTCCAACTAGAGGAGTAGTAGTGGGGATGGCTGTCATTGACTGGAGGAGTAGAAGTGGCATCGGGTGAGGGAAACACAGGGGGCGAGAAATAGAACTGTGGGTGGGGGGAGGGGCAGGGTGAAGGGAAATAATTATCCTCCCTATACATACAATTAAGTAAAAACTTCTGGTATTGATGTCCAATAACAATGGATTTCACAGCATTGTGGTTATAAAAAAACCCAAATCAGGCTATACCCACTGTTTCTAAAACTGTGGGTATAACTCTGTTGGGTTAGACCCTATTTCCATTGTTTTTGTACGTAAATATTACCATATCAATGAATATAACATTTCTAATTATACATTATAAAACATAATGGTATGATTTAAAGTAATAATTTATATATAAAAATGATAAGAATATCATGGATATTATTTTGGATACTATGGATTTTGACCACTTAAACTAGTGACATAAAACCATGTTCATTTTGGACTCAAGTACCGAATATCAAAAAAATGTTTGATAGGAACATAAATAATTATTTAATTTTTATGACATGGTAATAAGGGATATAAAATAAATAATAAACATTTAAAAGGTTCTCATGAAAGTATAAATTAATATAAGTTCATTATACAAGAATATAAAGGTTGTACGTGATGAGTCGGGCTCAGGGTAACAGATATTATCTCAATATCCTTTCAATGGGGAATAATTTAATATTATACATCACTTTATTTTATAAAGTTTATAATAAACAACTTTTACTTTTAATTCATTCCATTGTTTTCAAAATAAA
This sequence comes from Viscum album, assembly GCA_963277665.1. NCBI lineage: Eukaryota > Viridiplantae > Streptophyta > Magnoliopsida > Santalales > Viscaceae > Viscum > Viscum album. The sequence goes on along the minus strand of OY728165.1, from coordinate 1,775,473,947 downwards.
TATTTTTTATAATAATCATTTTAATTTTTTTTAAAAAGTGATAAAAAAATATTTTTTAATGTATGCAGCGAAAATGAATTCTCCATCATGGTAACTGATATCTTATTTTTGGATTCCTTTATAAGCCTAAATGTTTTTTTTAAAAAAATAACTATTTTATTTTAGGGTGTTTTTATATTGAAAATGATTTAGAAATTGAATTGACTATTTCAATATCTTGAAATGAATTCTTCGGTTCATAATTGTAATCATTTATGCGTAATGATTATAGAATGGTACTTCAACATTTTATAGGTTACTATATTCTAAACAAAAGATGGGTGGTTATGTGAAAACCCAAAGACATGTTGTTCTGTGATAAACCAAGGATGGTTGGTTACGTTATAACCTCTAATGCATTGGGTATGGAACTCTACCGTATGTATATTCTATTTTATAGAGTGATATGTGTGTAAGTCAACCATATTGTTATTCAATTAAGTATTATTATTTACCATGTTACCTTTATGTGATATATGTTTCTTTATATGGGGTTTAAGGTATTTTTTTTGGTTATTAAAATTGTAACAAATTTGATTATATTTAGTTAAATGTATTTACTAGTCCATAAAGGTGAAAAATATTACTTAATGAAAAAGTATTCAAGGTTTACATTTTTTTACAAGGCAAAATTTTTTATTTTTATTTTTCCCTTACTATAATTTTTATTATCTTCCCATGTTGGGGAATTTTTTTCATAGGATTTAAAGATGAATAGAGTCAATGATGGGATCATAAAAAATTCATGCAGTTTAAACATGAAACAAAACCATTGTTCATTTTGAAATAATTTGTTTAATGAAAAAAATGGATAAGGAGTAGAAGTGTCTACTTTGTAATATTTAAGTTTTTATGTTTCAGTTATGAAATAATTATATAAATCAATATACATGATAAGATCCTCAAGGTGAATTAATGTCAAATCATTGAATTATCTATAGATTATGTAATGTTTATGGCTGGGGCCTTATAGTTGGTATCAAAGGATGGTTTAGATAACTTTATCAGTTATGATATTTTTAATAGAATTTCGATATATGATTTTTTACTTTATGGTAAAATTGAAATAATATATATTTTATAATATTACCATGTTTCGTCATCAATGATATGTATGGTCAGAATAGTTTTCTGCAGAAGAAACAAGGTAGATGTGTTTGGAAGGAATACAGAGGAAAAAAACATTCCAAGTCAGCATCCTAAGATGGTCAAAATCCGAACTGAATAGTTTTTTGTGGTGATGGATAAGTTTACTTAGATGATAAATGGTTGTTCCATCGATGCATGAGATCATCCAAATTAACTATAGTTAGATATGTCTATAGTGAAGCATTTTATTTGGAAACACCACCCATCATTCAGACGATCATCTTACCCTATGCAATTTAAATGGAGGGTTAATGTTCTAGAAAATACTTTTGATGTAATGGGGTGTTCAGAAAATAAAAAGTTTAGTCTTGTTGTTTATTGTTTTAAATTTTAAGTTGATAAATGGTATTTAATGATTAAAACAATCAGAGGAGGTGAAGCGATTGATTCCATGGAATGGGATGACTTTTTGGACATATTCCTTGATAAATATATTCCTAATGATTTTTGACGCTATGTAGAAATGAAAATAATGTAATTGATAAAAATTAAGGATGATTTTGTGGCTGTAAATGAAGAAAATTTTACCAGTTTCTTATGTTATGTCTTAATTTTTATCCGGGATATTGATATTAAGAAAAATTAGTTTTACTCAATATTGAAGTTGAATTATTGAAAACCATTATCTGGTCATGATTTAAAAATAAATGATAAATTCAATGGATGTTATAATAAGGTAAAAAATAGTTTTCTTATGATCATTTATTTCACAAGATCATGAAAAAGAATAAATCCATTTGGAAGGAAACGAGAAATCATTCATAAAAGAAGTTTGGGGTTAAAAATACTAAATTTACATCTCCGGAGAATTGTGGTAAAAATATTCCTATAGAATATATCTCAATGTCTATGATGTGATTATGATGTGGTAAGACTATTCATATTACTCATTACTATAAGGGAGATGATTAGGAAAGCAATGAAAAGTCAGTTGTAACATGTTTTAGTTGCAATGAGTAATGGAATTTTTCAAATGTGTGTCCAAATTTGATTACCCATAGTGGAAAATAATAAGATCAAAATTATATGGGCATGGAAATTAATTTTATAATACTATGGTTAATGTGGGACCAACAAATGATGTGGTGATAGGTATGTTATATGTTTTTTCAAAAACATCAAGTGCCCTATTTGTCTTTGGATCTTCCGAGTCATTTATTTCTGAGAACGTTTCATGTAAATTGGAAATATCACCTCAGGAATGTGATAGAGAGATTTTGGTAAAAAATCTAGGTATAGGTATTACAGAAACCATGATTTATGGGGGTCTTCCTATTATCATTAGTGGGATGGTTTATTATATAATGTTTTCTGATCTTCCCATTGTAGAATTTGATATCATTTTTGGTATGGATTTGATTTCAGTTTATCATGCTAAAATAACATGAAATTCATAGATATTTTTATTCAATTGTTTCATATATTTTATAAAATACCATTAAGAAAATATTTTGGTAAAATATGGAAGTGAACAAAATCTAGCTCATGTTGTTGAACATAATGAAATGGTTTTGATTAGTGACATTCCAGTAGTGAATTAATTCATTGATGTTTCTGATGATGAATTTCCTAGTATTTTTCCTAGTTCTGAGTTTGAATTTACTATTGATTTAGTGCAAGATCCTAAGACTATTTTAAACCCCCTTATCAAATGGATCATGTAGTATTGGTGGAATTGATAAAATAATTGCATGAATTTCTTGATAATGTTTTCATTCGACCTATCCCATCACCGTGGGGTTCTATTATTTTATTTTTGGAAAATAAGGATAGTTATATGATTATTTGTATTGATTACATAGAATTGAATAACATCACTATTAAGAACAATTATCATTTTCCTCATATCAATGATTTGTTTGATCAGCTCCATGGAGCTCAGTATTTTTTGAAGACTGATTTGATTTCTAATTAATGACAGCTGAAGGTGAAAGATGATGACATTCCAAATACAACATTTCGAACAAGATATGGTAATTATGATTTTTTAGTTATTCTATTGGGTTATCTAATTAACCATATGTATTTATGAGTACCATGAATAATGTCTTCAATCAGTTTTTTATTTAGTTTTCAGTGGTATTTATAGATAATATTTTGGTATATTTTAAAAGACCAAAGGCATATGAATGTCACTTATGGATTTATTTGAATCCCATAAAAGAATACTAACTATATTTAATGTTTAGTTTGATTGAATTTTGTTTGCAACAAATTCCATTACTTGGTCATATTGTTTCTAAATATGGAATAACTATTGACTCTTTTAAAATAATGGTTGTTTAAGAGATTCCAAGACCTACTAATATCATTGAGATTTATAATTTTCATGGATTACCATGTTATTACAGAACGTTTTTTAACATATTTCAGTTATTTAGCACACTATATATGTTAACACATAAGGGAGTTAAGTTTATTTGGACAAAATAAAGTGATAGTTGTTTTTTGAGGAACTCAAAAGAAGATTGGTAAATGCTCTAGTTTTGGCCATGCCTTCCATGAATAGTGAATTTTTTATCTATATTGATGCTTTATTGGAAGAACATGGTAGTTTCCTAATGCATAATGATCATATATTTTCTTATGCTTCACGTCAATTGAAACCTCATGACATAAATTACCCTAAACATGATTTGGAATTTGCTATTATTTTCATCATTTAAAATTTAGAGGCATAATTTGTACAATGTAAAGTATGAAATGTATACTGATCAAATTTTTTTGAAGTATATATTAACTCAAAATGAACTTAACATGAGATATAGGAGATGGATGGAATTAATCAAGGATTGTGATTGTAAAATTCATTACCATCCCTAAAAAAAGAAAAAAAGTGGTCGATGCTTTGATTCGAAAAATGTAATACTAAATTAACCATTCTATGTATTTAATGAAATAATTTGTTTATTGATTTTATGAATATAGTATTGGAAGTTAATGGTGTTGGAAATTCCTCTGTTGCGTTTTAGGTGGCATTAAAATCATATATATCAGACAGAATTATGAATAAGCTGAAGGATGATAATGAGTCGTAGAAACTGTATAATTATGTTAGAAGGGTAAGTAACCTGAACATAATATTGATAATCATTTTGGTTTTACGTATAAAAAAATTCTATGTGTTTTCTTATTATTTACAGTTGAATAATGTTTTGTTATTTTAATATCGTAATTATATACTTTTAGTTCATTTGTTCAACACTTAGATGTATAGAGAGAATCAAGAGTATTAATGGTGGGATGCAATAAAAATAGATATTTCGACATTTAACCTTAAATGTTTAATTTGATAACAGGTTAAAGAAAGTGGCAGTTACCGAAATAGATGACTCAAACTTTTATAATTCTAGAGTGGAAAAGGTAAAATATATCCAGGGATTTCATAGTGGGTTTACCAAATAATTTGTGATGTAATAATGCAATCTATGTTATTATTTATCGATTGACAAAATATATCATTTTCTTCCTATTTGATATACATTTTCCCAATATAAAATTCCTCAATTTTCTATTAAAGTGATAATCAGGTTACATGGAATTCGCATCTCCATTCTATCTGAACATGATCGCATGTTCATTTCAATCTTTTGGAAAGGCCTTCATAAGTCATTGGGTTCTAAATTAAATTTTAGTATGGATTTTCATCCCCAATCAGATGGGAAATAAAAATGAACCATTTATACCTTGGAGGATATTTTATGTTCTTGTTAAATTTATTTTTATGGAATTTGGGATCAATATCTTTATTTGGTTGAGTTTTCTTATAATAATAGTTTTCATTCCAGTATATAGAAGGAACCATTTGAGGCATTATCTATAAAGCACTGTCAAACTCCAACATTTTGAGATGACGTAGGTGAATGGAAGTTGTTGGGAAAAAAATTGGAAGCAGAAATGGTAGAAAAAAAGTACATTTTATTATGAAACACTTGAGGAAATCATAGACAAGGAAGAAGAGTTAAGCAGATAACCGGAGGAGGGATCTTTTATTTTAGGTAGGTTAACATATCTTTCTAAAAGTTCATCCAAGGAAATGTGTAATGCTTTCTAGTAAGAATGGGATGATGAGTCCATAATTACATGGAACCTATGAAATCCTCGAGAATGTTGGATCAGTTGCCTATTGATTGGCATTACATCTAAGTTTATCTAAGGTACACAATGTTTTCTATATTTCAATGTTAGGAATGTATATGTTGGATCCATATCATATTTTGAGTAAAGAAATAATTCACCTGGAAGAGAATCTTTCTTATGAGGAGTAGGCTGTCCTGATTTTTAACTATAGAGAGAAAATTTTGTGTAATTTTGTTATTATTTAGTTTACGATTTGGGGAAAAATGTATTCATGAAGAGGAAACATGGGATTCTGAAAATTATTTGAGGTAGAAATACCCACACTTATTTTATATGTAAATTAAATTGCGTGGATGAAATTTTAAAAAGGGAGGAAGGATGTAACATACCATGTAATTATATAATAATAATCATTAATATCAATTAATATTTATAAATAATATATTAATTTTACATTAAAAAGGATTCTATGTTCGATAGATTCATTAACATGTAAAAATGAGTTTCTCTGATATCTTATTTTCCACACAAGACTGTGTTATAAAGAAAAGTAATTTATTATTAATATTACTATTTTAAATGTTATTTGTTTAATATATATTATATTATAGGTAAATGAACTTAACTAACTATATTATTTTGAAACAAATTTATTAAAATGTTTTTACTTTCATCCTATAAAATTTATAGGCTTAAAATGAGAATAAATACAATTTCAAGCATAAAATACTATAATATTTATTAAATGTAATTTTACCACCTTTTGATGAAGAACCCTTTAACAATCTAGTTTTCTTTCAATTTTATATTTTCTATTTGAAAAAATAATATTTTCTTTGTAATAGGGGCATCAAAATTTACATTGGTTGAAATTTTGTTATTTTTCTAATAAAATTAAAATTTTAATGTATACTGAAAAATAAAATATTTTAATTCCAAACCCTAATTTAAACTATTTTTTTAATATCATTATATTAACTGTTTAATTTTATTTAAGTATAATTAAATTTCTTATCATTTAATACAATATTGGTCACTAGAATCAATTTCACAATGAATATGAATATAAAAACGATGTGAACTTTTGAAGATTTTACTTTTAAGACTTGTTTTCTTTTTCCATTGAGGGATTAATTTCAAATTAATTTTTTCCCAATTCAATCTTTAGAATTTGAAAAAATTTATTCCATATTTGGAATCTTAAGGTCCGAATTATGTAAATCGGCCACATTTTATTAACCTTATTAATATTAACTTTACTAATTATTTTTATTTACCATGGTTCATGTTAAATAAGGTAATTGATGGTTAAAATAATATTATAATAGTATAAAACTACCCTAAAAATTGTCCTAATATTATTTGTACAATTTTGGTCGATAAGGAAATCCTTGGGTCGAGAATATTTCCTTTGGAATGTCCTTGTGTGTGATTATGACATTTATAACATTTAATTTAATGTAAATGAAAATATGTTATAAATATGTCTCTTATTACAAAAATAAAAATTTAATTTGGAGTTATATATGTGATCACTTCGACTATAAATAGTAATTAATAAATTGATAACATTACCTATATTATGGTTATTTTTTTATAATTTTTAAGACATAAATAAATACATTTAATTATGAAAAATTAAAGATGCAACAATAGATACTAATAATATTAAAATGTATATAATTTTAACTAATTGACACCATCTAAGAAATTTATAGGTTCCAATGTCATATTATAAGTCTACTCAAGGGATGTTTTAAATGTTATCTTTTTTTTAAATTTCACTGAAATGAATATAGTCACAAATGACAGTATTGATATTTTATAAAAATATTATTTTATTAAATTATTGAGTGACTATGATAATGTCTGAAATTTCATTAATTATCCATTTATAAGAAATTTACCCCATATAAGTAAAATTTATTGCCACTTAATTTTTAAAATGTTATTACCATAATAAAAACTAAAAGTCAATAATTAAGGGAAAACCAAAAAGATAAGGATTAAAATAAAATAAATACATTTTTAAAAAATATTGGATGAGGGTATGTTAATATATACTCATATTAGATTCTAAATAATTTTTTTGGACCATTTGGAATCTAAATTGGATAAATTTTAATTTAATACTTTTAATAATTCCCATGGTTCCCCTCCCCTTTCCAATAAAATAGCATGAATTCCTCTCTATTACAGACACATCCAAAACATTTTTCATCATCCAATATCTAACAAAAACTCTTCTTAGAATCCATGCACACATTCTTGATGTCTTATATTAGGAAAAAAACCTCTTTATAGGTGATAAGGTGTTCTTCAAAGGTGATCAACCGAAGAAGACATGTTGTTTTCTTTAAGTATTTCTTTTTTTTTCGTCCACTACCTTCAAATATCCTCCCACAATTAGAATATAATAAATACAATATCCTAAAAATAATGTGATGTTTTTATGATAATATCATCATTTAAATTCATCCACAATTCTATTAAATTGTAATGAAATTAATTGTTCATGCATACGTGTGAACTATATCCTCCATGAACTGATATAATTAATTTTTCATAAAAGTATATCATTTTTTGTTATAATAATGTAATTAGTATTAATAGTTTATATTCAAGACATATTAATCGTTCCATGGAAAAAATATATCAATTACATTCTTACATCCCATTGACATAAAAATGATAACTTCATGTGTGCATATGTGTGAATTATCACCTCCACATAGCGATGTGACTTGATTTTATTATTATATCACATATATGATATATATAAGTGTAGTTAATTTATTAATATTATATTGATAAATTTATGATTGTTTTGGAATGTTAAAATAAAACTTAACTTTTTTCCTTAACAATCAATGAAAACTAGAATATGTTACTCATGCGTTTGTATGACTTACCATCTCCATCAATATAGTTTTTTTTATTTTTCATAACCACAATTTATGGTTTTATTTAAAGGAATAATTTATATATAAAAATGACACTAATTTCATGAATGTTATTATGGAGATGATGGAATTTTGACAATATGGACTAGTGATATCAAAACATGTTTATTTTCAACTTATTTACTGAATAACGACAAAACATTTGATATTAATGTAAATATTTAAGTAATTTTTATAAAATGGTAATAAGTGATATAAAATATATATTAAACATGAAAAAGTTTTTCAAGAAAGCATAAATTAACATAATTATATTATTCAAAAATATAACGGTTGAACATGGTGAGTCAGACTCATGGTAAGGGACTTTGTCTAAATATGTTATCATTGATGCATAATGTGATATTATACAACACTTTCATTTATAAATTATTTAGTAAACCCCATTAACTATTAATTAATTCCATGGTTCTAAAAAGGAATCTATTTAAACAAAGTGTTTAACATTCATTACTAAATGAAAAAAGGATTTTTTTAACATCTGTGGCGACAACGACTTTTTCACTACCATAACCAGAATTTTATATTTTGATTCCTCTATAAGGATTAATTTTTTTAAAAGAAAAAAGAAATACCTTATTCAATTTTTTTTCTATTTTGACATTGAAATTGAATTTGAAAGTTGATTTACTATTACTATATCATGAAATGATTACTTGTGTTGATACTTGTAATCATTTATATGTTATGATTAAATAATGGTACTTAGACATTTGATGTGTTGTTACGTGATAAACCAAAGATGGGTGGTTATGTGATAAACCAAAGATGGGTGGTTCTATAATAAACCATGTATGGTTAGATACATTTTTACCTCTGGTGCATTGGGTATGGAAGTCTTTCGTATGGCTATTCCATTTGTAAGAGGGATATGTGTGGAAGTCAATCGTATGATTATTCCATTTAAGTACGATTATTTCCCATGTTACCATTATATTATTTATGAGGATTTATATGGGTTTTATGGTAATATTTTGATTATAGTAATGGTAGTATTGTATATTATATTCTTTAATGTGAATATACTAATTATTAAAGGTGAAAAGATTAAATTTTTGATAAATTATCCATGCTTTAAATGTTTTCACATGACTAATAGATTTCTTTGTTTCTGTATCCCATACTAAGGTTTTTATTCTCATCCCATGTTTTGAATTTTTTTTCACATGATTTAAAGAATTATAGAGTCAAGGATTGGATCAAGGAAATGTTATAGTTTTTAAACATGAAACAAAACCTTATTTATTTTTAAAAATATTATATTTATGAAAAAAATGGATTGTAAAGAGATGTATCTACATTGTAATATTTATGTTATTATGTATGAGTTATGACCTAATTCTTTAATGGTTTATACCTCAATAGATCCTCAATGTGAATTAAAGTCAAATCATTGAATTATATTAATATTATGTAATGTTTAAGATTGGGGCCTTATATTTATATCATGGAATAAGTAAATAAATGTTATTAAAATGAGAAATTAATTATAAGAATTTTTTTGAAACATAAATTATTATTTAAAATATTATTATCAATAAAATGAATTAAAAGAAAATTTATTTTCATAAAATAATTTTCTAGATTAATATTTTGTTTCATTATAATTATAACATAATTTTATTACCCTCAATTACTATTTCAATGTGTCATAAAATCTATTATAATATTTTTCACGACCCGTCCCCTGGGGCCCGTGTCGTGACTACCCCAAGCCCGCCTTCTATAGGCTAGGGGCTGGCGACTAGCACCAAAGGAATAATTCTCTAAAACTAGGAAGGCATTTCCTTTATAACTTGTAAACACACACAAAATCAAGCACACAGCTGGAAAAAACACGAAGTAAACTGTATAACTAAAGAGTGGGGAAAGTAAAAGGGGCCAAAATACAAGCCCAAAAGTAATGGTACAAGTACAACTGAAATGCAATTCAACTGATGAAAGAGAAAAGACAGCTACTAGATCATCCTCCAAGATTACTACCATAAGGTTATGTAGAGATCTCCTCCCCAGCACTCCACACTTGTCCATCTCCAATGGGTACTGACACGCTATGGTCCACCTCTAGTTACCATCTAGTCGTGGTACTCTCAGCCTTCGTTGGCGTTGTCCGTCTTCTGCATCCAACATAATGAAGTGCGGGCATAGCCCATGTAGGGGTGAGTATAACGATACTCATTAGGGATCCTGAGACCCTCAAGGTCTCACAAAATCCAAAAAAGATAAACCACAAAGTATGAAATAAACAGATAACCCTACTTAGGTATATGCCGATACATATACCTAAGTTATTAAGTAATCCATCTCAATCATTAGGAAAACACAAAAGTACTGAATCAGCTCAACCAAGATTTTATTTTAGGGGTAATATCAAGTAACATCCCCAGTCACATTATCGAAACCTCGGATGTTGGAGAACTCCTCCACTATCAAGTACAGTGGGCATGCCGTGTCACACAGAGGCGCTTCTCTCTAACCTTAAACTACTGAGGTACTCATCCTGTCGAGTACCATGGGTCTTCTACATCACACAGAGGCATTCCCCACCGTGGGTCTGCCGCATCACCACGCGTGCTCCCCTTCTTAGTCTATTAAGGTACTCGTCCTGTCAAGTACCATGGGTTTTCCACGTCACCATTATCACTCCTCCACTGTGGGTCTTATACGACACCAAGGCACTCCCCACTATGCTAGTAGAGTCCCTCTGAGTCAAACAGTCAGTAGTGTTCAGGTCTTAGCCAGCTACTAGGTCTATGCACTATGCTCGCTCATCTCTAGGAGGATCCGCTCCACGAGCTACTGGTCGATACTCCAACTATATTGAAGTCCCACGAAGAAGTATCTCAAATGTCATCCACACTATAGGGGTCTCAACTCAATTGATGACATTTCAATTGGATGCTCGGTCTATGAGTTATTAGCCTTTTAGTCCTGGAGACCCCAGTTGGATTCGGGCACGATCCAACCTGACTGTATGTCAACTATGACCTAAACACCAGTGGGGTATACTCAAAGGGACTGTCATTCTCCATTATTACCAGAGCCACTAATTTTTTTTCAAATGAATATCTGGGGCCAAAGATATGGCCCAAAGAAGGTAAAGGGTCATAGTGGGCCCAGGTCCAGTCTGACCTGGTCGGATCGACTCGGCCGGACCTAGTCTGGGCCGAACCCGTTCGGGTCGACCCGACCTGATCCATTGGGTCTGGACCGTCCCATTGGGTGGGTAGCCTGTTGGGTTTGGCCCGGCCTGCTCTACCCAGCCCAACAGGCCGTGAGGGGCCGTGGAGGGCGGAGAGGGTGCAGACCAGCCACGGGTCCACGTGAGGGCGGTTCAGCCTAGAGGACGCTGCGTGGGCAGCTCAAAGGGTCGTGGGTGTGCAGCTCAGGGCGGCTCGACCCGGATTCTAGGGTGGCGTGGTTGGGGCCATTTTTGCGAGCTGGGGGCACGACTAGGGCTGGTTCAGCCAGGAGGTCGGGCGGCCGGGGTGGCTCGGCCAGAATGGTGGATACCACGGGAGTAGTTTGGCCGAGGTTCTGTGACGGGGCACGACTAGTTTGGAAGAGCGGCGGTGTGGGTTGTGGAGGCTGCGGGTGGCGCGACCGTTACCTTCATCTCCTTGGACGCCGTTGTTGCCTTCCTCCATTTCTACGACCACCACAAAGAAGAACGGCGGGGGGTCGGGCCATGTTTTTTTGGCCTGCACCCTCTGCATTTTGAGTGGTAGCAAGTGGTTCATCAAGAACATAAACAAAGAATAGCATGGAAGATATTTTAAAACATCAATTCTCATAATCCCTCAATAATTTCTATTCCCAACCCCTCAAAGGAAAAATATGGGATAACACGGGATGTGTTAATCAAATAATGAATAAGCCCCTACAACTTCTTGAAATAATTTATTCCCAACCTGCAAGGAAAACTTCCATGGATCAACATGATAATAAATTGATCTGCATTATTTTTTTAGAAGGAAAAAATAGAGGGAAAAATCACACTTAATTAAAAACCCAACCTTGGTCGATGTTGGTTGACATTAACCTGAGAAGGAGGACATTGATTCATTGTAGTTGATCACGTCCTACATCGTAGGAAGTTCTGAGAAAGGAAGCCGAAGTCAACCATGTTCTTCGTGGAGGAATCATTCTTCATTGGAGAAGCTTTCTCCCAAGAGCTCCTCCTCTCACCATTTACACCAAATAAAATAGATAGCCAAAATAAAAAGTGTTTCCCTAATTTAATCTTAGGCACAATTCGAATTGGATTAAATTAAATAGGCTCAATTAAGTTTTGTGTTGGAAAAATTAATGGTATGTGCGTTAGCACAATTAAGGTGGAGGAGGTCAAGAGTCTCCCTCCACATTTATAAAGGGGTTGATATGTTTTCCCCTCCTCCCATTAATAGGGGGTCGGGTGGTCCCCACCACAATAAACCAAGATGATGATGTTTAGTTCCGGTGGACCCCACCCATGAACATCCACATGGTGGGTGGTTAAAACAAAACAAAATAAAATATGAGCTTATTTTATTTTATTATGTCCACTAAAAACACAAAAACTATCTTTCACACTCGACCATCTACCATCGAGGTGAAAGTATTTTTAAGAGAAAACCAACGCTGTGATTTCAACGGTGCCCTCAGATTTCAATTCCGAGCACCAGTTGAAAAGTTAGAAAAATCCACTCTCACGTTTTCTAAACATAATCTAAATAAAGTTCTGAAAAAAAAATTCAGGCACTATGGGCCTTGTAATCACACACCATCAATTTTCACGGACTCTTAAAATTCCCATATATTTAAAAAAAATAAATGGAAAATTTCGGGTCTTTACATTCCCCCACCTCAAGCTTTACATCCCAATTAGCCACAACTCAAACTAAAGAAACAAGTGGGGTTAATGAGCACTCATCTGAGCCTCCGGATCCCATGTTCTCTCCTGGAGGTTCCCTTACTTCCATTGAATTCACACCAAATGTATCGACCATCCACGAAGGACTCGCTCCTATCAATCCTCAATCTCCACTGGAACTACTATAAATGTTTCCCCATCGTTGACATCCAGCTCACCATGGTAGATGATGTGAGAAGGGTCGTGCAAGTATCTATTTAGCTGGGATATGTGGAATACATCTCACACCTGGTGAAACTGAGGTGGAAGAGCTAAACGGTATTCCACCTCACCAACTCTGCTAAGGAATTGAAATGGTTCGATGAACCTCGGAGATTTCTTTCCGCCCTGGCCAAATCTCTGTAGAACTTGTCGGGGTAAGACTCGTAGAAAGACATGGTCACCATCCTTGAACTCCAGAGGTCTCTGTATCCTATCAGCATATGACTTCTGGCTACTCTGTGCAGCCTTCATCCACTCTTGGATGATCTGCACGTTCTCTGTGGTAGCCTGTACCATCTTTAGCCCCACGAGTGTTGACTCCCTTGTGTCTGTCCACCACAAAGGTGTTCTGAAAGGTCGCTCGTAAAACGCCTTGAAAGGTTCCATTAAAATGGTGGAGTGATAGTTGTTGTTGTATACAAACTCCAACAAAGGTAAGTGATCCTCCTAGCTATGACCGAATTTGCGGACACGAGCACACAACATGTCCTCAAGGATCTGAATGGTCCGCTCAGTCAGACCATCCGTCTGAGGATGGAAGGTGGTTCTCAAATGATGCTGCGTGTCGAATGCCTCCTGCAACCCCTTCCATAGTTGGGAAGTAAAACTTGTGTCATGATCAGAGACAATCATTGAAGGTACTCCATGTATCCACACTATCTCCTACACAAAGAGGCATCATATTCTCTCTACTGAACACTGTTATCTGATCGGTAGGAAGTGTGCCCACTTGGTAAGTCGGTCAAAAATCACCCAAATCGAGTCATGTACCTTTGATTTATGTGGGTTTTCTATCAAAAAGTCCATGGATATCCCATTCCACTTCACCTCTGGTTCATCTAAAAGGTGAACCAAGCCTTCTGGTACCTAATGCACCGCCTTCACTTGTTGAGAAGTGAGGCACCGATAAAAAAAATTTGTAACCACTTTCTTCATTCCCGGCCATCAGTGCTGTCTTCAGAGATCCTGGTACATCTTCGCCACTCATGGATGTACCTCTAGAGAGGATGTGTGTAAATATTTCAAAACATCCTTCTGAAGTGACATTGGTACCACGGTACATCCTCTAAAGAGGATGACGTGCTCCCCACCTTCATACAATCCATCAGGCGCTTTCCCTATGGATATCTGAGCATGTCGAGCCTCGCAGCCGGCGTCACCATGTTGTTCCTCCCTGAATTTCTGAATAAGTGGGGGAGTGAATGTAAGAGACTATATAAAGGCTTCTCCATCTCTATCCATAAAGGATATCTACAAACCAACCAACTACTCTGTCGCCTCGCCTAGTAGCTGTATTCCAGATCTCTTGCTGAGTTCATATGCAACAACATTCCCCTTCACAAGAGTATATACTATCTCGAATTCATAGTCCTGGAAGAACTCAAGCCAGTATTGTTGTCTCATGTTCAAGTCCTTATAGGAGAAGATATATCTGAGAGTCTTGTGATCAGAGTACATGGTAAAACGCTCGCCCATCAAACAGTGTCGCCACATCTTCAAGGAGAAAACTAATGCTGCTAACTCCAGGTCATGGGTAGAATAGTTCTGCTCATGTTGTCTCAGTTGTAGAGAACCATACACAATCACTACTCTCTCCTTCATGAGAACACAACTTAGTCTGGTCGCTGATGTGTCTCAGTAGACTACGTACCTACGCCTTCCATTGGAAGCCTCAAGATGGAGGTCACTAGTCAGCCTCTACCTCAGCTCCAAAAAGAACTGCTGGAATCTCTCCGACCACACAAAGGGTTGCCAATTATTTCTCAAGGTAGATAGTGGTGATGCAACTCTGGAGAAATCTAACACAAATCTCCCGTAGTGACCAGCCAAACCCAGGAAACTCTGTACCTCTGTCACACTTCTGGTGGCTCCCAAGAAAGTACCACCTCAATATTTGCTGGATCCACTACAACTCCAGCCTCTGAGATGACATGTCCAAGAAAGTGAACCTATCTGATCCAAAACTTGCACTTCGAGAACTTACCATAAAGCTGGTGCTCTCAGAGTGTGTCTAGTACTACCTGCAAATGATAGGCATGCTCCTCCTCAGTAGTCGAGTAAATCAAAATGACATTGATAAAGACTATGACAAATCGATCAAGGTATGGATGAAATATCCTATTCATGAGTCCCATGAACACTTCTGGATCATTAGTTATGCCAAAAGGCATAACCAAGAACTCCTAGTGTCCATACCATCATCTGAAAGCCATCTTCTGCACATGCTCATCTTGATCTCTGAGCTGGTGATAGCCGGATCTGATGTCTATCTTCGAGAACCACCATACTCCCTTCAACCAATCAAAGAGGTCATCAATCCTTTGGAGTGGGTACTAGTTATTCACGGTCACCTGGTTCAGGTGTCGATAGTCAGCAAAATGGCTCAAACTCCCATCCTCCTTCTTGGCGAACAGAATTGGTGGTGCCCATGGAGAAACACATGGCAAGCTGAATCCCTTCCCCTGAAAGTTTTCTAGCTATACCCACAACTCCAGAAGCTCCGCAGGAGCTATATGATACACTGGTGTAGATATCGGTGTTGTCATGGGGTACAAGTCAATTTAAAAGTATACCTATCTGTTAGGAGGTATACCTGAGACATCATCAGGGAAAAAATCTATGTACTAGTCCACAACTATAGGATAACTCAAACTCTCCACATCAACAGCTCTGAGGTTAAGGAAAGCCAACTGATGAGTGATCAGCTGTAGTCTCCTCCAAGAAAGTCCATCCTGTGCTAAAAAGGCTCCCTTCTCACCGGTGATGGTAAACCTAGTCCCATCCGTGCGAACACACCGCAATTTTCACCTAATACAATCAATATGAGCATGGACTATAAATAACCAGTCCATACCCAAGACGATGTCGTAAGTCCTCGACACCGCTACTAGGAGATCCCAGCCGAAGCACTCACCTCCTAGAGTAACCTTACACTGCCTGCATCAGTTTGTAATCATCGAATATACTCCCATAGGTGTCTCTAGCCGTAAGGTTCGAGCCAATGGCTCTATCAGAATCCCCAATCTCCGAACGAGGGCAGTGTCAATAAAATAATGACTTCCACCTATGTCTCTAATTATTGCAGTTAAGGTGTAGTAGACACATATTGTACCTCGTATCATCTAAGGAACGCCATGATCATAAGAATTAGCTTCCTAGAGCTGACCTCTCCCTTGTCCACCTGCTCCCTGTGGCCGGGGTGGACCTCAGGTTGGTGGTGGAGGTAATATCTCAAAACGTCTCCCACCACTAGCTGCATGACCAGCTCCTCTGCCACATCCACCTGCTCCCTATAAACCGCCTCGATCAAACCTTTGTCTCTACCTTGGTGGTCCTTCGACCGTATGATGATCATTCGAACGACGGGTTAGATAGTCACAAGCCATGTGACCCTACCTACCACAGGAGTAACACTGCCTGCTCCTGACATGAATTTCTCTACCTCAGGTACCCCACACAACCCACTCTAAATCATCAGGTAATCCACCTATAGGTCTAGTCCTCTTAGACCTCTACGACATATGTCTACTACCAGCTGTAGAAGAATCTACTACGTGTGGACTTGTGGTGGATCTCAGTGCTGGATACATCTCATTAAGTAAACTCTCCACTATGAGGGCTCTCTCAAACACCCCCACCTACATCAAGATGCTGAGTGAGATCACTGAAGCCCGGATATCCCGCTTGAGTCCCTGCTCGAAGGTCCAAACCCTGGATAATGGATTCCGCACCATATCGGTGGAGTAGTGGAGATGACTATGAACCTCACTGAGTACTGAGATACAGTCATACTGCCCTACTGTAGATGAAGTAGATTCTGAATTCATACTGCACGAAGAGTTACTGGGACAAACTCTGCTCGAATTCAGATCTTGAAATCTTCCCAGAGAAGGGTCACCTCATCGTGGACTTTTAGGATAATGCTCCACCAACTGCCTACTGCTTCATGAAGAAGGTTGGCTGAAAGTATTACCATGAGGTCGGATAGTGTCCCTACTAGTTGGAAAAATATCACGACAGCCTCCAGGAAATCCTCGACCACCTATGGGTCCATCTATCCCCTGAAACTGGATGGCCTTTGGCGCTGGAACTCGTGCAACATGCTCAAGTTGCATGTACCATCTTCTACTAAGGCTAGTGGCATCGGTGGCCCAATGGTGAGTGGTACTGCTAGTTCCCCGAATAGAAAAGGGCCCTACACTGAGGCCTTGTCACTTGGTGGGCTATCAGTACGTAAAAATCTTAGAACTCTAGTCAGTTGTCTGTCTAGAGGCATCCTGAAAAGAAACAGGTGAACTACGGTTAAAAATTATACCTTTTGAGCTGATCATGTTGAACTGAATTAAAGAAAACCTTTGAAAACACACACGCAATAAAAGTCTTTTTGTACTGAGTCGAAAATAAGAAGTCAGGGTCCCGGTGTATGGATACGTTGGCTGCCGCACCAACACTGGACCCCCTGAACTGAAAACCACACTCACTACACTTAACGCTTTTGCTTCGCAGAAAATATTAGAGTCTTAAGTTCTACGATAGAACCAAATCCTCTGATAACAATTTGTCACGAACCATCTCTTGGGGCCTATGCCGTGACTACCCTAAGCCCAACTTCCATAGGCCAGGGGCTGGCGACTAGCACTAATGGCGTCATTCCCTAAAACTGGGAAGGCATTGCCTTTATGACCTGTAAACACCCACACAAGAAAGCACACAACTTGAAGAAACACAAAGTAAAATGTATAACTAAAGAGTGAATACAGTAAAAGGGGTTAGAATACAGCCCAACAGTAAAAATAAAAGTACAACTGAAATGAAATACAACTGAAGAAAGAGAAATGACAGCTACTGGATCATCCTTAGAGGTTCCTACTTGAAGGGTAGGTACAGATCTCCCTCCCAGCACTCCACGTCTGTCTGTCTCCTCCGGGTACTGACACGCTGTATGATCCACCTCCGAGTACCGTCCAATCCTGGTACTCTCAGCCTCCATCAGCATTGTTCATCCTTTGAATCCAATACAACAAAGTGCAATCATATCTCGTGCATGGGTGAGTATAACGAAACATAATAGGGACCCCGAGACTCTCAAGGTCTCACAAATTCCAACAAGGATAAACCAAAAATTATGAAATCAACAGATAAACCTAATTTTCTATATGCCCCTACATATACCTAAGTTATTCATTAATCCATCTAAATCATGAACAAAAACACAAAATCACTGAATCATCTCAACCAATATTTTATTTTAGGGGTAATATCAAGTAACATCTCCATTCAAATTTTTGAAACCTCGTCTACTGGAAAACTCCTCCTCTATCGAGTATAGTGGGCCTGCCATGTCACACAGAGGCACTTACCATTAACCTTGGACTGATGAGGTACTGATACTCTCATGTACCATGGGTCTGTTGCGTCACATAAAGGCGCTCCCCACTGTGGGTCTGCCGCATCACCTAGCGCGCTCCCCCTTGTAGCCTGCCGAGGTACTCCAACTGTCAAGTACTGTGGGTCTGCTGCATCACCAAGCACCTTCCTCACCCGTGGGTCTGCCGCGACACCAAGGCACTCCCCACTAGGCTAGTAGAGTCACTCCGAGCCAAATAGTTAGTAGTCGTCTGGTCTCAGCCAACTACTAAGTCTCCACACTACGCTCACTCGCCTCCGGGAGGATCCACTCCACAAGCTACCAATCAAAAATCAAATTCTACCAAAGTACCACGAAGATGTATCTCAAAGGTGAGACACATAATATGGGTCTCAACGCAACAGACATCGCATTAATCGGACGCTCGGTCTGTGATTTATTATCCTATTAGTCCCGAGGGCCTGGTTGGATTCGTACACGATCCAACCTGACCGTATCTCAACTATACCCAAACTCTAGTGGGGTATACTCAAAGGGAACTTCATGATCTAAGATTACCAACACTGCTGACGGTTCATCAAATAATCATCCAGTTCCCAAGATATGGCCCAATGAAGGTAAAGAGTCGTAGTGGGCCCAGGTCCAATAAGACCAGGTTAGACCGACCATGCCGGAACCTGTCTGGGCCGACTCGGTTAATGTCGGCCTGGATTATTAGGCAGGCCATCCCATGAGGTTTGGCCCGGCCCGTTGGGCCCTTTCTAGCAGGCCGCGCGGGGCCGCAGAGGGCTGAGAGGGCGTGGACCGGCTGCGAGGGCACGGACTGGCCGCAGGTTGGCGTGAGGGAAGTTCGGCCCGGAGGATGCCATAGGGGTGGATCATCCTGGAGGATGCCATGTGGAAAGCTCAAAGGGCCACGGTGGTGCGGTTCGGGGCTGCTCGACCCAGGGGCCGGGGTGGTGCAGCCGAGGCTGATTCAGCCAACGAGCGGCGCGACCGAAGCTAGTTCGGCCGATAGGCTAGGCAGTTGGGGTGGTTTGGCTTGAAGGGTGGAGACTGTAGGGGAGATTTAGACGAGGCATCGTGAGGGGGCATAGCCCATTCGGCCAGCGGCGATGCGGGACGCCGCGGGGGTGGCACGAGTTGCAGAGGCCACCGGGGGAACAACTGTTACGTTCGTCGCATTGGATGCTTTTTTCGCCTCCCTCTGTTTTGAAGAACACCACAGATAAGAACGGTGGGGGTTCGGGCCATGTTTGTTTTCCCCGCACCCTCCGTATTTTGAGTGTTAGCAAGTGGTTCATCAAGAACAAAAAAAAATAACGAGCATGGAAGATATTTTAAAACATCAATTACCATAATCCATCAATAATTTCTATTCCCAAACCCGCAAAGGAAGAAGAGAGAAGAACATGGGAAGTGTTAATCAAATAATTAATAAACCTATACAACATATTTGAACAATTTATTCCCAACCCGTAAGGGAAAAAATCATGGATCAACTTGATAATAAGTTGATCCATGTTCCTTGTTTCTAGAATGAAATAATCAAGGGAATAAAATCATACATAATTAAAAACCCTACCTTGTTCGATGTTGGTTGAAGTTAGCATGGGAAGGTGGATGTCGATTCATTGTAGATGAACACGCCCTATGTCCGAGGATGTTCTGAGAAAGGAAGTCGAAGTCGTCGACACTGTTCATGGAGTAAGAATTCTTCGTTAGAGAAGCTTTCTCCCAAGAGGTCATCCTCTCCCCAATTCCTCCAAATAAAAGAGATATACAAAATAAAAAGTGTTTCCCCAATTTAATCATAGGAACAATTCAAATTGGATTAAATTAAATTGGCTCAATTAAGTGGAGCGTTGGAAAGAGTAATGGTTTGTGCCTTGGCACAATTAAGGTGGAGGAGGTCAAGTGGCTACCCCCAACATTTATGAGGGGGTTTAGAGGTTTTATTCTTCTCCCATTAATAGGGGTTCGTGTGTTCCCCACCACAATAAACCAAGCAGAGGAGGTTTAGTTCCAGTGGACCTCACCCCTGAACATCCACATGGTGGGTGGTTCAACAGAATAAAATAAAATATGAGCTTATATTATTTTATTATTTCCATGAAAAAACCAAAAACTATCATTTACCCTCAACCATATGTTGTCTAGGTGAAGGTCTTCTTAAGGGAAAACCAGCATTGTGAGTTCAATGGTTCCCTCAGATTTCAATTCCGAGCACTAGTTGAAATGTTAGAAAAACCTACTCGCACGTTTACTAAAAGTACCTGAAATAAAGTTCAGAAATTCATTCCAGACACTCCGGCCCTCGGAATCATGCACCGTCAATTTTCACGGACTTGTAAAATTCCCATATATTTTAATAAAATTACATGGAAAATTTCGGGTCTTTACAATATTAATATCATTATATTTCAAATGAATGATATTTTTATTAAAAAAAATTAATGTCACATATTTAAGAAATTATTTTCATAAAATTTAGGTCACTTCTAAAAAATTCACTTTGAAAAATTTTTATCGAGAAATTTTTGGATTTTTCTAAAAATGTTGAATTATTGTTGAACAGTGAAATACAATAATTAACAATGTTTAATTTAATAAGTATATAAATGAATTTCTTATTCATGTATTATGAAGGGATGAGATTAAAAAAAATTATTTCAAAGTCACATGATTTAATTACTTTTCAAAGTATTAAGAATAAAGAGGTATTGTTTTTTCATTGATAATAAATGAAGCTTCGGCCCAAAACTTTAAAAAAAGATTAAACATTATAGATTGTCCTCGTTCAAAATAATAAATAAAAGAATAAAATGATCAAAAAACATCCATCACCTCCCAAATAAATACCACCCATTCTTCTCACACATTATAATAATTGAATATTGTATAATCTTATCCCAATTATCTTACCATTCATCCACCCCATGTTCAAATCTTTATGGTCATACCAATCACCAAATATATGTCTCTTAAAGAAGTTCCCAATGAGAAGATTTTCAAGAGGTAAAATTCGCCTTCTTTCTCTTTTATATCTATTTATGTTTTATACACTCCTCACCAACCCTATAAAAAGGTACATGTTAAAGAAATAATCATAAATATAGTGTAATTTTATTTTTATATTGGAAAAATTCATCATTAGACCATTTATTTTATCCTTTTATTCTATAAAATGAAACATCATTGGTGATGTGTAGATTCACCACCTTCATGGATGACAAGTTATAATTTTCCACTAAAACCATAATTACTAGTCCTAATACCATTATTAATGTAAAATTGTATTTTTAATTGAAATATTTTATGTTATATCATTTTTTGGAACCAATATACAAGAATTATATTAAATAAAGTGATATAAGTTTGTGATGGTTGTAAAAATCACCATAATAAATTAAATCATTTTCATGAACATGTTATCTAATGAATCATTGTAATAACCGATAAATGAATGATATATGAGACCATTTAAACCATTTTAATATCATTAATACTAAAAAATATCACTTTGAAGAATTTTTTTCCATTTGATAAGAACTCCTAAATTTATTCCCAAGGCAACATACCATAAAAACAGGAAACAAATGCTCCAAGAATAAAGAAAATAAAAATTATAAATAATAAAAATGAAAATAAATGAACATATTAAAATTATGATAAATATTATATATGAAATAGTTCTTAAATATGTAATTAATAAATCTAATTTGATTATTGAGGACATTAAGTACAACTACAAAACACCTTCGTACATACGGTAATGAGTTTATCGTCTCACTTTTATTTCTGTGATATATACCTTATTCATCACACATTTCACTTATGTGGTTTATGTATACTGCAGTTTTATATATAATATCATGGTTCTATTTTCCTCCATTTATTTAATGTTTCATATTATGATAATTAATATAATAGGGCATACAGTTCGACTATTTACAAACAGGTCAGGGACTTTATTTTTGAATATCCCCTTTTCAAGTTACAACTATTTTTATTAAAGGAATTATTTTTTAGTTATAAAGAATAATTATATTTTCATGATAATAATTTATTTCTTGTTTCCATTACAATTTTATGAGGTTATTTACAAATATTTCATTTCTTTTATAACTTTCAAACTTTAAAAAATATATTTAAATGTAATGTGTTATTTCTCTTAAGAATGTCACAATGATTTATTTAGAGTATTTTCATCTATAGCAACACCCATTGTTTGATATTATTCTAAATTCATGAATATCACTTGTGATATCATTGATCAAATTTTTTGGAAATTATTTTGATCATTCTAACTATGGCTGTGCTATTCTGATACCATTCATCAAATCACACATGATGATTAATGATTATGTTTACTATTTGTGGAATGTTATTATCATTTTATATTCCAGTTGTAGTTTTAATGTATATTTTGATTATATTTCGCCTCTTTTATATGAGGAATGCATTGGAATTATTATGTGATGGGTGGGTCCATTTATATCCACTCGACACATCAGTAGGTCTCATGATACAAACTAGATTGGGTATTTACTAATGTATTACCCAATTATGTATGGTTTATTGGCTGATGACTTTATGTTATGTTTATGAAGTCTAAAAATATAAATTCCCTCATTATGAGATACATTATTGATAATCTGTGTCTTTATTCGACTAGTAAAATATCCAAGATTAAGTTTCACTCTCATGTGATTATTTATATTACATTTTTTGATTAGATTTTATTCCTACTATAATATTCTCAGGATTATGTTTTAATGTCATGTGTTTTTAGTCACTCACTATGGGTTTATTTATGTTTATTTTTGATTTATTACTTTATACTTGTAACATTATTGAGCATCTGAGCTCATACCATTATTGTATTTACCTTTTCCCCATGATTCCAAGATAAATATTGTGATTGACATGTGTGGAAAATATAGGATAATATTGGTATTTCGAATGGACTTTCTTTGTTGTATTTTATTTCAAGTTGTAATTTAAAACATATGTGATGTATCTTGTTTCAAAATATACTAAACTATTCAATACATTATGATGTCATTCCTTGTAATCATTCCTACATAACAAATTATTCCACCAACAACGTGCTTTTGGGTTAGTGTATTTACATCTTAGATCATGTTGAAATTGTGAGGACAAAATTTATTTAAGGTAGGGAGAACACCCTAATATTTTAAAATATGAACATCATGTCTGATAGAATAAAACACAATACTATGCATAGAAAGGAATATAAAATACTTATAATTTCTTATATATTTATTATTTTTGACAAATTAAATCTATTCTATATCTTTAAATGCACACAATACTGTTCTAGCATGTGTTACACACAATAACTTGTTTCTTCAAAATCATGAATTACATGCAAGACCGAGTTATACAAAATAAAATATTATTATTTAAAATTAAAATTAACTCATATACATTATAATTTGAGTTATAAATACATTAAAATAAATTATGAAAATAAATGGTTGAAATTTTTGGTTATATATAAATTATAAATTAATATAAAAACAAATTGAATATAAATGAAATGTTTTTATAAAGAAAACTATTATTATGTGCCAATGGTAATTTATTATAATAAATTAAATTAATTAATATTAGTTTATGATAATAATTGAAAATTTAAATAATATATTCAATAAAATGTTTTTAAATTAATTTAATTTATATTATAGGCACAAGATAAGAAAAAAACCAATTTTACACATAATGTTATGTATATTATAAAAGTTATTTTACAAGATTTCAATGGCACAAATTGTTTTAAAAATAAAATATGAAACATTTATAAATACTTTTTGAAAAAATAAACTTTAATTTTGTAATATTAATGTAAACATTTTATTTTAGGTAATTTGTTGAATTTTTTTAGAAGTTTCATTATTTAGAATAGTAAATATTACTTAATTTTAGTTAAGTAATGAATTTTAATTTAATTAATTGTTTCTGTTAAACAATATATTTACTTAATTAGAAATTAAAAATAGTTAAATTAAAAATATATTAATCCAATTTATTTTATTAGAATCAATTTCATATTGAAATTTAGTATAAAAATAATGTAAATGTTGGATTATTTCCTCTTTAAAAAACCGTTTTCTCAAAATGTTTGTGAGATTAATTTTAAATTAATTTCTATAACTTCAATAATATTTATTTGTAAAAATAAACTTCATATTATTAACTATAATAATTTATAATATATTTTTATTCCATAATAATTTCTTATAAAATTGATTGGTGAAAGAAATAAAAATTAATTAGAGTGATTAAGGTAAAAAATATTACTTAGTTGTTAAACCTAGAATATAAAGTTTAAAGATGACCCAAAACAGGCGAAAAATCCATTATATAGATAAATTTTTAATTTAAACCATATATTATCATGAATAGATTATTATTAGACCCACTTTAAATGAAACATATGTGTGTATAATTCACTAATTAAAAAAATAACCAGTGGACCACTCACCCCACTTATAAATGGTCCTCCCCTCTCCCCTATTCTTCATACTTTCAATACACCTTGGCTCAAACAATAATTGAGAAACTCACTACCAAAATCCCCTATACACATATTAAATCATTAATTTTTTGTCAAAATTATATCCTTTGATATTATTAGTGCAAACCTAAAAAGGATACCTGAGGAAGAGGTAATATTCTTCTAAAAAATAATTAATTTTATTTCCTGCTCCAATTCATTCAATTTATATAATAACAAGATTATAAGGTTACATAATTTCATTCCATATAATTATATATTTTTTTATTTTATTATTAATACCTAAAATTATACACACCTACATCAAATGGGTTATGAAATCATTATTCTTGTGTACGGCGGACTACTGCCTCAAGAACTGTTCTCATTTATTTTCTCATTACCACCATTCAATATTGGAAATAATAATGGAATTATAGATTATATATAATATATATAATAATTTTATTCATCTATAAATTTTATATGACAAATACAATCCTTATTTGTATTTTTTGGGAATATGATAACTTTTTTCATCTTCACGACGGACTACTACATGGCGAAGCGATGTGATTGGTTCACGCTTTAAATAGAATGTATTAAAGATGAGTATACTAAAAGAATTTAATATATATGAAATTAAATTTATAATTTAATTATTATATATATATATCGTTTAATTTTCTTTATTTCAATATGATAATAAAATGGAATCACTGTTCTTGTGTACGTACAACCTACCATCTCCATGAACAAGGTATTTCATTTCATATCACAACATTTTATGGATTACCATAAATAAATTTAAAATGTATATATATGATATTAAAATAATTTTTAAAATTTATTCTATGTCTAAATCTTCATCTATATAATATGAAAAAATAATAAGTCAAAACTTGCTCAAAAATCATGGCAATTGACACCTGAAATGATTAAAAAATGATTGATTATTTATCAATGGGTAATAATTTGTTATAAAAATATAATACATGATATAATAAATATTAATATCATTATTTAATAATTTAATAACATTTGTAATTCCATTATGCTGTTTTAAAAAAATGTTAAACCAAAAGTAAGAATAAGGTAAGATATTTCGTCTCAATTTACATTCCATGGTGATTTTTTTAATATTAACCAACCCACATTTATATAGTGTATATACTCACTATTATACATTAAATATAATTAAAAATTCATAATTCATGTTCATTTAATTTTAAATTTTAATTATTTCATCCAATGGGTTTTGACATGAAAATTTCTATGTGGTAATAATTATTGGGCAATCTCACTTTCTTTTTGGACTATTAAAATTAACTTTCTTGCATTAATTTTTCATTATACATTAAATTTATATTAAAAATACTTATTATTTTTTGATGGATATGATTAATTCCTATAATTTATACCATTTTAACATACACTCTTTTTTATGAATGTTTTTTGATTAATTCGGGAAATGTTAATAAATCAGTATCCCTTAAACAATACAGATAATTGATAATGCACATTGATTATGAATTTAAATTGATTGTAATATTTTTGAGAAATTATTTAGAATGGTACAAAATTGTTTGGGAACTTTTTAATGAAATCTCCTCAATTCATTAGTAGTCTCACGAGATGAATTAGTTGGATAAATGCATTTGGTTTTTCCCTATTTGTTTTAACACTTCTGGTAAATGGTCTTCAGGGTAAAGAATCCATGTGCTTGGGAATCATGGTTTCCAAAATTTATGCATTTTCCATCATCTATAATGTAGTTATTATTATTATCTATGATATTTTTTATATTATATTATCTAATCATGAATTCAATTATTATTTTATTGATTAAATGGAATGTACTTTTATTTAATTATATTCCCATATTGATTATTTCTTATCCAGATATTTACAACGAATATGTTTCTCATTATCTACATTACCTTGTTGATTATTCATATTACTCAATGATATCATACATGGTAATTATTCCTTACTAAGAATTTGATCTCACCCTTAATTGTTTCTCATTCCCTAGGATTTCATAAGGATAAATATGAATGATATGTATGGATATTCTAGACAAAATAATGTTATCTATGAAAATATAAGTGAAAAATCATGTTGTAATTTGTGTATTCATATGTAATGTATGACTCATGTATTTATCTAGTTTACCATGACTACTAAACTAATAGATCTTTCGGGACGTGAGTCTCAATATGTTATTGTAATGTAATTATAGAAGGAACTTGCTCTGGGCTATTAGGTTCAAGGTCATTATAATGGGTTTTCATAATGCCTATTAAGGAAATAAACAAAGGATATATTTCTCATTTCATATAATGGCATATCAATAGGGAATTATCTAAACCCATGAGGAATATAATAAGTGAAAATAATGAATCATAATATTTGAATGTGTCCACAAAATAAAAATCATACATTCATAGTAATATCATCATTTTTATCACAAAGGTTTCATAAATCTTAATTACCATAGTTATTCACTAAGGTATTGTAATACATATCACATCTAGATATTATGTTTTTAAAAATTGAATTGTAGTGATATCATTGTTCAACTATTATATTTATTATCTAATATGACCCATATTGATCATAATAAGTCATTTCATTAAAACCCTTTAGAGAACAAAGAATGAGTTTCATATAAAAATTGTGAGTATATATCATTAATGTCTTGATCATTGCTACAATTTTCACCCATGATAAGAAAATATGGAATTTATACACATAAATACCCAAAATAAATAAGTTATATCTACATATATGTGAGTTAACATTGATAATGTAGGGTTTTGGGTGTTAATTATATAATTATTTCTTCTGTAAAAGGAGAAAAAGTCAATAAATGAATCTAGCAGCTTGATGGTATAAAATGATGATTAAATAAATAGAAAAATGCAAGTTAATAAAGGTATCCCATAGTTAAAAAACATTGTATTATGTAATTGGATAATAAAAAGGGTATGAAAAAACTTTAATCCAAAATTAATAGAAACATTATCAAAGGAGGTTCTTGAATGGAAAAGAAGAAGTGGATAATTTCTATTCTTTAAATTCACTTTTGTGTCATCATTTTCCTCAGATTAAATTATAAACATAGATTTAATAAATAATTTATCTAGAATATATATTTTTATATTTTATTAAATTTTTATCATTTATAATCAATGAATTATAATTTTATAATTTCCATCATTTTTAGTGAAACTTTTTGATACAATGTATTCATTAAAAAAATTTCATCTCTATTCGATTTAATGATTTTTATTTGATGATATTTATACAATATTAATATTATGTAAAAAATATTATTAATACATAATTTTATCTATTTTATATTATAAATCATTTATTATAAACATCTATAATAATTTTCATACGTATTAAGTTAATAATATTCTCGTGGGTGGTAAACCGACCATTGATGGGGAAATGTTGAGAATGGACAGTGGTGAACTATGAAATTTAAATATTTGATAAATTAAAAAATTGTATTATTTTTTCGTAATAAATATAATATTAATATAATCATTAAATAAAGATAAGATGTTTTTATTTGAATGTGATTTTGAAAAAGAGGAAGAAAAGTGTAAAATGAGAGAAATAATTTATGAAAAGTAACCCTCTTCTCAACATTGCTTCATCACTATGACATTGAATTCCATTTATTCATGGAGTTGGTTTACTATAGAATGTCCCTAAATATTATTATGGGATTAATGGACTGCATTTTTGTATATTAATGTATTTGGTATGTTTGGGAGGTGTTGTTTAACAATGGGAGGGAGAGGGGTTATTTTTAAATTAAGAGAGGAGAATTCTTGTAACAAAATTTTGAATAAAATATAACATAGAGGTAATACTATGAATAAGAAAATATATTTCAATATAAAATATATTTTAATTAATTAAATTATTCCTAGACTTTAAGACACCATATAATCTGAATTTATTTGTTTAATCAAAATGAATGTCAAAAAAACGGAAAATTGTTGTTTTAATGATATAATTTTGAATTTAGACTTTCTAATATAAATTTTGGGTTTGAAAATTATGTTTAATGTTTTTAAATGACCCATTTAATTTATTAAACTTATTTTGGGCCAAAATAAAAAATTTAATCTTTATTAAGTCATTAATTCATCATAATTAATTTTTAAAACACTTTTTACTTCACATAAAGCGTATTTTTTGAATTCATTTAAATATTAAAGTATATCACAGAGTTGTAAAAAATAACCCTCAAAATATTTTGACCTGATGATTCCAAATATTAAATAAATTTAGTCAATTTTTTTTCTAAAATATTAAATTTAAAATTTTAGTATAAATATTATGATTTTAGTTAAATACATTAAAATGTAGTTTATTAAAAAATAATGATTTTAATTTTAAACCTTGATATTTTTTATGGAATTATAATATTTTTGTTTTCTTAAATTACCTATTATTAAAATATTTTTATCAGATTTTATTATTTTGACCTCAATAATCTATTTCAATGGCCAAGCTACTATTCACAAAGGTTACATTACTATTTCAACTATTATATTAATAGTCAAAATGTCATATTATTATTTCAAGAGTCATATTACCTCTTGTAAATACCTATTCATTGTTTTATGAAATTTTCACTACATCTCCTACCAAGGGCATATATTTTTATTTTCTAATATAGTTATTGGTTTTCTAATTTTTAATTTAATTATTATATTATTGTTTGTGAAGGAAATTATTCTAGAAGATTGGATATATTCATATTTTCTCACTCTACTATTCTTTTTTTATTTCTTTACCATTTTAATTTTTGGATTTTTCATGGGTTTAATTGTTGACTCGTGTAATGTTCTTCATTACTGAAATAGATTTTTTAATTATTTTATGTTTTTATGTGTTTAATGAAATAGAATATAAAAAACATTATTCAGACAAAAAATATTACTAATATAGTTTATCTCATTACATATATAGAGATAGTGGTATGAATGTCGCTTATACAACTAGATTACCTGGGTGAGAAAATGGAGAACTGATGGTAAGAATGGTTATTACAAAATTAGGATTCATGAAAAATAATATAGAATAATGATTGTATGCATTGAGATTTTCAACTGGACTGCTTAGGTACGGCAATAGTGCCCCAATTGTGTGTTGGGGATTATGTGTGTAAGTTTCCTTGGTGCTTCTATGAAGTAGAGGTGTTGTGATTGTGGATTACACATGGATATTGTCCAGATGATGGTGGTATCACCTCATTCTTTTAACATGAAGCATATAATTCCTATAACTTGGGGGTATCCTATATTTTTTACATATGGTACCCCATGTTTTTTTCATAGTATAAGACAACAATTTAATTCCATGCCCAATAATTTTATGTCCATTGAATATGCTTTTATATTTCAACTCATTCTTCCTCATATCGGGTCATAAGGGTATCCCAGGCCACTTATGGGTAATGGAATATGATTACGCCTTACAACTAAAGAGGTAGGACATGGGAATTTATTAGGTTCATCTCATGATCTTTACGTGATACATCTTATGATTGACACATATGGAATCTTGTACTTATAACATGAGGCATCTTTTTCTAATCACATAGGGTATACTATAGTTTAACATTTTATACTTTTTACCAATAGTTGGGAGATTTGAAGAATTTTTTTGTGTATAAATTTCTCTGAACAAGTCCTTAATTATTCAAAATTGTATATGAGTTATGTTATTAGTTTTTAGGATTTTCATAAGGAGTTCTTAGACTAATGGTAATCGAGGAATCTAAGATGATAATCTCAAATCATGTCATGAGAAGGGTTCCAACTAGTGTATGTTGACTCAAGGTATTTTTAGGGAGTGTATAAGAGTAACTTGATGCATGGTGTCACATGTGGTGTTATTGGGGTTGTATAGTTTGCAAAAAACAATGTACTAGACCAAGACTAATCATTTCATGATGTGATTCTATATTTTTTATTGGGATCAGTGATAGTAGTGGTGGGACTGAGTTATGGTTGAGGAACCATAGAATAGTATTGATACTGATCTAGGATGTGAGGGAATAGCCATTGTGGCATATTCTAGTGGGTATGAATATCGAAGACCCGGACATGGGTTTCTTGCATAGTGGGTTTTGCATAATGATCACCATTCACATAAATTGTTTTCAGTGAAATGATGGATCCAAATTGTTATGGATGAAAAAAATAGAAACATTAGGGTTTTGGGAAAATTAATCTTCTTCACAGAATGATTATCTTACAAAAAAAGCATTCATTATTGACTGAATTTCCTGAAACATTGTTGAACAATCACTATTATATGGAGGGCTCACATGAGTGAATTTTTGAAAATTTAGTCAATAGTTGAAATGATTTATCAGAATTCATGAACTACAAATTGATTCATGGACTGAGATAATTAGGTTATATCATAGTCTATCCTCTTCAAAATGGTGACTTTATGGAATATTTATAGGCACTAGGGTCATTGGAAGACATGTTTCCCAATGGATTACTATATTTTAAAATATTTAGCTTCATGAAAGAATATGTTACATAGAGAAATTTTTTTAAATGGATTACCATCTTCACAAAATATTGGGTTTTGTTAAATATTTTGTTTCTTGAAAGTTTTATTTTTGTGAAATTTTTTACTTTGGTCCAGAATCACCTTTGCTGGTCATTTTTGGAATCATATCTTCAAACTATCATAACTCTTCATCTATAGATCTTTTTGGGATCCTGATCAGAAAAATCATATTTTGTGAAATTAAATAAGACACAAGATTCTTCATTTTATAATTTATTCCATATTGGACACATTTTTTTGCGCCAAAATATATGATTAATTATTTATATTGAAGATATATTTTTATATATTTAATTTATTATTCATTATATAAATAATATAAAATAGATATATATATATATTACATTATTGGTGTGCCTTGTAATTACATAACTCTCAATGCATTGGTATGTCTCATTAGAAACACTCATTTGGTTCTCAAGAATATTTTTTATAATTTTATGTTTGAGTCTTGGAATAAATCCTTAAATGTATGTTAAACAAATTCAACATCATTAATTCTATCAAAATTAAATAATTTATTATTGTCTATTTCTTGAACCATCCACTAAAGGTACCCCTATTTGGATTTAAATGTGTGAAAAGAGAAAGTGACACCTGATTTTTAGTATAGATTTCTATGGATTGGAAACTAGTATGGAGGGTATTTCATAAACACAAATGGGAGGCATTAACCACTAAGAAAAAAATGATCCATAAATATGATTGGACCAAAAAATAATCCTGATCATAAAAAGTACAAGATCTCAATACATTCATATAATGTCAAAAAACTATTGAACTACAAAATATTCTAAAAATACTGAATGAAAATACTCAGTATTGACCTCGACAAAAAAAAAATCTTAAAACCCCAATGAGCTATTAAGGTATATCCTGACCACCAACTAGCTCCTTCAAACCAAACAAATTAAATTCTTGATATAGGGTGAGCATAATAAGTGTACTCATTAGGGTCCTCACCCGAGTCTTTAAATAAAAATTAATTAATTCCTGTAAAGCCCAGTGAATATGAAATAAAATAACTCATCACATATTAGGTTTGATAAAATCCCCAACTCTGTATAGATCACTCATAAAATATTACATTAATGTAAAGAAATTATATCTAATATAATATAAAAATCAATTTACCCTATTACCACTTCCCAACTAGTTTTCTTCTATCACCCCAAAATCTCACATCTTGAGACATCCCTCAGTAAATAAGTCACTTTAATTAAAGGAAACTATATAAAAACCTACATCTCATGGGTCACATTATCTCATCATCATCAACACAAATATATTTTAACTGATTATTTTTTAGGAGAAACCAAAACCCATACATTTTGTATTATATCTCAGTCCATCAAATACCATACACAAAAAACTTATAATAATCAATATGATTATATTTTTAAAGGTTCATGTGCATGAAATAGTCAATTTTCATTACATCCTTCCAAAAACATATAAAAGAAGGAAACCTACATGCATATATAAACAAAAAAATACTCCCAAGAGAAGAGATCATGGGAGAGGGGTAGTCAACCATATATCTTCACAAACCTATTGGATTGGAAAATCACCCCCTTATTCCACTTGGTGTTAGTTTCCCTTTTGAAATGTGTACGATAGTGAATGAAATGACATAAAATATAGGATATTTATATATATAAAAAACTACACTAAGGTTAACTTCCAAGTCATAAACTGAACTCCAACTATCATATCTCATATAACTGAATTCCACCATTAATGACTAGATTACTATAAATACACAAACATTTAATGTGATTTAAATTAATTTTTTATGTTAAA
The DNA here is from genome assembly GCA_963277665.1 of Viscum album. NCBI lineage: Eukaryota > Viridiplantae > Streptophyta > Magnoliopsida > Santalales > Viscaceae > Viscum > Viscum album. The sequence continues at coordinate 1,775,440,291 of OY728165.1, read as the reverse complement.
AATTTCAAAATCCATATTTACTAATAAATTATCCTATTCAATCATCAAAATCTAAATCTCCCTACTTAAATTGTTTAAAATGTGGTAACATTATATAATTTTAGTTACTCTAGGACTATTACTAAAAGAAAGCATAGTCATATAACCTTTAATTTAGATTAATCAATAAGAAATCATCCAAGATTTCAACAAAACAAAAAATTTGATATCTCAAATTTAAACTACTCTATCAGTCTCGATGCCAAGATCGATGCCATTGTGTATATCACCATCCACAATGCAATCATAGGAAAAATTTACATACACAAACCAAGCCACCCCAACCAATTTAGGTCAAAACCATTTCAAATAGATGGATGAAACCATGTCATACATAAATTCCCAAATCCATATACAATTCACAAAGAAACAAGAAGAAAATAGTTAAAATGGTATCTAGGCCCAAGAACCAAGGCATGCACTATTCAAAATAAAACAGCCATACATAGAACCAAAAAAATTATCATTAGAAAATAAATTATTAGTTTACATCTTTAATTAAATGTTTCATTAAATGAATTTTACAAACATTGGAAACCAAAGTCATCAGCTATCAATAATTATATGTTATTTAAATAGGATTCAATAATAACTTCAACATTCAGGAAGTATAAGGAATGATGATTAAACTAATACATGCCTCTTTATAATTTTGTTGTCAGTAATTAATATCTTTACGTTCTTACTAAAATTTCAATGAACAATGATCATGATAAAAAAAATTAAAACAATGTAGCACACTGTCTTTAAAAACAATTTTAAAATCCTTGACATAGAATAAACACATGAGATCATTTCAACCAAAAAAAAATTATTTATTGATTTTCTTATTAATCTTCCATAATGTTAGTTTCCTAATTACCCATTTATATAGATAATGATAACTTCACAATTAAAATTTTCAAAACTATATGAAATGAATCACATACTTCAGTGTATTCTATATTCATCAAATGTGAATAGAACTACAAGAGATTATCTCTAATCACCTAGATGGTAAGGAATAAAGTATCCATATGGTCGATGCACCCTTAACATGCCACCAAAAATAAAAAGGACTCCATGAGAATAGGTAAATGAAATTACATAGTATAGAAAGATTTAATTGGAAAAAATAAAAGATAATAATGAAGAATTCATAATAGGAAGAAGAAAAAATCACCTTGGATCACCACAAATTGATCTCTTTAAGGCATAGGTTGAATATGAACAAAAGGGATCAAATGCTACTTGAAAATTATCACTTCAGCGCCTATGGTACAAGAGAAAAAGTTTTTAGAAGGAGAATTTTTAAGGGGTTTGGGGATTTTATTTGAAAAATAAAAATTAGAAGTTTATGGTGTTATACACTACATGATGGGGCAGAGATACAAACATAAGACAAAACTGCATTTTAAAGAAATAGACTATAGAAAAACACTCATGGTTAAAATTGTATATGATAATCATGGAATGGTACATGATTATTGTCATAGATATTGGGAGAAGGTCCATGTTTTATGAACCTAACTACACCATTTAAATATTGTAGAAAAAATTAAGGCTACATCATAAAACATATCTGTGGATTAGTTACATATAAAAAGGAAGAACTAATCAAACATACCATATGGGTTTCCACACCACAATATACTAGCCACACCATAGTGATAATGATACATCAAAACCCCAAAAATCATTTCATATCATAACTCACAATAATATATTTTAATCTATTCCACAACCTCATCTCACAACTATACTCCATGGTGTAGCACTATCCATTATGCCACAATGATTTTGTGCAAATAAAACATTAGCTTCTCTCACATCCTTCCTCTTATGATCCTCATATATAATCCTCAAACACATATAAATAAAAATTAATTGTCTATAATGATCTAATTATTTAAATCATATAACCATCAAAAAATTATTAAACTAAAGAATAAAAACCAAAATTTGATAGAGGGGATGGAAAAGAGGGTCATCCCTACAACCAATCTGCAAGATACCTCTCAATAATTTATCCATTTGAGGAGTAAAACCAACTCACTTAGATTAATGATTTTAAAACACTTCAATGCTAAAACCCATCTCAAATATACTCTCTCAACAGTGATACCTCTCAAATAGGATAAATGCCACAAATATTTCATAATGGAAGATAGATTTGTCTCACAATCCAAATGAATGTAAAAAAACAATGTATCTTAAAAAATATGAACTATGCATAAAACCACTCAAGATGTTAAGAACATATCTATGAATCATGTTCCAATAACTCTTCATTAGGACACAATGCTTCCAAGTGATATTAACCAATTGAATGGTATTCCAATACAACATGTTTCTTTTATGGTCCGAGGTCTCCACAAGCCGCTCTGGGAAGGTGGTACTTTCATCAACATGAATCTCACCATAATATATGATGTAATAATTTCCAGAAGATAAAAATCTATATGAAAAATGAACAAATTATAGAATAGATATCATCTATTAGGGGAAGTAATATAGGGTATGAAATGGATCTAACATGCTCCAATACTTCGAAAGGCCCAAAACAATGGAGAGAAGGAATACACCCATGACCAAAACATTACTTCCCATGATGAGGATTAACTTCAAAGAACACATTATCTACAATATCAAACACCATTAGTCTTATCATATATTCATCATAGGACATTTATAGAACCTATTTCACCATAATCCACTCATGATACATCTACAAAATTTATTTAATTCTATGAACTAGTTCTAGTTTAAGGATTTTGGACTACAAAAAAAATTACCACACAAATGGGATCACAAGGATAATTTATATAATTCTTTAAATAGTTCCATATCAATGTTGGTGTAAAAAATATTATTGAAAGAAAACATTACCAAATGTAGTTGACACAACAATGACGCTAAAAAACCTTGGACACAAGCATGAAATATGTCTTCAAGATTCTAGATTGTCACTTATTTGGAAATATTCACCTATAGATGACAATCTTTTTTGAGGAACAACTGAGATACAAAATAATAATGAAAATATATCCACACCTTGGAGGTAATATTAGAATCATGGCCAAATATGGTCTTCCTTGGGACACCATGATGTCGTGTTACCTCCTCTAAACACTACTTTAAATGAACTCCACTTATCTTGAATCCATGATCACAAAGAAGTTAGATAATATTTTATAATGGTCAATGATTACACATATAACACCATAAATTACCTATTCTCAAGGAAAATCAATAATGTAGTTTAACATCCCCAAATGATACAGGGTTAAATGACTAAATGATATGACTCATGTCAACAAGGTGCACCTTACATTTCAAGAGCCTGTCTGATTAAAACTCCACAGTTAAGCATTCTTGGCCTGGAGTAGTGATCATGATGGGTGACCTTCTTGGACGTTTTCTAGGGTGTGTGTGAGTGAGGGAAAAGAACACTGGAAAGGACATGTGTTGGCCTATGGGTACAATCATTAGTCAGATGACCAGTTCGGACATGTGGGTGGACCCTGGGGTGGTCCCCATGTGTCTACGGGGAAACTGGTGGTACCTGGTGGGTTAGGACCCAACGACCATGTTATGTTGGGGTGGCTGTGCTGTTACCGGGACCCAGTTGTTACACGAAGTCCATTGAAATGTCCTCCCACTTCCATAAAGGATCATTTAAAAATTTGATTAAACCATTAGAAACATGATGTTCATTTTTCACCTTCTGGAAGACTAAAAGATGGGACATGAACCCTAAATCTAAATACTTCAACCCATGATTCAAAAAAATAAAAAATAGAGTTTATTACTTAATTTTCATTTTTGGGAGTTCTATTAATAGTGATTTCTGAAAGATGAGGAAAACCAACTCATGCATCGCTGGAGAAAAAAAATTCCTCCCATAAAATAACAGCCTATTTTTTTAACCTCATACCACAAATTAGTATAATCACAATAGAAAAATCAATCTCACCAGACATCCACCTTATAATCCACAAGATGGGAATATTCCAAAAGATTTACTAATGAGGTTTGAACCATCATGTAAAAAATTTATTATATTCAACAAATACCTCCTATGTCAATAATAATCATAAAGAACTATTACAATGTGACTTAATATTGAATGAATTATATACAAAATTTTACATTCTCCATGTATAAGAAATATCCATGTTATGGTGTTGGAAACATTCAATCCTCCTTCGTTGTCAAATTTTTATGTCACATTGGGATATGACAAACCATGGTATTTTCTGATCAGTGAAAACCAAAATGATTTCAATAATAAAATAGTGTCACCCAACAATTAAGGAAGAAATAATATCCAAAATATGATGATCATGGTTTTCATATTTACATTTATGGGTTCATAATTTCTAAAACCCATAACAAAATAATTCCCTCTATTTCATCAAAACACTTCATAATCCAAGGCATGAAGCCTCACAAAAAACCTAAAGAATATCTCGTTATTTTGTGAAATGATAAACCAGTGTGTTGAACATATTATCCTTTAGGTACTCAAATGAATAATGGAACATGAATTTCCAAAAGAATCCATGGTCCTTTTTATTCAAGGATGGCAGAGGATTGAAATTAAAGTTAAATTTATAATGAAACTCTTAAAATATCTAGAAATCATAGGAAACTCTGCACCTCTACAACATTATTGGGGGAAACCAAATAAGTTTCCACCTTTATCTTATATGGATACATAAATAATCCATTTTGGAATGTCGAATTAACCAATAAAAAAACATTCTGAGACCAAAAATGACAATTTGATAGCTTCTAGAATAGCTAATGATGATAATGAATCCCCAAAATAGAAAAATATGCCTTTTATAATTTTCACCAAATGGATATTAAAAAAGGATTTCATTGATAATAAGCCCCATGAAAAATACCAAATTCATCAGTCCCACGAACTTATCTGGGTCATTTATCAAACCAAATAACATTCCAACTAACTCATACTCCCTATAATGAAATCAGGAAAATTCTTCAGAATATCATCATCCTTCACGCACATCTGATGATATCCAAATCATATATGAATCTTTGAAAACTAAATACCTCTTTTCATTAGGCCAAATAAATCATCAATCAATGGAATAGGGTTGTGATTCTTCATAATCACTATATTCAAGTGATGATAGTTGATAAATAGATATGGGATATAATAATCCATCATTGAGAACAAAACATGATCACACCTAGGAGGTGCGCTCGATCGAATAAAACATCACATCCTGATATCAATTACATTTATATATAGCTCCCAGGACTCATAAGGTATTATTCGGTATGGATTTATTCAAATCATAGATGTTTGTTTTCATAGATCTACCACAAAATCAGTCTCTCAATAAGGGGTAGTGATAAAACCACTTGAGTGAAGAAGTAAATATATTCTTCCATAACCATTTAAAACATTACATGTTGAAAATTTTATGAACTAAAAAATATATCATTATTTATGATAATATGGGGATGAATCCACCTAATCTGATGGACTTAATTTCCAAAATACATGATACCATCATTGTTAGTGTCATATAACACAATTTAACTACTAAATAATTCATTATATCTTATAATAAATACTCTTAATTCATGACTGTGATGTTATTTTATAATTTTATATAAACATATATAAAGTCATACCAATAGTATTTGTTCCAAAGAAATAGCTCAATGTCTCAAAAATATTTATTAACATTAGATTTACGATTAAATGGAATTGTAAATTCCAAAGGGAACTAGGATTATCTCCTCCTCAAGTCCCACATATCAGATCCAGGAATCTGAAATGAAGGATTATGTAGATCCTAAATAAATAAAAGGAATGAAACCAAGTTGATAACAAGAAATATATTCTATGAATGAATTCCATATTTACCTATGATGGATACCCTAGATTATGAATATGACCACTACCTAATACAGAACCTCTCTAACCTTGATGATGAACACCTCCAAGGTTGTGTTTTTCTTTATAAAGATGAGGATCATCATGGTAATATCATTTTATTTCCCCATATCCCATATAATGTTTACTTAACCTTGATGTTTTTTTCGCAATTAATATTGTCGCATCAGTGGATCTTTTAGTGGAAAAAATACATGTTGTCTATGCATAAATTTTGGTCACTCCCACCACTTATTACCATGGAATCCATAGGAAATAAATTTTTTGAACCCTTATAAGGGTACTGAGAGAATCCAACACTAGTGAAATGATATGGAGAGTTATGGGACCAACCATATTCTATCTAAAAACCATTCCCTTTAAGAAAATTGAGAACCCTATAAAATAGATCTTCTATATGCATAATATTGATGACTCCATTATTATCAAAATATATTCTTGGTAAGAATCCTTAAAATAACCTTTTATCTTTATATTACCTCAATATATCACATCAATTTAACAAGAGTGACATATAACTAGATCTATGGAAGTAAAACCACCCTAAAATACCTCACCCTGGCCTCCTCTTCTAATAGTTGGTCTAAATAATATCTGTGATGTTTCCTGAAATAGATCTCAAACTCTTGTATGCTTTATGTTACATCTTGAAGGGTAGTAATCATTTATATTCGTACCAAATTAGTGGTTTTGGATGTTAATCATCTTGGAACTGATCTAGGAACTTATCCAATGAAATATCAGCCTCCTCATGATCCCTGAAAAATAATACACAGTTACCCCACAGATCATCATCACTGCTAATGAAACCCCATGCTCCATCAAAGAATACTTCACACTAAAGTCTATCTACATCTCCTACAACAATTCCCCTATCACTAAATATGATACAGATACCTCATACTTCTATTGAATCAGGCACTAAATATCTCATAGAGTCATCCTCCAAGTGTCATTATCGTCAAACTCAACCATGTGGGGATCTTATATAACATATACCTTAACATATTTAGCATGAACCTAATGATGGAATTGACCTATATCCATTCCTATAATAAAATAAAATTTCATGAATAAAGAAACTAGAATATTGATTTAATGGGATTACTTATATATATTGAAACCTAACTTTATTGTCTACCCATTCCAAATTCTTTTGAGAAAAATGATACATAATTCTTTCATTGGTATCTACCACAAAACCATTATCACTTTTCTTATTAATCCCAATAAAAATGTCATTCTTTACTTAAAATCTCATGGGTCCCCAAAAATACATTACCATGAAATTCAACCTTTTTTATATCACATACTAAAATCAGTTGGAATCATTTTCCTTCAAACAATGAATTCATCATAAGATATAACTTTCAAAAAACATATTATCCCTCAACCGGACCTATGATACCACTCTTTCACTACCCACATCCCATAAAGGTTCCCCTCTTATACCAATAATAATGGAAGATATAAAATGAAAAATTAATCCCACCTCCAATAGGATACAGGTTGGAAACTAGAATTGAGGGAATTTCATAAACACATATGGGAGGAATTACCCACTATAAAGAATGAGGAGCAGGAGATATGATGGAAAAAATAAACAACTAATGATAAAAAATGATCCCAATACACTTGTTTCATCTCATAAAATAGAAAAAATAATATAAAGCTAAAAATGACAAAATAAAATCCTCAATAGTGAACCCAAATCAAAAATAGCACCCGAAAAACACCAAAATCTAATAATACCCAAATCGATCACTATCATTCTCTTGTAGACCTAAAAATACTTTATTAAGACATATGTTGAGAATAACAGGTATAATTAATATGATAATCACTAGATCCTATAATAAAAATATAAATAATTTATAATAATTATCGGTGAATAAGTAAATAAACTAACTCATCACCTATTCAAATATGCTAAACTCCTATAAAAACATTGTATCTACCACTATGTATCTCATAAAAGTAATAATATAATATCAAATATAATATAAAAGTAAAGGTAACCCACTACCATTTATCAACATGTTTTCTTCTTTTTCACCAATGTTGCATGTACTGAGTCATATCTCTCCAAATAAACCGCATATGTAAAATAGAAAACATATAATTACCTGCAAATCATGCATCACTTAATATAATCATCATCACTACCTATAAATAATAACTGAGTTATATTCTAGATCCACTGCAACAATTACAATGTCTATTATACCTCATCAAATCATAACCCAAAAAGAACATACATATAATAATACATAGGATACTCTATCAATAGGTATAGATGTGTGAAATTATGAAAAAAATTATATCCCTTTACACACAAATTCAAGAATTTATCCTTAATGTATACCAACACATAATAACACTATTTGGAGAAGTGATAAAAGGAGATGAGTAGTCATCCATCCATCTTTTCTAACCAACATATGGAACCCCCCTAGAGTCCACTAGGTGTCACTCACCCTACGGACATGGGTGGTGTAGAATATGAAATCACATAACATACAAGATATATGTAGAGCTCTCCAAACAATGTAATAGAAATAACCTATCCTTAATATCAACAATAGTTATCATCTGTTGGGAAATAGTAAACCATCTCAATATACGAGGCATCCTGTAGGGAAAAAATCATTTCTTGGGGATTTCAATTAATTACATTTATTAATCATTTCATTATCAATAACTACCAATAAATTATCTAATTTAACTATATTATTCAAAACCCCATGTTTTAAATTATGTCACATTTTCTACCATTCCATAATTCCAAGAACTATATGAATCATCCTAAGATTCCATATTTTATGGATAATAAAAACATCTAACTATGTCATCCAATGGGAATAGGAAAACAAGAAACAAGAAAACCATCCATAAATCCTTTAATAATGACATATAAACAAGAAATAGTCCCAACCTTCATCACAATAAACAATGGGAAGTAATTTATTCCACCCACTCCATCAGCCATGGTCCAATCACCAACCCCACTATGAATATTACCATCCATCCCCCCTTCGTAAGAATAATCTATATCTAAACCCCTAGGAATACCTACCCATTTATCACCATCACATTATTCATCATATAATAACATAATGTCATATAGAAAGGTATACATCCACAGAAAATTCACAAAGAATCTAGAAAACAACAAATAATTAAAAGGCAATCTTGGACCTAATTCCAAGGTATTGATATTTCATTATAAAATAGGATTGTTTGGCCCCAAAAATTGTCCTTAGAAAGTAACCAACTAGTTATTTTCTCAAATTAATAGACTAATTTAATAAAGGATAAAACTAAATGAAACATAATGAAAAATTTATAAATAAATACAATTTTATTAAACAAGATTCACACATAGATGTAACATTCATCTCGTAAAAATAATGTGGATTAAACTAATATGTTTCTATTTATTATTTATTCCTCAATTATTAGCATCATTACATTATTCATCAAATTTATGAGAAAGAAATAATTTAAAAACGTTGAATAAATGTGATAGAACATTATCTACCAAATAAATAAAAAACCATTAACATGGAATAAACACATGCGATCATAATAACCAATCCCAAGTCATTCTTTATTTCTAATATTATCTTCATTATTTCCAATTTTAATATTACTTGTTGGTATAAATCATGATAAATTCATAATTACACAATAATAAAAGAGATCAAAATTAATTCCCATTGTCAATAATTACAAATTTTATTGAATGAGAATGTAAAAACTTGTGAATATCTTTGATCAACCCTCAAGTAAGTAATTAATGGTCTTTATAGATGCCTCTATAAGAACATGAAAATTTACATTAATATAACATAATGATAATGAATGATATGGACCACCATAGAATGGAAATATAAAAAATAATGAAACAAAACTAAACAAAGAAAAAAATATATGAGTATGATGTAAAAAACATGTATCACCATTGCTCATATTCTATAAGGGGGGTTGAATATGATCAAAGGGGATTCAATGGAATTTAAAAATATAATCATGGGAACCTAAGGATTGATAGAATAAGTTTTGATAATGAAATTTTCAATGAAATTTTGGGAATTTATTAGAAAAATTATAAATTAGAAGAATAATGTGTTGAACTCTAATATACAATTAAATGATACATACACTAGAAAAAACTATGGAATAACACAAGATACTACATTGTAGCTTGAATGTTAAAATACACATTTGAGCAACATGGTTTGGGCCATATCACTTATCCTATAAATTGGTATAAGGACTATGAAAATGGAGATATACTCCTCCATATAATTGTAATTTCCAAATATAAAGGACACACTCTAACTCATCTTCATTGTGTTCTGACCAGAAAAATAGTAGATTCCCCAAAACATATGTTTCTAGTTTCTATGCAATAACATGAACCCGCACTAAAGATAAATCAAAACCTAAAGAACCACTCAAAAATCAACTCTCAAATATCTACACCATAGAAAATAATTCAATAGTCTCTTATCCTGACTAGAACCAAATCTGTTTAAAAATACTCTATGACATTGTCCTGTTTTGAAGATAAAACATCTGTTTAACTAACACCATACCTCCTCTAAAGACATCTTGGAACCCCCAAAACTAAAATCACACCATATATTTTTATCCATGGATATATTACAATATATTGTTATTTGTTTAATGGAAATATTTGACTATTATATATTCATAGCATATTATTGAATCCTCATTTATTCAATGGAAGGTTCAACAATGTTTTACCCCATACATATAATTAAAGATCACTCATTTCCTATGATTCAGCAATTCCCATGTATTTCTATAAAGGCTTAGGAATAGAATATGTGAATTTATAAAGAATTTTTGTAGAATAAATGTACATTGAATGGAAAATTAATATTGATATGTACGTCATTACCAAATACTGAAAATGATTGTTTTACAAGTCAATTTAAATCCATGTGTTGTATGAAAATTATGCATGTTAACACTAAATAGAAAATTAAAGGTCTATGGTGTCTACATTACAAGATTTTAGTTTTCCTAGATAAGTGATAAAATAAAATTGATCAAACATAAAATTGTCCTCACCTGAATCTACCATATGACAAATAAAGATTGACCATTGAATGTGTATGAAAAATATGAAATAATTGAACAAAAAATAAATATAAATAAAAAACTATGCATCTTTTGATATACATTGAAATTAAATAACTACCATGAGTTAAATCAAGAGAAAATAAAAAATATTATAATCCCCTCTTCCATTGAACCTAACCAACTTTTTATGTATGAATGAATGTTAATGAACTCTCTTGAATCTATGTTTATCATTAATGGAGTCTCGAAAACCTACCTCCCACCCTGTGGATGAAACATTAATCATTATAATTCATGACTAAGTGTTTTATTATCTTGATTCAATAAAATTATTTCACCTTCTCATTAATAATCTTGTATTTGTGAATTTTCATTCATTTTTAACCAATTTATCGATACAGTGGGAATGAAAAATTACCTTAATTGCCTCATGCCTCATAAAAAAAATCACATATAGTAAATATGATCTCAATTATCACAATTTGTTGATTTTCCACTAGGTTTAGTTGAGTAAAACTTTTATTAGATTCTAGACCCTTATACCTCAGTTTGATAACAACATAATTTTAAGTGGGAGGAACCTTATTTATATAGTGAAGTTCTTATGATACCTTTGTTTATAAGATGTTTTATCCATATGGTCAATTCATGAACATTATGTACGGGTTAGGACACAAGGGGGTTACCTTAATATATCACTTTTATCTTAGATAATGTTTTACATATTTAAATTTTTTCTTATTCATCTCAATTATCCTTATTAATTTTCATATTTTCTATCTTTATTTCTAGTGTGACCCTTGCACAACATAGAGAGATAAAATAAGGTAGATAAAGAATTTACAACCCAACAGAAAAGTGAGTTCTTTGAAAGTTCCATTACCTTGGGTCCTGACCCACATGTAATGTATATATAATCTCTTGAATAATAAAATTATTTTATTTAGATTCATGATTGAAAACCTTCATAACGTATTGTTCATTATTTAAGGTCCATTTATGATAATATTTAATTCATTTATTGTATTTTTTTCTCTTTCATAGGCCACTTGGTGTTTGTTAATGCCTTTTAAATGAGCATCAAAAATTTTATGATCAGAGAAATACCTAACTCATAGGTATTATTGCCTCCAAAAATAGAAGAAATTAGAAGCATGGATACATGGGGATTAGCCACCTAGATCTCAGAAATCATGTGTCCCTAAGTACATCACATGAATGGGTCATGCACTTCATTTGATCTATTCATTGTCTTGAGAATCCCCTCTAACTATACTTCCTAATCTTGCAAAACATACCATACAATAATTTATGATAAATTAAAGAATTCCAGATGAGTTAATCAACTCATTCACTTTATTGGTAAATAGAAACCTTAAAATCACCAAAATCCATTGTAAAATAAATGGTTAAAAAGGAAGAAGCATCACGTGAAAGGGAGTAATGCTAATTTTCATGTGAAGGGATGATGTGTTCCATGTGACCAGTACATTGGTCATATTAATGCAAAAGGAACATGATTAATTCATCAATAAAATGCCACTAAACATGTCACATTTATCATTTCACAGAATCCATATATGTTTTTATTTATCATGCATCATCTTGATAAGAAAAATGATGGTAGAGTGCAATAAGATTTTTGAAATAAAAGTTGAAATATATGATACACTTATAAAAATGAAAATTATGATGTATTTCTTGTGAATGGGTAATTCACTTCATGTGATCAGTTAACAAATCATGGTGAAGTCCCTCCAAAAGGATATATTCATCACATTAAGGTCCCTATAAAATTCTTCATCGATATTGAGAGAGACTCTTTGAGAGACAACCTTATCGCATGAATATTACCAGAAGTGTGGGAATAATATTGATAAAGAACTTTGACATGAATATTTGATATGTTGAAATCAATTTGAAAATACATTGGTTAGATAAATATTCTAATGAAATATTTATTATGTGGTTCTATTTTATCAAGTGATATGATGATGATGTTATGGGTGACCCATGATGGGTTCATAGAAAATGCATGATTCGACGCTCCCTCCACAAACTCCAGACCATATATGTGATTTAAAAGTTTTTAAAAGTGGAATAGATTCATAGTGGGTAGGAATATATACTCCTAGATATAAAAAAAGATAAATGATAGTGTAATGGTGTGAACAAAATTTTCAATAAGAATATATACACAATAACCAGATTATTCCACTAGTTAATCCCAAGGAAGGACTTAGCTGATTATAAGGTATGACTATCTGCCTCACATGATTGATCCATTTATTAACTAAAGGACTTATAAAATTCCATCCATAACATGTGAGGGAATATTTTCATTCTGACTTGGTCATGTGAGGTATGAATAGTCTAGCTCGTAATGAACATAAAATAATTTATGCAATTAATGATAAAGAAGATATAATCTTTATGTGAAGTACTACTAGAAAGTAGGGCTATATCCACATCCCTATATCCATAGTTGTTTCTAAACCATGGCTATAATCTAAACCAATATACCTAGTTTTATTAAACCATGGATATAGTTTATTTCATCAAAAAGTTATAGTCAGGGTTCATTGAAACTATTTATACATGTTTCTTGACTTTGCATTGGAAAAACATTTCATGCTGCGAAATGGTGGGAAGAGAGATAACCATGGTTTTATATTATATTTCCACAGTTCATAATTATATACATATGTATATATATATATATATATATTAAAAGTTATCTGAAGTTTAGTGGTAATTCAGCATATCCATGGTAGCGTAGTTGAGAAGATCAAATATGGCAGGGAGCTATTTATTTTTGATCTATAGACATGGTTTATATTTTCTCTAGCCATGCTTTTCCACAATGTCAATAGAATGTATCTCTAGCATTCAATCTTTGGATATATCCTTATAACCAAAGTGGACAACAAATTGAGCTATAGAAATAGTTTTCAAAACTCTATCTATAGGGTCCATTGCCACAGTGGAAATCATGAAAATAGCCTCTTAAAACCATGGCTATAGATTTTTTCTAATTCCATGACAATAAGTTCGATGGATAGATGGAACTGTAACACCCCAAGATTTCATAGTACGTTATTTCTTCAAAATAATTCAATAACTTGCACTACAAACAACACCAAGTTCTAGCGCAACATAACTTACCAAACTAGCTGTTCAAAAGTGGTTATGAGTAGTATTAACTGAATTTTGAACTATATATAATCCTTATAATTTTAGAATCCATATTATGATTTTCTTAGAAATAATGTAATAAAAAATTCCTTTTTTCAAATAAAAGAAGTATTAAAAAAAACAGTTTTACATACTTTTAATGGAGAACCTTTTTTAAATTCAATATTTGAAACTTTTATATATTCAATTTGACAAAAGAAACTTTTTCTTTAGAATCAGGACATAATAATTTAGTTTCAATAAATTTTTTTTGTTTTTCTGATAACTTTCATATTTGGGTGAATAGTGAAAAATTCAATATTTTAACTAAAAACAAATTTTTTAATCAAAATTATTTATAGTGTTAAATTATACATTTTAATGGTTTGGAAGTATAAATATATTATATTTTTACAATTTAATCCAATTCTGGTCATTGTAAGTAATTTCACTCTGAAATTGGACATAAACAAGTGTTAATCTTTTGATAATTATTATTTGTTAAAAATACGCTTTTTGGTTTTGACAGTGGGAATTAATTTTAAATTAATTAATGAAACTTCTATGTTTTGAAATTGGTAAAATAGAATTCATTTTTGAATTCGGAATATCAAAATTAGCTTAGGGTGAATTTTTGATATTTGCTGAAAACATTCAATTTTTGATAAAAGTGAAAAGCACTGAGTTATGGTTTAAAATCAACTTTTTATATAAAAAAATTTATTTTATTTAAATTTATTTTATTTAAATTTATTTTAGTTCAAAATAGATGCATAATACAAATATAAGTTCAATATAATTAATTGGAGCCATTTTTTAATAAGTATAGATATATAAAAATTTTATTTAACTTTTTAACTTCATTTACCCACCTCCTAGGAAAATTTTTAAATTTGCATAAAACATAATTTTAATATTTATGTTAGTTTAATTTCAAAAATCCAAGAGAAAAAGTTGATATAAGTAAGTAAAATTTTGTTTAATAAGATGAAAATATTTTTTTTGTGAATAGTAACTTTTGGCTTTTATTTACTGCGTTTAAAGGTAAATATGGTAATGTGAGGTAAAAAGAATATTATAATAATAAAAATAACCTTAACACTTGTCCTATCCTTATTAGATAGGTAATGGACCACCATTGGCATCATTGGGTCGATTTTGGGACCCCATGGAACCATTTATAAATGACAATGACACTTTATTTTAATTAACTTAATGTAAAGACAAAAATGACATAAACTAATATCGTATAGTAAATAAATTTTTAAATGGGATTATATAAGTCATACTGTCGACTATAAATATTAATTATAAAGTTAAAAATCTTTCCTACATAATGGTATTTTATATATAATTTTTAGACATTAAATAATTTAATTTATTTATGACACAATGTTGATACAGTAATTACCTTATTAATGAAATATTATAATAATTGTTATTATAAATACCCAAATAAATGTAATTTGATACTTTTTATGAATTAAAATAATTTTATAGGTTACTATGATAAGTTAGGGTTGTTTAAATAAATTTTTTTCGAAGTAATAATGCTTCTATGAATTTACAAACAAAAAATACCAAATAATGTCAAAATTGACAAAAAAGAGTTGTTAAAACAAATATTATATTATTAATTGATATTCTATTTTTAAAGGTCCAATTTTCGCCCAAAATACTTATATAATGATATATGTATCATTTATTAACCACTTTGGGTTCTCTTGGAATTATATAGTATGTTTATTAACCATATAATATAAAAATACAAAGAGACATAGTAAATGTCAAACTATTTAACTAAGAGTTAAATCTAAAAGATAAGGTTAATATAGTGAACCAAAACTATCTAATACCTATTGGTTGAGTGTTTTGTAGACCCATACCCACCATATAATTTAAATAATCTATTTTTAGAGCCATTAGAAACCGAAACTTACTTTATTATATAATAATATTTCTAACTTTTCCTAAGGTGCCTCTCACCCCTCTTATAAAAGGGAACATCCCCTTCTCTAATATTCACACCTCCAAATCCATTTTTCTCAGCCAAAACCTACCCAAATATCCTCCCAACTATTCTACCTTCATCCTAGAGGAATGTTTTGTCCATAAAGCTATCCTATGGAGCCCTTTTGATGAAATCAAAACGAAGAACTCGAAGAAGAAGTAATGATTTTGCCACCCTATTTCGAGTTCTTTTATTCCTCCACTTAATATTTCTTTGTTATTACCATACCAAAATAATAAATACAGTACCTTATGAATACTATGATATTATAATAAATATTTCACCACCATATTCATTATTATATCCATCCTATGAACGATAATGTCACCATGCGTGCTTGCGTACGGCTTACCGTCTCCATGCCGTGGTGTAATTTGTTATTCAACACTATGTTATTGGGATGGATATAATGATGAGTAATATGTATATAAATAATGAAACTAACATGATAATGTATCTATAAAATTAATATACCATCCAATTCCACACTTTTAATGAAATGATATTGTCGCTCGTGCGTACGTATGGATTATCGTCTCCACGACGCGATGAGATTCATTTCCACATTCACCATTCATCGACGATTAAAATATTTATATTACTAATAAGTATGTAATATATGACATAATAATTCTACTATATATATATATATATGTACTTACATATATCTTATTCACTTACATCCATTTTACACGATATGAAAACAGAAACATCATTTATGCGTACGTACGACCTACCGTCTCCATAAACGGTGTTTTCCATTTCAAATATCATTCTATTATAAATATTTATATTATAAATATACTTGATATATGAATAAATTTTTGTTTTTTGGAATTATTTTAACCATGATCTAAATGATACGGTGAAGAATAACAAGTTAAAATACGTACAGTAAAGAAAGCGATTATTACCTGAAATGTTAATTTAACTTGAAAATAATTATTCAATGGGTAGAATAAATTCATAAATTAATACTTTATGATATAATAAATATAAATATGGGTTTTATATAATCTAATAACATGAAATGGTCATTATACAGGAGGTTAAAAGTACCCTTGACCAAAGTAAAGTGCAAGGTAAGGGGTTTTCATCTCACTCCTTATTCCGTGGAGATTCATGCTATATTGCCACTATTAACTTTTGTGTGGTGTATGTACTGCCAATAATTGTATTCTTTGTGTAATACAATTTAATATATGTGTATTTACATATTCATTGTATGATACTTCTTTCATGGGGTGTATTTTTCATAAGTTATCAAATCAGTAAGGGTTAATTTCACAATCTCTTTATTATTCAAGGTTTTTTTTATGTAAGTATCTACTGGGAAATATTTATTATCCATGTCCATGTTTCACGAAAGAGTTTTCAAATGGATTACATTAATGGACTTTTTTTACTAAAACAAATTTTTAATTTTTTTTAAAGATTTATTCTTCAAAATCATTCTCATTAATGTCTATGTTTTCAAAATGGGTTTTAAAGATTTATTTATATGGACATGAATGTTTTGAAATGATAATTATTTTTTTAAAAAAATGTTTCAGTATTTTATGGGAAACTTTGATTCAAAAATTCCTTTTAAATGACTACCTTCATATATTGTGAGAATTTTAAACGATTTCATGAAAAGTGGTATTTCTCTCAAATCATTTTACTGATCATTTTCAACTATATCAATATCCTTTAATAGATTTTAAACTTGTTTGAAGTTGATTTATTATGATACAAATATTCCATATTGTATTGAATGTTTTGTGATATGTTTGACTGTGGATGTGTTATTTTTATACCATTCATGGTTTAGGGAAAAAGTATTGACCTTCAGTATTTTAGTTCTAATACGAATGTTTATGTTATATTTCAACCTTTTCTTATGAAGAGTGTATTGGACTAGTATGTTTTGAGTTGGGGACTGATAAAAGTAAGCCCTTTAGGTTGGGGTCTAGTTATAGATGACCCTCTGGGTTGGAGTCCGGTTACAGAGGCTCTCCGGGATGGAGTCCGGTTATAGAGGCTCTCTGGGTTGGAGTCCGGTTACAGAGGCTCTCCGGGATGGAGTCCAGTTACAGAGGATCTCCGGGTTTGGGTCCAGTTACAGTTAGCCCATAGGTCCTGACATGAGGCCTTGACACAAAAAATAATGTCTCCTTCTATACATTTTCTCATTATGGAATTATTTATTACATGTGATTATTCGACAAGTAGAATATCCATGTGCATGTTTATATGGTAATGTTTGATTTATTTTTTCCATATAATGTTCAAGTTTATGTTTAAAAGGATATTGTTTTTATTCAAAATCCTTCCTTAAAAGTTTATAGCTTCCGCTAAATTAATTAACCTTACTAAGCATCTGAGATCACCCCTTTCTTATGTTTTATTTTCCTAGGATCCCAAGAAGTGTTTTATATTTGAGATGAAAGGTTAAGATAAGGGAACAATGGCATTATCAAAATATTTTCTTTTGGTGTTTTATGTTAGAAAGTGTAATGTAACATTCATATATGTAATCTATTTTCCAAGAGTGCTAAGATGATGGGTCTTTTGGGACATGATCATTTATGATCATGCCAATGTTATATAATAATGAACCAACTCGGTGTAACTGGGGTCGGAGCGTTACAATTGGTATAAGAGAAAGTTTATCAATAACCTTGGAATATATATTTAGAAAATCATTGATTAGAGTACATTACCCTATGATATACATTGAGGATTAGTATAGAAGAACTTCCTAGAATTTTGGTAATATAGAGATTTTGTGAGTTTCCCAAGAAATACATCCCTATCTAGATACAAGCAGGTATAGGCGGATCTAGAACAGATGTACCTAGGGGTAAAAACTGAAAACACCACATTGAGCTAGACTTGAACGAGAACTGGTGCATAAAAATGGGCCTTGTTGCACTCTAGTTTATGACACTCCCATAGGATATGCTGAGGTTAATTCTAATATTCTTTACAATCCATTATGAAGGGTTTATGAGTATATATACTTCCTCAAAGAATTAATTTTTATGATTATGGATTATATCCATAAACTATTAAATTTATGCTGAATGTTTTATATGTTTGGAATTATGAATTGCGATTCATAAACTGACCTAGTGTATTCCATTGTTTAGAAATAGTGCCCAGTAGAAGGAATGAGAACTCTATCAATACGTATGATCCAAAGAGTAAGAAGGATAATATCATTCATGGTATTAAGACAACATTTAGAAAGGAAATATTCTCCCATGTATTCTTAACATATGAAGAAATAATATCATGTGCTAATAAGATAAGTAATGAATTCTATGAGTCTTATGGATTTTAAGGGGAGTAGGAGAAGAAAAAGATGGTAGAGAGAAAAATTGATAAAGGGATGAAGGGAAAGAAGGATTTTCCCATATGTGATAAATGAGGAAATAATATCCTTGGTAAATGCTTGAAGGGAATGGGAGTTTGTTATAAGTGTGGAGAAAAAGGAAACCAAGTATGTGATTTCAAGGGAAAGAAAAAAGTTTCAAATGTACAATGCTTCATCTACAAGGGGCTAGGACACTCCGCGAATCAATGTCCAAATCATCAGAGTATACCATAAATGCTATTATTGGATAATAATAAAGTTATGATACTACCGAAGGTGAAGTGGAATGATTATATTTCTTACATTTTTATTAAAGTATTATGTCATTTGAGTATTGTATTAATGATGTATATGTTATAATAATTATATAGTATGTAAGGAGTATACTGCAGTACTATTTCCTTACAGACTTGAGATTGTGTGGAACCATGAAAGGTGACTCAACAGTTGGTTAACGTTTTGGAAAATATATGGTTGATAGAAAGATAAACTTTAATATGGTCCTGATAGTGAGGTAGTAAGTTTTGAAAAATATATGGTCGATTTGGATAAATTATATTGGATATTCTTGACTATATTGGAACTGATTAATGGTTTGTTTATTTCATAATTGTTGGAATATTCAAAAATTTTTGATATAAGGAATATATCTAGTACTATATAACAGATAAGGGATCATAAATGAAAAAAATAACGTTTTGTGTTAATTAAGGGTGTTACCATGTTTTAAAATAATACAAGATTAAGGTGTCCACATGTTATTACATGGAAAAAGGATCTTCATTGTGTTAAAATTACTTATAAATTTTTGATTGTGAGTTTGGATATAAGTATTTTGGATAATTCTTAAGGTTGGAATGGATTATGTTTTAAATTGGATATTATTGTTAAGGTTATTTTTGGATTGTTGTAAAAAGGACAACACGCAGACCGTGTGACAATCTGTCACATCGGGAAAAGCAGCGGGAATCTAACCCACAACCATAGTGCGATTGGGATTTATCATCTACCACTTGACTGTATGAAGTCCATAGATTGTATAACATAGTTTTTTTAGGTTCCTATAGGTGAATAATAAATTCATTATTTTTGGAACCCTATACGATTTGGATAGATAGAATATTTTTTGAAATTTTTTTGAGTGAAATATGAGTTTTTGGTAGGAATTAGTTGAAGGATGAAACTCTACATGTCAAAAATATATATATATATATATATATATGTTTTTTCCCTCTTATTATATGTGTAAATTAATTCTTAAACATTAGGGAAGGGATCTTAAAACCAAGAATGTGTTATCCTAATAACTTATGTTTTGTTGAACCGATGGTATTTTAAATCATCATAGATTGATGGATTTGAGGCCCTCAATTTTACATTAGTTTGTGATTGTTGACCTCAATAACTCCCTATAAATATATACGTTTTCCCTTCAATTATGTGTCTCTAATGGCCACCAATGTTCTCTGAATCGAGATCATAATTTTGTGGTGACCCTTTCATTTCCCCTTTCCTTTTATTAAGACTATATTTCATTTACCTATTTTCCGATGTGAGTTTTCCCACAAAGGTATTTTCTATTTTCAACCATTCATTTTTTTAAAACAATTTCAAATTGAGAGGATGCAATTTATTGAAGGAGGTAAGAATTGTAACTCCCCAAGATTTTATAGTACGTTATCTCTTCAAAGAAATTCAATAACTTGCACTACACGCGACACCGAGTTCTAGCGCAAGATGACTTACCAAACTAGCAGTTCAAAAGCGATTATGAATAGTATTAACTGAATTTTTAACCTTATATAATACTTATAATTTTTAAATCCATAGTATGAGTTTCATAGACATAATGTAAGAACAAATTCATTTTTTCAGATAAAAGAAGTATTTTTCAAAAAATTCAAATTTACCACCTTTTAATGGCGAAACTTTTTTAAATCCAATATTTCAAACTTTTATATACTCAATTTCAAAAAATAAATTTATTCTTTAGAATCAGGACATAAGAATTTAGTTTCAATAAATTTTTGGTGTTTTTCTGATAGCTTTTATATATGGGTGCATAGTGAAAAAGTCTATATTTTAACTGAAAAAAACTTTTTTAATCAAAATAACTTATAGTGTGAAATTATACATTTTAATGGTTTGGAAGTATAAATATATTATATGTTTACCATTTAATCCAATTCTGGGCATTGTAAATAATTTCACTTTCAAATTGGACATAAAGAAGTGTCAATATTTTGATAGTTATTATTTCATAAAAATATGCTTTTTGGTGTTGACAGCGGGAATTAATTTTAAATTAATTAATGCAACTTCTAATTTTTAAAATTGGTAAAATAGAATTTATTTTTGAATTTGGAATATCAAAATTAGCTTAGGGTGAATTTTTGGTAGTTTTTCTGAAAACATTCAATTTTTGATGAATAGAGAAAAGCACCGAGTTATTGTTTAAAATCGACTTTTTATTTAAATAATGATTTATTTTATTTAAATTTATTTTAGGTAAAAATAGATACATAATACCATTATAAGTTCAATATATTTCATTAGAGTCATTTTTTAATAAGTTTAGATATATAAAAATTTTATTTAACTTTTTATCATATTTTACCCACCTCCTAGGATAATTTGCAAATTTGCATAAAACTTAATTTTTACCGTTTCTGTGAGTTGAATTTCAAAAATACCAGAGACACGGTTGATATCAGTATGTAAAACGTGGTTCAATAAGATGAAAATAATTTTTGGTGAATAGTATCTTTTTACTTTTATTTACTGCGGTTAAAGGTAAATATGCTAATTTAAGGTAAAACGAATATTATAATAATACAAAATTAACTTAACACTTGTCTTAACCGTATTGGATGAGTGATAGCCGACCATGGGCATACTTGGGTCAATTTTGGGACCCAATGATTCCATTTATGAATGATAATGACACTTTATTTTAATTAACTTAAAGTAAAGGAAAAAATGACATAAAAAAATATCATTTAGTAAATCAATTTTTACATGGGGTTATATAATTCATCATTTCAACTATAAATATTCACTGAAAGTTAAAAATATTTCCTTCATAATCATATTTTATTTATAATTTTTATACATTAAATAATTTGATTTATTTTTGACACAATGATGATGCAGTAATTAACTTATTAATGAAATATTAAAATAATTGATATTATAAATACCAAAATAAATGTAATTTGAAACTTTTTATGAATTCTGATAATTTTATAGGTTAATATGACATGTTAGGGTTTGTTAGATAAATTTTTGTCAAAATAATAATGCTTTTAATAATTTAGAAAAAAACAAAATACCAAATTGTGTCAAAATAGACACAAAAGAGTTTTTTAAAACAAATATTATATTATTTATTGATAATCTATTCGTAAAAATCTAATGTTAAGCCAAAATACATATATAAAAATAGATGTATCATTAATGAACCACTTGGGGTTCTCTTAGAAGTATATGGTATGTTTATTAACCCTATAATAAAAAAATACAAAGAGACATGGTAAATGTCAAACTATTTAACTAAGAGTTAAATCTAAATGATAAGGTTAATATAGTGACCCAAACCTATCTAAAACCTATCGGTTGAGTGTTTTTCAACCCATAACCACCATATACATTAAATAATCTATTTTTTAGAGATTATAAACCGAAAATTACTTTATTATAAAATAATATTTCTAGCTTTTCCTAAGGTGCCCTCACCCTTCTTGTAAAAGGGCACTTCCCCTTCACTCAAATTCACACCTCTAAATCCATTTGGTTCAGCCACACCATGAACAAATATCCTACCAAATAACCTAAATTCACACCAAAGGCCTTAATTTCTCTAGAAATACAACCTATTGAGCCCTTTTGATCAAATCAAAAGGAAGAACCCGAAGAAGAGATAATGATTTCATCACCCTTTTTCAAGTTCTTTTATTCTTCCACTTACTCTTACTTTGTTATTACCATACCAAAATAATTACTCCAGTACCTTATATATACTGTGATATTATTATAAATATGGGAAAACCATAATCATTATTCTATCCATCCTAGGAATGATAATGTCACCATGCGTGCGTAGGTACGGCTCACCGTATCCACACCGTGGTGTAATTTTTTATTCAACACTATGTTATTTGGATGGATATAATGATGAGTAATATGTATATAAATAATGAAAAAAACATTCTAATATCTCTCTAAAATTAATATACCATCCAATTCCACATGTTTAAGGAAATTATATTGTTGTTCGTGCATACATACGAATTACCGTCTCTACAACACGATGAGATTCATTTCCACGTTCACCATTTATCTACGATTGAAAAATATATATTACTAATAAGTATGTAATATATGACATAATAATGAGACTGTAGATATATATATATATATATATATATATATATTTATATACTTACATATATCTTATTCACTTACATCCATTCAATACGATATGAAAACAGAAACAACGTCTATGCGTACGTACACCCTACCGTGTCCATAAACGGTGTTTTACATTTCATATATATATCTATTATGTATATTTATATTATAAATATATATGATATATAAATCTAGTTTTGTTATCTGGAAGTATTCAAACCATGATCTAAAAGATACGGTCAAGAATAACATGTTACAATACGCACAGTAAAGAAAACGATTATTACACAAAATGATAATTTAACATTAAAATCATTATTCAATTGGTAGTATAAAGTCATAAATGAATAATTTATGATATAATAAATATGAATATGGTTCTGGTATAATCTAATAACATAAAATGGTCACTATACAAGAGGTTAAACGTACCCTCGACCAAAGGAAAGTGCAATGTAAGGGTTTTCATCTCACTCTTTATTCCCGTGAGATTCATTCTATATTGAAACTATTAACTTTTGTGTAGGGTATGTTCTTCCCATAATTTTATTATTTGTGTAATACCCTTTAATTTATGTGTATTTACATATTCATTGTATGATACTTCTTTCATGGTGTGTATGTTTCGTATGTTAACAAATTGGTAAGGGTTAATTTCACAATCTCTTTATTATCCGAGATTGTTTTTACGTAAGTATCTAAAAGGAAATATTTATTATCCATGTCCATGTTTAATGAAAGAGTTTTCAAATTTATTCCTTTGAGGGTCTTTTTTAATAAAAAGCCATTTTAATTTTTTTAAATATTTATTCTTCTAAATCATTCTCATTAATGTCCATGTTTTCAAAATGGGTTTTAACGATTTATTTATATGGAAAAGAATGTTTTAAATGATAATTCTTTTTTTAAAAAATGTTTGAAAATGGTATGGGACACATTTATTCAAAAATAAAGTTTAAATGACTACCTTTATATATTGTTAGAATTTTAAATGATTTTATGAAAAGGGTTGTTTCTCTCAAAGCATTTTACTATTCATTTTCATCTATGTCAACATTCTTTAATTTATTTTAAACTTGTTTGAAGTTGATTTATTATGATAAAAATCATCCATATTGTATTGAATGTTTTGTGATATGGTTGACTATGGATGTATTATTTTTATACCATTCATGGTTTATAGATAAAGTATTGACATTCTATATGCTAGTTTTAATACGAATTTTTATGTTATATTTCAACCTTTTCTTATGAATAATTTATTATACTAGTATGTTCTGGGTTGGGGACTGGTAAAAGTAAGCCCTCTTGGTTGGGGTCTGGTTACAACAGACCCTGTGGATTGGAGTTCGGTTACAGAGGCTCTCCAGGATGGAGTCTGGTAACATAGGCTATCCGGGTTGGAGTCAGGTTACAGAGGCTCTCTGGGTTGGAGTCTGATTATAGAGGCTCTCTGGGTTTGGGTTCGGTTATAGTTATCCCATAGGTCTTGGCACGAGGCCTTGACACAGAAATTAATGTCTGGTACTATACATTTTCTCAATATGGAATTAGTTTTTACATGTGATTATTCTACTATTAGAATATCCATGTGCATGTTTATATGGTAATGTTTCATTTATTTTTTCCATACTATGTTCATTTTTATGTTTAAAAGGCTATTGTTTTTATTACACAACTTGTGTTAAGAGTTTATAGCTTCTGCTAAATTATTTAGCCTTACTGAGCATCTGAGATCACCCCTTTGATATGTTTTATTTTTCCAGGATCCCAAGAAGTGTATTATATATGAGATGTAGGGTTAAGGTAATGAAAAAATGGAATTCACAAAGGATTTTCTTTTGCTGTTGTATGTTAGAAAGTGTAATGTAATGTTCATGTATGTAATCTATTTTCCAAGACTGCTAAATTGATTGGTCATTCGGGACTTTATTTTTTGTGATCATGCCTATGTTATGTAATAATGCACCGACATTGGGTAACTGGGGTCAGGGTGTTACTGGAACTGTGGGTATAGCTTAAAGGCACGTTTTTGACCCCTATGACCCGGGTTTTGTACCATGGGTATAACCAAAATATCAACTTGTGAAGAAGGATATGCTGATTTTCATGTGAGGGGGATCATGTGTATTGTGTAACCCATTAATTATTCATAAAAAACAGCCCAAACATGTCATAAAAGTCAAATTATGACCTCTAAACTTATCAATTAGTAACAAAATATCCACTAGATATGTCATATAAATCATAATAATTCATCTAAACATGTCATCCATGTCACACATTGCCTTCTAGACATCCTAGGTAGAGAATATTATAGTCCCCCATTCATGTTAGCCATGCCACATAACACCTTATAGACACATTAATCTAGACATTTGAAATTATTTGAAAATTCCAACTTGTTAATGTGAAGTTATCAGTACCTATTGTTCTGGATCACATGTAAGGATGTGAACATGTCATCATCGATCATGTGATTCACATTAGACATATCTAATTTAATCATGTGAAGAACCCCATACATATCTTGTAGACAACTAGGACTTGTCAAGCAGACACCCTATGACATGTCAACCTTATCCATCAGATACAATTTTCCATACAACATGTAAACCTATAACTACAAACTTTCCTCCATGAACCAATTTTATAATGGGAGTTCCCTTAATGGGTTAGAGTTACACACTCATGAAACCCTTTTCTTGTCATTCCCTCATATGGGCCTCTATGTCTTATACAACGTATTATATAGACCTTTAATGATTAAAATTTTACTTAATCCATGAGATATTAGAGATTAAATATGTAACATGGGAATAAATATTTTTATATTTCCACCACTTCCCCAAAACATGGGGATAATAATAATTAATTTCAGGATAATCACCTATATGAACCTGTCAGTGGGTTTGGGAGAAATTGAACATTGAGGACTCTGTTTTTTAAAATAAGAAAGATATGTATTACACCTTAAAAAGGCATGATATCCCTATCAAACACTCCTTTATGGATGTCTCAATGAATATGTATTGATACCATTTGTATCATGTCATTTCTTCTGTTGTCCCTTGTTTATGAAATTGAGTATGGATCATGTGAGCTTAGGGACATGAAATGCTCCTGTCACTACCACAATAAATTCTCCCCATTTAGGGAAAACATAGTCTGTGGGCTACGTTTAATGACATGATATGACTACATCAATATAAGGGATTCAAAACATGTGTTAGTCATCACGAAATATCCATATTGGTAAACTATGGGGAAATAATCCATCCATGAATTATTTGTCCCTTCCCATGAATGGGTTGAGGTCAAACCAAACTCTAATGCCTATGATTCATATTATAATAATGATATATAGGAAATATTTTTAAGGATCAATATCAATGCACGATTCTTATGTGCCCTCATATATGACATTTTTTAATTTCATTAAACTACAAAGCATGGATCTAAATTAACAACATGGGTTTTGATTCTTGTTCTAATAGGGTATGTAAGATTCCTCTTAGAGGTTCAATATGATCCTAAAAAAATAAAAACAATTCATAGTGGTTGTCAACTATAGATTTCATTATTATACAAATTTAAAATATAATATGTTACCCATTCTTAATAAATAATGCGAAAAGAATGGATAACCTCATATATATACACATGGTCTCATTGATGCAACCCCCATTACAGGTATAGGGATCAACACTAGATCTTTTTATTAGGGTTACCAATCCTATATCAGGATTTAGAAGTGTATCATTAACATTTAATAAATCTCTAAGATATTCCTAGAGTATGAAAAGTTTCCCCAAAAAATCTTGTAATAATCTTGACCTCCCATACACTCATCAAATGTGAGTTACTAAATGATATTGGGTAAGAAACCTCGAGTATCATCCTTCATTTATAATGTATGAATGTACCTTATTATGTATGTGGGAGCCATTTTGGGTTTTCAAGAGATATGAAAATGGAAAACTAAAAGTGAATACAAGAAACCCCCAAGATTAATCAGTGGCCCCAAATATTCTAATGGAAACAAAAATTATAAAATAGCTTGAAGACCTGAAATTATAGTATAACTAAATCATTATAGGCTTCATGAATATTTTTTCCGAATCCTAGGGAACTATATAATTGAAATGGAAAAAATGGTGAACTCAATTGGAACTCAAAAATAATAAAAATGAATGGTTTACCATGCATCGATCCATATTGTTTTGATTCTCCCACACAAACAAAAATTGTATTCTCAATGTGAAATCTTTTAATAACATATCAGGGTTCCCATGAAATAGAACATTTTTGATGTAAAAATTCCATAGAAGATAAATGGTCTAACTAATAATAATAAGGAATAATTTTTATTACCATGGACAGAAAATTAATATTTTTTCACAATTGTAATGATTCACTAATTTTTGACATTGTTCATTGTTCTCCTTGTGACTATAGAAACTACCTAAAAAACATCTTCCAAACCTAATATCATGCCTTCTTCAAGTGAATTCTATGGAACCTCATCTATAGTAATATCCTCTATGGGTTTTTGAAAGCCTCACCCACCTGAAGCCTTCAACTTTGGGTTAAAAAATCAATGGTCCAAGAATACCACTAACATGGTATGATCCTGAACATTGAGGTTGTATATAATGTTCTCCAGATGATAATATCAGTAATAAAATCTCATACAGGTAATGTTGCGCTAAAATAGGTTACACATTTCACCACCACAAACTGATTAATATACTTATCCTTAATGTGTGGTAACATGCACCTTTCTTATCTTAAAATTGTAGAACAATGTTTTCCTAGAACTCTATCTCATTTCAAGAGCTTAATAATATGTATCCTTTCTGTCATGGTTAATTGATTCTTCCTTCTAGTGACTCTCAACTTCCTACTTAGGAAACCACCCAAATCATTTCTACCCTATACACTCATGGACACATACAAAGGATGTCTCTCTAGGTTGGGAAATATATGGGTAAATGAGAGTGGGATCAAATCCCTAATTTAAATGATGAATCATGACAATATATTCTAGTGATGGCCTATTAGAAATATCTTATCCCTTCTAACACAATCATGTATGCTGGTATATTCTTATATCAAGCATAGGGGATGAACATAACCCATCCCCCGTGCATGAAAACCACTAACATATTCCAATGGATCAAACTGGACATGGGTGGGATTAGGTCACTAATACAATTGATGACATATTATAGTATATAATGGGAACAAGATTGTTTGAGAATGTATTCCTACACACAAATTCTTGAAATTTTATTTCAATTTAATAATTTTAGAAGACATCCTCTAAAATATCATTAAATTGATACATGTATATGTGAAAGAACAAATCCCTATCCCAAAAAAATTAGCATATCCCCCAGATCAGTATGAACATGTGACTATTTCATAGAAAGAACACAATATTCCCCCAATTGATGAGGATTAGTGGAATAATCTAGTAATGTAAAATGCATAGGACCTAACTCATATCACTCTAACAACAAGGGATCACCAAATAAATTTTGAACATGACACAGGATAAGAAAATTTTATTGTTTAGTAATCCAGTAACATTCCACAAATGAATAGGATGGGGATCATATTTCAATTTTGACTAGGGTTCACTTACCTAGTTCGGCACATTACTTAGGACAGGTTCACATTGCAATGTAATAAATCTATTTTAATAATCATGTGGTGCAGGAACAAGATTATTCCTCTACTCCAGCTGATATTTTTCAGTACAATATGGAAATCAATTTGGGGAGGTTCATATTCCAAATCATTAAGATACACTGGATATTCTAGAATCTTATGAAGTAAAGGTTGATATCCCTACTTCATCCAATAAATGAAAAACATAAAATTCCTTTAGATACTATAACAGAGGTTGTGTATTTCCATTATCCCATTCTGGTGGTTATTCAACATGTTTTTATGGGGAATAAATATTTGAACTGAGATCATTCCCCTACTTCATCCGGGATTTACTGACACATTCTGAATACCAACCACAGGCTATTTCAAATTCTTATTCATGATATAGAATCTCACTAAAATAATCCTCTATATTCTTTTTGGTGGGATCATATCCCTGAAAAATTGGATGGTTATAAAATTATCCTATAAACCATTATGTAGTTAGATCATAATCATTATCAACCCTAAAGTGTACGTTGGAATATTATGGGAATGACCTTGAATGAGGATCATATTTTTTTAAAGATGTGGTGCCTCAGCCAAAGACCAAGGCACAATTTATTCTAAAAAAGAAATGGAGTTACAAAAGTCTAAAAGATGGAATCTTATGACAATATTTGTTGAAATAAAGGTGCGATTCATCAGGAAAATCATCCAACTATGTAACAACCTGATTGAATCCCTTATTGGCAAGATGATCAGCAACCATATTCGCTTCACAAAAGACATGTGTGGCAATGTAGTCGAGATCCCTGAGTGAGTCAAGACATTTCATCCAACGAGAGGTAAGTGAACAAGAAAGGTGCACCACCCCCTTCCAGATAGCTTGGACAATACTGGTTGAATCACATTCAATCCACAGCTTATTCCAACCCTTTTTCTTAGAAAAGTCCACCACATGAATGACTCCCAACATTTCCGCTTCCAAAGCCAAGGCCGTATCACATCCACTGAAGAAGCATCCTAGGAATCTGCCAATAAAGTCTCTGAAGATGGAACCACAGCCTGTCGGACCCGAGATTCCTCTAGAGGCACCATCGACATTCACTTTGATCCATCCTGGTAGCGGGGCTTGCCAGAAGACCTCAAAGGTACGTCGGGGTTGCCTATAAGAGCCCGCAATTCGAAGGCGGTGGAGAATCTAAAAATCACCAACAGAGTTGTCACAATGATCCTTCTAAAGGGAGGAAGAATCCTTGATGGCAATGATAATTCGCATTTTACCTACATTGAGATTGAAAGAGTAATTATTATGACTAAAATTATTTCTATCCTACTATATCACATGCAGGAGCTCTACCACCGCATCCAGAAAAAGATTCCTGATTTGCTTGGAAGTGTCCCAAGTCACACAGTATTGAAGTTGAGAGCTGATAGAAGCAAGAAGAGACCATCTGCAACCAAAAATGATAGAAATGTAATTCCAAAGAGCTGCAGCTATAGCACAAGACAAGAACAAATGATTAGAATCCTAGTGGTTTTGGTTGCACATGTGAAATCTAGAGCAATGAAAAATACCAAAAGATTGAAGACACACATCGGTGGGGACCCTATTATGAGCAACACGCCAAATGAGAGTAAGGTGCGAGGGCTTGATCCAAGGATTGTTAAAAGCATTCAAATGAATAAAGTTAGAAGCAGAATTACTAATTTTTTTTTGCAGAAACTTGTACAATCCAGGACTCCATTAGAGGCAGGTTCCCAAATGAGAAAATCACCAGTGTCGGAAAAATGATAATTGTCACTGATGTGACTTATCTGGTTTGGAAGGGTGATGTAATGAGAGTTAACAACATCACTTATAGTGGATTTGGTGTTTATAGGGATAGTGGTAGATGTTAGCATGGAGATTAATGGGGCACCAGTCTAGTTTTACAGCCAGGAATTCATAGAGGAATTAGAACTAACCACCCATCTAGAGTTGCTCATGATTTTATGGAAGGACTGTCTAATGGATGGCCAGATGGAAGAAGTGATGTAACCCAAGTTACCATTCCGAAGCCTGGTCACAAATCTTTTATTAAGAAAGACCAAGGAATCAGAGGTGCTATAAATCAGATTCAAAGTCATTCTAGATTGAAGAGATTCATTAAAAAACATAAGATTCATAATGCCAAGACCACCTTTATCCAGGGGTTTACAACAAGTGACCCAAGGTATGGTGACAAGTTTTCTTTCAATCGTACTACCAGTACAAACAAAATTTTTAATTAAAACATTGATTGTTTTGAGAATAACGGTAGGCCAAGTGTAAATCATCATCGAGTAACCCATGTTGGAAACAATTGTAGACTTAACAAGACAAACTCTGCAAGCCATAGAAAGAGACTTACCCTTCCAAGATGACAGTTGATAGATAATTTGATCAACAATGCTATGAAAATAGCTGGATTTAGGTCTTCCCCAAATGATAGGAACACCCAAATAAGTGAAAGGGAAAGTACCTTATTTTATTCCTATGTAATCAATGATGTGACTTTTTCTGTTGGGTGCAAAATTTTTCCCAAAGAAAACAAAGGATTTGTTCCAACTTATCGCTTGACCCGAAACATCTTCATAATGTTATAGGGAAATTTTGAGATTTTTAATGTTCCTTTTATCTCCCTTTAAGAATAAAATTATATCATCCACATATAAAATATGGGTAGGAACATTTATGTTTCTAGAAGCCTGAATGGGATTGATTTTGTTTTGATTCACAAGGCTCGTAAGGAGCCTACTTAAATAATCCTCAGTAATAGCAAAAAGAATGGCAGATAGGGGGTCACCTTGCCTAACCCCCTTGGTGCATTTGAGAAAACCTTTAGGGGACCCATTGACCAACATAGAAATAGAAGACGAATTGAATATGGTGCGGATCATGGTAGTAAAAGAGTCATTAAACCCAAAATTTTTAAGAACCTTTAAAATAAAGTTCCAGTCCATGGTGTCAAAATCATTCCTGATGTCTAGCTTAATGGCCACACTGCCACCTCTATAGACTTTATTTAGCATATTAGTACATTATGAGGCAAGTAAGATGAAATCATGAATAGTTCTATCTTTGATAAAATCAAATTGGTTCCAAGAAACAATTTTATTGTTGATGGAGGAGATTATTTTAGCAAGAAGTTTGATGATAATTATGTAGAGGGTGTTTATGAGAGAAATAGGTCAGAAAAGTTGAATCTTAGAAGCATTGTCAACTTTAGGAATAAGAGTAAGAAATTGAGCATTTATCCCATGAGGAAGAACACCAATGGAGAAAAATGATTTAACCAATTTACAAACATCCACATGGAGGAGATCCCAGTATTGTTGTAAGAAACCATTGTTGAACCCATCAGGACCCAGGGCATTGTCAGGGTTGAGGTTGAAAACAATGGCCCTGATTTCATGGTCCATAGGTATGCTTAAGAGGTGATCATTGTCCTCAGCAGTGACCATATTAGGAATAATGTCAGGAAGAAGATCCTTACTAAACTCTGGAACATTAAATAAATTGTGAAAGTAACCAACAACATGATTAGAAATGGCATCCTCAGGGTCAAGAATAGTTTCATCAACTCTAAGAAAGGCAAGGGGCCTACAAGTCTTCATGATTATTTGGAGAAAATTGTAAAATTTAGTATTTGTAGCACAATCCGATAACCATTTGGTTTTAATGATTTTATTTGGTATGTTATCTATGATCTTCATAAGAGATTTAAGTTTCAAAGAAGTGGTAATTTCAGCTTGGGGATCAAGAGAAAAATCAGAGCAGGTATTGGAGCTTTGAATACAAATGAGGTCGTTCTCCAAATAAGAGATGTCTGCATCGAGCAACGTTGTTTTAGAGAAACACCAACCCTTTAGTTACTGTATCAAAAGTTTTAATTTAGAAATGCAGGAAAAAGAATAATTTTGGTGACGTATTCCATCCTAGAGATCTTTTATCATATTGGAACATTCTGGGACCGCAGACCAAGCATTGTTGAATTTAAAATGGAGGGGAGATTTTGAGCCCTTAGAGTTGATGCTGACAAGAATGGGATGATGATCAGAGTTTATCTTAGGTAAGGTAATACTATAAATGGAGTCCCATTTGTCAAGGGTAGCAGTATTAGTGAAAGAACTATCAAGTTTTCTAGCCACTATCCTATTGACGCACTTTCTATACCAAGTGTATAGTTATTTTTATCTAGATAACCCCTCCTAACAATGTTCTAGATAACTGAAACATATAATTAATAAATATCATACAAGTTAGAGAATGAGTGAATTACTTACATATTATAAAAAATGTAGGTGACTCATTAATTGTTGGATAATAGAAACCTAAATTATCATAGATTTAAGGGTAACCTCTATATAATAAATAAACTCTATTTTCAGTAGGACATGGTAGAGTTTATTGGATCATGGAACCCATGATTTTATATTCCTGAAAAAATACTAAGATGTGTTTATCTCCATGTCATAACAACACTCAACAAACTAATTTCAATATCCCTATCAAACATACATATCTACGGATGGTAAAGGTGTGGATAATTACACAACAATATGTATCTATAAGAGTAAATCTCCCTAGATATGGTCCCCTGTAATTTTATAGCTATAGGAGAAATCAGGGGGTTGTGTAACATGTTATCTAGTGGGTCAATAAAATTGGAATCCTTTTATTTAAAGACATAAATACATTGTGGATAAAGGTAGATGTATTCATGTGTACTCCTATGTTGGGACTCTAAAAAATCAGAATAGGTCTCAAACATGGTTTCCAATGTTGTGGACTACTCTACAACTTCTCATAATAAGTGAATCACATCATATGATATCATTGGAACTACCTCATACACAAGTACATTTCACTAAATTAAATGGATTTCAATAACATCCACTATAGTATCCATATGAGAGTCAACCCATCCCACATGCCCTGAGGTATTTCTACCACTACCTCACCCTAAGGGCCATTAAACTCTGAAAGGATCCTAGAAATATTGGCGGTTTCCTTGAGATAACTCTATCCCACATAGATAGTAATATTTTTGTCTAAATTTTCCCAACCATGTTCATCTCACCCTAATAGGATCTTAGGATACACATATCTAGTTCTAGATCAACATTATCCCATAGGGATCGGAGAATTTATATCTCAATTCCCATCGCATGATCAATCATATACTTGAATGGTGTCCTCATATCCTTGGATACATGAATATAAAGTGAAAATAATATCCTAAAATCATCCCAATCCCATAGTTATAGGGGATTAATCTTTGTTTTCATAACCATAAAGGGAGTCCCTGTTCTCTAGGTTGGGAGGTAAATATCAATGGCCGACATCTTCTCTATTCCTCCCACCATGAGACATAACTTTTTCATTTGTGTCCTATATTGAAAGAATGACTAATAACTCTCTTAAAGTGATTATTTATAGAACTAGAAAGTATCAACATGTAAAAAAGTCAATAAAACACCATATGGTTCATAATACAAAATTTTCCAATACATCTAGGGGTTAGAGAAAAGAAATTCATACAACCCTTAATAGAGGAGTATGTGGTGAAAAATCAAGCTATTAAATGGAATGTAATGGAATAACTACCATTTCCATATACACATTAATGAACATCATCACATACAATAGAGTAAATGATGCTTCCCAATACATAAATGAAAATAGACATAACACAAAAACAATTCC
Organism: Viscum album; assembly: GCA_963277665.1. Taxonomy (NCBI): domain Eukaryota; kingdom Viridiplantae; phylum Streptophyta; class Magnoliopsida; order Santalales; family Viscaceae; genus Viscum; species Viscum album. Next base: position 1,775,404,872 of record OY728165.1, on the reverse strand, counting down.
ACAAGAGGTATTCAATATAGATACACAAACTAAGGCTTCACGTAGATGGAATTAGAGAATGATCAAAGACCTTTCACCTATTAATGTTGAATTCAAAACATCTGAATTAAAATATCTCCACCATAATGGTAAAAGTGTGTAAAAATACCAATTAATTTCCCAAAGGATCTAGATTTCCCTCTATAGATGAATAACTGGGATAATATTAGAATGACATATATAATCTCATATGTCTCAATGAGTAATTACTATGGGGAAATTTTATAATTCAATATCATCTTAAAAAAGAAATGATTATCCCCCTCCCATAAACCAGATGATATATAATCATCCAAAAAGAGTGGCATATGAGATTCTTTCTAGCCAAATATCTGGATATCCATTTTATATAAATGAGGATGTTGTGGATTATTTAGACAATAATCCATTACAGAGGCAACCTCACCCTCATTAGGGTGATATTTTTTTTCATAGAATGGATTAGGAATCACCAAAGATATGAATCTATATCCCCCTCTTCAATCCTAATTAGCTCTATGTGGGTAAGAGGTGGTCTCGAAAATGATACCTCAAGAACTCTAAAATTCCATTGAATCACTTGTGGATATAATTCAATACATGGTATGGTTTTGTAAACCCATGCATCTATAAAAGAGGCCACATACCGAATGGGTGGATGACACTTTTCCCCCACCCAATTTTGGTAACCCTATTTTATCATGTTTGGACAGTGTAAGAGATCGAGAACTATATCTCACACACATCCTATCCTGATGAAGCCCGATGATAGGACCTTGAGATCAGTAACATGATACCAAAATGAGATGTTTTGTATAGAATCTAGTATGGATAACCATTGTTTCATACATAAACCACCCATAAGGAATTTTAATAGTATTGGAAAACCTTTATCATCAATTACGTTATCATTTATACTCTACATTAAAAAAATGAAAAAATTAACATTAAATTGAAAACAACATGGTAATTAGAGGGTTTCTGACTTAATATCTATATTAATGTTTTAACATATTCACTCAGTAACACTTTCTATAAAATTAAATTGATGGAATGTTCTACTGGAAATATATCATATGAACTAAAAATACATTTAATCTTGATGATCTTGGTGGATTATGTGTGGTTCATAGAGATTGATCAATGCCTGGATGATTACATTCGGTGAACCTAAGATAATTTTTTTACCACACCAATGCAATTGGGAAAAGTAATCATATGGATGACACTACCATTGTTATTCTCAAACCAATAATAGTTCCAATTAAAGCACCTAGGCATGCCTCAACTCATCTAGTACCTCCCTTTAAGTGGTAGAAGCAACAAAATCTCTCTTGAGTAGATGTAAAAACAGAATGGGGTTTCCTGTGATTCAAGAAAATGATGAATATGTGAATTCCTTCCAATATGATCATGTTTTTAGTTATATAATTAAATCCATTGAAAATAACCTAATCAATATACCATATCCTAGGAAACACAGTGCGGTCTACCTCACTTACTGTATTAAATACTTCCATTTCCATTGGATTTTGGGTCACACAATGGGCAGGGATGATTCTAGATGGGTGACACTGTATAATTCCCTAGTAAATGTGACTTGTATATCAATATACCTACATGGAATATATATTGATAATCAAGAGGTTCCGGTAACAAGTGCTCAGAAGATTGATAATTGGATGTCTCGTAATATAGTTAACTGAGATTATTCCATATTTAGAGTGCATCATCACAAAACATTAACAATACAAGTACCTAGGTACTGGTTATTGAAAATTAATCCTAGAGGAAGATATAATCAATTAACATAGAAAAATAAACAATAGTATGAGTTAAATATAACTTCTACACAATATATAATTATTTTATATCTCATTCCTCCAATATATGGAGAACAGGAACCGCCCTACCAAATAGAACCCTCATCAGATGAAGATATTATATTTGGTTCGATTAAAAATGTCTAGTTAGAAGACCCCTTCACTAATGATAAATACTCCATTGAGTTTGAGTTTCCCATAATTGATCATAGAGCTAGAATAATATGAAAAATAAGTCGAGAATATATTGGATGTTGATTGTGTGGATGAACCCAATATTTCAGTCACATCTCCACACAAACCATGAATGAATATGACACCGATCAAAGAGTGCTTCAGAAATGCCAAAAGAAACATGGAGATTCTGTGATTATATGATTAGTCATTAAAACCCAATAATTTTACATGACTAAGTATATGGGGTGTGATTATCAAATAAATCCAGACAAAGAGGAAGCTTTATGTGACATACAACACAAATATTAAACTTCTCTTTAGTCCCTACTCGGGTATGAATATTGTCTAACTCAAACACCACATCTATTGACCTACATTATTTGAAGAATCCAAATCTCTGTATGTTAAATACTCTAGTACAAAAAATGACATTCTAAAATAATTTATGGTTTTAAAATCCAATCTCTTAGTCTTGTATTATATCTATCTTTCAAAAGAACTCATAGATGCACTTATGAAGGACCTCCCAATCCCCTAAAATTTTGAGAGAGAAGTCAATATATCCTATTTAATAGTAACTTCTCAAGAAGAATTTGTCAAAGGGAATATAATACCACTATATATTTTAATAAAATCCAATAATGTAAACATCCAAAGGGCTTTGGTTGATAGAGATTTTCATATCAACATCATCCTAATCTGGACCTTCTATTTTTTTGGGAATATAGAGGGGAGTTATCAATGATGAATCTAACTATTAAAGGTTATGATTACTAATATAAAATGCCTCTAAGGAAGATCATGATGAAGGCTCATTTTGGGGATCTGACATATAATTTTTATTTTATGGGTTTCCACCAAGACATATCATATAATGTCCTTCTTGAAAGACATTAACATCATATTCACATATTGGTACATCAACATTTCTTCAATACATGAAATACCCCCATCGATGGGAATTTAAAAATAAATAATTGTGGTAGTTAGCCCAGAGTATTTTGAAGAAATAAATGTGGATGTAGGTTTCTAAATGAAAAAAGGAAAACAATCAATGGTCGATGATGATATTCAGGTTATAATTCACAATGTCTTGGTCACTTCCCCTTAGAATCCCAATAGCATGCTCATCATCTACATTGTGATTTTCATAAACCTGATTAAGAAAGATGATTCAATTCTTGGAAGCTATCATGAACCAAAAACATCATTGGCTTATGTCCCTTTGATAGTTATCAAGTTACTTGACAGGTATTCATCAAAGGTCGATTAGACTAATGCTCTATCAGGATCTGAGAATTATCATATTACATTAGTGTATGTAATAAATGGACCAAATATATTCATTGAAACTATGGATTTCCATATCTGCTGATCCCATAGTAGCAGTTAAGAAGAATACAAGATACCTTGAATATATATTTAATATCCCAATCATTTTAGGACATAAATCTTTCTTTCCACGGTCTCTCTTATCTCAAAATGGATGAATATTTCCATAAATTATCCGTCATTTTAATGGATTCCCTCATGTATTTAAATATAGAAGAAGAAGATGATGACCTTAGGAATGATCCTCTGATGTTTTAGGGTTAAGAGTATATACCATCATTATGGAGCTGAGGTAGGTGAATCTATTAATATAATAAGACTCAAATCCTACATTTATTAATTCTTCCATTCCCTTTAAGGAGTAGGAGATGTATAGTAAATTTATAAATTAGAAATGATATGTTTGTTATTTTAATTGTACATATATTCTAAGGATAAACCATTTTGTGGAAACTCGTCACCTTGGATTACCCAAAGATAATTGAGGCTTCTTGTTGAAATCATGGAGAATATACCCTTCAGATACTACTAATTTTGAATTAGAATCATAGAAATTGATCAAAGAAAACTTTATATGAGATGTACATTACCCAAAATTTCTCCCTAAGAATATCCTCATCATGAAAAATAATGGGAGGATGAGGGAATGAATTTATTTTAGAGACCATAATTCATATTTTCTGATGGATGATTTCGCATTTCAGTACATAGAAATATAGATCGATGAAACTACTATGTTACAAGAGCATTCTTCATATATGAGAATTAAAGATTTTATTATAAAAATAGTTCCCCTAAAATGAGTATGTAACCTCGTTAGAAGTATATCATGGTGTCATAAACTATCATTTCACACAATTTGTATTAAATAATGAAGGTGATACATACCCATGTGCAATGACTCATATCACGAAACCCTAATTGTAATGATTCTTGGAATGTTATAATGATTAACCTATGGTTAAATCCTGAAAGTGTGATCACCTCACAAATTATCAAAAATATTCTGTATTTGTTGGCAACAAAGCTGGAATATGAATCCTTTGAGGTGTTATTTTTTTACGAACATCATAAAAATTCAAGGACCTTTTCGTATTCCACCAAGTCATTGAGGTTGATCCAGAAAAGCGCATTGAAATACTGATAATGAAAAATCCTATAAATCATTAAGAACTAATGGGGACCTAGGGGTAACACCCTTATATTTGTTGTATCATAGCCAACATGGATGAAAAATAAATCCCCTTATCTATGTGAATAAAGAACTTAGTCACTTACCAATGTGATGAGGAAAACCAAGAGAGCATTCATTAATCTCCAACAGTACCTACTACACCCACCAGTCTTTATTCGACCAGTGGAAGTAATGTCATATATCTTATATGTAAACTCTAAGGAAATATATCTTTTTTCTCTACTCACAAATAATAATTATTTGAGGAATGAAAAAATACTCTACAATCATAGTCAAACGATGCAAGATACTAAGACCCATTATTAGGGTATCATGAATAACTACCTAACACTCATCTTTATAGTGTAAAAGTTGAGGAATTATATGAAATATCATGAAATAAACGTTTTCTATCATATTTAATCTCTTAATTTCATCATTGGGATTCCTATATAGACTACATATTTTTCCTGGGGGAGGTTTTCTTGAAATATTATGACATCCAATTAGTATTTCAGAGGGAAGTTAAAGGGAAGGCCCTAACTAATTTCTTTAAGAAACATACCATTTTGGGAAGCACACCTATGGATGAAAAAAATTCAAGAATAAGTTTTTTTATTTCCATGAATCATTCAAACATTGGAGGTTAATTTGGATAGTACCTCACAAAGTTCTATTTGAAATATTATTGAAAACCTGATGCTCAAGCTGGTTGGTCAAGGGATTTTATTTGATTCCATGGAAAAAGAATTTTGTACCATATATCTTCCATTGACTTAAGGCTAATATAATAATGATTTTGAATAGAAATCCATCATTTTCATCTTGGATATGACCCTACTATTGTAGATATCCTTCCTCGACATCAAATGGGATTCAGAGTAAGTTATGAAACAAATCAATGATGAGTATTCCATAAAGAAGGTATAATTTTACCCTATCATTGGATACCACAGATTAATGATGGAATAATTCCCTATTAAACTGACATATCAACATTTTACTCGGTCATAAAATGCATGTTCTAATTCATTGGCTAATGAATCCACCATCCAAGTTGATCCTGGTCAAGAAGAAGCTATTTTCTATAGCACACCTCAATTGTTGGTCTCATCATTTACCATATATGACATGGAAGAAACAAATTGGGTATACACGATCCCATGTAATGAGGAATGTATATTCACACCTAGATGGATGAAACCCCATATAACATTCCACCAAAATTGGATATTCCCATCAAATCGATCAAACATAGAAAGACTATACACTAGGTAGAAAATACCACCCTTTAGGAGAGACCGAATGAGAAAAAAAACTTCTTTAAATGAGTATTATTTGTATTACTTCTTGGATACATTATAGAATGAGAGAAAACCACCATCATGAGATAATTCCATCTAGTCCCCTATGGAGATCATCATTCTTGGTCCAGACTCTCCCCCCAAATTAGAAGCCTTGGATACTATTGAAAAAAAATGATACAGGTTTGTGTGGAATGAACAAAGAAATTTCATGCATACGAGAATCATATAATATTAATCTATCAACATCCAGATTTACTACATATATCTAAATATTCCTAGATTTTTGTCATATGTTGAATGGATGTTGTGGGGCCATAACCCCTTGCTAGAGCTAAGTACTTTAACTATATCCTTAATTCCACTGAATTATTTTTAAAATGGGGAAAATAAATACATCTAAAGGTAGTAGGGAGAAATAATATCATACAATTCATGAATTCCAATATGATCAACAAATATTATGTCCATTACGTGATACTGAGGTACAATAACACAAAATACTATTCTGTTGAATTTGTGAAATTGTACCAAGAGTACAACATCAAATCCAAAAAATTTTCCTTGTATAATATAATGTAAATTGAATAGATAGAGAGATTAATTATGAATAAATAAATCTAAAACATAAAATGGTGGAATAGACATAATTTCAAGCCTGAAAACATTTTTTTGGGATTTATGGGCCGACCATACCACCACACACTATTCAACAAAAGAGACTATATATTCATTGGTCTATGGAAATGAATTATGGTTTTCCATTGAATTCAGGATTCCCTAGAACTGAATATATGAATGTATAAAAAAATGAGATGAAGTGAAATTGAAAAAAAAGTTTGATAAGTCAAAATGAATTGATGTAAAAAGGATAGGCACATTTTCCAACATCAATGTACATAAAATTAATATTGAAAGAGCCCTAAATAAAAAGGTACACCTCTACTCATTCCTTGAAAAAGAATTGATATTCTTTCTCATAACCAAAATGATACCATGAAATAAACCTATGAATATGTAACCCATGCGTGGGTGGGGTGTGGAGGGGGGTCCTTACATCATACATAAATTTTATTCCAATGGAAATTACTCATTGGACACATTGGATTGGGATGTGTTACACCCCCACCAATGTATGATTTCTTCAGAAGAAATTTTAATAGATTCCAACAAGAATTCGAATCCTTTAAGGAAATAATTTAAACTAATATTAATCCTTCATCCATAATTCATTTTGTTGAAATGAATCAATGATGGTCATACCTCATGACATTAAATTTCACATAGGATCTTAGTTCAATAAAATTTCACAAAATAGAAGCTAGATCTACGAGAAAGCAAGATAAAGTACACCCATCCCTATATGTTATTCAGAAACATATAATGAATTTTCATAAAAGAACTATGTATGTAGGGATTCCAATTTACATAGGATATGTATTATTTCCCAGATATCCAAACCTTGGTCGAGTAGAGATATAAATGGAATAAATTCACCCACTTATAACATATGGTTCAAAACAGCACCAGGAATTTTCCATTTCAAAAACTAAATGTGGCGTGATTCTTGTTTACAGAAGATATATAATGACTTAATTATCTCTAATCTAGGTTCTAACAATGGTATAAATGAAAATAGGGTACCCTCTACGCATATGGGTCAGCCTCGCATAGGGAATTTTCTATTTCAAGAACTATATTTCTCTTGATTCCGATATAAAAAATATACATAGTGACTCTTGGATCTCTAATAAAATGAAAAAAAAAGTTATAAATTGATATAATTCCCCACCTCAATGTATGGCCCATACCTATATTTGTAATTTTCCATTTCAATATCTATATGTGACTAGATTTATGTTCCCACAAGAAATATAGCGACTCTTGAATCTTCAACTCTGGGTCAATCCACAAAATCAATTGAAAAAAATTCCCCTATATTAATGTGTTAATCTTACATAAAAATATGACATTTTATGAACTACATGTGTCTAGATTCATATTAATAAAATATATAGAGTGACACCCATATCTCTAACCTAGGGATCATATGTAATATAAGAATGTATCCCCTCCCTATATATGGTTTAGAAATGTGTGGATAATTTTCATACATTACTATGTGTGGCTTGATTCTAGTAAACAATGGATATGTAGTGATACCCAGATCCCAAATCCTAGGTTTTTTTATAATATTTTTTGGAAAATAATGTCTTCCATTGTATATTCACTATAATTATTTACGTAATCTCCATTTTAGAAAAACAGGTGAATTCATTCCTATTCACATAGGATACATAGTGATGCTAATATCCTAAATCATGGGTCCAGCCACAATAAAAATTTCCCCCATACAACATTTAGGTCAGACCTATTAATAGAAGCATACATATAAGAACTACATGTGTATTGATTCCTAATTATCATATAATTCTTATGTTTCCCTAAATCATAATCATATGCCTACTTGTAACATATATCAATGCATCCCTCCCTGCGTATGGGCCGCAACTCTATACAGAACATTCTATGCACTATGTGTAGCTTGATTTCTATTATCAAAACATATATAGAGATTCCAAAATCTCAAATCTTGGACCCATAAAAAATATAATGAAAATTACCACTCCCCACAAAGAAACTCATGTCATGAAACACATTTTTTTTCAAAATTATGTATGGATTGATTCCCTTCCATTACAACACATAGTAATGCATGACCCTCTATATTAGTCCTAGAATTGGGTTCTCACCACTTCTATCTGTGCCCCATGGTGAGAAAAAACTATGTGGGGATTTTATCACATAAAAAATGAGAATACCCCTGTATATTTCCTACAATGGAATCTCACACTACCCAACAGACTATTTAATTATCTCTTGTTTATCATGCCAACCATGACTCATGTAAAATTAGGGGACCTGTAAAGTTTCTTTGAAAAATTTCATAGAGAGGAATTCTATCAAAATATAGGTAAAAACATCTTATTCACATGAAATTGAATTATAAATCAGTTTCCTTGGGGAAACAATTTAAACTGCACAATAAGATTACTGAATATTATATTTATCATCCTAATTGATGATTTTATATGGAGAGTCTAATTTTTTATCACATAACATTGAAATTTGTTTAATATACGTTCTCTTATCCTTTAGGGAACTCAATTTTTTTTATTCTTACATTCCCAAGAAAAAACTACATATCTTCGATATGTAAGTTTACACAAAACAAATTCTCAAATTGATATTATTATCTTGAAAACCCATGGAACTTTGGATCCCCTGCTCCTAGTTCTCCCAGGTATAAAACTAGTTATAGATACTAGTTAATCAAAATGGACATGACTAGTATTCATTCATCAATAATTAAATTCCTTAGAGCATATTCCATGTGGATGTTTTATCACTATAGGAGAGTACCTCCTTAAATCCAAGATTTATTGTCATGACTGCTTTGAATATATGCTTCCTCGATTATCAATGGTCAACCTATACCCACTGGTTTTCACCTCCAATTAATTTTGATAATCATGGGTTATGATTTACACATACCATTACTTAAATATTCTATTGAATTTAGATACCCTTTATATTACACATTTTGGGATCATACCCATTTTTTAAGTAAGATTATAATATCATATTATTGTACCCCTTTATCCCACAATATTAATCTTTTGTGAATACCCAATTGCCCTAAGATCGGGACTCCTCTCTAAAAAATTTCCATGTTAGTTGATGTTAATATAAAAGAAAGATATCTTTATCACATGAAATTAAAATATTTTATATATGTATCCCTTCTTCATGAACATTAAACTATGAAAAACAACATATATCATCACTCTTTATCAAAAAGGTCAAAGGATATTGAACTAGGTCAATAATGTTTTGGGGTGATTCCATCTTATTTTCCAGCACCAAAATCCATAAACCACACTTTATGTCTTCTTTTCCATGAATTACTAAAAACCTTCAATGCCCCTTTCAGAATTATGCCCTGCTTCGAGGAAAGTTTTTTTGACTATGCATGTCTCGCACTATCCCCACCATATAAGCTCTCGACCATCATCCAATTGTTTATTTTTCATGAAAAAGGGATTTTTATCCTCTTAATACCTAAAATTTTCATAGTGGGTCTCATAAACATAGATTTATTAATGATCATCATCAAAATGATTGTATCACACCATTACCCATGATTTGAGATCCTTGAGCCATGATTTACAATATTATCATTCTTTATCTGTGAAGGTGTTGGGTTACTTTTGACCATTGGAATCCTGATTAGTCCATTGGGTAACACACTACACTTATTAGCTTCATGTGTATCATTTACTTCAATTTAATGTGTTTTGTTAAATGTTGCAGTACAATAAGAATTAGTATTTTACACTACAAATCCCAATATCATAATCTTTTTGTGAAAGAGACATAAAAATAGTCACGATGAAAACCCATAATGAGTGTTTTGAAAACACCTGAGCTATTTTCTCACTAAAATATTCATCTATAGAGTTCAGGAAAAAATTATAGTGTATATAAAAAGGAATTAACCTCATCGGGACCATCTCGTTTCGATAGTAAAATCTGATCCAAGCTATCCAGACCCCTATTTCTAGGAAAAAGTAAGAGTATTGTTTTTTATCTTCTCCTCACTATGAGAACAAGTTCACTAGGTTGAGAGAAAAAATATTAGGGTGCCCATGAATGTTCTGGATGTAGTGGATGTGAGGTTGGGATGACACCCAACTTTTATTTTTACCATGATCAATAATTATTCCACGATCAATACGAAAATGAACATCATTATCAACAGAATATAATCAATAATTTAGATAAATAAGGAAGAGTCCAAAATCATTTAGATAGTATCTTGAATATCATGTTTATAATTAATTTAATTAATTTCATAAATAAAATAATACATGAATCTTCGGTATATTTTTATGATGTTGATCATCCTGGATGACTCTTCCGAATTATCTCATTGTGCTTGTAAGAATCCAAACTGAAATCCCTCTAGCGTTGATTCACATATGCTCTGATGGCCTCTGATCGACACCGCTAGTTCACTGGGTGCTAGAGTGGTGAAGCGAGTGTCTTGTGTCAGTGGTTATTGATAAATTTTTCTTTGGTCTTGAAGAATTTCTCTTGTTCATAAGAGGGGAGAGAAGAGGATTCATTAATGAAATTGTTTGGCTCTGCAATTCTCAATTCACCAGGCATGTGGTGTGGTCTCAGGCACAATAGGCATACATGTCTATTTATATTCATGAAACATCAGTTACAGTATTTAATTTCATAACAGTAATTAAATAAATTTATGAACATAGAGAAAACTCATGCTCATAATTATAATAGCGCATTATTATTTATTGTGTGCCAACTTGCGCAAAATAGAATTATAAATAAAATGTTGTGTCACAAAATAAAATCAGGGTCATTATTATTTTAACTTCTGCCAACTAGTTAAATTATTTACCATATTGAAAATTAATATTTTACTACCAGACTGGCCTTGGTCCTCTTGAAATCCACTTCCATTTAATAAACAACCGAATAAATAAATAAATAATGCATTCTATTAAATAAATATTTTATTTAAAAAATATTAAATAAATATTTATAAAAGGTTAAAATAAATAAATAAATATATTTAATTTAATTTATGCGATCATTCTAACTTGAATAAAATTATTCCACGGTCTTTAGAATAATATTTATTTCATTAATTAAATTCAAATAGAATTTAACCAAGACCATAAAAAACAGTTATTGTGTGACCCTCTAGGATTTTTTCTCATTGGAGTTAAACGGGATTGCATAAATTCCAAGAGTACTATCTAGAAATGTGTCAAAGAACCCAATCAAAAGAATGTAAATTCGCAACAAAAACATCCACATATGAATGCTCACAATGTAATATAATCCCTTTGTTGCAATATCTCATCAAGAAGGATTCATGATAGTCTCATCAACCATTATGCTTGATACATCGTTCTTTGATATCTGAAATAAACTCATCGTTACACCATGGGAGTTAATTTTTGTGTGACGGTTATATTTCAATCAAAGGGATGATATATCAACTTCCATAAATGGAAGGGACAAATCCTTATTTGAATTGTTCATTAATAACATGCTACTCATGATGCACCTAATGTACCCTACTTCTCGCCAACTATCTGCATGGCAGTTTTCAATAGTAAATTAATGTGTGAGAGTCGTGACATGTATTAATTATAATATTAATTATTCAGGATCATTACACATGCTTGCAGATAGATATATCTGATGACACCAAAACATGCAGAATTGTTACTAGCGAGTCTATTCTCATAAAATCACGTCTTTCTGATTAGCAATTGAAAACATCATGTGAGGAAGTCTCATCTTTTTATGAGTACTCACACCTGACGGTCTTCATTCTATGTGTCCCTTCATAGTATTTCATCCAAACATAGAACTATATTTAAGAATATTGTTTTAGCATTTCAAGGTTCACATCATAGAGGGGAACTATCATAACCATGTCAATGTAAGAAATAATATAGGGAATTATTACATTATAGTAATGTAAAACAATGAACAATATGTAATAATATATTTAATTTTTAAATAAATTAATTATTCATGTAATCAATGTACACATAGTTTGTTCTAGTACACCACATATTAGAAACATCCACTAGGAATAGATCCAACTGCCTATGACTTTCAGTCTGATAGACCTCACAAAGTGATCATATTTCTTCTGAGTCAAGGATTTAGTCAAGGGGTCCGCCATGTTCTCTTCCATGGAAATACTTCTCACCGTAGCTTCACCTCTCTGAGAAAAATCACTCAATAGATGATACTTCTTAAGTATGTGCTTCGTCTGATGATGTGACCATGGCTCTTTTGTGAGATACACTGATGTAGTATTATCACTGTACAATGTGAGGGGATCTTTACTTCTTTGTATCACATATAGCACTTGGACAAAGATTCACATCCAAAATTCTTCTTTAGCTACCACAGAAGCTCTGATATACTCGGACTCTGTTTTAGAATCAGCGACCACACTCTACTTTGAGCTCTTATAGCTCATTGTACCTTTATTAAAAGTGAATATGTATCCCATTTGTGACTTCATGTCATATTGATCAGTCTGGAAACTAGAATCTTCATATCCTCTGATGAATGGTTTCTCATCTCCTCCACAAACCAGGAACATATCCTTAGTATTTCTCATATACTTTAGCAAAGTCTTGACTACCGTCCAATAGCGGTCACCTGGGTTTGCTTGATATCTTCCTACCACACTCAATGTGTAGGAGACATCCAACCTAGTAAATATCATGACATACATGAATAATCCAATCTCTAATGTTTATAGAGTAATTAAAATTATATTTCATTCCTCAGGTGTCTGAGGACACATTTTCTTGAAAGATGAATGCCATGTGATGCTCGAAACAATCCCCTCTTGGATTGTTCCATACTAAATCTCTTTAATATCTTATCAATGTATGAATGTTGACATAGGCACATCAATCTCTTGGATCTATCCTGATGGATATTGATCCCAAAAAAATATGCTACCTCTCTCAATTCCTTCATAGAGATGCATTGATTCAACCATGCCATAACAGACTATAATACTAGTACTCATTTCCAATAAGTAATATGTCATCAACATATACTACAAGGAAAATGACTTCACTCCCACTAATCCATTTGTAGAACAAAGGCTCAAGTTCATTCTTGATAAAACCAAATTAAATTATGGATTCATAAAAACAAATGTTTCATGAATTGGGTGCTTGCTTTAATCCAATAATGGATTTCTGCAACTTGCATACCTTATTGGAATAATTTGGAGCCACAAACCCTTTAGGTTTTGTAATGTAGACAAATTATTGAAGGTTACCATTAAGGAATTATGTTCTAAATTCCATTTCCTAAATATCATTGTCGTGGTAAGAAGCAATGTCTTGTATAATTCTGATGGATTGTAGCATTACAACAGGGGAAAAGGTTTCATCGTAGTAAATTCCTTGACGTTGTTTAAACTATTTTACAACTAGTCATTCCTTATTGGTACTGAATTGCCCTTCCATGTCTAGATTCTTCTTGAATACAAATTTTCAACCACCAGGATGTACATAAACTAGAGGATCATTTAAAATATATACTTGGTTTTGGGACATGGAATCCATTTCAGAGTTCATGTCTTAAGGACACTTGGAAACATCGGTTCCACTTACTACTTCATTATAGGTTATAGGATCATTATTATCAAATAATAATGAGTCACCATCCTCATTAACTAGAAACCCATACCATTCAATATCTATAACCTCTCTTGTACTCTTACATAGTACCTGTGTCCTTGAAACATAATCTTCTTCCATGGGGCTTTTTGGAATCTCTTATTGTACCAACTCTTGTATACCTTGAGCCTCGTCTTCGTTAAAGTCTATCACGCTCCCGCTATCTCTTGTTGAGATGTGATACCTCTCATGGAATATGGAATATCTTGCCACTATAAGATTTTTTTGAGGTCTCGTATAGGATATATCCCCTAGTTTCCATAGGGTATCCTATAAAGGTACACTTTGTGCCTCAGTGTGTGAGTTTGCTACCTAAATAGGCCTTAACAAATGATTCGCTACACCAAACATGTAAATTCGATAACTAGGAGTTTCTTCAACTCCAGAACTCATATGGAATACCGTTTATCAATTTAGTTGGTACTTGGTTTAGTATGTGTGCCGCTGATTGTAATGCATTCACCCCAAAGGATAATGGAAGACTTGCTTGACTCATCATTGATCTCACCATGTCCAACAAGGTGTGGTTACTCCTTTCACTTAAACTATTCGATTGTTTTATGCAAAGAGGAGTGAGTTGGGATAGGATCCCAAACTCTTGTAAGTAATTAATGAAGTCCTAATTAAGATATTCCCCACCTCGTTCTGAGCATAGTTTCTTAATCTTCATACCATGTTGGTTTTCAAAATCATTATTGAATTCCTTTAACTTTTCAAAGGAATCTGACTTATACCTCATTAAGTAGATATATTCATATCTACTAAAATCATTAGTAAAATTTATGAAGTATGACTATCCACCCATTGCTTCAACTGGTAATGGTCCACACACATTAGTAGGAACCAATTCTAGAATCCCTTTTTCCCTTTCACCTTTCCCACAAAATGGGCCTTTGGTTATTTTGCCTTGTAAACATGCATGAAATATGACAAGTTGTTTTCATTTTAAAGAATCTAAATATCCATCTCGATGTAACTTTGTCAATAGTTTTTTGTTTAAAAGAAATAGTTAGTGATTCCAATGTTGGGCGTGGTATGAGTCATGTGAAGTATCTTTGTTATCAATTGCCATTACATGGTTTGTATAATCCAACATGTAAAGACCATTGTATAAATTGTTCCTACGAAAAAATTCTATCTTTATAAAATACGAAACATTCATTTCCAATCCTAAAAAAAATCCATATATATTTAATCTGGATATAGAAATAATGTTTTTAGTAATAAAAGGTACATAATAACAACTTCTTTACACCAAGATCATCCCAGTTGGCAATGTGAGGTGGTATTCCTCGATAGATACAACATCAAGTCTATCTCTGTTGGATACTCGTAGATCTACCCCCGATCAATATTCATTTATCTACATGGATTATATATTTTGATACATATGTGATCACCACAAGATGTATCTAATACCAAATTTTTAGAAATAGATAGATTGCACTTGGTAACGAATGCACCTGAATCATCCCCTTTCTTCTTAGGCTGAGTGAAGTTCTTCTTCAAGTGGACCTACTTTCCACATGAGAAAAAATAGCTGCTTTTTCCCTTTCCTCCACATTGATATTCCTTTTCATGGAAGTTCGTGAAGAAACATTAGGCTTAAATATCTTCACCATCCCTTTCCTCTTATTTACCATAAGTACAGAAGGGTTTTCTTCATTCATATCATTTCCCACATAGTGAATGAGGATAATAATATCAAATAGAGACTTCTAAATGTTGTTCATATTTAAATTGAAAAAAAATTAGAGAATCTCTGAGGGAGTGATGCGAAAATGAGATCAGTGCCCAGTTCTTTGGGGAGTTTAAACCCTAGAACCTATAGGTGATCAATGAATCCAATGAGCTTGAGTACATGAGGCCTAGCTAGAGAACCTTCTCCAAGATTACTCTAAAAGTGTACCTTAGATATCTCAAACCTTTCCTGTCTTGATCTCTCCTGGTAAATACCATATAGGTGCTCGAGAATTGCATAAGCATCCATGTTTTCATGAGACTTAAAGAGATCACTATAAATAGATGATAACTTCAAACCTTGAACATTGAATACATTGTTAATAAGTTTCTCATAGACTAGGAAATTCTCATCACTCGCCTCTTTGGCAGGCGGATCAGGTAATGCTGACTCTAGCATGTAAGACTTTCATTCATGGTGTAGGATAACCTAAAGGTGTCTAAACCATTCTTGGATGTTACTACCAATGTCGTTGTAGAATTTATCTAGAATTAATCACAGAGATAGTGTGGTTGGTTATCTTGTTAATTTTATTCTACAATTTAAAAGAGCATATCATTAGTACATTCATGATTAGTTTTTATGAAAAATGATAAATTTTTATTAAGTCTCCCACTATTTTATCATGTCCCAATGGACCTCACCATTGAACTCTCAATGTACCATTTCCAAGACATTATAGTGGAATGGATCCATATTACCCTTTTTATAACCCCAACAAGGGTTGGTCAATCTATTAAAAGGTATTTAGGTAGGCATGTCATTGCTAACTACGGGCTTCCAGAACATTGATTTGTTGACTGGACTCCCCAATCCTGAGATCATGACTTTCGATTTCCTCAACTATTGCCTCCAATATTACTCCAAGTCTAGTAAGGGCTACTCCTCTTGATGTAATATGGTTAAGTAAAAATGAAACCTTTCATAATGGATTCCTATATAAAAGTAAGTGTTTTAATAAGTGTTGGTCAAACACATAGTTTTATTGAGTTTTTCCCTTAATCAAGTAACAGAAGGCTTGGCCCGATTTAATGTTTTATTTGAGGTATTTTTATCTTTTTTGCGTGAATTTCTTATTATCATTATCACATGATTGTTAATATTATGTGGAAGTTACTTCTGTGATTAACTATGTGTTGATAATATGTATGCATAAGTTTGGTTTATTTTAGTTCCATATTGTATGCTTGTTTAATTCATTAATTATGTGATTGTGACAACACATCCATAATGATAAACAATGAAACTGATAGAAATAAAATAATGTAAATGGAATGAACATGAGCTTTTCTAATGGTTATATTATCTTGTTGTTGATAAAATAACCCTGACCTAGGGGAGAAACACCTTAAACCTTTTGGGTTCATGTTTACAGCTTCTGCATGCCCACCTCTGTATCTCCTGGGATTGGTTTTGTCTCGGAACCAGCTTAAACCACCCCCCTAGCTTGAGAGTTCCATCCAATACATTTGCCTTTTTAACTCACATGTAGCTGATGGGTAAAAGGGGGTTTTATATAAAAGAAACCGTGGGCACACATGCCCTACATATAAATGAGGAAAAGGCTTAGAGGCCAACAAATTTAATTCAAATAATTAAATTAAATGAAGCCATCCGCATATAAATGTGATGGTCTATCTCATGATCATCCATACATGAAACGATATTTATGCATAAATAAAACTAGATTTTGATTCAATAATCATTTTTGTTTAAGATAAATCACACTCAAATCAATTTTTGATCATCTTTAATTAATCAATCCTTTTATCTTAAGCACTTTTCTGAATTTCTATGAGATTTTCATCCATCATATATAATTTTAAACAACTAAATTAATTTTAAATTATCTTTGTATGTAACCTGTACCTTGGAGGAAACCTGGGGAATTACTATTCATAACTACCCAATGAGTAGAAATTAACAATACACAGATGATAAATTAAACACACACACACACACACACTCATATATATATATATATATATATATAACACATATCACATTGTTGTGCCTTATATTTACACCTACATGATGGTACACGTCTCAAGGGATTGTATAATATAATAATAAATTTTAATAAATCTGCATAATTTGGATGAGTACATGACATGTAGTTCCAACTACACGGTGTGTACTACTTTTCACCATCCATCTGAAGTACACACCTGGGTAAACGATGTTTGAGTGTACTTCAGAAATCTTCAGAGTACACAACATGTCTAGTAGGACACACGCTATATAATCCCTCATTACATGGTCTCTATTTGGGCAAGATGTGCACAAGTTACATGGTCAAACCCTAACCTAAAGGGACTACAAACTGTGTACATTGGGCAACATGGCCTTTAATCCGGAAACCGTTTGGCAACTGTTCCTAGTTAACACATGGATTGATTAAGTCTTGGAAAAACATCAATAACACAACTTGGTTTGACAGACCAGACCTGGAGCATTTAACCTTGATGAAATAGTGTGTATTGTTGAATACATGCTGTTTGTTTTGGTGTCATATGGCCAGGAACCTTTGGCACCTATAGATAAGATCCCCTTTTTTATTTTAATCAAAATTAAAAAGAAAAATTGTTTCTCAACAGTGAATGAGAAACAAAAGTGGAGGAACAGATCTTGAGATTCATATTTTTAGAATGATTAACATGAATTGTAAAGTTAAAATATTAATTGTGTAAATCATCAAGGAAATATTTAAATAATTATAAACTATAATGTAACAACTATGATACCACATGACGGTTCCGGGCACAACGGAAGCATGGTTAAGACGACACCAAACTTTTATTTTTACCATGATCAATGATTATTCCAGGATCAATACGACGATGAATACCAGTCTCAACCGAATATAATCAATGATTTAGATAAATAAGGAAGAACCCCAAAACCATTAGAGAGGATATTGGATATCATGTTTATAATTAATTTCATTAATTTAAAAAAAAATAGTACATGGATAGTTGGTATTGTTTTTTTGATGATGTTGATCATCTGGAATTACCCTTACAGATAATCTCACTATGATAGTAAGGATCCAAACTTGAATCCCTCTAGTGGTGATACACACGTGATCCGATGGCCACTGATCAACACCATACATTCTCCGGGTGCTAGAACGGTGAAGCGAGTGTCTTGTGTTGGTCATTCATGATTTCTTGTTCTTCGGTCTTGAAGATAATCCCTCGTTTTTTAGATGGGAAAAAAAAGGATTTGAGAGAGAAATTATTGGGCTCAACAATTCTTAATTCACCAGGCATGTGTTGTGGTCTCAGGAAAAATTGGCGTACTTGTCTATTTATATGCAAGGCACTTTAGTTACAATATTTAATTGCATTATATCATTTAAATACATTCATGAACTTAGAGAAAACCCATACTCATAATAATAATACAACCTTATTATTTATGGTGTACCAACTTGTGCAAAACCGAAATATAAATAAAATTTCACGTCACAAAATAATAGTAGTGTCATTATTATTTTAGCTTGTTCAATCTAGTTAAATTATTTAATGTATTAATGATAATTATTTTAGTACTGGACCGGAATTGGTCCGCTCGTACTCCACTTCCATTTATTGGACACCCGAATAAATAATTAAATAATTTATTCTCGTAAATAAATATTTTATTTACAAACTAGTAAATAAATATTTATTAAATGTTTAAAAAAATAAATAAATAAATTTTTGTTAATTAATTCAATCATTTTAACCTGAATGAAATTATTAAATGTTCTTGAGAATAATATTTATTTCATTAATTAAATTAAAATAGAATTTATCTGAGACCACAAAAAAAAACAGAGTGTGTGAGCCTCTAGGATTCTTTCTCATTGGAATTAAATGAGCTTGCTTAAAGACCATGAGTAATGTCTAGCAACGGGTCAAGTCACCCAAGAGAAATAACGTAATGTCACAACAAAAAATTCCATATATGAATGCTAAATATATAATTTAAACCATTTTCCATAATATCTCATCAATCAGGTTTCATGATAGTGTCAACAACATTTATTCTTGATACTTCGTTCTTTGATTTCCTAAAATAAACTCACAATTATACCATGGCCACGGAATTTCTTGTGAAGTTTCAATTTCAATCAAAGAGACGAGATATCAAATTCCATAAATTCAAGACACAAATCCTTACTTGACTAATCCATTAATAACATGCCACTCATGAAGCTCCCAATGTAACATACTTCTAGCCAACTTTCTCGGTGACGGTATTCATCGGTAAATAAAATTGTGCGAGTCATGACACATATTAATGATAATATTAAATTAAAAGGATCATTACACACACTCGTAGATAGAAATATTTGATTACACCAAAACATGAAGATTTCCTACTAGCGGGGCTGTTTTCAAAAACTCATATCTTGGATATTATCAAGTGAGAACATCCTGAGAGGAAGTCTCATATTCTTATAAGTACTCACACCTGATGGTCTACATGCTATGTTCCCATTCATAGTATATCATCCAACCCTAAAACTATTTTTAAGAATATTGTTATATCATTTCAAGGTTCTCATTATAGCAGTGAACTTCCATGATCTTATCAATGCAAAAAACAATCTAGGACATTATTACATCATAGTCATGAAGAACATTGAAAAATATGTAATTATATGTTTAATATATATATATACATTAAATATCCATGTAATCAAAGTACAAGCAGTTGGTTCTAGGACACCAAATATTATATCCCAAAACCTTTATAGATAATATATTTTCCAATATTCACCTTCATATCATCAATAAAATATATGATACAAACCAAATCCTCAAGTTGATATTCTTATGTTGGAACCCCATGGACCTTGGCCTCCCCTACTTTGTTTTCTCCCAATTGGAAAATTGGTAACAAGGATTAGTTAAAACTGTAGAAAACTATTATGATTCAATTATTAATAATTCAAGACCTTATATCTTTCTCCTAGTAGGTGTTTCGACCCCTATAGAAATGTGTCCCAAAAACCTAAGTTTTATTTTCCTAACAATGTGGAATATGGGCTTCCACCATCATCAATGGTTGATCTATACCAATTGGTTTACAACACCAAAAAACTCATATATTTTTGGGTCAATATTTCAACATCATATGACCCATATATTCAAGAAGATTATACATCATCATCATTGCATCACCATGTATTACACCCATTCTCAAACCAGGAATTTCATATTCCATTCCCTAAATTTTTCATGGACAACACCATGTGACAAAAAACCACATGGTGTAGGGATTGAGATTACCGAAAATAAAATAAAATACCTTTTTGTACCGGAACCCTTCCTCAATATCCCTTTTCTCCATATCCCACCTTATTATCCTTATTTCTGAATATTCATAAATATTTCATATCCCTTGGATGGGATCTGGGACCACTCTACTTGACAATGAAAGAATACCCTATGGGTTCATGAATAAGGGTCATTAACTAAATAACTAGAGGTGTCTCCTCCTTGTACAAAAAGATCTCAAATTCTCATGAGCCCTAACTACATCAGGAGGATTTGGACACCTCAGAGTGTTTCATGGTTATCCTCAGCTTTTCTGCCCCATATCATCATATTTAGTTAAAAATTTTGGGTTAGGACATAAAAAACGCAGATTCCAACTATATGACTGGATTCGTTACCCTAATAAAACACCAATAAACATCAAAAAAGTCCTCACTAAATATTTAGGGTGTCAAAACCAATCATGGATAATCATACTTCATAATTTCTTCAAGAACATATGGTGTTAGAACTCTTCATTAACATTCATTATTTAGAATATCATGTAATAATGAATGATATCACAAACCTTCATTGATACTAATTATTAAGGAACACAAAAATGATGTGGGGTTATAAATCCCCTCATGAATTTTCATACACCACAACCATCAATTGATGGTCCTATATTGATGATCCTAAAATACCACAAAATATGGTCTAATGTGGAAGACCCTAAACAATAGAAATAAATATCTAGAGCTACAATACCCTAAATTATAGAAAAATGTGGTCCAATCTAGAAGACAATAAACTATATAAATAGAAAATATGAGATATAAGGCTCTGAACTATATAAATAGATGGTCAGATATATAATACATTAAACTAAATGATCAAATTTTCCATGCTAGATAATCCTATACAATATAAACAGATGGTATGAGGTAGAATACCCTATAATAAATCAAGAGACAACCCAATATAAATGTCCATAAACTTAAATAACAAACTGTCCAAGCTACATGTCCCTAAACTATAGAAGATTTTGTTCTAAGATAAAAGTCTGTAAACTACAATATTGGTCTTTTTTGAAGGACATAAACATCCAATTGACATAGAAACAATATTCTTTAGTATGAAAACAAGTATAGGGAACCTTTGAAATAAATCAACCCTCTTCTTGGTATATTTTCACATTATGTGATTGAGAAAATATTGAGTGATTATGATATGAAAAATGCACAAAATGTTTTAGGATGAAAACCCACTAAAGGGAGGCCTATTAAAAATCCAAGTTCATAACCAGTACTTTATTCCCCTATGAAACATTGTAAAAGTTTTGGTCAATAATAAAAAAGGTTATAAAACTTGTTGATATCATAATCAATCCTAATAAAAAATCATTCTATACCCCTATGTCAATTTACTTAGGAAAAATACATACCCATTTCCATATGGGATATAATCACACTAATTATTCTTTTGAACTATGTAATCTATGGATAACATGAGTAGACATATCAATTAGCACTTTGATGTCAATAACCATTCATGGATAATTCTCAATATAAGTATGTTGCAATTCAACCATTCAAATTTGGGAATTTGGATTTACAATGTACTATAAATATGATGGATTATTTCAATGATATATATGATATAAAGTAAATTAAATTCTATTCACATCATGAATAAAGGAAACATGAAAGTTACATACAATGTCTCAATGTTTTGATTAATTAATAATTTATATAAGAGGGAGAAATCATTATAGCTTAGTGTTTTTCCACAAACCTTCAAACAAACTCAGGCTAAAACAAACAGGTCCATTAAAACATTTTCTTGGAGGATTCCTTGAGCTCTCCTAACTTCATCTTCAATGATTCCATGGAGTTGTTCAATTGGTCAACTGATTATGTTTCTTCCTCTAAAGATTATTTCCCCCTAGAAATAACAACAAGTATGGCCTTCCTTACTATATCGGAGATACCATGTTGTTCCAATATGTTTTCTTCATGTTTTACATGGAATGTTGCAACTGAGACAACTCCTACTGATGTTTAGTAATTTTCGAATTCAATGGAACAACATTAGCCTTCCCATTATTGATCATGTTTTAGTGAGTCATTGTCTCTACTTCATATTTGGAAGCATCATTTCGGGCCTCATCCTGACATCGTTTGACATAAGATAAATCTTCCACTACTACTACCCAAAATTCATGGTCCCTTGTCTTCTCCCTTAGGGAAATAAATTACATCACCCAAGAATGGAGATTCATTTAGACAAATACCCAATAGATAAAGGTGGTAAACATATACCCATGTTGTCTCAGTTAGTCCTAATACATCTCCAAAGGGCCCCTTGAGATTAGGGTCCAAATATAAACCAACACTTACTGCCACATTAGTTTATGAAATGTCATAAACTCAGATCACTGACTCAATTCCCATCCCAAGATAAGAATATATAATAGGAGTAAGTCACTAATGGTGTAATCATACTCATATCCATCGATGAGTTGGTTATAGATTCATCTTATATGTTAGTCTACTTGGGAAGGGGGTAAATAAAATGTAGTAGGGAACTAAATTTTTTATTGTTGTGGTAATTGAGATGTAATGAGGGGAAAATGATTTTTACATAGTGGGTGAATAATAATACGTAGTCATATATTCAACTATCATGTTCAATTCTGGATATATAATGTTCTTAGTTGCTTCACTGGAATTTTTTTTTCTAATATTTTCTTTAGGGGAAGAGAAAATCCCTCTTGAAACAAATGACATGGTGGAAAAACTAATTGTTCTCCATCAAAAAGTTTTAACATTTCCATTAAGGGTTGTAAGATCGATGAAATGTGTTGAGATATAGTAAAATTTATATATTATGTTAGGTTTGTGAAGAATATATCACCATTACCCAGATATTCATCCATCGCGTCTAAATTGGTAGAGAAACAGTTAACAACATCAACCTCCTCTAAAAGTGTGTTTTCTTATATAGAAATAAACAACATAGACATAAGAGCGTTAGTGGTAGGAGAAATATCTGAATATGACGAAACCTAGACCATGTCATCTATTTGATGGTCTAGTCCTAAAATCATAGTTTCATTAAGATAAGTATAAAACCCATTATTACTCTAAGGAACACAAATCTATTTATACACATTGACTTGGTGGGGGGCCTGTACCAATTGAAAAATTAAAATAATCTATATAAACAGCTTATAAAAAATATGAAATAAACGATGTCCCTTATTCTTTGATTTTTTGGGAGAAACCACTCATGAATTGGAGGAATGTTTATATATTTTCCTCTATGAGGATGAGTACCTTGAAAAAGATAACAAATAAGGTGTTATGGATGGTGTTGATGGAGTTATGTATTATGTCTTCTAAGAAACAGTAATCACTTCCCAACATAGCTCCAATTTTCTCAAGGATCCCTCATTTTCACTCCCATAGTCCACTCCCAAGTCATATCTAGCATACATAAGCCTAAGTGAATATATCAGTGTCTTGTGAATCTACCAATCTCCTCCATCCCCATTCTATTCCCAAGGAGATACATGACATGTCAAAAAAAGTTTTTTATTTATAATATACTCACTTAATGATGGTTAGGAATTCACTATTACCATTCATTAGGGATAAGTTGGTTTCCTTCATCCACGAAAGATAAAATTATGCAATGAACCATCATCTATTACACATGATTTGAATAGTAGACATGTAATTTCATACATTGTATCACAACATCAATATCATGAATGAAAATATCATTTGAAAAGGGTAGTCTTTAATGGTTTTCTTTATAAGAGAATTTATATGGGAAAATATCATGAATTCTATTTCCCATTGACATATCAAACCTTCAATTTTAGTAGATGATTCATCCTCCTTCCAAATTTCACACTACTGAAATACAAAAGGGAAATTCTAGAATGGTCAAGACTTGAAATATTTGAACTTAGTTCATTATAGTTTCACAATATTGTGACCTTCTATTTTGAAAAAATGATAATAGACCAGTCACCTCTTTATGAGGAATCACTAAAGTTGTTGGCATACTAGAATCATCCTTATTTCTGAGTCTCATGATGACTTCAGAAATTAATGATATCCCTCTTGATTTAGGTATGGATGTAGATAATTTCCCATTCATGTATGAATGGATACAGGTATTGGAATGACACTGGTATAGACTAACATCAATACATGTTAGAAGAAATATACTTTAGTTTGAGTCTCCTCCCTGCTCAACATCAACCAAATTAGTGATCGAACTTTGAGATCCTTTCAGTTACAACATGAATAGAAGAAGGAAACTTCGTTAGAATGCATCGAAATTGATTATAAAACCAACATGGTGAATTCCAATAATAGAAATATCTTCTATGGATCCATTTATAAATTCATCTCCCATGAATTTAAATCATGTATTCCCAAGCTTCAAAGATCCCTTCACCATTTCTTATTATACTTCTAGATGGTTCCTCATAAACCATAAAAGTGTTATGTTTAGAGAAACTAATCGATCCTCTATAACCCATCCATTAAAATTGATAGGCTTTACACCACTAATTCACATGAAAAAGGTCATAAAATGAACTCTAAAAATATTATGGGTTCTAAAATACTCGTATCTACCTAGGTGAGCCCCCATATAACCCAAAATTACTTGAAAGGGTCTATAGACTATATATAGTACACTTCCATTAAAAATGGAATAATAAAAAACACACTCTGGCCAACAAAAAAATATTCAAATGAACAATCCTTCCTCCTTCCATAGATTCCATCATCAAAAAGTAGAATTTATAGATCCACTATTGTCCCGAGTTAGAAGTAGGTACAGGCTCAGGTACATTGCAGGAAAAAATCCTATGGAAAAATTTAGTTGATATTATAAATTATCTCCCAACATGAATTAATGAACAAACCTTATTCATGTGGGGTATAATATGAATATTTTACCCATGAAAATATTACAATGGGAAGTATATGAATTACTATAACTAGGTTCAGAATGGGACATCTTCATTACGTATCCCACCCATTTCTTAAATGGGATATCTGCACATGGAATTAAGGCCTTCGAAAGGTCCTTCTTAGCCAACATTGTAAGAAACCTAGAAATAGGAGGGTTCGACTTTTCATCTTCCAAAGGTGATGATGGTGGGATAAAATCAACAAACATATCACCAAAATTTGATGTGTTGTGAATTTTATTGAGGTCCCATTCACTAATTCCCACCTCACCTAGCATCAGATGAATTATATTTATGTTTTGGATCATTCAAATGCCTAATTATAAAATTAATCAATTTGTAAAATAAGTGATGTATATTTAACTTTATGTGGTATCATACATTTCAATTCAACTCAACACAGTAGTGAATGTTGAAGTATTACAGTATACCTAGAAAGGCCAGCCCAAATCCATTTCATAGATCCCTCCTAACCAAAGGTACTTGTTTGGAAACCATCCTAATGTTTGATTGATGGTATATATTCACATTTTTCATTAGTACAAATGAATGCCAGGATCATATTAATGATAGACCTCGATAATTTTATTTAGAATAAACTTAAATATGTAACCATAAAATCAATTTTCATTAAAAATTAAGTATCCTGTGTGAAATATATTTACTCTAAAGGTGTAATTACTCTTTAATATCCATGAAGATGGTGCAGTATTTGAATAGGGAGGTGGAATAAGAACATAATATTTTAGAAAAACTAATATAGAGGTTATGATTATAAAATAGAAACATTACCTGAGGTTTTTCACCATTTGTTTTGATTTCCACACAACAGGTGGATGGATAAACTTATGTTGGTCGTTGTCCGCATTTTTAACCATGAAATTTAGATGATCGATCGGGTTTTTATCCTCTATAATTAAATAATTATATATTAAGGAATAAAAATATGTCATACGGGAAAGAAACCTTTTAAAAATGAGTAAAATATATTCATAGTTCATGAAACATCACCAAAATCATGAGACCCATATTAGGGTTCTTGTTAAAAATGACCTATTATAGGTCTGAAAAATAACATGACCTATGTAACATATTGATATCACATTATAAATTTCAATAATTGAAATCTTGTAACAACATGAGTTTCACATAAATAAAATTAATATTAATAGATCATGAGACAATCTCTGAGATAACATTTTTTTCTAAAGATTGTCATTGGTGTCACATGTTACTCATGTTCCTACCCATCATTCCTACTTTCAAACAGTTTGAATATTACATCAATTTAATTGATTACATTGACTTATTGATCATCATAAGGTGAATGGATGTTAGTTTATCCTTCCATGGATTCATCCATAGACCTTGTCTCTTAGTATGGTTCTTCCTAAAATATTTACGTCATGCTTGAGAAACACCATTCCTGATGCTATATCCAGTGGGAATCCAATTAATAATGATGCATATGACTCAACAAGGTAGAAACATTTTGTCAAAATAGATAGTAACATTCATACTTATAGGTCATTTCATGAAATTGATTTTTTTAGGAGCCTATAATGTCATTCTATTTTGGAGGCAATCTCATGAATGTACCATCTTAGGCATAGAACAGACAGAATAATTTTTCATACCTAATGTAGTTGATCCCAAGGGTGTAATAAATAGAAGGATTTTTACCTCAAACAACCCAAGATAATTTTATGTGGTAGGGATTTATGATCCAGTCAAAAGTTTAAAATCCTGTATATGTGACTGGGTCACAAGTTCAACTTCATGTAGAGATAGATTGGACATATTTTTTACGCCATGTAGAGACATGTTAGTCCCATGTTTATCCTCCTATATAGAATGGTTGGTGGTTGTGTGTGTCCCCATGGGAGATGATTTCAATATTTGGATTAGGATAATTGTTTTTCTATATGGAATATTTCATACGTGGTATATTGTTATGTGTTTCCCCAGAGGGAATTCACAATTTGGATTTGGTTAAGTTTGTTCCCAGGGGTAAGATTTCACAAATTATATTTAGAGGAGTGTTTCTCCAAGGAGGATATTCTGAACATGGGAATTGGTGGAGTGTGTTCCTAGGGGGATGATTTCACACTCTGTATTTGATGTATGATTTCCCAATGGGAATGATTTCACACTCGAGATTTGGTGGAGTGTGTCACCATGGGGGGAGATTTTACTCTCATGATTTGGTGGGGTATATCCTCAATGGGGAATATTTCACACTTGAAATTTGGTGATTTTTTGGGATTAAACCTCTGGGAGGACTCCAACATACCCTATCGATAAATATGTATTAAATCAACATAGTTTAATAAAATAGTTTTGGGTCATAGTACAAAATTATTCCATCTATTTTAACATAATGCGGTAAGGATGATCATTTCATAGAAGGAGGGTAAATGGTGGATTGGGTGTGGATTCCACATATAGGTTTTCTGAAAGATTTGGTTCAACCCATGGTGTGGGAGAACGTGTCATCACTTTATGATACTATACAGTGAATTCTGTTTTCATCACATGGGGTAAATATATGGTTTAAAGTCATGTGATGAGGATTTTTTTCATGCGATTTAATATCGTATGACTAGGAGATGGGGCTAGGAAGTATTAAATCATGTATCTCAATCGAGTATTGGGATTTTACCCTAAGATATACCATGTCATAGTGAGACGAAGAATAATAAAAAAACACAGTCTACTTAGAAAGGTATGTCATTTCCCTTGGTAATTCTACCTTTAAGTTTTACATATTCACCCCCATGCACCGGTGAGTGTGGAATAACATACACACTACAATGGGTGAGTGTCAATTAGTAGTAATTATGATAGGGTTTATATACATAGTAGTTAAAGTAATTAGGATACATCTTCATACGAGTAAAAGGAAGCATTGGTGGTATCAGTCACATACAGATTTTGGGTGCATATGAAGTGATTTTGGATGAGTATAGGGGACCTAGATACATGAAATTGGTGAAAGGTTATTGAATGAAAGGAAAAACCTAGGGTATTCCCTAAGGAATGGTTTTGAAAAATTTGATCCTTCACTAAATTTAGGGGCTTCGTGAAGGTGAGGGGATTCCCTAAGTATTGGTGTTTTAGAAATAACATGGGTATTTCTAAAGAAAATGTTTTGAGAAATAGGGTGACCCTACATTGGAATGATATCTTGGTAACCATGTCTTAGGTTTCACAGAATATAATTATCTCACAAAACCCCAAGACCCACAAATGGATTTATTCTTAATTGATGGCTTGGGAACATTGCGAATGGAATTTATACCATGGTTTAAGGTTCTAAAAAATTCATGGAATGAGGTTTCTCAAAAGTTGACTACCTTTTAGAATATATCTTCTCCCTCCCACTCAAAGCATCTATGTTTTGAAATTTCGGATCTTTTGTCAAAATATGAAATGTCGAGTCCTTATATTATTCAGACATATGGGGTATTTTAATTTCCAATGGATGTAAGGGAATTGTTTTTACAAAATATGAATGATTTCATGGATGATTAAGCACTTTTTAATCAGTTGATGTTTCATGAACCTGAGTTATATTACGTGAAGTTTACCACCTAATCCTCTCATGGTTAGGGACTTCCTTGAAACGGAATTTTGGAAACCAGACATACACTGCATGGTGGTTACAGCCTAATCCCTATGTTCCAAGGAACATATATGCACCAGTGTTCCTTGAACCAAACATACACTACATGGAGTTTACTACCTATGCTTTTCAAAGCTGCAGAGTTCCGAAAACTAGATTCATTCACAAATCAAATAACCATCACAAACTAGACTCTTAAGATTATTTTTAATATGGTTGGACATATATATTATTTTGTCCAACTGTTCCTTCCTTCACACAAGTAGAAATTCTGGCTACTGTCAGAGTTCAAAACTATGGATCTAGGGGTCAAAACATTGGCTATAAGATATAAAAACGATTTTAATAGCCATGGAATCTATTGGAGTGGCTGGAGAAAAAATCTATATACATAGTTCTAAGAGTCTATTAAATGGTTTTAAAAACTGTGAAAATAAATCAAGTGGTTTTTCACAATGGCTACAAGTTTATAGCTATGATTTAAACTATGAATATAGATTTAAAATAAATAAAACCCAGTGAGATTCGATGTACTTACCTCCACTATCTAAACATGTCACCTTACCACCACACCCCGGATGGATTTGTGTATATAAATATATATATTTATATATATATTATTATGAACAGTGGCTATAGCATGCATACTGTGGAATTAGACCTTACCGTCTCTTTTCGCGGGTTGATTTTTTTCCTGCGCAAGGGCAGAAGACTTATAGCCACGTTTTTCATGAATAGTGGCTATATAAAATAAAATCACTCTATATATACGGTTTAGAAATACCAGGGACATTGACCTCAAAAAAACCATATAACCATTGTTTTAAGAGGCTATTTCCATGAGTTAAAACCATAGATATATGGCCTATTTCTACAACTTCCAAAATCATGGCAGTAACTGGCACAATTGTCCACTATGGCTATTGGGTCTATCTCCATGGTGGAAAAATGTGGCTATAGCCCTTGTGAACCATTTTTCTAGCCTTATTATAAATACATATATCCATAGTTTTGGAAAACAATGGATATAGGTCAATTTTTATATCCTAGATTTTTAGTACTGTGACGTCTCATGTGACACACATATTTTGTAGTATAGAAATCCCCCCATATAATGTGATCCTATTAGGGAAATGGTTGGATTATAATGGAAAACTACATAAAATTTGTTATTAGAAACACATATTCATGAAAATGGTTCTAATCTTATACCTATAAATATATGTGGGGACCCACAGGATAACATGAAATTTTTGGAAAATATTGTTCGGTTCTACCTTTTGAAAAGCTCATTACATTCATGACCACTTTTTGATTTTGATCATAATCACTCAGGAAACTAACATATTCGTCAAAAAATATATCCATGAATAGAATTTAACAAACTCTATGTTCATGAAGATAATTTCAAAAAAAATACCATCATGAACTAGTCACAATTTTTTTCCATTTATTGCATAAACTGTATACACAGTTTGAGAAAGCATTCACTGGTTGGAGATGTGATTTAGTGGGAAACATTTTGAATGGGTAGACCACCATAAACATTCCTATTTCATAAGATCCATTAGTGGGGGATTATAGAGATTAAAAATTCGTTACGGCTATCAATATTATGCCATCGATGGTGGTGGTTAAAGATTTTGTGGTGGATGATCCTTCTTCAGAATTGGCACATGAGGTTGTTGGGGATCTCACTATAGGGGAAGGGTTTGATGAAGATGCATATTCCCAAGACCTATGGCTCATACCACCTGAGTTATTAACTAAAGATGAACCTTCCATTGATGTGTTGGAGTTGTTATCTCCATATGATATTGTGTCTTCTGTGGAATTCAAGGATTCATGTTTATATAATTTTTTAGAATTGAGTCATGTGATAGATGGTGTCGATATGTATGTATAATTTCATCACCCATTCTCCATTGATCGATCTACCAAACTAGTTGGTATATATTCTATATTAGTTATTCATCCTAGGAATATGAGTAGTGCATTCAAGAGTAATATATTCATTGTATTGATATATCATTATTTAATGGTCATGTTCAAAGTTGAATGATTTTGACATTTCATAGAACCAATTTTTTTTTGAGATCCCTGGAACACCAGGTGGCTGAGGAGGACATCACTCTCATATAGGGTTAGGTGAAAGAGCATTTGGACTTTAGGATAACTCATGTTAAGATCATTTTACTATTGAGGGATCAGTTTGTTGAATATGAGGCTATGGTTTCAATTTATGAAACTATAGTGGATGAGATCCAAGATGATTAGGATTGAGTGTGAATCAGGGTTTCAGAATATCATTTTGTTATAGAGGAGGTTGAATATCTTGAATAAGAGTAGCGGACTCTGGAGCCTGATCCACAGAGGATTTCAATTCTTGAGTAATTCATCACTAAGTTTAATCCTGTTGGGAATATTATCACATCATGAAATAAAGGATATGGATAAATATGTAGATGACCCTCCCAGACATTGGAAGGTATGTTTTAAATTATCTATATTCTTTAAAATGTTTTCTATTTGAAAAAAAATCTGATTATATTAACATAGTAAACAAAAATGAATCCTTATGCCCATATAAGTCTTTCTCAGTGTAGTAATATAGGTAAAAATAGAATAAAAGACATTTATATGTATTAAAAGACAATGTTAAAACACTCATGGTACTATAGCATTTATTAACCACAAGGAGTGTACTGATTGGGAGATTTTTGGCTAGATTATGATACTCGAGGTACGATTGTTTTTACTTTTCAATTTAATATAGGGATTTAATGGGATAAATCTATGTGAATAGAATTATACCTAAGAAAGGGGTGGTGAAGAGCATGAATCAAGAGACACATTATTTGGAACATAAAATGGGTGGCATGGAGACGAAGTATCACTAATGGCCATGTTGGAAATGAATATTTTATTTTGATTTTTCTAAGGATGGGGGAAAATGATGATTCACCGTATACCATATTCAAAATAGGAGACCCATCGCAAAAAGTCATTATAATCCATTCAGATCATGTGGCCAAGATGTTAGGTGTGCTTGTGTAGTCAATAGCCATGTCATTTAGGGGGGCATTCATATGTGAAAGATGATAGATATCCAATTATAGGGAGACACAAATCATGGGGATAAATTTATTGAATGTTTTATTAGAGTTTAACAATTTCAAAATTATATCACTATGGGTTTGAGAACATTAGGTATGTTTTTTAGTCAAAAAAAAGTTTATAATCATATTTTAAGGGGAGGATCATCATAGATGTCGAGCGGTAGTTGAGGAACATGAATGATGTGGTAGGTGACATCCACCGAAGGGGGAAAAAGGTTTCTCATGAGATGGACTAAGATGATTAATAGTTTTACAATATGAAATATGGATTATGGAAACATAGCTTAACATCATATGGTGACAGTGATGTACAAAAAATTTAACATCATATAGTGGGGATCATGTACATTAAATTTAAAGTCATACAATGTGGAAGATGTAGAATACAGTTTTCCATTGTGTAATTATAATGCTCATTTCATAGTTTATCATCTGTTATCTAATAAATGTGAATAGACATGAATAAAAATTACCTATAAATGGGGATGGAGGATTAAAGGGAATGAAATTTGGGGTACCTCATGGAGGATATATTGGGGAAAATCAAGATTCATATTTAGATCTAAATTTTTTCTAAACCAATGTGGTCGAATTATGATATTTATGTTTTTAATATGACCCATGGTGGGATATGATTGATTTGTAACCTTTTTCTTATGCTCTTACCTTATCCCAAGTCATAAAAATGTCCCGATGGGTGGGATTTTGACACTTGATTTAGGTTACCCTATTGGTTTTCAACCTGCCATACATTTTTCCCCATTACATTGGTTTTTAAGGTCATACATGTTAGAACAACAAGTTGAAAATAGAATAAGGATATATTTCATGGATTTTTTGGTTAGAATTTTTAGAACAATACTCCTAGTTCAAGGTAATAGGGATTCAAAAAAGACACTACAAATAGATTTTGGTAAAAAGTATTGGACCAAAGGAATGAAAATAGTTTATGTTCAAAATGATTTTATCAAAATGATTTGTTTCCCAATGGAATATCTTTGGAATTTAAGAAATATTACTAGACATGAATTGAGGGTCATAGAGGTTGGCTGAGGTTCTAGGAAACTTTTCCAAGAAAAAATGAACGTAGTTTAAGGTTGTGATTGTTGGACTTGTGAACCTATTATAAGTTTTTAGAGTCTAGAATGAATGGTGAATTACCCAAATGAATGTCTGTTTCATGGTAGAGTTGAAATAAGATTTGAATAGAGATCCATGGAGGTCCAACAACCCATGGAACATTCCTATGGTTACTTGAACATAGTTTGAATCCAAGTGGAATGGACTTGGGATATTAGTTTAATGTTGTACATTTCATAACAATAGGTGAATTTTTTAAAAGAACATGTTTATCATTGAAGAGTTGTAATCTGATGTGAATTGAGGGCTATGGAAGCCTGACACTAGGTGACACATTCCTTAGGTGACTTTTACATGGTTGAAAGTCAAAATTCAGGTAGTTAGGCTCATCATTTTTTGTCGTAGAGTTTAAAAATAAGGTTTAATTTTCCAAAATATAATATATGACATGGAATTGTTATAATCTGATGTAAATTGAGTGGAAATTCACAATAAGACACATTACAAGGGTGAGTTTTTCAAATTTTAATGTCATGATGATTGTACATGGGCTCCTAGTTTAATGTACTAGAGTTTAAACCACCAAGACACCCATACATCTGAACCATTCTAGAGGAAAAATATCTCCCAACTAAAGAGATTGTGTGATATATGCTCGATACAAAAAAGAGTGATACTATGTTCTTGTTGTTTGAAGGGGGAATACAACATATGAAAAAATAGACTTACTTAAAGATGTCCAGTAAGGGTTGATCATGACTTTCAAGACCAATATTGTAAAATTGGACTGAATGATAGCTGGGGAATAGTTTTTAACCATGTTCTAAACACAGGTTCTACACATATTCCAATCACAGATGGTGAAAAAAATATGGGTTCGACTGTTGACTAAGTTCTGAATATGGGATCCATAATCTCTTACCAAGGATCCATTACAGTGTGATCATAGGACAGTAGGTGATTGAGTGTGAGTTGGCACTGTTTTCATTAGATATCCCATTTAAATATATTGAATAATCATTATCCAAAATGTATAATGTGGGAAACAAGAATGTTGAAGTGGGTAATGTCACTGAGGGTTTCTTAAGTTCCTTGGGAACTATTCTTCCATTCGCTAAAATGTGTTGGATGAACATACCGGTAGGATAAGATAAATTCTAGTCAGAAAGAGGGGAACTATGAAATGAATTGAATATAGGTATAGACCAAGTATATGGGATCTGAGCATCCCTGCTTATCCCCTAGTATTGGGAATCTATTTATATGTTTTTCAAAAATGAGGTGAGGTTGGCGACTGCTGTCGAAGGGGTGGTGTTGTCTCTACTGAAGACATCGAATCATCATATACTAGTCTTATGAATTATTGTTTTTTATTACATATGGTAAGAATTTTGTTTAACATTATGGAATAAGGTTGTTAGTTTTGATCATCCCTTATTTTTCATAAGATGCATCCTATAATTATATGGGGTAAGGATATAGTTTAACATCATATGATGAGGGCATTTGTTTTGATCATATCCTATTTGGGACATGAAGAATCCTTGATTTTTTGGGGTAATGATAAAATTTAACATCTTGTTCTAGGGTTTTTTATCTTAATATTTTACAATCATAGTTCTCAGACAATGGTTGTTACCTGCTTATGGTACTGAAGTTCGGAACATAGGGGTAGCTGCTAGTTTTCGGTTTTTGTTCCGCAGAAAAATGGGTTAGGTGTTATCAGAATGATTGTGTGGAATTAAATGGTAATAAATTTATGATAAATGAGGGGAAAAGAGAACCTCTTCCAAAAAAAATTAATGAAAAATATTTTTTAACTAATATTTTTTCTGAGAAAATGTGTGGTATATTATTTAGAACTCAACAGAACTATGTATTTCTAATAATGAAGTGTGTATAAATGAAAATGTGACTTTTGGAAATTTAAAGTCATATGTTCTATATGAAGACCATTATTCATATCCTGGGAGAGAGGTGGAATCACAAGTTTTCTCTTTTAACAAAGACCAATTTGTGATTCAACAATTGAATCTTGAATGGAATCACCTAAAAGATATTTTTATGTTACTTGAAATAACCACAAGGGAAATGTTAACCAAACTACCACATGAATCTATCACCATCACAAAACATACCATTAGGTCTTATGAAGGTGTTATAGTGTGTTCTGTTTTGAGTCCCTATTTACAAAAAGTGTAATTCTATTTTGTAAATAAAATTTTTATCTCATCAATTCTATTTAAATAACTATTTTTATTAATAATATTTTGATGAAATTTGATAAAAATATTTTTCAGATTGAAATTGTAAATTCTAGTAAGGAAATATTTATTTATAATTATCAATTATATTATTAATAATACTTATTTTAATGAAATAGTATGATAAAAAAAATTATTTAAATATAAATAATAAAATAATTTTAGTTTTTTTCAAGTGTCTGTATTTTTTCTATGTATTTTCATTCCGTTATTATTTTTAAAAAATAATAATTTTTATATTAAAAAATTAGAAATATCATATAAATAAAAATATTCTTATAAATTAAATATAATTTATAAAAACCACCATGTCAAAATTAGAGTAGGGTGAAATTATTAGAATTTTTAAAACACTTTATTTTTTCTTGAATCTTAAAAATGTACTTATAGTTTTGCAGAATTTATAATGGCTTTATAATTATGTCATAAATTTTTAATAACTAATTAACAGGAAAATATGACCTAAAATATAATTTTTTTTAATATCATGTATTTTAATATATTTCAATCAATTTAAAAATTGATAATTTACATTCGAAATTCAAAAATGGTTACATAAACATTAAAAATGTTATATTGAAAAATAATTACATTTAATTTTCAAAGTATGTAACATAAAATTATGGGAGAGTATTTTAGATTAATATAACATACAATTTGTCCCATGTGTCTAGTACCATGGTAAAATACCATGGGAATTACCATGGTTGTGCATTTTCAATAACCTCGGTTTCTGAGGCCTATATTTTAAAATTAATAACCATGTTTTCCACGTTTTCTGTAAATACAATCAAATTTAACCATTTGTTTTCACTCACAACACATCTTACACAAATATAAGGTTGTATTTACTTCAAATTATCCCTCAATCCCTAAATGACCTAGTCCTCAAGATTTTTGAGTAACTACTGAGTTTAACTGAAGTATCCTTCTTCTCTATTCGTTTTAAGAACCTCTTTCTAAATATATCTTATGAATGTTATTGTCACACACTATTATTAAATTATTATTCTTTCCCTTACTACCTTATTGTTTTTTATAAATGGGATAACATTATCCCCTATATTTTAAATGTTTTATAGAAAAATATTTGTTACATATTAGGTTGTTGATTTTACTTATCAAAATTTCAATCTTTCTGCTCAGAAAATTCCACTTTATTTTATTATGTGAATACACAAAAATATTTCATTAAAATTGGTATTCACCAAAATGATACTATAATTTATTTTATTCTTTTATTTAATTAGATAAAACCTAAATTCTCTTTTAATGGGTGATAAATGACATAATAATCATGAGTTTTAAAGAACATTTGAAATACAATGATTTTGATATTAAACTCAATTTATTTTATTCTTGATGATTTATTTATGATATTATTTATTATTATCTAAGTATATTACATGAAAATTATTAAATATGAAGGTAAATCTCTAATATCACTACAATAATTTTGGAAATTAATTTAATCTCTAGAGACGAAATGTTTTACGATACGTTGGTGAATAAACATGGAAATTTTTTATGAATCCTCAGTAACAAACCAC
Organism: Viscum album; assembly: GCA_963277665.1. NCBI lineage: Eukaryota > Viridiplantae > Streptophyta > Magnoliopsida > Santalales > Viscaceae > Viscum > Viscum album. Next base: position 1,775,367,096 of record OY728165.1, on the reverse strand, counting down.
ATTGATATTCTTATAAATGTATCATTTAAATTTTTTGGCCACATATCCAGGTTAGGAATAATGTTATTTTTGTTATGATATGCCATTTTTTCCTTTTATCATGCTTCTTTGATATTCTGCACGTTCTTATTGGTATTTCTCATGGTCTCATGTAAAATGTTTACCTTTCTTTCCCATTATAAACCTTTTTCTCAACTATTAAATTGATATATGTCCCCAGGTTATTATGTGTAGTAAATTTACATATGATTAACCTTTTATGAATCCCTTCATGTGAATTAGATTAATTTTTATGTCTTCATGTATTATGTACCCTTTTTCCAATAAACTAATCATTAATATATCTTCGGTTTGTACCAAGTAAATTAAAAGATCATATAATAAAATGTGGGATTACATATTTGGTATCAAATGATGGTTTAATTATTAATGTATATTATTATTTTAAAACAATATGAAGAACCCCATGAACAAGCTTAAATATAAGAAAACAACATGGTATTTTTGTTTATTATTAAGTTAGTGGTATATTAATAACGATATCCACTTATGGGCATGAACAAGTGGATGTGCCTCTAGAATATATGTATTTTGGGGTAAAATACAAAAAATCATTTTATTTCGACTCTAATGGGAACTATTGCACAATAATAGACCTTTTTAACAAATTTTTTACACTCCTAGGGGATATGTCTTGTTAATGAAAATCTTTTTATGATCCATTAAGAAAGATTTATTGAAAAATTATTTGTTTTTAATGAATAAAATATTTAAGAATGATGTTTTAAGGAATAAAAATTCCATTAGAATTATAATATTATTAAATAAATCATGTTTCTCACTAATGTTTTCTTCTTCTATAAAAATTATAGGAAATGTGAGGAATCTTATAAATAGTAAGTTCAATAAACCATGCACAAATGGGATTTTTATGGAAGCTGGAATGGAAAAAATAATTAGAATAATGAATCAACTAACTTAATTTATGAAAAATAACATGAATCATGATGAATGACCAGAATTACCATTAAGGTAATAACTTTATGTTTATCCATTTATGCATCAACTGCCACCTTTTTTCAGTTGATCTATAGACCTTGCGATTTCATAACAATGGATAAGATCAATATAAAAGTTCTTTTTTGTACTCCATTACTTGTAACATGATATATTCATGCTAAATTTCTACCACTTAGAAGTATAAGCTTTTTACTGGTGGAAATAGATAAAAAATGAATCTATGAATGGATATTGAAACTATGGAGGGGAAGAGTTTAGGGGATCCTTTTTAAAAAACAATTTTTCCTATTCAATTTGAAAAATGGAGAATAAATTTAAAGAGTTTTAGAAGAAGGAAAATGAATATATGGGATGCTATGATATGATCATTAAATGTATTTATCATTACACCTCTAACTAATTCATGGATCCAAATGCAATGGTTGATATACTCTTTAGTAGACTATAAACCAATATATATGTGAATCTAGAAAACTCAGACTATGAAATCTATGATTAGATAATGAAATATTCTATGAAGGTTGAACTAGTTTTCATGAAGATTAAATGGCCCCATAGATTGAATGAAACGATAATATCAATGGAGATAATCTTAGGGAGAATCTTGGATCACAAAATAGGAGGAAATTGAGTGTAACTTCCCACATGAAACATATATGGAAATAATAATTTGGGGGACTACATTATTGGGAGTGTGAAATGTTACCATTGTGTAAGAGACAACTTTATTTATAGTAAATTTCATTGTTAGGTGAATCTTCAACATAAAAACACTAAAAAAAAGGGGAAGATAGTGCATGCCTAGCCTGAAGTCTAATTCTATAATTGTGGACATCTTGGGATCATTTCCAAACATTTTCTAAATCACAAGATAATATAGGGGAATCACCACCAACCTCTTCATGGTCAAAAATAATAATATTGGGATTTATTATCAGCATGGATGAAATTGAGGATCAAAATCATATGTAAGAAGGTACTATCATTGTTCTCTCAAAGCTAGAAAGTATTTTGTTTGATCCTTGTTCTACAAATTCATTTTTTCTTTAATGTTGTTAAATAATGTAAGATCATTACCTAAACTACTAGAAGTAGATTTAGTAGTCTAGACACTAATATGTATTATCCAAGCATCAGTAGTGTAATAAAACCATAATATTTTCTTTCAATAGTGTAATATCCTCAAAAATCTAGTAGTTATTATCATTCTATAATTCTAAATTATAGTAGGGATGGACTGGATGTCAATGAATAATGCTAAGTTCGATTGAAGAAGTAATGAAACCATAGTAGTCTTGAATGGAAAATAAATTTTTGTTTTCAAAAGATATATATCACAACCTGAGCATTTTCTAGAAGCACCCCCCATAGCCTTATTCAGGGAAATTATCAGTGAAGATGAATAAATAAATAAAAGTATGGGAATATAAAATGTCCTCGGTATTCAAGAATACAATAAAATATTTCCTGAAATGTTATATAGACCTCCTCTAGAAATACAATTAGACTTCCCTGTTAAACTCATGCCTAGATCCATACCAATATCAATGACCCTGTATAGAAGGGAAATTGTAGAGCCTGAGTAGTTTATGAAACAACTCCAAGATCTTTTGGAGAAGGTTTTTATGTGACCAAGTGTGTCTCATTGAATAGATAATATTATATTTATAAAGAATAGTGATAGATCAATGCAGCTATGAATTGTTAAAAGGGAACATAATAGGATCATAGTAAAGATAAAGTAACGTTTTCCGAGGATTGATAAATTATTTATATAGCTTCAGCGGTAGTAATTATATTCCAAGATTTATCTATGATCTAGTTTTCATTAATTTCGGGTGAAGAAATATGAAATTCCAAAGTCTACCTTTGGATCAAGATATAGTCATTATGAGTTTGTTGTTATTCCTTTTTCTTGACTAATGCGCCATCTATATTTATGGATTTTATGAATAGTGTCTTTGAAGACATAATTTTAAAAAAAGTTATAGTTTATATTGATAATATTATGATATATTCCAACTTTCCTGATGATCAATAGGATCTCTTGAGGATTATATTGAAAAATATTATTAATGAGAGGATATTTGGAATGTTTAATAAATGTGAATCTTGGATACAACAAGTTTCATTCTTGGGGAACATTTTAATCAATGATGGAATCTCAGTTGACCCTCCCAATATAAAGGTTGTTGAAGAGTGGAATCACCCTACAATTGTAAATGAGATTCATAGTTTTCTTAGTATATTATGGTATTATTGGATTTTTTGGAATAACATTTCATTGAATTATAATCCACTAACCACGTTTAGATAAAATATGTTCAAGTTCATCTGAAAAAATAGTGTGAAAATTGTTTCTAATAGCTTAAGAATAGATAGGTTATAACACCTGTGTAAACTCTACCCTCTATCGGATAAGGAATCATTAGTATTATTTTTGAATATTTGAATGGTCTTAGGTGCATCCTCAAGAAAAATAAAAATGTGATTACCTGTGCATCCTGGTAGTTAAAACCTCATTAGCATAATTATCATATGCATGATATGGATCAAGATGTTTTTGTTTTTCCTTGAAGATAAGGTCTAACTATCTTAATTGGGATATATGTGATTAATGAAGTGACCACCAAATTTTGAAATATCTTTAACAAAAAAAGGAATTGATCATTACATAGGGGATGGTGTTGGAACATGTTAAGGATTATGACTAATCAATCCATTGTCATCCTGGAAGAGCAAACAACGTTGTTCATTAATTAAGTAGAAATGAACTTAATGTTTTAGAAATGTACATATTTTAAGGATATCCATTGATCAAGGACCTACTAAGTCTTGAAATGAGAATCATGAGGGATGAGACATCATCAACCCTATCCAAAATAATTTCTCATTCATCATTACTAGAGAATATCATGATAGATCCAAGAGGAGATCCTTCTTTATTTAAGAAGATATAATTTTTACAGAATTTGATGTTTCCTAATATCAATATTGATCAAGAAGGTGTATAGAAATTCCATACAAGCCTATGGGTTCCCTATTTTTTGGAAATAAATAATGAGCTAGTGGATGAAGCTCATAGCTTTATATTCTCTATACAACTTGGACACACTAAAATATATTGGGACCATAATGATATTATTGGGGGGGGTGGATAATATGGGAAGCTATATTGATAGCTACACTAAAATATTCATAATGTGTTAACAAGTGAAAGAAAAGTGAAATACTTCTAAATGGGTATTGAAACCACTACCCATACCAACCTGGATGTGGGAAAATATAAATATTGAATTTTTCATTGGTCTCCCAATAACATCCAATGGAAACAATGTGATATGGGATATAGTGGATCGCCTCGCGAAGAGTTCATATATCCTATCTATTCTAGAATATTTCTCTATGAAACAACATTTTAAGATATATGCAAATGAAGTTGTGAGGTTTCAGAGAGTGAAATTTTCCATGGTTTCTGATTGTGGTCCAAGTATCATTTCAAAATTGTATAGAATTATTCAACATGTCATGAATATTTAATTGAATTTCAATATGGCTAATCACCCAAAAACTGAGGGCCACTTGGAATGGACTACTCATAAACATGAGTACATACTATGAAAATTCTCAATGAAATTTAAGGGTTTATATGATTAATATCTCCCATTACTTGAGTTCTCATATAAATAAATCAATAATTAAAGTATTAAAATGGAACCCTTTGACGATATATATGGGAAGTGATGTTGAACAAATACTTTTTGGGATGGAGGTGGTGATAGAAATCTTATTGGGACTGATCATGTAAAATAGATGACATAAATGTATCATTCCATTCAACAACACATAAAGTCTGCTCAGATTTTGAATAAGAGCTATGATTCCAATGGTCAAAGGGACTTTTATATTGATGTTGGAAATAAAGGCTTCATTAGAATTTTTCCTTAAAATAGTGTCATGAGATTTGTGAATAAAGGGAAGATTATCCATAGGTATAATGTCCCCAATAAAATACATGATAGCATAGAATCAATGGCCTATCGTCTAATGATTCATCCATATATATCTCAATTTCATGATGTATTCTATGTATATCCCTTGAGGAAGTATATACCTAACCCTTTAAATGTAATTAATCATGAGGTGGTACAACTACAACATGGCCAATCTTAGGAGGATCATCTGGTGGATATGTCATACCGTAGAGATAGGGTTCAATGCAATAAGGCTACCAACCTCGTCAATTTTTTTTGGAGGAAACATAAATAATAATAAGTGATGTGATAGCCAGAGAAGATAATGAGATAGAAATAAAATCACTTTTTCTCAATTGAGATGATTATTTGAAATTTTGAGGATGAAATTTCTTATGGGGGAAGAATGTAACAACCCATAATTTATGAATCAAATTGGTTTCCTAAAAAATGAATGTCATATTATTTTGTACTCCACAAAAGATTATCTCTTTAATAATGAAGTGAGTATAATGGGAAGTGGGACTATAAGGAATCTATCATTATATGACGATTTTTCAATATGACCCATGGAAACCATACTCTCAGAAATAATTTTAACATTATAATTTTCATTTATAAATAGAAATGAAAAAGTATAATAAATGGATAGAGGATAAATAGTGGTCTCAACTAATAGATCCATGTTGTTTTAAGACCATTTTTTAATTAATAGTAGAGACATAGAATCATTGGAATTATCCCTTAACCAATCCCATGCTGAGATTCACCATGTGAATCTTGAATGAAGTTTCATATGGGATAAGTTGAGGTTAGTGGAAATTGCAACTAGGGGAATGTTAGTCGAGATTCCCCATGAATCTATCACCATTATTCAAATTAACCTTAGGTCATATGTTGTTTTTATAAGGGGTTATGGATCGAGTATATATTTACCTAATGTGTAATTCCATTATATAGATAAATTTTTTATTCCATCTTTTTAAAAAAAATATTTTTTCATAAAAAAATTGACGTGGTATTTGATAAATTGATTTTTTAGATTGAAATTATTCTTTCTTGTAAAGATATAAATATTTATAACAAATTAAGATATAATTTATAATAATTATTTTAATTAAATAGTATGACAATGACACTCAAATATTATTTATAAATTTTAAATTAATTTTTTTCAGGTGTCGAAAATTCTACAATGAATTTTGAATCCGATGTTATTTTTAATAAATAATGATTTATATTTTTATAATTTATAATTTCCATATTTGGAGAATTATTTTGGTAAAATAAATATAATTTTTTAAATCATAATTCTAAAATCAGTTTAGGGTTAATTTATTATAATTTTATGAAATAATTTATTTTTTCTTGAATACTAAAAAATGAGTTTTTGTTTTTTAGTATATTTAATGACATATAAATTTTTTCATTATGATTTAAAAACAAAATAAATATAATAAAAAACATAAAATATGTTATTTTTTAATATTATATATTCAATATATTTAAGTCAATTTCCAATTAGATAATTTAAATTCTAATTCTAAGATGGTAATTTTAACATTAAAAATGTTATTTTGAGGAAACAATATTTTTCCTTGCAAAAAAGTAATAGATAATTATGGTAGACTATTTTGGATTATAATTACATAAAAGTTGTCCGATCTTTACATTTCCATGGGAAAATACCATGTTCAAGTTGATTGTTTTTTATTTTCCACAACCTATGTTTTAAGGCCAATATTTGGAAATTATTAAACAAATCTTGTAAATTCTCTGTAAATACACACCCATTTATTCATTTCCTTAATGTAATTGTATATAATACACATATATATGATTTTTTACCTCCGAATGATTCCTACCAAGGTTTCCTCAATCCCCCAAGGTCGTAATATTCATGTTTTAGGAGTAACTCATTATGGTAAAGAAAATATCCTTCTTTTCTCTATATTTCAAGAACCTATTTTTTATATGACTTCTGAATGTTATAATAACTATCTCTTGTATACTTTTAATTGATTACCTTACTAAAAAATTATTAATTTTTAATGGGATACCCCTATCCCATATCTTTTACCTTTTTTCTGAAGTGATGTTTGTCTACCTGTTTGGATGTTTATTTAACATATCAAAATTTCTCTCTTCTCCTCAATAAATACACTTTTATATTATTATTTTCAATAAAAAACCTCATACCTTAAAATTTTTATTCATAAATATTTAAAAATGATTCCTTTTATTCTATTAATGACATATATAAAACCATCACTCCCTTTCTATGTGTTATAAATGACATAATTACCATGTTTTTATAGAACATTTGAAACGCCTTGATTTTGATATGATACTCATTTTAATTAATTATAAAAATTATATATTCGAAATTATTTATTATTATTTATGTGTATCACATAAAAATTAAGACAGATGAAGGGTTTTTCCTGATAACACTTCAATATACTAGGTAAATAATTTAATCTATTTAAATGACATGTTTTATGATACCTTGTTGGATAGCCTTGGTAATTTTTATGACACCTTGGTGCAAAACCATGGTGATATTCTTATGAATGTCTCATTTAAATGTTTTATCCAAATTTACATGTTATGAATCATTTTATTTTTATTATGATATGCCATTATTCTGTTTCTCATGAACTTACGATATTCTTCAAGTTCTTTTTGATATTTATCATGGTCACATGAAAAATGGTTACCTGGATTTCCCTTATTGGGAATTTTTCTCACCATTGTCTTTGATGTTTCACCCTAGGATATGAGATGCAATAAATGTGCTTATGAAGATCCTTTGAAGAAACCATTATTTTTTATTATAATATTTTTTATGTTGTAATTAATTATATACCCTTGTATCCAGGTAACTATCTATTAAAATATAATATATTTAAACTTTGTAAATAAAAAGATTATATAATAAAATGGGAGATTATATAACAAAACATGATAAAACATATCCACGTCAATTTTATGATACTAAGGGGAAAGTACCTCATAATGATTTAACGATGGGGCTGAACCGAGAATATAAAATATAGATATTGTTAGGTATCCCATGAGAATGGAAATCAAGAAACATGTAGTTCTAGAATATAGTTATGAAAAAGACGAATATTAGGATATATTGGTCCCCTCAAGTGAGGATATGATGAAAAATAAAATGCATATTGTATTTTTCAAACTTTTGGGGTGAATCAAACTATTTTAAGAAGGGGCTGACAATGTGGTTGTTGAAAATATCAGGGGTTATGGTAATTCAAAGATTCTTCGGTGATACATGAGATTCAAAACACAACAAGAATAAGGATCCATGGAGGAATTACATCACAACTCAATGAAATCTAGAAACTAGTTTCATAGTTTATGGTCATATGGTTTGGACTACTTTGACGCTCTAAAAATTCATTGGTGATTAGTGTTGGCTAGTGATGTTAGATACATGCATCAATATGTTACTTCTAAAGCATGGTAATCAATACATATGTCATTCTTGAACATGGTATGGTAGAAGACCAATACTGGTAAAGGGTGGTCCTCTCAAGAAAGTACAATTAATAATATCATATTTGTATTATAAGGAATTGTACATTCAATTCATTGGGTAAATATACTGTTTAATTCCATGTGTTGATGATGCTTGTGGGGATTATGCATTGAGCTCCCCTTTCATTAATTTACCATGTGGGAATATGAGGGGATCTCATTTCATATGTGAACTAAGGAATATGATTGGGATCTATAGCTAAGGAGGAGGCCCAAAAGGTAATTCTGGGGGAAATAGTTTTATAGTTAATGGGTAGTTTTATGATGAATTTGTAACTAATCGTGAAGATAATTGGTCTAAAAATTACTATCTATCCCATTAGAATTAGAATCAAGGCAGGAATAGTTTTATTACATGTAACAGTTTGAGACCAACACTGAAATTATAAGGGGTTATCCTATCTGATAGTGACAATACATTTATTTTATAGTTAATTCATTATATAGAATGGTGTTGGATATTATGTATATGGTCATATATAAATTACCATGTAGAGTTTGTAAAATAGTTTAAATTCATGATTCTTATACTATGGGAGTGTTTGATTTATGGATGTCTGTGTGGAACAAAATAGGTTAACAATATCACGAAAAAGAGAATATGGAAGCCCATGTGCCATATAAATTTCCAAAAAAACTGCACATATTTGAAGTTTGTAATGCTTGTACTTTAAGTGTGTCTAAAGGGACATAAAATTTTGAATATAATTTATCAACCATCTTATGGAGAAAGGGTTGATGACGGACTTTCAGATAGGACCAGAGACAAAGGTTCGTGGCATCACTACATACCCCCTAGGGATAAAAATCAATACGAACACTATTTTGAAACATGCTGTGTTATAAAAAAATGTTGGTAGTGGGGAGTTATCCTCTCTAATGAGGTAATTGACGAATTTTATGGTCTCCATGGGTAATCCCATGTTTATGACATGTGGTGAAGCTATATTTTATCATCATTTGCATAGTATTTTTTTCATCCAACAAATAATATTTGAAGAAGGATATATTTATTATTTAGGTTGAGACTGTAGTTTTGTGTTATGTGATGAGGAAATTGGAATAATAAAATTAATGTTATAAAACAATGAATGTGGTTTCTACTTGTGGGAGGTAATGGAGATCGAGACTTAGGGGATGTTGTAATTTAAATGTCAAAGATCATAGACCCTAGTTGTTTTTGTTTATTATCACATATCATTGACCATGGTTACACATAAATAGTGCTTAAAAACATAGTGTTTGGTGATGTTTCTACACTCTCTAGCCATGTTAATTAAATATTATTCTCCATTAGAGTAGACATTATAGGAAATTTAAGGCCCTTCCAATTTCCCAAAATCATTATCTTTTTTCTAGATATCATTAGTGTTCCAAGATCCCTTACCTTATCACCCTAGGGGATAGATTAGAAGAAAACATTCTTGTTGAATTCTTTATCTATCATGTTATAGTGCCACACTATGTTATGAAAATCAAGAAGAATATTTTCCTAAAGGCATTACATCATAGTTAGATAGACTTTTGCCATTATTTCGTGAACTTTCTAGTTATAAAGATACATTTGGAGTAATGGTGGTAGGACATAAATGGGTATGACTACTTATGTTAAATACACAATAGGATATGGGGTCACTTGGGTGCAATTTTCAGTTTTTTATGATATTAAAAAAAATGAAATTTGGGATATTTTTGAATTTTTTTATATTCCACTATTTTCTGCAAGATGTTATAGGGGGAATTTTTGAATACTTTGGTCTTTATATGTTCTAATTCATGGTATAAAGTAGTATTACATGACCCAATATTTTACTTTGTGTATAGTTTGTTCAGATCAATAGATCAAATGATGATTCCATTTTATGTGATTATAGCATAAGGAACACCAAATTGATTGATGATATGGGATATCACAAACTAAATCATGGATTGGGTTTTGACTTACTTGTGGGGAACTACATATTCCCATTTGGAAAATAAGTATATATAAGTAAAATTAAACCAACACTATCAATTTTTCACTATCATGTAAGGTACCAAAACATTGAGTCTCCACACTACAATAGAAAATGAATATTTGGTAGTTTGGATAAGCTATGATACTTGATGCACAAAGTTATTGTGAATCTATCATTCATTAAAACACTTGGAGATGTCAATGAATTCATGATAATTATAGGTTCTTTAAACCCATTAAAAATCACTGGGTTTAAAAGTTAGTGAATGGAATCTTTGGGGTATATCTCTAGTAACTTTTCATAGATCTAGGTGAATATTTAATAATTCTATTTTATGAAGGCTACACAATTTTTTTTCTCCTATGGATACATGGTATTTCTTATTAGCTCCGGCCTCATATCATTTTTAATCCCAATGAACACCTTGTTTATATCATCAATAGTGGTAGAGATGCCCTCTTTCAATATAGATGGGGTGTCTTCCAATTTGACATTATCATCTAAGATAGGGGAATCAGAGGGAGGTTGTGGCTCTTCCTTGCTAGCTAACTTAGGGAGAACACTATTGTCTTCTATGGAGGATATATAATCATTAATTAGGTGTTCCCATATTGTATATATTTTTTTGATAGACATTGTTTAGAAAATTAATATTAATTTATACCTTTGAGGATCACTCTTAATATTGATTAAATGGAGAAGTTTCAACATTTATTGAGTCATCCTGGTCACATATAACATGCAAGAATGTTTTTTATTAGCCATCATGGGGATAACTCCTTTTTAATTCATAGGTGTAGTATCTTCTAATAATAATTTGGAATGTCTGGTGGAAGAGTATGAGTTATTCTATGTGAACACCTTTTTATTAGATATGACTAAACAGCCCCACAGGTCTAGAATTTTATTCTATAATTGATAAATTAGTATAATAAATCAATATTTCATGTCTACCAATAGACCAGGTGTAGTGGTTTATTGATCACTAGTGGCATTTATGGGCTCAAATCCATTAGTTTTTACCTACATCCCTTTCCTTTTAATATTTATTAGAATCTACATACCTTTCCTGACATGTGTCAAAGGGGGATTCATCTACAAAGAGTAACCCTACTCAACCATCAATAAAGTAATTAAAGAATTGGTGGAATAAAGAGGGGTCCTATAGATGAAAATGAATCCATTGACTTCCAAATAGTTAATTGTAAGTAGTATCCTGTGAGACCACCATATATTTGGTGATTTATACTAGGCCACAAAGAAGAGTATTCAACTAAATCATTCAACATAGTTTCTAGAAACTCAATTAATATGCATGAAGTATCAAGTTAGATGGAGTTAGATGCACTTCCATATGTCTCATATTATGGAGATTCAATTTTAGGATGAGGTTAATCCGATATCCAGTATCCACTATAAATAAAACTATCTCAACAACATTATAATGACCTATGATATAAATTTGGAATATGTTACCATGTATAGGGAAAACATAAAATTTTACAAAACATGAGATGATGTCCCGATACTCCTCTATATTAGCCTCCCCTTTATAGTAGGATTCAGTGGAAGATACCTTAGTCTCAAACTGAAGATGGATTTTCAGGGCTTCAACATGGGCATCAAATATTTACCTTGATAGCTAGAGAGACTATATAATCGAAATCCTTGTGGGTATGTTAGTGATGTGATTAACCAAATCATATATCCATGTGATTGACATATTGTTTCTTATATAGGTACATTCTTTATTAGGGTTACAGTAGATTTCATTGGCAGAAGCACTGGTTTTGGGATATTATTGTATATATTCTAGTACTAGCTAGCTAGTATACTCTATTAAAATGATGAATGAGTTTTAGTCATCAAAAGTCAGATCGTGGATTTATGTGGATGATCCTATATTGCTCAGGTATGTGGTGTGTAGTAAAAAAATACATTTTCTTGTGAGGGTGTACCTGACAGAGTGTATATGGTTGTGTCTACTAAGACTTATGTAAATCATGCTACCTATTCTTGGTAGCATTTATAGCCTAGTTATAAAAACATTCATGGACATAATGAACACTTTAATTCCCCATTCATTTCATTCATTGTTGTTGAAAATTGGAGATTAAGGGATTTTTATCGCATTCCAAATTTTTGGGAGATGTGAAGTAGTCCAATATTTCTGTAGAATTTATAAATATTTATGGTTTCTATTCCTAAGTGGAATAATCAAACACTGGATATTCTTTGGATGAATCTACCAACTTAGGAGTCATAAATTCTCCAAGTCTATGAATAGATTGTGAAACCTCTAGGGAACTCTGATTACCCACATTTCATAGATGTTTATTAATTTGTGACCTAGGAGGCTATGGTATAGATGTGGAGGCAGTAGTCAGAAAAGACATAGAATCCACATGAGTTTTTTTCTTACTCAGGAGGTCACAAATTATACAATGGGTGCGAGAGACTGAAATACAATCAACCTAATCATTTTACATCTAGGTTACATGGTCTAGAACCTATTTACACTTATAAAAGAACTAAATATAGCTATCAGGTCATGTAGAGACATGTATCACCTATGTTGGTACATCTACCAATATGGCTAATCCAAGATATACTTATTCATGTGGTCAATCATTGATGAAAAATAATTCCTTTATAACATGTCTAAGAATTCTGGGATAAAAGAAGTGGTAGGTTCCATTAGTGAGTTTGGCCACCAGAGGTCTCTTTTATTCCCACAACATCAATATTTCATTTACTAAAGTGTTCATGAAATATCCTTTAAAATTTATATCTATGGATAAATACATCTATTTTATCCTTTATTTTAACATATCAATATGATCCTATCCCTGACAGGGGGTTGAGGATCATTCTCTCATCGAGGTATTTGTTCTTGGTGAGTATTTTCCAAGAGAGGATGCAATAGGTGAGGCTTCACTTGAAGAGGTTCATTCAGTAAAGTTCCCAATAGATTTATCAACTCATGAACCTCTACATACATAGCAGAAACATTTTATCTATTTACAGACCTTATTAGGGTTTAAAGAAGTGGAAATGAGTGAGAATACTTTTTGGTATACTATATTGATTTTTCTAGATGATGGAACTTTTTAGAGAACCCGATAAATCATCTTAGGTACTTCAGGAATATGATTTTAGGAACCATCACATTTATTAAATTCTATGAACACATCATAAGATGATTATTCTATGAAAGAGAAATATATAAGGAATATGTTAGTCCCTTGGACTGGGGAATAATGTAAAAAACACTTACATCATTCCTCTATTTTAATTTTAATAGTTTTGTGGTGATTTTTTTTGCCTATGGTGGTTCTAAAATAGTAGAGAAACTATCTATAGAGGACCTACCTACTAGAAACGGAACATGTGGACATCTGATTTTACCAGAAAAACACATTCCTTTCCAGAGTGTGGAAAAGTATCAAATTTTTATAGCTTATTACTTTTATATTTTCTCTATCATTGGGACATAACTTGAGGAAATGTGTCCTAGATACTTTAGTAAATCACACATCCCATTAAATAGGGTTAATATGAGGTTATTTATTTTTAGGGGTTCACGAATAAGGTGCACCCATACTGGGTATAGTTTTTCTGTAGTTCTAATTTTCTCATAGTTTGTTTCCATAACCTTGAGAAGGGTGAGGAGAGTTGATATCATGTATTACTGGTTATTTTTTGAGGTCATAAATGGGTTGAATGGATTATTGAATTTAGGGGCAGTGATCCCAAGGAGGTTAAACATGCTTCTCAAGTAGGGTGGGCGAAAAATATCTTATTCATTTTCCATATCTCCCAACATCATCCCCAACGAGGTGCATGATTCCACCAACACCAAATCAGGGTATTTGATCATTGGAGAATGGGTCCCCTAATTGAGTAGAAACAGGTTCCCTTAAGACTTAGTTATGGTTAGGGAATTGATTGGAAATAAGTTCACAAATAAGGCTTTTATATTCCTCAATCTCTTGAAACAAGGTGAATATCCTATGTTCTAACTCACCAAATTATACAACCTCATATGAACTGGTGAGATCGGGATGTCCCATTAATTTGTTAAAATATAAATGAGAAAGAAGTATTCTCTCATTATGGTGACTCCAATTACCAAATTTTGATATCTATTAAGGTGTACGTGTGCCTTTTGGGTGTCTACATGGTACTATGTCACCCATTACAGTTGTTTTCCCCTGTCAATCTCGATATATGGGGTACTATTTATCTGATACTTTAAAGTTATGATGATGATGACATTAATAGTGATGGTTTTTAGAGAAGAACCCCCATTATCATCATTTGTTATAGAGTGAATTTCATCTTTTTTTTATTGAGGATACAGATCCAATGGAGGGAATCATACTACCCCTCCTCTTTGATTTCTGCATGTTGAGAAAACAATTTCTTGTACTAGTAGTGAAAAAAGGCTATTAACATATGTTTTTTGGGGAGTCTAGTGGTATCCATATGACTTAATATGCTGAGATTCTAGTAGAACTACGATCTCAACCATATTTCATTATTTTTACACGTCTATGAGGTGTTTGTGGATCCCTACGATGGCCATATAATGGTCCCAATAGTATTGAAATATTTCTTATAAATTATGTTGAAACAAACTGCCTGGTCCTCCATGAGGAACTATTGGGTGACAAAATACGAGGTACATGTGGAAAAAATGCGATTAAAAAATAGTAGACAACCAATAATGCCCAAATATCCACTTGTTCATTTCTAAGGTGATGAGCCTTCTAATAGAAAGTTTATTCCACAATTAGGGAAAGCTAAAACACTAGAATTACTAATACAGATATGATTTGTTGTTATTTTAAAGGATGGGGGGTTTTAAATTGTTCAATAATCCACAGAATTCTATAATTTCTATTGGTTGTGGTGCTATATTTAAGATAATATCATTGTACGATATCCCATTTAACACCTCCTCATATGAAAGGGTTGTATTATTCCTTTTAGGATTATCAAAGTTCTGACAATATTTTTAGGGAATCGACCAAGATCTTGAAACCTATCCATCCTCTAGTGTGGAGTTAAAAGGAAGGGTAAGTGATTGTTATGGATATAGTTTCATTGTATGGCCTTGGAAGGAATCTAGAAGATCATCCAATTATATGTACACATGGAGGGATCTAGGCATCATATGGACATCATCTTCTAGCTATTATCCTCTGCCAATAGGCTTCTTCCCTAGACTCTAGAATCATGATTGAAGATTCCCTTCTAGATTCATCTATCACATGATGCTATGTGTGGTCAATGATGACAAGACACTTCCTAGGTTCCCTCCTATGCTGGAATATGACTTCTATAAGTGATATATATTGATATCCTAATGGGTTTCAACCAAAAATGTTGTGTTTGATTCCATGGAAACAACTCCCCATGATATTTATTTTCCTCTTGCCTAGGGATGGATATTCAAGGTAGGTCATATGATAAGCGTAGATGGGAAAACTATTCTAGTTGACAGTGATGAAGGTAGAACCCCTTATCAATTATTCATGAACATTGGACGACCCATAATTATTTTTAGTGGTTACAATTACTTATAGAGTCAACATAGCCTGCCTCATATGAGGAGGTTATGTAAATATTAAAAAATTCATCCCATATTTCACACCATTAAATAAAATAATAGTAATTTATGAAATATATACTATAATTGAATTATCTAAATTAATCTAAACACAAAAAAAGAATGATGGAACACACAAACTAAACCATAAAGGCCAAGTTCATTCTTACATAATTAAATTTTTTTCATTGAGTGTTAGTTTAATTTTTTCATTCATTTAAATTTCATCACTTTACTATATTAAATAAAAACAATAAAAAATATTAGTTTAGGTTATATTGAATAATTAGGTAAATGAATGAGAAAGATCCTTAAGTGAGACGACCCTGGTCAGCCTCAATGCTCCACCAGGAGAATAAATAGTTTTTTCACGCCCTATGATATATGTGCATCAGTCCCCATGGGGGAAGATTTCACACTCGGGATTTGGTACAGTGTGTCCCCAAGGGGGAAGATTACACACTTTAAATTTGGTGGAGTGTTCCCACAAGGGGTATAAAAACATAGGCTTAACAAAAATAGACATTAAATAGTTTTAGATGAATATTCAGTACATTATAATAATACAATTTCGAATACCGTAATAGTTTAGTGTATTAGGAAACTTGGAATAAAATTCCTATATTCTGGAGAATGATCTTCAACATCTCCCATATGGATCTCCACCTTCATTTCTTCTACCTAAAACCATTCATCAAAACCTGGGGAGGTAAAACATAAGAAATGGGTGAGCTCAAATGCTTATTAAAGGTAAATAAGGGAGATATGAATGAATAAACATGAGTATAAGGGTATGAGTTTGTGAGAATAACGTTAAAAGATCATTCCCTATATATCAAAGTTATACATTAATCCTAATGAAATCAATGTAGATAACCCATGAGATCTTGAAATTTACAAATGGCATGAAATTGTGGTGTACATATGAACTTATACCATAGTGAATATCTATAAATAGTAATAGTTTCACTCATTAAAGAAATGAAATTAGGCCCTCGCATAAACATATGGACATCAAAACTAGGTCCATACATAAAATTATGGACGTGAAAACTAGGTACACATATAACATTATGGACATGAAAACCAATTCCACACATAGAATTGTGAACATGAAATTAGTTTCACACATAACATAAATACCTCGTGAGTTTTCTATCTTTACCCAATACATTGAAGGGGGATTTATGTCCCACCCATCTTATAATGAAATCAAACATATATGTGCCACATGATCATTAGAAATAATAACATAACCCATGAAGTTATATGGGTATCATAAACTTGTAAACATATCTTAACCCGTAAAAAGAGATAAAAGTTTCATATTATTTTCATGAAAAACATAATAAATTAAAAGATGTGGGTTAATTAAAAATCATAAACCATTCAAAGATAGAATATAAATTGTATTGTGGAACTATAAAAGAAGTATTTCATCATAGGTGGGGAAGGATATGAAAATATCAATTAGAAAAATTATTTTCCTTAAATATAAATTATAAAAACCTAAAAACATTAAAACACCTTTTCATTGAAACCAATTTGAAAATTTATAAAGGAATCATAAAAATCATTAGAAAATATTCTTGAAGAAAATATAATTTACTTTCTAAAATAGTTTTCTTTTCTAAAAATGACATGAAATTTGAAAACAAATCATTTTATTTGAAACTAAACATGTAATATTGTAGGGGAAAATTTTTGGAAATAAGGAGTTATGAAAGAATAAGAACCCATTCATGTCGTATAAGTTAAAAATAAAACAGTCTTTTCATACTGATACCTGAAATGTGAAAATGTGCTTCGTTTGGAAAATGAAAGAAATATTCATATCAAACCATTTAGTAAAAATTCAAAAAATGGGTAAAAATTAACCTAAAATTTCATAGGATAATAATAAAACATTTTATGAAAACATATTTAGAAAACATGGACATAGATAAATATTACCCAAAATAGACATAAAACGAAACAATCACAAATATTGAAGAGATTGTAAAATCGCATTATAACCAATAAAATCATATGCCCCATGTCTAAGGGAAATTATAAAAATATCCAAAATATAATAATATTATGGAAAATAATTAGAAAATACATTCATGAGAAGTGTATAAACCACATTGAAAAAATAATTAGTGTTTGAGGCTCATGTCTCCTAGAAATAAAAATGACAAAAAAATCCCCTTACCTTGTATCATGAATCTCTTCTTACTGAAACAACCTTTTTATATAGTAAATATAAGCTTATTATAAATAATTTAATGAATCATATTAATATATATAATAATACAAATGGTTTTATTATGAACTTATATTAACCCATTGTTAATTATATTATTTTCAGGTTTCACATCGGGTAATATTTTCTTTGTTGTCTGCATGTGTCTTAATTTGTTATATATTTGGTCTTTATAATTATATCATCATTAAAGAGTATAAATCATGACATAAATATAATATATATATCTAGTATTGGTATATTAAAAAAATCTATGTCATAATGATGTATGAAATGGAATACACCATTCCTGGAGACGGTAAGTTGTACGTAAGCATGAATGTTGTTTCTGTTTTAAATTGTCATGTTGAAAGAAATTATGGAAATGAAAAATGTTAATATATGTATGTATATATATATCATTATTCTAGTAACATAATTAGATCATAAATATCACACCTATTAATAATATTTTTTTTATAATCATTCTTGAATTTTAAATGTGGAAGAGGAATGTCATCATATCGGGGAGATGGTAATCTATATGTACGCACGAGCGATGATATCATTCTGTATTGGTTAAGCATAGGGAATTGGGTGAAATATGGATAATAAAAATATAGTTTTATGTCATATTTATTATTTAAATCATTTATATTAATTTTCACAGCCGTAGAAATAATGTATACATGAAGAAATAGTTTACACCACAGTGTCGAGATGGTAAGTCGTACGTACAGACACATGGTGATATTGTTTTTCATAAGATGGATCAAAAGAGTAATATGGTTTTACCATAATCATAACAACATATAATCATATATTATATTCTCGTGTTATTACATTGGTATGTAGAAACAATTTAAAGAGGAATTATAAGAAATGATCTTTGAAAGAGGTGATAAAAAATTACCTTCTTTTCAGGTATCTCCTTTTGATTTTCACAAAAGGACTCCATAGATTGGCCCCAATATATATTTTTTTATTTTAATACAGCTTTTAAAGGAATGTTTTCACCCTTACAAAACCACTAAAAAACTATCACAAGAATTAAAATATAAATCATTCATATTTCAAATAAGCAAAACTGCAACCAAACCCCTACCATCATTGTTGCCTTCCAAAAACTAAAACATTCAAAAATTATAAATTTAATATTCAAAATTCATCCAACTTCATGTGTATGCATTGAGATTCACAACCATCACACGGGTTGTCCTGTAGCAGAATGAATCCTTTCCAAAACCTCAACATCACCAATTCCATTCATCACAGAATCAAAACTAACACCATTGTCCACGTCTTCATCACCACTCAACGTCATCTTTTCATCAGCACTGTCAACGTAATGCACCAAACCTAAATACCAACGGCGTCCATCAGAAAAATGAACTTTGACCACATCAATGAAGAAGATGCCATTAGTCACCACCACGGAAACCACAAACTAGGTGTAAATGATAACCAGAAAAGGAATATAAATAAATTGAACCACAGATCAAACCTACAATAGTAGCACACGCTGATGCGACCACCTCCATCAGCCCTGAGTAACAAATGACAGATACCATCCTACTAAGTCGGACAACCACTGTAACATTCAAACATACTATGAGACTAAAATCCTACAATCAGGAAGGTATCTATGTAAACCACTGTGTTGTCAAAAAACCTGATCAAGGAAGAGAAGACCAAAATCCATCCTTTCATCACCACTCCATATTCGCTGCCATCAATGGATTTGCACTGACACTTCCCTTTTTCTTCACCACATTTCCCAATGAAACACAAGACCCTCTCCTGAGAACATGCAGCAACACCTAGATCCCCCTACACATCACACCACACTACCAAAAACTTTTGAGATTCGGTGCACCTGACTGACCTCGAAGGAAGCAGAGAGACTAGAGGCCAGAGAGAGTGTGAGTATAAGGGCCTTCCCAACAACACATCATGTACTGTGACAAACGCTCCAAAAAAGATACGCGCCGAACTAAAAGAAGATAAAAGGATGGCTTGAAAGAAACACTTTGAGGGGTTAAAACCATATAAATGAACAATGGATTGAAAGTTTAAATCAGGGAAGAAGGGAGACACCGATAAACACATCGCCACCTAACCTCTTAACCAAAATCCTCAAAGATACCTTCACTCTATATCCAACCTAGAGAGGAATGATGGAGAATGAGGATAAAGCATAGAATTGGAAGTAAAGGAGAAATCAGAGAACCTTCGAAGAGAAATCAATAGATAAGGAAGAATATAAGGGAGCAGAGCATCAGAACCACCTCGTCGAGGATATATTGAAACCCTAAGAGGGTGAATGGAAGCCGAGAGACCGAGAGCATCCCCGGCGAATGAGGCGCCATCATGTTTTCTACACTTACTTCCCCATAGAATAGAATTATTCACAAATTATTACCACTAGAATGTATTGATGGATTTCAAAACAGTAAATGGTCAGGGGGTGGCAGATCCAAAGGTCATTGAAAGTGTTAATTAAAGAGAAGCAGAAGATCCCTTTTAAAAGAGAGGTTAGTTTCACTTTTGGAATATCTTAAAATATTACTTTATTATAAATTTATTCTCAATTTCAAATAGATACTAAGTGATTTATTTCACGGATATGATGGGTGGGAGTCTCAATACAATTAGAAAATGAATTTTAGACATGTTAAGTAATTAAATTAACCTTATATATTGGATTTACTTCATAGTTAAATAGTTTAACTCTTACTATGTCTTCTTGTATTTTTACACTATAGGCTTAATATAGTGACTATTAAATGACATATGAACCCCAGTTGGATAATTTATGACATATTTTACATTGTAAATGATAGTTAGAAATGCCTTTTATTTTTATGATTTAATATCAAATAATAGAAATGAATTTATTTTTAAATACTATTTATGCCAATTTTAATACTACTTGGTAATTTAATTTATAAAATTATATAACAGATATGATAACTTCGAACCAATAAATAAAATATTCCTATAAAATGTATAATGTATCTATAAAATTAGTGGGTTTCATTAATATGGTCATATTATATTTATCTTAATATTATTAATATCAATTATTTGATTCATTTTTTAATAAGTTATTTACATCATCATCATTTTGTCACAAATAAATTAAATTATTTAATGTCTTAAAATTAAAAATAAACAAACACTATATTGACGAATTTCATATATTTATAATGAATTTTTACAGTATAATTTATCTAATGTTTATGCCTATATTAAAAATTAATTTTCGATAAATATTTGAATATGACACTTTTAACTCTTATTTAAATAAAATATAACAAATATCTTAGTATAACACAGGTGGAATAAAAAAGATTATATTTTTTAACTAAGGTTGATTTGGGTCAAAGGAAACATATGAAAAGAAAGTAGGATAAGTGTTTGGGTAATTTTATATTATTATAATATTATTTTTACCTTTAATTACACTGTTTACCTTTAACTAGGGTAAATAACACTCAAAAGTTACTTTTAACCAAAAAAAGTTATTTTGATCATATGAGACCAAATTTTTCATATTTATTATAACCATGTATGTTTTTTATTAATATTCAATTCACATAAGAAGTAAAATTATGTTTACTACTAATCTCAATAATGTGGCTAAAAGGTGGGTTTTAGAGGCATTAAAAAGATCAATAGTTTTTTTATCTAATTTTATTATAAAAATGATTCCAATGACCTAAATTGAATTAATATATGTAAAATTTACCTACTGTAACATTAAAATAAATTTAAAATAATATAATTATTTAAATGGAAAAATTCGGTTTCAAACAAAAATGTTGTAATTTCACTATTCATAAAAAATTGAAATTTTCAGAAAAAATCAAATTTCACCCTAATCTATTTTTGATATTTTGAATTCTAAAATTACGCATATTTTATGAATTAAATTTCTATTATTGTATGAAATTAATTTTATTATTTTTTAAAAAAGGACATAAAAATGTAGTTTTTTAAGAAAAGAATAGTTTTAAACATTTAATGACATTACAAATAATTATATTTTCCATTATCAATACCATTATTACTAATATTTAAAATTAAGTTATCACTATTTATATCACATGTTTAACATGTAGGTTATAATTATCTTATTTGATTAATTATAATAGTAATGTTTTGTTTCGTAGAAACATAGTGTTGCATGTAATGCTAGATAAGTCAGTGTTGTGTATAGTGTAAGATTCCCTTATATTTGCATATTACATAATCCAAAAAATAATTATATTATATAATAAAAATACATATTCAATGTTTCATGGTTTTAAAATTTCAAATAATTAAATTAATTCAAAAAAATTAATTTAAAAAAATCTCGTGGTGTAACATTACACACCCCATATAATGAATTTTGCTCTCAAAATTTGTCTGTGCTACAAAATTATAGATACATCAAAGTTTATTTCATAGAAAACCAAAATGTAGAAATGAATAATAAAAACTCATATTAAAAATGAATAGTTTAAAAATTGATGTCACCCAAAGTAACTCATAACTAGGATTCTACATTGGAGGACATAAGAGAAGACTTGGGCATCGAGGAAAAGCATAAATAATCATAGAGATTGATAAAGATCATAGATCACATGAATGTAGATTATCCAATGAAATTTGACAAAAAAAACCTTCAACTAAAGATGTGTGAAATTGGTAATTGAGATCACAAAAAATTATTATAATAGGACATCATATTACCTCAAGATCTCTTTTCCTAATGTTAAATAATTTTATGAGAAGATATAATTACTAAACATCAACATAACATCTCTCTTTGTTGTCCCATGATCAATTTACACTTTATCTCTTATTACAAGATATAAAGTTGAAATTTTCATTCCTAAATCATTATAAAATCAAGATAAGAACAATAGTTCATTCTATCGATCATCCACAAAAATGATAGAAAAAGATATAAAATAAGTATAAAGCCACCTATGGTGAGATACTAATTTAATCTCACAATCTTATCTAAATTTTAACATAAACCTTCCATAAATGGATAAGCCCTAAATCCTTATGAAATTTAAAAATCTAAAACATTAAAAATTAAGCCACAAAATTATTGTAATGGTTATCTCCCATATATGAAAAGGTAGTTCATGGTTCTATCATTCCAAACATGTTTATACTGTAATCATCTATTCTCTTAAAATATGGAAATAATCCAAATTACTAAAAATCCTTATTCAAAACATGACTATTTCCTTATTATTAAGTACAAATGGATGTAAAATTCATCCATTTCATTATAACCCATATGTCCTTAATCAAATACAAGGAAACTAGTATCGTCCAATTTAATAATTCATATCAAATATATCTTTATCCAAATATAATTATATCAAAATAATGTTTATTTAAATGTTTTTCATCCCTTAATCAAGTGTTTTAAAAAAATATCACCTTATTGCCTCAATCACATTTCATGGATACTAGTACCAGTCAATATATGTACTTAAATACATATGGAAAAACCACCGTTGACCAATTATTCCATAATAAAATAAAAGTGATTCTACAACATTATTCTATAATGTTATTACATAAAAACTCAATCATTCCACCACTTTATTATCATACTGTACATTTCCAATTGTGATCACAGGTTATTTACCATTGTCGTTGGCTTTAAGAGGTTGTTGACGTCGATCTTAATTAATGACCCTTGGATTTGGTATTTGGTTACCATAATGCCTTATTTCCTTGCTCTTGTAGCATTAAAGTGTGGGTAGTACATTTTATTGATCTTTCTCTTCCTTTAATGGCCTTTTTACATTACTCTGATACTATTTTTCTTGATGACCAGGGTTCTCACTCATAATGAATTTTCATGCCTCTTTGAAGAATTCATCTGAGTGCTCATTTCCAAATTTTGGCAAGAAACATTTTTACTATTTTTCTCCTCTATTTTTAAAAATCAATAAGATTTTCCATTAAACTCCATATTCATTTTTTTATCTCCAAAACATTGACAGTTATCGACTTCTATTTTGACTTTTAGTGCATAACTCATCACTTCATCATGGCTTCCAAAGTTTCTTATGGATATGGCCTTTCAAAGACTCGATTTCTAGACACAATATAATCGATCAATTTTTCTTTCAGAAGAGATGATTAACCCTAAATCATACATTTTATGTATTGTATAAACAACTTCCTAGGTGTGAATATATTCATCTTCTATTTTTTTCTTGATCTCAAATAATTACTTCTCCATATTTTTTCCTAAAATATGAGGTAACTAATTTCTAAAAAATATTTTTTTATAATCTTCCCATTCCACAGATTCAATTTTTTCTTGATCCCTTGTGTTCTTAATAAGATTACACCACTGATCGACATCACCTTCTTGATGAAAAAAATTCTAACATGAATTTTCCATGTTTATAAAACTAAAAGATAGAAAATATATTTTCAGAGGTACTAATACATTATGCATAAATAAGTTAATCATAACTCTTGTGGAATGAAGGTGGACATTTCCTCATGAAGGACTCAATAGTATTTTTCCCTTCACTGCTCATTTAGATGACCAAAATGATTTATAACTTGTGTGAGTATTACGATAAATTTTTTCATTGCATCTCCCACGAAATTTGGTTTCTCAAAAAGAAAATTTTGGCATTTCCCATTGAATTCATCATTATCAAGGTTCCTTCTGGTTCTAAACATTGACTAAAACTGAATAGAATAGTGTGAGGAACACTAATCATATTATAAAACCACATAATCAAGGTAAATTAATTTCAATATGTAACATATTATGTTTAATTCTAGGAAATCTATAAACAGTAATGAATTTTAGGATTGTATCCTATAATTATATTTATCCTTAAGGAAATACCAATACATATCCTCAAAAATATTACCAAGGATCTCACTGAAGCTTTTGTATCCTTGTTTCTAATGGTTAATTAAACATTTCCTTTGATTTTAACTATAATGACCCAGACCTAACATACTTGGATATTACATCATATTAGATAAATATTTTGTAAATTAAAATAATAAATGTTAGAGGACCATAATAGTATTAGGTATTTTGAAACATGGAATAAAATTATTCTATCCTGGTGAAATATCTTCAACAACTCTCATAAAAATCTCCACCTTTATTAATTTTACCTAAAATCATTCTTTGTTTCCTGGGGAAAAGAAAAAAATGAAGGGGTGGGCTCAAATGATCAGTAAGGGTAAATAAGGGAGATATGAATTAATAATCCAATGCGAAAGGTTATGAGAATGTGATGATAACATTATAAGATATTTCCCTGCATATCAAAGGTATACATGAATCATAAGGAACTTAGACAATATAACCCATATGATCATGAAGTTGACATAAGGCATGAATTTTTGGCATACACCTCATATTATAACATTGTGAACATGTATAAATAATAACATGTTTACTCATTAAAGACATATAATCAGACCCTTTCATAAGCATATGGACATGAAAACCGTGTCCACAAATATAATTATGGACATGAAAAGTAGGACCACACATAGAATTATGGACAAGAAAACCAAGTCCACGCATAAAAGTGTGAACATGAAATCAGGTTTATGCATAATATATATACCTCTTATGTTTTACTTATTTACCCAATACGTTGGTGGGTGATATTGGTCCAACCCATCTCATAATTTAATTATACATACATTTTCCACAAGATCATTAAAAATAATATCATAAACCATGAAATTAAATTGGTATCATAAATAGGTGTACATATCATATCCTCTATAAAGAGATACAAGTTTCATATTAATTTCATAAAAATCACAACCCATAGATATAAGTGAGTTTCATAAACATCATGAAATAAAAACATACACCATTCGAATAAAGAATAAGAATAGTATTCTTGAACTATAATAAAGTATGTCATCATAGGTGGGGAAGGATTTTTAAAAATAACATGGAACATGAATTTTACATAAAAATGAAATTAAAAAAACATAAAAACGTTTCAATCCCATTTTCATTTAATCCACATTGAAATCAAGTAAAGGAATCACAAAAATCATTTAAGATATTTTTTGGAGAAAATAACCTTTCTTTGATGAAATAATTTTCTTTTCATAACATGTCATCCAATTTTAAAAGAAAATATTCTATTTTAAACTAAACATATAATAATGTAGGGGAGGATTCAGGGAAGTAAGGATTTATGAAATCATAAAAATCTATTCATTTCATATAAGTTGAAATACAACATTATTCTCAGACTTTTGTAGGAAGAATCAAAAAGCACTTTGTTTGGAAAACGAAAGAATGATTCACATAAAACTATATTGTAAATAGTCAAAACTGGGTATAAATGACTTTAAAATTCATAGGGTAATATTAAAAAATATTATAAACTTTTTTTAGAAAACATGGAAATAGATAAATATTACCCAATAGGGACTTAAAATGAACCATTCCCAAATATGGAAGAGATTGTGAAATCACTTAATAATCAACACAATCATATTCGTCTGGTAAAAAATTTATAAGAATATAAAAATATCATAATGTTCTAGATAATAGTCTTAATATAATTTCATGGGAAGTACATAAACCAATTATAAGAAAAAGGTAGTGTATGAAGCTTGTGGATCACAGAAATAATGGTGATACAAAAATACCCTTACCTTGTGTCCTAACTCAATCCGTACCCCAAAAAGAATCCTATATAATAAATATATGTTTATTATATGTATTTTACATAATAATATTCTTATATCTTATACAACATATGTTTAAATAATGACCTTATCATACCCTCTTATTATTGATATTATGTTAAGGTTTCAGTTCGGGTAATATTCGCTTTGTTCTTCGCTAGTGTCTTAATTTGTTATATCATTGTTCCTTAAAATTATATCATGATTAAATAATATAAATCATGATATGAATCTCATATATATCAATTATATGTATATTACAACAATATATATCAAAATTATGTATTAAATAGAATACACATTTTATGGAGATGGTAAGTCGTACATACGCATGAACGGTGTTTTCGTTTTTAACCGTCATGTTTAAAGAATGTATGTAAATGACATATGTATATACATATTTATGCACATAAATATATAAATATTACATTATTATTATTAATATATTTTAAATTTTACACATATTAATAATATATATGTTGTTTAATCAACCTTGAATGGCGAATGTGGAAGATAAATCTCATTACGTCATGGTGACAGTAAGCCATGTGTACACACGAGAGGCAATATCATTTTTTATTATGGAAGGGTAGGGAATTTTATGGAATATTAATTATAAAGTAAAAATATTATTTTATATTTGTTTTTTAAATCTTTTATATTAATCTTTATTCCCATATAAATATTGTATATGTGAAAAATTGTTTACACCACGACATCGAGACGACAAGTCATACGCAAGCATGTATGGTGATATTGTTTTTTATTGGATCAATAAAAATCGGAATATGGTTGTCCCATAATCCTAAAAACATCATATCAAATAGTATAATATTGAATTATTAATTTTTTATGGATATAATATATATAGAGGAAGTAGAATAAGAGAAGTCCTTCGAAAGATGTGATAAAACAATTACTTCTTATTTAGGTATCTTATTATGATTTTCACAAGAGGAATCCATAGGATATATACCATCCCAAATTATTGCCTCTAGAATGTACAGAGTGATTTTTGGAGAGGAAGTGGTTTGTATTTTTAGAGCCATTGGGATAAGGAGATGTGAATTCAAGAGAAGGAGAAGTACCCTTTTATAAGAGAGGTGAGGGAACTTTTGGAATATCATAAAATATTAATATATTATAAATTTATTTTCAGTTTGAAATATACCCAAGGTTATTTATTTCAAGTATAAGACGAGTATAGGTAGAAATAACCTAATACAAGGAATTTTATATTTTGAATTTAACCATTAGTTAAAGAGTTCAACTCTTATATTGTCTTCATGTTTTTTTACACTCTAGATTTAATATAGTTAAAAGGAAATTTAAGAAGAACCCAAATTGGATCATTAATGTAATATTTGACATTATCCAAGTTATTTTATATAACCATATTTTTTTTACTTTTATATATTTTAATAAAATATTATTTATTTTAAAATGTCATTTAGGTCAATTATAATAATATTTAGTATTTGCATTTTAAAAAAATTAGAACAACATTATATCTTTGAAACAATCAATACAATATTTCACTAATATTTCTAAGTTATATATAAATTTTTTTTTCATTAATTATGTAATATTATATTTATTTTAATATTTTTAGTATCACTTATTGGATTCTTATTTTATTAAATTAATTATTTTATCATCATTGTGTCGCATTTAAATTAAATTATTTAAATTTAAAAACTAGTAAATAAATTATCATTATGTAGATAAATTTACTATATTTATAATTAATTTTTATAGTATTATTTATCTTATATATAATGTTATATTAAAAATGATTTATTTTTTAAATTTTGAATATGACATGTTTAACTATTGTTTTAATAAAATATAATAAATGTTTTAATATATCCTATGGTGCATAAAAGGATTGTATTTTTAAAAAATAGTTTGATTTGGGTCTAAAAAAACTTATCCAATGAAATTAATTAAAATGTTAGGGTAATGTTATATCAATATTATATTATTTATACCTTTAATTGTCATATTTACCTTTAACCACAGTAAATAAAATTCAATAGTTACTACTCACCTTACAAATTATTTTAATCTTATGTGACCAAAATTTTCATACTGATTAAAACTATTTATTTAGACTTCTTGAAATTTAATTTGTATAAGTGGTAAAATCATGTTTACTACTAATCATGCAAATGTAGCTAGAAAGTAGGGAAAATAGAAGTTCAATAGTTCCAAAAAAATTTATATATAATTATATTATAAAAATGATTCTAATAAATTATATTATATTAATATATTTATTATTTATCTATTATGAATTTAAAATTAATTTTAAATGATATAATTATTTAAATGGAAGAAATAATATTTTAAACACAAATACTTTAAGTTCACTATTCATCAAAAATTGAAACATTTCATAAAAATACCAATTTTGAATTTTCCAATGTTGTGCAAACACTACATTTAAATTAACAAATGATTTCATATATTTATTTAAATAAGAATTAATTTAGAATAATTAAATATTAATTTTATGATATTTAGAGTGTATTATATTTTACATTACATTTAATAAATATCATACATTTTTGTATCATATTTATATTGTAGAAATTCCATAAAATAAATCGTATATATTTAAACCAAATTTTTTAAGAATTACTCAAAAAATAAACATAATCATAATATACCATAAATTAAACATTAAATAAGTTCTACATGATGAAACTAAAAATTAAATATAATTTATCTAATTAAATTTATAAAATTTTGAAAATCATTTTTGAAATACAACAATAAAACAAGTGTAAGAATAATAAAAATAATTTCTTTTTCAAATAAAAAATTATTTTATGTTCTCATATAATAATAAAATTATTTATAAGATTATCTAAATAATAAATATTATTTAGAATCCTAAAAATTAAAATGAATATTAACATAAAATATACTAGTAAAAATCATTGGTTTAGATGGTATTAAATCTTAGTAGAGGTGTAAGACATGGTGGAATAGGTTAAGAATTTATTCTTTGAAATCAGAATGAGTTGGGAGCCAATTTGCTACAAAATTTTAGAAGATGATATTCTGTGAGACTCATTTTATTTGTTTAAACTAATTAGTAATATATTTTTTTAGTGTTTTTAGGATATATCTATTTTTTAATATTTTTATCTGTACAAAACATTATACATTAATTATTATTTATGTATAAAATATTTAAAATTATTGGGTGGGGGATATAAAATATATAGTGTCCTATGCTTGATTTAATATCTCAACATACCCCCACAAATTTATTTAGGTTATATTAAGACACATGTTAAATTTTGAGGTGAAATAAAATCACCAGCATGGAATTTTAATAATATATATTGGGAGATAAAATAATATGGACCATTTAAAATGAACAATAATTAAATGCACATATAAAAGCCCCTATTAAAATTGATGGGAATCATGAGTCCCTATATCTTAAAAAACACAATATAAAGGTCTTTTATTTAAAAAAAAGTTCCATAATTTTCTGATATTCTAATGAAAATAGAATAAAAGTCCAATTGAGAATACGTCACCAAATAAGTGTTACTTACTCAAGGTGAAAAAAAATCATGGAATGGGAAAATACCTTAATAATGACTGTTTTTATTGTTTTATAAATAAAGCACCAAATCTTCCATATATCATTTCAAAAAAATCATTCCAATTTTTAATCAGGATTTTGAGGCATTCCCATTAAGTGCCCCATCATCGAATCATCTACAAGATTCATCCTTAGTCATACTTTTGTATGCCCGGACCAAGGTAAAAAGTGTAATTAGAGACAATCTATTCTCAATTAAGATATATGAATACAAAATTAACATTCCATTCAAATTTTATTTCAATTTCAAAAAATATTTCCTATCTAATTTTAAAGTATAAAATACTAAATGTCACTATTTTGATATCATTGGAAAGTCAAAGTATCATTATCTTCAAAAAAATGAAAAAATATATTTGGAATGACCCTTATTTAAATCCCTTGTATGATTTTTAATCTTATAAATATCATTTAGTTTCTCTTTATTATTGATTTTAGCAGGTTTTTAAAAAAATATGATTATAAAGGAGGGTCTAGATTAATATAAACAAAAATCCCTATGGATATAGCAATAATGGTTGGGTTTAATTTGAATAATCATTATACTTTCTGGTCTTCTAATTATGAGGGGTGATAAATCCATCTGATTCCCCCAATATTTTTGTACATTTTTGAGTTATCTAGTGAAATAATTATTCTGAAATGATGAATTATTTGTCATGTACATCTTCACTAGCTTCATCAAAGTCATTGTGGTATTTTTGATACCACACCAAAGTGGGTTAATCAAATCTAAAATAAATATGAGAACCCAATTTATATTAAATAGCATTAGTGAAAAATAAGAAATTATTCATTATCAAGTGAATGTCTCACACAATATGAACTAATCTGATTATTGGAAACATATTGAGTCTGGTATTCATCATGATTATCATCATATTATTTCTTTACTCCAAGAAAATATTGAACACTAGATGGTCCAGGAGAGTATGAAGTCTTCCCTAAATCTCCACCTTCATCATCTATATATTTTATTGGTATAGATATTTCATTCCATTTTAAACCAATGTAAACTTTTGATCAAGAATTTGTATAACTCTATTGTCATTATATTTATAAGAATTTCCATTTTTATGAAAATTACATTAGTAATAAAGAACATTTTCATATACCATCTCTAAATATAATCCAAATATTTCATTTTTAATCCATATCAACGGTGGAATTTGTTAGGGAATATCAATCTCAGACTAAATCCTTGAAACTATGTGTCTTGAAATTTATTTCATTGAAGAATAAAATTTTTATAGATGAGTAATGAGAGTGATAATTTGAAATAAATAATTTATTTTAAAATTGAAATGTGAGAATCCAAGAAAGATAATGTAGACATAAAAAATAAAATATTCATTTTTAGTATCAAAATATATTTTATACTTTAAAATTTTCATTATGAAAAACCTAAAGAAAAATGATCATCTCATAATAAGTATATAGTAATCATTTTTAGATGAGAATAAAAAACATGTTCTATTAGTTCAATACAATTATATGAATTCCATAAAATTTAATACCTTCAATATAGTTATGAATTAAATTTATTATTGTCTACACCTAATTAATTTCTCTACTAGAAAAAAAATTAATATCCGAGGAATGTAATTATACATCATTTTTTGAGAAGCATATCATTAAGAAATATCATTGATGGGTTTCAGTCAAATCTATGTAAAGATTAACATTTATGAAAACACATATAGAAGAATGTTCAGTATTAATAATATATTTTCTAGAGAAAACATCCATGAATGATCAACTATCATAATTAAGGTTCAATGGTTATCACTATAGGGGATAAAAATGTGACATATCAAAATAAAATTATTTAATTTTTTCCCAACTAAAAAAATATAATGATGGAAATAGAATTTTATTAATAGTCTTTCCATATATGGGATAAATATTAATTGAGGGGAAATATATCATATATCTAATTTTTTCAAGGGTAAAGCCTTATATAAGGAAAAAATATTTTTTTATATGAAATTTCCCACAGTAAAATATTATATATAAGTTTTTTCCAAAATTATAAACTGTATGTATTAGAGGGAGATGTTATGAACAGGAAAAATTCGTTATGTTTTTATTTCCCTAATGGGAAAAAATTATGTATGAACTCATATATTAAATATGAGTTTATTAAATGAAAAAATCTTATGAAGAATATGTATATTATGTAAAATATTTTTCCCAAGGAAAAAGCATTATTTTTTAGATAAATATTTTAAATACATTTCTTTTTTGAATGGAAAACCTTATGCATTACCTATATAATTTATGTATAAAGGATGATTTATAGAATTTTTAAAAAATCCTATGATACATAATATTAGAAAAATTAATTAATGGGACTCTAGGGGATGTTAAATCAGATATATTTTCATGGGTTCCGGAGTTTATCAAATTTTCCCAAATTATTTTCATTTAGAAATTACATAACACTTTTAAAATAATAAAAGTATATATTAAGGTTTAAATAGATTTTTTAATGAACTATGTATATGAGAAATTATAATTAGGACCCCGTTATATCTTTTCGACTAAACCGACACCACTCTTGATTCATAATGGATTTAAACCTGATTTGATCAGGATGACGAATAAATATAAATATATCACATTATATCTAATATTTTTTTATTTTCATACACTATATTATAGATTTATGTTGGATTTATTTGTGTTAGCCCTATTTTAGTGATTTTTTTATATTTAAATATTCTAACCATTTGATATCATATTCGATATTTATATTCATTTAGTTGATTCTATAATTATTAAGGTTGGTTTTCCCTAAGTTATACCAAAGTCTAAATATTTTCCATTGTGTATAGGATACTTGGTCTTCCAACCTATGTGGGATTGAACGAAAACTAAATAAAGTAGTTTTTAGTTTTTTCCATTAATGTAAAACTATATTTTCATCACATTAGTGGTAGTTTATAAAACAAAACTTCTCCCTTTGGGTGTAAAGTCAAGAGTACGTTGAACTAATGGAAAGTAAAGAAATTGGATGAAAAACCCTAGGGTGAATTAAATGATTTATAGGATATACATGGTGGGTTGTATTCCACCTAAGTATGATATATTGGATATACGTGTTAGGAAACATTTACCTCAGGTATGAAACATGACATATATGAGGTAGACATAATTCTCCCTAACCATGACACAAGAGATAAAATGGGAAGGTGTTATTCCTATAAATTATAACACACGATACATATAAAGTGAGAACTATATCGTCCGGGTATATAAAATGAGATATAAATGGTTGGTGCTTTCCCCCATGTATGACTCATCAAATATACATGGTGTCTGTTATTCTTATCTAGTATGATATATGAGATATACGAGCTGGTCGTCCTTCCCCGATGTTATTATATATATACCAAGTGGATCATGTATCCCATTGAATTTTCTATTATAATTTCTATGTTATTAGAGGGTATATATCAAAATTTTGTGTCATATAATATCCCATTTTGAAGCATTAAAACTAGTAGGATAATGTATTGTCGATCAATGGGAACCAAAGTAGACTTCATGGTTCCATGTCAGGATAAAGGTAATTTTCTTATGATAAATGGTAGATATAGCTACATGGGAAATATCATGATATATATGACCATGATCGGTCCTACGACTAGGTTTTTAGTATGTTCTCAGTTTATTATGTTTTTTTAATTTTAGATGTTAATTTATATTTTATACCCATGGGGGATCTTGATTGGGTTTTTATGACTTGTACAACTTGTATTACATTCATTTTTTTTCATATCATGGGTTGTATGTGTTCCTTAATTGTGAATTACTTGATTTTTTATCCTTTTCTAAAATGGATATATGTTTTCTTCATTTTTTCCATTTTTATTAATTAGTTATGATGGTATTGTATCCCCATGGCATTACCATAGACCATAGTTACAAGTCAGCTACATCTATCATGTGGGGAGGTAGACCTAAAGATATGTAGCTTTCAAATGAAGTCCCGTTAATGTAGAAAATTATATAGAATTATACATAGGATTTTTGGGTAAATAACATAGTCCATTACAATTAAACCACGACATTTTGAGAGATTATGAACTAAATGACTTCAAAAAAATTGATGTGAACAAAAATACATTAGTATATTGGAGAAAAATGTAATGTCCCTAGCCTTAGTACCACAATATCTAGTTCCCCAAGACGGGTCACCACATGACATCAGGTGATCATCCCCGCATACTAGAGGCTTCCAACTAGAAGTAATGGTCTAATATAATACATGGTGAGACTTTACCCCATTTATTAGAGTGACCCATAAGAGATAGAAATTAGAAATAATGGGAAGAATATAAAAAATTAACATGTATTAGAAATCCATTTCCCAAAACTGGGTACCTTCCTACAGCTAAACAGAAAATATTCGAAGTCATGTCATACAATACCAATTTTAAAGAAACCCCAAAATAGAAACAAAATTAAGAATCACCAATATTCCTCCAGTCTCACAGTCTGGATCCCTCATCATGCACATCCCAAGAACATAACATGCCCCATATCATCCATCTAACATTGGTACCTTTCCCAGGTTCTGACCTACAACAATAAAGTCTTCTTAGGAACCCAATAGCAGACCGATGAGGATGAGAATAAAACTCATTAGGCTACCAAAAATGGTGTCTACAAAATATCCAATCTATATAGATAGTTTATGTTGGTACAAAATGATTAACTGGATAAATTGAAGATAAATCGAGTGTCATTAGTTATCAAAATTTATTTTATCCACATCCATTATTTTTTCTATGGTTTTTTTCATTTTCATCAAATACACCACATCCCATGTTGGCCCTATTACTATACATAAGAAGAAGAATCTTTTTTCCCTACATAACTTGATAAAACATTTAACACTGACCTTAGAGTCACAGTCCAGGTATTCATTAAAAATTACATGGATCCTCAGTCCATGTATGCATAAATTATACCTTGGATACTCAGTATAGGTTTTCATATAACCTACCTTGGAGCCTGAGTCCATGTATTCATGTAACATACCATGGTTCCTCAGTCAAAGTATTCATCTCAATTTCATTCATTAGGGGTAGAGAGCCTTGGTAAACTCTCTAACCTATGAATTTTAATGATGGTGTTTAGAGCCTTAGTTTAACCTAAACTATAGGCATAGAGAATGAGTCCTAGTCTTTGCATACCACTGAACCATCTTCATATTCTTCAATATCCTTTAAACATAAATATTATTTACAACTTTAAATCACTAAACACATTCTCCCTTTACAACCATAGTCTATTCAACACATAATCCATCTTCATGATTGATCTCATTAACACATTTCCAATATACATGACTTAAACCATTTCACACATTCCCCAATTACAACCCATAATCAATTTAACACATTTAACATTATACCAAACATCTCCATTACATCACATCAACAACTATGAACAATGATCATTACTTCCACTTCATAACTTGTGATAAAATATCAATATAACTATGAAGGGATCTATCTTAAAAAAACTTAATTCTACACATAAAAACTCAATATCATGTAATTAAAGAGGCACACAACTTGGGTGGACCTTAACCGAGTCTAGTAAAACTCAACTCTCCATGGATCAAATCAGACAACACAATGGATCAAATTCACAACCATTTACAAATAAATATAACAACAAGAGAATGGAATATAACTTTTATACCACCTACCATGATTCCAAAGAGGAAAGAACTCATACCATTAGCCGTTGATTTGGATACAATCCACCATTAAAATCCCAAACTAGAATCCATTATAAAAAATAAGGGCTTAGATCTTTAGAATAATAAAATCAATTCCACAAGCCCTAATGTAGTAAAAAATGAAGGAAGAGGGTTGTTAGATGAACCCAGAGCTTCAATATTCACACAATGGAATGCCAAGTGGCTTTGAAATGAGGTAGATCGGTCCCTGGGAAGATTATGAGGTTGTATTCCCACTTTTAGTACATGAGGAATATAGGGGAATAAATATTTTACTATAGCTACTCGAGAACAAACACTCTTTAAAAAACCCTGTTGTAACTATTCAAAATGTCTATGTCTAAGGCTACTCAATTTAGCCCCCCCCCAATGAACAGTTTCTCTAAACATATACCCCTCCTTTATGAAATCACAGTTAGTGATCACATTTACTACTAACGATGTTCCAACCATGCAACATGCACTGGATTTCTCATTTTCTATTTTTTATTATCCCAAACCATTGGGACAACCTCAAGCCTCCACATAATCATAGAAAAAATTTCATTAACCAACAAAAAGGGACATCAATATAAATTTAAACAAGGATGAACCAAATTATAATTCATGGATCATACAACCTCCCACCCATATAATGTATTATCCATGATCTGCACTCCCAAAAATCAAAGTGTTCCCAAAATAAAAAATATTTGACAGTAGGCCTTCATATCCTTCTCCCTCTCCCATGTCTACTTCTGAAAATTACCATTCTTGCGTAACACTCAAAACAATAACAGTTTCTTTCCCCCAATACTTTCTCACAATGATCCACAATATGAATTGCATGATTCTTAAAGGATTCATTATCCTCATGATCAATAACATCAACATAAATGACATGGTAAGGGTCAGAGTGATAATGTCATAGATGTGACACTTGTAAAACATCATGAAATCCACTATAAAGTTGTGTAAGGGACAATAAGTATGGCACGGGTTTGATCCACTCTATAATCTCAAATAGCCCCACATACCTGGGCTCAACCACATTCTATTTCTAAATTTCATGGTGTCTAGCCATTTCAGAGACCTTATGGAACACACAATCACACACAAAAAAACTCAATTGGTTGAATACATTGTTTAACATATGAATTAATCCTACTATGATCTCTACCCATACATTTATTAATAAACTCAATATATTATAATCTCTCATGAATGAGACTTCGTCCCAACAACTATAATTCCTAGTCATAATTTCTATATAATATAGAATAAACAATGTACCATAAATCACTTTATATAGTTCCATAAAAATAGTGATTAGGTAACTATAGTTATAGGGGAACATAAGAAGAACCATTTTCTTCTCCCAAAATACACCAATTTCTACCAAACATTCCCAAAACATTACCTCTAGCAACTAAATAGTATGATGAGACTATCCATGAGCCAATGTGTGGAATGTCTTACTCAACAACATTTGCGAACAAAGTTCCATTCGCAACCCCTGCCAAAAGAAGAGGGTAAAACATGGATCCCGATATGAAAACATGTCTCGTGACACCCTGTGAAACTTTAGTATCCCTAGAAAATATAAGTCACCCAACTGTTCTATAGTGATGGTCTATCAAATTATTAAGAAATGTACCACCTTGTTCAATCAATCCATAACTTCCCATATCACAAAATTCCTCTAAGGTGTCCTTCAGACACCTATAAAATAAAAAACATAAATTCATTACACTTCTATTTTGGAATGGGAAACATCTACAAAAAACCACCCAGTCAATAATGCTCATACTTCACTAGCTAAAAAGTGTAGAATCATGTCATAAAAACTGTAACATATTTCTTCATCTCTAGCCACCACTACTATATATGAAGATCACACAACATTTTGGTTAAAGCACAATGCACCACCCACTTAAAATGATGAAACTCATGCATAAAATATTTCTACACAAAATTAGGAACAAAAAAAAGACCATGAATGTAAAAAGACTCATCGTCATAAAAAATACAACCATATGATGACTCCCTTCCTTCAAGACTATCCCTCAAATCCAAACACTCTAGATTCATGTACTTCCACTTCATGATCTATCTCAGAAGTGTGGAATCAAATACCAAGGATGTAATAGTCATCCTCTCATGTCCATCTTGAATCTGAAGATTCCTCTCTGAAAGAAAATCCATCATCTTCAACTCGGGACTAGATTTCTAAACCACCTGATTTTGATTCTTACGACTCAAAGAATCTACAACACTATTTCCTTTTTTTCTAGCATTTAAACCAGCTCAAAATAAATGTATTAAATTTTCTCAACCAATATTTAAAAATTATTATTCATATCATGTTCATAGAAGAGGTTCTTTAGGATATTATGATAGTTATTAAAAAATAATCATTTCTCCAAACAAGTAATTCCACCAAAACATTATATTCTAGAGCACTATTTCCTACCCTAGATCATTAATAGTGCAATTTCATTCATGAGGTCTCAACTATTGTGACCCATAAGCCACAACATGTTCATCTTATATCAACAATACCCCAATTCCTCCACCAGAATCATTATAAAATAGAGTATACTCCTTTCTTTGTTTGGGTAGGGTCAAAATCAGTATAGTTTTCAAGGGATTCATTAAATCATTGAAAAAATTCATCCATGACCAAAATCATCGAAAATTTATTTCCTTATAGTTCAACCCCAAAATTGGTTCTTTAGTGTGGGTAAATTTTTCAATGATCATTTGATAATAGCCCAGAAATCCCAAAAATAATTGGATATCAAATACATTATAAGGTTTCTCAAAAGATAAAACTACATTATCATTATATGGTTTACTAACTCACCTTCCTTAATGGTTATGTGACATAAGAAATGTATTTTTTCAGTCCTTAAATGTCACTGAGATATATTGGTTTATATCGAATTTTCTCTTAGTGTACTTAGGAAGATATCATGATGATTGTCATTATTTTCATGATTCTTGAAGTACACCAATATTTTATCCAAAAACACAACCTCAAACTGGTCTAGGTACAGGTGAAAAAATAGGTTCATCAATGCCATAAAGACCATTGAAACATTTATAAATCTAAACAGTATGAGAAAAACTCATATATATAATACCCACTTATAAAATCAGTCTACAGTATGTCATAAGATCTCATCATATTCTAACGACACCTTAACTACAAGTCAATTTTATAGAATATTGAATCACATATAATTTGTTTTAAAAAATAATAAATTCGTGGAAGAGGTCACTAATTCTTAAAAGCCGTATGATTCAACCTCCAATAATTTAGACACAACCACAATGTCCCATCATCCTTCATATGAAGTGGAACTGATGATCCCCAAGGTGACATACTTGGATGAATAAACCACTTTTCTCGATTTCCTGTAACTGAGTTTTAAGTTCCCGATTGTCTTTCATTTCCATTCTATATGGTGGAATAGAAATCGGGTCTTATTTAGGTAGAAACTCAATCATGAACTCAACATATCTCTTAGGTGGTAACCTTGTTAAGTCGTTAATAAACACATCATGGAACTGATCCAACATAAGAGGGATGTAATGTTTTTCCACTCCCCCATAATAAAGAAAAAATAATGAGACATGGGTTTTATGTTCACATAGCATTTGAAAATTGGCCCTGCATGTCCTGCTTAGATATCCAACTCCCCATGTTGAACATAATTGTCTCCCTTAAGAGAAGTGAATGTTACCATATGAATGTAATAAGTTAGGACGGTCCTAATAAAATATCATCAAATCCACCCTCCATTATGATTTCAACAACTAGCATCTCAAGCACACACAAGTGTCAAAGGAAATGGTACTCACCATCCTTGAGTGTTCACCCTTTAAATTACTGGATTCTTTCTTAATGTACTCCTAACGATGTATCAATCGAAATAATCCCACACATTCATTCAATCGTGAGACACAATAAAATAAGAAAATGAGTATATATAAAAGAATATGAGGAACCACTATCAAAAAAATCAAAAAAATCATGGAAGATACAAGAATCAAACCTCAAACTATCAATGGTCGAGCCTTCCAACATCTATCTGCTGGATAAAATGCATGAATCTGACATGACCTTACCCCTAAGGATACAGTATGAGTTTTTAGTGTTTCACT
This sequence comes from Viscum album, assembly GCA_963277665.1. Lineage (NCBI taxonomy): Eukaryota > Viridiplantae > Streptophyta > Magnoliopsida > Santalales > Viscaceae > Viscum > Viscum album. The sequence goes on along the minus strand of OY728165.1, from coordinate 1,775,326,489 downwards.
ACCTAATAGATACATATGACCTTATCATGGAGTACCACTTCTGCCTCACCTACATGTATGGCCTATAGAACTCCATGTACCTACCTCGTATGGGGTAGCCAACCCCCTTCCTTCACTCTACATCATCCCTGATCCTTTTTCATATCCCATACATTGAGGGTTCCTACAAAAACTCTTAATATTCCCAATCCTACCACATGATCAACACTAAACAAGTGGTTGGGAACACTAACAACACAAGTGTCCCTTCCTGACACACTAATAACAAAACACTAACTCACCAACCTAAATGATCACACATCTTTCCCAAATATTCTGTCTACCACCCTCTAGAAGAATACTATCAACAAAACACTTCCTACAATAAGATGTCTCACCATTGGAAAACCCAAATGGAACTATATGTACACCACCCATATCCTAATCATGGTTATATTCTAATATAATTCCATGGTAAATCACCATGGAAAACATTTTAAACAAATGATATTCACCGGGGACTTGATAGCATGTGGATTTCCATCCTAAAAACTCTTCTCTGTATCTGCCTCATCCCATTCCAATGATTGAACAATGCGTTAAAATTCGGTGAAAGAACCAACATAATCCATCACTTATAAAGGCCCCTTGGTCAACCTCATAAATCCTATAAACTTCGGTTATCACAAGGTATCCAAATATAAATGCTCTAGAAACATTTACTTGAAATTAATCCATAAAATAACTTCGGACTTCTTATCCTAAACTATAATATCCCACTATCTATTAATCAGTAATCAAACCTTATATATCACCAACATGGAGCTCTTATTATGAGGAGTCACCAAGTGATATAGAATTGTGTGGAAGGACTCTATACAGAACTCATCTTCTCTTAGTTCTACCCTCTTTAGTAAACATCAAAGTGAGTTGCAACTAAAACTCTCTAGTATGGTTAAACATATTTAGCATTACCCTTCAAGGGTTTAATTCCATCAGCTACATAAAAAAATTCTCATGATACTTATCATCTCCTTTGTTTACATAGATCATTGAGTTTTATTTCTCCACTACTATAGGTATGTTCTGGATGATATCCTCTTATTATCGAACCAACACACATCATTGTGGTGCAATATCTCTACAACCCCAAAAAGATGTCTCAAAACACATTAAATAGATATTTCACAATTTCTTCAGTGAAGGATTAATATTATTCATAAAAAACCCTCTACACATAAATTATACTGATGAAAATAGTCACATATCTATCACTACCCAGATCCATTCACTAGACACCCCTTTTAATCATTTAACCTCCACAACACAATTCATTCTTATTTAGGAACCATTTCATCTTTTCACACATCAGGGTGATATTTTAACCCCATTTAATACTAATCATTTTAGGCATTATTCATTAACCATTCCATTACATTATATTCATTTACATGATTTCATCATCTTTATTAGTCACATTTTCATTCAAATATCATGGAAAATGAAAATCATATTATCCTTCACATCCCATAAGAATTTATCATGTGTTATTACTATTAAGAATGTTACATATATTCCTTGGATCCAAGAATGATGCATGTATGAACATCCTCATATAATTTTGGATATGAGAAAAATATTGCCAAATAGTCATGTCACACAACTAGTGCATCACCCAACGTTATGTATCATCCAATAGTAACAACACATATAATGAACAATAATCTCAACCTAGGTAATTGGGTTTTACCCTATACATTATTTAGATAACCCCATGTACAAGATCACATCCATGGAAAAAAACATCACAATCTTCTGTATACCACTTCAAAATATATATATTAGAGAAAGGAAGAACCCCTCAGATACAACATTGTATCATCCCCAACATTGGTGAATCTATATACAGTGACCTGATCTGGGTTGGCTCATGACCTTAGGATCATACCCTCCTAGGCCAATGGTTATCAATAGTCATTGAGGGTGTAATATATTAAATGGGAAGACTATATCCTCTTTATTAGCATAATCCATAGTAGATAAAAATGATAAATATATGAAACAAAACGGCCATGAAAAATTCATCATAAATCCATTTCACAAAACTAAGTACATGAACATATAGATATAGTAACTATGAAATGAAATTTATTACAGTGTAAAGTGTACTGAAAACCCAAAATAAAGTCAAGATTAAGATAACCTAAATGGGTCCGGAATCTATGTCCTAATACCTAATCCATGCACCTCATATGCCTCATATCAACCATCTAGAATAAGTTCCTTTTCGTTGTCTGGAACAACAATCATGAACTCTACTCGAGTAACCAATTGTGACACAAGAAGGTTTCAAGTAAAATGTAGATGGACCCCTCCAATAGTGTCAACAAATATATAGTCTAAACAAATAGTGTAGGAAGGTACAAAATGAATAATAAGAGAAATTGAAGATTAACCTACTTCCAATAGTTATCTAGATTCACATTATCCACATTCAATATATATTGTAGGTGTTATCCAATTTCAACCAATACACATTTGCCTATGGAATTACTATTACTATGCATAATGGAAGGAATAATGTTCCCTACAACTCTAGTGATAAAATTACACAAATATGTTTGTAACACATACCTTGTAGCCTCGGTCTTGGTATTCATATAACTTACCTTGGAGACTCATTCCTAGAATTCATGAAATGTTCCAAGTAACCTCATTCTAAATATTCATATAACATATCATGGACCCTTAGTCCAAGTATTAATATAAAATACCTTGGATACTTGGTCTAGGGATTCATATACCATGCCTTCCTTATGGTCATAGATCCTCATTTGGGATTCCTAAGCCATGCATTGATGGGGTGGGGTTTAGAGCCTCAACCTAACCTGATTTGTGGGTGAAGAGCATCAATCCAATGCCCCACATACAAGTAATCCGTGTGTACATGATTATTCAACCTTTTAACATAAATTCCATTTACAACTATAAATAACTAAACACATTCATAATGTACATTCCATTTTTATGTAACTTATTTTCCATATTCATGCCTTACCCCATTAACACATTTCTTATTTTCATTCTTTAACCCATTTGAGACATTCCGAATTTATAAACCATAATCAATTTAACACATATACCACGACACCAAACACCCCTTTACTTCTGGTAAACAACATGTCCCAATGATCACTTATACCACTTCTTAAATCATGTTAACATATCAACATAATTATCAAGGGATATATATCATAAAAATTCAATTCTACAATTAACAACTCAATTCCATGTTAGGAAAGTTACACACCCCATGGGTGACCCTTAACCCAGTATTATCAACCACAATTCCCCCACTAGGATCATGAGTGGTTCAATTCAACAATTAATCAATCAATTTAACAATTATACCTTGTTAAATGAAGAAAACAACACCACTTCATAAGTGGACAACCATATACACAAGTATTTAACCATAATACTGTGGTATATAACTTTTTCACCACCTACCTCTAATATGAAGAAAATACTCACTTAACCTTATCCTTTGATTTAAAAAACCATTAAATCCCCAACCTAGAATGCATTGAAAAAAATAGGGTTTTAGAGAATCATAACAAGAATAATTATTCCACAATCTCTAATCTATAAAAAGGTATGAAGATGAGTGGTAGACTCTCCATGAGCTTTGATATGCACCCAACAATGCTCAAAATGGAACATAAATGAGTGAGATCATTCATTGGGATTTTTAAGATGGTTTTGTTCATCTCTCTTTGTACTATAGGAAGATATGGGAAGAATTTTTGGTGAGAAATCATATATTATGATGGGGAAAATGATAAATTTACTATTTTTAATGAGGTGTAAGGTTTGGCAGCATAATTAGTCAAACTGTGTGCCAACCATCTACCAAACCCTATCCAAGAGAGGGACTAAGTCTCACTTTTTCACAGGGAACCCTCACATTTTGAAAAACCATGTAGTAAATAAAAAAATATCATTTTCTAATCCCATACAATTTTGCATTCCTCCTTTAAGGTTTTCTCCTACCATTCACCCATCATTAAAGAAGGAATGGATATGGCCCATGGTTACTAATAACTCTAAACTAACTATGAAACATGAACCAGATGGCACCTTTTCCCTTATTTCATGTCCCAAACCCCCAATACACCCCTGCTCCTCTACATAAACTCAGATTACATTTTTTTAACTAACTTAAAAGGATTTAATGAGATATTTAAATAATTATTTACATTATTAAAAGTATAGGATCATACAAAAAATTATAATAAATGAATTAAAAAGAATATTAATAAAAAATGAATAGGAAAAAGGTTTTAATTTATGTACACAATTAATACAATTTTATTATCAATGATGTTTTAAAACATACTAACTGATCTAGATTTCAAGGTAATGTTTCCATTCCCATGTTTCTGTTATTCTCTTATTTTATTATTTTACTTTTTATATTATTATTTACATATAAAATAACGATCTTGAAATGAAAAAAACTATTTTACATTCATTTTTGATGAATTTATTGTCTTTTTTCTTCTGTTATTGATTTATAGTTCACATACTTGATTTCTCATGAGAACATTTTTTCTCTCTTTACTACTCTTGATGATATATTATTTTTCACACTTTATCCCTCTCACTTAATCATTACCTCTTCCTAATTTTATTATTTTTGTTTTATATGATCTGTCCACTTCATTTTCCATGGTACCCACATTCCATCATGGTTTCTTCCCTATACATTCTTTAAGTTAAACTCTATAATATTTATAACAGAACATTATAATAATTTATTATAATTCTATAAAAGTTTCTTCAACTATCACTCAATAATTTTATATAATATGTTACTAGGAATTATTATCATTAATATTATTTCTAAAATAATTTGTATCCACTTTTGAATTTGATTTTTGAGAGTGTTGTGCTTTTCGGATTTGATTGACATATCAAAAAAAGAAATGAAATCTCATTTAAAAATTTATCTTAAATTTTTTCTTCTATAATTATCAAGATTATTATTAAAACATTATATATATATTTTATATTATAATACATGTTTTTTTTTAAATTTACTTCATCGTTAAATGATATCTAATATATGCATCCCTCTTTGAAAATGTTGTTTTCATTATTAATTTCTAAGTTGTGGAAAACCTAAGCAATTTATTTCTTAATAATTATTTACATTCATATATTACCCTAAGAGATTATTTAAATTTTTAAATACCCCTATTTATATTCCACAATTCACCTTTTCATATATTATATTTCCACTAGTTTTATCATTTCCATAGGTGATTATTATTTTAAAATCCTCCAATTAATCAGTATCCATGTTTCTATGAATGTGTGATACGGTGGAAATGACATCTCTCTAAGCGAATAGATCAACCACTACATTTTTCATTACTTAAAAGTATCTATATATAGACACAACATTTATACCCATTCTATTCCTTTTTCAATACCCTAGATTCTTTTTCTTTTGATTGAAGGGAGTTCACCAATATACCAAAATATTTTCTTTTCTAGGGAAATTATATATGTGAATATATTCCCTTTACATGATATTGTGTGAATAATAAATACTAATTTATTTATATTTAATGGTATTTAGCATTAAATCTATTCCATTTAATGATATGGAAAATATTTTGTCACGTCCCTACTTGAGGTATGTTCTTTTATGAGATTTAAAACAGTTCCTTCCGGGTTTGGGTTAAATGTTTTGTGTTTTTAGAATATAAATAGGATGCTTATATTTCCCCAATGAAAAATTTGTCAGACCACATTGTGGTGCAAGATGTTTCACTCTTGGGTTACACCTATGCAGCTTCATTGGATCAACCACACCAAATGAAGGTTATGATTTCAAGAATGGATTGTTGGAGGTCCTCATGTGTGGAACAACCAATATAAAATCACTACATATAGGGTAGAGGGAATGGACATACTAAAACTGAATGGGTTTTAGGGACCAGTCTTGATTTTGGGTCTGTCAGGGCTACGTGGTGAGGTGAAACTAAGACCACCATCGTTATGGTGAAACCCCACCAAATCGTTGTGTCATCTACTTTAAAATATTTAATAGGTGAATCGGCTGGGTGTTTTTTGGAAGGTGTTAGACATGTTGTGGGAAACACAAAAGATATTTATGATGGGGTTTTAATGTGTTTTTTACATATCTTTCTTTTCTATTAAGTCTACAGATTCCCATGCTAATGATTCCTTAATTTTATATCCTTTACATGAATTGAATCATTAAATTTCATAATAATATTCCATGGACCGATAGGTTAGGTTTCATTTTAGACTTGAAACATAAATATAATATTTTACAATAATTTGGCTCATTTTCCTTAATGACAACATAAGAGGCCATATCTAATTTATATCATTTATAAGAATCACCCTAAAAAACATGGGGAATGAAAAAATAAGAAATGGGTGAGCTCAAGATCTTAGTAACGGGTGAATAAATGTTTAATAATGGATGAATTCAAATGAATATGTAAAAATATTGGACTAATAGAAATATGTATATATATTGAGTGATATAGGTAAAACATTAGTGATCTTAAAATTACATGGCATGAAAACATAAAGACACAAAATATTAACATTTAGATATAATATATATAACATGTCTTAGTAAAATTTAACATAATCATTGAATAATATTATCATAAGATCATATTGATTAACATACATTAAATTTGTTACAAACAATAGTATAGAAAAATAATAATTTCACGAGACACATCATGGTAGAATAATAAAATAACAACTAAAATTATTCAAATATAGAATATGAATTAATATAAGGAAACATTACATTCTTCAGACACACCAGTAGTTTCCATGCTTAAGAAAGACTAAAATACACTTGTGAATAAATTATATCACAACATATATAGTTTGAACCAATGAATTCGAGGGTGATATTTGACCCCAACAATCAATTATCCCAACAAAAATTTTAAATAAAAAATAATTCACTTTATAGAACACATATAAGTCATTGAAGTAAAATTATTTTCTTACAAACCGAATAAAAAAAATTCACTTTACATAATGTACACTTGTAAATAAAAATGGGTTTAAAAAACCAAATAGTATAAAATAATATCATGAATTAAATTTTTGGATACTGAAAAATTTATCACTCATAATAATCACATAATAAAATAAATTATATTTTAAAACATGAAACAAAACTATATTGGAAAGATATCATTGGAAGATAACGAATACAAAGTCATGGAATAATCTTTCTGAATATATTTTTTATTTATCATTATAGGATTTATAGTTATGTGTCACATTTAATTAATCCTTCTTTATTTAAAAGAATAAAAAAGAAAACCATTTATGAAAATAGATTTAGTATAATATCTCATTTTCTCAGGAATTAATATTAGATCATCATTTAAAATGTAAAGTCATAGAAAAATGAAGTGGAAATAAACAACTTGTATACCTTAAAGAATTGAGTTTGAGTTACCAATTCCCTTACCCTTACCCTTGATTTCTATTAATATTCTTTGTCCTCTTATGTTAAAAGTATAAAAATATTAATTAACTATCTCATATCCTTTTTCATATAAAATTCCACGTATATTATCCACTAAAAAAAATTCTATTTTTGTATTAGGATGTTGTAATCTATTTTCAATGTCAGGTTTTTATAATATTGATTATTTTGAACTAGGTCAGTAAAATTTATCTCAGTATAAATTCTGATCCCATGTATCATAATATATAAACCATTAAAGGTACTAGATTTTATGTTTTCTAATGAATTATAATGTTATAGTTACACTAAATGTAACATGCTAGGTAAATAAATCATATGATATAATTATAATTGTGAATTAAATATTACTTTTACATTAATGTGGATTCTATGTTTGATGGTGTACCCAACATGCAATAATGAGTTTCTCATAAAATCACATTTAGCACATAAGGATGAGTCATACTAAAAATAATAATATAATATTATTTTAAATTGTAGTTAACGCCTAGCTGTTGTAATTGTGTGAATGAATAGAACTAACTACAATATGATTATACATGTTTGTTAATACTTTTTACATTTATCCAATAAATTTTAGAGGATTATCATAAGAAAGAATCTGATATTAAGCATAATACTCTAATATTATTTAAAAGATTAGTTTACTGTCTTCTGATGAAGAACCAATATTAAATATATTTTTTGTCACTTTTATATGTTATATTTTTCAAAATAAAATTATTCTCTAGAATCAGGACATCAAAATTTACATTGGGTAAATTTTTGGTATTTTTCTGATATTGTTAATTTCGTAATGAATAGTACAAAATATCATATTTAAATTCAAAACATACTTTTCATATAAATTATTTATATACATATATTATACTTTTAATTCGTTTTAACGATTAATTAGATTTTATTTTTACCAATTAATTTAATTTTTGTCATTGGAAGTGATTTCACTTCGAAATTGGATATAAAATACTGTCAATCTTTTGATAGTTATTATTTCTTATTTTTGTTTTAAAAACGAGAATTAATTTTAAATTAATTTTTGCAATATATATGTATTGAATTTTGAAAAGCTGATTCCATATTTAGAATCATGAGGTGGAAATTGTGTAAATTTTTAACTTTTATTTTTAGACATTATGAATAGTAAATTTTGTAAATATTTCATTTAACATGGTTCAAAAGTAAATCTCGTAAATAATGGTAAAAAATAATATTATAATAACATCAAAGGATCCATACATTTTTACTAACCCTATTTTCTGAGATATTTCTGACGAATGGCATCTTTGGGTTGATTTTGGGACCCCATAGAGCCACTTGGGAGTGATAATGACACTTTATATTAATTAGTTTAAAGTAAAGAAAAAAATGGCATAAACATATATCTTTTAGTAAATCAATTTTAACAGGGGGTTATATAAATTATCACTTATCCTATAAATATAAATTTGAAATATAATAAGATCTAAAATATCAGGGTATTTATTTATAATTTTTATACCTCAAATAAAGAAAATTCTATATGACATAATGATGATGGGGTGATTACCTAATTAATGAAAAATTTAAATAAACGAGATTAAAAAAATCTAAAAAAATTCAAACCTTATATAATTATTATATTATGATTTAATTTCGATCAATAGTCTTATTATCTTATAATTAAATTAGTTTTTGACCTTTTGAAACTAAAAATCAGTTTACAATAAAATAATATTTTCAACATTTCCAAAAGTGCCCCTCCTACCCCTTATAAAAGGCCATCACCTCTAACCCATTACTCACACCCCTCAAGATTATTGGCTCATCCAAAATCTACCTAAATAATCTCCCAACATTCCTTTATTCCTCCTATAATCCTTACCTTAGTAAGAAGCCACTTCAAGAAAACCTTTTAGTTCAAACCAAAAGGAGTTACCCAATGTAAAGGTAACGTCTTCCCTCAAGTTCTATTTTCTTATTTTACTTCTTCACTCCATTTTCTATTTTTATTCATTGTTTAAAAAAATATCCTTAATATACTAGGATTTTTTTATGATATGTATTTTAACTAAACTTACACACTCCTCCATCTAATGGGTATAAAACAAACTTTTTCTGTGGACGACGAACTACTATCTCACAAGACGATGATTGTTCAATATTCTCCCACCACATATTATTCTGGCCACTATGATTTCACTATATTTATATGTGATATATATTATATTTATATTGTCTCTATGATTCTGTATTTTCATTTATATCATACCTTTATGGTTTTTATAATGGGTTAACACGATAATTTTATTTGAGCAAGTGCAAACTACCGTCCCCTCAAAGTTATATGACTATTTCATTCCATGCATGGAACATATTAAGGATTGATTTAATGAAGTTTCATATGATATTATACCATAAATATAATATACCTATCTATCATTAAGTTTTCATTCCATTAAAATACCAAATATAAATGATTATAGTGTTCATGAGTACGTACGACTTACTGTCTCCATGAATGGTGAATTTCATATCTTATGTGCAAATGTTATGTACTATTATAAACACATATATATAATGAATATATATGATATATATTTTATTTAAAACCTGAATATAATTCTATAGATAATGGAAATTTTTATCACATGCACAACATGTAATTATAAGAAGTTCATTTTTGACTCAAGTACCAAATATCTACAAAACAAATGTTATTAACATAAATTATTATATAATGCTTATAAATTTGTAATATGTGATATAAAGGGAATAATAAACTTGAAAAAATCTTCTTAATCAAGTAGAAATTAACTTTTGTTTATTATTAAAGAGATTAAATAACGAACGGGTCATGTTGGACACGAGGCAAGGGACTTCGTCTCAATCTCTTTTCATTGAGTAACAATTTGATTTATACACGAAATTATTTTATATGGTTTATAAATGCCTTTTAATTCTAGTTTCATTCAAAGGAAATATTTTTATACCTATCATTTTAAAAAATGAAAAAATGAATGTTTTATTTTAACATACATGGTCACAATGACCTCTCTACCACCGTGAACGTTATTTTATAGTTGGCTTCATTAACAAGTTGTAATGTTTTTAAAATAAAAATAAATACCATATACTCTATTATGTATTTTGGTATTGAAAATGGGTTTTATAGTGGATTAATTATGTAAATATATTTATATGATATATTGTGATTTCAATGTGGACATATTATCATTTATTTATGAATGTTTAATGTGATGTGAATCTATTATGGTTATTGGACATTGTTTACATATACAAGTGGTTCTGTGATAAACCTAGGGTGAGTGAGCCTAAGATATCACAAAAATTCATTGGGGAATGTGATGGAGGTAAACATTAATGTTTCTCCTAAGTGATTTGAGGCATAAACTGTGATGGGTATTCCAAATGTAACTCCCTAGGCAGATATGAAAACTAAAATGTAAGTATGTTATGGATGCCACAAGTTAGCTTTTTGATTTATGATTTCCATGTGTTATTCATAAATCTTATGATCTTGTGTGGTTTGTTAAAGATTGAAATGTATGGTTTTGTTGACTTTTATGTACTGATGGACTAATGTTTTCATTCCTCGTTTTATAACACTTACTAAGATTTGTATTCTCATCCGATGTTTTTGAAATGTATTTTAATAGGATATGAGGAAGGGTATGCAAAAGAAATAATTAAAGAAGATTTATATAACGAAAAGAATTATTGTTTTCTTTTAAGTGTTTTTATTTTATGTAAAAAATGGATACTGAGTAGAAGTGTCTAATTTGTAATATTTTATATATAATTTAATATTTATGGCCTAGTTCTCTAAAACTATCAACATGAAAATATCCTTAATGCGGATTATTAACATAATTCAAGATTGTGTATTATTTATGTTTGGGGCCTTATAGTTGGTATCAGAGGTCATTTTAGTAATCTTTAGGAGTTAATATATTGATAAATTAATATCGATAAATTAATTTATGGAAATATTGAAACGATATATAATTTAATGATTACCATGCTGCTTCACCAAAGATATTTCTGTGTTCAGAATGGTTTTTCATAGAGGAATCAAGGAAGCTATGATGGGAAAACATCTAGAGGAAGACAACCTTCCAAATCAGAAACAAGAAATGGTCAGAATCAGAACTGAAAAGTTTGATGCTGGGATGGCACAAATGACTCAAGCAATAATTGTTGGTGGTATCCATGCAAAAGATCATCCAGATCAACCAAACAAAAACATGTCAGTAGATGAGGATTTCATGAGGCAACATCTCCCATCATTCAGAGGATCATCTAACCCATTGTTAACTGAATGGTGGATTAAAGCATTGGAAAATATTATTTATGTTAGGGAGTGTTCATAACATCAAAATAATAATATCACTATTTATAGTTCTATAGGTGAAATCAATTAGTGGTGGCCTATGGTGAAGAATATCATGCATTGTGATGATATTGATTCTCTTTTTTGGGATGAATTCAAAGGTATGTTTGTTGAAAAATATTTTCTTAAGGTGGTTTGTCTTAGGATGGAAAAACAATTATTGGAATTGAGGTAAGAGGATGACTCAATGGATGATTATTAAGAAAAATTCACTTGACTGGAAAGGTATTCTCTAAATTTCATAAGAGATATGGATAGTAAAATCAATCATTTTTACTCAGGATTTATGCCAATGTATTGAAGGGATTTATCTTCTTGTGAGTTAAAAATTTATGAAAAACTTGTTCGATGTGCGGAGAAGGTGGAAATGGATTTTTCCAATGACCAGGTGTTCTTTGAAAAAACAATAGAATAAGAGCTCAAGGTGGCAGACGAAAGGGAAGAACTCTTCAAAAAAGAAAGATGGTAAGAAACATAAGTATATAGTTTGGGAAAATAGTGTTAAAAAGAATGTTGGGAAATGTATTTTAAATTATGGAATGTGCTACTAATGTGGTAAAAAGTGAAATAAGGCTCATAATTACACTGAAAAGATCAGGGTAATAGTAAGACAAAATATGATTTACTATCAGTAAAATTATTTAATTGCAATGAAATGGGTCATTGTGCAAATTAGTGTCCAACAAAGAACTCCACTAAGGGAAAGCTGCTGGAATACAAGTAGAAAGGGGTGGTGAAATCCTTGGAAAATAATTCAGTAGGTGTTGGGACATCAAATGAAGTAGTATCAGGTACACTATTTGTTTATTTAGATTATTCCAATGTGTGGTTTGATTCAGGGTCTACATTTTCATTCATTTTTGAGAAATCTTCTAGTAAATTGGTAATTCCATCTCAAGATGTAAATCCTGATCTTATGGAAAAAGCAGCTGGGGGAAATTTTGAGGCAAAAATAAATCATAAGAACCTTCTTGTAATTGCGTGTGGAAAGAATCTACATGAAAACCATATTGTTTTTCCTCTAGTAGAGTTTGATGTTATATTGGGTATGGATTGACTTTCTGTTTATCATGATAAGATTGACTAAATAAATAAATAGGCTTCTTTCAAAAATATTTTTAGTTTGTGTACAAGAATTAACCCTTACTTATGATAACATATTAGGAAGCTGAGAAATAGTTAAAATATGGAAATGAATGTTCTCTTCTACATATTGTTGAAAAAAAGAACTATTCAGATTAATTATGTGTCAGTAGTAAATGAGTAACTTTATTTTTTCTGGATTAGTTTCCTTGTATAATACCTGATAGGGAAGTTGAATTTACTATTGACTTAGTTTTGGATGCTAAGAAAATTTCGAAACCCCCTTATCAAATTTCTCAAAATGAACTTTTAGAGTTAAAGAAACAATTATAGGAATTATTAGATAAATGTTTCATTTGATGTAGCACATCACCATGGGGAGCTCATATCTTCTTTGTTAAAAAGAAATATGCTACAACGTGATATTACATTTATTATAGAGCATTGAATAACATCACTATTAATAAATAGTATCCTTTTCCTCATATCAATAAATTTTTTATCAGCTTCAAAGAGCTCAGTATTTTTCGATGGTTGACATGAGGTCTGGGTATCATCAGTTGAAAGTAAAGGAAGTAGAAATTCTGTAGACCATGTTTCACTCTAGATATGGCCATTATGAATATGTAGTTATGCTTTTTGGGTTAACCAATTCATCTGCTGTATTTAATCATTTTATGAATATAATTTTACGTGAGTACATGGATAAGTTTTTGGTTTTGTCCGTTGAGGATATTTTGGTTTATTCTAAAATTAAATACAAACATGAATGTCATTTAAGGGTTGTGTAGCAAACCTTAAAATAAAAGAAAATGTATGGAAAATTCAACAAGTGTGAGTTTTGGTAACAAAAAATTTCATTCCTTGGACATGTTGTTTCTAAATAAGGCATAATTGTTGATCCTATTAAAACAAAAGTTCTTAAAGAATGTCCAAGAACCACAAATATAACTAAGACCTATTTTTTTATTGGTTTGGAAGGTTATTACTAGAGGTTTTTTTAAAAAAATCACGATTATCTATCCTAATGACTATGTTAACTCAAAAGGTGTTATGTTCATTTGGACAACTGAATGTGATGATTTTTTTCAAGAATTGAAAATAATATTCGTGAATGCTTTAGTATTGTCATTACCTTCTAGAGATAGTGAGTTTGTTATCTAGAGTAATTTTTGTTGAATGGACATGGTTGTGTCCTAATGCAGAATAATTAGGTAATTGATTATGATTCACTTTAGATTAATCATCATGAGTTAAGTTACCCTACACATGATTTTAAATTAGATGATGTAGCTTTTTCTTTAATAATTTGGTGGAATAATTTGTTTGGATTAAAGTGTAAAATATATACTGATCACAAAACATTAAAGTATATATTCACTCAGAATGAATTGAACATGAGGCAGAAAAGATGGATAGAATTAATCAAGGATTATAATTGCACGATCTATTACCATCCATGAATAGAAAATAAAGTGGATGATTCTTTGAGTCAAAAATGTAATAAAACATTAACCATGATACATTTGGAACAAGATACATTGATAAATAATTTGATGAACTTTGGAATTGAAGTTTTTGGTGTAAGATTCCATAATTTTTTTCAAGTGTCATTGAAATCATCTCAATCAAACAGAATTTAGAAAGCATAGAAGAAAGATAGTGAGTTGCAGAAAAATGTAGTGTTAGTTTAGAAGGGTAATATTACTTATTTGAACATTGATTATGATTGTATTTTGAGATTTGGGAATAGATTATGTGTGCCTTATGATTCAAAGTTGAAGAATGAGTTGTTATGTGATGCTTGTAGTTCTCTATTTTCAGTTTATCCTGGTAGTACTAAGATTTATAGTGATCTTTGAATGTATTATTGTTGGGTTGGAATGAAAAGAGATATTGATGACTTTACTGTGTAGTTTTTGACTTGTCAACAGTTTAAAGAAGGCTATAAATTACTAAAACGGATGCTTCTACCTTTACCAGTTCCAGAGTGGAAATTGGAAAATATAACTATGGACTTCATTGTGGGATTACCAAAGACATCTTGAGGTAATAATGCATTCTTGGAAAATTTTGTCGGATTAACTAAATATGGTCATTTCCATCCTATTTTATATACTTTTCCTCTTAAACGGATATCTTGGTTATGTGTTAAAGAGATAGTTAGGCCGCATGGAGTTTCCCTCTTCATTGGATCTAATTGTGTTCTCGAGATTACTTCTAACTTTGGTAAAGACATTCACATGTTATTGGGTAATGAATTAAATTTTATTGCAGCTTTACATCCTCAATCAGATGGGTAGTTAGAATGAAAAATTCACACATCGGAAGATATGATACATGCTTGATCAATGGACTACGAGGGAAGTTGGGACCAACATCTTTCTTTGGTTGAATTTTCTTATAATAAGAGTTTTCATTCCAGTATACATATGGCTCCATTAGAGCCATTGTATGAGAATTAGTGTTTAAATATAGATTTTGGGGATGAAGTAAGTGAAAGGAAGTGAATGGGACCAGAATTGGTAGAAGAGATGGAAGAAAAGGTTCAGTTGATTCAGAAGAACATGAGAACATCACCGAGTAGGTAGAAAAGTTATGAAGATAACTGGAGTAAGTGTCTTTATTTCAATGTTGGTGATCATGTCTTTCTAAAAGATTCTCCTTGGAAAAGTGTGATTCATTTTGGTAATAAGGGAAAGTTGGGTTCGAGGTCCATTGGACCCTATCAAATCCTAGATACAGTTGAAGAGGTTTCCTACAGAGTGGCTTTACCACCAATTTTATCCCAAGTACACAATGTTTTTCATGTTTCAATGTTGATAAACTATATGTCAGATCCATCTCTTGTTTTGAGTCCCAAGGTAGTTCAATAGGAAGAGAATCTTTCTTTTGAGGAACAACCAGTCCCGATTTTTGACTGCAGAGAGAAAGTGTTGAAGAATAAGTTAATCTATCAGGTAAATGTTTTTTTGGAAAAACACAATTGATGAAGAGGCAACATGGTAATCTGAAAATTGTATGGGGGATAAATAACCCCACTTATTTGATAAGTGAATATAATTGGGGCGATGAAATTCCTAAAAGGGGGAATGAGGTTACATTCCATATAAATAAAAAATATGATATTTTCATATTTATTAATACTTGTGAATTAAATTTAAATTTAAATTTATAGGGGATTATATTTTAGATGGCATACGTGACACACAACAATTGTTTTCTCTGAAAATCTCATGTTCCACATAAGGCTGAGTTATACTAATAAATAATAATATAATATTATTTTAAATTGTAGTTAACGCCTAGACGTTGTAATGGAGGGAATAAAAATAACTAACTACAATATGATTATACATGTTTTTTAACTATTTTAATATTTATCAAATAATTTTTAGTGGCTTAAAATAATAAAGAATCCTATTTTAAGCATAATACTCTAATATTCATAAAATGGTAGTTTTACCGCCATTTGATGGAGAACATTTTTTAAATCTAGTTTTTGTAATTTTTATATGTTCTATTTGTAAAAAAAAATTCTTCATTTTGAATTTGGATATCAAAATTTAATTTGGGTAATTTATTGGTATTTTTCTGATAAAGTTAAATTTTTAATGAATAGTGAGAAATACTGTATTTTAATTAAAAACTACCTTTTCTTCTAATTTATTTATGTGGTTAGATTATCTTTTTAATTGGTTTTAATATGAAATTAGATTATATTTTTTACCAATTAATACAATGTTGATCATTTGAGGTAATTTCACATTGAAATTGGACATAAAAAATTGTAAATCCTTTGATTTTTATTATTTCATAAATACATTGTTTTGTTTTGAAAATTTGACTTAATTTTAAATTAATTTCATCAACTATTATGCTTTTAATTTTAAAAAATTGATTCCGTATTTGGAATTATTATGTCCAAATTTTATAAATAGTTAAATTTTATTTTTATATAATATGAATAGAAACATTAGTAAATATTTTATTTACTATGGTTAAAAGTTAAATCCGGTAAATAAGGGTAAAAAATTATATTATAGTATTATTAAATTACCCATACACTTTTCCTAACCCTATTGGATGAGATATTTTCATTCAAGGTCATCTTTGGGTCTATTTTGGGACCCCATGGAGACACTTGGGAGTGATAATGACACTTTATATTAATTAATTTAAAGTAAAGACAAAAATGACATAAACGAATATATTTTAGTAAATAAATTTTTACATAGGGTTATATAAGTTATCTACTATACTATAAATATTAATTCAAAAGGTAAAACGATTTCCTATGTCATGTAATTTTCTTTAAAATATTTTGATGTCATATAAATAAAATTCTATATGACACAATGATGATGTAGTGATTATCTTATTAATGAATAATTTAAATAAATGATATTATAAAAATAAAAAAATATACCAAACCTGTGAAATTCATATTAAATGATTTTATTTTGAACAATAGTCATCTTATATTAGAATTAAATAAGTTTTTTACCTTTTTAAAATGAAGATCAGTTTACAATAAAATAATATTTTCAAACATTCCTAAAGAGTCCTGCCACCCCTTATTAAAAAACATCTACTATAACCCATTACTCACACATATAAATCTCCTTGTAACATCCGAAATCTACCCAATTAAGCTCCCAACATCCCACTATTCCTCTTATAAACCTTACCTTAGGTAGAAGGAACTTCAATAAAGCCTTTTGGTTCAAACCAAAAGAGAGTTTCCTGATTTAAAGGTAACATCCTCCCCCCAAGTTCTGTTCTTTTATTTAACTTATTCACTCCCTATTCTATTTTTATTCATTTTTTAAATAAAATCACCATTATTATTAAAATAAAAGGTTGTTTTTATGAAAATTATTCTAACAACACTTACACACACCTCCATCTAACGGGTATAAAACATACTGTTTCTGTGGATGGAAAACTACTACCTCACAAAATGATTATTGTTCAATATTCTTCTACCACCTATTATGGTGTCCATTAAGATGTAACATTATTTATAGTTGATATATATTATATTTATATTGTCTGTATTCTATAGTATTTTACATTATTTTCATACCATTATGGTTTCCATAATGAGTAAACGCAAAAATTTCATTTGAGGAAGTGCAGACTACAAACCCTTAATGTTATATGACTCATTAATGCTATAAATGGAATGCATAGATTTTGGAGTTAATGAAATTATATATTATATTATAATATAAATATAATATACCTATGTATAATTATGTTTTAATTCCATAAAAATACAATACGGAAATGAAAGTTTCATTCATGTGTACGTACGGCTTACCATCTCCATGAATGGTGCATTTAATTTCTTATCTAAAACGTTATGTAATATTATAAATACATATTTATACTAAATATATATGATATATGTGATATTTAAATCATGAATATATTATGTAGATAATGGAAATTTGACCACATGGACAACTTGTAATTATAAGAAGTTCATTTTTGACTCAAGTACCAAATATCAGCAAAATGAACCTTATTAAACTAAGTGATTTTGTAATGTTTATAACATAGTAATAAGGGATATAAAAGGAATAATAAAAATGAAAAGGGTTCTGAATAAATTATAAATTACCATTAGTTTAGTATTCAGGTGATTAAATAATGAACATGTCAAGTTATACACGAGGTAAGGGATTTCATCTTAATCTCTTTTCATCGAAGCATAATTTGATTTATACATGACGTTCTTTTATATTGTGTGTAAACCCATTTGAATTTTAATTTAATTAAAAGGAAATATTTTTCTACATTGGATTTTACAAAATGAAAAAGAGAATGTTTTTTTAATATATATGGTGACAATGACCTTTCTATCGCCACAAACGTTATTTGATATTTGGCTTCCTTAACAAGTTGTAATGTTTTTAAATGGAAAATAAATACAATATACTATTTTATGTATTTGGGTATTGAAATTGGTTTTGATAATGGATTGATTAAGTCAATATATTTAAATGATATATTGGGATTTCAATGTGGAAATATAATCATCCCTTTATGTTTGTTTTATGTGTTGTGAAAATGTTATGGTTCTTGGGCATTGTTTACGTATACGATTTATTCCATGATAAAACTAGGGAGGGTGAGCTCGAGATAGATCTCTAATGAATTGGGTTACATAACAGAGGAAAATATTAATGTTTCTTATATTAGATTTAGGGAATATACTATGATGGGTATTCCAAATGTGACTCCCTATATAAGCATGAAAGCTACAATGTAAGGTATGTTATGGATTCCAAAAGTTACCATTATGATTTATGATTTCTACATTTTATTCATAAATATTAATATCTTGTGTGGTATGTTAATGATTTAAATGTATTATTTCATGGAATTGTATGCATTTATGGACTAATGTTTTCTTTCCTTGTTTTATAACCCTTACGAAGATTTTTATGTTCATCCCATGTTTTTGAAATGTTTTTAAAATGATACAAGGAAGGGTAAGAGAAAGGAAGAATTCAACAAAATTCAAATTAAGAAAATAATTCTTGTTTTCATTTAAGAGTTTTTATTTTATGAAAAAAATGGATACTGAGTAGAAGTGTCTACTTTGAAATATTTGAGATGTAATGTAATAGTTATTGCATTGTTCTCTAAAATTATAAACCTTAAAAGATACCTAATGTTAATTATTAACTTAATTCAATATTATGTATTTTTTATGGCTGGGGAAGTTTACTAAATTGGTGTTTTGGTTATTTTTTGTGAAGATGAAAATGGTGAAGAACTGGTTTCGAGTTTTTTACTGATTTTGATGAATTACATTATAATGTTCATTAAATTTTGTGTTATAGAAAAAAGACATATAAATTTTATATATTGATTATATATAACATATATAATAATCCAATATAAGCTAAAACCACAATTTTCTTGGAATGAATTAAAATGAAACATGTGAATTTGTTGAGGTGGTAGTCTACAAAACACACTATTAACTTTTTTGATTTTCATAATGGAAACAGAGAGTGTGGTTCATGATTGAACCATAATTATAATAACATACGAGTATAATAATGATATTTATTTTACAATTTTATAATGGTGAAATTAAATTTTAGGAAGAAAAAAATAACATAATGAAATAGAAAAAATAGAGGTTAGGAACTTATACATCATTTATTGGATTATCTCCATTAAAAGGGTATTAAAACATTGAGGGGTTCTATTTATAGATGAAAATAACAACATTAAGGGGGAAATTTTTTTATGACAATATAAAGAAGATTTTTGGTTGATTATATGGGGTTTTTTGTTTGAGGCGAGGAGTGTCCCTTTTATAAGTGAAAATGAGGGGTATTTTTGTCAATACAAAATAAAACACTTTTCAATTATAGGAAGTCAATCTCTGGGAAAGTTCAACAAAAAACTATAATTAATGGATTGTGTAATAAAAAAAGTTCAATAAAGACATCCAATACTCAATTAAAATCATTTTTTTACATTTTAGTCCCTTACCCTTTTGGTTGCATATTTTTTCTTATTTTAGTTTCACCACACGAACTACTTTTTTACTTGGTAATTAAACCATTATGTTCAAAAAATGGTCATTATTATATAACATAGACCTAATGATTCCAAATTTTAAATAAATTCTTTTATTAAAATTTTAAAAATAATATTAATTATATTTATAATACTTAATATAAATATATAAAAATTTTTTTTTTGTAAAATAATTTAACATAAATTAAAAATATTAAAATATGGGTTTATGAATTAAAAAAATAAATTCATTTATGAAATATATATATTTTTTAGAAATAGGTTTCATGAATTTTTATTTCTCACATATGTCTTAATAATGGAATAAAAGGTTAATATTAGTAAAAATGGTGTATTTACCTATTCACCTACAATATAAATATTTCTAAAAAATCCCAAAAATTCATCTTAATATTAAATTATTTTTTTAATCCAAAATCGAAGTACTAATTTACAAATTAAATTTAAATTTTTTTATAAATAAATATTTAAATTAAATCACAAAATATAGCTGAAAATTTTTTGTATTAGAAAAGTGTTTTTTTTAATAGTTAAATATTCATTATTAATATTTCTTATCACTTACTAAGCAATTTAATATTAATATATTATTCATATTGTCAATATAATTTATTATTTTGTAATCATAATATAATTCTTTTCTTTAAATAAAATAGCAACGTTTAAAAAAACCATAAGCATGAAATGATTTTCTTAGTTGTTTTATCTATAAAAATTGCATTTAATTGGTATTATAAGTTGTATTTATTTTCTTTATTAATATCTTTAATATTTTTGATACTCTTATGCATTACTTCTTATTCAATTGAAGGGTTTTATAATTATCATATTTTATTTTTATATATTTCCAAAAAACATCCAACATTTCATTTTAGTTCGGTGTTTCTTTTAGACAAAGGTAGTCAACATTATTTTTATTTAAGGATAAGAAAAATAGGATATTATGTTCTAAATCCCATAAAAAGAAATTAGTCATTTGAATTTTATAACATTGAATTTAAATTTGAGGTTTCTTTTTCTTCATTACATACTCTAGTTCCCATAAAGCTCTTTCAAACATATGATTTTCCCATATAACTTTGAAAAGATGAGTGGTATTGTTCCAAAACACATTACCCATAACATCCCATCCATAATCAAATTATTTAGAAGTAACATTTTTGTTACATTCTTTATTTAACATCCCATATACACTAATGGATAATAATAAATTCTAAGGGCTTCAAAGAATATTAGGGGATGAATTCCAATTTTTAAAGATTAGGCACCAAGGAAAAAAATAAATAATAAAAATAATATACTCTTATATAATGAATTAATAACAATGAAAGCTAATGTAAAAAACTAAAAATAGAATATAAGACTAAAAATAGATAAAATAAAACAACTGATAAAATGTTAAATTGAAGAAGACTCAAAGACAGTCAAGTGGTTTCCCCACAAGAAAATCCCAAACTAGTTATATGTTCTAACTCCACAAAGTAAATACAAGGTATTATTGTTCGTCAGTACAGAATTATGATACCATTATCTTTTATGTATCCTAGTAGATGAAATCTGAAAATTCACCATAACACCCAAGAATGGGGTGACTATAAACTCAATAGGATTTCCCCAAAGACATTCCATCACATGATATTTAGAAAATAATTGTTATCACATTATATATAAAATAGTTTTTATCAAAACTGTTAGAAATATTCTTGGAAAACAATAGAAAAATAAATTAAATCATTTCTCATAATATGGAATAACCATTATGTGTTTCCACACACCCACACACACAAATATGCATGATGAGTGGTAGTTCCATTCTCATGAGTGGTTTCCAAACAATCTTTTAAGTCCTTAATTGGTGGCTAATATCCTCATGTCCCAATAGAACACAATCATATTCTAGGTCATGTCCTAATCCCAAAGTGGTATATACCCCATCTTCAGGGACAAATAAAAATGAAATGAGATCATGCCAACCATGTATACCAAATTCAATGCCAAACTATTTCACATGAAAAAAAAATCATTCTTGAAATATTTTATTCAATAAAACATTTTTACATCAAAAAATTACCATAACTTAATAATAATTATTTTATAATATAGAAAAATAGGGTTTTTCCTATAAAATCCAATTAAAAAATTTTCAAAGTCATTACCAAAATGGATTTCAATCATGAATATGACATGGTTTTCATAATAATATCATGGAAAAAAATTAATTAAAATTAATCCTTCAAGTTTGATAATTAATGGATATGGAAAAGATTCCAACTACCTATAAATGATTTGTAAAAATGAAGAACAACAATAAAAACATATTATTCCAATCTCACAAGACCTTCAATTCAATAGATACATCATGATATAATCAACAACTTCAACAAGGAATATTAATCTACTGAGGGTGGAATCTATCTCTTAATTCTTGATAGATTAAATGAGAGGATCTATGGAGGGAAAGAGAAACCATGAATTACTGGTGAATCTATATCTCCAATGATATTTTATTTTAAAAAGGATCCCCCCGATCAATGGTAATCACCAAATGAGTATTGGGAGGGTTGGGATTTCAATACCCTAAATGAAAGGTGGAAGAATAAAGGTTGTAGGGCATTAAATCGGGTAAAAATTAGATTTTTTGATGAATTAAATTTCATCACATTGATAGACCAGATGGTTTGAAAAACTATACAACCATTGTGTGGTGGTGTATTCATAATGTCATACATCACATGGTTGTCTCACACAGTTAGATTTTTTTTTCACCCATAATTATTTTTCCTCTATTTCACTTTTCATGGTTTCTCTTGGGCACTCACAGAGTTTGGATAAACAATGAACCAACTGTGTGCATGACTAGTGACTCCCAAAATTGGTGGGATGGTTTCATGAAGATACTTCATTGTTTTGACATACCATTAACAAAATGTACACCTCTAAAAATACTCAAAAATATATTCATACCCTCCTAGATAATAATAAAAACACAACGGATAAAATATATAATCTAAAAGTACATAAATTCGGGTAATGTACCTAAATTTTTGGGTACAAAATTTTCCCAACCATTGGTCTTTAAATAATCGAAAATAAGAAAACCAATTCTTTCCTAGAACAGTTCGGTCCACTATTCTAATATTTCCTCTTCATACTCCCACATTTATTCACCAATCTAACTATGTTAACAAAAAATCCTAAATAAACATATTCATTTACCATAATGTAGATTCTATTATATATCAATGATATGAAAAGGAAAATGAATCCACATAACATCTATTTTGATCTCAACATAGTCCCACTGAATTACATAGCGAGGACTGCTCAGGTACCTCATGAATTGAGATATAAGAAACATGGTATGCATTAAACTGAAAATTATTGGGAAATAAAACCAATAAGATACCTCACCCTCTAATTAATCTATCTCAAAGTGGAAAATTACCATGGGGAAAATATTCCCTTTCATCCAAAATGAACAACCCCTAGCCTTGGAAGGATTCTCAAAAAATCATGATCTCCTTTAATAAATGACAATGATGGTCTTCATATGATTTCATAAGACAATGAGTCATATCATATATATTTCTAATAATATAAATCTTATTTTTTGTCTCATACACTACACTAGGTATGATAATTTATGTCTAATCTTTTTCCACTAATTTTTTTTAATAATGACAAGAAAACCATATAATGATTTGAAAGGATATATATGCATCATGTCTTGATAAATTCTATTGTATGAGAACCAAAATAAAGGTATATTGTCTTCCCATTAGCCTCTATAATCCATTATACAAGACCTTATATTTTCTTAAAACATTTGTATAATCCTTTCATATTATACATATATTTGAGGATGGTACTTTTTCCTCAAATTCAATATGGTTACAATGGATTACGACATGGAATTCCAAAAAAAAGACATAAAACTTGTCTCCCAGTCAGATACAATGGATACTGAAACATCAAGCATCATTATAAATTCATAAATGATTATTTTTGAGACGTCTTTGACCATATTTTGTTTTGAATAGAAATTAAGTGAGGAATATTTTTTATTCAATACATAATCACCCTTATGAAGTCATGTTTTCTTACCATTCATGGAATATATAACACAAAATTCATGGAAATCTGATCCCATTTTCATTTGGGTATAGGTAATGATTTTAAAATACTAGCTACACATTATTACCCTACCTTAACCTACTTATTGGTTATCCATATAAAAAAACTCTAATGCTTTACCCATCATGGAATCCTAGAAAAAATATTCCACCAATTATTTATGCATTTTATATATTATTGAATGAAGGTCACCCCACCATTATTTTATTAACATATGGTAAAAGATTTTGGATCAGATATATGAACCTCTTTTAAATGATCAAACAAGTCAAGAACAAAGGAAATTGCAATGAAATTTTCAATTTCACCTTTGGTCAATACACTCTAGATGGATATCTGATATGACTAAAATTAGATACCATTTATCTAATGATTATATAGCTAGATAATTATATGAATTCATACTCAATTAATTATCCACAAATTTCCATTTACCCAGTGTATACCTCAAATCAAATTCATTCCTTTGAATATATTACATCTATCTTCATTTCCTATGATTTAAATCCTTCTTTGAGATGTTTTGTTTCAAACTATTATGACATATAGAAATTATAAATTTCTCATCAAAAATATAATTTTTATACATCATAAAAGAGTAACATATCAGTACAATTACATGAAATTTTTTGGGTATTTGTTTATATGAAATTATAATATCCATGACTCGTAAGTAACCACATGATCTTCCAACAAGAGAAAACATCACAACAGAGATCTTGATGTATTACAATAAACCACATAGCCTCATCTGGATTGAAGAAAAATATAGTTAGGCTATAATATTTTCCAAAATAGTATCTATTTGAATGATTTATTAAATTCATCATTCCATTGAAAAGGGAATCCATTTCTCTTCAAGTTCATCATTAGTGAGGTGATACATGAAAAATCATGAAAAATGAATCTATAATATCTTGCTAAGCTAAAAAAACTTTGTATCTCAATGATATTATTTGTGGTTTCTAAGAGATAACAACATCTATATTTTTGGGACCAATAGAAAATACTTTTTTTGAGATGAAATGAATAAGGAAACATACCTCTTATATCTATAAATCATGATTTGAATGATTCTAAAAAAGTTATTTTTATAAGATAACCACCACTATTGGAAACTATTCCTCATTTTCTTCACCAGTTCTAGAATACATTTGGATATCATCAATTAAAACCGCAATAAGGGAATCTATATACCTTAGAAAAATCCAATTGACCAATTTTATTAACACCACTTGTATATTTTTGGGACTAATTGACATTACCATAAAATCATAATGACCATATCTTCTCCTGAATGTTGTCCAATAAATATCCTCCTTCCACACTCAATTTTTTTGGTCCCCAAAACATAAATCAATATGAGATAATTAAATTATTTTAGGAGGATATTGATTCTATGTTATAACTTGGTTGAGCTTATAATAGTCTGAACAAAGCCTAAGTGTTCCATCCACCTTCTTTATAAAAAAATCATTACTTCCCAAGGGTATGTTCTCATTCTAGTGAACCCTTT
This sequence comes from Viscum album, assembly GCA_963277665.1. Classification (NCBI taxonomy): domain Eukaryota; kingdom Viridiplantae; phylum Streptophyta; class Magnoliopsida; order Santalales; family Viscaceae; genus Viscum; species Viscum album. Next base: position 1,775,300,248 of record OY728165.1, on the reverse strand, counting down.
TCTTTATAAATATTAAAAACGGACCTCTAATTACATAAAAAATTTGGATCCGTTGTATAATATAAAAGGGAAATATGACTAGTCCTTTATTTGAGATCATTCATAAACTATACTTCTATTTTGGATAGAAACCCTGATAAATTGTCTAAAAAACATCTATAAATTTTTCAACGATGATTGCAAAATCACAATTTATAATCTTATACATAAATTTCAAAATTAAGTTCTACCAACATATAAGTGTTGGTTCTAACAACCAGTTCAAATGGTTCTTCTGTACATGCATTCATATCCTAATCTTATCTAATGTAATTCTTAATGTCATCTATAAATTCGGAACTCATCTATATAGAATAAAAATCGATGTGGGACTTAAAAATTTTATCTAATTCATATCCAAAATAATTTTGTTGATGTCCATATTAAAGATAGATAAATCAAACATCAATTCAACAACATAGATTGTAATTAAAAATATTCACAAATAAATTCTCAACATTCTATTTTTCTAAGAGGAGTATTATATTTCAAAACATTAGGAATCAACTCAACATGAATTACTATATAATAAACAACATGAGAATAAATAAGATAATTGGATGGTTTCTTATAAAATATATCTTATATAAGTGTATAATTAAGAAATAATTGTACATATTACACTTGAATGACCATATTGATCATTTGCGATCACCTTCTCATTACTATATAATTTCTTACATGAAACCTATTTTTCATCATTACCCTATTGATAATGATTATATTAATGATTCATGGTGTTACTAGAATCACCATTTCTTGATCGGTTCTAATGAAAATATTTATTCTGATGAGATTATCTAGATGAGGTATAAGATGTTCAAGAATCGTTATATTTGTCTCTAGAAATGTAAATTAGAGCATTTTTATTATAACAATAATGATTTCCCATCTAGTTTTAGTTGTGATAAGCTCTAGGTGATGTAAATATCTAGTCTTTCTAAATAATTTTATTCTGAAAAAATGTTGTTTACATTTTATTATACTAGTAAAAAATAAATATAAACCAACATAATTTATAAATATAGTTACATTAGTTATATTTGAAACTGATTAAAATATCAAAAATTACAACTATAAATAGAATATAAAATAGAAAAATAAAAATGGAAAAAAAAATATCCCCAATCTATTATAATTTTCATCCCCATTGAAAACGAGATATAAATAAAAAAAATATGAGTAAACTAATAAATAACAAATGAAAATGAAATTATAACTATAATATATTGGGAGATAATTTTTAAGTGAAATAATGAAGGGGTATTTATATGTTATAATGGGAAATATGAGGGTTGGGATTTTTTCATTATATGATCATTTGTATATATGATTGTTTTTCAACATTAATGATAGAAAAAACCCAATTTTTTATAATTTTAACATTATAATTAATGTTTATAAGTTGTAAAGAAAAAGGATAACTGATACAGAAATGATAATCAATGGCCTCAACAAGTAGAGTTGTGTCATTTTAAGACCATTTTCCCTAACTAGGGATTTAGGTATAGTTACTGAGGTTCACCCTTCAAAAAGTCCAGGATAAGTTTCATCAAGAGAATCATGAATGAAATTTCTTATGGGAGAAGTTAAAGTTATTGGAAATTACAACTCGTTCTATGTTAGATAAGGAACCCATACCCTTAGGGAATATGCAGGTAAAATAATGGGTTACTTGTTCAGAAATTAGTTTCTTAAAGTGTAATTTTCATTTTATAAAAAAATTTATATTCAATATATTCATTTTTATAATATTTTTTCATAATAAGATAAATATTTAATTAATATTAATTTTATGATTTTATGTTTAGATGAAAACGAATCATAATTGTATTTTTATAGAAAATATATATAATTTTTATATTAATCCACGATATTAGAAATATTTTCAATTTAATTTTAATATTATTTTAAAAAAACTTATATTTAAATAATAAATGATAAATTAATTTCTATAATGTTATAGGATAGTTTTTATAAGTTTCATAAATATATTGTGCCTTAAAAACTACTATTTTTTTAATAAAAAATTAATTTTATATTTAAAAGATAAAATTATCACATTTAATTATAATTATTTTGATAAATAAAAATAATTTTTGAAATCATGTTGAAATTATGTTAGGGTGAATTAAAGATAGTTATATTAATTACTTTATTTTTTCATGAATACTAAAAAAATTAGAGTTTTAGCGTTTTTGTATATTTTATGACATAATATTTATGTCATAATGATATATATTTTAATTAAATAGATTCTGTGACATAAAATATGTCATTTTTTAATATTATGTATTTAAATATATTTTAATCAATTTTCAAAACTATATCAGAGTTTACAATGTCTAAAAAAGAATATTTGAATTTTAAAAACATTATTTTAAGAAATATTTACTTTTCCATTTCAAAATAAGTAAAAAAATGAAAATTAGTTCTGTTAGATTTAAAAAAATGTGAACAGAATTTCCAAAACAATAAGAAAAATCTACGGGTAAGACAATGGTTATTCGTTTTCCATAACCATGTTTTCTAAGAAAAATATTTGGAAATTATTAAACTTTTCATCCATTTATGCTATAAATACCCACCCATTTCTCATGTTCATTTTATAGCCAATCCGATGTCTAAGAATTTATCATTATTATTCCTCCGAAGTAGTCCCCCATAGGGGTCCTCAATCCCTCTAGGTTCTATCCTCATGTTTTATGAACAACTATTCAAGGTAACGAGAATGCCCACATCTCTTTTTCATTCAAGTTCTTTTTTTCATATGGTATATCTTCTTATTATAATAAATTTTATTTTGTCCAATTTCTATTATCTAATTACTATAATAATGATATTTTATTAATGGGATAACCATGACCCCTATAAATTTACTATTTTCTAAAACCATGTTTTATAACCATCATGCTGGGGAATTTTTATCTCAAATTTTACACATCTACATGTGAAGTCCTCTTTTACTTTTTAATTGAACACCTAAGAATCATTTATTTTTAATGGGTATTCATATAAACTTAATAATGACTTTTTTATTTGTGTATTTGTATATATTTAACAAAAATTTCTTTCCATGGGTTAAAAATTATGTAATGATCATGTGTTTATGATCTTTTATGTGATAATATTTTTTTTATGAAAACCATTATTTATTTTCCATGGGTTATTGATGAAATTATTTATTATGATCATTATGGGTCACATGAAATTAATACTTTTGAAATATTCAGCCAGATAACTTAGCAATTCATTGGGTAGAGAACTTAATCCCTTGATAAGATATGTTTTGTGATACCTTCTATAATACCCTTGGTAATTTTCATTTATGAAACCTTTGTTGTAATCCACAGTGATATGATTATGAATGTATCATTAAAATATTGTATCCAAATTTTCACGTTATGATTTATGTTATTATTATTATGATAAACCTCTTTCCCATGGAATATTCTCATACCTCATTTTATTTTTGATTTTCCCATGATCACATGTTGTATGTCCCTCTTTCTTATTCACTTACTAGGATACATGATAACCCCTTTACTTTGATATATTTCCCCAATAAATGATTTGAAGTAAAAGTAACATATGGTGAATATCTGAAGGTTTCTTGATGTGGACATAGAATAATGTTTTACAATTTAATGTTTCATATACATTTTTTCCAAGAAAATAAACATGAAAATCTCTTTTATTTATACCATGTAATGAAAATTTATCTAATAAAAAGGTGGGATTTCATAGTTGGTACCAAAGGAAGGTTTGTTGATTTTTGGGCATCATGACACACAAATGATAATAAGAAACCTAAGTTCAATTCAATATATCATAAAACATCATGGTAATTAGGTTATGTATTAATTACATAGTTTCTGAGAAAATAAATACATTTTTAGACTTTAACCAGTGGATGTGGCTCTGGAAAATTAGTATCTAGAAGTAACACTTAAAATAGCACTATTTATTGACTCGAATGATAAATGGTGGATGATAATTATCCATGTTAAACTACTAGTATGACACTCGCATGGGATATTTTTTTGTTAATATTATGTTTTTAATGATCCATTATGAAGGATATATAGAAATAGTAATTATAATAAGAATATATTAATAACATATTTATGAATGGTGTTTCATGACATAAAATCCATTTAGAATTATAATATTCATAAAAGTAACACATTTCTCTCTAAGTATTTCTTTTTTTGTAAAAATGGTGGTAAATAGGGGGAACCATTTAAATAATGGGTGAAACAGATGATGAACTGATGTCATTTCAATAGAATATGGAATGGAAAAACACATTACGAAAATGACTAAACTAATTTGAGTTATGAACAACAACATAAATCAAGTCCAGAGGAAAAATTAACCATGAATGGAACAACTTTTCATTGAGTCCTTCAGGCATCAATGACCAACTTCTTTTATTGGATATAGAAATACATTGGTTTATGAACAATGGATAATATATATAGAAAATATCATTTATATGTTGTGTTATTCAGATCAAGATATAATCACCATGGAAATATAATTAGTAGAAGGGGAAGAATCACTGTGGGGGACACTGATTAAAAATATGAAGAGAATAAAGGATATTGATGCAATATATTCGGAATTGTTTATGGAAATATTTTTCAATGAATATTTCCCATGTTCAATGAAAACAAAAAATTGAGAAGGAAATTTTGGAACTAAAATAGAAAAAAAATAATCCATGGGATACTATGTGATGAACAATAAAATAATTTCTCAGTTCACCTATTTATTGGTTATGGATCCTAATGGAATGGTTTATACATTATTTCGTGGAATGAGAACCAATATATATTGTAATATAAAAAATCATGTCTATAAATGTACAAGGAGAAAGTTTGGAGTGTTCTGAATGATTAGACAGAGTGTGAAGACATTTAGTGGTCCCATATATCTAATGAAATGAAGAGATAAATACAGCTAAACATACAGGGGGCTATGATAATGGAATAGGATAATATAAAGTGAAACATACCATGTGAAAAAATGTGGGAAGAATCATTTGTGGAATTTCATACATGGGAGTGTAAAATGAAACATGTTCAGAATTCATGGCCATATAGCTCATAACATTCAATATTTGATGAAGTAGAAACTATTTAATAGTAACAAAAAATGAAATATTGTATAGGCCTAGAAATATGTTCAATTCTTCAAGTGTGGATAGCTTGAAATGTTTTAAAATCAATGTCAAAATAATAATATAATGGAGGGGAACCACCATCAATCACATCATTGTCCAAGGGACCATTGTTGCAAATTTTCTATTAGGATCGCTAAAGTGGAGGATCTTAATGATGTTTTTGTAGGTATAGTCAATGTTCTCTCAAATCTAGCAAGAAATTTTTTTATTCTGGTACAATGAATTCAATTATTTCATCTATGTTTGAAGATAATATATAATCAATACCAAAACTACTACAAGTGGAGTTATCATCCAAGACGCTTGGAGGAATTATCTTAGAAAAAATAGTTAATAGAAACTCTAGTATTAACATTGGTGAGTACAATATCATCTCAAATATACTGTTTATTCCCTTGGTGAAATTCGACATTATATTAGGGATAAAATTCTTTTCAATTTATAATGAAAACATCAACTATAGAAGAATGTAAATTTTAGTAGTCTTGAATTAAAATCCTGGATTCATTTTCAAAGAAGATATATCACGGCTTGAGATTTTCCAAGAATAACCTCCTATAACTTTTTATAGATATAATCCATGATAAGGGAGAAGGAAATGAAATTATAAAGATATATAATGTTTCTATCATTTAGGAATACATTGATATATTTTTGGAATAGTTACATGGACCACCCCCAGAATGAGAGGTAGATTTCCCCATTGAACTCATGCATGGATCCAAGACGATATCAACAACCCCATGTAGAATGGAAAATATGAATTTATTGGTATTAGAGAAACAACTTTGAGATCTTTTGGGGAAGGTATTTATTCAAAAATGGGTGTCTCATTGGGGATATCCTATTCTATTTTTGATGAATAAGGATAGATCAATGAAGTTATGAATTTATTATATAGAACATAATCGAATAATATTAAATAATAGGTATCCTCTTACTAGATTAATGATTTATTAAACCAGCTTTGGGGGATAAATTCTTCTCCAATATTGACCTATGATCTAGGTATAATTAATTGACGGTGAAGAAAGAATATATTTGAAATACTGCCTTCCAAATAAGATGTGGGAATTATGAGTCTTTTATTATTCCCTACTACTTGACCAATGCTCCTGCTATAATTATGAATTTTATGAACAATTTATTTAAGTACAACCTTGAAAAATTCATGGTGGTTTCTATTAATATTTTTATGATATATTATAAATGTGGAAATGAGTATGATGATCATCTATGTGTTATTTTTTAAATAATGTTGAAGGATAATATATTTCAAATAATCATAGAATTTGAATTTTTGTTAGAAAATGTTTCATACTTATTCCACATTGTCATCAATGAAGGAATTTTAGTTAACCCTGTGAAGAAAACAGATATAGAGGAGTGGACTAATACTATAATAGTAATTGATATTCATAGTCTCCATGGTTTAGCAGTATATTATATGAGTTTTTTTAAAGACATTTCATGATATTTAAACCCTCTTACAAAGTTAACTCGAAAAGAGACAAGGTAAATATTTAAAAAAGAGAGTGAAAAAAGTTTCAAAGAATAGAAAAATACATTGGTTACTTCACCTGTGTTAAGAATACCATTAGATAGAGAATAATTCATTATTTATAGTGATGCATCTCTTAAAGGGATTGGGTTCATCCTCATGAAAAATGACAAGGTTCTTGCTTATATATATCTATAGTTAAAGACTCGCGATAAGAATTATGCTACACATGACATAACTACGATTATTTTTTCTCTAAATATTTGGAGGCCATATTATTATGGGGAGAAATTTGATATACACATATACCACAAATGTTTTAATTATATTTTCCTGAAAAATTAATTGAACATGGGAAAAAGGGGAGAGAAAAAACATCTTAAATTTTATTATTGTTTAATTCATTGTATCCCTAAAAGAGAAAACATTTTCACTAATGCATTTAGTAGGAAAGACCCTATTGTGATGGAAATGATGAAGATTCAAAGAGATTCTTTGATCATGGACCTAGAAAATATGTATATGGGAATATTAAGGGAAGGGAAATCATAAACCCTATATAAATTATTTCTCAACCATACATACTGTCGATGGTCAATAAAGGTAAAAGTGAATATCCTTTGATAGAGAATAAGAAAAATGATATCATGAATGGGATGTTTCCTGTGTTGAATATTGATCAAGAAGGTGTACTGAAGTTTCATATAAGGCTATGTGTGCTATATATCTTATAGATAAAGTATAATCTAGTTGATGAAGCTCATTTCTCTACATTCTCTATACATCCTAGAGGCAATAAAATGTATATGAACTTTCAATATCATTATTGGTGGGATAATATAAAAGGTATATTTTCGATTGTAATATAATGTGCTTGGTGTGTTAGTAAGTGAAGACAGGGTGAAAAATTCCAAAATTAGTATTCCAACCACTACCCATACCAAGATAGAATATGGAATATCTCACTATGGACTTCTTCATGGGTATCCTATGAAAATCCAATGGAAACATTTCTATATGAGTTATGGTGGATAATCTAACCAAGACTGCCAAATTCATCATTATTCGAGAAGAATTATCTCTTGACAAACATTCTAGGAAATACCTAAATAATGTGGTGAGGTAATATGGGGTGACACTTTCTATAATTTCTACTCAAGATCCAATGTTCACATAAAAATTATGGATAATTCTTCAACATACTTTGAGTACCAAATTGAATTTCAGTTTTTCCTATCACCCTCAAACTAATAGACAATCTAAATGAACTATTCTGACACCATTTGTTATACTGAGGGAATGCTTAATTGAATTTAAACGAGTATGAAATCAACACCTCCCATTACAAGATTTCTCATACACTAACAATATCCACTCGAGTATTCAAATGTATGTATATGAATCTCTATTTAGAATACTTTCTAGAACAACTTTTTTTGATGAAGATAGTTGGAGAAAATTGTTTGGGCCCCATATTATGTAAGAGATAACAGAAATGGTTCACGCCAACCAATAAATAAAAAAAGTTTATTGAGAGTTGGAAGAATATATATGCTGAAAAGTTTTAAAGGGACGTGGATTTTGATGTTAGGGATAAATTTTTTCTTCAAATATCACTATAGAAGAGAGTCATTAGATTTAGAAAGAACATAAAACATATCCCAAGGTACATTGGCCCCTAAAAAATCATTTATCGCATAAAAGTATTATCTTATTGAAAAGAACATCAACCAAATATATTAAAAGTTCATCATGTGTTCTTGTGTATATATCTTGAGAAAGTACATATCGGATCACTCACATATATTGAATTTTAAGGTGGTATAATAAGAACATGACCATTCAGATGAGAATCATATGATAGAGATCATAGATCAATGTGACAAGGTTCTACACAATAAGACTAAACAAATTTTCAAAATTTTGTAGAGGTACCATAATTATGAAGAATAAATTTGGGAACCATAGGAATAAATGAAAGAAAAGTACCCTCATCTTTTATCAACTATGATAATACTGTGAAATTTGAGGGACAAAATTTCTAAATGGGGGGGAAATATAATGACCCATAGTTTCTAAATGAATTTTTACAAAATAAATATTTTTTCTGTCTTATTATACATGTAAAAAATAATGATAAACCCATGAATTTGAAAAATACAATTACATTATTTATATATTAATCCAATTCAAATAACACACATCACAACTAGAAAAACAATACAAAAAACCCTAAAATAGGGAAATAAGGATTGCCCCAATATACTAGAATCATCACCCCCACCAAAAATGGTATAGAAATAAAACAAATACTAGTAGACCAATCAAAATCTTATAAAAATGAAAATTTAACTTCAATAGAATTTGTAGTTAATTTTTCAGTGAAAGAAAGAATTGGTATTTATATGGTAGAAAAGGAATTATGACTATAGGGATGAAACCATTATATGATTGTTAGCCTATATAAAAATTGGTCAATATGAAAATTGGAAAATATACCCTAACGTGATAATTTTTCCATTATAAAAATTTTTATTAGTAGATATGACAAAGGATAATTTATATAGGAAGAAGAATCAATGGCCTCAACAAGTTGAGTTTTGTCATTTGAAGACCATTTTTCCAAACATGAGAAAATGTTATCGTCACTGGGATTCTACCATGACCAAGCTCAATTAGAGCTTCAGTATGTAAATAATCAACAAAATAACCTATAAGAAAATTTTACATTAGTGTGGACTACAACTCCATCGATGTTAGCTAAGGCACACCACGAAACTACCATAATTGTACACCTATCCCTTAGGGAATATGCAGGTGTAATAAGGGTTTACATGTCCATACCATAGTTACATAATTTTTAATTCCCATTTTATAAAGAAAATTATTAATCCATTAATTCCTTTTGAGAATTATTTTCCTAAATAATATACATGTTTAATTTAGATGAATGCGATATTTTGATTATTGGATGAAAATAATACATAATTTTATTTTTCAAGAAAATATATACAATTATTATAATTATAAAATGTATTATAAATAGTATTTACCTTAATTAACTATAATTTTAGTATAATTTTATTTAAATAATAAATGATAAAATAATTTTAATATTGGCATAGGAAATTTTTTATAAGTGTCAAAAAATTTATTATTCTTAAAAAAGAATAATTTTAAAATCAATAATTTTTTAAATAATATACAAATTTATCATATATAAATAATTAGTCTGATAAAATAAACAAAATTTTATAAATTAGTATATCAAAATAATGTTAGGGTTAATTTATGAGAATTTTTTAAAATACATAATTTTTCATGATTGGTAAAAAAAATAATATTTTAGGCATTGAGTAAATTTTATAACATGTCATTATTTCATAATTATATATTAATTAATTAAAAAAATTAAACAACCCGAACTATGTTATTTGTATAATTATATCTATTTTAAATAAATTTTTATCAATTTCTTAAATTATAAGTGATCTTCCCATGTCTACAAAGCTAAATTGGTTTTTTAATGACATTAGTTTGTGAAATCGTTAAATTTTCATGAAAATATAGGTAATAAAATTGTTTTTTATTTATTCAGATATAAATAAAATACAATTTGAACTAAATCACCAAAAACATGAGAAAAAACCATGGATAGAAGAATGTTATTTTATTTTCCACAACCATGTTTTTGAAGACGAGTAATTAGAAATTAATTCCTCCACTTCTCCTATAAATACCCCCCACCATTTATCTATTTCATTTCACCCCCAATATATCCACCAATATATTATGGTAGTTTTTTCTCCCAATGAGTCTCACAAGGGTTCCTCATGCCCCCATGGTTACATCCTCATGTTTTAGAAATATCTCTTCATCGTAAAGGGAAATATCAACTTCTCTTTTCCATTAAAGATCCCTTTTTCAATTGGTATGTCTTAAAATATATAAAAAATGTTATTTTTTCAACATTATATTACAATATTAATGTCATTATAGTATTTTATTAATTTATACCCTTTTCACCTCACATTTTAGCATTTTCTACAATTTTTTTTTAATTTTCATGCTATATAATTTTCTTTTCAAATTTTCTTATTTTATATGAAAAAATATTTTTTCCATTTTAATTGAATACACAATAAAAATTTATTTTCAATTATTATTAATATATATATAAAAATGGATTTTTAATTTATGTATTTTCTTATATTAACCCTACATTTCATTTCATTGTTTAAAAATGATGTAGTGACCATGCTTGTAAGCTCTTTTGCATGGAATGATTTTTATAAGAAACATGTTCTTTATTAACCATGGGTTATTTGTGAAATGATTATTTATGATCGATTTGGATCAGGCGAAATTAATAAATATTAATGGTGTGCCTTTTTAGATATCCAATTCATTGTGTAGTGAATTGTATCTCTAGATATGACATGTTTTACGATACCTTGGTGAATAAACTTGGTAATTTACATTGATGAAACCTTGGTGATAAACATTGGTGATATGATTGTGAATATCTCATTTAAATGATGTATCTACATTTATATGTTATGATTCGTGTTCTTATCACTATGATATTACTATTTCTAGTTCCTTGTTGTTTGGCATTTTTTTCTTTTTGATATGTTGCATTATCACATACTATATGTTTCTCATGCTTATTCCCCTATTAGGCTTTATTCTCACCCATTTTCATTGATGTATCTCCCTATGATATGATATATAGTAAATGTAACTTAGGGTGAACCCATAAAGGTGTATATAAGTGGGAATGTAATAATTTTTTTATGTTTTTAGGTATTATGTATTTTTTTACAAGAAACTACACTTTAAAGATCCTTTTTTTGTACCATTTACTGAAAAGTTAGGTAATAAAAATGGGGTATGACATATGTGGTGTCATAAAATCTCACATGATATACTCAAAAGAATTATATTGACAATATCATGGAATACCATTTAATAAAGGTTGAAATTTTATGGATCCCATGGTCTAATTCTGAGATATACCCCCTCTTTCAAAGTAGGTATACATCTTAAACTAATTCCCATCATTAGATTTCCCATCTATTCTTATAGGGACAAAAAATATCTATAAAACTATATCCCTTGAGATATATCATTATACCTTTGTCTCTTTATTGCCCATAATAGAGTAGTTTATAATAAAAACATCAGAAATCTTTGAGTTAATTTCTAGTCATATTCCGGGTGACAAAATGTGTTCTTTCAAAGACATACTTGCAGAAACTTTTGAGGAATAGTGGATTAAATTATTTAATTTAGCCTAATTCTTTATTAATGTGAGATCATATTACTTAAGGATAAATTAATCTATTTTTTTCAATTATGACTGTGCTAGGATAATTATTTTTGAAAAAAATCTGTAATGTCCTCCCATATAATGCCTTCACTAATTTTATATTGAATAGAAAAATCCTACCATTGAAACTCGAGATATTCCAACAGATATGTTCCAAAATAGATTTCATCTCTAATGGTGTCCCCAATAAGAAAAACAATCAATTCATTCTATTTAACCAAACATCTTCTTTTTCAATCTCAGAATCCCACTAAAAGATGGGTGGATTTTTCTTTTCGAAATGAACTGAATAATCCACTTATAAATTCTCATTATTCAAGATACCACTATTTTTTTATTGACAAGCCTAAATGGTTATTTGGAATATTTTTTCACCTATGGATATGGAAAAAACACATTTTCAATAGCATACTCTTATTGACTTTATGACATTTACCCAGTTCCATTCTCTATGTCTAGAAAAGAAAACATATAGTCATCACTCCTAGAAAAATAATAGCTTCAAAATAAATAAAATATGTCAAAAAATATCACTATAATTCTATTCAAAATCCAATAGTTAAAATCATTTTTCCCTTTTTCCATAAAAAATTTAACACATAATAAAATATTAATTTCTAGTGGTAATTATTACTATTAATGCATCATATGAAATACTCATCGGCTAATCCCATGAAGATGAGATGACAACACACTTATGAGTGTATTATAACACCTTTTTACCCCCAAACACCCTAGTAATATGACGTTCAGTATTAAAAGTTTTCTAAATATTTTTTATTTCTACATTCCAAATTTTGACAATCCTATATCCTCCATAACATCCCAATAAGTGGATAGACTGACTAAGACTAATTCAATTTATAACATCCTTCTACTCCTCATTTCCTTGAAATGTGATGGTGGTCATGCATGCCTTAAGTGACATCCACAATACACAAAAATCAAGAAATAAATTACAAGGCATTATAGGAGTGTAGAGGGATGGTTTTTAATTTTTAAAGATAAAACACCCATAAAAACGTTAACAATAAACATTTAATAATGAAAATTGAAGTTAAATACCAAAAAATATCACTATTAAATTGGAGAAAATAATTGAAAAGGAATGAATGAAATGAAGACCCAAAGATACCCATGTTGTGTCCTCACATGAAAAATCCTAAACTAGCTCTAAGATCCATCTCCACAAACCTAACACAAGGAATCATGGTGCACCACTATATATTTATAATACCCTTACCTACCTTATATCTTGTTATATTACATCTACAATCAAACTATATTTCCCAAGTAGGGGGTGAGTATAAAATTAGTAGGATTTACCTAATGACATCCCATTATTATCTACTAAGAAAAAACATGTTATTCTAATTTACCTAAAACATTTTATATCAGAACTATAACAAATTTACATTGAAAATGATATGAAAATCCATTAAATAATTTCTCAATTTTTGGAATACCCATACCATGTTTCAATACACACAATAACCAAAAAACAAATCCATGCTATGTGACAATTTAATACTAATGAATCTTCTTTCATAGATCCACAAATTCTTCACAAAGAGTCAAATCCTATAGTTTCCAAATAGAATAAAACCCATATTTTGGGTCACATCATGTTACCACAATAGTACTTGCCCCTTTTTCAGGGTCATGTAACAAATTAATGAACTCATTCCAAATTTATTTTCAAATTTACATGGAAAAACATATAACATAAAACCAACTAATTCATGTAAACATTTCATCAAACAACATTTTGTATCAACCCATACTATTATTCTAAAATCATAATTTTAAAATTATAAACAAAGGGGTTTTTTGAAATCCATATAATTCTCACAATTTTAATTTCATAACCGAAAGGGATTTCCATCAATATTCAAAAATTGTTATTATATTTATTTCAAGATAATATTTTAATTGGAATATTGTGTTCAAGATCTTCGATGAGTGGAGAAAAGAGAGAATCCACCTACCACTTAATGAATGAAGAAATAAAAGAAAGACTCTAAGATATTATAATTTTGTGTTAAAAACCATACCATAAAAACATCCAATAAGATATCATCATGATCATAGTCAAAGAATATAGATTAATCTATAGTAGACTACATATCCTCATCTGGGTGAGAGAGAAAATTAGGATCTACGGAGTGTGAGAGGAACCATGACTTACTGTAGGATCTGAATCTCCAACACACATTGATTTGAAATAAAATCACACTATATTAACAATTATTTTCCAATGGATCCTTGGATGTTATGGTTGTTCATGAACTAGTAAAAATAGGGGATTAGTAATGGTTTGGGGGCCTTAAAGTGGGTAAAAATAATTTCTCTAGTTATTTAATTCCAATCACTTGGTTAGGTCGCACGGTTCGGAAAAAAATTCACCAAACATGTTCTGATAGTTTATTAGGAATATACCTCATATTGTTTTCTAACTTAATTAGAATAAACGTGCACCCACAATTATTTTACAACAGTTTCACTTTAAATGGTTTACCCTGGGAACTCACAAAGCTTGGATAACCCCTGTTCCAACTGTGTTCCAACCTACTGACTCTGAAAATATATTTAAATTTTATTGGAGATTTTTCATTGTTTATACTTACCCTACAACTCCAAAAATTACTCCAAAAACACTCCAAAACCTTCAATAAACTCCCTAAAATTTATCCCAAGTATTATTTAACATCAATTTTCATAACATGTGGGTAAATTTTTTAAAAGCATGGGTGAAACATTATTTATTTGATCCAAAATTTGCATTGTTTATTCCTTAAATGTGAGGAACTCCTTCAAATATTTTTTATGATATTTTCTAATAGACACTTTATGGTTAAGTGGTAACCATACATCACAAGATTAAAAAGTCTCCACCGTTATACAAAGACACATCACATTTCAATATCAAAAGAAAAACATCACGTCTCACTTCATCATAACCAAAGATCCACGCCACAAATATCCAATTCAAATTTAATATTCATAAAATAGTTTTCAGAACATGTGACAACTACATCATTATTATTGAACCAAGAGCCACCTAAAGTCGCGTAATTCGCTCACCTACCTCAATTTGTGCTGAAGAAAATCCAACATCTAGTCACCTCCATCATCATCGCTTCTCAGAACCACCACCTTCAACGAAACTGTTGTCTTCACCAGAGTATCCTTCACCATCATCATTGTCCACTACCAGAAGTGCCATTCTCACATAACCATCCAGGCTCCGTCATCGTTTGGGTATCAATACACCACCACAAAAGGCTTTAAAATTCATACTTGATATCTTTCGGCCACTCTGAACCAAACACCTACACCACCGAAACAGGTATCCATCGACGACGGTCACCCAGAATCAAGCTGCTCGAACTCATGACCTAAAGGACCATGGATACCACCATGCTTCTCTGCCTAGGATATCTTGGAGGTAACCTGATACAAGAGCAAGGAAAAATAAAGATAGAGGTAGGATGAAATGTCGGAGTGACCACATATCAACGCCATCACTTCACCTTCGCTAGTATCACATCCATTCAATCATAACCGTCATCTAGCTAAAATCAACACCAACAATACAACACCTGAGAAAACAACAGGACTTACTTTGATCCACCCTCACCACCATCAATTATGCAATATCACAGTTTCATGCCACACCTATCCTATAAGAGGCCACCCACCCGATAATGACGAAATCCATATAAGTGCCTCAAAAATGAAAAAACCCAATAAAACCATAGAAAAACTAGAAAACACTAAAAATCACATCTGGAGACAAATCCTTCAATCCAATGCCAACTACAAAAAATTCTGTAATAGAAAATAACCACATTAGGGGTGAACTGAGGGTGCCTTTTGGGATACCATGACCGAATGAATGCACCTCCAAAATCTTACATGAATCCTATGCAGTTGACCAACTTGGAGAACATTGAAAGTGGCGTGAATCCAGAGTAGCTAAGGGTTTGGGAAAGGCTTCAACTAAGAAGTAACCAACAGAAACACCTTCCTCATAGAGCACCAATGACCTAACAAACCGCACTTCCCAAATCCTCTAAGAAACCATCTCTTCTATCTAACTAAGAGACCCAAAAAGTTTTTAAAGGCTAGAGTAGCATTTATATATAGCCAGGAAACCAAAGGGAAAGAACGACTATCACCAGACTGCCTACACCTTCCAATGAATCCATCACTGAGTAGAAGCCCCACCTTAAACAGAAACATAGAAAATCCACTAAAAAGAATAAAAACCCAAAGGAGGAAAAGACCGAGGAAGAAAGGGGATGAAGGAGGGGTGAGGTGAGGCTAAAGAGTGGTTCTCCAGCCTCCCCCACTGCAAATAAACTGAGGAACCCTAGTAGTGAGAAAGCGAGGGAGATATAATGCTCAGAGGCTTCAAGTGTAACTAGAAACATGAACCTTAAGACTAATCTTTAATTTAGAGATCATGTTCAAAATTCATGGCTACTAAGCATAACACATATGAAGGGTTTGGTATATATTTTCTCAAAAGACATTCATGGAGGACAAAATGTACATAGAAGAGGATTGGTGAGAGTGAGAATTGATAATATATTTCCCCGACATAATAAAGTATTTTTAAGGGATTAATATATCATGGACTCACCTTCCCTTTCCCTCCAAATATGAGAACTCACATATGAGGAGATATTTTAAAGATCACATTGTCACCAACATTAAACACTTGCTGACAACAATGATTATATACATAACTATTCCTTCCACTTTGTTCTTATTTAGTATATAACTAAATGGGTTAAACCTTATTCATCGTTTCTTGTTCATGGGTAGGGAATATTAAATTCATCTCTCTTAAATCATCCCAAATGTTGGTGTACTTCATTACTTCCCATGCGAAACCTCACAAGATGCAATATTATGTTTATAACTGAAATTTATATTATATTATAATTATATTAGGGTATTTTTTTTTTATAAAAATCCTTTTAAATCCATCAAAAAAGATATCATTATATCATATTGAGTTTTAATTTTCCTCTCAGGCTGATAATCTATTTAGGGATGATAAGTAGTGAAGAAAAACAGCTCTATCTCTAATTATTTCAGAATACTTCTCTAGATACTGATTGTAAACCTAATATCCTGATAAAATACAATGGATAGTGTTACCCCATATATCCCCACCACATACCTTATGTATGTATTGGTGAGTTGTTGAGGAGAGTTATATTCATTAATGGTAATAAATTGTATTGTATTTATAAGGAAATTGACTAAAACCCAAATAAAATTATATGATTTATATGTTTTAGGGTACCCAAAAATGAGGTCCACGATTATATTTTCCCATTTATGTAATAGTAAGTGTAATGGTTTCAGAATAACCTTATATGTTTTTTCATTTATTCTTAACTTATTGACATACTAAGAATTAAGATATATACTCCATGATTTACAACTTAATATTATCCCGTCATTATTTTTTATTCAGATCCATATATATATTGTGATTCTAGGATTGATAGGGTATGATATGTTATGTGTGTCATCCTTAAGGTCCTTCTAAATTTTTAGATTTTATGGGAAAAATATTCGGGTTCAAAACCTTATAACTCAATATTAAAAGAAGATAGAATCTAGATTATTTGCAACATTTTTTTAGCTCCACATGATTTCCTTGGAATATTTGATCTTTATGTAAATGGAACATCGAAAAATCAATTGAAATTTTGGATTTATCATCTCCCAATATGAATTAAAGATTAATTTTCTACAAATCTATATGTATTGGGTCTTTTTAAATCCTTATCATTGACATAGTAGCATGTTATTTCCTACTTGGACTATCAGCCACATTATTTTCCTTCTTGGGTGGTAGTTTATTGAGAAGTCATAAAACTTTATCGATTCTAGCATTTTCCTTTTGTGAATATTCAATTCTATATTTGTGAATAAGTATTTCAAGATATTGTGATCATTTTATATAAACCAAATTTCACTATAGATGTTATATTTCTAAATATTGAATGAAAAGATCACTTCAACCGTCTCTAAATCATATATCAGGAAATTTTACTCATGGGATTTTAATTATTTAGATGAATAAAAAATAACATTTTTATAGGTCATGGTGATAAATCATAATACCATATTCAATTTATCATGGTATATTAAAAATCTTTAACCACTACATCATAATATAACTACTAAAGTAGTGACCAACAACTTCTTCAGTTCCTTAAAACTCTCTTAGCATCCCTCTATTAAAATGAACATTAATCTCTTCAATGTTAACTTGGTTATTGTATTCTATAAATATTATAAATTTCTCACAATGAATCGGTAATATCCTAATAACACAAGAAAATTAGACATCATGGTTATAGTGGTTAGTCTAGGCCCTTATTGAATAACTTCATTTTTTGAAGGATCTATAAATATGACTTTTTTTATGATTATATGGCCCAAAAAGGATGACTTTTTTCTAAAATTTACAATTTCTAAAGTTTTAATTTATCTCCCCCTTTTATGGTCATCAACACAATCCATAAATGATCTTCATGTTCTTACTTTTTTTGTGAGTGTATAAGAATATTATCTTTAAAGAAAACCACAAACAAATACAAGTACTCCAAAAGGAATATATTCATTAGATATATAATTTTATAGGTGAAATTAGACAATATTAATGTAATAACTATAAAATAATAGTGTCCAGACATCATTAATAATGTTATTTTTTTAAATATCCTCCCTTTTGACCCTTTATTGATGATATCTGGATCGAAAATCAATCATTAAGAACCACTAATATCATATGAGTTTATCAAACAAGTCATAAATGTTGGTTATAGTATATATTTTTTTATATGTGATATTTTTAATCTCACAATATTCAATGAAAGGTTACATTGACCCATTTTTCTTTTTACAAAGAGTATTAATGCCACCCATGGTGAAATGTTAGAGAGCATAAAAACCTTGTCCAAATTTTATATTAAATAAGTCATTAATTACTTCAATTAAATGGAAAATATTTTATATGTACTCCTTGATATAAGTATATATATGGATATATATTCAATTGTGAAATCAACCTCACCATCTAGTGGCCACTATGAAGTTCATCCATAAATACATCAATGCATTCCCATTCAATTGTCAGGTCATCAACATAGACTTTATCACATACCATATAAGTCATGAATCCACTATTTTTATATATAAAAACACATATTATCAAATTTATTTACAAGGGGATATTGTCCTTATACTGTTACTTGTGAATAGGATGGTTCAGAATATGAAATTAGATCTCATTCTCCCAAAAATTGATATGGTATCTATTTAGTGACAAAAAATCCATACAAAAAATAACATCAAACTATAGAATGTGTAGAAAAATTAGATCTATAGTAATTATCCTCCCCCATATCTAAATAATAAAATATTAATATATTTTATATGTGGTAACTTATCCAATTTGTGTTCTCACAGATAGTTCGATATCTGGACTTGAGGTGGTGAGTCCACATTAATAGAAATGTTTCTTGATATAAAATAATTTTAAAAACCACAATCAAATAATTTACTTGAAGATCTATATTAATGATTATGTGAACCTTTCATTAATATTTCATCATGAAATACCTCAGTGATAGTTATTGAAAATTATCTTCATTATTCCATCTATATTGGAGACTGTCAGGACCTATTTTTTTATTTAGTCCAATTGTTGGGGAATTTATTTTCATACAGTCTAAGATACATACACTTGAATAATTATAGTTTGATTTGATAATTAACTAGTACTTTATCCTCTAATATTATGTTAACTGACCTCTTAGCCTCTAGGAGTTTTTGTATAGTGGCCTACATTACCACACATAAAATGATTCTCTAATCTATTATGATAATTATCAGGGTGCTTCCTCCCCTAATATTGGAATTCAGGGGTTGAAATATCTTCAACCCTTGTGACATTCCATTAAGTATCCTTTGTTATTCTTCCATCATTTTACTTCTATAGAGTATGAGAAACCCTAGACTCCATGTCCACCATTACTGAACATCGAAAAAATCTATTTATAGCTTCCAATGTCCCTTGTAGTCAATTTCCTTTGAAGACTACATTTTAATATACTGAATTAATGATCAATTTTACATTACATGTCAGAGAAAAAACCAAATTAATATCTTATAATCATTATGAAATTTGATTCTTATGTCCCAGTGGATTCATCTACCTTTTATTCAACTTTTTTTAATTACCTCTAAATAATAATGTAATGATTGCAAGTAAATTTTTTTGTAATTAACAGATTTGTAAATTTTT
Source organism: Viscum album (assembly GCA_963277665.1). Classification (NCBI taxonomy): domain Eukaryota; kingdom Viridiplantae; phylum Streptophyta; class Magnoliopsida; order Santalales; family Viscaceae; genus Viscum; species Viscum album. Next base: position 1,775,279,850 of record OY728165.1, on the reverse strand, counting down.
ATCAATTTATTAAATATACACATTCTTCCATTGTTTAATTATTAATAGTATTCCACCATTTTTTGGCCTCACCTTCCGAATGGTAAATATCCAGAACAAAATTCTCATGTTCTGAGCATCGTAGAATGTAAAATATATTCTCCATCATATTGATCCCTTTTTTGATGATAATTGTATTTGACGAGCCACTAAAAGTGGATGGATATTGCCTCATGAAAGAATCAATAGAAAATTTTCCGCTACTTTATTAGTTCAAGGGTTCAATGTGGTTCATGTTTTTTATTAATATGTTGAGATAGTTTAGTGAGTATTTTTATATGATCATGTACACTAGCTCCCATTACATTAAGTCATTAATCAGGGATAACATCACATTTTCCATCACATACATGGGTAACTTGATTCATTTTTTTATATACATTACTTAAAACAACTTACTCATTCAAACTATAATGTTGGTATGAGATTATTTTAATTTAACCAAAATCATTCTTGGATAACATTTTGGTTGGGTTTTCTCATACTACATATGGTTATATATCAAATTAAACAATTAATAAGTCCTTTTAAATGGTTCATAATGAGAATGAAATCAAAAAAATAATATCCCGTGAGATTGTATATCGTGGGCTGAAATTATACTTATTTTTGTTCACCATTTTATGGTTGAGATAACACCCAACCAAATATATTTGGGGTTATAACCCCTATGAAAAATTATTTCAGTGAATATATATACAATCCAACATTTGGTTTGGGATGTATTATCTAGGAAAGGATTTACAAATATTTTAGTATATCAACCCCTAATTGGACACATCAATAGATTTTTTCACTAATGTTCCCTATCCTTAATACACAAATAGATTTTTTAATTTCTAGATGTAACTAATCTTTTACTGCAAGACTTACTATAATGACCTAGGAAAAACATTCCTTTCTTTTTAATCCTTTCCATTATTAATAACACTAAATTTCATAATATTATCAAAAGGACATATATTATCTGTTCTATTGGTGACTGGAAACATAACCATTATATTTAATAAGATTTTAAATCTATTATCTATAAAGGAATCATAGTAGACCATCTTCTATAAATTAAATTTGTAAAAATCATGACCATAACATAGGAAATTAAAAATAAGAATGTTTTGATATCAAAAAATTAGAAAGCGGTGAATAAAAATGTCATCATGGTTGAATTTATAAAAATAAGTAATAAATGACCATAAGATAAATATTAAAACATCATGAGTGATAACAATACAACATAAGTTCACTTAAAAGTCCATGGCTTAAGAAGTTAGTGCCAAAAAATATTAACATGGAAACATAATATCAATAAATTGTATTAGAGGAATCTAACATAAATTATGAATCATAAGACTATATGATCATAATGAATAAAATACTAACTCACACACAAACATTAGTGTTGGGAAACATTAATTTTACGATCCAAATCACGAGAATATAAAAAAATAATAAATAACATATTTCAAATATGGAACATAAATTAGTACAGGGAAGAATTAATTTCATGATCCATACCATCTGAGACTATAATTATGAGAAAAAAAATTTACTCAAAAAGAATTAACCCGTGAGATATAAACTTTAAACCAGTGCATTGGAGGACAATATAGGATCCCAAACATTAATCAAACATTCTTACATGTTATCTTATGAATCATTAACTTTTACATTTATGTATAACCCATGGATAAAACTGCATTTCAAAACATATCCTCACATAAAATATTTAATTTCAAAAATAACACATCGAAATAAATATGGGATTTATAAAAAACCAAATAGTATAAAATAAATCATTAAGTAAATGGTTTCATACCCAACTCATGATCACCAAAAATTATATCATAATAAATTAAAATATAGGGTTAAATAAAACACACAAATATATTATATAATTATTATTTTAATATATTTAGAACCATTTCATGAAGAAAGATTTTTGAAAATATTTTGTATTCATCGTTGAAAGAGTTATAGTCATGAGTCTCATTCTAGAAATTTCCCTTTTATTTTAAGAAAAAATTAAAGATAACATTTCAGGAAAATTAATTAAGATTAAAAAATATATTTCCTTATAAATAAAAATATAACATCATTTAAAATTGAAGGTTTTGGAAAAATAAATTTGAAATAATAAAATTTAATAATATAGAGAAAGAAGTTTGAGTAACCAAGTACCTTACCATTACCATTTATTTCCATGGATGTTATTTAATATCATATATCATAAATAACAATATATTAATTACCAATTTCAAGTAATTATTTTTATACATTTCTGTTTATAATCACCATTAATTTAAATTCTATTTATTTTTTAATTTTTTGGAATCTCTTTTCAAAATCAGCTATTACTAATCTTGACTATTTTGAAATAGGTTTATAAAATAATTGTAAATAATTATTTTAGTATTATGGTTCATAATAATCACATGGTTAAATTTAATACAATTTATTTTTTATAAATACAAAAACCATTATAATTCTATTAAATGGGGGTTTCAGTCTTTTTTTATGATGGAAATGGTGAAGCAAAAGTTTTGATTAATTTTGTGATATTGAAGGATTACCTCAAAATAATCGCAGATTTTTTATTATTCAAGAAAGATGAATAATAAATATATATTAATTATATATTTCTTATTTTCCAATAAAATATATACTACACCCAACCACGATTTCAAGTGAAGGAAAACTAAAAATTTTTAATCATGGATGTGGTTATCCATAAAACACACGATTTACATTTTTGATTTTATTAATGAAAAAGGGGATAGTTGTTAATTATTGGGAAATAATTATAGTAACCAAAAAATATACTAATTATATAGGTTTTATCATTTGAAAATGGAAATAATAAATTTGAGTAAGATGGATTGAACTTAAAGAAATAGAAAAATTAAAGGAATGAATGTTAGGAACTTAAACCTCACTTATTGGATTATCACCTTTACGAAGGGAACTAAAATACTGAAGGGCGATATTTTAAGAAGCCCATAACATCCTAAAGGTGGATAAAAGTGTGGATAATAGGGTTTCTTAGTGTTTTGGATGAACTAAAAGTGTATTCTTATCAAAATAATTGAGGAGAAGAGTGTCTTATATATAATTGAAAAAAGTGGAATTTTGGTAAATACCAAATAAATTTCAATAAATCAAATCCACACTCTAGAAATGTGGATAATATATAACTTAATATTGTATTGGGGAAGATATAAAGTCAATATACACATCAAAAACTAAATTAAAAACTTTTTAATCATTTTAGTCATTTACGTTTTTGGTTACTAATTTTTACTAATTTGGTTTTCATCACGGTATCTAGTTTTATCAAAGACAATTTATCTATTATTCATGAAAATAAAATGGTTATTATTATAAATTTATACAAAAATCATAAAAATATAAAATAATTTTTTATCGATTTTTATAAATGATAACAATTAATTTAATAAAACTGAATATATAATGTATTAAAAAATTAATTTTTTTATAAAATGTATTTTGAGTTATGAGATATAAAATTTGGATTCATAAATTTAATAATGTTTTTTAAAATTTTAAATAAAATTATGAAATATTTATTTGGTCATATAAAAGGGTTTTATAAATCTCCAATTCACACTTATAATCTAATAATGGTATAAAATCATCAATATTAGTAAAAATGATATATAAAAATATTATCCTAAATTTCTAATATTTAATAATAAAATATATTATTATTTTATATTATTATTTTTATTTTGAAAATTATCTCAATTTTACAGAGTTAAATTTATAAAATTTTAGAATTCAATATTTAAATAAAATCCCAAAATATAACGGAAAACTATTCCTAAGGGAAATAGAATATTAAAATGTTAAAAATATGTTTTTTTATTTCATATGGAATACTAATAAATTTATTTCTATTATATTATTAATGAAATTAGTATATTATATTATTATTTGTCCATAATATACCTATGTCCTTGAAATAAAAGACAAATGCTTTTAAAAAATTATCATAAAAATAGTTCATGTGCTACTTTAGCTTAGATTAATGGATTAATTAGTATTTTAAGTATTATTTATTTTCACTTTAAATATATTTCACATTTTTTTATAATATTAAAACATGTTAATTAAATAGTTAGTACTTATGAATATTATATTTAACATATAAACGTTACATAAATAATTCATAGATTTAATTTTAGTTTATAGTTGTGTGTTCAGTAATCTATCAAATATAGTTTTTATTTATAGAAGGAAAACTAGACTCATTACAAATCCATCTATTTTCATTCATCATTTACACTTTTTAATTAGATTATTTTGGTACGATATTTTAGTGTATGGTGTATATTTGATAATATACACTGTGATATTTGGTTCATCTTTCCTTTCATGATCTATCCATATTGTAATTATTGCCTGATCGGTATAAGGTATGCAATTGTTCATTCCCACCATTATTTCCCAAATTTATTGTTCTGTCATAATTCTTTTTTTATCACATTAAATTGAGTTTTGGTTTCATTGATCTTTGTTTTAGGATCTCCTATTTCTACCATTATATCCCTCATCCTTGTTGGTTGTGTCTTCCATTGATGTAGTCATTAAAACCCAAGTGTGTGGTAGGTGGTTATGTCTACAATATATGTTTGGTAAACCACACATGATTTATTTTTTTTAACAAATTTTTTATATTATGATTTTCATGATCATATATCTTATTTACATGCATGAGTAATTTTTTTTTGATACAATATAGTTTCCTATTTTCTGGTAAAACAAATATGTTCTCAAATCCCCATGGAATGAAATATAAATTGGTTTTTGAAGAATAATTTTGATGGGAAAAGGGTTTCATAAAAATTGATTTATGAAATTCTATGATTAAATTTGAAACATTATGACATATTTTTTTATATGTTATCCTAGAATAATTATGTGGCGTATAATCATTAGTCCTTTCCATTATTTACATAGGGGGATCAGTCGTGTTTTTTCCTCAATTTCATAAGCCATGATGGTATACAGACTTGATATTATAACACCGTATGGGGTTCATCTATATAGCGTTCCTTCGTTCCCCTGGCCCTATTTTTCTAGAAACGTTTTTAGTTAAACTAATATTAACTTCATTATTTAGGTATAAGAGACATATACATCATGAACCTATGTTATCCTTGGGGTGTTCTGCATTGTTTTTTTAGTTTTATTTATTTATTTTTTAAATGGATAAATAATGCAATTCTGTGATAAATGGTTTATTGGAAAATATTATTTCATATGTGTTATCAACACTAGAAATAAGGAAATAGAAACAAATTTCCATGATTAGCTATATAAATGTGAAAAATAATTTATCATTCCATGTTTTACGTATATTAAGAATATTGGAATTATTTGACAGAGGCTTATCATGGACCACATTGGTGGGATCTTACAATGATTGTTTTTCTCACACCATGCACACTCTATTATGGGTATGAATATATTGTTTTATTTAATGTAGGAATTTTTAATAAAACTATTGGTACCAAAAACATGTCTCAATCCCTAAAAGTTCAATTTCCCCAAAAACAAGGGCCCCTCCTAGACCGAATGTCCATTCCAAAAACCAAGAGATCATGAGCATGTAATTTTATTATCTATTAAACAACAATAATATCCCACACAAAACCCATTTTTTGTGAAAGGAAATACAAATGGTCACAGTTCCATTGTTACCCATGATCCTTGGATGATTTGAAATTTTTTGCATTTAACATAGAATTTTTGTGCATGATCCTTTCAATGGTGCACAAATCCATTTACATGAGAACAAAAATGTTACACCATTCACTTCTGTGGTCGCACCCCCAACATAAGAGTCATGATAACAGAGTAACCTATATAGGAAACCTAGTTGTGGTTTAATAATCATGGACACCCATTTTGGATATAAATTTAACCCCATACCCCCACCCCCACACTTTCTAGATGGATCTCTGGATGATGAATTGTTAGTTCTCGATATTGAAAACCACTCTTCTATGGAATCTCAAAACTCCAAAATTTTATGAATTCTAAAATATAGATAATATGATTGATCATCCTCCCATAAGCCATAATGTTTTATATCATATGGTTGTTATCTCCTAGTGAATCATCCAAAAAGTCTTGTCAGACATGGGAAAAATAAATTTCCTTCACGCAACCCCAACCTGTGTATGATCTCAATAGTTGTGTGCATATATTTCTTTGGGATCTATAAAGTGGATTTTTGATAGATCTAATGGAACACACAACCCCATTTTTTGGAAACATATAATATTTTCATGTAACAACACTAGATTACCAAACACAATTCCTCCTTCCTCAATAACAATTGTGCATAAGTTTAGTACCTACCTTCCCAATACCCATTCGAACAGGAACATCTTTATAGAAAATTTCTATGAGACCAGTGTCAGCAACCTTCATGTCTAGAAATATTTCTTCAATTGTGGACTAGACCATTTATTTTCTTTTTTATCCTAATAATTGTCCCATAATTCTTGTTTCGTGTAATAATATCCACCCTAACATCGATACCCTTGATTTCTACTTCTTCAAGGTAGTGTTTATTCTATATGCCACCCAGAAGAATTCGAACATTTGACACATAATCCCATAAGGTGGCATAAATAATATAAAATTCCATCCTTTAATTGTGGATATACATTATTCCATATATTCAACCCCTACTAAGAAATTTTCCCCAAGGTATAAATCCTTATCAACATCTATGCTAAAAGATGTAAAATTGTATAGCCTAACTTCTTAGTCATACAATGTTAAATTAGATGGAAAAGTACACATTACAGGATGTTAAACTATAGCCTTACCATGTGTGATGAACATAGGATCCCCCATGAATAAACATCAGGGGATGATAAATTCTACCCTAACATGTGATGAACCTCCTACATCAGTTAGCTTCCATACATAAGCCTCAATCCATCCCTGGTTTATTCTACCACAGTGACGTGTGCGTCCTTACCTAAAGATGAAAAAAATTATGGAACTTTTTTATCAAACAACATTAAACAATTACATTGAAAAAAATGGTGTTTTCTCTCTATATACTATCATAGTATTTTGGACACATGCATTGGATTTACTCCTGAAAACGCAGAAAACATGGGGTACATTCAGGATGTTAAATCTTGGCACCCCAAAACATACCATAAAATTATTACGTGTGATCATCTCCCACCATAGGGGTAAAATATCTCTCATCATCGTAAAATACCTATGTTTTATCATATCCCCTTGGTACACACATCATCAAATCTCAATGAGTGATCATATTCCCAAATGAGAACACTTTGAAAACCTTTCTACACAAGACATTGAACCATTAACCAACCTATATCAAAAATATGTAAAACCTATGACCAACATAACCCCACAAGATTTTAAACCTACGAATAGATATGAAATCTCTAAAATTTTTATAATAATGGGATTCCAAGTGTACAAATCATCAAAATACTTACACATCTGAAGCTAACTTCCTTGTGGTGGGAATGGGATGCCCTTGAATCCACACCAATGACTTATAGAAAATTGGATACCCCTTGACAGTATAAAAGGTATGATTTTATATATTACAAACCTTACCAATGTCTATAGATTCCCAAAAAATCCCAGTGTGACTATATATTATATTCAATGGTTTCTTCCTTATTAATAAAAAAGTATCATAGTTAACTCATGACCACCTAAAAAAAGAGTTGGGAAGGAGTTTTGTGAAAATGAGACAAATAATTTGTGGATACCTAGACAAGTAAATGATTTACAAGGAGGAATCCTTGGAAGGGGGGAAAATCACATCATCCAATTTTGATCATGGATCCAACATCATATACCATGATGGAAGAGGCCACATAGCTTTGGAAATAAGGAATTATGGGAAATGGAGCATGTGATATGTAATCCCAGGGAAATTTTTAGGAACCAAAAATTATAAAAACAACATTAAAATCTTCCTTTAAAACATTGATTAGTAACATTGGGAAACCATAAGGTTTTCATGCCACCGAATCAATATATGTTTGGCCAAGTCCAACTGAATGATAAATGGGCCCATTATGAAACTCTCATTTGACATGGGTTAGATTACTATTAGTATACATAATCTGCAACATCACCAACATGATCCTTTGTCTTCCATAGAAATAATTAATGGTGTTGGGTTATTGGGAGTCACATTCTTCATATCATTATTAATAAATTATTTCATATGTCTTATAGGAATCGACTAATAGGAAATTGATGACGATACGAAAAATGATGTGGGGGGAAGAGGAATATTTTTTTGACGTCAGGCATGATTACGTACCAACTAGGATAGATATAACATATTTCCCTACTAGGATCCCACTCCACATCTCACCCCCTGAGATCATTCAAAGTAGTGTGATATATACTGTTGTATAGTGATATGAACAAGAATGGTTCATTACCACCCTGTATATGGAAAAATAAGATATCGAAACATTAAAACCTCACTAAAAATGATACCCCCTGATGTAAACAAATGAATAAATGATCCCCATACCAATGGAAATTCTTTCTGGGATCCTCTACCCCCCAAGTGTTCTCATCAATCACACATTTATGCTGAGTAGGTAACAGATGTTTTAGTTGTACCCGTTGCAAGAATAAATTATGAGACACCCAAGATTGTTCCATTTTAGTGGTTTCAATGAAAACACTAACTTGTCCTGAAATTTGATGAGAAGTTAGACTCCATCCCCTTTCCACCATCCTTGTTCCAAAATACCAAATTTCGATGACAGGGGAAGTCCCTTAACATTTCCGAGTGAGATCCCTAATAGATCATGTGGCCCTCTCCATCACTGGATTACCCCATCACATTCCCAAAACTAATGAGTGGGATCTCCCTTAATCCTCATGGTATTTAAACCCTAGTCGCCTCTCACGCATGTTGAGTAGACTCTATTAGTAGATGAAACCACCAAAAACCATTATAGGCCATCCCGTGATGATGAATTTCACTATAGTGGTCCTCCCGAAAATACCACCAACAAATGTGGAGGTCTACCATACATTGCCACCAACCGGTGTGGAGGTCTTTCTCATGTCTATGTTATATTCTTCTTTGAATATATTCCTTAAGGAAGGTGGGAGAACACCAATTACATAGTTCATTCATATATCATAGGTCTTAATGTGAATCAAGGAAATACATGTGACTCTCAGTGAACTATACATAGAGAATCCCATTTCATCAAAGTAAAAACCCAAGGAATCAGTGTTTCACTGACAAAATATTATACTTTGAGATGACTCATTACTGAATGAGGGAGCCATTACTGCCACTGTTAGAAATAGGTTCAAATTGAATTCAATTGAGTATTATGATCCTAGAAAATGAGGTTCCAAAACATCCAAAATCCCACCATTAGTACTTACAGGTGTAGTATGTATTGGACTTCGTCAAAGGGATTATAGTGAAATCATACCTACCAATATCAGCAACCCTCTGCTCAACCACAACCTTAAATATTGAATAAACATAATTATATATGCTAACACTTTTAAATTATGGTAAACACTCCTCTGAGCCCTAGAGATATGTTTCTAAATTCACACATAATGAGGTCATAAACATGTCATCATTATTTGATATAATTTTTAATTTGATACTACCATCGAGAGAAATTCCAATATGTATTTGTTGGTTATACTTCATGGGACCCCCAATGTCAGTAAATTGGTATCAAATAAGATATGTGTCAGTGCCACATCCATTTCTTTATCCAATGCCAATCGAATATTGGGATGACTAAGAGTAGGATCACCATATTAGTTATTAAAAAGAGGAATTTTTATAAATCATTGTCACCAAAAATTGCTCATTCATATTCTATCTACTAGAAACCCTTGTATTTTTCATCTTGGAGTCTCTCACTTGGGACCAAGTGGTATGTTTCCACAAGAATGTATGTGTGATGTTTAACCACCATTAGGACTGTTAGCTAACTTACCATGGAATCCATGAGGAAATATATTCCATTAACCAATAGTAAAAGAGGGTTCACATAACAGGTCTCCTAGTATCTTAGTGTAATAAACAAAAAAAATTAAATTTTATTTTTTTCTTGAAATTTTTTATTATTTTAGTTTTTTTCAAATGAATACCATATATATATTTAATAATTAAGTAGTATTTATATAGTATAAATGGAAATGTGATCATCATAATTAAACCATTGTACAACCATGAGGTAATATGAACTTTTGAAATTATATACATAGTAATAATTTTAATATTATAATCAATGTTTATATTTAGAAACTATACACTAAATGACTACAGAAAGGATAAGTTATGGCATACACTAGTAGAGTCATGATTTATGAATCCCATTTATCAAATGATACATGGAAGGTGACATCAATGGGGTTATCCCTTTACAAATCCCATGTTGAGCTTCAATATGTGAATCTATATCAAAATATCCAATGGGAAAAGTTCAATGTGTTTTAAATTACCACATAGAGGATGTTAGCTGAGCCACCCCATGAATCTTTCACAATTTCACACCTTAATATTAGGTCTTAGGTTGGTGTTATAATGGGTTATGGGTTTGAATATTAGTTACTTAAAAATTAATTCACTTATATAAATAAAATTATCAATCCATCAATATTTTTTATTAACAGAAGTACAGTTTTAATTAAGATGGAATTTGAAATTTTGATTTTCAGACATAAATTGTACTTTTCAGAAAGAATAATTTTTTTAATAATCTATTTAACTATGAATATTATTTATTTTAATGAAATAGTTTGAATAAAACACTCTTATTTAAACATAATTGATAGAATAATCTTATTATTTCCTTGAAATTTTTTATGTTACATAAATTTTAATATACATTTCAACACCAAAATTATTTAAATAAATAATGATGTTAATATTTAAAAGTTCAAATTATAATATTTAGATAATTTTTTTGATAAAATAAAAATCATTTTTGAAATCATCACATACAAATTAGGTTAGGGTTAATTTATTATATTTTTCTAATATAAGTTATTTCACTATGAATAGTAAAAATAGAGTTTGAGTTTTTCGTATGTTTAATGACTTTATAATTATTTCATAATTATATAATAATTAATTAATAATAATCCATGACCTAAATTTTTTTATTTTATTAATATCTTGTATTTTAATATATTTTATTCAATTACCAAACCTATAATTTACATTCCACAATCTAAATCAGAAATGTTAACATTAAAAACATTATTTTGTGAAAACATTACTTTTCCATACCAAAATAAGTAAAATATAATGATTATCTATTATTATGGTTTATAATAACATAAAATATTTCCAATTTGTTTATAACCATGGAAAACCCCATGGGAAATCCCATGTTTTTTCATTTTACACAACCTAGATTTCTATGGCCTCTATTTGGAAAATATTAAACAAATCCTCATATTTTACTATAAATATCAACACATTTCTCCGTTACCTTTCTATATCAATCCATTATCAATTAATAAATATAAATTTTCCCTCCAAATGAGTCACCCAAATGATGTCCCTAAGACCCCATGGATTCATTCGTCAATATCTAAATGTAACTCTTCAAGGTCTTTGAATTATCCTTCATTTCTCTTCACTTCAACAACCATTTTTCATATATATCATCTAAATGTTTTTGTAACACTCTTTTATTACCATTTTTATCATACCCTTACATCCTAATTATTTTTTATCAATGGGATTCTCTTTTCAACTCTAATTTTAACCTTTATTAAAGACACATTTTATGCCTGTTATGCTACAGAATTTACTCCTCAAAATTTCTCTATTTTCCTCAAGAAATTATCTGTTATTTTTTTTCTTTTGAATACCAAAGAATATTAAATTTACCAGGTTATTCAAATAAATGTAAAAATTATTCATTTTATTCTAGATTTAATTTACATTAATCCCATATTCTTTATACATGTTTTAAAAATGAAATAATTTCCTTGTTTTTAAGAACTTTTGATATACCATGATTTGGATATGAAACCCAATTTTTCTCCATTGATTATTTGTGAAATGTTTTATTATGGTATTTGTTTTATCTCAGTATTTAAAATATATATAGTTTACTTGCTAATAGTGCTCCAATTCATTGGGTAGATAATAAAATCTCTAGATTTGACATGTTTTACGATATCATAGTGAATAACCATAATAATTTTCATTTACAACACCTTGGTGACTATCCATGGTGATATGCTTAATAAATGTCTAAATAAAATATTTTAGACACATTTCCATGTAATGATACTTGATTTTTTTTGATATTCCTTATTTTCTGTTTCTCATTCCATAATGATATTCTTCATTTTCTTATTTATATTCTTCATGATAACATGTAAACTAGTTTCCATTACTAGTCGCCATTCCCACCCCTTTACATTAATGTATGTCCCTAGGATAAGAGATTTAGTAAATGTACATGGGATAATCCCATGAGGATTTCATAAAGTGGATTTAGAAAAATATTATATGCTTTCATGTATTATGTACCTTGTTCCTATAAAAATAAAAATATACAATATCTTCTATTGGAAACATATAAATGAACAGTTTTCGTATTAAATTTTTGGGATGACCTAGTTTGTATCAATAGAGAGTTTATAAATTTATAGAATTTATGATTTTAAGAGTTTAGGAAAAGTCCAATAGATTTTTCTAAATACATAAAAACATCTAGAATTTTTGGTAAAATATTAAGTAAGTGGTTTCTACGTAATAAAATTTTGTCTGGATATAAATATGTTGATGTGGATATAGTGTAGATATATCTAATGGGAACACCCAAAAACACTGTATTGAGCTAGAATAAAATGGGAAATAGTGCATGAAAACAAGACTTTCTGCACTCCTATATTAACACTCTGGGGGATATATTTGGTTAATCTGAAGATTTTTATGAACCATTTTGAAAATTTTATAGATAATGTATTTTCTATTAAGAATATCATATTAAAGAATGATGTTTTCGATATTAAATTTATTTAGAATGATTATAATATTCAAAAAAAAACATGTTTTTACTATGGTTTTATTATTAATTAAAATGGTGGAAAATATGAACAACCACGTAAATGATAAGCACAATAGACAATGCATTGAAGGTCCCCTGACAGAAGATGAAATAGAAAACATTATGAGAATAATGAACCATCTATCTCAATTTACGAATAATAAATTGAATCAAACTATGAGAAATGTTTAACCTTTATGGGGACAAGTTTCCATTGAGACCTTTATGCAACAATTACCACACTCTTTCAATGGATCCACCAACCCATTTTCTAAAAAATGGAAAAGATCAATTGAAAATATCTTTTCTGTACTATTTTGTTTAGAAGAATAGAAAGTATCCCTAGTTATATACCACTTTTATGGAGTAGTGGATTTGTGATGGAAACTGATTAAAAACATGAATCCATGAAAGTACTGTATTTATGTCAGTGCACATGTAAGATCCATGTATCACTATGATGGGGAGTGGTGGAATTAGTGATATCATTTTCTTTTATGTTTCCTTTACAATTAAGTAAAATTCAACTCATGTTAAAAATTTATTTCCCTTCTAAAATAAAATAAAATACACATCCACATGAACAAAATAATTTATAGGGTTTACTTCTCAACAATAGTAGATACGTCATTGGTATGTTATAGAAAAAATCTGATACCACACACAGAATTAGAAAATTGTTTCAATTGAATATATGAAGTAAGATATTTCCTTATACTCATGTAGTAATGTGTTTGAAAAAAAAGTTTGTGTGATTATCCAATTACAAATTATGTAATAAAAATTTATGTAACTAACATGTTATGGTTATTCTTGATCAAATTTCAAAAATATATTGTTTAAAAACAATTCATAACATTCTTACTCAATAGCAGGTAAATACTTATTAGATTTCATAATGATACTATGTATGATTTCTTAGTCCAATTATAAATTTCTATTCTCACAATATAGGAATATTTGTTTTCCAAAATACCATTGAAACAAATTTTAACTTCTTTTACTGTAGTCATAAATTCCCAATCTGATTTCATAGTCCAATAATCCCAATTGATATAATAATCAACAGAATACGATCTTCCTCTTCATTTTCTTATTCTTTCTGATAAACATATTCAAGAAATCATAATCTATAAAATTAGTCCCCCAAGAACTATGAATAATCCCCCTCTTCATCTATTAATAGTATGTGTGTCAGGAATGAATGAAGTATTTTATCATTTTTAGGTGACCCAAAATTTGTTTGGGTGGGATTCTCAAAATATTTCACTCCCTACCAAATTTACTAAAATCTCGATTTCCAATGAATAATGGATGCATATTTCAAAATATTCAACCATTATCACCTCTTTTATATCCTTATCAAATCTTCTTAGAACTACATCTCACTTATTAATTTCATACATTCTTCAGTTTTATTTTAATTCCTCATTGTGATTTTACCATTATAATGGAGACATAAGCTCACACAAATTTTATTGAGAAACCTGAAAATAAATTACAACTAAAAACATTTCATTAAATTTCTCTATACCAAATGAAGCATATGAAAACATTTATTCAAAATTATTCAACAAATTCCTCAATAACACTTTAAAAAACATATGAAAATTATCTTTTTCTTCCATTCTCAGACTGATTATCTTGCATTAAATGATACCTATCACTGTCATCCAATATCAGATAGATCAGTATCTACTTTTAATCTGATAGTTTGGTTACATTTATAGTAGTATATCACTTGATGTAATTGTTATAAGTTGGAGTATTTTTCATCTAATTCCTCATAAAGAAACAAATCTGTGTTCTTATTTTGCTTAACCCACCAAAAAAACATGTACACTTGAAAAATTATTATAGTTGTACTTTTCTTCATGATCCACATGATAAAAAATTATTTTAACAACTTTATTTTAACCCACTTGATTAAGAAGAAATTTTTTCTATATATAAACCAATCAATATCACATTTTTAAGAGAAATGGTTGATTACATTATTGATTAATCTCTACTTGTTTTCTTCATATTGGTCAAAACAAAATTTTCTTCTCTTATATAGTCATTAGTACAAAAAAATCATACCATCTTTTTTCATTATTGGTTCCAAAAAATACGCACACAAAAATCCACCTCTCATAAAAAATCTTCTTCCAATATGTAATAGATACCAAAAATATGAATCGGTTTATGAATCCATTATGATGGATCGGTGGAACTTTATGTTCGATGTACCAGTTCCAGAAGCATTGACTTATGCATCTTCTTTCCCTCTCTGAATATGATACAAATGAACTTAATTATCAATATATGTTGTAATTTCTTTTTGTTATACCTAAAAACTAGAATCTTTATAACATCACATTCCAATAAACCTACTTATCCATAAATCATTTCTATTTATGGTTTTCTCGTTCCAATGGACTATGATGAAAAGCATCAACATCAGAAACTTTCTTCTTCTACAAACATCATCATGTATCATGAAATCCTTCACAACATTGAGTATGTTTATGATCAACTTCCTTATCATCTATTTTTTATTGGAATTTATTGTAACTTTACATTTCTTCAAGAATATTCTTGTTTTGAAATTCGATCCAGAATACGATTTTTATGAATATGATTGATAACACTCCCCCATACATTTATCCGGATTGTATCACATGTTCTCAAAAACGTTATGCATTTTATGAGTTACAAAATAGAAAAGAATCATAATATTTTTATCAGATACTTTTAGAATTTTATTATATTCCTCGTCAAGATTAGAACCTCATTCTGGACCCATGGTGAGACCAATGAGTCATTTTTTCCAACAAACATCTTCCCAAACTAATTTAATTTCATAATAACTCTGAATATGATGATATAAATATGATGGTTAGTCTGATCACCCAATGATTTTAAAAAATAAGGTTATTACGTTCATTCAACAAAAAAATAAAACACCTAGAAAACATCATTATGATTACAATGGTGAAGCCAATATTCATACCAACTGATTGGGATCTGATGAGAATTTCAAAACACAAAATTTATTAATAGGGATCTCCATTATTTTTCTGAATATAATATTCATGTTGAAATATTGACGAAAAATAAGACCAAAACACAACTTGGACCTAATAATCTCACCTTTTTTGTTTTCTATCAATACACAAATTAATACCAAACAATAACATTAAAATAAGAACACTTTTTTTTCTCTCACTATTTCTTCTCCACATTCCTTTATTTATTCCCCTATTTCATTATTATATATCATATTTGAAATAAAATAAAAACAGTCTATAATGATGATTTTTTCTCTTATTGAATGTTTATCTCACTTCTAAGGGTTAGAACTTTTCATCTAATAATATTGAGATTCTTCTTAAAGATAACATATGTATCACATGAGTTTCACAATAAAAATCCTTTAACTAAAAAACTATAAGCTTATATGGGTACATCAGTGGTAGAAGAAAATAGTGTATAATAAAGGTTATCAATTATTTCCCTTAAAAACATTTTAGGTAATATCTTTCCATGTTTTGTTCAAGGTTCTCATGAATGGGTAACTCATTGAAATAAATTGTTTAAAATAAAATTGACCTCTACCCTTATCAAAAAACATATCAAAATGTATAGGTGAATAAACACAAATTTATAAAAAATTATATTTTTTCTAACCTCATTACTTTATTTTTTAATTAATTTTAGAGACAAATCAACACAAGATTCATTATTTTGACTCATTAAATTACTTGAATGTTAGTAAATGTACTCAGTAATTTTTGGAATAACAAGGAACCTTGGTTATTTTATAGAATAAATAATCAGATTGAGATTCCTCTAGTAGTGTTGACTATTTTTTCTTATTCTTAGATTTTTTATTGGATGGTTTATCTTCCTTCTATTCATCCTTATTAGATTTTGTAACAACCATTTTCTTATTTATAGAAAATTATGATGTGGTTTTTTACTTTTCTTCAAATTTAGTTTCATGTTTATTACAATTAGTTTGTAACATCTTCTTTATGCCTACTTCTTTTCTAGAAAGATAGTTAGATATTTTTAGTAACATGCCCATCTTACTGACATCTATTTCATATTTTCTAGTACTTAAAATAAAAATATATTGATTTATTTTTCCCAATTTTTCTCATTTTCAGAAACATTTTTATTCCCCTTTAGTTATATTTTTTTTCCTTCCAAAATTCTATCAAGTGTTACTTGTTCTTTCAAAAGAACTAATAACTCTCTCTTTTTGAACTCAGTATATTTATTTTCCCTTGGATTCAAAATTGTTTTCTTAGTTTTATTTCTTTGAAAGGATTGGATCCACCTAAAACATTTCCTTCTTTAACTCTTGGAATAATTTTAATGTTGTTGGTTGAACCAGAACATTTTAAACATGTGTCTAAATTCACCACAATGCAATTAATACACATAAGAGGAATACATTTTTGTATGACTTCCATGCTGTCCATAATTTTTGACATGTTATTGAGAAAACTTATTATTATTCTTAATAGAATAGTATTGTCTTTCAACAAAACAATTATCAAATGAATTATTCCTTTTAATATCATTTTTCTATTTATAATTATTTTAACTAGAAGTAATAAAAAGTTTTTTGGACTCAATATTTTTAGAAACTTATGACTTAATGAATTTTTTAATCTTGAACACATACCCAGACTTCCTAATTTTTTTTATCTCATAACAATTTTCATTGCCCTTATCAAACTTTATAGTTATCTTTTTTTTATCATTCTATGGTTTATCCTAATGATAACTTTTAACAACTTTATAGGAATAGTTACAAAACATGTAAATATCCATTCATCTATATATTGTATTTTGAAACGTTCTACCTATTATTTTATTCAATTCATATTTTTTTCCATATGGTCATTACATTTGTTTTAATTCTATATATATTTTGTCAGATTACCAATATCTTCTATAATTTTTTCATTCTCATCCAAAAATCATTCATGATTTCTAATTGAAGAGTCTTGAATTTTGAAATTCCTAGTTTCTTTCTCAAGCCTCCCAATCATCATAATGCATTCCTTCAATACTTCATTAATATGTATTTCTAATTGATTTTCTTCGTCTTTATCCAAACTGGTGCTTCTAAATTCCTCATTTCATAGTGTTACAATGAATTTATTGCCTCAATAATTTTCATTTTATTTTTTTGGGAAGGGATTCACATTATTCTTCCTCGGAATAATTTATCTTACTACTAGAAAAAATCTCCGTGTTAACTATTCAAATAAATGGTATTTCTTTAGTACTATTTTTAAATTATTGACTATTATCATTATTATCCAAAAAACATATCCTTTTTATTTGGGGAAATTATTATCTTCTTATTTGAACGTAATTTTTCTTTACTACTTGGTTTCTTCCATGATCTTCTTAGAATTCTATCATTTTTAACACATTTTCATAATTTCTATCTTTTATATCACTTCATTGGTAAAAATTAAAAACAATTATCCAATTGATTAATATAAAAAAATTTAATGGATGTTTCCCTTAATACATTCCATTATATATTTTCTCAATTTTTAAAAACACGAATAAACTTTCATCAGGATTTGTACATACCTCACTTTTTGAATCAGAATCTCTAGTTTCTTATTTTGTAATATTCTTGGGATTTTCATTCTTGGAATCCTTGAAAATAATTTCACGATCAAATTTTTTTATTACCTTCATAAAATTATCCCTTATCATTTCAAAAGTTATGAGAGTACAATGTAAATCATCCGTAGATAATGTTATTGGATCTATGTCTTATAATGAGTAAAATTTAACATCAAACATGTCAGAAAAAAAGTCTTAAAATAATTTAAATATTATTTGAATCTCTTAACTCTTCACAAAAAATTTAATAGTTCTAAAAATGGAATTAACCATCATATAGAAATCACCCATTGGTTCATTATCACCCATCTTGATATATTCATACTTCAATATCCAAATTTTTAACATTTCCATATTTAATTTTTTTATTTCTTTCATAAATGTTATCTAACTAGTCCTAGATATGTTTGGTTGTAGAAACTCCTTTTAATCATTGAAAATCATATTCATAAATTTATGAGAGTAAATAACTCATAGCTTTTTTGCTATTCTCAAGGTTTACTTATCAAATTTTTTATGAGTAACATTCTCAACATGAGGAGAAAACCATCTGTAGAATCTTTTAAACATCATAACCAAGGGACATAGGATATAGAAGGTTTATACCTCTCCAAATTTGTTCATTTTTATAATTGAAGGTCTAAATCACCTTAGTATTCACACAATTCAAATTCATCCTCAAAACATCTCTATAAAATCATCATCAAAGAATAATTTAATGTAATATTCCTTCTAATACCACTTGTTAGTTCCCATGTAGGATTAAAGTATAATATAGAGGGGGTTTTAATTAGTGATATATTCTAATTTCGTCTTTACTTAATAAATAAACAACCTTATTATCATATTAAATATTTCATAACCATCTGAAATAAAAAAAACACATCCACAAGAACACAATAACATATGTGATTCACTACACTACAAGAGTAGCAACAAGCTTGGTATAATAAGCAAGAAATAGGATACCACAAAACCCACTAGAAATAAATCATTTTTTATGGAATACAATGAGTATGATATGAATGTACACTCATGTAGCACTATTTTCAACACAATTGTGTTTTTTCTATTTCTGGAAAAAATGATGCAAAAAATAAATATGTGTAAAAATCATGATTACTATGCTTATTCATAAACATTCAAAAATATGGTCTTCAAAAAATATTCTTTACATTCTTACCCAGCAACTGACATGTACTTCTTAGCCATAATAATAATACTTTTTCTGATTTCTCTATCAAATTCCCATATCTAATTCGCTCAAAAAAATTCATTATTGTAAAAACATTGAATAAATTCTGAAATACTTATACCTCAATATAGAAATCCCAATCTACTTTCTTGGTCTGATAATCCAGCATAATATAATAATTAGCTGAATCCATCTTCATCTTACTCTTCTTATTCTTTCTGATTAACATATTTAATAAATCCTAATCTTATATCTTCTTCTCACAAGAACATTGAATCACTTATCTCTTGACAGTTGAATAGTACATGTGTTAGGAAAGTACAAATTACATTCTCCATTTATAGGTGACCCAAAATGGGTAGGACAAGATTCTAAAAAAATTTATAACTCAACCAAATTTTTGAAACCTAAATTTCTCTAGAATTACATATTTTTTTTTTCAATTCATCTCATCTCTTATCAATACTTAAAAAAATCTTTTCACAATGTCACATTTCTTCTAAATTTATTACATTCATCATTTTGATTATGATTCCTCATTCGGATTTCCCCATTCATATTTTTCTATAATGATGGATACATAAGGTAACTCTGGATTTCTTGACCAACATGAAAATAAATAATAATTAATTTTTTTTACGTTTCTCTTTACCAAATGAAATATAAAAAAACCTTAATTTAAAATTCTTCAACAAATTCCATGATAAAAAATTGAAAAATTTCAAGAAATTCTCATTTTCCTATTTCCCCGGAACAATTATCAGGTGTTTGATGAGATATATCATTGTTAGCCTATGTCAGATGAATTAGTTTATTCATTACTATAATAGATCATTGTAATTTTTAGTCTGGTGAGTCATGACCAAGTTTGTATAATAAAAAGTATATTTTATCAATTTCTCTGATGAGAAACCTACTCAAGTTCTTATTTCTCTTGACCCACCTAAACACCAAATAATTTTGATAACAAATCATATTTATTATTTTTGTTCTTCAAAAACTTGAAGAATAATCATAGTAATTATTTTATTTTGACCCACATTATAAGGAAAAAATGTTCCATCTAGAAAATGAAAAAAAAATTATGAGAAATGTTTTACTATACTATTGATTGATCTCTGATTTTCATTACTTTATTGGTCACAAAAAACTTTTCTAATCTTATGTGTTCATTGGTCCCAAAAACTCCCCATTTTATTTCATTAAATTGGTTCCAAAAAATACCCCAAAAATTTATTTCTAAAATAAAAATATTTATCCAATATACAAAATATATCAACAATATGAATCAGTGTAAAAATCCATTACAATTTATTAGTGTCACTCTAACTCTGATATACCAGTTCAAATAACATAGACATTATAATATGCATTCTTTATCCTCATATGATACCAATAATATTGTTTCCATAAATATTTAATTCTCATTATTTTTTCCTAGACTGTAAATCAGTATCTTCATAATTTTATGTTTCATCAAACATTTTAGTGAATAAACATTTATTATGTTTGGTATTCTCATTCCAATTTATTGAGACTAGAAATATTCCCCTATAGAATATTCCAGGTTCTATAATCTTCACCTTGTATAAGGATTTTCTTCAGGGAATTTAATACACTTAAGATCAGCTTTAATATCATCTAACTTTTATTGGAACATTTTGTAACTTCACATTTCTTCATACATCTTGTTTATTTTCAATATAAAGCAAAAGAAAATTGGTAATAATACGATTGAAAGAACTCCCCATTTCTTTCATCAATATTGTATCACAAGTTCATAGACAACTTATGTCTTTTGTGAATTGAAAAATAGAAAAACTTCATCATATTTATATCAGATCCATGAAGAATTCAATTTTATTCCACATTATGATAAGAACCTCATTTTGTACCCAAGGTGATTTTGATGATCCGTTTCTTCCAGTAAACATTTTCCCAATCTGATGGGATTTCTTTAGCATTGAGAGTACGATATTTTGAATACTATTGTCATTCTGATAACCCAAATATTTTATAAAGTGAGGTGATTTCCTTCCTTCAATAATAAAATACGACACCTAAAAATCATCTTTCTGATTAATATGGTGAGTCCAATATTCATAAAGATAGTTATGGATTCAATTATCATTTTCACTCAAAAATTTACTCAATGTGAATTTCCATTACATTTATGAACATAAATAAAATATTAATCTATTGAAAAAAATACAACCAAAACCCAACATCGTATCAATAGATTCTATGGAGTGGGAATAGTTATAGGGATCATCTTTTAATAAATATTTCTTCGGTTGACTATGAACGAAAATAGGGAAGTAATTACTTAGATCTGCAGGAGAAGGAAAATCAATTTGTGGTAATATATAATATGAACATTATAAGAAATTCCCGTTACAACTATAACTATGTTATGTATCCTAATTGAAATATTGATAGATTCTTCGGTGACTAAGACCCCATCTACCAATGAATCCAGTTAATTATGACTATGAAATCTATGAAGAGATAATATAGTGTGCTATAAGTGTGGAACTAGATTTTGTAGAGACATGGTTTTCACATATATTAAATAAAAATAACAGATAATTGGTTCCAAACATGGGTCAAAACATTGATCATGAAAGAGGAGGAACAGGACTACAACATTCTATATGAAACAAATGTATGAAAGAGTGTTTGGGTAACTGATTTCTCAGGAGTGGAAAATGTTTAATGTAGAGACCCGTATCTTGACGTACATGGACATTACATTACATTTACAGAATACTTAGTACATAACAAAAATAGACACACAAGGACCGTAATGGTTTAGTGTCTTTGGAAACTCGGAATATAATCTTCTAATCGTGGTGAAAGATCTTCAACATCTCCCATAAAGATCTTCTTTTTTTTATACCTAAAACCTTTCTTTATATCTTGGGGAAAAGAAAACATAAAAGGGTGAGCTCAAATGCTCAGTAAGGGTAAACAAAAGAAATATCAATCACATCATATACATAAGCACATAACTTTTGGAAATCTTAACCTGCAAAAGAGATCATAATTTCATAACATGGGGTAAATCATGGCAGTGAAATGTAATCACAATAATCATAACATAAAACATGAAACTTTGTGGCATTCACACATAATCATAGAGAATCATTTCTTGTTAGTCAAGACTCATTTCCAAGACTATCTTAGTGGACAAAGTCCCTTTCTGAATCGAGTAACCCTCGTTTCAGTCCTGTTTCACTGAACCGGTATAACCTACCATTCCAGCCATGTCTATCTCATGAGATATAAAATATTTACCCAATGCATTGGAGGGAGATATAGGTCCCACCCATCTTATAATGAATCCTTTCTTATGTGTGCCACAAAATCATAAATCATACATCATTGCATAACCCATGTAATAAAAATGGGATTCTTAAACAACATGACATCATAAAACAATTCATATAAGATAAAGGAATTCATAAAAATATTTCCATCACAACATAATCAAATCTATGTAATAATAGGGATAGAAACAGAACCCTTTATTATCTTAGATGGAAAATAATTTTGATAAAACACTTGAAATCCATTCTTGAGGAAAATATCCTTTCCACTTCAAAAACATTTTCCTTTCTTAACATGTCTTACAATTTAAAACTAAAAGAAGTTGATTAAAAATAAACTTGAAAAATTGTAAAGTAAGCTTCTTGGAAATAATGTTTTAAAAATCCATTCATGCCGTATAAGTTAAAAAAACATTCTTCGTACTTTTGTCGGAAAAGTCAAAAAGTACCTCGTATGAAAAACGACAAAAGATTCCTTTCATATCATTTACTAAAAACTCACCGAAGGGTAAAATTGGATTTAAACAATTGTAGGTGGATGGAAATAATATTACATATTGAAGAAACATGGATGTGGATGATAAAATACACCCCAGTAAATACCAAAGTATAAACAATCTCGGATAAAAATGAGATTGTGATATTTCCCTTACGTTAGGTCCGATTTGCTTCGTATGTGTCCGAACCTCCTGTATAATGATTTAAATAATGTCATTGACTTATTATAGAATCATATTCATTGTTATGATATCATATATGGTTCACTTATGACATTATATTACCTGTTCTTTTGTAAATTCCATGTTAAAGGAGCGTTTTGGGTAAAATCGTTTCATTTATCGTAGGTGTTTTGACTTGTTGTTCTTGACATTATTATTACTTATATCATGATTTACTTACTTCCAGAATATAAAATTTGATTTATATATCATATATATTCAGTATATATATATAATAGATAGATAAAATGAAAAACACCGTTCATGGAGACGGTAGTCCGTACGTACGCATGAACGATGTTTTCCATTCCTTATTGTCTTGAAATGGAAGTAAGTAGATGACATACATATATATATATATACATAATCCAGTAGCTTTATAATGTCATATATTTCATTATTATTTCTTATATATACTTTATAATCATTCTTAAATGGTTTACATGGAGAATGAATCTCATCGCGTCGTGGAGACGGTATTCCGTACGTACGCACGAGCGATGATATCATTTTCATAAATATTGAATTGAATCGGAGTGGATTATACAATATATAAGAATCAATATTATGTTGTAATAACTATGTATAGTTATTCTTTACACCATTATACCCATCCATGTAAGGTGGTGGTGGAAAATAGATTACACCACGGCGTGGAGACGGTATTCCGTACGTACGCACGCGCAGTGATTTCTTTTTCCGTAGGATGGATAGATGGTAAAATAGGGTTGTTTCATACTTATAATAACATATCAGTATATGAGTGATACTGATGTTATTACTTCATAATGAAACAACCTAATAAGAAGAAGTGGAAGAAGAAATAAAGATGAAAGAATTGGTAACGGTAATTACCTCTTCTTTGAAGCGCCTCTTTGAGACCTCCTCTTAGGGCACTAAAATTGGTCTTTGAGGAAGACCAGAACCTCTAGGATGTTTCTAGGGAAGTGTAGAAGAGATTTTGTCAGGGGTTGGCCGAGCTTGAGTGCTCAAATTGGTGTGAGGAGGAGGGGGAGGAGGTGCCCTTTTATAAGGGAGGAGAGGGGCACCTTAGGAATATCTCAAAATATTATTTTATATTAAAGTCAAAATCGGTTTATAATGGCTCCAAAGGGTCTTATTTCGAAGATAAGGTGGGGATGGGTCGAAATCCTATCAACCAATAAGATTTAGACAAGTTTAGGGTATTATTTTAACCTTATCAATTAGATTTAACTCTAAGTTAAATAATTTAACTTTTACCATGTCTTTTTGTTTTCTTTCACTATATGGTTAATAAACTTACTATAACATGCCAAACGAACCCTAAATTGTTTATTATTAATATATATATCCTTATCTAAGTAATTTGGCCGAACCTTAGATTTTTAGGAATAAAATAACAATTAATAATATAATATTTGATTTAAAAACTATTTTGTGTCAATTTTGACACTATTTGATATATGATTTTTGTGAAAGTCATAACAGAATTATATGTTCGAACCAAGTTGATTAAATCAACATTAATATATCATAGTAACCTAGAAAATTAGTGGAATGCATAAAAAGTCTTAAATTACATTTATTTTGGTATTTATATTATCAATTATGTCAATATTTCATTAATAAGATAATTACTGCATCATCTTTGTGTCATAAATAAATTAAATTATTTGATGTCTAAAAATTACAAATAAAATAACATCATGTAGGAAATATTTTTATCTTTCTAATGAATATTTACAATCGAATTTATCTTATGTATAACCCCATATTATAAATGATTTACTTATTAAACTTTGATTTTAACTATTTTAACCCTTCTTTAAATAAATTAATAATAAATGTCCTAATCTAATCCAAGTGGGCCTAAATGGTCATATTTTATTCCTAAGTTTGTTTTTGGTCGAATTACACTTGTCCAATAGAATTAGGACAGGTGTTAGGGTAATAGTAATATCATATTTACCCTTAGTTACCCAATTTACTATTAACCGCGGTAAAAAAATTAAAAAGTTACTATTCACCAAAAAATTATTTTCATCTCATTGAACCACATTTTAGTCCTTGATATTAACCGTGTCTCTCGGATTTTCGAAATTTCATTCACAGAAGCGGTAAAATTATGTTTTATGCAAAAATTCAGTTTTTAACCTACCACTTAGTGGTTTCACTATTCATCAAAAATTGAAAGTTTTCAGAAAAATACCAAAATTTCACCCTAGGCTAATTTCGATATTCTGAGTCCAAAAATGAAGTCCATTTTGAAAAATAAAATTTATAAAATTTCAAAAAGTGATTATTACTATTCATAACGGCTAGTTTTAATAGCATATCATTGTTTAGTGAAACTCGGTATTGCGTATTACACACGCTATCGAGGAAGGTCGTGATTGCGTGTAATGCAAGGCAAGTCAAGGATGCGTGTTGTGCAAGCTCCTTTTGGTGTAGCGTACAACAGAAGACTTTAATAAAATTAAAAAGAATGTTTTTTTATAAAATCTTGGGCTGTTACATTCTACCCCCCTTAAAATGAATTTCGCCCTCGAAATTCGTTGGGGTTATAAATGGTTTACTATTCGAAAGTTTCTTTAATAGAAACCCACATCGTAAAAAGGAATATCAAAACCAATCTTTTAAAAACAGAAGTATGAAACGTAACGGTTACCCAAATAAACTAATCATTGGGTTTCCACATAGGTGAAAATATGGATATGGAAGAGAAATCTAACCATCATGTTCTGATGGAGAGTGGTAGAGAACATGGCTATGGAAAAGCCAGTAATCACAAAGCCCTAAATTTGTGACGATCTAGGGTATCATCTGATTCATCAGATATAAGGGCACTAGGACAACATTTTTGGTTTTCAAGATCATTTCCCTAAAGTTGAAGAATTTGAATTAGAATAAATACTTACTTTATTTTGGTACAATATCACTATTGTTCGTGCCTTGAACAGTTTCCACTTCATCTCTTATATAAATGAAGTTGAATTTGTTATTCGTGAAGTGTTAGCAGATCATGTGATAGAATGACGGGTCATTCCATCTGTCTCGAACAAAAGGTTAGCAAAAATTATATACATAAGTCGATCGATAGTGAGATTAATCATATATGGTTCCTAAAATGGACTTATACTTCATATATCATACTGCTTAATATAATAAAACTAGTTTCTTCTAAACAGGGACTTCCTGTAGGTCAGTGGTAGGCGATAAAGGCCAGTCGCACTTCGGTTGTGGGTTCGATTCCCACAGCCTTGTCCGAAGCGATGGGCTGTCGCCCGTCCTGCAGGTTGTCCTTTTTCCAAAACTATATAACATCCCATCAATAATATCGAAAAAAACAAACAATACTAACTTATGTCCAACATAATCCATTCCAATCTTTTAGGCTTATCCATAATACTACAGTCGACTCTCATAATATAGTGAAAATGATTACCAGAGATTTAACACCATCATCGATCCCCATATATCATAAGATATGTTTTGTTGGTCACATTCCAAACATTCAAAGTCCTTAATCGTGTATTCTCTTGAATACCTTAGTGAAAACATGAATGCAGTTAAAAGTTAACACTTTTCACATACCGAAATCCTCAAAATTCTATATACTCAAACCATGATATCACTTAGTCCTTATATCAATCATGATCTCATGAATACTATCAAACATTTAATTTTCTCATTATCCCTTCATTATGCGCATATCATCTACATTCCAAAAATATCTGAATAACCTTTCATGGATACTGGTAACATTAATCATACACTTTCAAAACACAAGGAAAGACAACAGTGTAACAATCCATAGATGTCTCTTTATTCCATAGTAGCATGAGATTACTTATACAAAATTACACATGATAAACATGTAATCATTCCACTACATTCTCAAACCATTGACCGAGCTTCAAAAAAAATTTCATCTCACATATCATTTGTAGTCTCTTCATCATCATCCACATAAATACTACCCATATGACCATACTGATTCTCTTCATGAGTCTTTCCCTTAGGGCATTTGTTTGCATAATTCCCATACATTCCACATTTAAAACACTTAACCATTTTTGATGTCGTATCAATACCATTATCCTCATCCATGGTGTTAACCGACCCTTTTCCTTTGCACTTACTTGCTTTGTGTCCTTCTTTTCCACACCCAAATCATCTTCCAGTTCCCTTGAAACATTCTCCTTGATGCCTCTTCCCACATGATTTACATGAGGGAAATTGAACTTTCTTTCCTCTATGGTCATCATGAAACTCCATCTTTCTCTTATTAGCTGAGTCAGGAAACTTACCAAATTTTACTTTATTGATCATATTATGAGATTGCTGATTCGGCATAATAATGATTTTTGGACTTCCAAATCCCATTTCATTTGGTTTCTCATGAAGAATATCATTCCATTGTCCATCATATCCTCCATTATCATGAATCATCTTGTTTCCAGCCATTTTCTAAAACCCAAAAAGAATAGTGTGAGAGGCAAAATAATGCTAGGGAAAACAACATAGTAAAGGGGGAGTACCCTTAATATCTAACATCTTAGGTTAAATTCTATGATCGGTATCGTAGTTCTAGGATTATATCCTATACGTATACGTATCCTTAGGGACATCCCTAGACATACCTTAGAAATATCTCTAGGGATCTCACTAATGTTTTCGCATCCTAGTTTCCAAAGGTTGACTAAACCTTTCCTCTGATACCAACTGTAGAGACCCGTATCTTGACGTACATGGACATTACATTACATTTTCGGAATACTTAGTACATAACAAAAACACACACACAAGGACCGTAATGGTTTAGTGCCTTTGGAAACTTGGAATATAATCTTCTAATCGTGGTGAAAGATCTTCAACATCTCCCATAAAGATCTTCTTTTTTTTATACCTAAAACCTTTCTTTATATCCTGGGGAAAAGAAAACATAAAAGGGTGAGCTCAAATGCTCAGTAAGGGTAAACAAAAGAAATATCAATCACATCATATACATAAGCACATAACTTTTTGAAGTCTTAACCTGCAAAAGAGATCATAATTTCATAACATGGGGTAAATCATGGCAGTGAAATGTAATCACAATAATCATAACATAAAACATGAAACTTTGTGGCATTCACACATAATCATAGAGAATCATTTCTTGTTAGTCAAGACTCATTGCCAAGACTATCTTAGTGGACAAAGTCCCTTTCTGAATCGAGTAACCCTCGTTTCAGTCCTGTTTCACTGAACCGGTATAACCTACCATTCCAGCCATGTCTATCTCATGAGATATAAAATCTTTACCCAATGAATTGGAGGGAGATATAGGTCCCACCCATCTTATAATGAATCCTTTCTTATGTGTGCCACAAAATCATAAATCATACATCATTGCATAACCCATGTAATAAAAATGGGATTCTTAAACAACATGACATCATAAAACAATTCATATAAGATAAAGGAATTCATAAAAATATTTCCATCACAACATAATCAAATCTATGTAATAATAGGGATAGAAACAGAACCCTTTATTATCTTAGATGGAAAATAATTTTGATAAAACACTTGAAATCCATTCTTGAGGAAAATATCCTTTCCACTTCAAAAACATTTTCCTTTATTAACATGTCTTACAATTTAAAACTAAAAGAAGTTGATTAAAAATAAACTTGAAAAATTGTAAAGGAAGCTTCTTGGAAATAATGTTTTAAAAATCCATTCATGCCGTATAAGTTAAAAAAAACATTTTTCGTACTTTTGTCGGAAAAGTCAAAAAGTACCTCGTATGAAAAACGACAAAAGATTCCTTTCATATCTTTTACTAAAAACTCACCGAAGGGTAAAATTGGATTTAAACAATTGTAGGTGGATGGAAATAATATTACATATTTATGAAACATGGATGTGGATGATAAAATACACCCCAATAAATACCAAAGTATAAACAATCTCGGATACAAATGAGATTGTGATATTTCCCTTACCTTAGGTCCGATTTGCTTCGTATGTGTCCGAACCACCTGTATAATGATTTAAATAATGTCATTGACTTATTATAGAATCATATTCATTGTTATGATATCATATATGGTTCACTTATGACATTATATTACCCGTTATTTTGTAAATTCCATGTTAAAGAAGCGTTTTGGGTAACATCGTTTCATTTATCGTAGGTGTTTTGGCTTGTTGTTCTTGACATTATTATTACATATATCATGATTTACTTACTTCAAGAATATAAAATTTGATTTATATATCATATATATTCAGTATATATATATATAATAGATAGATAAAATGAAAAACACCGTTCATGGAGACGGTAGTCCGTACGTACGCATGAACGATGTTTTCCATTCCTTATTGTCTTGAAATGGAAGTAAGTAGATGACATACATATATATATATATACATAATCCAGTAGCTTTATAATGTCATATATTTCATTATTATTTCTTATATATACTTTATAATCATTCTTAAATGGTTAACATGGAGAATGAATCTCATCGCGTCGTGGAGACGGTATTCCGTACGTACGCACGAGCGATGATATCATTTTCATAAATATTGAATTGAATCGGAGTGGATTATACAATATATCAGAATCAATATGATGTTGTAATAACTATCTATATTTATTCTTTACACCATTATACCCATCCATGTAAGGTGGTGGTGGAAAATAGATTACACCACAGCGTGGAGACGGTATTCCGTACGTACGCACGCGCAGTGATTTCTTTTTCCGTAGGATGGATAGATGCTGAAATAGGGTTGTCTCATACATATAGTAACATATCAGTATATGAGTGATACTGATGTTATTACTTCATAATGAAACAACCTAAGAAGAAGAAGTGGAAGAATAAATAAAGATGAAAGAATTGGTAACGGTAATTACCTCTTCTTTGAAGCGCCTCTTTGAGACCTCCTCTTAGGGCACTAAAATTGGACTTTGAGGAAGACCAGAACCTCTAGGATGTTTCTAGGGAAGTGGAGAAGAGATTTTGGCAGGGTTTGGCCGAGCTTGAGTGCTCAAATTGGTGTGAGGAGGAGGGGGAGGAGGTGCCCTTTTATAAGGGAGGAGAGGGGCACCTTAGGAATATCTCAAAATATTATTTTATATTAAAGTCAAAATCGGTTTATAATGGCTCCAAAGGGTCTTATTTCGAAGATAAGGTGGGGATGGGTCGAAATCCTATCAACCAATAAGATTTAGACAAGTATAGGGTATTATTTTAACCTTATCAATTAGATTTAACTCTAAGTTAAATAATTTAACTTTTACCATGTCTTTTTGTTTTCTTTCACTATATGGTTAATAAACTTACTATAACATGCCAAACGAACCCTAAATTGTTTATTATTAATATATATATCCTTATCTAAGTAATTTGGCCGAACCTTAGATTTTTAGGAATAAAATAACAATTAATAATATAATATTTGATTTAAAAACTATTTTGTGTCAATTTTGACACTATTTGATATATGATTTTTGTGAAAGTCATAACAGAATTATATGTTCGAACCAAGTTGATTAAATCAACATTAATATATCATAGTAACCTAGAAAATTAGTGGAATTCATAAAAAGTCTTAAATTACATTTATTTTGGTATTTATATTATCAATTATGTCAATATTTCATTAATAAGATAATTACTGCATCATCTTTGTGTCATACATAAATTCAATTATTTGATGTCTAAAAATTACAAATAAAATACCATCATGTAGGAAATCTGTTTCGCTTTCTAATGAATATTTACAATCGAATTTATCTTATGTATAAACCCATATTATAAATGATTTACTTATTAAACATTGATTTTAACTATTTTAACCCTTCTTTGAATAAATTAATAATAAATGTCCTAATCTAATCCAAGTGGGACTAAATGGTCATATTTTATTCCTAAGTTTGTTTTTGGTCGAATTACACGTGTCCAATAGAATTAGGACATGTGTTAGGGTAATAGTAATATCATATTTACCCTTAGTTACCCAATTTACTATTAACCGCGGTAAAAAAAGTAAAAAGTTACTATTCACCAAAAAATTATTTTCATCTCATTGAACCACATTTTAGTCCTTGATATTAACCGTGTCTCTCGGATTTTCGAAATTCCATTCACAGAAGCGGTAAAATAAAGTTTTATGCCAAAATTCAGTTTTTAACCTACCACATAGTGGTTTCACTATTCATCAAAAATTGAAAGTTTTCAGAAAAATACCAAAATTTCACCCTAGGCTAATTTCGATATTCTGAGTCCAAAAATGAAGTCCATTTTGAAAAATAAAATTTATAAAATTTCAAAAAGTGATTATTACTATTCATAACGGCTAGTTTTAATAGCATATCATTGTTTAGTGAAACTCGGTATTGCGTATTACACACGCTATCGAGGAAGGTCGTGACTGCGTGTAATGCAAGGCAAGTCAAGGATGCGTGTTGTGCAAGCTCCTTTTGGTGTAGCGTACAACACAAGACTTTAATAAAATTAAAAAGAATATTTTTTTATAAAATCTTGGGCTGTTACATTTAATGTATTGAAGAAATGGCTATATATCTCGAAACTATTATAGTGATGTGAATACTCAACTACTCAACACTAATGATATAGGGAATATGGTTCAATCCCAACTTGATGTCCAATTCTTCATGTGTGGATAGGTTGGGAACATTTCAATTAATTTCCCAAATCAAAATACAATGAATAAAAATCACAATCAACCTCCACATATTCCAATAGATAAGGTTTTGGAAATTTCTATCATGAATGATGTGTGGTAGGAAATATTATTGTTCTCGCAATGCTATCAAGTAATTTGTTTGGTTCTATTTCTACACATTCCTTTAGTTCCAACAAGTTTTCAAATAATATAGAATTAATCACTAATCTTATAGAAGTAGATTGATTAGTCATGTCTCTTGAAGGGATTGTCAAAGCATCAATAGTTTATAGAAACTCTACTATTGAAATTGGTGAGGACACTATCATCACAAATCTATTTTTCATTTCCATGGTAGAATTTGACAATATACTAGGGATGGACTGCTTCTCAAATTTCAATTCTAATATCAACAAAACAACCAAGAAAATATCAGTAATATTGAGTGTATAAACTAAAGTTATTTTCATGGGAGAAATATCACAAGCTTTTCTTTTTCTAGAATCACCCCCCATATCCTTCTTTATAAATATAACCAGTGAAGAGGAAGAAGGAAATGAAGTTATAAGACTAGAAAATGTTCCCATCATTTAGGAATACACTAATGTATTTTGTAAATAGTTACTTATCCCTCCCCCAAAAAGAGGTAGAGTTATTCATTGAACTAATACCTGAATCCAAGATGATATCAATGACACTATTTGGAATGGGAAATGTGGTGCTGGGATAATTAAGTAAAAAAATTCATGATATTCTAGAGAAGGTATTTATCTAAACAGGTGTGTCAACTTACAGAGTCTGTATTCTATTTTTGAATAAGTAATATGGATAAATGAGGCTATGCATTGATTATTAATTACGTAACTGGTTCATAATAAAAAAAATTACCCACTCCAAAGGATGTATGATTTATTTAACCAGCTTTATGGGAATCTATTCTTTTAAAATATTGATCTTCAGTCTCGTTATCATAATTTGATGTTGAATAGTGAGATATTGTAAAGACATCCTTTTGATAAAGATATTGGAATTATGAGTTTGTTGTTATTCATTCCAGATTGAATAATTCCCCTGATATATTTATGGATTTTATTAATAAGGTATTTGAGGAATAAGTTTATAAATTTTTGGTAGTTTTTATTTATTATATTATGATATAATACAAAATGTGCAAGGAAAATGATGAACCTAAAATGGCTGTATTGAAAACAATGAGGAATTAGAGGCTAATTAGAAAATTTCAAAAAATTTAATTTTTGTTACAACATGTTTCTTTATTGGGGAACATTGTAACCAATTATGGAAATCCAATTGACCCTACCAAGAAAACAGTTATGGATGATTAGCCTTATCCATCAATACTAAATGATATTTTTAGTTTCCTTGGTGTAGTAGGATATTATATGAGGTCTCTGAAAAAATAATCATGTCATTCTAACCCACAAACCATGTTAACTCAAAATGGGGAAAAAGTCATCTGAATAATGTAGTGTGAAGAATGTCTCAAAAAACTAAATAAAAGATTAGTTTGTGTACCTATTTTGTCTATATTCTCAATCAGAGAAGGATTCTTTATTTTTAATGGTGCATCACTCAAAGGGATTGCGAGAATACCCAATGAAAATGACAATGTGTTTGCTTATGCATCTCGATATTAAAAACATGATTTAATAAATTATCCTAGACAAGACATGGAGCTAGTCGCAGCTATTGTTTCTCAAAAAAATATGGATGCACTAAATTTATGGTGAGAAATGTGATATATACACAAAACACTAATGTTTGGAGTATATATTCATACAATAATAATTAAAATAGGGAAAAATAAAATGGGTAGAACTTCTTAAAGACAATGACTGTCTAATTCATTATCACCCTAGAAGAGTAAACAATGTTGTTGATTCATTATGTAAGAAAGACTTGGTTGTGCTAGAAATCATATGGATTCAATGAGTTCCTTTGATTGAAGGCCTAGTGGAACATGGCATTGTAATTGTATGGGATGGGACATCATCAAACCTATCCAAAATGACTTCTCAACCACTATTACTAGACAAGATCAAGAATACTTGAATAGAATATCCTTTTCATAAAAATATGATAGAGAATATGAATAATGGGTTGTTTCATGAATTCAATATTGATTTGGATGTTGTATAGAAATTTTATAAAAGGTTATGTTTTTTCATATTTTCTAAAGGTAAATAAAACATTGATGGATGATGATCATATATCTATATTTTCTATAAATCCTTGATGCACCAAAATGCATAGGGACCTTCATAATCATTATTTTTGGGATAATATTAAAAGTGTTATTTTGGAATACAATACAAGCTGGTTGGTATGTTAGTAGGTGAAGGAAGAGTGACATCTTGTGAAAGGGGTACTGAAACAACTACCCATACAAACATGAAATATGAACAATATCACTAAGTACTGTTTCATTTGTCTCCCAATAACATCCAATGGAAACAAGGAAATATGGTTTATGTTGGATTAACTCCACAAGACTACCCATTTTATCATTATATGGGTTGTTCTCTATCTTGGTCAACTTACCAAGATTAATGTAAAGTAATTTGTGAGGTTTTATGGGGTGGTAATTTCTATCATTTCTAATCATGATCGAAGGTTCACGAATTTTTTTTGGAGAAGTATTAAAAATGATATGAATACTAAATTTAATTTTAGTATGGACTATCACCCCTAAACTAATTTCCCATCTGAACAAAAAATTTAGAACCTCAAGGACATGCTGAAAACATACTCAACGAAATTGAATGGTGGATGGGATCAAAATATCTCATTAGTTGAGTTCTCATAAAAAAATTTATTCCACTTAATTATTCCAATGTAATTGTAAAAATATTTATATAGGAATAAATTTTAAACTCTTACTTATTGGGATGATGTTGGTGAGAGAACGTTTCTTGGGCCTGATGTTGTGCAACAGATTATATAAAAGTTTCATCCCATCCGACAACACATAAGTGCAGCTTAGATTTGGGAAAACATCTATAATAAAAACTAATTAAGGGACACTGAGTTTGATGTTGGTGATAAATTTATCATTTAATATCACCATGGAATATATTCATTTAGTTTATAAGGAAATGAGAGATTTTCTCCAGGTATATTAGCCCCCATGATACCCTTTATCACATAGGATCAATGGAATATTGAATTTAATTTCCTCAAAATCTAAATTATGTTCATGATTTATTCCAAATATCTATATTGATGATGTATTTATATAACCATTACATGTACTTAATCAGTATGTGGAAAAATTGGAACATGACCTCTCTTACGAGGATCTACTAATAAAGATCTTGGACCATATATATGAGGTTCTACGCAACAAGAATACCCACTGTGTCGAAGTGTTGTGGAGTAATCATAAATATGACGAAGTGACATGGGATCTAGACGAAAAAATGAGACAGAATTACCCACTTCTTTCTTCAAATTATACAATGAGTTGAAATTCCAAGGAAGATATTTCTTAAAGGTTGAATAATCTAAGGACCCATTATTTTTATATTATATATGTTTCCTAAAAAGGTGAGTTATTTTTTTACACAAAACGACCATATATTATTAATAATGATGTATTTATTTAATATAAAGAAAAAAATGACCGTAATTATTTGACTATTATATGAATATATATTAATATTTACATTATAAATTATTCACCTGGTAATAATTTTAATGTCATAATTAGTCTTTATACAAAGAAATGAAAAATGATAACTAATGATAAAAGGATAATCGATGGTCTCCCCAAGTGGAGTCATATTGTATGAAGCCCTTTTATCAGAACTAGTGATAAAGGTACAATCACATGGTTTCTCACTCTAACAATCCCAATATTATCTACAACCATTGAATCTATAGTTATATCGTCTATGAGATATGTTCATGTTAGTGGAAATTACCGCTCAGTAGATGTCAGCTAAGCTGTCTGTGGAATCTATCACAATTTCACACATTAATATTTAGTCTTATGTGGGTGTTATAAGTAGTTATAGGTATAGGACCTAGATCCCTTAATTTCAAATAATTTTTTTAAATAATATTTTCATTTTATCAATATTTTTTCTTAATAGAAATATTGGTTTAATTATGATGGAATTTGAAAACATGATTTTCGAATTGAAATTGTACTATTCATAAAGGATAAAAAATTTATAATAAACTATGGTATTATGTATAATATTTATTTTATTGAAATAGTATGATAAAAAATTATTATATAAATATAAATAAAAAACATTTTTAATATTTCCTTGAAAACTTTTAACTGTCAAAAAAATTCTATGCATTTCCTCCCACTATTTTACAATAAATAATAATTTTTATATTTTAAAGTTATAAGAATCCTATTTATATAAATATTACATAACAATAAACATTATTTTCAAAATTATAATATCAAAATTAGGTTAGGTTGAATTTATTATAACTTTCTTAAATACATTATTTTTATGTGAATAGTACAAAGACAATTTGTGTTTTTCATCATTTTTAATGAATTCATAATTTTATAATAATTATTTAATAATTAATTAACCACAATACATGAACTCAAATGTGTTATTTTATTAATTTAACGTATTTCCATATATTTTAATCAATTTTTAAAATAATAATTTACTTTTTATTGTCTAAAATACAAACTTTAACATAAAAAATATTATTCTGTGAAAACATTAGTTTATCCGAAAAAAAGTAATATAAATTTAAGCCTAGTTCTTTTGGATAAAAAGACATAAAATAAGTCCCAAATTTCTAAAACCATTGTTAATCCCATGGGTTTTAATTATCCACAAAATTTATTTACAAGGCATATATTTTGAAACTATTAAACAAATACTTCACTTTTTTAATAAATACCCCCACCCATTTCTTCATTTCCATTCACTCAAAATATATAATCCATGAAGATATAGTATTTCTCCATCCAATGGATTTCTTCAAGGTTTCCTCAATCCCAAAAGGTTATATTCCTCGAGATCTTGGAGTAACTATTCAAGGCAAGTGAATTATCATTCTTTTGTCTTCAATTCAACAACCTCTTTTCATATATGTATTCTAAATGTTATGGTTAAAGTATTCCATTGAAATTATTATCATTAACTTTCTGAGATATTATGTTTTATCAATGGGATACTCTTTTCACATTTTTACCCATTAATCAGTTGAATTTACTCCACAAAATATCACTCTTCTTCTTCAAAAAATTCGGTTTTATTTTCTAATTGTGAATAACCAATCATGTTTACATCCTAAGGGAATTCACCTAAATGTAAAAATAATTTATTTTATTCTACTATTATCATACATGAAACAGGAAATCCATTTCTATTGTATGGAAATGAAATAATGATCAAGTTATTAAAAACTTTTGTAGTGAAATAATTTTGATATGAAACCCATTTTTTTATTCTCCATGGGTTATTTATGAAATTATTGATTTTGATCTAGGTGGATGACATTAATTATGACATATTAAATTTGAACATTAATAAAGATCCATTTCATTATGTAAATAATTTAATCACTATAGATAACATTTTTTAAAATATCTTGGCGAATAACCTTGGTTATTTTCATTTACAACACCTTGCTGGTTAACCTTGGTGATAAGATTATGAATTTCTAAATAAAATTATATATCCAAATTTCATTGTTATTATTCATGTTATTTTTATTATGATATGTTTTATTTTAATTTTTTTCATCCCATAATTATATTCCTCATGTTGTTATTGGTATTCTTCAGGATCTCTGGTTAACTGTTTCCCCTTACTGGACCTCATGGTCAACCATTTCTTTTGAAGTATGTCCCCAAGAAATGAGATGTAGTAAATATACTAAGTATGAGCTAATAAGGATTTATTCAAGTTGATTGAGAATAATTATTTATCTTTTAATCTATCATGTACCTTATTTCCAATAAACTATATTTTAAAAGATCCTCAAATTGCACCACGTGAATGAAATGTTATTGTATTGAAAATTTTGGATTCCATAATATGTGCTCTGAATTGTATGGTTACTTCCAATCCATATAAAATCCATGAATAATGTGCCTCATTGTACTTCAATGAGTCATGGATGAGGCATTTCAACATGTGATGATCCGAGGTTATTGGTTTCTTGTTACCCTTCATTTCTACCTTATCCCACAAAAACAGTGTGACCATTTGTCTATCCCACCAATTATAATGTAAAACTCTTATTGTACTAATGATATGGTAAATATTTCCACTATTGAACTTCCTAAGGATCAATGGAACTGGGCCACTAGCACTGAGCATAATTGGGGGAACCCACCCTAAAGGGTGACACAGTACCAGATAGATCCAGCAAAAGGCGCAAATACTCACCAATATAGATTGGTGATAGGCCTTGGTAACCCCTCTAATGAAGAATTTCCACATGTTATACAATATATAAAAAATATAATGGTTCTAATGAGCTTATATCATGACCTGTCCCCCAGGACCCATGCCTTGACTACCACAAGCCTGCCTTCCATAGGCCAGGGGCTGGAGACTAGCACCGAATGTGTATTCCCTAAAAATGGGAAGGCATTGACTTTATAACCTGTAACACACACAACCAAGCACACATCAAGATATGAACTCAAGTAAACTTAATAGTAAACAGAGTGAGTACAGTAAGTAAAAGGGTCAAGAATACATGCCCAACTAGAAAGTACAAGGAAAAACTAGGAAATACCAGATGACTGATAAGTGAAAAGAAGACCCTATTAAGTCCACCACGAATCCTACCTGATAGGTAGGTACATCTCACGAATGGTCATCTCTGCGGTTCGCCTTGTCTAACGTCTACCTCCGAGCTACCTCCAGTCCTGGTAGTCTCTTCCACAGTCATCGTTGTCCGTCGTCTGCACCAAACACAACTGGGTGGGGGCATAACCCATGCAGAGGTTAGTATAACGATACTCAGTATGGACCTCGAGACCCTCAAGGTCTCACAAAATTCACCAAGGATAAACCAAACAATAAGGAATCAACTAAAAACCCTACATATGTATATTCCCATACATATACCTAAGTAATCAAGTAAACCCAAATCAATAATGAGAAAAACACGGAGTCCAACTCAAAATCCTAAAGTTCAACTATTCCACAAAGGAAGGAATACCACCAAGGTAAGTACCACACAGGTATGCCACACAGAAGAATACAACCAAGGTATTACCACGAATGAAAGTACCACACAAGTACGAACTCATCTCAGACTAGGTTTAACATAGGTAAAAAAACTACAAATGATTAGTCGTACAGTTAGATCATCTTATTCTGTCAAGAGGATCTTTTGCGGACCCACAATAGATCACTCGGTGCTGACCAACATAGGATCAATAGGTGATGACCCACATAGGATCACTCGGTGCTGACCCACACAGGATCACTCGGTGCTAACCCACACAGGATCACTAGGTACTGACCCACACCGGATCCCTAGGTGCTGACCTGCATAGGATCACTCGGTACATGCTCTGGTACATCATCAGACCCACACAGGATCCTATTATATCTCTAGTACGTTGTCAGACGCACACAAGAACCTAGTACATATATATTATGTTGTCAGACCCACAAATGATTCTAGTACATCACCATTACGTCGTCAGACCCATACTATATCCTAGTACATCTCTAGTATGTTGTCAGACCCACACAAAATGATATCACATCTATGGTACTTCGTCAGACCCACACATGATCACTGTTTATTCTTCACGTCACAGCCAACAACTGGGTTCCCGCACTATGATTACTCATCTTATGGAGGTTCTAATCCTCAATCCACTGGTTAGTAATCCAACTGCCACAACATCCCATGAAGAAGTGTTCCAATTGTCCTTCATGCCATAGGGGTATCAACGCAATAGAAGGTGCATCAATCGGGCGCCCGGTCTGAGAGTTATTAACCTTTTAGTCCTGAGGGCCCGGTTGGATTCATGCTCGATCCAACCCGACTGTAATACATCTTTATCCCAATCTCTAGTGGATTTATACCAAAGGGACCATCTTTCTATAAGGTTTCTAGAACCACTGATAGTTTTTCAAATGGACCCCTAGTTCCAAAGTTATGGCTGATAGAGAGAAAAGCTCGTAGATGGTCTGGGTCTGATCCATCCCGGTCGGGCCGACCCGTCTTGGGCCGACCCGACCCGGTTTGGGTCGACCTGGCCCGTGTTGGGTGGCGCGGGGGCTGTGGAGAGGCACGAGGCCGCGAGGGCAGAACGAATTCTGTGAGGGCGGTGCGGAGGCCACGAGGGCGGCGAGGCCGCGGGTGTCGTGAAGGGAAGTGGGATGGCGAGGCCGAGGGGACCGCGAGGCCATGGGACAGTGAGGCCACGGGGACTGTAGGGGGCCATGGGGCTGTGAAGGCCACAGGGGCCACAGAGGGCCACAAGGGGATGAGGCCATGGGGCCTCAGAGGGTCGTGGGACGGCGAGGCCCCTGGGGCCGCAAGGCCGTGGGATGACGAAGGCCATGTGGGCTGCAGAAGATCGCGGGGAAGTGAGGTTGCGGGGATCGTGGAGGGCCATGAAGCGGTGAGGTTGCGGGGGTCACGGAGGTCCATTGTACAGGAAGGCCTCAGGTCCGTCGAGGGCCACGAAACGGTGGGGCGGTGAGGCCACGGAGGATGTGGAGCAACAAGGTCGTGAGGCGGCGGAGGCTGCAGTGCGACGGTCCTCCATGGATGGCCGGGTGGTGTGGTCGCACGCCGTGTCCTCACCGGCGGCCGGTTTGACTGGCCGCCCTCCGTTTTTCATCGTCGTCGTAGCCAGCTGTGGTGTCAGCCATGGTTCTCGAGTTCCACTGGTGGCAGATGCCAGCACCGATCGCTATCACCATCGCGAATAACAAAAAAAAGAACCATACCATTTGCAGAGGGGTCGAGCCATGTTTATTTGGACTTTACCCTCCGTGTTAGGTTGGTATCAAGCGGTTCAAGGGGAATGATTCAATGTCAGAGGAAATTTAACATTGATCATTTTGAAACACACTGCTACCTCATTTTTTTGACATCGATGAGGAGGGAAGGACAATCGCCAATTGAAGACATCCAACGTTGGAGGATTCCATCAAGGAAGAAGTTGAAGTCATGCATCGACGTTATTCGTTGGAGGGGTTCTATTCATTATAGAAGAAGAATCCCTCCTAGGTTCTCTCCCAATTTTCCTTTTCCAACATTTCCCCCAATTCCACCAAAAATAATAGGTAGCCAATATGATATGTTTCACCAATTTAATTATTTTCAAAAATTAAATTGGCAACATAATTACATTGAACTTGGAAAAATAAATTTTGGGGAAACCTAAAGGTCACCTCCCTCATTAAAGAGGGAGTTTAATAGGTTTCTTATTTTATAAGGGTTCGGGTTGTCCCCACATTTAAATTCAAATTAGGGGTTTTAGGTTCGGTGGTCTCCACCTCTATATCCTCCCATGGATGGTTTAGTTTAGTAGGTCCCCACCTATCAACACTCAGAAGGGAGGTTTATTTCTAGTTTTCCCTACCTCTTAACATCCACATGGGAGTTTCAAATGAAAATACAATGTTACAAAATTTTATTTTTTTTATTCTTTCACGAATAAGTGAAAAACTAACTTCCACCCTTGACCTACTATAGTCAAGGTGAAGGTCATCTTATGAAACTATCGGCACTACGAGTTCAGTGGTACCCTCTAATTTCAATTCTGAGCACCAGTTCAAATGTTAGAAAAAACCCACTCACACGCTTAATTAACATACCCGAAAAAAAGTTCAGAAATTCATTCTGGGATCTCTGGGCCTCAGAATCACGCGCTGTAAATTTTTTTGGACTCGTAAAACTCCCATTTAATTAAAAAAAATTACATTGAATTTACTGGTCTTTAACTTACCCCCACCTTAGGGCATTAAGTCCTTGTAAGACACAACTCAAAACTAGGAAACCAAGTGGGTGTACTGAGTATGAATCGGAGCCTCCCACTCCCATGTGCTCTGCTGGAGGTTCTAATGCTACCGACAAACATGCACTAGAGGTATAGAACACCCACGAAGGACCCACTCTTGTCGATCCTCAATCTCAACTAGAGCCTCAGTAAAAGTCTCCCTATCATTCATGTTCAGCTCGATGCGGTCGAGATGTGGGAAGGGTCATGGATGCGTCTCCTCATTAGGCATATGTGGAAGACATCATGCACCCGGTGCAAATGAGGTAGAAGAGATAAGTGGTAAGACACGTCACCAACTCTGGTGAGGACCTAGAAGTTTCTGATGAACCTAGAAGATAGCTTTCCACCTTGATCAAATCTTCTCAAACCTCGTCGAGGTGAGACCCGTAGAAAGACATAGTCACCATCCTCTAACTCCAGAGGTCTCCGGATCCTATCTCCATAAGACATATCCCTACTCTGTGCAGTCTTCATCTGTTCCAGGATGATCTGCACCTTCTCTATGGTAGTCCATACCACCTCTGGTCCCCCTAGTGTTGACTCCCCTGGGTTAGTCCAGCACAAAGGTGATTTGCAAGGTCTCCCTTACAATCCCTCAAAAGATGCCATCCCAATGGTAGTGTGGTAGATGTTGCTGAATTCCAACTCCACTAAGGGAATGTGATACTCCAAGATGTGACCGAAGTGAAGGACAAAAGCACGCAGCATGTCCTTGAGGTTCTGAATGGTCCGCTCAGTCTGTGCATCTGTTTGAGAATGGAAGGCGGT
The DNA here is from genome assembly GCA_963277665.1 of Viscum album. Lineage (NCBI taxonomy): Eukaryota > Viridiplantae > Streptophyta > Magnoliopsida > Santalales > Viscaceae > Viscum > Viscum album. The sequence goes on along the minus strand of OY728165.1, from coordinate 1,775,236,381 downwards.
GCTAAAAAAAGTTGCATCCCAAAATCCTCCTGCATCCCCATCCATAGCCGAGAAGTGAAACATGCATCACAATCGAAGATAGTCATTGAGGTTGCTCCATGTAGCTGCACAAGCTCCTACACATAGAGGTGTCCCATGCTCTCTACATAACCCTGCTCTCTGATCGATAGGATGTGGGCCGACATGTTAAGTTGGTCGATGATCACCCAAATAGATCCAGGACCTTTAGATGTACATGGAAGTCCTACCACGAAGACCATGGATACCTCATCCCACTTCCACTCTGGGACCTCTAAAGGCCAAATGAAGCCTGCTTGTACCTGATGCTCTGTATTCACTTGTTGACAAGTGAGGTAGTGAGAGACAAACTCTGCTACATTTTTCCTTATTCCTGACCACTAGTTCTATCGTCAAAGATCTTGGTACATCTTCCCCCCTCCTGAATTTACTGCTAGAGGGGATGTGTGGAACTCCCTCAACACTTCCTCTTGAAGTTACACTGGTACCATGTTATGTTCTCTAAAGAGGATGATGTGCTCCCCACCATTATAAAATACAACAGGTTCATGTCCTATGGATATCTGAGCACGTCGTGCCTCATAGTCAATGTCTGCATGCTTCGCCTCCTTGACTCACTAAATAAGTGGGGGAGTGACTATAAGAGATTAAATAAAATTAGCTCCATCCCATTACACAAATGATATTTGCAAAGTGGCCAGCTGCTCCATCGCCTCGCCTAATAGCTATATAATAGTCCTCCTACTGAGTGCATCTGTTACAACATTCCCCTTCCCATGAGTATAGACTATCTCGAATTCATAGTCCTAGAGGAACTCAAGCCAACATCGTTGTCTTGGGTTTAGGTCCTTCTAAGAGAATATATACCTGAGACTCGTGTGATAATAGTAGATTCTAAAATGTTCGCCCATCTGATAGTGTCGCCACTTCTTCAATGCAATGACCACTACTGATTACTCTAGGTCATGGATAGAATAGTTATGCTCAAGCTATCTCAGTTGTCGAGAACCACATGTGATAACTGCTCACTCCTCCATTAGGAAATATCCGAGTCCAGTCCCTGATGCGTCATAGTAGACTAGATACCCTACGCCCTCTTCTGGAAGCCTCAAGGTGGGTGCACTTGTCAGCCTCTACCTCAGCTCATAGAAACTCCGTTTCCATATCTCTGACCAAGAAAAGGGTTCCTCCTTCTTTTTCAATGCTGATAAAGGTGTCTCTACCCTGTAGAAGTCGAGTAAAAATCTCTGGTAGTACCATGCCAAGGAAGACGTCCTTCTCCCATCAAGGAGGTATTTTTGGAAACATTTTTTCAAAAGATGTCCCCATGCTCTACCACTATTGTTTGGAACTAAAAACTCAAAACTCCTATTCATGAGTTTATCCTGTGCTACCCAGGTTTCCTTTTCGCTGACCAAGGAAAACCCTATTCCAGCGTTGTAGACAAACCACAACCTTTTTGCCCAATACTTCCAATCTGAGTATAAACTATAGTTTCCCAGTCCATACCCAAACTAACGTCATAAGGCCTCGACGCTGCCACCAAGAGGTTCCAATCTAAACTCTCACCTCAAGTGTCAGTTCCCACCATCGGCGTAATTTTGATTATCGAGTCTCCTCCCAAACGTATCCCCAGACGTGAGGGTCAAGTCAACGGCTAAACCGGAAACTCTAGGTCTTAAATAGGATTCGTGGAAAGAAGGAATGATTGGTACCTATATCTATATATATTTCAACTAGTAGTAGACACTGATCATACCTCGAATCATTTGTAGAGCCCTTGGGTCACACTCCTCGACCGCATGCCGGTACACCCTTACCCTGTCCTCTAGCTCCCTGAGCTTGGTGGGGTCCACAAAAAGGGGGTGGTTGTGACATGTAGAAATGAACACCACCACGTGCAGCTCTCTTAGCTATGCTTCCACATCTGCTGCCCTGAAAATTTATCTTTCCCTGTCACATACTCTTCCCGAAGCATTTTACATGCCCAAGTCTCTGAGACTAGCGTTAGTTTCCTACTTAACCACTGCAAACATTCACTGGATGTATCCTCTCAGCTAAAGAACATTCAACCACAAAGGTTCTCTCTAGCACCCTAACATAAGTAGGAATGCATAGTGGAATAGTGATGTCTTGGATGTCCCTAAACACACCTTTCTCGTCAGTATGGTCGCTGAAGCAATTGTCATATTGTATTCATCGAGTACCTAATGTTGTCAGCATGCCTTAATGAATACTCATCTACCGAGATGTTGTCCTTCCAAATCTGTAGAAGCTCTAGGGAACTCTCAGCCACCTCCTCAAGCCAGTCCTCAGCCACCGATGGGCTGGTCTCTCCTCGACACCTGAGGGGTATCTGATGATGAAACTCACGTAAGTCACTATGCCTATATGTGTCCTTTATGGGTACTGCTGGTTGTAAATGTTGATCAGCGGGCTATGATATAGCTGACACGCTACTCGAAGAAACTATCTTGGGAAAAGGTCCATGTACCGAAGCCTCATCACTATGAAGACCATCCTAATGGCCTCTCTCTTAAAAAGACTAGTAGCTAGGGTCACCGTCTACCCTACTGGTGTCTCAACTAGGAAGAAAACTCTAGCAATCGCCTCTTTCCATCCCTCAGATACATGGGAATATGTCTTGCCTTGAAACCTCATGGGCCTCTGCTACTAGAACTCATGTGATGCGCTCAGTCGGCGTGCACCGTCCACCAGTGCGGCTAGTGGTAACTGCTGCGCAATAGGTGGTGGTGCTGCTAGTAAACCACACAAAGGTGCCGACATAGTAAGATGGCCCTGCACTGGAGCCTCGTTGCTCGGTGTCTATCATAGTGTACTCTCTCAGGAATCCTAGATGGTTGTCTACACAGTGTCATACTGATAAAAAATAGGTGTGCCACGACCATTTAGTTATACATCGTGAGATGACTCAAGAAAAAATAAGAAGAATTTTCAAAACACACACGCATTCAATGTTTTCGTGCACTGAGTTAGAAACCAGAAGTTAGGGTCCTGGTGCAAGGATACGTCAGCCGCCACACCAACACTGGATTCCCTAAACTGATAACCACACTTATTACACTTTACACTAATTCCGTTAAAAATAAAGATCAGAGTCTTATGTTCTGTGGTAGAACTAACTCCTCTAATACCAATTTGTCATGAGCCGCCCCTAGGGCCCGTGTCGGGACTACCCCAAGCCCGCCTTCTATAGTCTAGAGGCTGGCAACTAACACCGAAGGCGTATTCCTTAAAACTGGGAAGGCATTGATTTTATATCCTATAACAGGCACAACCAAGCACACAACAAGATAAAAAGTCAAGTAAACAGAGTGAGTACAGTAAGTAAAAGGGGCCAGAATACAATAACAACTAGAAAGTACAAGGAAAAACTAGAAAATACAAGATGACTAATAAGTGAAAAGCATCCCCCGGTTCATCTACCACGAATCCTACCTAAAGAGTAAGTATAGCTCACGAATGGTCGTCTCTGTGGTTCACCTCAAATAACATTAACCATCGAGCTACCTCCGGTCCTGGTACTCTCGTCCTCAGTCAGAGCAGTCTGTCGTCTGCACCAAACACAATAGGGTGTGGGCATAGCCCGTGTATGGGTGAATATAAAGATACTTAGTTTGGACCATGAGACCTCATGGTCTCACAAATTCCACCAAGGATAAACCACATATAATGGAATAAACTGAAAACCTTAGGTATATACTAATACATATACCTAAGTTATCAAGTAAACCCATCTCAATAATGATGAAAACACAGAGACAAACTCAAAAGACCAAAGCTCAACTATTCCACAAAGGAAGGAATATCACGAACGTAAGTACCACACAGGTACGCCACATAGAAGAATACTACCAAGTTAGTACAAAGAATGAATGTACCACACTAGTACAAAGATATCCAACACCAGGTATAACTTAGGTACCAAAGTAGAAATGATTAGTCTTAAAGTTAGATCATCTTATTTTATCAAGATGATCTATTGTAGACCCACAAAGGATCACTTGGTGCTAACCCACATAGGATCTATAGGTGATGACCAACATAAGATTTCTAGGTGTTGACCCACACAGGATCACTCGGTACTAACCCACATAGGATCGCTCAGTGCTGACCCACACAGGATCGCTAGGTTCTGACCCACAAAAGATCGCTCGGTACATGCTCTAGTACATAGTCAGATCCACACAGGATCCTAGTACATCTTCAGTACATTGTCAGACCCACACATGATCTGAGTACATCTCCAGTACATGGTCATACCCTCACAGGATCCCAGTACATCTCTAGTGCCTTGTCATACACACACATGATCTTTATTCATTCATCACATTACAGCCAGCTACTGGGTTCCCGCACTAAGATTCCTCCTCTCTAGGAGTGTCTTCTCCTCAAGACAATGGTAGATACTCCAACTACCAAGAATTACCATATAGAAGTATCTAAATGGTCCACCATGCCATAGGGTCCTTAACCCAACAGTCGGTGCATCAATCAGACCCCCAGTCTGTAAGTTATTATCCTTTTAGTCCAAAGGGCCCGATTGGATTCATGCTCAATCCAACTTGATCGTACTCCATATTTATCCAAATAACCAGTGGGGGTATTCCAAAGGGATTGTTTCACTCTAAGGTTTGCAGCTCTGTAGATGGTTTTTCAAACAGACGGCTGGTGCCAAAGTTATGGCCGATAGAGCGAAAAGCTCGTAGCTGGTCCAGGTCTGGTCCAACCCGGTCTGGGCAGACCCGACCCGGTTTGGGTTGACCCGGCCCACTGGGTCCAACCCGGCTCGCGCTGGGTGGTGGGGGGGCCGCGAAGCAGGCCGAAGGCTGTGAGGCTGCTGCAACGGCTGCGACAGCGGCGCAGAGGCCACGAGGGCGGCGAGGTTGCAGGGGCCATGAAGGGTTGCAGGGTGGCAAGGCCACGGGCGTGCGAGGCCACGTGGTGGTGAGGACATGGGGCGGTGAATGCCGCGTGGGCTGCGTAGCCAATATGATATGTTTTCCCAATTTAATTGTTGGAAAAAATTAAATTTGCATCATAATCACATTGAGGTTGGCATAATAATTTTTGGGGAAACCTAAAGGTCACCTACCTCATTAAAGAGGGAGTCCAAGAGGTTTCTCACATTATGAGGGTTCGGGTAGTCCCCAAACTTAAATTCAAATTGGGGTTTTTAGGTTCAGTGGTCCCCACCTACATAACCTCACATGGAAGGTTTAATTATGGTGGTCCCCACCTCTCAACACTCAAATGGGTGGTTTAGTTCTGGTGGTCCCCACCTCTTAACATCCACGTGGGAGTTTCAAATGAAAATAAAATGTTACATAATTTTATTTTATTTTATTCTTTCCCGAATAAGTGAAAACTAACTTCCACCCTGACCTACTATGGTCGAGTTGGAGGTATCCTTATGAAAATACCGGCTCTACTAGTTCAACGGTGCCCTCAAATTTCAATTTTGATCACCGGTTCAAAAGAAAGAAAAACCTGCTCGCACGTTTACTAAATGTACTTGAAAAAAAGTTCAGAAATTCATTCCAAGAACCTCAGGCCATGGAATCACACGGCGTGAATTTTCCCAGACTTGTAAAATCACCATTTAATTAAACAAATTACATGTAATTTCGATGTCTTTGAAGCTTACATATCCTATTGATATTTCATTGAAAATCAAATAAAACTCTAGGTTAGATGCTTTTTTAAAGAATCCATATGGGTACAAGAGGCTTCATTCCAAATTTATTTCCAATTAGTTACTAGGTTTTGAAAATTTCAAAAATAACACCATTACCTATCTAGTTTGGAACCCACTCATTATTGTACGGGAATATTGATTTGATATTGTTTTCCCCATGCACCAGATCAGCACAAATGGTGGGGGGATATGGAATATAAATAATATATGAGTCACCTACTCTGTCTGTGTTGCATTCCTATCTTCCCAGAGCAGGTTCTATATTAATTATGATTCAATGATCCCAAGAAATAATTTGTGAACACTAAACTACTCCCAGATGACATGACATCTTCTCTCATCGACTTCCTTTAGGCTCTAGAAATAAGACAGGTGTCAATCCCACCTTAAGGAATGATTTATTCCATTTGGGTAGACTTGATGCCCAAACATAATAATTTTATAACATGATATTTTTACAATTAAATGTAATATGTGACCTATTGTGAAACTTTACCCAATATTACTTATGGTTCGACTCAATTTTGGGGACTCTAGAATAGTAGGAAACTACCAAGAATTGATGTTTTTTCTAGAACCTGGAAGGACCTGCATTCATGTGGTACAACCATATAGCCCTGAGATCTATTTCAGACATACATGATCTCCACATTCAATTCATCTAATAGATCATCAATACCTCATTAACGAAAAGTATCGAAAATCTCTCCAAATTTATGTAGAGGCTGGATTAGTGAGTTTCAAACATTTTTTCCTAGTGCAAGGGACTCAAATACTCACTCGACATGCAGTTTTACAATGAATATTTTCTTAAAATGTGTATGTATAATTTCATGGATGAGATATTCCCTACCCTTATCTCTTTAAATTTCCTAAGAAGGTGTTTGGAGTTCTCTAAAAAAGATTAGTGTTTGGAATAATCCTTATAGAAGACCAAGAAATGGTTGAACCCAATACCCCATCCAACTCCCATGTTAAGGCCTAATAATGTTGTTGTTGTTCATATATAGGCTCTTGAGATGGTTTATCTAAAAGCTCATATACTATACAATCCCCGCTAGGTGTAACCCTATCAGGAACAAACTCACCCAGGGCTACCTCATCAGCCATAACCTCATCAACAGAACATGTTTCCAACCCCTATCAGGGCTATTCACTAAGGGTTATTTTCATATAAATAAGTAATGGTACTTACTACATCAAGGATATACAATTCCCATGATATTTCATCTGAAATAAAGAAAATGGGATTCTATAGCTTATAAAATGAATGATACCCCAATAGGTCGAACATACCCATCACACCAATCACTACCCATACCATTTTATCCTCATACATACAATAAAAGAATTAGTTTTCTTCAAATATTGGATCAATGACTAGGTGTACGGTGGATTTATTTATTTGGGTGATGTCCTGACATAGTTGTCACATATCTTCATAGACCCTAAGAGTCAAATCAAAGACTCTGATGAGTGGAAATAGGATCCTATCCATATAATAAATAAGTGAAGTGATGTGTTTTCTCAGAATATATTCATTCACACACTTGGTTTCATTTGTTCCTACCTATGAAAACCATAAAATCCTATGGTTATCATGACACCTCCATCTGCTACCTCCACATTTTCATCACCTTCTTCCATGTCTTAGATGAACAGGCTTCAACAATATAAGTGAATTTAAATTCTTCCACTAGAGCCTAAAGAATCATATAACTTAATTGATTTCATACCTCCTAACATGGTAGTCAAACCCAACAAAGATCCAGTCTTGGAATATTCTACTAATTATACCCATGAGTACACCATTGTGAATGCTATCAAGATGATGGATTACTAAAAAGTATTCAGTGATATATAATGCCATGTTAGCCTCTAATAAACCTATACCATATGTCATTGAAAGAATGGTAGGGGACATGTATGTTAGAAGAATATCCAAGACAGTATTCCAAATGATTTTCTTATTACCACTATGACTAGACCGGAGGCCTCATGTAGGGATCATAAGACACATCCCTTCCAGTCATCCCAGTTAAGTCCTCCTATATAGTTGATAATGTTATTTTACCATGAATTTCAGTCGTAGCTGCCTCAAGATCATAAACACCTAGAAAGGCTCGATATTAGCTACCTTGTTCTCAACCATCTAGTGTATAGAGTAGACTAACTGAAAAATAGAAGAGTGAAGCTAGTACAATCTAGGCCCAATTTCTCATCCCAAAATGCATGTTGTGACCTAGTTAAAGAGATACCTTCATGGAATAAATATTACCTTATATGGAAATATGACATATTGAAACACCTTATCATTATTCCATCATGAATATTAATCCTTGGGGTTCTCTAAATACAAAAGGAATGTGTGACACCCTTTTTGACTCCTTGAACATCCCCATTCATTTTTGATAATAAGAAAAAATCTGATGTTTCCAACCATGTAGAACAAACTAAATGGGATGACTGTCAAGCAGTTATTTCTTTTTCCAAAATAAATTATTGTGCATCACTTATAAGGAACATATTCCTGAGATACATCATTGGCATGTTCAATGGTGTTGAAATCTATCGCTACCTAGCAGATACAAGCACCAGGAACAATCTCATTATGACCTGGATTCTCCCAGAACTATTACATAAAAAATTAGATTTAACTCAATAAAACATGAAAATTTATGTGTAAAAAATAATGAGTAGAATCCACATGCGATGATTTGGTTGAAAACTAAATTCTGCGGCCTAGCACCGTACATTGAATTTACTATAGTCTCACATGATACTGCCTACTTGTTGTTTTCATCTAGACCCTAGCTTTATTTTCAATTATTGGTTCCCTCTTTATACCACCAATGCCTCAAATAATCCCTTCATAGTTGATTTTGAGTACTCTAAGGTGATGAATACCCTTTTGACTCCTATGATCCTTATAATCTGGATGTAGAGTACTACGAAAGGGAGGGAAAATAGGTACCATGTGATGGGGTTGAGTGTATCAACACAACCAATGATAGGAAGTCCACCTCAAGTGAGATGTGGGTAGATCAGAAAGACAGATTATTCTGCCAATACAAAATCTAGATACCATGACCATAGACCTGGTTGGTTGTTTCATAGTCACCAAGAAGAAGGATTTCTCACAGATTACCTCATACATTTACATAGGATATTCCCATCCAATATTGAAAAACCCTACCCCCATAAAGTATTGTGACGTTTTCCCCATGACCACTAATCCTGAGTATTACCACATGTTCCAAAAATCGAGGATAACTCAATGGAATACGACCTATTTTCATTTCATCGAAATAAGGAGAATACCTCTTGATAAAAAATCTCATGGGATTGGTTTATTGTCTTTTTAAACATTGTCAGCATATAGAATGATTACAGTTTTGAAGAATCATCCCCCATAATATCAAGTATTGATGCATTCACTATATCTATAGTTTTTATAGTCTTGTTTCCTTCCTTTGATCCTCATGTCTTAGAAGACAAAGAGGATCATGATGTTTCACATCCTCTATTTGAATAGGGTCTCTCTGCCAATTGAAAGGAGTTGAATAAAGTTAATATCATTACTAAATAAAACCTGAAATTGATATTTATCAATGTAGATATATCTTCATAAGAACAATATAAATATGCATCCTTCATAAAATAGCAGTGTGAAATGTTCTCATTGAGTTAAAATCAGATTCTAGGTACAAATATCCATATTTTTATCCATGGACTTGGCCTCTCAATAGGTCCTCATGGTTTTAAATATCCTCATAGAAATTTTCTACCATATCATGGATCCATGGTTTAGGATGAATCAAACAGGATTATTAAATCCAACACTCTCAAAGAGGTCGAGTACACTATATGGATGGCTATTATTGTTCTAGTTAGTACTAAGAATGTGTAAATTAGTGTGTGTAATGAATTTTAGTACATCAATAACCATGTATCAATGAATAGTGTTCCCTTGCTAATTATAGATCTATTGATTGATGTTTTTTTCTAGGTTCCCGGACCTATCCTTCATGGATTGATACTCTTGGTATATGTAGATATGGATGGACCCCAAGGATTAGTATTTAAATACCTTCATGGTACCCTAGGGAACTTTCTACTATCGGGTGATTTGATTCAACTTGAATGATTTCAGAGCCAATTAAAATCATTCAATGAACTTCATTTTTTAAATAATACCCATGATGTTAATGGTGTGTTATATAGATGTTTTGGTCATTAAATCTCCCCAGTGATAGCACCATATGAAATATCATGAGAATGTGTTTGGATTCCTTCATTCACAATACTTGAAAATGAACCCTATAAAGTTTTAATTTAGGGTTACCTTCTGATATTTTTTGGGCCTTGTCATCATGTACTGAGGTATTCATATAGATCTTGAGAAAATGAAAGATATTTAAAAAATTCCTCCTCCGAGAAACCTCTTGGAGTTATAAGGACTCCAACTCCAAATAGCATATATTCACATATTTATTGAAAATGTTGCTGGAAAGTGTAATCCTGTATCAATGATTATAATGAGAGGTGTAATTTACCAATTAGATGAGGACTAACATAAATCCTTTTAGGTAATTAATAAATATCTTCTTCAAAAAATAGTTTGGATGCAACCCATTTAAAGAAATCCCATAGTTATATATGTGACAATACCTTTAAGCACTCATATCCTAGAAAAAAAATTACTAAAGGAAGAGTAGATTATATTTCCTCAACCGAATGCTCCCAACATGGAGACTAGATACTCCCTTATCAATAAATTTTCCTTGTATATGTCTTTTCATTGAAAAGGTAGAAACGTTACTTGATGAATCATAAAAGAGAGTTTGTGTTTTATGCTGACCCGTTGAAGTACGTCCTCAAATACACCCTGATGAAAGGAGAAATTTAATATTGGTAATTAATCCTTTATTAGTTCTACATCATTGTTTTACAATATAAATCCATCAAGGTCAAAGAATTATAAGTCTTCTTATCCATCTGTATCACCCTCAAAGAGCCTCTGATGGAATAAATTTCTAAGATGAAGCTATTTTATCAAGAAATCAGGTTATTTCGTGGTTGAAGATATATTTTTGTGGTGCCTCCCAAAGTCCAACTAGTAGAAGGATGAACAAACCCATACTCAATAGGGATATAGAATTATCTTCATCACTATTTCATAGGTCAACATTCAATACTCATTCCTATTATTAGAAGATCATACTGACAATGATGAAGAGTTCTAGACCCACATAACTAGTCTCATGTTGGACCACCAGATTGACTTCCCCAATTTACAAGTGAATGAAGAAACTAATATGGTCATTAAGATGATCAAGTTTGATTATGTCATCAAAATAAAATGATTTTGTACCTTCTATAACGGGATCATCAACAAAGGATAAATTCCCTTCCCATCTAAAGGTGAAAAATGTTCCATTGTCACAGAAAATTGGTTCCAACACATCAAAAATTATAAACGAACTCCTCTCATAGACTAATAATGATAACCTAGTCATTCATGTGGACAATAAAAGGTTCATTTCCCACACCACATTCAAAGATGATTTCAGCCAATAGGTATATCAGTTGGTTATTTTAACTTATGCATTATGACCCTCATATATCCATAAGGTCAAGAGAAAAACTAATTGGATGAATACATTCATTGAGTATCTCCATCATGACTCTCTCCCACCTATCAGAGTTGTGTGTAACCAGATCCACCTCTGTGTAGTTTTGTTCATCCCCCAGAGTGGTCCTATATTTTAATATTCTCTCGAAAGTTGTGGTTTTGATGGAATCATTTTCTATTTCATCCTAGTGAGGGAGGATCATCTTTTAATGAAAGAGGTCCATGTTTGATATTATGGGGATAATCAAAGTAGGGTTTTTCTCCCCTACTAAATTCAGAGGTTGTGTTACTTTTGTCCCACTATGTTTCATGACTGCATAGAGTTCACCAAAATATTTCATGTGTGTTAGATCAATTCCAAACATTAACATCAACCACTTGAGAATATTCATGCTACCAAACATTATTTTACATTCGAAAATTAGGTACTAGACATTGTGGTCCCTACTCACCATTTACAGGTCAACAACGATGATTTACACTGACCGTAGAAGATGTATTTTCAATGTAGGAAGAGTTATTTCTCCTCAAAGAAGTTAAAACATAGTCAATGACCGTGTTTGTGAACTCCCATATCATTCAATGGTTAGAGGTCCCTCACACTATTCATATGGAAAATTGAACTAGTTTCATAGATTTCAAGATAAAGAAACTGTATCCCATGTACAATATAATTTCAAACCACTCTTCTCACTACCATGTGTAGTGAATGAGAATATTGAGGAATTAAATAAGATTGTATCCCACATCTTGTAGTAGATTGTGGGTCAAAACTAAATGAATTATAATGATAAAAATCAAAATTACCTTTTGGCCTATCACATGGAATCATCAAATTCTTCCTAAGAGACCCCATTCTTCATGGTGTGTGGAATATTGGTAGTTGTACTTGTTGATGTTATGTTTAGATCACTCTAAAATGGTTTTTATGATTATAATATGCTCGAAAGAATAGAATAAGTCCACCAATATGAGTTCAAAACTTTTCAGGAAGACACGCTTCAGACATTACCAATCATAAAGATACATGAGAACTAGTTTGAGAGAGTGTTCAATAATAATATCTTCCTCCACTCCATCCATCAGGTGACATGGTATTATACCTCATAACACACATGATACATAGAAAACATCTATCAAAGATGGAAAAAAATTCAAAGGACAATACATTATCCATAAGTTATATTCTAAGAGAGCACACTCTTTAATATCAATGGATGGAGAGTTCATCACAACTCCTATAAACACCAAACATCCCAACAACAACTTCACTTAAAACACTATTGATCAAATCTATATGACCGTAAAATGCAAAAATAGAGTCTAAATAGTACAAAGTTCAACTATTTTCATCTATATTCCAAGATAAATGACCTTAAAATAGGGACATCCGTATCCATTCTATAAGAATATAAACTAAAAATTCAAATTTCCTCAGCACATGATGTTAAAATATACTCTTAACCTATGTTATTAGAGTAATATTCCTCATATAAAAAATATGGGATGACCAAAACAAATGTTTTAAGCCCATGATGTTGAACTACAGTGTTACCCTATATGATGAACATAATATGCCACACATCATATATGTGAGATGACCAAAAATAATATCCTAAGAACATGACATTAAAATGTTTCCTTAACCTATATGAATAATATGGGATGCCTCATATTAAAAATATGGGGTGACAAAAAACAACTTCTTTAGCACACGAGGATAAACTATAGTCTTTCCTTTTGAGAAAAATACATAATGCCTCATAAGACATATAGTAGATGATTCATTTTCCTCATGAAAGAGACTTTGACCCATAAAAAGTTAGTATTATACAAAAAAATGTATTTATTATACAAATTCCCTACTATATATATAGGGATTACTAGATCTTGCGTCTTGGGCATAGCCTCAACATCAATGTGTTTTAGGGACTATCCTTGTTCTAAGTCACATGATGGTTAACTGCACACAACTGGTTTCATGATTTCATTTTTTTGTTTAAGGGCATCCTTAGATCCTTTTCACATTATGTTTTAAATCATTTTCACCAATTAAATTCCTTTTAGCTAACTTCACCCTATAAGTTCAAAGAATTTTGACCTCAAACTATGTTGATTTGGCCCTATATGACCCCCTATTTTCATAGAATGTTTTACCCCACCCATTTCAGAAAATCAATTCCACATAACATTTAAATCACTTCCTTTCACAAGAGAAAGTCCCCCTACAAGTGTTAGTTCCCCATTACACCATGTACTAGAACTATACATGGCTTGATTCTCATTCCCATGGGATATATACCAATTCTCGTATCTCATATCTTTGGTCTATCCCCCATTATCAACTAATTCTGGGGTCTTTCACCACAATAGTATGACCTTAACCAGTGTACTTTGTGTTTGGGAAATATTCATGGTAATGGGTCTCCCCATATCTCTTTTCACATTAGGTTACCACACATTCATTCCCCAAAAGAGTTATTAAGATTCCTACCCCCTATGTTTGTAAGAACACACGCCTGATTTGTAGGTATGTTTCTCTCTTTTGTTCGTTGTTGAGAAAAAGAGGAATTTTGGGAATAAAACTTTTAAAGTTGTAGAGGTTGTGCAGGGGCGCATGGTTGGCGCACGGTTTGTTCAAACCATGCAACCATCCTAGGAGACCATGCACCCATGACAGTGGGCTCCGCACGGGAGGCGCACGGTTTGTCAAACCCGGCGGGAAAACCGGGAAAAGATCCTGGAAGAGACAGTGGGCTCTGCATGGGCGGCACATGGTTTTTCAAACCATGTGGGAAGGCCGTGTGAAGTCCCTAGAAGAGACAGAGGCAACCGCATGGTTTGAAAAACTGTGCGGGGAAACCGTGTGGCCACATAAAAATTAGGGTTTAAAGCCTAAGGCCGCTTGAGATTCGTTATTTCTTCTCCAAACTCTCTTCCACTCGAGCCTCACTTGGGATTTTGGGTTCTCAATGGTTTAAGGAGATCTTCCAATAGTTTTGGAGGCAAATTGAAGGGGTTTCTTGGCGGATCGAAGCTGGTTCTTCTCGGGTAAGTCTCTCCTCTTGGTTCCTTTGAATTCCCTCTAGATCTACATCTCTATATCCCCCTATTTTCTAGATCTACACCATTTGTGTGTAGATATAGGGTTTTGGTTTCCTCGGGTGTTGATTTCAAGATTATTGGGTGTTAGGGAAGGAGGTTTAGACCGTTTCCAGTGCAGTGTCCTCCAGTTTTGAAGAGGTGGAATTTCTTGTGGATCATTTTCATCGGAACCCTAAAGGTAGGTGGTTTGTGACTTTTGGTTTGAGGTATTTGAATTGTTTGGAAAAATTACTAATACCCATGAACGGGGTATTGCGTGTTATTTTTTTATCCCTATTGATTTCCTGCTTGCTTGTATAATATAGTAGAGGATTTTCAATGTGTTTTGGGGTAATTGCTATGCTTTGGATGTTTTTCCCATGAATGTCTGATATGACCGTTGGTCTAGTTTTTCCTATTAGAATATGACCAGTTTCCCATGCCTAATGTTATAGGATCATGAGTTGTGATCTTTTGATATGTTGAGATGTTGTAGACTTCTAGCCTAGTAGTTCTTGAGGTTTAATTTGGCCGATATGTGCACTATACTCTTGATGACTTACACAGGGTTGTGAGAACCTATTGTAGTAGACCATAGGGAGAATGGACGTAAGGGCTTATCCAGAGTGTCTTTATAATATGATGGGATACCAAATGGGGATTTGACATTGAGTTCTTCCCCAGAGTGTCTGTAGTTCCTCGACGTGGGCCACAGGGGGAATGAGACGTCGACTGCTTCCCTCGAGCGCCTTTAGTACGATACAAGAATATAGGGGGAATTGACGGCGAGTGCTTCCCTAGAGAGTCTATTCTTTAGCTGAACTAGTGGGGTGAGACTGTATGTGCCTCCCATATGGTTTCTAGTACATTTTGGTTGAACCAGAGGGGTTATGCTTTGAGAAATACCCCGAAGGTTACCTGTTTTTTCTTTTTGATTGTGTAGCTGATTACATGTTATGGATTAGATGCTTGAAACTATGGATTGTTTACTGTTTAGTACTTTCCTGTTTACTATTTCTGTACTTTTACCTACTGTATATTCACTAACTGATAGGCACATATCTCATGGTGGTTCTCTACTGGGAATTTGTCTCACACCCTATTTGGGCCATGCTTTTGGGCCCAAACAGATTATATTGATGCAGGTACATATAAGGGCAAGCACCCTTCTACATCATGTACTTGACTTGCTATGGAGTTGGAGAGGGCGGGACCAAGCTTAGGCTTGCGATGCTGAGGAGTTGTGATCTATATCTTTTTTACTTGGTTTAGTACTATATGTATACAACATTGTTACTTTTTTAGCTTTTTTCCTAGACATATGTATCATGCATCATTTTATATGTATGTTCTCCAGCTATTTATCATTTCAGTCTTCTATTGTTCACTTTTGTATGGATTTTTTACTTTTTCCACTTTTCTTTATTTGTTTCTCATCCGCTGTGTACTCTGCCAATGAGGGCATAGTTTCCCCACTATCACACCCATGGACCTTGCTACTAGTCGGTAGCCTCTGGCATTTGGAGAAATGTGCTTGAGGCCATTTGACCAACCAAGTATGGGGAACCTCTGGGTGGCTTCCGGAACATGGACGTTACAAAGTGGAATCAGAGGTTTATTTTCTATTGACATACTTTTTGGAGCCTTTAGCCATGGATAGGATGGAATAGGTTCTTGGTAATGAGTTGTGCCCAGGAGTAACAAACTTATGTACAGGTAAAATTCATACTTCCTCATTTATTGCAATTTTACTTGGTTTGAAAATTTTATAGTTGATTTGATTTCACCGTTGAGTGATTCACATGCTTTGTGTTGTTACCATTGTTATTATTGCAGTTTTATTTTCTATCACAACCCGATGAGATGAGGGTATGCCATCTCATGCATTATATAGGCACTTGTTAGAAATCACATGTCATGCATTATTTCCATGCCATCTAGGATGCATTAGTGATTTCATGTTGTTATGATATACATTGTGTAGATTATTCATGTTTTTGTGAAAGATGTCGTGATAGAATCTTTGCGACAGTTAGAGCTTTTTTTATAATGTTATTTTGTGAATGAATGCCAAATTTTGGTTCCTGAGGTGTTATGGGACCTCGTGGACCAGACATTTGTGGATCATTGCCTTGTCTTCTTTTCTATGACATGTGTAAGATGAAAAACTTTGATTCGTGGTGACTATGGGACCTCACGGATCAAAATTTGGCACTTTCAATGTTTGTTTCAGTGTTTCTTTAGGTTCCGTAGTAGTTTTTGAGGCTTACTGTCAGGAAAAACCCAGAATGAATGCCATGTATTTTTTACTACATGACATGTGTTCTTCTATTCTGGAAGAAAGAATCTTTCTCTGCACACACCATGTACTCCTATGTTTCAGTCCCTATTAATCATGATCTAAGGTGTGTGTTTGACCTTGTAGAATCATTCCACCAAGACTTCTTTCGGTTGTCTTCCGGTTGCAGGGTGACGATCATACACCAGATGTAACAGCCCAAGATTTTATGAAAAATATTCTTTTTAATTTCACTAATGTCTTGTGTTGTACGCTACACCAAAAGGAGCTTGCACAACACACATTCTTGATTTGCCTTGCATTACACGCAATCACGACCTTCCTCGATAGCGTGTGTAGTACGCAATAACGAGTTTCACTAAACCACAATACGCTATTAAAATATTATTAAAACTAGCCGTTATGAATAGTAATAACCACTTTTTGAAATTTTGAAATTTTATTTTTTAAAATGGAATTCATTTTTGGATTCGTAATATCGAAATTAGCTTAGGGTGAAATTTTGGTAATTTTTGGATAACTTTCATATTTTGATGAATAATGGAAATTAGTAAATTTTAATTAAAAACAAATTTTTCAATCGAAATAATTAATAGTGATAAATTATTAATTTCAGTGGTTTTAAAGTATATTTAGAATATATTTTTACAATTTAAAACAATGTTGGTCATTGGATGTAATTTCACATTTAAACCAGACATAAACAAGTGTCAATCTTTTGATAGTTATTATCTCTTAAGAACACGCTATTTGTTTTGACGACGGGAAATAATTTTTAAATTAATTAATGCAACTGATATGTATTGAATTTGGTAAAATAGAAATAATTTTTGAGTTCATAATATCAAATATATCTTAGGCCTAATTTTTGGCATTTTTATGAAAACTTTCAATTTTTGATGAATAGTGAAACCACTAGTGGTAGTTAAAAAACTGAATTATTCATAAAACTTAATTTTACCGCTTCTGTGAGTGGAATTTCAAAAATCCGAGAGACACGGTTGATGTCAGTAAGTAAAATGTGGTTCAATGTGATGAAAATAATTTTTTGGTGAATAGTAACTTTTTGCATTTTTTTACCACGGTTAAAAGTAAATATGGTAATTAAGGGTAGAAATGATATTATTATTACCCTAACACATGTCCTAATTCTATTGGACAAGTGTAATTCGACCAAAAACAAACTTAGAAATAAAATATGACCATTTAGGCCCACTTGGATTAGATTAGCACATTTATTATTAATTTATTTAAAGAAGGGTTAAAAGGGTTAAAATCAAAGTTTATTTACTAAATCATTTTTAATATAGGTGTATACATAAGATAAATTAGATTTTAAATATTCATTAGAAATATATAAAGATTTCCTACATAATGGTAATTTATTTCTAATTTTTAGACATCAAATAATTTAATTTAGTTATTACACAAAAATGATGCAGTAATTATCTTATTAATGAAATATTGACATAATTGATGTTATAAATACCAAAATAAATTTAATTTAAGAATTTTTATGAATTCCACTAATTTTATAGGTTAATATGACATGTTATTAATGATTTAATTAACATTTTTAGAACTTATCATTCTGTTATGATTTTCAAAAAAATCAATTACTAAATAGTGTCAAAATTGGCATAAAATAGTTTTTAAAACAAATATTATATTATTAATTGTTATTTTATTCCTAAAAATCTAAGGTTCGGGCAAATGACTTAGATAAGGTTATATATATTAATAAAAAACAATTTGGGGTTCTTTTGGCTTCTTATAGTAAGTTTATTAACCTTATAGTGTAAGAACACAAGAAGACACGGTAAAAGTAAAATTATTTAACTTAATGTTAAATCTAAATGATAAGGTTAAAATAGGAACCTAAACGTGTCTAAATTATATTGGATGAGAGGATTTCGACCCATCCCCACCTTAGCCTCTAAATAAATCAATTTGGAGCTATTTAAAACCGAACTTGACTTTATAATAAAATATTATTTTTAGTTATTCCAAAGGTGCCCCTCTCCTCCCTTATAAAAGGGCACCTCCTCTCTCTCTTCCTCACACAACTTTGAGCCTTCAAGCTCGGCCAAACCCTGCCCAATTCTCCTCTAAACTTCCCTAGAAACATCCTAGAGGTTCTGTTATTCCTCAAAGGCCAATGTTAGTGCCCTAAGAGGAGGTCTCAAAGAGGCTCTTCAAAGAAGAGGTAATTTTCGTTACCGATTCTTTCAACTTTATTTCTTCTTCCACTTCTTCTTCTTAGGTTGTTTAATTATGAAGTAATAACATCAATATCACTCATATACTGATATGTTATTATTATGAAACAAAACTATTTCACCATCTATCCATCCTACGGAAAACAAAATCACCGCGCGTGCGTACGTATGGAATACCGTCTCCACGCCGTGGTGTAATCTGTTTTTCCACCAACACCTTACATGGATGGGTATTATGGTGTAAAGAATAACTATACATAGTTATTATAACATCATAATGATTCTGATATATTGTATCATCCACTCCAATTCAATTCAATAATTATGTAAATGATACCATCGCTCGTGCGTACGTACGGACTACCGTCTCCACAACGCGATGAGATTCATTCTCCATGTTAACCATTTAAGAATGATTATAAAGTATATATAAGCAATAATAATGTAATATATGACATTATAAAGCTAATGGATTTATGTTTATATATATGTAATTCATCTACTTAATTCCACTCAATTAAATAAGGGAACAAAAATAGCGTTCATGCGTACGTACGGCCTACCGTCTCCATGAACAGTTTATTTCTTTCCATTTATCGATCCACTATATATATGTATATTCTGAATATATATTATATTTAAATCATGTTTTATATTCTATAATTAAGTAATAATGATCTAAGTAATCATATGAATAATTACAAGTTAAAACACGAATGACAAATGAGACGATTTTACCCAAAACGCTACTTTAACATGAATTTACAAAAGAACGGGTAATATAAAGTCATAAGTGAACCATATATGATATAATAACAATAAATATGATTCTGTAATAAGTCAATGACATTATTGAAATCATTATACATGAGTTTCAGACACATACGAAGCAAATCATACCTAAGGTAAGGGAAAATATCACAATCTCATTTTTATCTGAGATTGCTTATACTTTGGTATTTACTGGGGAGTATTTTATCATACACATCCATGTTTCCTCAATATGTAATATTGTTTCCATCCACGTACAATTTTTTAAATCCAATTTTACCCTTCTGTGAGTTTTTAGTAAAAGATATGAAAGGAATCTTTTGTCGTTTTTCGTACGAGGTACTTTTTTACTTTTCCGATAAAAGTACAAAGAATGTTTTTTTAACTTATACGGCATGAATGGATTTCTAAAACATTATTTCCAAGAAGTTTCCTTTACAAGTATTCAAGTTTATTTTTAATCAACTTCTTTTAGTTTAAAATTGTATGACATGTTAAGAAAGGAAAAGTGTTTTTGAAGTAGAAAGGATATTTTCCTCAAGAATGGAGTTCAAGTATTTTATCAAAATTATTTTCCATCTAAGATAATAAAAGGGTTCTGTTTTTATACCTATTATTACATGGAATTGATTATGTTGTGATGGAAATATTGTTTTTCTTTATCTTATATGAATTGTTTTATGATGTCATGTTGTTTACGAATCCCATTTTTATTACATGGGTTACGCTATGATGTATGGTTTATGATTATGTGACACACATAAGAAAGGATTCATTATAAGATGGGTGGGACCTATATCTCCCTCCAATGCATTGGGTAAAGATTTTATATCTCATGAGATAGACATGGCTGGAACGGTAGGTTATACCGGTTCAGTGAAACAGGACTGGAACGAGGGTGACTCGATTCGGAAAGGGACTTTGTCCACTAAGATAGTCTTGGCAATGAGTCTTGACTAACAAGAAATGATTCTCTATGATTATTTGTGTATGCCACAAAGATTCATGTTTTACGTTATGATTATTGGGATTACATTTCACTTCTATGATTTATCCCATTTTATGATATTATGAGCTCTTTTGCAGGTTAAGATTTCCAAAAGCTATGTTCTTATGTATATGATGTGATTTATATTTATTTATTTTACCCTTACTAAGCATTTGAGCTCACACTTTTATGTTTTCTTTTCCCCGGGATATAAAGAACGGTTTTAGGTATAAAAAAAGGAAGATCTTTATGGGAGATGTTGAAGATATTTCACCACGATTAGAAGATTATATTCCTAGTTTTCAAAGACACTAAACTATTATGGTCCTTCAGTGTGTGTTTTTGTTATGTACTAAGTATTCCTGAAAAGTAATGTAAAGTCCATGTAAGTCAAGCTTCGGGTCTCTACAGTTGGTATCAGAGGAAAGGTTTAGTCAACCTTTGGAAAATAGGATGCAAAAGCGTTAGTGAGATCCCTAGAGATATTTCTAAGGTATGTCTAGGGATGTCCCTAAGGATAAGTATACGTATAAGATACAGTCCTAGAACTACGGTAACGATCTTAGAATTTAACCTAAGATGTTAGATATTAAGGGTACTCCCCATTTACTATGTTGTTTTCCCTAGCATGATTTTTTCCTCTCACAAGATTCTTTTTGTGTTTTAGTTAATGGAGGTAACCAGAAGGAATTCGATTAACATTGAATCCAATGGACACATTGGTGACTATGAGAAAAAAAATTGTGTAATTCCTAGAGAGAAAGATCTTTTGATTATTCCAAATCAGTCATCGCGATATATGATTAACAAGGTGAAATTTAGTGGTATGACTAATTCATCAAAGAAGAGGAAGATAAACTATTATGCATGTTCGCATGTTGAGGAGCATAAAGAAAGGAAGATTGAGATTTCTAAAGAAGGGAAGAAGAACCTTGAGAAATACCTCAAATGGAGGGACCGATGTTATCTGTGTGGAGAAAAGGGTCATAGAGTGATAGACTGTTATGGAGTTCAATGTCTTATTTGTGGAGAACATGTGCATTACCCAACTCAATCCCCTGACCTAAAAAGTTACTTCTAAATCAAGGAAGGACTTCCTCCTGGACAATCATTGAAGTGGATGGACTGAAGTGTTTATGTATTGGTATTCAGTAATAATGTTGTTGAGGTACTTTTATGGTGTATTGAAATATTTATGTCTTGGTCTATTGTGGTCTTCAATAATTTTAAGGTACCGGTAACCATGAAAAGTGATTCAAATATTTTGGAAAGTAGATAATATGCCCATAATGAAGGGATAAGGAAAAAATGAAATGTTTGACAGTATTCATGAGCTCATGATTGATATAAGGACTAAGTGATATAATGGATTGAGTATATAGAATTTTGAGGATTTTGGAATGTGGAAGGTGTTAAATTTTAACTGCATTCATGTTTTCACTAAGGTATTCAAGATAATACATGATTAAAGACTTTTAATGTTTGGAATATGACCAACAAAACATATCTTATGATATATGGGGATCGACGATGGTGTTAAATCTCTGGTAATCGTTTTCACCATGTTATGAGAGTGGACTGCGGTATTATGGATAAGCCGAAAGATTGGAATAGATTATGTTGGACATAAGTCATTATTGTTTAAGGATAGAAGTTTTTTCGATATTATTGATGGGATGTTATAGTAATGTAGTTTTAGAAAAAGGACAACCTGCAGGACGGGCGACAGCCCATCGCGTCGGACAAGGCTGTGGAAATCGAACCCACAATCGAAGTGCGACTGGCCTTTATCGCCTACCACTGGCCTACGGGAAGTCCCTGTTTAGTAGAAACTAGTTTTATTATATTAAGTAGTATGATATATGAAGTATAAGTCCATTTTAGGAACCATATATGATTAATCTCACTATATAATGACTTATGTATATTTAATAACTTTTGCTAACCTTTTTTTTTGAGATAGATGGAATGACCCGTCATTCTATCACATGATCTGCTAACACTTCACGAATAACAAATTCAACTTCATTTATTAAAGAGATGAAGTGGAAATTGTTCAAGGCATGAACAACAGTGAGATTGTACCAAAATAAAGTAAGTATTTATTCTAATTCAAATTCTTCAACTTTAGGGAAACGATCTTGAAAACCAAAAATGTTGTCCTAGTGCTCTTATATCTGATTAATCAGATAGTACCTTAGATCGTCACAAATTTATGGATTTGTGATTGTTGGCTTTTCCATAGCCATGTTCTCTACCACTCTCCATCAGAACATGATGGTTATATTTTTCTTCCATATCCATATTTTCACCTATGTTCTCCTATGTGGAAACCCAGTGATGAGTTAATTTTGGTAACCGTTACATTTCATACTTTAGTTTTTAAAGCCATGTTTTGGTATTCATTTTTACTATGTGGGTTTCTATTAAACAAACTTTAGAGTAGTAGACCATTTATAACCCCGACGAATTTCGAGGGCGAAATTCATTTTAAGGGGGGTAGAATGTAACAGCCCAAGATTTTATGAAAAATATTCTTTTTAATTTCACTAATGTCTTGTGTTGTAGGATACACCAAAAGGAGCTTGTACAGCACGCATTCTTGATTTTCCTTGCATTACACGCAATCTCGACCTTCCTCGATTGCGTGTGTAGTACGCAATAACGAGTTTCACTAAACAACAATACGCTATTAAAATATTATTAAAACTAGCCGTTATGAATAGTAATAACCACTTTTTGAAATTTTGTAATTTTATTTTTCAAAATGGAATTAATTTTTGGATTTTTAATATCGAAATTAGCTTAGGGTGAAATTTTGGTAATTTTCGGATAACTTTCATATTTTGATGAATAGTGGAAATTACTAAATTTTAATTAAAAACAACTTTTTCAATCGAAATAATTAATAGTGATAAATTATTAATTTGAGTCGTTTTAAATTATATTTAGAATATATTTTTACAATTTAAAACAATGTTGGTCATTGGATGTAATTTCACATTTAAATCAGACATAAACAAGTGTCAATCTTTTGATAGTTATTATCTCTTAAGAACACGCTATTTGTTTTGACGACGTGAATTAATTTTTAAATTAATTAATGCAACTGATATGTTTTGAATTTGGTAAAATAGAAATCATTTTTGAGTTCATAATATCAAATATATCTTAGGCCTAATTTTTGGCATTTTTCTGAAAACTTTCAATTTTTGATGAATAGTGAAACCACTAAGTGGTAGTTAAAAAACTGAATTTTTCATAAAACTTAATTTTACCGCTTCTGTGAGTGGAATTTCATAAATCCGAGACACACGGTTGATATCAGTAAGTAAAATTTGGTTCAATGAGATGAAAATAATTTTTTGGTGAATAGTAACTTTTTTCCTTTTTTTACCACGGTTAAAAGTAAATAGGGTAATTAAGGGTAGAAATGATATTATTATTAACCTAACACATGTCCTAATTCTATTGGACAATTTTAATTCGACCAAAAACAAACTTAGGAATAAAATATGACCATTTAGGCCCACTTGGATTAGATGAGGACATTTATTATTAATTTATTTAAAGAAGGGTTAAAAGAGTTAAAATCAAAGTTTATTTACTAAACCATTTTTAATATAGGTTTATACATAAGATAAATTCGATTTTAAATATTAATTAGAAATATAAATGATTTCCTACATAATGGTATTTTATTTGTAATTTTTAGACATCAAATAATTTAATTTATTTATGACACAAAAATGATGCAGTAATTATCTATTTAATGAAATATTAACATAATTGATGTTATAAATACCAAAATAAATGTAATTTAAGACTTTTTATGAATTAAACTAATTTTCTAGGTTAATATGACATGTTAGTAATTATTTAATTAACTTTGTTAGAACCTATCATTCTGGTATGATTTTCACAAAAATCAATTACTAAATAGTGTCAATATTGGCATAAAATAGTTTTTAAAACAAATATTATATAATTAATTGTTATTTTATTCATAAAAATATAAGGTTCGTAAAAATGACTTAGATAAGGTTATATATATTAATAATAAACAATTTGGGGTTTGTTTGGGTTTTTATAGTAAGTTTATTAACCTTATAGTGTAAGAACACAAGAAGACACAGTAAAAGTAAAATTATTTAACTTAATGTTAAATCTAGATGATAAGGTTAAAATAGGAACCTAAACTTGTCTAAATAATATTGGATGAGAGGATTTCTACCCATCCCCACCTTAGCCCCGAAATAAATCAATTTGGAGCTATTTAAAACCGAACTTGACTTTATAATAAAATAATTTTTTTAGTTATTCCAAAGGTGCCCCTCTCCTCCCTTATAAAAGGGCACCTCCTCCCTCTCTTCCTCACACAACATTGAGCCTTCAAGCTCGTCCAACCCCTACCAAATTCTCCTCTACACTTTCCTAGAAACATCCTAGAGGTTCTGGTCTTCCTCAAAGACCAATTTTAGTTCCCTAAGAGGAGGTCTCAAAGAGGCGCTTCAAAGAAGTGGTAATTTCCATTACCGATTCTTTAAACATTATTTCTTCTTCCACTTCTACTTCTTAGGTTGTTTCATTATGAAGTAATAACATCAGTATCACTCATATACTGATATGTTATTATTATGAAACAAACCTATTTCACCATCTATCCATCCTACGGAAAACAAAATCACCGCGCGTGCGTACGTACGGAATACCGTCTCCACGCCGTGGTGTAATCTGTTTTTCCACCAACACCTTACATGGATGGGTATTATGGTGTAAAGAATAACTATACATAGTTATTATAACATCATAATGATTCTGATATATTGTATCATCCACTCCAATTCAATTCAATAATTATGGAAATGATATCATCGCTCGTGCGTACGTACGGACTACCGTCTCCACGACACGATGAGATTCATTTTCCATATTAACCATTTAAGAATGATTATAATGTATATATAAGCAATAATAATGAAATATATTACATTATAAATCTACTGGATATATGTGTATATATATGTATGTCATCTACTTAATTCCACTCAATTCAATAAGGAAACAAAAACAGCGTTCATGCGTACGTACGGCCTACCGTCTCCATGAACGGTGTATTTATTTCCATTTATCGATCCATTATATATATGTATATTCTGAATATATTTTATATATAAATAATGTTTATATTCTATAATTAATTAATAATGATCTAAGTAATCATATGAATAATTACAAGTCAAAACACGAATGACAAATGAGACGATTTTACCCAAAACACTACATTAACATGAATTTACAAAAGAACGGGTAATATAAAGTCATAAGTGAACCATATATGATATAATAACAATGAATATGATTCTTTAATAAGTCAATGAAATTATTTAAATCATTATACAGGAGGTTCGGACACTTACGAAGCAAATCGGACCTAATGTAAGGGAAAATATCACAATCTCATTTTTATCCGAGATTGCTTATAGTTTGGTATTTACTGGGGAGTATTTTATCATCCACATCCATGTTTCCTCAATATGTAATATTATTTCCATCCACGTACAATTGTTTAAATCCAATTTTACCCTACGGTGAGTTTTTAGTAAATGATATGAAAGGAATCTTTTGTCGTTTTTCGTACGATGTACTTTTTGACTTTTCCGACAAAAGTACAAAGAATGTTTTTTTAACTTATACGGCATGAATGGATTTCTAAAACATTATTTTCAAGAAGTTTCCTTTACAAGTATTCAAGTTTATTTTTAATCAACTTCTTTTAGTTTAAAATTGTATGACATGTTAAGAAAGGAAAAGTGTTTTTGAAGTAGAAAGGATATTTTCCTCAAGAATGGAGTTCAAGTATTTTATCAAAATTATTTTCCATCTAAGATAACAAAAGGGTTCTGTTTTTATACCTATTATTACATGGATTTGATTATGTTTTGATGGAAGTATTTTTTTTCTTTATCTTATATGAATTGTTTTATGATGTCATGTTGTTTAAACATCCCATTTTTATTACATGGGTTACGCTATGATGTATGGTTTATGATTATGTGGAACACATAAGAAAGGATTCATTATAAGATTGGTGGGACCTATATCTCCCTCCAATTCATTGGGTAAAGATTTTATATCTCATGAGATAGACATGGCTGGAACGGTAGGTTATACCGGTTCAGTGAAACAGGACTCGAACGAGGTGACTCGATTCAGAAAGGGACTTTGTCCACTAAGATAGTTTTGGCAATGAGTCTTGACTAACAAGAAATGATTCTATATGATTATGTGTGTATGCCACAAAGTTTCATGTTTTATGTTACGATTATTGGGATTACATTTCACTTCTATGATTTATCCCATGTTATGATAATATGAGCTCTTTTGCAGGTTAAGATTTCCAAAAGCTATGTTCTTATGTATATGATGTGATTGATATTTCTTTTGTTTACCCTTACTGAGAATTTGAGCTCACCCTTTTATGTTTTCTTTTCCCCAGGATATAAAGAAAGGTTTTAGGTATAAAAAAGGAAGATCTTTATGGGAGATGTTGAAGATCATTCACCACGATTAGAAGATTATATTCCGAGTTTCCAAAGACACTAAACTATTACGGTCCTTGTGTGTGTGTTTTTGTTATGTACTAAGTATTCCGAAAAAGTAATGTAAAGTCCATGTAAGTCAAGCTTCGGGTCTCTACACCAGACATGGATGATCAGGGACTTCCAACAGTTCCTCTTATTATGCTAGTATTGGAACCAGCTGTTATACCAGATGTAGGTACTGATTCACAGTTCAGGGAAGGCTTTATGAGGATGATTTAGACATTTTAGGGGGCACCATGTCTTTCCTAGACTATGCAAGACTTTCCGTGGGTTTTCAAGTAGGAAACTCCTCCCACCTTCTCAGGGGAAAGAGGACCTCAGGCTGTAGAGTCATGGCTAGAATCCATGATGATGATCTTCGAGCATCTAGAGATGCCTCCATAGAGGTGGTTCAAGATTTCTACCTACATGCTATGTGAATCTGCAAAGAGGTGGTGAGACGTGATCGCACAGGCGGTTCACCAACAGGTTATGGTGTGGTAGGAGTTTCACCGCGTCTTTTATGACTACTTCTATCTAGAGACCCTGAGGGCCGACAGAGCCCGAGAGTTCATGATCCTGGAGTAGGGTACTCTTTTTATCATGGATTACTCCTCTTGTTTCACCGAGATCCATCATTTCACACCCCTCCAGGGTGGAGATGGGTTGTTCTTAGCAAGGAAGTATGAGGATGGTCTCAGATGAGAGATCCGCTCAGAGGTGAATATCTTCAGGTTGGCTTCCATCGCTTCCATCGTCAACCAGGCACTGATTGCAGAGCACAATTTGATACATTCTGGAGCAAAGAGAAAGGGCAGTTCCGATTCTAGGGTTAGTGCTTCACCATTTGACAGCAGTAAGCGTCGTAGGGAGTCTACGCATGGTGATCTGAGGCAGCAAGACACACCTTCAGGTATCCAGGTGGTATGCTACCAGTGTGGAAGAGATGGGAATAAAAGGCCGTAGTGACAGAGGAACCCGGTGGAGTTCTAATCTTGTGGTAAGATGGGTCACCTTCAGTGGTTCTTCCAGGTTTTTTCACCATCATCTGGTGACAGGGGTTCATCCATGACTCCCCATTCAAGAGTAGTTCCACCAGCTTCTCACCAGACTGGGAACTGGAGTTCTTCCGGCTGTTTGGGCTGAGGTGGAGGTAGAGTCCATGGTGTTCAGTCACCAATCATTCAGTGAAAGCAGGGTGGATCAGCTCATAGCGGTCAGGCAGGGTCACAGGGTTGTGGAGCAGGAAAGACTTTTGCAGTGGAGCAGACCTAGCTGAATTAGGATCCCAGACCTTTTATAGTTTGAGGTACCATTCTAGTTGCCTCGGTTTTATCATCTTCTCTTTTTGACACAGGGGCTTCCCATAGTTTTATATTTGTTGCTGTTGTGGAGAGTCTTGGTCTCTCCATCTTTTCCTCTTATAATATCTTGACACTAGACATGTCATTGGGAACAAGGAAACATAGTGTAAATCAGTGTAGAGAGTGCCCTATAGAGGTTTCAGGGTGTCACTTTTTATGGATCTCTATATCATAGAGATGACAGGCAATGATTTCATTCTCAGAATGGACTGGCTAGTCCCCTTCTAGGTAGTCGTCGACTGCTAACGTTGCAGGGTGAGTCCCATATCACCATAGGGGGGATATTTTTTTAATAAGGTCGAGTGGGATGTCCAGGAAAGTAGAGGAGGAATCGAGCATCATGGACTAGGTGGAGTTACAGCTCTGATTTCTTGTCTATATCTCGATGACCAGGGGACTTCACAGTTGGAATTTCTTCCAGTGGTGGATCGTTTCAGGGAAGCCTTTTCCAGATGAATTTTCTGGTTTTCCTCCGGAGCATGAGGTAGAATTTTTTCTTAAGCTCGTGTCAGGATTGGCACAGGTGTCCATTCCTCCTTATAGTATGGCGACACCTGAGCTACAGGATCTCAAGATGCAGTTAGAGGAGTTTCAGGCAAAGGGTTTCATCCAAACCAATAATTACCCTTGGGGTTCTCCTATCCTTTTTGCGAAGAAAGAAGACGGTACTTATAGTCTGTGTGTGGATTATCGGAAGTTGAACCAATTGACAGTCAAGAGCTGATATCCCTTTCCAAGGATTGATGACCTTTTTGATCAACTTTTAGGAGCATGGGTGTTCTCGAAGATTGAATTGAGATCCGGATATCATCAGTTGCATGTTATACCATCATACATACCGCTTACATCTTTTCGGATCAGGTATGGTCTATATGAGTACTTGTTCATGCCGTTTGTACTCACAAACGCACCAGCAGTTTTCATGGATCTGATGAATTGTGTGTTCCACCCTTATCTGGATTCATTTGGGGTAGTATTGGTGGATGATATCTTGGTGTAATATCACACTCGACATGATCATGCCACCCATCTTGAGATCTTATTGAGTACACTGAGAGAGCATCAACTATATGCTAAGCTCTCAAAGTCCCACTTTTTGATGGACCAGATTCACATCCAAGGTCATATTATCTCAGAGGTATGGGTTGAATTAGACTCAAAAAAGGTGAGAGAAATAGTTTCTTGGGGGCATCCTATGAATGTATTTGATATATGGGGTTTCTTGGGGGTGGCTGGTTACTACACATTCTTTATATAGGACTTCTCCCACCTAACAGCGCCAATGAAGGGTCTGACCAAGAAAGGTGTGAAGTTCATTTGGTCAGAAGCTTGTGAGACAGCCTTTCAAGAGCTAAAGGAAAGGTTGACATCAGCACAAGTCCTGATTCTTCCAGAGAAAGGGAAGAGCTATGCAGTTTACTATGATGCTTCAGGTTTCGGGAAAAGAGTTGTGCTTATACAGGGAGATGGAGCTGTTGCATATGGGTCCCGGCAGTTGAGGCCACATGAGAGGAACTATCTGACACACGATCTCAAGATGGCAGCAGTTGTTCATGCCTTACATTGTTAGAGAAATTATCTTTTGGGAGAGAAATTTGTGGTTTTTGCTGACAACAAGTGTCTCAAGTACATATTCACCCAGCAGGATCTGAATCTGAGACTCGTATGTGGGTTGAGAATCTTCAGTCCTTCGACATTGAGTTTCTTATGCACTGGGAAAGGAAAATGTAGTGGCTGATGCATTAAGTAGGAGGACTCAGATACAGTCAATTCAAGAGGCCAACAGTGAGTGTTAGCTTATGGATCTGTCCTCAGAGATGCATTTGGAGGTGTATGACTGATAGGGGAAGACTTTTCTATCATATGTAGCTGTTACCACTACACTTCTTGATCGGGTATGAATGAGGCAGCTATCAAATTCTGTAGGCCTAGTCCTACAGGAATGTGTGTCAGGAGAGGTCCCTATTCTTGGATGGACAGAAGGCGACGATGAGATCTTGCGTTTCCAAGGACGCATATTGGTGCCAGTAGACATACGTGAGGAGCTGATACAAGATTTTCATTCCTCAGTTTGGGTAGTTCATCCAGGCGTCACCAAGATGTATCGTGATCTACACCACCAGTATTGGTGGCCATGTATGAAGAGAGATGTGATAGGTTTGGCAGTGAGGTGTTCCACTTGTCATCAGGTGAAAGAGGGTCATCAGTGACCATCAGGTCTTTTACAGAAGCAACCCATTTTGAAGTGGAAGTGGAACGCTGTCGTGATGGACTTCGTAACTAGTTTAACGAGATCACCTCTTGGGAATGATGCTGTTTGGGTTTTCATCGATAGGATTATGAAGGTCTCTCACTTCTTGCTGATCAAGGAGACCTTCAGTGTTGACGGGCTATGATGGTTGTACATTTATGAGATTGTATGTCTGCATGGAGTTCCACACTCCATTTTTTCATACAAGGATGTGTGTTTTACTTCTTGGGTCTGGAATGGGCTTCAGAAAGATTTGGGTACATAGGTACTTTTGAGTACAGTATACCATCCTCAGACAGATGGCCAGTTCGAGCGTATGATTCAGGTTCTTGAGGATATGCTCCAAACGTGCATCCTGGATTATGGTGGTTCTTGGGAGAAACATATAACTATTGTGGATTTTTCCTGCAATAATAGTTTTCAAGAAACTATTCAGATGGCACCATATGAGGCTTTGAACGGTAGGCCGTGTCGATCACCCTTATGTTGGCGGGAGGTAGGAGAGACAGCTTTGATGGGCCCTCGTCTTGTTCAGGAGACCATAGAGCAGATAGAGTTGATTCAGAAGAGGATGGATACTGAAAATTCATATCAAAAGACATATGTTGTTCATCAGAGATGACCTCTGGAGTTTGAGGTCGGGGATCATGGTTTTCTACCTATCACACCGAGGTTCGGACACAATAGGATTAGGAGACATGGTAAGCTTTTTCCAAGGTACATCGGTCCGTTTGAGGTGTTGGAGAGAGTTGGGCCAGTTGCCTATCGGTTGCAGTTACCTCAGAGGTACTAGGCTATGAATGACGTCTTCTATGTCTCTCAGCTTCGATGTTACTTTTCAGACCCATCTCATGTCTTTTAACCTGAGGAGGTTGTGCTCAAAGAGGATGTGTCATTTGAGGAGCATCCTATCCGCATTGTCGATCGTAGTAAAAAAGTTCTTTGTGGCTGGTCTGATCCTCTTGTACGAGTGATGTGACATCAAAGTAGAGTACATGAAAAGACTTGGGAGAGGGAGACCGATGTACGAGCTGAATGGCCGGAGCTGTTCGGGGTTCCTTCTTCTGCGCCGTGCTAGGGAAATTCGGGGAAGAATTTCTTTAAGGGGGGATGTTTGTAAGAACCTAGGCCATCTTTTAAGTTATGTTTATCTCTTCTGTTCGTGGTTAAAAAAAGAGGAATTTTTGGAAGAAAACTTTTACAGTTGTAGAGGTGGTGCAGTGGTGCATGGTTGGTGCACAGTTTGTTCAAACCATGCGACCATCCCAAGAAACTGTGAACCCTTGACAGTGGGCTCTGCACAGGAGGAACACAGTTTATCAAACCGTGCGGGAAAACCATGCGATGTTCTTAGAGGAGACATTGGGCTCCACATAGGTGGCGTACAGTTTTTCAAACCGTGTGTCAAGGCCATGCGATGTCCCTGGAAGAGACAGAGGCAACCACATGGTTGGCGCACGGTTTCCCAAACCGTGCGGGGAAACCATGCGACCACATAAAAATTAGGGTTTAAAGCCTCGGTCCACTCGGGATTTCTCATTTCTTCTCCAAACTCTCTTCCACTCTGCCTCACTCGAGATTTTGGGTTCTCAAATGATGAAGGAGCTCTTCCACTCATTTTGGAGGAAAATAAAAGGGGTATCTTGGTGGATTGAAGCTGGTTCTTCTCGGGTAAGTCTCTCCTCTTGGTTCCTTTGAGTTCCCTCTAGATCTACATATCGCTATCCCCTAGTATTCTATATCTACACCCATTGTGTATAGATCTAGGGTTTTGGTTTCCTCTGGTGTTGATTTCAAGACTTGTAGATGTTCAGTAAGGAGGGTTAGACAATTTCTGGTGGTGTGTACGCCAGTTTTGAAAAGGTGCAATTTCTTGTGGATCATTTTCATTGGAACCCTAAAGGTAGGTGGTTTGTGCCTTTCGGTTTAAGGTCTTTGAATTGTTGTGAAAAATCTCCAATAACCATGAACGTGGTGTTGTGTGTTACTGTTTTATCCCTATTGATTTCCTACTTTCTTGTATGCTATAGTAGAGGATTTTGAATGTGTTTTGGGAAAATTGCTATGATTTGGATGTTTTTCCCATGCATTCCTGATATAACCATTTGTCTAGTTTCTCCTGGTAGTCAATGACTAGTTTCCCATGCCTAATGTTATTGGATGGTTTGTTGTGATCTTATGATATGCTAAGATGTTGTAGAATACTTGCCAAGTAGTTCTTGAGGTTTACTTCGGCCGATACATGCACTATAATCTTGTTGAATTACACAGGTCTGTGAGAAACTATTGTAGTAGACCATAGAGATAATGGACGTAAGGGATTCTCCCGAGTGTCCTTATAATACGATGTGAGACCATAGGGGGAATTGATGTTGAGTGCTTCCCCAGAGTGTCTATAGTTCCTCGACGCGGGCCACTGGGGGAATGAGATGTTGAGTGCTTCCCAAGAGCCCCTTTAGTACGATATGAGACTATAGGGAGAATTGATGGTGAGTGCTTCCCCAGAGAGTCTATTCATTATCTGAACTATAGGGGTGAGACTGTGTGTGCCTCTCATAGGGTTGCTAGTATTTGTTGGTTGAACTATAGGGGTTTGGCTGTGAGAACTACCTAGAGGGTTACCTATTTGTTCTTCTTGATTGTGTAGCTGATTTCCTGTTATGGATTAGATGCTTGAAAATGTGGATTGTTTACTGTTTAGTACCTTCCTATTTTCTGTTTCTGTAATTTTACCTACCATATATTCCCTGGATGATAGGAACATATCTCATGGTGGTTACCTAATGGGACTTTGTCACACACTCTATTTGGGACATGATTTTGGGCCCAAAAAAATTATATTGCTGCAGGTATAGATAAGTGCAAGAGCCTTCTACTTCAGGCACTTGACTTGCTGTAGAGTTGGAGAGCGCGAGACCATGCATAGGTTTGCGATGATGAGGAGTTGTGATCTATTTCTTTTGGACTTGGTTTAGTACTGTATGTATATAGAATTGTGACTTTTTAAGTTGTTTTCCTAGACATATGTATCATGAATCATTTTATATGTATGTACTCCAGCTATTTATTATTTCAGTATTCTGCTATTCACTTGTGTATGGATTTTTTACTACTTCCGCTTTTGTTTATTTGTTTCTTTTCCGTTGTGTTCCCTGCCAATGAGGGAAAAGTTTCCCCACTATCACATCCAAGGCCCTCACTACTAGTCGGCATACTCTGGCATTCAGGGAAATGCGCTTGAGTCCATGTGACCAACCGGGTACGAGGCACCCCTGGGTGGCTTCTGGAACCAGAACATTACAATGATAGAATATCTCTAACTTTAAAATAATAGAATCCATAACAATAGAAGTACATCTTTAAACTACCATGCATAAAATTCTTAGCACATAAAATTAAAATGTAGTCTCCCCCTTTGTATTGAATGTAGGAATCCTCAAATGAAAAATATTTGATGAAAACAAATCCTCATTACATGATTTTAAACTATTTTCATACCCTATGTGATGAATATATGTTGCCTCAAATGAAAAATATGGGATGACCTAAAGAACATTTTTAGCACATAACCATTAATATACCCTAGGTGATGAAAGTATTATGTATCATATGAATACTATTGGTATGACCCGTAAATCCAAATTCCTTAGAGAACAATGTTAAACTATAAGCCTTACCCTATGTGATGAATGTATGATTCGTCATGTGAAAAATGTGAGACAATTAAAAGTCTTCAATAGAGAGGAAATCAGTCTTCTGGTGTCTATCTCATACTACATCAGGTTCTAAAATGATATGTGGCTTGATTCCCATTCCCATGGGATACATTGTGATGGAAAAATTTTATATCCTCATACCATCCCCTCCACCGAATCATCCATAGGAACTCAACTACCCTAAAGAAACTCCTCACTCACACTTTAAAACTTCATGCATATATTAGTTTTGATCCCCATTATCCTCACCATATGAATAGGATCCCTAACGATAATGGTACATCACAACAATGGTCTACCTACCATCCAAAAAACATACCTAAAATGAGAACTGGTTAAAGATGAAGGTTACCATGTTTTAACATGGTTAGTAGAAGATCCCATGTTTTTCCACCTCATCCATTACTGGTGTGGTTGTGAAACCAATGTTTTCAACACAGTCAACAATCATTACCCACCCATGGTTCACCCTATTTCATGAACCAATTCATAAAAGTCACAATTTACCTACATTTCCACCTATCCTAACTCAGGTTATGGTTTTAACATCTAGTGTTTCATCCCAGGTACACTTGCATACGATGATCATATAGTTAGGAACATTTTGTATCTTTCTTAAGTGGAACACCTTTCCACATTATTTTTGTTCCCCCCAGTAATCATTGGGAATTTTGTTCCAATCCTAGTTCTCACACCAAGAATGGATCACATGGGATTAGGAGTCGTAGGGGGATTTACTTGATTAAGTTTGAGGTGTGTAGGCATTCATTAAATGGACCATAAAATCTTTGGTATGAACACTATGACCATAAACTGGGAATCCATGTCCAAGAATCATGACCTTAAATTATGAGATAGTTATCATGGAGGTGTTCAATATCAAATTGGGCCTAGTTTTCCCTAAATTCATGTAGGGTTATTTCTCTACCATACCGCACAAAATACTTTGATTCAAACCCTTGGTATAATCATTATTACCTCAAAATATTTGTAACTCATGATCAAAGTTATACAATCTTAAAATAGGAACCCTTGTCTGACCTATATGACCCTAAATTGTCTAAGGAAAGAGGGGAAAAGATATCTAAAGATGAAAAATCATAATGGAAAATTAATAAAATCCATACTAACACCCTTCTAAGGAACTCTTGAATCATGGGAAAATATAATGGGGTATATAAAGAGGTTAAAAGCTATTGAGATGGAGTCTCAGAAAAAACATGGTTGTGCTCACTGAACCCATCAATTCAAGAAAATGTTAGAGCCAAGTATTATCTCATCTTTCCTCACAAGATCCTATCTGACGTGTCACCCATTATCTTTTATTTTCATACATCCCACATCCCTAGATAGGTGGGATTTATTCACATCATTTCTTAGTTTCCAATCACAATATGATAAACTATTCTAAACATATCCTAATCACATGACCATAAACTGGATGAAACATTTTCCCCACCAAATAATGTAAATGTTTTGTTTAATTTCTTGGTTGAAATATGTTAAACCATATTCCCATCATCCACATTTTAGGACATAAAATTGAAAAAATCTTATACCCACACCTAAGATCCCCTTTCCCCACTTTGGTGTATGTCACATACCGAAACATTAAAGGTCATCAACCATCACCCATTATCCAAGACTAAGAAAACCTTTTAAGATGAGTATGGACTTCTATGATACTGATACTCTAACCTAATGTTCTCATAGCCATGGTGGCATAATTCTGAGGGTGTTGAAAACCATTTGAAAATTCATTCAATTTAACCCCTTTCTTTTTTCCGTTGTGATTTGGATCCCCATCATCCTTCATGAATGAATGGTCCACCAAATAGAAATGGTGTTATGTCACACATAATAACCTACTATCCTTTGTATATAATCTAATAGATTTTTTAAAATATTTTTAGATTTCATGTGTTTTGATCATGGTCAATGGTTGGGACTCATTTTTCAATCCATGTCCTCGGTAAAATGATACTGGATCTTGTGTTTCCAACATAATCAAAAGTCATCCAATATCATCCTGTCACCCCCATTTTGTTCCATATCTTGGATATTATGATTCATTCTCTTCATCATGATCGTTTGTTCAGGTAGAATTCATTTCTGCTGGAGTAACCACAATAGTTATCCCACACACATTGATAAAGAAAATCATCTATGTAGAGAGTTAAAATATACAAAAAACATTTCTCATCCAAAATCATTTTAGTGTTCAATGAAATATTCACACATTTAGTGCAATTTCCCTTTCTTGAACTATCATATAAGTGAGAAATAACCTTCATTTCCCTTGTTTCCCATACAGATAATGTATCACATTATCTTGTGGATAATTTTTAGGTTTTATAATTAATGATATTAATGTGAAATAAATAGAATCACACTGATGAATACAATAAATTTAAAAAAAACAACAATATTTTGGGAGGTTTATCCACACATTAGAGCCTCTCCTATATTTTACCCAAACTAGTGCTGCCTATATATCTTCTTCGGTAACCGAGTGATCTATAATGAATAAACTCTAGAGAGTGATATCCATAACTAATTTAGGAGAATAAATCTCTATATCTACAACATTATACACCAATTGAATCTCATTATCCCTAATTTTAATTCATACATGCACAACATGGCACTCATCCATTAATGATGCCACCTTTAACATTTTAGACTTGGCCACCTTTAACTAAGCCCTTAATTGGTTGATGATATCTACATAAGTGTTGATGAAGGCTGCATTCTCACATTATTTCTCTTCGACCTTAATAATTCATTGTTTGGATTATTATAGAATCTTGGTGGACTCATATTTTTCCATATTGTAGAAAAAATCATGCTCTAAGTTTTCTATATACATCCACTCAATGAGATAATCAAGAAACAATGCATGAAGATATTATTTTTCTACCACTATGATGCCTAGGTTCATTTACCAATAATGGAGAAACCTCATTCTGTTAACTATCTCTAACTCTTGAGGGTTGGTGATGCTGTTTTGTATTCTTCTTGTTACCTTTCACTAGATAATGAAATTCTTCTCGGCAACATTATACATTTAATCATCTAATTATTCAGGTGGTATTGACTCGTAATTTGAAAAAACAATGAGATTACTAGTTTTAGGGTCTTCTTATGGGATATTTTTTAATATAATTGGATCCATGTAAAGATAATATCCACTCTAGTATTAATATTCAACAATAGTGACATCTTTAACCACATCAATTTCAGACACCCCGATAGCATCATCTATTTCTGTAATGGGATTACCTTCTATGACTAAGGATAGATCACCCAAAATGTATATCTTATTAAGGGTTGGATAATCTATTTGGAGAGGAACACTAACACCATTAGCTAAATTTTTATGGTGGGAACGTACTCACGCAATCAATGTTAAAAAACAAAAGCATGAAAATCAGTGTGAAATTTGAAAAAAACCGTGGAAAACATTATTCGTATATGTGAATATAACTTACAAGAGATGATATTTTGGGAAACATCTGTGCATATGGAATTGAAAGAGAATTCCACCATTGGGGACCCCTCGGGGTCGGTTGTCACCTCAACGACCATCACTGGGCTACACATTACTGGTTGGACGAAAGCTGCATAAATTAAAAAACAAGTTATATCACTAAACGCCATGAATGTTTGAAGGAAAATTGAATTATTTTGAATTATGATTCAGTCTTACCCTCTAATGTGTGGATTTAAATAATGTGTCCCCTTGGGAGTGTGAGTCTCCATCAACATGGTGAGGTGTAGTCCACCACATATAACCGTGAAGGGAGGAAAATAAAAAACCTCCCATTTGAAACCTTTTATAGAAACCACTCATGATAACACTTCTATAGTAGGATATAATGAGTGTCACGACCCGTCCTCGGGGCCCGTGTCGTGACTACCCCAAGGCCGCCTTCCATAGGCCATGGCTGGAGACTAGCACCAAAGGATTAATCCTGATAAAATGATAAGTCATTGACTTTAAACATATAACACACACTGACTGAACAAAAGTTTTAGAAGTAACAAGTACTAAAATATAAAACAAAACTGTATTTAAAGTAAGTGGGCCAGTATACAAACCCAACTCAACAATAATTACAAGTAAAAAGGGAAAACAACTCATGGATCATCCACTAGGGAATCCTACCTAATGGGTAGGTATAGAACTCGAACAACTCGTCCCTGCAGTATGCCCCATCTAGTCCAGCTCCGAGAAGCCTCCCGTCTGACACCCTCAACCTCAATCACTGCTGACCATCGTCTGCATAGAACACAACAAGGTGTGGGCGGAGCTCGTGCATGGGTGAGTATAACAATACTCAGTAGGGGAACTCGAGACCCCTGAAGGTCTCTCAGAATCCACTAAGGATATACCACAGTAGAAAAATAAAACCGTGAATTATAAACCTACCATAAATAGGTATATTCCCATACATATACCTATGTTATCAATCACAGTTCAACTCCAACTCTCGAGCCCAAGCACAAACCATTCCACAAAGGAAGTAATGTCCATCACCACGATGATAATGGTTGAAAGACATGACTCAACTCACACAGGTATACATCATTTGTAGAGTGATAGATATGATCAGATGTATTCATTGATTCATCGAAGTTGTTGAACCCACAAAGGATACAGGACCAGCTAAGCTGTCAGACCCACATGGGCTACATGACCAGCTATTCTATCAGACCCATATAGGATAGAGGAACAGAAGTCATAACTATTGGACCCATGGAGGATCCCGATACAGTAGTAATCTTTGTCAAACCCACGGATGATTCCGATACAGTAGTCATCGCTGTCGAACCCACGGAGGATTCTGGTATAGTAGTCATTGCTGTCAAACCCACAAAGGATTCCGGTACAGTATCGTTGCAGCCAACCCTATGGTTCTCGCACACATCACGCTCAATTTTGGGAGGGTTCGCTCCTTGAGCCAAGGGACGATACATCAACTATCACAATGTCCTAAGTTGATGTATCCCGAAGGTATACCACATAATTGGGGGATAAACCAAACAAAACTTTTCCAAGACACTGAGTACAAGATGACCAAGACTTTTACCAAATAGTATACATCGTGTTGGAATATGGTACACTCTGTGTAGTCAGTTCTTGGGTACTTCCCGTGTCCAATGGCCCGTGTTGAATGTATGGTCATATAGGAATGTAATTACATGGTGTGATGTATGGTTACACGCCGGGTCCATGTAACTGGGTCAGCTCCGTTTATGCTGGCCATGTGCCCGTACACGACCTCAACACAAGTTCCCCAAACCGTGTAACGGGTACACGAGGTAGCCCATGCCACTTTCCATGCCTAGTCGTGTAGTGGAGTACATGCCCGTGTACACCAACCTGTGTCTGTTTATCCCTGGGATACACGCCAAGTCCCGCGAAGCCTCTTCTGCCTTTCTGTGTAGAGAATACACGTCGTGCCTCTTGGATGTGTATTGCTCCCCATGTCCGTGTATTTCCCAAAATACACACCATGTATCACAAAGTATCCTCTATCATTCTGTGTGGGGATTACACACCGTGTGAACGAGGTCACACGCCATGTGTTACTTCTCTATCGTCCAAAACTAAAGCCACAGAACGCTTGTACTAAACTGTATGTTCGTCTGAATTGCACGCCGTGTATTCTGGAATTTTCCAGAAACAATGCCTCCGACCAGCGCGCCTCCCATAAAGTCCATTCTTCGTTATGATAGACCTTTCTTCACGAAACATCAGAAACTCGGTTTCCATGATGTCCCGTAATCATCTCCGGTGTTTTCGAGCCTCCGATCGGCTCCGAAAAAACAATTTGATTCACCCGCTCGAAGAACGGTCGAGAGACGGTCCTTCCCGTTATGGTTTGATCTGTCGCCCGCTATCGTCATCGCACCTCCACTAGGTCATCGTGATGTGGGGTCTTAAATTTGGGATTGGTGAATCTCACAACGAACTCACAACGATCTGGTGTTTTTACCCATGAAGAACACGAAGAAAACACCAAATATTCACAAAAATGGTGGAGGAATCAGGCCATGTTCGTTAGGAACGGTCCTTCCGCGTTAGTTTGGTAGCAAGAGGGTGAAGAGTAAAAAACCTGGAAGGAATAATCAGTGTTAATCAAATCAAAACACACCCCGACCTTGTAATCGGTGATCTCTTGTCAGATTCACGGGAAGGCAGCGTCATTCTATTGACATCGGTGAGCATCTGAGGAAGAAGTGTCGTTGACGTTCTTTGTGGGCAGCTGATTCTCTTTTAGCTTAGGCGAAGATCGAGGACGATGTTTGTCATTTTTTGGAGATGAGGAGCATTCTTTGTTGGGAGGATGTCGTTCTTTCAAGAGTTTTCCCAAATATCTCCACCAATGAAAAACACCATCCCAACCCCAAAATAAAATAATAACCCACTATTATTTTATAATTTCCATGAAACCAAATAGAATTCAAAAGAATTCAAATCACATTAATTTAATTAATTGGCATTAATTAATTCTTGGTGTGTTGGCACCATAATGGGGAAGTCCATAATTTTCCCCCATTTATGGGGAGCTCAAGGGGTTTAAAGGGGGGTTAGAGAGTTCGGGTGGGTCCCACCTAAAACAACCTCCCAAGGGGGGTTATGTGCGGGTGGTCCCACCACTAACCTCTTATTGAAGGTTTTAACAAATAATTAAAAATAAAATTATGTTACACATAATTTTATTTAATTTAATTATAAAACACCAAAATTAACATCCTCTATTGATACAACACAACTGTTGTAAAGGTCTCCTTAAGCTAATATCGGCGTTGCAAGTTCAAAGGTGTCCTTAGATTTAAATTCCAAGAACAGGTTCAAAAGATATAATATCCCGCATGTACGTTTACAGAACGTATACAAACAAAACTTCAGAAAATGATTCTGGTCACACCGGGCCTCAAAATCTGGCTCTGTTAGAAACTGCGGACTTATAAAATTCCCATGTATTTAAAAACAATCCACGGGAATTCTGTGTCTTTACATTATTCCCACCTCAGGAGTTTACATCCCCAAAAACTACAACTCAAACTAAGGAAAAAAATGGGGGTAATGAACACAAATCTATGCCTCCTGCTCCCATGTGATCTCCGGGAGGTTCCCATGCTTCCAGCAAACACGCGCCAGAGGAATCGACCGTCCATTCAGGACACGCTCTTGTTGATCCTCAATATCCACTAGAACCTCCATGAATGTCTCCCCGTCATCGATGTACATCTCCCTGTGGTCGATGATGTGTGATGGGTCGTGCACATATCTTCTCATTGAGATACGTGGAAGACGTCGTACACGCGGTGCAACTTAGGTGGAAGGGCCAGGCGGTAATCCACCTCACCTACTCTACAAAGGACCTAGAACGGTCCGATGAATCGCGGAGATAAATTTACACCTCAGACAAATCTCTGTAGACATCGTTGAGGTGAGACCCATAGAAAGACGTGGTCGCCATCCTCGAACTCTAGCGGTCTCCGTCTCTTATGATCATAGGACTTATTCCTGCTATGTGCAGTCTTCTTCCACTCCTAGATGATCTGCACCTTCTCCATCGTAGCCAGCACCATCTCTGGTCCTACAAGAGCTAACTCCCCTAGGTGTGTCCAACACAGAGG
The DNA here is from genome assembly GCA_963277665.1 of Viscum album. Taxonomy (NCBI): domain Eukaryota; kingdom Viridiplantae; phylum Streptophyta; class Magnoliopsida; order Santalales; family Viscaceae; genus Viscum; species Viscum album. The sequence goes on along the minus strand of OY728165.1, from coordinate 1,775,194,080 downwards.
TGATCTGCAAGTTCATCCATACAGTGCCACTTAAGGTGCCATCCCGATGGTGGAGTGGTAATTGTTGTTATACGCGAACTCTACGAAGGGTATGTGAACCTCCCAACTACGACTGAAGTTGAGGACACATGCACGAATCATGTCCTTGAGATTTTGAATGGTCCTCTGAGTTTGGCCATCCGTCTGAGGATGGAAGGTAGTGCTCAAGTGAAGCTGCCTCCCAGAAGCCTCCTACAACCCCTACCATAGCCGGGAAGTGAAACGGGCATCTCGATCGGAGACAATTGTCGATGGTACACCATGAATCAATAAAATTTCCTATACGTAGAGGCATCCCAAGATCTCTACTAATCCCTTCTCTCTGATCGGTAGGAAGTGTAACGACATGGTGAGTCCTTCGACAATCACCCAGATAGATTCATGTCCTCTGGACGTATGTGGAAGTCTCATCGCAAAATCCATGGATATTTCATCCCACTTCAACTCTGGGACCTCTAAGGGATGAACCAAGCCTGCTGGAACCTGGTTCTCTACCTTTACTTGCTATCAAGTGAGGCATCGTGAGACAAACTCGGCTACTTCCTTCTTCATACCTGGCCACCAGTGTTGTTGTCGAAGGTCCTGATACATCTCCGCTACTCCTAGATGTACCGCTAGAGGAGATTTGTGGAAATCCCGTAACACTTCCTCCTGAAGTGCAACTGGTACCATGGTATGTCCTCTGAAGAGAATGACATGCTCACCACCATCATAAAATCCATTAAGTGCCTGCCCTGTGGATATCTGAGCACGTCGCATCTCACAGTCAACGTGTGCATGTTGTGCCTCCCTGACTCGTAGAAGAAGTAGAGGAGTGACTATGAGAGACTGCAGACAGGCTGCTCCATCTCTATCCACAAAGGATATCTGCAACATAGCTAGCTGCTCAGTCACCTCTCCTAGCAGCTAAATTCCTGATCTCTTACTGATAGCATTAGCTACAACGTTCTCCTTCCCATGAGTATAGACTATCTCAAAGTAATAGTCCTAGAAAAACTCGAGCCTTCGTCGTTGTCTCGGGTTCAGGTCCTTCTACGAGAAGATGTACCTGAGACTATGGTGGTCAAAGTGGACTGTAAAATGCTCACCCATCAGATAGTGTTTCCAAATCTTCAAGGAGAATACCACTGCTGCTAACTCTAGGTCATTGGTAGTGTTTTTCTTCTCGTGCTATCTCAACTGATGATATCCATACGCGATGACTGCTCGCTCCTGCATCAGGACGCACCCAAATTTGGTCCCTGATGCGTCGCAGTAAACTATGTACCCAATGCCCTCATTCGAAAGCCTCAAGATGGGTTTATTATTCATCCTTTTCCTCACCTCCTAAAATCTTTTCTGGAATCTATCTGAACACACAATGTTTTGACCCTTATTTGTTAATGCTAAAAGTGGTGCTGCAACTCTGGAGAAGTCTGGCACAAATATCTGATAGTACCCAGCCAGTCCCAGAAAACTCCGAACCTCCGTCACACACTTGGGTGTCTCCCAAGAAAGTACTGCCTAAATATTTAATGGATCCACTTCAACTCTAGCCTCTAAGATGATGTGTCCCAGAAAGTGTACCTCTCGGATCCAGAACTGGCACTTTGAGAGCTTACCACAAAGCTGGTTCTCTCAGAGTGTGTCTAGTACTACCCGCAAATGGTAGGCATGCTCCTCCTTAGTAGTCGAGTAGATCAGTATGTTTTCGATGAATACTACAACAAAAAGATGTGGTAAGGCTGGAAGATCCTTTTCAGGAGACTCATGAACACTTATAGAGCGTTGGATACGCCGAAGGACATAACCAATAACTCGTAGTGGCCATACCGACACCTGAAGGTCGTCTTCTGCACATCCTCATCTCGAACTATGAGCTGGTGATAGCCTTACCTAAGGTCTATCTTTGAGAACCATCGTTCTTCCTTGAGTTGATCAAAGAGGTCGCCAATCCTCGGGCGTGGGTACTTGTTCTTCATGGTCCCCTGATTCAGGCTACAGTAGTCAAAACACAGTTGTAAACTCCCATCCGCCTTCTTGGCGAACAAAATCAGAGATTCCCAGGGTGAAACACTGGGTTGGATAAATCCCTTCCCCTGAAAGTCCTCCAGTTGTACCCGTAGCTCACAAAGCTGGGTGAGATCCTTCCGATATGCTGGAGTAGATATCGATGTCATCCCAGGGTATGTGTTAATGAATACTTATACCTCTCTATGAGGAGGTAGTCATGGAACATCATTAGGTAAAACATCCTCATACTGATCCACCACAATAGGAAAACTCAGACTCTGCACATTAACCACTCTAAGGATGAGACTAGCCAAATGATGTGTGATCGGAAGCCCCCTCCTCTGTGCAAGTCCATCCTATACTGCTAAGGATCCCATATCACTAGTGAAGGTGAACATCATCCCATTCGTGCGGATACACCGCACTTTGCACCTAATATAGACAATCTGAGCATGAACTATGGATAACCAGTCCATACCCAAGATGATGTCGTAAGGGCTCGACGCCGCTACGAGGAGATCCCAGCCAAAGTTCTCACCTCCTAGAGTAAGCTCACACTACCGGAACCATTGCGTAATTGTTGAGTCTGCTCCCGTAGGAGTCTCTATCCATAAGGATCAGGCCAATGGCTACGTCGGAATCTCTGAGCTCCGAACGAGGGCAATGGAAATAAAAGAATGATTCACCCCAATGTCTATAAGTACAACATCAAGGGTGGAGTAGAAACAGATAGTACCTCGAATCATCTTAGGTTCACCATGGTGATAGGCCTTGACTGCCTAGTTCTGAGCTAGCCTTTTTCCGCCAGCTCCCTGTGGTCATGGTGGACCTCCTGGTGGTTTTGTTGGTAGAGCCTCGAAATGGCGTACACCACCCACTGCTCGGCCAGCTCCCCTTCCACATCTGCCTGCTCCCGATGGACCACCACGGTCTAACCTCTGCCTCTGCCTGTGAGGTCTCTCTACTGTCTGCTGCTTATCTGCATGGAGGGTCGGGCAGTCACGAGTCATGTGGCCCAACCTGCCGCATGCATAGCACTATATGCTCCTCGTATAACTGGACTTGTCTCATGTGACCCGCACAACCGAACCTGTATCCTGGGGTCACCCACCTAATGGCATGGTCCGCTTGGACTTCTACGACATCTGTCTACTTCCGGCTGTAGAAGACTCCGCTACGTGTCACTATGTGGTGGGTCTCGCTACGGGTGACTACTCGGCGAAGAAACTCTCCACAAGAGGGGATAGCTCCAGCACCCCCGCCTACGCCGAGATGCTGAGGGGGATCATTGAAGCCCTGATATCATGCATGAGTCCCTGCTCGAAGGTCTGGGCCCTGAAGAACGGGTCCTGTACCATATCCATGGAGTAATGTGAGAGTTCTGTGAACCTCGATGAGTACTGAGCTACTGTCATGCTGCCCTTCTGCAGATGTAGTAACTCCTAAATCTCCACTGCATGAAGGGTGGCTGGAATAAACTTTGATTGGAAGATACTCTCGAATTCTATCCAAAGTAATGATGCCTCATCATGCACCTAGAGCATCAGACTCCACCATATGCCTATTTCTGTATGCAGGAGACTCACGGTAAGGATCACCATGTGGTCAGCTGGTGTCCCTACCAATATGAAAACTCTCACGATAGCCTCCATCCAATCCTCGGTTGCCTGTGGGTCTATCTCTCCCCAAAACCTGGGCGGCCTCTGGCGCAGGAACTTGTGAAACACACTCAGATGGTGTGCATTCTCTGCTGCTGGAGCTAGTGGTATTGGTGGCCTAGCAGGTAGTGGTACCACTGGTACCTCCACTGTGATGGAGCCCTGTACTGAGGCCTCATCGCTCGGTGGGATACCTTCTCACCCGTAACTCAGAACCCTAGCTGGCTGCCTTCATGGGGCCATCCTGAAAAGAAACATGTGCACCATGGTGAAAACAGTATACCTGGTGAGCTGACATAAAGTAATTACGAAGAAAACATTTTCAAAGGAAACACACATGCAATCAGTGTTTTCATGCACTAAGTCGGAGATCATAATTCAGAGTCCTAGTGTATGGATACATCTGCCGCCACACCAACACCTGTTTCCATAAACTGATAACCACACCCAAAACTCTTAACACTATTGTAGTTAAAAGAATCAGATTCTATGTTCTGCAATAGAATCGACTCCTCTAATACCAATTTTTCACGACCCGTCCTCGAGGCCCATGCCGTGACTACTCCAAGCCTACCTCTTATAGGCTAGGGGCTGGCGACTAACACCAAAGGTATAATCCTGATAAAAATGGAAGGCATTGTCTTTAAACCTGTAACACATACTCACTAAACACAATCTTTAGTAGCAACAAGTACTAAAATAGAAAAGAAAGGTGTGTTGAAAGTAAGTGGGACTATATACAAACCCAACTGAACAACAAGTACAAGTAAAAAGGTAAAACAACTCCTAGATCGTCCACCAAGGAATCCTACCAGAAGGGTAGGTACAGAACTCGAACAACTCGTCCCTGTGGTATGTCCCGTCAAGTAAAGCTCCAATTAGCCTCACATCCGACACCCTCAACCTGGATCACTCTTGACCGTCGTCTGTACAGAACACACCAAGTTGCGGGCGGAGCCCGTGCAGGGGTGAGTATAACAATACTCAGTAGGGACCCCGAGACCCCCGATGGTCTCTCAAAATCCAAAAAGGATATACCACAACATAAAAATACAATTGAGATTTTTAAACCAACCATAATGAGGTATATGCGCATACATATACCAATGTTATCAATCACAGTTCGACTACAACTCTCAAGCCCAAGCACAAACCATTCCACAAAAAAGTAAATTCAATCACCACGATGATAATGGTTGAAAGACATGACTAAACTCAAACATGTATACATCATTTTTAGAGTGATAGAGATTATCAGATGTAGTCACTAATTCATCTATGATGTCGGACCCACACAGGGTACAGGACTAGCTAAGCTGTCAGACCCACATAGGATACAGGACCATCTATTTTGTCAGACCCAAACATGATATAGGAACAGAAGTCCGAACTATCAGACCCACGTAGGATCCTTGTATAGTAGACATCATTGTTGAACCCACAGAGAATTTTGTTATAGTATTCATCGATGTCAAACCCACTGAGGCTTCAGTATAGTAGTCATCGCTGTCGAACCCATGGAGGATTCCGATATAGTATCGTCGCAGCCAGCCCTAGGGTTCCTGCACACAGCACGCTCGATTCCGGGAGGGTCTGCTCCTTGATCCATGTGACGATACATAAACTTTCAAAAAGTCCCAAGTTAATGTACCTCGACGTTCTACCATGTCGTACTGGGCTAAGCCAAACAAAACATGTCCAAGACACTGAGTACAAGATGACCAATCCTTTTACCAAATTGTACATGATGTGTTAGAATATGGTACATGCCGTGTAGTAAGGTACTACCCGTGTCCAATAGACCGTGTCGAAAGGATGGTCATGTAGGAATGTAAGTACACAGATTATGGTATGGTTACACACCGTGTACCTGAAACTGTGTCGGCTCCGTGTATGCATGCCTTGTGCCCGTACATGGCCTCAAACCGTGTTCGCCAAACCGTGTAACTGGTAAACGGGGTAGCCCATCCCTCTGGACATGCATAGCTGTGTGGTGGATTACATGATCATGTACTCCACCCCGTGTCCATGTATCCTTATGATACATGCCGAGTCCCGCGAAGCCGCTTCTGCCTTTCTGTGAAGAGAATACATGCCGTGCCTCTCGGTAGTGTATTGTTGTCTGTGTCCGTGCATTTCCCAGAATACACGCCATGTCCCGCAAAGTCTCCTCTATCATTCTATGTGGAGAGTATACACCGTGTGACCGGGGTCACATGTAGTGTGTTGCTTTTCTATCATCCACAACTGATGCCACAGAACACTTGTACTATATGGTGATTTTGTCTGAATTACAGGCTGTGTATTCTGGAATTTTCCCAAAATGAAGCCTCCGTTCAGCGCACCCCCATGAAATCCATTATTCATTATGACGGTCTTTTATTCATGAAAATTTAGAGACTAGGTCACCCCGATGTCCCGTAATCATCTCTTGTGTTTTCAGGCCTCCGATCAGCTCCTAAAACACGATTTGATTCACCCGCTCGAAGAACAGTCGAGGGACGGTCCTTCCCATTCCAGTTTGATCCGTTGCCCGTTATTTTCGTCTCACCTTTTTTAGGTCGTTTTTATGTTGGGTCATCAATTCGGGATCTCTGCGTCGCACAACAAACACACAACAATCCAGTATTTTCACCCATGAAGAACACAAAGAACACACCAAACATTCAAAAAAACCACGAAGGAATCAGGCCGTGTTCGTTAGGCCTGGTCCTTCCATGTTAGTTTGGTAGCAACCGGGTCAAGTGTAACAAACATGGAAGGATTAATCTATGTTGCTTAAACAAAAACACACCCCTACCTTATAATAGATGATCTATTGTTAGATTCGCGGGAAGGCAGCGTCGTTCTGTTGACGTCAGGGAGCGTCCGAGGAAGAAACGTCATTGGCGTTCTTTGTGAGCGACTCCTTCTCTTTTTGCATAGTCAAAGATCGAGGATGGTTTTTGTCATTCTTCGAAGAAGAGGAGCATTATTTGTTAGGAGGATGTAGTTCTTCCAAGAGTTCTCCCAAAGCTCTCCACTGAAGTGAAACACCAACCCAACCCCCAAATATAATAATAGCCCACTATTATTTTATTATTTATATCGCACCAAGTAGAAATGAAAAGAATTCAAATAACATTAATTTAATTAATTATAATTATTTAACTATTATGTGTGTTGGCACCATAATGGGGAATTTGAAGAGTTTACACCATTTTTGGGGAGCTCAAGGGGTTTAAAGGGGGTTAGAGAGTTCAGATGGGCCCACCACTAACCTCATCTTGTAGGTTTTAACCACCAATTCAAAAAAAATATGTTACACATATTTTTATTTAATTTAATTAGAAAACCCCAAAATTATCTTCCGCTCTTGATAAAATGAAACTTTGGTAAAGGTACCCTTAAGCGAATACTGGTGCTGCGTGTACAACGGTGTCCTCAGATTTCAATTTCAAGCACCTGTTCAAAAGATATAAAATCCCTCATGTACATTTACTGAACGTACTAGAACAAAACTTCAGAAATTGGTTCTGGGCACACCGGGCCTCAGAATCAGGCACCGTCCGAAACTGCAGACTCATAAAATTCCCATGTAATTAAAAAAAATTCTACAGGAATTACATGTCTTTACAATAATGTCTCCCCAATCACTAAAAATGATTCCTTATCCACATATAAGTGGTCTCCTTGTATTTCCTTAGTTTTTTCCTACATAAGAAAAAATATCATGTCAGAACTTTTAAAAGAATGGATGGTTGGGGGAGGCATGAAATACAAAAAAAACATTCCTCAACGAGTAAGAGATTATTTAGGTCATCACCCTTAGTTGTGACCTCTCCAGTATCATGATATGTTTCCCATACCATGGTAGATCCCTAGGACTCCTTATTACATGAACGCTATGTATTGATTGTAGGGAATGATGCATCATAGGAAGGTGCCTTAGCGGACACTATCTCTTTACGTTCCATACCAAACATCACATTTTTTCAAATAGTTTTTGGAAGTGACTCCCCATGATAAAATTTTAAGGAATCCATCACTACATGGAAATAAAATCACTCTTGGAAGTCCACCAAAAATGTGATCCTAGAAAGACCAACCCCTGGCAGCTTCTGCTCATCTCACGTGGGCCTCCACCAAAGATTCTTTGTCGACATGGAATGTATAAAAATTCTCACCACTACCTAGACTGTGGAATTGTTGGAATCACTAGCTAACGCCCATAGATACCACATTTTATTCCCCAGAGACTCCCTAGTACAAATAATCCTAGACTATGATCTCTCTACATTTACATATTATTCCTTTTGAGGCATCCCCATACAACAAGGGGCTGGGGTGTAGTAAAAAGCATTGATATCTAGACGTTTCTCTAGTTTGAGATGTAAATGCATGGATGGAACATCAAAGGGAATCATATCTACTACCTTGTTTCCCCTAAAGTTCACCTGATGGAACAACCCTCCTCAAACGTTGGTGTGGGATTTCACATTTGTATGATGCTATCCAGTTTCCAGCCTAATTCTCCAAGAGGATGATATTGATATTCATCTATGGGAGAATGATATCCTCCCTTATTATATCACACATGAACATACTATAGTTTTGAAAAAGGATACAATAATTATTTCTTCATGTATCCCCATATAAACTCGCATTATTAGAAACTAAATGCCACAAAACTATCAAGAAAAACAAAATAGAGTGTAAATTTCATAGTATGTTTTTTCATCGATCTTAAAGACTAGAAGTCAATATCAAAATTTCAGAAGGTAATCCTTATATTGATGAGTATCCAAAAATTTATTAATTATATCTCTAAATGGGGTTGTGAATGGATGAATATTGAAGTTATTGGTATTTATAATGTTGATCACTACCCTTTCTTCATCAACATTTACTGGTTGAACCCTGACGAAATTGAGGAGTGAAATTTGTAGGCCAGAATTTGGGGGAGTGATGGAATTTTGGATCTCATACCCCATGAAATCTATTTCCCCCCCCCCCCATCGATGAATGAATATGAATTTACCAAATATTTACTTGGGTATTCTTACCTTTGAAACATTCCAGATTTTTCTGTAGAGTCAAGACAACCCGAGGACACCCATTTCACCTAGTTTCTAGATTCTAGGATATCTACAATCACTAATATCTCATGATTCTGGCCCATATGATCATCACTAACTGGTATTATAAAACCACTGAATAAGGTTTTTAGGAGACTAAATATATAATCAATGGTTTCCTAACCTCAATACTATAGCCTCATTCATGATATTGAAATTCCTACAAAATCAATCATTCAGAGTGTATCCTTCTCTACTATTATGCCACCGGACACTCCTTTAGTCTCCCTAGAAAAATCATATATAGTATATTCATAAGTATTCATATCCATGAATTGAATTTAATTTCAAATGGTATGTAGGGTTATGCTTCAAAACCCAGGTTAGCTCATCTATATCTTTTTGAACTTTAATGGGTGTCTTATCCCTATTCCCCTAGATAGTAGGTCCTAGATGGAAATTTTCATATTGGAAACCTTTTACTTGGATTCCAACATTTAAATTGATGTCCCATAGACTAATAACTAGCTAAAATTGATGAAATTATAATGAAATTTTGTACTGGGACCTCTTGATGAGAATCTCTGGCTGTAGTTCCTGTTGTTTGTAAATATAGTATTAGGACATCTCCATTTCCTCATCTGGAAAGATGTGGCATAGATCATCCCCATAATTCTGGAAGATAATATGTACCCAGTACACCCCTTAAATTTTTTTGTGATGTCTCCCCATTATCAAAGGACAAATTATAGGTACCATCCCATGTTCTTTTTCCATGTATCGTTCTGAATGATTCTTGCAGAGCGAGTAAGGAACTTCGCATCTTCTAACTATTCCCCCATTATTGTCCTCATTGTCCAAATGAGGATATAGAGTAAAACATCATCACTTTCCATGGATGTGTGACTAAAATTATTAATATTATTTGGAAAATATTTTAATGATTATAAACTAGATTCCATAAATGTTTACCTCTATTTTCAAGATTGACACATCATATAACAACCTAAAATTATATAAATACATCATGTTTCTCAGAATGTAGCCACTATAAGACTATATCAGTAGACTATGTAGCTCTATTTTATTAGAATAAACTCTAATAAAAAGATGAATTTTAATATTATAAATAATTTATTCCCTTAAAGTAGTAGTGGAAGCATCCATAAGGGCTTTGTTGGTAGGGCTGTCCATTTCAATGATGTTGGGTGAAAACCAAAATGTTGGGTCGTGACAAGATTATCTTTTTCCCGAATATGGAAATAGATCATTGAAATTTTGATTACATCACATAAATTGATATTTTGATCATGAATATTATGATTCAAAATAAGGGATTATTTAAACATCATGTCTTGAAGCCTATATGTTTATGAAATGTTAATAGTTCCATGAATGAGAGAGTACATATCATTCATGGAGGTCTGTTGACTATAAAAGGGCCATCCCTCACCCAATTTAATGTCATGGGACCCACTGGTTCCATTATTGGGAAATGTGGTTCCATAAACTGTTAATTGATTTGTTTGAAATAGTGAAAATTCACACCACTCTTCAGCACTCCTCTTTGAACACATCCTTCAAATCCCGTGTCAGTTTCAATTCCAAGGGGAGATTTATTGGCCCCAAAAAACCATATCAATACATAAAAATAATCTTTTCCCAACAATAAAAGACCTTGATACATTGAATTTACACTTTTGGAACCAATGAAATAGGTGCACATAATTTTAATATCCTTCACACAACTTTCATGTCCCACATTCAACCCATTGTTGCATTAAAGGTAGTATTAATGGTCAAAGTTTCATGTTGTCCCATGAGCCCTAAAAAATGGACTAGTTAATGTAAAACCACAACATATTTTTTTTCATGATCACATTAATTGAAGGAAAATATCATTGTGGGAGAAAGGATATGTTAAACAATCCACATCCATGATCGCACTCCACTAGAAAAAGTTGGGGAAGCAAGAATCTTAGTTGCGTGATCGAGTTAGGGTTCATTCAAATGACTACTCATTTCAGATATAAATAGAACCCATAAAATTTTAAGATGTATTTATATAAGATGATGTGACATCTATCGATCATGATAGACCCTATTCTACAACAACACAGAACTCTAAAATTCCATGGATTCTCAAAGGTAAATAACTTTCACGCTGAAGTCCCATGGGTCCCAAACTGTCTTATCTTGTGGTTGAGAGCTCCTCTTGAAATTTACCTCATGTATATCTAGTTTCATGGAAGAAAATCCACATTTTTATAACCCCATCTGTCTCATGACCTCAAATTTTGTACACATATAATCCTCCACAATCAACACAATGACCCTGTGCAAGATACCATCTCTCATACAAACCCATTTCATGAAAAATATTAGACATTAATGCAACTACCCTTAGGTGCCTATCCAAATTCTTCCAACGAGTAAAAAAAATTCAACACAAGTTGAGCAACTTTGTTCCCTGTACTCTTTTGATGTAACTCATTCACACCCCAAATTTCTGTGCGCCCACTATCATCAACCCTTATATCCAACCTCTTTTCCTCAAACATTTACCCGAACATATCATCTTTTTTTTAGCTCTAAATTGACAACTTAATTCCTACTTCGTTTCAAAATAACGCCCTAAAATCTGGACCACTAATTTCAACTCCTCCATCGTAGGATTTCATCCGCATTCCCAAAAAACGAATCCTTTGAGTAGGCATACAAGCCTTCAAGAAAGATTCGTCAGGGGAAACTATCATCTGTTCCTAGTGGAGAGGACTTATTCTGTATCTTCCTATCCAAATTAAAAATTTTCTCCCAAGGAAAATATCCCTGTCACATCCAGCATTTATGAAATTAAACTCCATAGCCTAACTTCTTACTCATACGACATCAAACGACCTAAAAATGACATCAATACAAGATTTTAACCTATTGTCTTACCCATTGTGATGAAAAAAACAATCCCAATGTAGGATCGTCATGGGATCTCACCTTCTCCCCCATTGTTGGATGGTACTCCATCGTGATGCTTCAATGCATAAAACCCACACTAATCCTTATTTGTTCTCCTTTTATGTCACTGGAATATTTTCTACATGATGTTTATTTTCATGGATCCTTCCTATCATAAACACATAAATTATGGTATCAAAATATATGAATTTTGATAAATTTATACTTTTGATGACCCTTTCCACCAAGGTGAATTCACTTGTCACATGTTTTTGTTCACTGATAGACTGCATTTTTACCCTACATTCCCGATTTCCGAAGGCATGCGATATTCATCACTTTATATGTGATGTTTTTCCTTGATCAAAATGGGTTTATGTAATGTTGGTTCCTTCTTCTGGGGATTCCTCTTCAAAAATTTTCGTCTAGTTTGAGTCTCCTTTATGGATTAATATGTTGTTCATGAAACTCATTATTGATTCCATATCTTTTTGGATGTCATTAAATTATGATACATCTATCTAAACATTCCAACAAATCATGTCAGAGCTACAAACATTGGTTAAAAGAGTAGTCATTTTTGACATCATTGGAATGTATTGACATTGGAACATTATAACACCTATATTATTCCTCATAAGATGGATTTATAAGGGAGAAGAACCTAACGAATCATGGGGAGATCATAAGGTATCTTTTTTACCTAGGCTTGTAATTCAATGTTTTCTACAGGCATCCCATTTTTAACACGAGGTAAGCCCAATGTTTAATGTCCTACTAGGATGCAGGGGATTTGATCAGGAAACTCAATGAAAGAGGATCAAAGAGGTACATACCTGTGATGGAGAAACTAGAAGGATTACCATATTGACTAATCACGATGCCCAATGAGATAATATTTGAGGAGGTACGTCTCATAAAGATAATATTTGACATCATGAGGGGGTAATTCCCTAGGAGGGGGGAATCAAGGATTACCATTAGGTGGATGTGAATTCCCCTAATGACTAACCCAGGGGATGAGTTCCATAAAGGGTGAGATGTCATACCGTGAAAGCTGATCAATACACCAGAGATGGTAGATCAAGATGGTGGACCCTAATGAGGGGGAGAAAAAAGATTACAAGTGGCTGGAATTGTACCCCATGGAGAATTTAAATGTAACCAATTTAGGATATAGGGATGAAAATCCATGTATTTATAGTGGGTGGTTTAAGTCTTACACACAGAGACAGACCACTACAAGAAGATTTCTCTTGGTTGGATGATTATGGATTTTGTGGGGCTTACGAACTGAGGTTGTCTACGTGATGCTAAGAAAAACAATGTCATGGATGGGGATTACGTGTTGATAGGACCCATATGGATTGTATTATACCACCTATATGTGAGGGCTTGGGTAAGGATCTAGATGGTAATAAGGTATTTATTGAAATGTTGTGGATGGAAGGGGTAGAGTGTGAGTGTTTAATGGAATTGATCCTCATGGAGGCTTCCTACGTATCATAGTGTCTAGAAAAAAATTCCATAGAGTATGTTATGGGTTGATGAGATGACTAATAAGGAGAGTCATGAGAATGGAGTGCATGGATTGGGACTCGAAGGAAGTGTAACCTCTGGGTTGGGGCATTATCCTCTGGAGACACAATGACTAAAGGGAAAGATCAGGATTGAAATGGTTGATGGGATTGAACCTCAAAAAGGATTCCTACTTATCCTAGTGATTGGGAACCAATTTCCATTTAGTTATGAATGGGGTCATTGGGTCGTAAACACTAAGTATTTTCAGGTTGATATGAGGTGGATGAAGTGATCTCTTTAGGATAAGGGTGAGGTGATGGATAAAGATATGATGGATGGATCAGAACACATCATGGAAGTGGATATAGGGGATGTGTCTAATAAAATAATGATGTATCATAATGATGGTATATCCCTTGGAGGGAAAACAAGAGTTTACTATTTGTTTAGATTAGACATCTTTGAGTCTTCCTATATACCCTATATAGAAGACATGGATCAAAACCCACATAGATGGTCCTTGAGAGGAATGGGGATTATAAAATAAGATGTCCTAGGAGGATTCATGGAAACTATTATTATCTATTTTTATGTGAGTCATGATAATTTTGATATAAAAGAGGTAGCAGTAAACCTGATGACCGTGTAGTGAATGGTGTGGTCACAAGAGGTTATGTGGGGCCTATGCACTAAAGGCCTAGGGAGATAGAGATTTGGGCATACTCTGGGAGGGATACCTAAAGAGTATATCATTAAATGTGAGGCGGATAACATTTCCTAATATGAGGGTGAGTAATATCTCATTCCCATGGAGAGGAGTGGGTGTGGAGAATGCATGAGGTGCAACACCCAATGTTCGTTACATGGGGTGACACAACAGTTAAACATATTATACTGATAATGATGGGTCTTGGTAGTATAACATCCAACAGTTTGGATGAGGAGGACATTCTATTCACCATTGGACTTACATAACTGATACCCACCCATAATTGGGTAGGGGAAGACATAATCCATTCCCAACAATAATATTATGGAGGAGTGCTCAGGAGTGGGGTCCATGATAGCGCAGCTATGCCAAAAAGAAAAATCCAATAGTGCAGCTATGCCAAAAAAAGAGGTAGAGAATCAAAATAATGGATGTACCATGTGGGACTAGAAGATTACTATTTACAAGACTATAGGGATAGATGGAAGAGGTATTCATAAGACATCGGAGATGTGTGAAGGAGTTTCTCAAATATGGTGCTTTTGAGTAAAGGCAACCCATAGAGTCTTAAAGAGGGGTGTGTCCAAGATTCGAGGCATGTACAAAAAATAAGGGAGGTGAATGGAAGATTGATATTCACAAGGATATGTGGTATGCACAAGAAGTTTTCTTTTTATGAACTTAACAGAGGCTAAAAAGGAAATGGGAGAGGGATAAACCCTTCTGATCCCACACAAGAGAGACACATGGGGGACCTGTCACACAAGATCCTATAACTGGACTCCATGTCTTATGTGTAGTTTTGAAAGGGGTAGTTTTGTGCACACTTGAGTGATGGTAAAACTTCTATATCATTACCCCAAAAATGTGAGGTGAACATATATTTATATGCCAAATTCTTGGTTGCGGCGCATATGGAGCTTGTCACAGAAGTGGTCGTTTTTTCATCGCATTAGGAACGTAAGATACTTACAAGCCAGACATCCATTTACATTCTAGACTTTATAGTATTTCACACCATCCATATCCATTTATTTAGTTTCTAGAGTAGAAAATGTCTCTTTGACGTCGCACGGGGCGTGTAAGTCCCTTGCGTGTAGATTTCCATTTGGAACACAACTGTCAAATCTTGCATGCAGATCCCTTGGGATTCTCGAAATAGTCCATGTGTTTAAGGGGTGGTTTCAGGTTGCTCAAATATTCTCATTTCATTCATCAAGAATAATTTTGTGCCTACTAGTTTCCCTATAGGAATCTGAGAAGAAATGGGTAAATATTTTGGGTTCTGATGGAAACTTTGAAAGGGACATCACAATCATGTGGTATGTGGAAACTCCAATGACCGGCGAAGAAGGTTCCTTGAATCTGTATGAAGGATGTGGCCCATGGCTATAAATTCTTGGGGGGACTATTCATAGTACTTTGAAATTCTATATGATAAGAAACATTGATCTCATGTTCATAAGTTCTTGAATCCTTCATGGAAAACACAAATTTGGTTTGTGCATTACACAAGACTACTAAATCTTGTATTCTTCAGAAATGTGCGGATTTTATGTTCCTTCCATCCACTCTTATGTTCAGGCACACATTTTGTACAGTAACATTAAATATTTTATGCTTCTACCATTATGTTTTCAAAACTCGCTTAACATGGACGACCAAGATACTGCTGCTGAGAGGGATGTTTTCATTAATGTGTGGAGGTTAGAGATGATTAGGAATCTCAAATTAAATAATTTTAGAAACGTGTTTTTATATAATCAGATTCTCTTGGGAATCCTGACATAGCCTAATAAAAATTACTCCTTAAGCAGTATACTCCCACTATAGAATATTGTGATACTGTATGAAGTTTTCATTCTAGGCATTGAAGCTGACTCACTATGGTCATGGGTTACAAAAGATGATAACCTCCAGTGATACAAAATAACCTACCACTTTTATCCTTTCATGGAGACTCAGGAGATGGTTATATACATTTTAAATATGACATTCAACATAGTCATGGGGAACGAACCAGTGGCTAAAGAATTTGCTTCCCACTATGAAAGAACCATCTCAATCAACCTAAAAGATGAAAGCATGGGTTGGATTCCATATTTTAACCAGTGGTTTGGAGGGAATTTTAAGATTTAATAGGTATGGGAGTATTGGGTGCAGCACACATGAGGAGAGTTTTGAGGAGAGATGCACAATATTGGGTTGTTCAAAGGTGTATGGACATAACAGTTTCACGTATACCACCTATAAGAAGTGGTTCAAGATCTATTCATCTGGTTATCTCTTGACATATATATTTTCCACCTCCACCATGGAGAGGTTTATATCAGTCTCTAGAACATCCATTGCATCAGGGGAATTCTTATAGATGCAATCCAATATGATGACTTCTTACTGATAGAGAATATCTTGGAAGATAGAGATAGAACCCCTATCATGACATGGAATCTTCTAGACACGAAAAAAGGAGAGGTTTTTGGATCAAATATATTATGAAGGATATCCCATAGAAAACATCGTTTTGGGTTTTCATCAAGAATCATATGAAGATGAGTATGTTAGTCGAATGTAATTACTGCCTGAACACATTTAAAAGGGGTAAGGTAGAATCATACTGGGCGGTCCTATAGGTGGGACAATATCATATGGGGGGTTTAGAAAGGATGAGTGATGAGACATAGGGATATATAACAATTCCATTCATGCTACCTTTATAAGTGAGTGGATATTTCCAATGAAGAATACATGAATGTGGATCTTCCCAAGAATGCCAAAAATGGATGGGATTATAGAAGCCCACAATAGTGTAAATCTAAGAGTATCTGTATTGGCAAGGCATTATAGTATTCTAGGGTTCATCTCAAGGGGAGAAATTTCCATGAAGAATCTGTGGACCATTCTTGATCATTCATGGCTAATCGTGGCCGATTTTAATGGGTATAACATCTAAAATATCATTTATCTTAAAGAAAAGGTCTATGATCATCTTTGATGAACATTGATGGGGTATGACTAGTGACGCTCAATGAGGAAGGTGTTAATCTACAGATGTAAAATCATGAAAATTTTATTTTCCACCCATAGCACACTCCATATATCCATGTGGTGGATGACATGCAAGGTCCATTAGAGAAGAGGTAATATCTATATAGTATCATCGGTGGAGTTCTGGTAGATGGGTTTGATGGTAATATTCATTTGGAACTATATGTGTCATCCTTATTTTCTAGAATGTTTAGATTTCTAATGAATTTATCAAAGAATATGTATATAGTGGTCTGCGAAGAGAAGAAGCCTAGTATCCTCCATAATTTATGTTAAATTTTTATGGCAGTTGTATTTTGAAAAACAATCTCATTTCCCCTATATTATTGATGTCTCCCTATGAACATAATATACAATGCACTTTGTGGCGACATATCCAGAACAAATTATGTAGAAACTTATTTGTTAGATCAAAGTTGCAAGCATAGAGTATGGACAGTGGGAAAGAAAGAAAGCATTCAACAGGTATGAAATAAAGGAGGATATCTATGTGGATGGGATACCATGAGATAGATATTTAATGGAGGTAACTCAATAAGGTTCAGTCACACATCCATCATTTCAAGAGGGGTTGTCCCAATGTTGGCCTCATGGGATATCTAGAAAAACCCTTGGGAAAAAATTGAGAAAACTACTTAAAACTAATGTAGACATAATCTTCCTCAAAATTGGTCATATTGGAAAACACCATGTCAACTGTTAAATCCATATATTATGCGGTGGAAATTGATGCACGATGGGATCCAGATTCCAGAAATTGGGCTTATCAAGGTCATAAACTGAGTGGAATATCAATAATGTTATTTATATCTAACATCCATGAAAATATATTCACGGTAACAAGCGAAATATGAGAATCCACACATCTTGGTGAAAGTGATTTTTGGTTAGGATAATGAGCTGGAGGATTTGATGCATGAGGTTGATAGTGAGTATGAAGATGAAGAAGAAGAATAATGTGAAAATAGAGGATAATGAAGAAGATTAAGTGGTTGAGGAATAAGAGCCTAAGGGTATGGAATATCATGGGATATAGACTTATCAGGGGAGTCCCTAAGAGATTGGCGAGATTACATGCTCTCACAAGGGCCTTGCTGAGAATCTGTTAGTATGTATTACATACATCTTCCTGGACCCATCTCTATTGAAACTCAAATCCAATAATCTTACCTTTTATTTTATAGAAACAGATGAGTGGTGATAAAGAATCCCCCACAGTAGGTGGTGAGAAAAATCCAATGGACATGGAGAGACATGTACCTAAGCCCACACTCGGGGTTAAGCAGGGAAAAGAGTTAGTTACGGTTGTGGTGGACAGTGGTGGGCCAGAGGAAGGGGTCAATGTGATGACCTCATAATCATTTATTGTTCTCATCAATCCTTGGTAGCCATTGATGATCATCAATTGGATAGGTACTGAAGGGTCTCTAGTGGTGTATGTACATGTGGTGACACGACCACTTGATCTAGCTGCACTTAGCACTCATAAGTTTCTACCTTCGTAGATTCATATCCATCCCTTGGAAATCTGTTTAACTATGGTGTATACTCCCAATAGTATTAATGAGAGTAAAATAATAGAAATTTTTTTATTTTGGGACATATATGGTAGATCTCGTGGAGATTGCACCTGTCTGTGAGGATCTGGTCACTCAAGATGATCTAGATTTTCCTCCCGGCGAGCACGAGGTTATAGCTACAAGTGATTACACTGCCAAGAAAATTTCTGAAGCTTTAAGTGGTGAGGATTATAAGGGTGAAATGATAAATGTGTTTATTCTTAATTTCATTGATCCCAGTCCTTCAAAGGGGATACTAGAGGAAGATCTTACTACTAAACCTTTGAAAATATTTCTAGAGTATGAACCTTCCGACCCAATAGAGATAAATGATTCTAATATAGAAATAGCTGAGGAGATCCACATCACTCAATATAGGGAATAGATGTGAAAAATAACATTAATTGATGCTCCATTGGAATAATGGACAAGTCGAATGGGGTCACTATGGACCTGGCTATGTTGTCTCCATGCCTTAGTGGGGGACACCCAAAATTTTCATGTATTGATCTGTGATTTCCTTATTAAGAAGATGGTAAAAAGATGTCGGTAGTTAAACACTACATAGTGCCTGATGAAATATGATAGAATCCAAAATATCTATGTGGATAAAAAATATATCTACTTCTAATATTTACAGGTGAACAAGCATTCCACCTTTATTACCTATCAATCGGAACATGTTCCCTGATTGCAGGTCCAACTAGAAGAGGACCAAGAACAACTGAATCAGGCAACCTGTCAAGTGGCTGACCTCTGATCTGAGTATGACAAGATTTAGTTCAAGAATAATGATCTTATTAATGAATCATATGATGAATAGATGGATCTTAGATTGTGATCGAATACTCGGGAGGCCATATGATGAAAGGTGGTGGATTTGAAGTGCTCCATTAATGGGGAAAATCCATAAGTCCTATGTTTTCCCAAACATAAAAAACATATTTGTTTTCATTCATGTTTTTAACTAAGTGTATGGACACATTATTTCTTTCTTTAATTACATCACATCAAACTTATATGTGAATAAGATAATGTAAATTCCCAAATCTCAGAAGGGTCATGCTCGGTGTGAGAGACAAGGGACAACCACAAAACTATTCAGTTTTGTATGGGGGTGCCAACTAATAATTGAATAATCATAGTCTATTATTTTTTATTGACCACCGAGAGTGTTTAGGATGGGAGAGGCTATAGATAGAGAATCTGGCTCTAAGAGCATCCAACTTGCCTTTCCCAATGTGCACTGGTGAACGTGTAGTATAACACCAGGTGTGTTATTATAAATCAGAAAATAGGGGACTGAAAAATGTGAAAAAAAATTCCCAAAATTTGGAAAATGGTAAATATGGAATGCCAATATGGGATTAGTACTAATCATGTAAAAACACATAATATTCACCACTATCCTCAAATGGGGACAAACAAATGAGGGTCAACCGCTGACAATGTTCGAAACACGGGACCTATGTAATAATGTATTCTAATGTCTTCTGGTGTGTTGGCTCAGGATGGAAGTTGAGATGAAGCAGTATGGGACCGGGCGATATGGTGATCCCCTTATACATGGAATAGGATGAGGATCCAAATTAGGGGCACATGATTCATGGGTTTGAGTGATGGAATGTTTGAAAGGATTCCAATACTCTTGGAATTACACTACCATGACTTAGAAATTATTAACATAGGTGTGTTCAACTGAACAAAGGTACACCCCATCTTCTAGGGAGGACCTCCCTGATGAGGTCATAAAATATCATCCAATTTTACATCATGCAAATTAATGATGATCCATACATAGTTTAATGTTATACAGTATAAACGGTGCATGGAATAGTTTAATGTCATATGATTGGGATGTGTCTCACATTTTAACATCGTGGGACTTGGATGTTGAAAATATGATAAGGTCATACTATATGGACATTGTTCAACAGTATGGAGTCATGTTACGTGGTCCTTGGAACTTTTTTTTCCTTGAATATTTGTATGGCCTGATAGAAATAACTACAACATGAATAATCCAAATAATACTTATGCACCACACAAGTATTAAGGAACTGACTGGAAAGAAACACATGTGATATGGTGAGGGGAAAATATCATAGTGAGGATCTTAATTTATGGACAAATATTTTGGATTGTTATTTAGGCTGAAGGGCCCATAAAGGTTAGTAAAATTGTGTCTTGGCCAGAGAAAAAATTTCCGTCCATCTCTACAAATATCATAAGTATGAGAATCAAGTTGTATACAGTTCCTCATACATAGTGTAACAGGAGAACAACAATGGGGGTGTCCATCCTCTTCGGCGAGGATATGGAAGAATCCCAAAATTATCATAGGTCATCCTAAAATTGTACAAGGTAAGGTTATAGTTTAACATTGTGAATTTAGGATGATTGGATCTTAGTTTAAGTGCATAGAGTTTGATCATGGAGGAGTCTCAAATGCGTATTTATTGTGTGGTGTCCAGAAAAACCTGATATGAATAAGGATCAAAGAGTCCCATTCCACATGTCGTATCCCTGAAGATGAATGTACATAGTTTATATTCATCATTCTTGGAAATGGGTTTCTAGTTTAAAGTCATAGATCTTAGACCATGGGGGAGGTTCTCTAAGAGGAATGTATGTAATGTGGTGGCTTAACAAGCCTGATGTGAATGAGGACCATGAGGCCCACACACACACCACATATTCATTCTTGATGAAGATTATGTACGATTTATTATAATTATACTTGGAATATAAGGAGGAAATATCACCCCAAATGTACATGGGTGATAGGTATGGGGACCAGGAAAGACCGCGTAACACCTTAAGCTGAACTACATATCATTTATGATCATAGAGCATAGACCATGGTCGATACTAAGGGGATGAAGCTTTGAAAAATTATTTTACTGGGGCTAGAGAATAAATTTATGGGTTTAACTATGTATCCCATAGATATGGGAATCATGAAATACATAGTTATGAAATTCCTTGAAGTTTAATGTCATTTGGTAAGGATGAAGGTGAAATGTTCTGAAAATGGGAAGTCATGTTGTGGATGTACTTGAGAGAAATGTACCAGGAATCACTACATATTCCATATGGATGGGATTGAAGATACACGTAGTTATTAAAGGTATGTTTCCCTGTGACGGTCTGACCCATACATAGAGATATTGAGAATTAAATATTTCTTATTTGTGTCTTTGTTTGTTATTTTTTTTTCTTTCAGCGGCTGGACTAGGATAGAATGATAGGGTGATCCTACAAAAATCAAGCCATATATAGGTCATGATATGCCGAATGGGGGATTACCAATTATCTAAGTGATTTTCTCTGAGGCTAGATCACAACAATATTGTACCATTTTTCTTCGTGTGGTCATAATGATGATGTTTTATTTTATGGTCATGTGATAGGACCAGTTCGTGCATTTCCACATCATACTATAAGAATGATAGTTTTAACATAGTTTATAATTGTGCAGATAAGATGTTGGGAAAAGGTATCTTAGGGGGAAATGTTTGTAATAGAAAAAAATGAACAAATGGGAATGAGTGCTATGGATGCCCACACCACACTACACACTCTTGAGAAAACAATGGAGTGTATCTTAGTTAAGGTTGTCAATTTTGGACCATAGGTCTCTAAGTTGAATGTATTAGAGTTTGGACCATAGGGCCAAGAATCTCCTTTACATGGGTACAAAACCTAAAAAAACTCCTAAGCCTATATGATCCATGCTCTATGTGGAAAACAAGGAGGGATGTTAGGTGTTCCCCATTATATGGGAGAACATAATAATGGGATGTAAATGTCAGGTGGGAAATTCCCAACAACACAAACATTCCAACTAAATGAGGGTGGATTCCTAAATGGATAATGCCAAGGGTGTTGGAGATCCACCAAATCATAAAGAGGTGGAATGTTTGAATCACTACACATGATATCTAGAACACAATGAGGGTTGAATAATGATTTAGGATAACTTCTAACCTTGTTTGAGACACATCATCCATATCATGTTACCAGGGATGGGAATAGACATGTGAGGGTCAACTGATTGCCATATTTTAACCATGGGAGCTATCTCAAAATTTCATCCAAATTATTTTGGGGAATATTCCCATAATGGTAGGTGAGATGATATGGTATAGATTCTCCATTAGGGGTCCCTTCAAATGTATAAGAGGATGGAGATCCAGGTAAAAGGATATGTGAAGCATGGATACAGATTTAGGGAATGTTTTTGTGGAATTAAACATTCTATTCCATACACCACCACACATTCAAACATTCCTATGTGGAACATCTTTAGGTAGAATCAGATCTATTTTTAAGGATCGAGTTCCTCAAGAAGCCAAAATCCAAGATGGAACATAGGGTAGATGTCCATAGTGTTGATAAATGTTTAAGGTCTTGTTTCTTGAACCAAAATCTCTTATTTTAGGGTTATATATTGTGAAACATAGTTCATAGTCTAACATTCCATTCCTAGGATGTATTAATGCAGTTTAACTTCATGTTGTAAAGATGAAAATGTCATGCATTTTATCGTCATGTGATAGGGGCCGGAACAATGAGTGGGAGGTGTTCATTGAAGATAACCTATGTGGTACAAGTTCCATAACCTGACATGAATGAGGACAAAAGATACCCACACCATAACACACATTACCGAGGAAAAACACCATGCCAAGGGGACAAAAGTTTTGTGATTATTTAGTTCATCATAATGATGAAATTCCCAGGTGTTTCTATATATATCATGGGAATGGTAATCAAGGAACATGATGTTTATGTAAATGGAATGGTAGGTGTCTAATGAAAAGAGGGAGACATCCTATCAGAAATGAATAACAAGATCTCTATGCAGTTTATCATCATGTGAATAGAACATTGATGAACATAGTTTAATGTTTTAGAGATTGAAGAATAGAATTGATCTTTTATCATGGGGATGTGTAGTAAATCATCATGAAGTAACCTGATAAGAATGAGTACCAAGGGTGTCGCACCTCATTACAAATCCCAGAAGAGACCTCAATCCAAGGGGGAAATTTCATTGTGATTATATGGATGGGCCTAGAGACATAATGTTTAGGTGTCACAATGTGTGATGTGATGGTTGGAATAAAGACACGCTTAGATCTAGAAAATAGTATGGTAGATGATCGATGTTAAGGGAAATGTCATATCGAGTGAGAATATTGATGCTATGAAATTTTAACATCATGTAGAAAAGAATATAGGGAAAATATCAAACTAATAAGACATAAAAACATGGAAGGAATGACCCATGTGAATGAGTCAATCGAGGCTCGTTCCATACTACGTGATCATGAGGAGACCCAGACACAGTTTAGTTTCCTGATGTTTGGACTAAGACACGTAGTAAAACTTATTCAACAAGGATGTCACAACACAGTTTAACATCATGTCTCATGGGTGGTAATGGTTTTGTGTAGTCTAACATCATTAAACCTATATGTTTATTTATTACCCAGTTTAACATCATGAAACAAGAATGTAGTAGAAGTTTAATTTAATTGAGAATCTAGGGAAATTTCTTTTTAATTTTGGGTAGAATGTACCATCATTATTTTCTATTTTAGTATCATGCATATACGATTCCATAGTTTAATGTCATGTGAGGAATGGGGCACATTTTAACAATATTGTGGGATAATACTATATAATGTTAAACAACAAGCTTCCAAGAGAATAATGGAAGAATGTTTCAAAATGGATATGTAATATGGTACTAAACCCAATGTGAATAAGGGATAAAGAAGTCAAGGAGCACATTACACATTCTAGTGAAAATTTTACAAAAAATTTAGTGTTTTGTATGGAGGACTATACCAAGACCTAAGGGCTGAAAGGGTTTGACTGATTTGTGGTTGGGCTCAAATAAAAAATGTTTATATGTCATTATATATCCTGTGAGAGTAGGAATAAATCCACATGTAGTTCTAAAATTATGTATAGTTTTACTTCATGTGGTAAAGATGATTCACACAATTTATGTTATTGATCCTAGACTAAATATTTGAGAATTGAAATTTTTTTTGTGGGTCCATAAATCATCCTATTTTGAATGAGGTCCATGAAATCCCACATTCTACACCATCCACTTACAAATGTAACTAATTCCATGGAAAAATATGGATAGACCCAAATAAAAAATGTTTGTGTGTAACTATTTATCCCATAGATATGGGAATAAATCCATACTTAGTTTAGTAAATTTTCATGGTATGTGACCAATCCCATGACCAATTTCCTCTCAGGTTAGGACAATGTGGTGTTGTGCAGTATAGAATCATGCGACTAGGATGATAAAAATTTTGTTTAACATCATATGATAAGGATAATTATTGCACAATTTAGGCCCATAAATATTGGACTATAACAATTCATCAGTTTAACGTTATGCAACTAGGATATTGCACAGAGTTTCAGTCCATACTACGTAGATCGTATACCAGTTTTACATCATGTAGATGATATACTCTCTTATGTGATGTACTATACTAGGAACTCAAAAGTTTTTGAAGGATTTATTCAAACACAAAATATGTAACCCAAAGAGTATAAACTATTAGGATAGAACTTATGAATAATATATGATCCCTCTTATTTGGGTTCCAACATTGGTGGTTACCATTACGGTATCATCGGTGTTTGGAGAGAGAAAAATTTATCACCCTTGTTGAAAGAGTGTAGGTAAAACTACTTGTTAAATGCACTGGATATCTTGTTCTAGTGCCACTTTAGACTATATAGGTCCCAGATCCTGTTCACCTCAAGAGATTTTATTTTGGATATATAGACATATTCTACTCTATCTAATGTATGTTGATCATAGAAAGTTTCATGGTGCGATGGAAACTGAATGTCAATGGGAAGTACTACCTCTTTTCTACATACCAAGGAATATAGATTCACCTTGGTGGAATTAGGGGTGATCATCTGATAAACCCAAAGAGCATTGAGAATCTTTTCTGGAGAAATTTTCATTTTTTTGACCCACCATATTCTACAAAATGATAGATAGGGTTTCATTGAATGCCACAATCTATCCATTTTCTTGTTAATGGTATTGGGAAGTTTGGTTGGATAAGTTTTTTTACATGGTGTAAAACTTATTCAGCATAGATACACATTAGTTGGTTCCATTACTAGTGAGAATAGAATGAGGGGCTCCAAATCGATGGATGATGTTGAAGATCAAAAATTCAACAACGGACTAGGGATTGACATCCTTTAAAAAATTTATTATACTAATATATAAAAAAAATCATTCTTAGTTAGGATGAATTGATAGAGGCAAGTGATAACTGGTGGGTCTGGTCCCACAACATCGAGGCCCCAAAATGAAAAGATGCAATAGTACATTGTAGTGTGGTGAAATTCGGGTGGTCAATTCATGATGTTAGAATGGATTCGACATGTGATGAACCTACTTGAAAACTCAATATATTCATAGATAATGGTGGGCTAGAAGTATGAAAACCTTCAAATCATGTGGGTGAGAATCACCCCTATCAGATGAGAACAACGTGACTTATCATGGAATTCATACAAAAAATGGGGAATCTCATATCCGTGAATGCTGCAAAGGAGGATTTCATCAAATCCAACATTGTAGTGATTCTTCTCCAAACTAAGACCACTATAGATAGTGAAATGAACTTCATGGTGATATATTGGATCTCCTTCTACTCTGTATTGTGAGATATTGTCATGATAGAGATACTCTACAAAAGGATTTATCCAATTATAGGTTTCAGCAGTTATATGAGGATCCTGAGGTACTGATGTAGAAGCATTGGCAGTAAGCTAGTTTACCTGGTAGTTTTTAGTGTTATATGAACTAACAAGGGAGATGAATCTTCAATGTTCCACATGAATGAACTGATCTTCCTAGTCAGGAATTCTGAGAGGTGTGGATATATCGGCTAGTGAAACATCTCAACCATTATGGGACTGGGGGACATGAGTCACCTCTTGATGAGAAGGGAACTAATCCATTATATGGAGATAATTATTAAGCAGGGGTATGAGATCAAGATTCTTAATTATGTATCCACTATTAATCTTCTTGATGATTGTCTATGTAAGTGGGAAACATCAATTTCAAGATCCAAATTGAGACCAGAGATGAGAGCCAGATACTCTGCTTCATTTTTGGTGTAGCCCTCTGATATCATGAATGAATATGGTAGGGAATCCTATATAGGAATGATGAATAAAATCCCAAGCCTACTCTATTAAGAAAAGGATCATTGATCCTTCTACCATTGGGAATCTAGGAGGTACCATCACTATGAATCTTCAAACATGTCATAGCCAAATCTACAAATAAAATGGCCTTGTATTGAAAATTAAGATCCAGAGACTACTCTATGGGAGCTGGATGAGTGACTAGGAAATATTTCGATGCTTGAACCTTGATGGACTTCTAAAAAATTAATATGATGCTGAACTTATGAGGAATCACCACCTAGTATGATTGTATGTCTATCAACATAGGGAATTTCCGAATGTACTTTAGTAGATCCATGCTCGAAAGTGACTTTATATCATGATGCTTCACATAGTGAGACAACTTCTACACTGTGAAAACTCATGAGAGTCTTCTATTCTAAAAACGATAATATATGGACTCTATGTTAAGGAGCATGTTATTGAGATAGTAAAGACTATTATTTTTCCCCTTTGTTATTATTTTGGGTGAGAAGGGTGTTAAGGGATCATTCTAGGGAAATCACATAGATGACCATTGGCTTCCTAGATACAAGAGGCATCAGAACTAGTGTTTGTATAATAAAATTTTTTATCTCCTAAAAAGTAGTCTGAGACTCTTCATCCCACGAGAATTCAACACCTTTCTCCATGACCCCTGAAATAGGCTTACACTCTCTATCAACATTCACGATGAATTAGCATATCTAGGATATGTGTCCTTGATGGCCTCAAAACTCCTAGAGGATAATCAGAGGGGTGATTTGGATAATAAAACGATATTCATTGGGTTGATCTTGATGCCTCTATATTTGATAATGAAACCAAGGAAAATTCCATAGGTCACCCCAAAGAACATTTCATGGAGTCCATCTTCAACTACCGAGAGTGAAGGAAGACAAAAAAATTCTCAATATAAATGATATGGTTCTAAAATTAGAAGTATTTCACCAATATATCATCCATGTATAAATCTAATAGTATCTCTATGATCAGTTTGAATTTGCGGTACATGGAATTCTCATAGGTGGATCTTTCATTCTTCAGACTGAAAGGCATTACATGATAAGAGAAGATACCCTATGCATATATGAATGAGGAATATTCCCCATCTTTAAGATCCATTAATATCTAGTCATAATCAAAATATCCACCCATGATTAAGATATATTGGAATCTAGTGGTGGCATCGATTAGTTTCTTTTTCACCAAAATGGAAAATCATCCTTTGGGAAGTGGCGGTTGAGATCCTAGAAGTCGATGTAGACTATGTTCTATTAGTACATTTTCCTAAATAGAATGATGTTGGGAAACCATAAGGGGTTCTGAACTTCATTGATGAAGTTTCCCTCGATAATCTTATAAACTTCAACCTCAACCATGGCATTGTGACACAGGTACATCTTCTAGTGAGTCTTCTTGAACCTGTGATGACTTACCTAGAGGATAACATGTTGGATGGTGATTTTGGTGTCTAAACCTAGCATATCATCCAATATCTAAGAAAAAACATCATCATTTTTCTTTAAGAAGTCAAAATATTGATGTTGTTCTCTTTAAGAATGGTTTCAATGATCAACAATGGTCGCAAATTTTTCTCGATGCAAAGACTCACCTATACCAACTCATAGATGGTGTAGGAGACCCCTTCCTAAAATTATGGAGGCGAGTCATAATAAAATTATTCATCAACTATGATAGAGGAATAAATTTTCGAGATGTTTCATATAAGATAGTTGATTTTTGAGGAACACTGGTTCCCACTTGGGATGACGTGAAATCTTCACTAGGAGACTATTGCACTACTAAAACCCTGAAAAAATATTGTCAGCTCGATTCCATCGGGACTTCGACAAAGGTTTCCATGATTGGTGATGCAAAATCAGTGGTGTTTGGTTGGTTTGTGTGAGTTTAATCTATATCGGTAGAATAAGAGGGTAAGACTTAATAATGTGGACATACAGTGAACATCACAATTACTCATAGGGGTAAGAGGTTATGGTATAACTTTATCCTATACTGTATAGGAGTATGAGGCAATCATCCAAAATTACTTGTAATTGTGAACATGTCTTCCACTCTTCTTGGAAGTAAAAAATCAGTGCCACATGTCTGGGGTGGTGGCCTATAGCCATTGAATAGGGAGGATGAAGGCATCATCTGTGTCCATCTATGGGTTGGCCAAAGATATAGTTTTATCAACCTCATCGGTCTGAGCATGCTTGTCCTTGATTTTGTAGTAATCCACATCTATATTGAGGGATTCCCTATAGGTGAACAGAGATTAATCACCCTGGATCATTCTCACTCAAACATCGAGGGATTACTTGAGGAATTTTTTATATGACTAAGTAATAACATCATAAAGATGGATCAAAGGTCTACCCATCATTTCATTGTAGGTGGTATCCTATGAGACAACCATAAATTTATAACTTGTAATAAAACCACTTAACTGGGTCGTTAGACATATATTTCAACATATCTTTTACTCTGTCTGGTCATAACCTTAAATATTAATCTGATATGGCCTTAGATCTGTTTTAGTTAGTATTAGATTGAAGATCATCGGGGTTAGGATGAGATTGATCTCGGATCCTATTTCAATGAAACAATCACATAATTCAATAACATTGAACTCACATATGATGTAAATTGGTAAGATGATCCCCTATATGAGTAATCTCTCATCTTATTTGGAGGAATATATGATATCTGCAATTTTAAATTCTTTACTTACCATGTGTGGAAAGTCTTAAATATATAAAAGTATATCTCAAACTGGAGGGGGGTCCACAAGGAATCTACAAGGGATTCATGAACATATTATTATAGATGGAGGGCCTTGAGAATCAATATATTTTTAGTAATGTTTGAATGTTTATTATGCATTTCATACTTTTTTGCAAGTGAAAATTTATACTGGTAGGAGGATTATCTATGGTAGGAGGTATGATGGGTGTTGCTTGTAAAACTAGTGGATTCTTTCTAGTGTGAGGAATATCATGCTACTCCCTAGATGAACAGTTAAAAATTACTATCAGATGACTATTGGACGACTATGTCCTAGCTAGAGTAGAGAACGGATGATCGTGATGTCATAGAGATGTCTCTTTCTGATTAAGTAGCAAAAATGGTAGGGATAGTGAATCTGATAAGTTGGTCTAAGAGGACTATGCCTGCAAAGCTGTATATTGAACATTCTATCAAGTCTTGGTAGTGTGCATGTCTTGGCATGAAGTACTGGCCTGAGAATTTTGATGATTCACATTTCCATAGCTTCATTGATGGTGGTGTCGACCAGGAACATTGGGAGGGCATTCTTGATACTCCACATCAATGGAAATCATATAGAGATCCACCATCTCATTATAATTTGTGGAGGAAAATTATTTCTCATAATATGAGGAATATTTTAATTCCTTCTGGATTTTAGGGATTATTCCCATCACTAGAGGAATGAAATGATTGAGGTTAGGAGATGGATTCAGTACTAGAGGGGTATTTTTTCCCTTTCATCGTCGATGTCTTCTCTTCTGATAATTATAAATCCTACATGTGGATGAAGAAGAAACATCTAGAGGAGGTGAGGAACATTTATGAGGCTTAAGACGATTCAAATGGGAAAGGATGACAGCATGGGAACAAAAAACTACTCTATAGGACAACTGGTCTTCACACGTCTAAGATCTATGGATAGAGTCCTTCCTACATTCACCTTCGTTGTTACTACTAGGCATTGCAGAAATGTGTGCCACCTATACTCAAGAAGTGTGAAATATGAATATATTATTTACAACCTAGTCATGGAGATGGTCCTTGAAAACATATAATTGGTTTATGATATTTCCAAGAAATCTATTATAACGGTAGTAGCTGGGGTGATTAGTGATTTTAGCTTCCTGGGGTTTCCTACATTATGAGATGTCATAATCCCCTGATCGAAGGAACTACCAAAATAACAGGGAACATGAGCCTCATTGAATAAATAGGTATGATTTCACCTATATAGAAAGGTAATTATGGGGGTATTACCCTAAAGAGGGATTGGATCTGAGTGGGGGGATATATCATGACTGTATCACCTAGGTGGTAGTGGTTTATTGTGTGGTAGCTCTGGATGATTCTTCAGCTGGTGATGATTAGCGTACGGTTGGCCCCCTGGTTGTTTAAATTAGTAATTATGTAGAAGAATCTATACCATTTAAAATTCTAGTGGCCTGATTCACTCTATCTATACAACAATATCAATGTCAACCATGGAGGCTCTTCTTGTAGGATTTGAAGGAGACAGTGAGCGCTCCTTCTAAGCTTGTGCAGGGCTTCCTATATGAACAGAGAATTATCAAAAAATCCCAAAATACACATAGTTAATTCTTAAGGATGGGATAGGGAACTAATTTAGTCTTAACATTCTCCACTCACATTTGCAGAAGTTTCTCTTAATTCAGTAGCATGTTGAGTAAATACATGAGGCCTTTCCAACTAGTGAAAAATTTTGTGACGCAATCATATGGTAATTTATTTCACTTGAAGTGGTCAGTGATACTTGTCTTTTATGTGTTGTATATGAACTAGTAAATAAACTATCCATGAAGATCTTCCTAACCAGTGATGGACCTAATGGGTAGCTAACTATACCATACTAATGCAAGCCCTTATAATGTCTTCCCAAAACACCATAGAATGGTGGCCTCATACTACTATAGGGTTCCCAGCATTGGTCCAAACCTTGATAGAAAGATGGATAGTTGTTACAGCAGGTCAACCATCCTATTGTAGGGGGATAAGGAATGACTCCTGAAATATGGGGCTACTTGCATGTTGTCCACCAATATCAGAAATGGATTTCCATCATGTGGAATCAACACCTATAATGTTTTCTAAGGTTTCAATTCAATTATTAAGAGTACCTATATTGTATTACTAGAATGTGTTTCTATCTAGTTGAGGATACCTACAAACAGTGCATTAACATGATCATCATCATGATGGGAAATCTAGATGACTCATGGAGTAGGTGATGGATGTCCCAATGGAATGGACTATGGAATGGCTCGATCTGGATCACGAGGAAGGTTATCAGGCTGCTCTGGTAGATTCATTGATGGATCTCATGATTATTTACTATATTATTTGATATCTACCATTTCCAGATGCAGGAGATTATCTAGATTGATTGGGGGAAGCAGGCCGAGGAGGAATAATGGATGCCCCTACTTCCCCAGTAAAGGAGGGACATGATTCTATCGAGTATCACACTTTTCCAGATTCTGTTCAATAAGGTACTTGACATGGATCCTATCAATGATCCTCGTTTTTCTTGTTAACTAAAAGAGTAATGTGGAATTATAGATTTAAACATCTATATCTTGAACAACATCGGTAGGTTCAACTGGTCCAAAGGTCCTCCTCTGATCCTTACCCCTATTGGAATTCGTACCAACATTAAATGATACGAACGATTCCCAACGTCCATGTACCTAACTATACAATCTTTTTTACAATACCTACATGATTTTCCACATGATTCAGTACTTTTCCAGGGGGTGTGTCCTCTTTCTTGGAACCTACATCAGTTTTCCTCTCATTGAGTGTCCCCAGCTCAGCCATATTCACCTTTACTACACCCATGGTCATATCCTCAATGTCATCAAGTAAATATGGATACCAAATAATAGTATAGAGGTTAATTGATGCATACTTTCCCCAACCCTAGATCTTCATATGTATGTTTTCTTCCTCAATAATTATGTGGATCACGGTAAAACTCTAAACAGATCATTGTTCAAGGGTCTAGTGGTAGCTGTGTTACACAAGATTCTGGGCCACTCAGAGCACTACCAAATAAACCATGAGACATTTCTGGATGATGTTGTCAAAATTATACTTACTCTTCATCTAGACCAATCGACAGTTTCTAGGAAAATTTATAGCCTAAAGGATTTGGTAGAATAATATGACCTCATCCTTTTTAAGGGAATCTAGAATGTCAGTATTTGGATTAGATATTGGATATAAAATATTATAAAACTAATATATGGTGAGAGTGTCACATGAGATTCTATATTCGGAAGTGGGGTTCGACTCCTCATTGTCCCATGCTTCGATCAACGTTTGATGAAGAACTGGAAACAACACTGATGTGGATATTTATTGAAACCGACTAGCTGGTGGAGAAAATGCCACATGAGCTAACCAAAAACCTCTTAACGGGTCATATCTCAGAGTCATTTCCAACTGCATCCTCATGTACCTATATAAATTGTTACTAACCACTGTTTCACATATGAAGGCGATAACTATTTGTGGTGGATCGAGTGAGTGATTTTCATATATAATTCTCCATAATTACCCACTATTATCACATTTCGATTAAGCTAATTAAACTAGTGATGATAGGGGTAGTTCATGACAAGACCCTAGAAGGGAGACAAATCTTATTCCTCTTTCATGTAATTATTAAGGGATTCATGGATCTTGTGCATCTCACCTTCTTGGATGAAAAAACTGACATGTCAAGCTCATTCCCAAGACTCTAATCTATAATATAGGGGATGACCCATCATTACATCCCATTCAGCATTATAATTAGATAATTAAATGTGATCCATGATAATGTTGGGCATCCTAGATTTATTCCTTCAGCTATGATGGTTCTCCCTTCTTCCCTAGGATGATTCTTCAGGGTAAAAAATTTATATAAAATTGAGGAGGACCTTTTTTATGGTTTATTGCACATGGTGGAACCTTTCAATGATTTTTTAGTATATGGGGAGGATCTTTGTACCTGTTGTCATCGAAGTAGGGAGGAACTTCTCTTGGAATACTATGAGAGTGGGGAGAACCACCACTTTGGTAAGAATAGGTGTGAGGATCACCTTAGTTTATATCAAATGGGATATAGAGAGGACCACTCTTTTGGCCACTGGACATTTGGGGAGGAACTCTGAGGTAGTGGGTGATGGAGTGGGGAGGACTTCCACTAGAGCTGGTGAAAACATGGGGAGGAACTCCATGTTGGCTAGTTGTGTCATGGGGAGGACCTATATGCTAATTAGAGGTAATCACATGAGGAGGTCCTTCATACTTATTGTAAATTATTTTTGGATGGTCTCTTTTTTGTAGATGCTATAGTTGGGAGGACCTCTACTCTGGTTGGATATAGTACTATCAGGGCCTCCATGATGGTTGGTGATGAAGTGAGGAGGGACTTAACATTGGTAAGTATTGTTGTAGGGAGGTTTATTTCTTGATCTATATATGACGTAAGGAGGAACTTCACATTTTTATTCTATGACATGAAGAATACCTATGTATCGGGTTCCATAGGATCAGGGAGGATCTTCGTGCTAGATATCAACATGGTTGAGAGGACCTCTACATGGTTGGATGCTGCAAACATGGAGAGGACCTCGATAATGACTGTGAGAGTGGGGTGGACCTCCACTCTGACTATAGATGGTACATGGAAATCCTCCATACTGGATCTCACCAACATGGTTCATCCTAATATGGCTGTTTCTGGTTCTGGGAACTGAAATATTCAACCCAACCTAACTGTGGGGTGGTTGATGCCTCAATTTTGACCGAACACTAGTTAATCCCTACAATAAAGTAGAAGAGATCTTTTAGAATTATCTAGTGGTGGCATGGGCCATTGGAGCAGCTGAAGATGATTCTCTTTGATGGTCTTTCTTCTGAGCTTAGTCCTGACATTGGCATTGGGTTATCCTGGCCAGGCTGGTAGAGTAGTGATATAGACCACTTGTTCTTTATCTTGAGTGACCGGTTGGCGGTGTTGATGAGGCCGGGTGGGAGTCCACCTTTTCAACCTCTACGATATTATTATAACTAGGGTGATGCAAATATCTGTTTCCCTTATCATCATAGGGGAGTGAGTCTCAAGATCTCTTCTAAGAGAGCCTCCCAAATAGTTGAATGTGGGAGAGGGGAGTACTGGAGCCCTTTGCGATACTTGGATTTAGTAGTGACTGTGGGCCACAAATGCCTCTAGATCTTAAAGGTCCATGTATCTCACGGGAATGACCCAATCCTACTCATATTGTCATACGAGTGCTTCTATCATCCCCCTCTTGATTATTTCTAAGAGTGATATAGGGTGTCAGTTCCTATTATCCATGGTTGTTGCTGAAGATGTGGATGTGGTGGAATTGGGTAGTATTACCACATTGATTTCATTCTTTACATGTGCCTATGGGCGGGGAAATTGGTTTCTTATATGTTGGGTTCTAAAAAGAATTAGTACTCAGTCAACAATATGGATACTATTAAATAAATGCTTAATTCCACAATAATGTTGATTATTCTATGACTGGATAGAGGGATCCACACTAACGGTGTCATAGACTATAATACCCAATGAATAACTATCCTAAATTCTAGCGATTTGCATGCCAGACCCACTATTTTCTTGGTGGGACTCGATGTGGGGTAGATATATCTAGTGACACACTCATCTACTGATATATCAAATTCCAATAAGTCCTCTTTTTAGAGAATATTTCATTTCTTGTTAACCATTTCTATTTTCAATGCATTCTGTCGGGATGTGTCTACTCTCCATGTTTCATTGTTTGCTGGTGGACTACATTGCACCCCACATTCCTTCTTTCTGAATGTAGGTGGAATTTATGATTTTCGTAGGTATTCTTTTCTCCTTGGTCAAAATGCGATGATGGGTAGTTAGTTCCTCTATTCATTGATTCATCCTCCGAATTCATCGATTATTATGGGTATTCATTGAAAATTAAGATGTGGTTTGTAAAACTAATTCTGAATGGCATCTCTTTGTGGACACCAGTTATATTCACTACATCTGTCTAGAAATTTCAATAGATATTGTTTTTATAGAAACATTCAGTTAGACGATTAGTCATGTTGGGCATTAGTGGCACGTATGGTCACTGAAACATTAGAACACCTATATTATTCTTTATAAGTAAAATTCTCAAGGTTGTGGAACCTGAGGCATCTTATGGCGATAACAAGGTATTATATTCCCTAGGAATGTATTACAATGTTTTCCTTGGGCATACCATGTTTAGAATGAGGTAGGATGTGATTTTTACACTCTACATGGATAGAGAAGAGTTAATCAGGACATTCGATAAAGGATGATCAAAGAGGTAAATCCCTAGGAGGGAGCACGTGGAAGGTTTACTGGATGGATGGATCATAATGCCCAATGAGAGTGGACCCGAGGTGGTGCATATTATAAAGGGATGATTTCACACCATTAAGAGTTACGTCCCTAGTAGGGTTGCACTGAGTATTACAATTGGATAGGTGGTAACTCCTCTGATGATGTTCCCTAATGATTTTACACACAAATAGTAATATTTTACGCTAACAAGGATTATCTAGACACTATTATGGGTGTATCAGGGAGTTGGAGCCCAATGAGGGAAATATATTTTTTAAAAATGGCTAGTATTTAACCATAGAGAGGCTTAAAATGTAACCTATTTAGAATAAATTGATCACAATCCATGTCAATCGAATGGATGGTTGGGGTCTTATTCACTGAGACAACCTTTTATAAGAGTATTTATCTTTGTTGGGTTAATATGGATTGTATGGGGCATACACAGTGGGACTACATAGGTGATACTAAGAACAACGATAATGTGGATGGGCCTTACATGTTGAGATTTTCCAGATGGATGGCATGATGCCACTATGATGTTACATCCTTGTAAGGATCTTGATTGAATTGGAGGATGTGTTGAAATGGAGTGGATGGAATGGATATAGTGTGAGGGATTGTTGGGATTGATCCTTGGGGAGGCTTCCAATGTATCCCAGTGGCTATGAATCAAGTCTTAATAGTTTGGTACTTGGTGATGAGACACCTAAGTAGGTGACTCATGAAAATTTAGTTCATGGATAGGGACTCTAATGAAGTGTTTCCTTTGGGATGGGTCATGATCCAACCAAGAAATTATGATTCTAGGGAAAGAACCAGATGAGAATGGATGATGGGCTTTAATCATGGAGAGGCGTCCTTTGTATCCCACTTCATGGGAATCAAATTCCCTATAGTTTTGATGGAGGGAATTCGGATTACACACTGAGTTTATCAAGGTGGATATGAGGTGCGTGAAGTGATCTCACTGGGATAAGGGTGAGGTAATTGATGAAGTGACGATGGATAGAACAGAACACCTCGGGGTGGTGGAACTGGGGTATTTTTCCCATAAAGGGAAGATGTCACATCATGAGGGTATATCCCTATAAGGGGGATCCAGAGTTTACCATTGGCTGGTATTTGACCTCATGAAGAATTCCTATGTAACTTGTGTAGGAGACAAAGATCAAAACTCGTGTATTTCGGCCATGATTAGCATGGGGCTTACTCACCGAGGAAACCCAGTTAGTGTCATGGTCACTATTATTCTCTATTCTTGTGTGGTCCATGATCATTTTGAGAAACAATAATTTGAGGTATACCTGATGATCATGTCGAGAAAGGTGAAGACCATGAGTGGTGATGTAGGGTTTACACATAGAGGCGTCCCAGGGAGATTGAGATTGGGGATTAATCTCAGAGGGATTCCCAAACAGGATCTTGTTCCTTATGAAGATGATATCATACCCTTCCTGGAGGTAGATAAATATATCACTCCCACGAAGAAGAGTGGGCATGGATAATTCCCAAGGTACGACACCCCATGAGCATTTCATGGGGAAAGACTACAGTTTATCATCATGTGATGAGGACAATGGGGGTTGGTAGT
Source organism: Viscum album (assembly GCA_963277665.1). Lineage (NCBI taxonomy): Eukaryota > Viridiplantae > Streptophyta > Magnoliopsida > Santalales > Viscaceae > Viscum > Viscum album. The sequence continues at coordinate 1,775,156,541 of OY728165.1, read as the reverse complement.
TTGACGTCCTACAGCTCAGATGAGGAGCTCTCACATGTCAACCCATAGACATATATAACTAATACCCACCCATAATTGGGGAAGGGAAGGCATGAAAAATGCCCAATAGGAGAGGTTTGAAGGATTGGAATGTCAAGGGGTCCACATTAGGAAGGATATTTCAAAAGTAAAAATCTAGGAGCATACCTATGAGAAAAATATTGAGTTACGACATCACAACAAGGAATCCCACACAAGAGACCATGAAATCATGTTCTATAATTTTGTAGGGTTGTAAAAAATAGGTACACACAATTCATGGGATATTTGAAAAATATGTTCCCAAACATGGTTCTTAAGAGTAATGGAAACCCACAAAGTCTTAATGAGGAGGTGTTCGCAAGATTAGGGGTGTTGACGATCTTTTCCGTCACAGAGTCTAACGAATGAAAAAGGGGAATGCCTCAAGCACAAAGAGATTCATCCTTTGAAGAACATCAAAAATTGTCAATGTCATGAACAAGGATTTTTATAAGCATGGGTCTCGCAAGTTTTACTATGGTCGCACAAGTATACGTGCACGACACATATTGGTCGTGCATGTGACATGCGCGCCCTACTCTATTTTCTCACAATATCCTCAATGGACTATAAATACCCCATGTGGGCCCCCCATTTTAGGGGCAAAAAAAATCCAAAAGTCCAATTTAAGCTCTCGGCACCCTAGTCTTTGCTTGAAGTCTTTCAAAAACTTATAAGGTAATTTCTTATCTAGAATGGAAGATCTAAAGAGGAGGAATAAGGCCTAAGTGTTGAAATTCATCAACACATGCGCGCCTAAGTGTCTAACCGTTAAGGTAAATGGCCACACTTGCGCGCCACCTTATCCTTTCAATAGAACTTGTGCTCCACCCTTTTTGAAGCCATTAGGGATAATACTAAGGTCATGAGCCAATTATCGCCTATGTATTACCCTATTGGTTAACCGTCTCCCAAGTACACCAATGTCGCACAAGTATACTTGCGCGACTAAGACATGCACCCCCAAAAAAGACTTGTGCGCCTGCCTTTTTTGGGTTCCCCTCCTTGGAGTTCACTTCCTTTATTCAAATGCACCTTTCCATTTCAAGATCTAGCCTTCAAAACGCACTTAAAATCCACTTATGGCATGGTTCCTTTGTTGGATTCCTTATCTGAAAGGAATTCTGTGGAACATCTCTCAAAACCTTGTGATTTATATAACTTTTTATCACTATGTTTAGAGGCTCCCTTCATTAAAACGCATCCATTAAGATGAGTGAATCTTTGATCTGGGCATCATTCACTGGAACAAGCCCCAATAATAAGTCAAATCCCCCTTAAAATGGGCATCCTCCTTAGGAGTAAGCCCCAAGTCCCCTTTAATCTGGGCCTCATTATCAGGAATAATCCCCAAGTTACAATTCTCCTTAAATTGGGCCTCCTTCTCAGGAGTAAGTCCCAATCATAATTCCCTTTAAACTCTGGGCCTCCTTCTCAGGAGTAATCCACAATCATAATACTTTTTGATTTGCGCCTCTTTCCAAGGAATAATCCCCAATAATAAGTCCTCTATAATTTGGGCATCTTCTTTAAGAGTAACCCCCAAGTTAGAGTATCCAAATGTCCATAAAGAACGAATATCTATATGGACCTTGTTCCTAGGATTCTTTCCGGAAGTAAATCCTAGTTTTCATTTACTTGGGTAGTCTCACATACATAAGCCCCATATCATTCCTTATGACCATATCTTTCATGGCACAAATCATCAGGTTTTACTAATACCTCTTGTTTCTCACACCGAGCACGACTCACATGAGCTTAGAGTGTAAAAGAAATTATGACACCTCTATTTGGGCCATTAATCATACGTAAGACCCACATTTCATAATTGAACTATGTGGACTTTGATCTCTGCCTTAAAAGTAGAGTACGTAGGAGGCCTTTCTAAGGTTTAATCCCATCACCCATTAATTCTCATCTGTCCCATTTGACCTTTAACTATATCTTAATTCCTGAACTATATGGGTTTTTATTCCTTTTCTATCAAGGATAAGTAAGTAGACCATCTGCGGGTATGATCCCAACTGTAAAATAATCCATGTCCTTTTGAATGACAAAAAACTTCAAGTGCCCCACTGAGTGGCTTTAAAATCAGCATGGTCATCATAATGACCAAGATATTTCTATATAATGTATTGAAGGATACCATTGACTAAGAATCTATAATACATTAAGATGATTCTCCATTGATAAAGAACCTCAAATACATATAAAAGATTCTCTAAATCTCATACATATCAATAATTGATTGCAATATCTAAAGGAAAACTAATTTTCATACTTGGTAAATTAATAAGGATTCACGAACATAACTTAAATCTATAAGAGAGTCCCAGAGTATACAATAATTCCCCCCAAAAAGGTGTGATGAGTCTTACCTCCCATACTCTCGACCAATGAAAATTCTTAAGCCTCATCAGTCCACAACTAACGAGCACCTACCTTTGGAAAGTAGGTCCAAATGGACATAGAATCATTGGATGTTTCCAGTTCTACGAATAAACCCGTTAGAAACTGATTGGAATGTTTTAACATTAAACAAACAAGGTCATACCCATTTTTAGAGGACACAAAAAATGGTGAACCCGATGTGAATCCTTAACCAAGTTAAATGATGTTTTACTTATTTTTAGGCCCCATTTTAACTCAATGTGAAGGATAAAAAAGCAATCAATAACATATGTGATCATCTAAAAGATGTAGTGGCAGAACTTATCTTGATTATGTATGTTATATCAAACAGGCCCTTGTTTCCAAGATCTCTCTGCATTTTAGAAATTTCTTCTCTAAAGTTCACACTTGTGAATGCATCTGCCACTACTCCTACTGGATTCTCGTCCGCTTTGAAGATGACATCACTTACTCAGCATCTTCAACATTGGGTCTCAAATGCACTGGTTGAGGAGTAAAATCAACACGGTACCATTCCTACTCTAGAGGCTGCTCGACAAGCCCTCCAAGTCAACAACTCACCCTGGTTATCCGGACAGCGATTACCATTGATCAAGAAGCAGGCAGTAACCATCGTTTCCAACAACATCAGGTCATTATCCCCAGAACCCAACAACCATTACCTCCCATATTACAGAGAGGTGAATGAAGAAGTCACTCAAGGCCTTAATTCAAAAAAAAATGAGTCCTTCTTGAAGGATCCCATAAACAATCGATGCCAGACTCGTGTGGCAGTGCGCCCTCAACATGATTAGGGTATCACCTTTAGGGGTTCAGATTAGGTTCCTCAGACCCGAGCACACAAGACAAACCACCAGAGGAAAAATATGGTCAATAGGGAGCAGATTATTACTTTTGTCCCCTCCGGAGAAGTCCATCAAGCCAACTTGATGGAAAGAAACAAGCGGGCACATACACCCGTCTCTTCTAATCCTGATATCCAGCAAACTTGTTTGGCAGTAATCCACCAATCCCACCAAGATATTCCGGTGGAGTATTATAGGAAGGCATATACACCTATTTATAATTCATCAACCAGTCAGCAGGCTCATCTAACTGCACCCAATGAAGCTATCCAATCTAATATGGTGTCAACTTATAACCAGGCACGTACACTTGTTTACAATCGACAATTCGGTCAACAGTCTTGTCTGCTAGTATTAAATTAAATTCATCAACCATACATGACGAAGAATACATATTACTCATATACATCTTCCAATGTTCATCAATCCTACCAACAGTCTCATTTGGTAGCACCCTTAGAAGTCAGTCAGAATGATCTGACGAAAAATTTGGAGCAGACTCAACTCTCTGACCCTATACATGAGTACTGTTAGAATTCACTAACAGGAAAAGGAGGACAGGAGCAAGTACATACACCTACTACAGACACGGAATGGACGTATATTCCTGTTCTGAAAGCATAAGTCACAAAACACATTCTGACAATGGTGAAAGAGCAGAAGAAAATCCCTGCCCATATTTTGGATGCCTGTCAGAATATTAAAACAACTTCAGCAGCATCACAAGGACAAAAATACAAATCTATCCCTACCAGTGGAGTGACTCATCAACATATCACTCCAAAGCAGATTCTCACCTTTGTTCCAGTCCCGAAGGGTCATGTGGCATACTCCACCATGTCATGAGGACAATCAAGTCGGGCACATACACCCAATTTAAATGGCGATAATCAGCCTAACCTAAGCATATTTCTTGAGCAGGAACATACACCTGTCCATAATAACCAATTTTGTCAACATGTGTTTCCTCAAGTGATTAAGAAGGCATCTAAGAAAAAGACCCGTTCAGCACAGTCGAGAAATCAAGAGCTAATCTGCAATAATTCCTTGCTCGATGCTGGAGTTTATGATGCACTCAGACAATTGTTTGTTGCAACTCAAGATTCTACTCTCTCATTTTCCAATAGTGGGAACAATAATTCTGAAGGTCTTCATTAGAAACTTCCTCATGAAGGCTTACTTCATGACAGTTCAGTCGATCTCGAAGTATCATCATCATATGAGATCCACAATAACCCTCTGCGTGGCCAGACGATCAAGGAGAAAAAGGTTTCATCTTTTGCTGTAACCCACCTTGGTGGTCTTCCCCATGATAATGAATTTAGTTGTGAAAGTCTTCTCTGCAGTATTAGTTCGCATTTCCTGGAAAATTATTCAATGGAAAATGCAGTAATGAGAAATCCCTCTTATCTTGAGACACTTTCAAATGTGAAGTCAGTCATGCCTGAAGATTAACCACTAGAAGGTGAAATACTTTCTAAATTAGAAGAAAGCCTGGGATGTAGGTCATTTTCTGAAACACCCATGGTCCATTCATCTTCTAGTTTGATAAATGAATTCTCTACCAATCCTGTTGAATCTGATGAGGAAACAATGAAGCACCATCTTTGGTCTAATCAGGTAGAAAAATATTCATCGAATGATAAGGAGGTACTGTTGAATATGAAAAAACAACTGAAAAAAGGTGTAGTACCAGTCATGTTTTGGCCTTTGGCTAATTCTCAGTATGATATTCCAGAAATGTTGACTGAAGATTGTTTTCACGATATTCATCTCAACATGTGGAAAACTCTTTTTCAATTGAAAAAGAAAATATTATCTTATGATGAATATGAAAATCGTGTCATGATAATAGAAGGGTTACAATGCCAATTTGATTTGGCGTCTCTCTCACTTTCCTCATATCTGAAGCTTAAAAAGCAGAAAAGATCCATTTAGCGTTCATACCTTTCCGCACTAAAAAGATTACGCCAGTTAATTTCCAATGCCCCATCTGGTATTAATATGAGGGGATGGGGTGTTCATGGAGCACTGCATTTCACTGTACTCTCCAGCCAACAAAGCCCACCAAAAGTGGTCTCGTGCAATGTTATTTACCATGGACGACCATAGTCAATCGGTTTTGTGTGTAATCAAAGGATTGCTCAAGAACATATCTCAACTAGTTCTTCACAAAGTCGGGCATACGAAAAACAAGTTTTTGAATTAATCTTGCATCACGAAAATGATGATATCGAACAGGATTCTCATTTAGAGCAGTCACATCATCAAGTGATAGAAGTGTCAGAAATCATCCAATGGTCATTTGAGCCAGGTGATTTGAGTGGATGTAGGTGGATGCATCCAGCCAATTTACGGACTAATGTCTACAAAATTGGGAGATATTTTAGGAAAGTCTTAGATGTAGCAGCTCAAGAACCCCCCCCCCCCAGCTTTCCAGGCTGGGGACTCTTTTAGTTCAACCATCAGAATAAACAAATAATATTCAAGGAGCTGAGCAGGAATAGCCCCAATCCATCGGACTGGGGACTTTTTTAAATCCTCAATCTCTTCCTCAATGAAATTCAGTCATTTATGGATTAGGGAAGAATCCACAAGAGGAATGAAGAGACGAATTATCATGAGACTTCCTCCAAATTACGGTTCATCAAGAGGTTCCTAAGGGGTCAACTCAAAAAAATGCAATGTCTCATCAAGGACATGGAAGAAGACAGTATCACAAAAATGCTGATAGAAGGGATGCAATGCGTTATGCATTAATAAATGTCGTCAATTCCATTGTTTCTAATACTCCAAAACATGAGGCTCACTCAGAGGGATCATATGAAGAAGTTCTTGCTCAAGAGGCTGTACACACAGAGGCAAATGAAGAAGGTGTGCGTACATGAAATCAAAGGCTTACCCAGAATCTATGTATTCCTTTAAATAACCAACTTCCCCTCTCCGAAAGGAATCCACCATGGGGAAAGGGAAGAATCAAGTTACATTCCACCCTACCTCTGGAGAAGTACAATCAATCTCATTTGAGGAAAGTTTCTCACAAAAAGAGGTGGAAATAAAGGAGTTAAGGAGGTTGAATGTAGAACTACTTTAAATTAGTCTTCCTCCTAAGCGTGCTAGAGTCAGTCAGTGAAGGGAATTCGTTGCAGCTACTCAGATGGATCAAGAATATCCTCCTTTACTAGTACACCCTCACTGGTCCAATCCTATGGGTTATACGCAACAACAAATACCAATACTAGCATCAGTGGCAGTCCGGATCACTACACCCATTCAAACTCCAGTTATTGCACCTCCACAGGTCCAAGCTCAACCATATGTTTCTAAAACATTAATGACTACCATTGAGTCATTAACAGCTCGGTTGGAATCTATGGAAGGAAAGTGTGCACCGGTTCAACCGGAGAAGAGAGCTTACCCGGAATGGGTTGACATAATTCCTCCCCCATCAAATTTTGCAAGTACCACATTCCCAATTTTTAATGGTTCGGGAGATCCAGAACAACACTTAACACATTTTGTTTCTTATTTTGACCCCATTATGGGAACTCCTCAACAACAAGAGGTAGTTATGCTCAGTTGTTTTGTACAGTCATTACAAGGACCTTCTTTGGTCTGGTATACAAGCTTGCAATCCCGGTCAATTATCGGGTGGGAAGATCTATGTCAACGATTCTTTCTTAAATTCAACTCAACATTGCCAAAGAAAAAAGTTTTTGATCTTACAAAGTATAAGAAAAGGGATAGTGAAAGAGTTTTGGATTTTATTGCTCACTGGAAGGGATTAACATCTTCCATAAGCTTACCACTCTCAAGAAGAATTGTTGTCAATCTATGTGGAAAATTTACATGATGAATTACACACACCATTGATCCCTGTGAAATACATAGGAGGGTTTCGAGACCTTACTTCAATCTCTCAACAGATCGAGGACTCTCTTACAAATACTAAGGATAAAAGTCATTTAATTCAATCAACTCTAGGGAGACAAATGAGTAAAGGAGAGACTACTATAGTCACACTTAAACAAGCGCATGTACCTGCTTGCACTTCAAGACCTTCATCTTATCGAAAGGCTCCACCTTCTGAGAATCCACAATAGAGGCCATTTCATATAGATGATAAAAGACATGAAAGAGGGAAAAAATTTAGGAGTTAAATAACAAATTCTATTCTTTATGAAAAGAACAAGTTCCTGGTTAATTCATTTTGGCTTTGTAAAATAATTTGGTTCAGTTGCAAAGGCCTAAAAGGGCTAATATGGAACGAGATGAAGACCTTCCCTACTATTTCCCATTTCATTAGATGTTGGGGAATCCCATTCAGGAGTGTTTTGTCTTCAAAGACCTCTTGCAAAAGATGTTGGGCTTGGGACAAGTCAAAATGAAAGGTTCTTCAGCCCAGGTAGCATGTGTTACTACTGCAGATCCAGAAAAATAAGGTGAGTGGAATGAAGTCAAAAACAAAATCTGCAGAAATATGATGATTGGATGGTAAGAAAAATGATCAACCGAACTCATTCCATTTTACGAATACAATTGAAGAAACCAATTGTGTATTCTGATATTAATTACACAACAAAACCCCCTTCATCCGAAGGAAAATCCTCAAAGAAGGGGCATAATTCGAAGAAATAGGAACAGTTAAAAAGAGACGAGTTCGTGTCCAAGACTAAATTGTCTTTGACTCTGGCAGATTTTATGTCATCTACATCAGGAGTACGTGCACCGTCCCACCAAACGGCACAACCTAAACTGGCTAATTAGGCAGAATCTTCAATAGATGAGAAGTTGATCTTTGGTTCTATTAATATGTTTCCTTTAAGAGATCCTTATTCCAGTCGCAGTTTCGATCATGATGAGCCTAATTTTCCTGTATCAGACAGAGGAGTTATTGGGAGTTCTAGAGGTCTAGTATACAGGGGAAGACGTTGATATTCCAGAAGTCACTATTTCAATCCTACCCCTTCTAGAACTTTATATGCAGCAGAAACTCATGGAAAATCCCTTCAGTGGGCTCAACAAGAACAAGAATATTCTTCCATGCATGGCAGATTCATTCGTGGTATAATTATTTTGGAATTTCGGTTAGAGGTTACCCCTTCTTCCTCTCAGCAAATAAATAGACCTAGTCAGTCTAATTTTCCAAATCTAGGAGTATTTCCAATTCCTACACCGATATAAGATGCATCTACTTCCAAAGAATCAACTTATAAGGCACCTGCAAAACCACATGTTCATGTTGGAAAACACAGACCATTGGACCAAAAGTATGATGTCTTGAAACATTTGGCCCAAGTACCGGCCTAGTTATCAATTCCGGATGCCTTGAATCTATCAAAGGATCTTCGAGAGGCACTCATTTAAGCCTTTTCATGTCCTCAGGAATTCAAAACTGAAATTGCTACGGCTGAAGTATACCATGTAGAGAATAATCTTGCATAATTCCATGTAGTGATATCTTTTACAGATGATGATTAAGATGATGTTGTGCATGTACATATTAGACCTTTGTATTTATCTGGAAAGGTCAATGATGTAGACATCTGATGAGCTTTCATTGATAATGGTTCATGAGTCAAACTCATCCCTATTCATACACTTCGTTGATTGGGCCTCACCGAATCTGATTTATCTCCTTCTACTTTGATGTTGCAAGGATATGAAAAAAATGAACAAGAACCTCTGGGCGAGATAACACTCAAGAACTCAATTTGGAGACCTTGTATCCAATTCATATTTCTTGTTTGTTCGTCCTAACACAACCTTCAACATTTTTCTTGGAAGACCTTGGCTACATCAACATGTGGCAGTACCATCTTCATACCATTAGTGTCTCAAATATTGTTTCAATGGTCAAATTGGGACATTCTATGGTGATAAGGCCCCATTAAAAACATGTGAATCTCAATACATCGAGGAAGAATTCTATCACATGGAAAGGAAGGAGAAATCCACAAAAAAGGAGGTTACGAAGATTAATACCCCATATGGTTTGGAAAAGATTCTAGTAAACTCATTCATACATGTGAGTACAGATTATGTGTTGTCTATCAGCCAAATTGATAGGGTAGACCCAAATACAAATACTCTTATGGGAACTTCCATAATGTTAATTATGACAATCAAGCCAGACAACATGGGAGAAATTGGTGACTCACCTGGCAATGATGAAAGCGCAAATGGAGATGTCTTCATTTCATCTTCTGAAATCCAGAAATTCTAAACTTCATCAACCATGCTAGAAGAATTTATAGAAATGTCATATATGAATGATGATGTCTATTCTTAATCCATAATCTCCTCTTTATTACCCAAGGAAGACCCTTCATCATCAATAGGGTCATAAATGGTAGCCTCTTCTTTAAGATGTTAAAATTTTAACATCTCTCTTGATCGTGAAAATTCGGCTTCATCATCTACTATGAAAGTAGAAACAGAAGAAATAACACGTGTTAAAGAAGAAGAGGAAGATCACAGAGATGCTCCTCCAGTATTTTAAGAGTGTATCTCTACCACTGCGGATGAACTCAGAGAAATAAATCTAGGTAAAAAAGAAGATCCATGCCTCACATTAATTAGTGCGGCCATGACAATTGAAGGGATAGAAATGTATACTTCCATTATAAATCAAAATCAAGATGTATTTTCTTGGAACTATATAGAAATTCCTGGTCTTGATCTCAATGTTTCCACTCATCATTTGGGTTTTCCAAAAGAATATCAAGGATTCAAGCAAGCCCTAAGAAGAAAACACCCAACTTATTCTGCTAAAACTGAAGCTGAAGTGGATAACCTTATCAAGGCTAACTTCGTCAAAGAAGTTCAATATCCAAAATGGATGGATAATATTGTCCCTGTGAAAAAGCATAATGGACAAATTAGAGTTTTCATTGATTTCAGAGATCTTAATCGGCATTGTCCCAAGGATGATTTTCTAGTTCCGATCAGAGAACTCTTAATTGATGAAACAACTGGCTATGAATCACTTTCCTTCATGGATGGATATTCTGGGTATAATCAAATCCAAATGGATCCAGAAGACGAAGAATCTACATCCTTTAAAGCCCCTCAGGGTGTGTTTTTCTATCGGGTAATTCCCTTTGGCCTGAATAATGTAGGTGCAACGTATCAATGTGCCATGCACCGTATATTCAAACCCTTTTTAGGAAAATTTGTTGAATTTTATGTGGGTGATTAGGTGGTTAAATCAAAACAAAATTCTAATCACTTAGCTGATTTGGAAATCATAATCCACAAACTACGACTACACAATTTAAAGATGAACTCCTTAAAATGTGATTTTGGGGTAACCATAGGAGAATTTCTCGGCTTTATGGTATGCCATCACGGTATAAAAGTCGATCCTGAGAAGACAAAATCATTCCTTGGTATGTAACCCCCTCAAAATTTGAAATAATTGAGAGGACTTCAAGTAAAATTGGTTTATATTCGGTGTTTCATCACCAATCTGGCAGGCAAAAGTTTACCCATAACTAAATTGATGAAGAAGGGAGTCACTTACCAGTGGACTGAAGAATGTCAATATGCATTCAATATTCTCAAGAAATACCTCTTGAGTCAACCGGTATTAATGCCACCTATTGAAGGAAGACCACTTATCCTCTATGTGATAGCTTTAGAGCGGTCATTGGCTGCCTTCCTTGCCCAAAAGAATGATGATGGGAATGAAAATAGCCTTTACTATCTCAGTCGTACTATGCTTGAAGCAGAAACCTGATATTCAAGTATTGAAAATTGTTTCCTAGCATTAATATTTCCAGTTTACAAATTGAGACACTACCTGCCACATCATGAGGTCCAATTGGTATCTCTTAATTACCTGCTCAAATTTATCCTTAGTGGTCCTATGCTTATAGGACGTCTGGCAAGGTGGGAAGTTATTTTGCAGCAGTTTGATATCTAGTATGTCTCTCCAAATGCAATAAAGGGCCAAGCTCTGGCTGATTTTCTTGCTGAACACCGTTCAATGAAAGATACATATTTAGATATTGATCTTCCTGATGAAGAAGTCTTTTCTATTAAAGATAATGTTCAAACATGGGAAATGTACTTTGATGGTTCTTCTAGAAGTCCAACAGGGAAGAAAATGGAAGATCCTAAATTCAACAAAGTTGGATTAGGAATTATACTTATTTCCCTGGAAAAGGCAGTGCTAACCTATTCCTTCTTATTGTGGGAAGGCAGTACAAACAATGAAGTAGAGTATCAAGCTCTCATCGTAGGATTGGAGTTGGTGCTTCAGGAAAAAGTGAATCACTTAAAGGTGAAAGGTGAGTCAGACCTGGTAATCAAACAAGTCAATGTGGATTATTCCATCAGAAAAGAAGAGTTAATTCCTTTTTATGATTACATAAAAGAATTAATGGAAGAATTTCCCTCGGAACTGACATTTTTTTATGTCCCATGATCTCAAAATGCCTAAGCTGATGCACTGGATAATATAGCCACAACTCCGGTAGATCCAAATTGGGATGAAACAATCATCAGTATTTCCCACTGTCGTACAATTTCACCATATGTTCAAATCAAAATAGAGGAAATCAATGAAATTAGTCCCATATCTGAACCATATGTTCATACTACGGGATAGATGACACCTATCAGGGAATACCTACAAAATGGAACACTCCCACATGATATAGCTGTAAAAGAACAAGTCCGCGACATGTGGTCAATTTTACTCTTTATGATAGCCCATATCACCTAGAAAAAATTCTCTACAAAAGATGTTTTGATGGAATTCTCTTCATATGCATTGATGGCGAAGAGAAAATGGCTGTCATGAAAGAAGTACATGCAGGAGTCTAGGGTACCCACCAGTCTGGAGCTAGACTGTCTGATCAAATTCAAAGGCTTGGATACTTTTGGCCTTCAATGATACAAGACTGTGTTGATTTTACTAAGAAGTTTCATTCTTGACAAGTATTTGCCAACATAATTTATCAACCCCTAGATTTGCTTCATAAAGCTAAATACTCATGGCCATTTGATACTTGGGGAATAGATGTAGTATGACCTTACCCTTCAGCTACATTCAAGTAGTTTAAGTATATTCTTATTAGTACTGATTTCTTTTCCGAATGGGTAGAGGGAATACCTCTCAAAGAAGTTCATTCTAAAATAATTGTTAGTTTCATCAAGTCTAACATCATTACCAGATTTGGTGTCCCTCAAACCATATTGACGGATAATGGCACCAACTTCTGTTCATCCTATGTAAGGAAGTTGTATCAAGAATACAACATCAAATAAAACCATTCATCTCGGTATCATGCAGCATCCAATGGCCAAATAGAGGCCTTCAACAAGTCTCTTTCAAAAATACTACAAAAGATGGTGGATAAAGATAAGAAATAATGGCCTGATAAACTTTTTCAAGCTTTATGGGCTTATCGGACCACCACCAACACTGCCACGCGGTCAACTCCATATTCATTAGTACATGGACCAGAAGAAGTCTTTCCCATTTAGGTCCAATTACCTTCACTTAGAGTATCCATTTGTGATCAGTCATCTACAGGTGAAAAATCTCAAAAGCGATTGGATGAATTGGAATGATTAGATGAAAAAATATTGTGCACCCTGCACCACTATGATGTCTATCAGAATAAAATAGCACGGGCTTTCAACAAAAAAGTTTTTCTTCATTCATTCATTTAAAGAGAATTGGTATTGGTCCTCATAACTCTAATGAAACCAAGAATGAAGCCTCCAAAGCTTGAGCCAAAATGGGAGGGACCTTACTCAATACATAAGTTCTAATCCAATGGATCTTATTCATTAATCTCAATGGATGGAGAACTCATCACAACTCCATCCAATGCCAGATTCCTGAAAAATTATTTTTTGTAACACAAATACATACGTCCAGAAAGATGTTAAACTACAAAACCATCATCTTAGATACACGACGTCAAACTGTACAACCCACCATCCTATATCACAAAAAACTGTATTGTCCTAAGTGACATTAAACTGTTCACATATTCGTCCTATATGATGTAAAACTGAAAAAGTCCCTTAATACGTCCTACATGACTTTAAAATGTATTTTTTCCCTGCTACATGACACTAAACTATGCAACACCAGTATTCCTCACTATAGGACTTTAAACTGCATAGTCCCCTCATTTGTCCAACATGATGTTAAACTGTGTCCCACTTTTTCATCCAACATGATGGTAAACTATGAAAAAGTCCCTAAATACGTCTCACATGATGTTAAACTGTTAATCGTTAGGGTTGTTTCTACCTCTTGTTTCCGACACCGAGCATTACTCACGTGAGATTAGAGTAAGCTTCAACTATAACACCTTCTCTGGGCCGCTAACCACATGTAAGTACAAACACCATCTTCGGGTTGTCCTTAAGTACAACTGGATCATCACTTAATTCTTAATTGAACTACGCATAATTTGATCCTTGACTTATAGGCTGGGTACGTAGGCAACCTCACGAGGTTCAAGCCCAAAAAGCAATCTCTTCACATTGGTTCGCCTCTGTCCCACATGATGTTAAACTTTGTACGTCCCTTTTGTCCCTGTTACATGACACTAAACTGTGCAACACCATCATCTTTGCTATATGACGATAAACTATACAGTCCCCCATTGTCCCTATCTTAAGAGGGAATCATCCTTGACATTGATCTCCAATCATGCCATATTCCAAAGACTATGTTCATACATGGAAATGCCTGAACCTTTAATCTTGTGTCAAACCATCATTACAATTTAGTCCCCTTTTCACCCTTCACATGGACGAACCAAATCTGTACAAAGGGTATTTTAAAAACTATTTGCGGCTTGATTCCCATCCTTATGGGATACATAGGAACGTTTGAGTGTCCTTAGAACCTAGCCCCGAGTCTTTGGGCCTAAACCCAAATTCCACTTTCAGTCCCTTGGCTAAAAACTCCTTCATTCACATCAGGTTTCACAAACACACAATGTGTATTCCTCATTATGGTCCGAGCTCTATGACACTAATCTAAGATCTCCTACACTCTCATCCCACATGAATTTAAACTATATTTCAAGAACTACGTATTTCTTGATTCCCATCCTTATGGGATACGTAGTGAAGTCCAACACCACAATTAAGGACCCAGCCACAACATTGTTATGGTCAGCATTGGTCTACATATCTCTTTCATGCATTGGAAAATACCCATTATTCATGTGTCATAATCCTAACCTTGAATACTTCCAGATCTCCATAACCCTTTTCTTGACTTTTGGTCACAAAATGTCTGATACCTGGGAATTCTTTTGTCGGACTATGCATCACATGCCCTTAGGTGGCCTTGCATAAGTAGTCTACATAATGGACCTATCAGCCAAAAGATACTATTATTTTACTATGAATCCAATTCCCTTAAGTGTCCTTGTATAATTAAACCCCTAACGGGTTTTTCAAATAGTGGTAACTTCATTCTTGGGAGAAAAACCTCTTTTGTCCTTATTGGTCTTAACAAAAATATGTAGGGATCCTCAAAAATAGCCATCCTTAACATATTTGTCTCATATTCTTTTTCATGATCTGAATGTATTCATGTTTATGGTTTATATTTTCCTTCCCTACGTTTGGGTCAGACCTCTATAAGAGTGACATTCATCCAATTCTTTGACAATATTGATTGGGAATATCCTCTCCATATTCAAGTACCTCAATCCATATAGAAAAAACTATGATTTGGAAAATTTGAATCTCTATAAACATCCACTGGATTTTAAGGAGTAGAAAAGTAAAAAATCTGAGATTTCTTTTCCCTGACTATGCAGCACAAGCCCCTAGGTGGCTTTGCATAAGTAGTGTACATAACGGACCTGTCTGCCAAAATATGCTATTATATTACTATGCAGCCAATGCCCTTAAGAGGCCCTGCATAATTCAACCCCCTAACAGGTTTGTTAAATAATGGTAACTTCAATCTTAGGAAATACTTCTTCTAATGCCTTTTATCCCTTTTTTCATATCATTCCTCAGATTCAAAATTTCCTAAGTTATAGTTTACATGTTTTCCCCCGTACTTGAATATGGTAATATTTTTTCAAATAAATTAACAAGAAATTGAGTCAATTTTAATCCATTCGGTCAAAGCTATTTCGACCTTAAACAATAGGCTTTTTTATGTCCAACATGCATGACTTTAAACTACCCACAAAATACAAGGGAACTTTGAACAAAATTCAAGTCCCAACTCACTAAACATACATTTCATATGATTTAGGTAATATTGAGCAACTAAAAGATGTAATGCTTGTAGGGTTATTTTTATAATCCTAGCAACAATTAGACTATGCTGACTAGGCCCATTGGCTTGGGTAAAATTATTTAAAGTAGGTAATAAAAGAATGAAGTCACCAAATGATTGAAGATCAAAGTGTTTTTCATTGATGCACATGATTTAGAAGGATGTCCAAAGACTGGAGTCTCTTCTCTTTCTCTGGAATTACAAGAGACCTTCAACATAACTCTTCATTTGATTTACGGCATCCTGAGCCTCATCAGCAGCCACTTGAAGTTCATGCTCTCGACTAGCTTCACTCTTTTCAGCCTGATGGAGTGATTTTTTGGCATCTTCAATGTATTTCATAGCATTTTTTTGAAATCCTTGCAGTGAATTTTAAAGCTGGTCAAGTTCCCCAGTAACAAAATCTAACATTTTATAAAGGTGAATCTCTTGGAAAACATTCTCCTTGATATTTTGTTTCAGCTCCTTCAATTTCACAGCATGATCAGCCTCAGATCAGAACACCTCAACCTCAAATTAACTGATATTGGTCAATAGCCTTTCTTTGGTTAGATCTTGATGGTATTTTTTCTCCTACTCCCTCCTTAAAATTAATTTTTTTCACCATGACTTGGATCTCTTAATATCCAAATCCGCCAAGTCCCAACATGAGGAACAAGGATGACAGTTGCAGGATCTTAGATGATAGCTCTTATAGAGGCACTTCAGATATGATCTTCTGTATGTTCTGTCATGCCTTGCAATGCGAAAACTGGAGCACATTTTTTACCTCCGGGTCTAACTCAACATCACTATCACAGGTGGAAATATATTCCTGGATTAATTCATTTAGAGAAGTTCCATCTTCTTCTCCTTCCCACTGACCCTTGTTAGTTTAATTTCTATTCCCATTTGGACGGAGGATGAGGCTTCACCTCCAGATATAGCCACTGAAATTCACATCATGTCATATTCAATTGAAATTTTTGGTCAGTTTAAAAGGATAACAAAGGTTGATTAAGTTGTCTTTGAAATTAATTATAGCCAAAAATATTATTATCTCTTACCCAACGGTAGATCAGAAACATGAGAAGGATCCTCCATGTCTTTCCTAAATTAAATAGGATTTTTAGGTTGGGTTTCAGGTAGCTCTACCGGGTTAAGCTCTACTTGAGCTAGTGTATCTACAATAGAAGGGTTTTCTATACCCCTTTTAGGCATTGGCAGTTCAGCATCTTGCTCAGATGGAACTACACATTTCAACCAACCGTGGTCAGAATTTAATAAGAACTTTTTAACAGGATTAAGGATAACACTCACATCCAAAATCATATAAATTACATGGTAATTTTAACTAATCTAAAAAGTATTCAAAGGATGGGTGAAGTTTCATCATTTCATCCAGTGATATCTTAGATTCCTGGTTAGTCTCATTAGTGGGAGCATTCAATGTGTCTTCTTGGTGACCCTCATCCTACGACCTCTAACCTTGAACATCTTCTTCAGATAAAATTGTAGAGGCAGTTACAATGGATGCCAAATATTCTCGTCTAGGTGTTGAACCTAAAGTATCAGATAATTCAAGTCAGTTGATATTTTTGTTGAACGTTTTATGAAGAATTGTTAAATTACTAGAAGTAGGCTTTTCTCTCCTTGCAGCAACAGCAAGAGCAGTACTGGGAATAGAAACTGGCTCTTCATCAGAAGAATCCAAGTCAGCATGAATTTTAGACTGTTCACCAGAACCCTCCATCATACTCATAGGAGGGTTAGTCCTCTCCCTCTAATGGGAAATTGAACAAGCCCCTGTGATTCCAAGAAGTATGAACAATTGTTTTATGAGTTTAGATTCTTTACAATCATAAGGGATTACCATTACTGATGAAGCATTTAGCTGTAGATTTCTTCCTTTGATGTCTTTGATTCTTTGGCTTTTTGGGTGTGTTGGAATCATCATCTCCAAATACAGGTATTGGAGAGCGAAAATCCATTTCTAACTCTGCATCCATGGCTTTCCGGCCTGGAGATACCTCGCTCGGCTCATGGGGAGATTCATTAGCTCCAAAAGCAGTACCACCATGGATATATTGTGGTGAAAAAACATCAATCATTCCTTTCTTTGCAAGCTGCAGGATGATGAAAGTAATTTCCTTGAGTAACAAAGTTTTAACTAAAATCAAGTTGCAAAGAAAATAAGGAAAAAAACTTACATCTTCATGAGCCTCATAATTGTGCCACTCTTCATCTCCAGAATCACCAGTCCCCTCAGTGGTGACATGATCTATCATTTCATTCACCCTCTTAGCGACTAGAATGGAATCAACGATGACATATATGAGCATCTCCGTCTCTCTGATGTAAGCCCACACTTCATCAAGGTTATCCTTGAAATGGATATTGGTAGAAGCCCAAATATTCCTTACTCTAGGGATGTGTAGCCCTTCGCATAGGTCCATCCAGGGGGTTTCGGCATTATAATATAAATTATGACATGTCTGGAGAGCCTATGGTCATAGATATTCATTATGTGTACCATAAGGCTGCAAGGAGGGTCCTACAATCTTGGACTTAAACTTCATTGCATATTCTGCAATTATAGATAAAGGATAAGAAAACAAAACTTGTTTCTCTATAAAATAATGGAAATTAAATTTCCTCAATGAAGTAACTCACTAGGAGTCGATGGAGCAGGTCTCTTTATTCTGACAAGAGGATTATATCTTGCATGAGGCTGCTTTGACACATGACGTGCCTCATCATCCCCATCCTGAGAATCCAGCGAGTCAGCCCTGGGTAAGGAACCCGGTGAATCATCTTCGGGTGTATAAGAGTCACATTCTAGAATAAGGGTTTCTTTCTATAGAGATCTCTTTTTTCCCTACCCGATGAACCAGATGATTTAGTACCCCTTCAGGGTATGATGCTACCCAGTTCTCGTCATACCATGTAGTAAAGTTACTCATCGATCCAACAACTAGTAGATTAAACACTACCCAGGTCTTCTCCATAGATTCCAACAACCATAGTTATCGACAAACCATCAGATGCTGCTCTGACCTGACATGTACAGAAAGGGATACAACAGTCTGGTGCAGAAACATGAATTGGTGTAAAAATCTGTATGGAGCATAGGCCTCGCATATAATATCTTCATCAATCATGGTGGCCAATACACCATCTATGCAATCCAATATGTATGGCCTCAACTCCAGGTCATCTATTCCATCATCAACAAACCACTCGGTTGGCGGGTTTCCCTAAGGAATGAAATGGAATTCCTTTAACATGCTCAGCCTCACCTTCATATCATAGGAGTTGAAGGATAACCAAAAAATTCAAGAAAATGCCTTCATTGATGGTCTGAAAGAACTCATAGGAACCTGTTCTCCGCTCTGTAAAATATATGTCTTAAATTGGGTGGCGATCCATCCCCACAAAACTTGGAATGGTCCCACTATTCTCAAAGGAGACATAACCATAAATACATTGAGTAAGCTCCTGTGAATCTTTGCCAAAATAGGGGTGGAAAACCCAACCATTTTCCTCTCACCAACTTGGCTGCAACAACAAAGGTCCCAGTCCTACCTTCTCCATTAGAATCCCTGACTGGTAGAAGATAAAAACTAAGCCACAAGGCTAAGAAACCCATAGGATAGGTCTTTTCTGGGATTCTCTGATCCAATTCATACCCCCACATCTCAAATTCTCCCTCTTCGAGAGTCGGCCAGAATGTTCCAAAAGCACCCCTCTACTCTGTTCTAGGGAAGGTATTAGGACGAGTATAGGTGGACCCTTTCTCCTTATTCATGGATAGAAACGTATCCATCCACTTCTCTAGATGAATATCCTTTCTAGAATGAGTTTTGGAGGTCTTTGTGTTCTTGAGCTTGTAGAAAATTTTCAATAATTCCTGAGCCAAATTAGGAGTCTTCTCTGAATCATTCCATGTTGCCTTGGGAGGGATGAATTCATCATACATATCGCCTAAAATTGTAGCCCCCTAGATCTTGTATACATCCCACAAACTGATGCCTACTTCCACATGAGTCTGATTGAATGAATTGGATTCTGGGCTCTAGCGGATAATTAGCTCGGGTATAAAGTCATCATTCCTGTAGACATATGTCTGCCTAGCCCAGATAGCTTCATATATTGCATCTCCTTTCAGATTGTCGAAAAATTATTCACAATTTTTTCGCACCCAATATGCACACATCCAAGTTGGATTCACACCTCCACCAGGACGGAAGTCCCAACTCTTCTTCCAGCCTTTGTATTGATCCATCTGAGAATTTCGGAAGATTGAGGGATAACAATGTGGTTGCAGCTCAGGCTTGTGAGGTTTCAGATCTGGGTCACAAGGGCTATGATGCATTATGTAGGCCTTCTCCACTATTCCAGCATTAACAAATGATCCTTCAAATGATACATTTTCTAAAGAAAAGTTGGAGTAAGTTTGAAACCAAGAATGTGAGAGATAGTTCTTTGGTTCCGGAACATTGAATTCTTGCAAATGACCATGCCCATACAGAGGCAGGTAAATACTTTGTGGGAAATTAAGATGATACTTATTCAAATACTTGGACAAATCTAGGAGAGTGTTGTCGCAGATATCATAGAAATCATGGCCAACGATGGTCATCATGTCATCAATCCCCTTGCTAGCCAACTCATTAGCCATTCCAATTCTTCTCGGAGCCATTGAATCTGCAGAAACATCAGATAATTAACTTTTAAGTAAGTTGATTTTTCATAAAATTTGTGAGGAAATTTGGAAAAAATGGAAAAGGCATTAAGGAATGCAATTCCTATGTTGGCACGCAAGTATAATCATCTCACGCAACTTTGGGCGCGCAGGTATCACCGTGCATGTCCAAATACCACTACAGAAGCACGACACAAAGAAGAAACGACCAAGCGGAAAACCAAGACACCTGCACGATGAGAGCTACTTGCACACCGAGAGGTCAGAAGCGTTCGAGCAGAGTGCTCTGCATGAAGTGGTGTTGCATATTTATAGGCAAGGTCGTACCCCTATGCGCCAAAGCCTGCACCGTGATACCTACGCGCCGCTACAAGCGAGCTCAACACCTGCGCGCCCAAAATTCCTTGGTTTTCACCTTTACCTCAGAGTCAAATCCTCTTTCCTTTTTCAGATCCAAATCTAAGGGGGGACATTTTTTGATGCTCCTTTCCGTCACATAGTCTAACAAATGAAAAAGGGTAATACCTTAAGCACAAAGAGATTCATCCATTTAAGAAACTCAAAAATTCACAATGTCATGAACAAGGATTTCTTGTAGCATGGTTCGTGCAAGTTTTACAATGGTCGCACAGGTACACTTTCACACCACATATTGGTCGCATAGGTGACTTATGCTTCCTACTATATTTTCTCCCAAGATCCTCAATGGCCTATAAATACCCCTTGTGGGCCCTCCATTTCCGGGACGAAAAAATCCAAAAGTCAAATTTAAGTGCTCGATGCCGTAGTCTTTTCTTGAAGTCTTCCAAACACTTATAATGTAATTTTGTACCAAGAATGGAAGATCTAAAGAGGATGAATAAGGCCTAAGTGTTGAAATTCATCAACACTTGCACGCCTATGTGTCTAACCCTTAAGGGAAATGGCCACACTTGTGTGCCATCTTATCCCTTCAACAGAACTTGTGCGCCACCCTTTTGGAAGCCTTTAGGGATAATACTAAGGGCTTGAGCCAAGTCCTTCCCAAGTATTACCCTATTGGTTAATTGTATCCCACGTACACCCATGTCGTTCAAGTATATTTGTGCAACCAAGACTTGTGTTCCCAAACAAGACTTGCGCGCCTGACTCTTTTTGGGTACCCCTCCTTTGAGTTCACTTCCTTTCTTCAAATTCACCATTCCTTTTCAAGATGTAGCCTTCAAAACCCTCTTCAAAGCCACTTATGGAATGGTTCCTTTGTTGGCTTCCTTATCTGAAAGGAATTATGTGGAACACCTCTCAAAACCATGTGATTTATATAACTTTATATCACTATGGTTTGAGGTTACCTTCATTCAACCTCATCCCTTATGATGAGAGAATCTTTGATCTGGGAATCTTTCTCAGGAATAAGCCCCAAAAATAAGTAAAATCCCCCTTAAAATGGGCATCCTTCTTAGGATTACGCCCCAAATTAAGAATCTAAATCTCTATAAATCACAAATACCATTATGGACACGGTTAATGGGCATCCTCCTCAAGAGTAATCCCCATGTCCCCTTTAATCTGGGCCTTATTCTCAAGAATAAGCCCCAAGTTACAAGTCTCCTTAAATTGGGCCTCCTTCTCAGGAGTATGTCCCAATCATAATTCCCTTTAAACACTGGGCCTCCTTCTTAGGAGTAATTTCCAATCATAAACCTTTTTTATTTGAGCCTCCTTCTCAGGAATAAGCCCCAATCATAAGTCCTCCCTAATTTGGGCATCCTCCTTAGGAGTAATCCCCAAGTTAGAGTATCCAAATATCCATAAAGCATGAATATCTTTATGGACCTCGTCTCTAGGCTTCCGTCCAGAATTAAATCCTAGTCTTCATCTACATGGGAATTCACACATACATAAGTACCATATCATTCCTTGTGACCACATCTTTCATGGAACAAATCATCAGGTTTTACTAATATCTCTTGTTTCTCACACCGAGCATGACTCACATGATCTTAGAGTGTAAAAGTAATTATGACACCTCTATTTGGTACATTAATCATACATAATCCCCACATTTCATAATCGAACTACGTGGACTTTAATCTCTACCTTAAAAGTAGAGTACGTAGGAAGCCTTTCTAAGGTTCAAACCCATCACCCATTAATTTTCATCTATCCCATATGACCATAAACTATATCTTAATTCCTAAACTATGTGGGTTCTGATTCCATTACTAATAAGGATAAGTGAGTATCACATTTGTTGGTACGATCCCAAATCTAAAATAATCCATGTCATTCTGAATGACAATAAACTTAAAGTGCCCCATTGAGTGGATTTAAAAGCAATATGGTCATCATAATGACCAAGAGATTTCTATATAATGTATTGAAGGATACCATTGACTAAGAATATCCAATACATATAGATGATTCTCCATCAATGAAGAACCTCAAATACATATAAAAGATGCTCTAGATCTCTTACATATCAATCATTGATTGCAAGATCTAAAGGAAAACTCAATTTCATACTTAGTAAATTAATAAGGATTCAAGAACATAACTTAAATCTATAAGAGAGTCAAGTGGTAGACAATAATTCCCCCCCAAAATGGCGTGATGAGTCTAAAATCCCATACTCTCAACCAATGAAAATTCTTAAGCCTCATCGGTCCACAACTAATGAGCACCTACCTTTGGAATGTAGGTCCAAATAGATATAGAATCATTGGATGTTTCCGGTTCTATGAATAAACCCATAAGAAATTTATTGGAATGTTTGAAATTAAAACAAACAAGGTCATCCCCATTTACAAAGGAAACATGGGGCTTCCACGCCAAATGAGGGGGTCGAGATGAAGATGGATGTTCACAAGGGTATGTAGTTCATACATGAATGGTCTTTTAGATGCACTTGCCTTAGGCGAAGAAGGAAATAAGAAATCATTAATCCCATTTGGTGTCATGACCCGACCAATGGGGCTCAAGCCGCAACTCCCCAAGCCCTCCTCCAATAGGCCAGGGGCTGGCGACCAGCGCTGAGTAGGCTATCACACACATGAGAGGCACTAGCCTAAGGTACCTATACACATGCACCCCCAAACACCTCCATGCAACAGTGAAGAGATATAGAAACTGAAAAGTAAATGCATGCATACAATCTATCCCAAACCAGAGTGCAACAAAAAATGTACAAAGGGAAAAATAGGGCCCACCAAAGAAAACTACAAAGCACATCCAACCTGCTCTGAAGAAGGGGAACGCTGCCACAAACACCCGCCGGAAAGATCCCTCGGCACAGCTCCGGTAGACACCCCGGTCAAATCGCTCACTAAGCTCTGCCTGCTTCGGGTCCTCCTGGGACTCCGTCAAAAGGCATGTGGTCTATACAAGACACAAAAAAGTGCGGGCAAAGCCTGTGCAGGGGTGAGTATAAACATACTCAGTAGGCACCCCAAAAACCCAAAACCCAAGGGAGCAACTGAAAGGCAACAGTCCACTCAACCCAGCCAGAGGGAACCCAGACGAGAGAGAAACTCCATCTCATGACCATCCTCGGCTAAAAACAACTAGTCAGCTCAGCTCAGCTTAGGTGTATACCCATACATACACCTTGAAAAATCTAGATATACTCAGCTCAGGCCACAAGCCACAAGAGGTACCGACCTCATCACCAGCAACTGTCCCAACTAGGAGAGTACACCACACGAACACTATCATACCAGATGACACTCATCCAAGAGATACACTCCATCGGGTCCCAAACAAACATATCAGACGCTCACCCGAGAGACCACGCTCGTCGGATAACATCACTGAGGAAACATCGCTGAAAAAACATAACCACCAAACTCATCGGATAGGGGATCGCCGCTAGGGTCCGCTAGGGGATACCAAGACCCACTCCGGTATACGTAACTCAAAGATAGGGGATCACTCCCAGTGTTCGCTGGGGGATACCACGACCCGATCTGGCATACGTAGTTCTCACAGATAGTGGATCACACCCAGGCTCCGCTAGGGGATACCACAACCCGTTATGGTGCTCGACAGAAGATCCACACTCAGATAGAGGATCATCGTCCATATAAAGATGGTCACGACGATACCGGAACCCTATATGTTTCAACTCGCGATGTAGGGGATCGAACGGACGATGCCGCAACCCTACTGAAACCACGCGCTGAGTAGGGGATTGCATAACCAACGATACCGCAACCCTACCGACACCAAGTGCTGAGTAGGGGATCATATAACCAACGATACCGCAACCCTACTATAAACTTCATGTTGAGTAGGGGATCGTATATCCGACGACGCCACAACCATACTGGGCAAGACCCACCGCGTAGGGTATCATATTATCGATGATGCCACAAACCCTATGGGGTTAACCTGCTAGATAGGGGATCCCCGCCCGTGAATAAGCGGGCACAGCGATACCAAGAACCCGATCCAGGGTAAAGATGATAGAGGATCCGCTCCGGGCCCACCGAAGGGATGCTACAACTCTAACAGTTAAAACATCCCATCGAGAGGATCACAAACCCATACGAAGGTTGTGATGCCAAACGAACCCTCGTAGGAATGAACCATGGGAGAACCCTCAACCACTGTTGGTCCAAACGTCGCTAACCCGATCGATCTGCAACAACACCACACGAACCCACATTCATGCTCTCCTGTCGAAGCTGCAGAAGCTCCTGGATCCGCACTGACCTCAGCATCACTAGATAGAACTCTTCCCTAAAGAGCCGCTCAAACTCTGCCCACGTGAGCGTCTTCTCGTCATGGGACTGCGTCACCAAACTCCCCCATCGCCCGACAAAACCATGCAGAAGTCTCGCCGCTAGGACCACCATATGATCTGGAGGTGTCCTCACTAGGCGAAAAACTCGGGTGACTGCCTCAAGCCAGTCATCAGCTGCCTGGGGGTCGGGATCACCCTGGAACCTCAGAGGGCGCTACCTCTGGAACTCGTGCAGCACACTCAGCCTGCATGCCACCTCGTCCTCCACCGCCGGCACAACCAACTGCTCGACAGGTGGTGGCTCAACTGGCAGACCACCTGGAGGTGCAACCTCAGAACATGCGCCCTGCTCCACAACCTCTACACGGGGTGGGTCATCAGCACAATCCTTCTGCAAAACCCTCACTGGCTGTTGTCATGGAGGCATCCTGAGAAACATTCAAGACACACCATAGTCAAAGAGTATATCTGGAGAGCTGACTCAAGAAGGACAAGGAAAACCCAAAAACCCAGTCCTATATGATGCATTTACCATTATGTCCCTGCGACCAATGTACGAATGTCCCGAGTCGAAAGGTAGGTTATCAGAGTCCTGGTGTATGGATACGTCGGCCACCTCACCAACACTAGAGTCCCTGGCCTGAATTCTGAACTCAAAACATCCTAACACTGCCGCTATGCAACCCGAACCAAGCTCACAACTATACCAGCTACGCTCTGAGATCCCAAAGGTGGACCCTCCTATGATACCACTCTATCACGACCCGACCCAATGGGGCTCGAGCCGCGACTCCCCAAGGCCGCCTCCAATAGGCCAGGGGCTAGCGACCAGCGCCGAGTGGGCTATCACACACATGGGAGGCATTAGCCTAAGGTACCTGTAAACACGCACCCAAAAACACCTCCATGCAACAGTGCAGAGATAAAGAAACTGAAAAGTAAATGCATGCATACAATCTATCCCAAACCAGAGTGCAACAACAAAAGTACAAAGGGAAAAACAGGGCCCACCAAAGAAAACTACAAAGCACGTCCAACCTTCTCTGAAGAAGGGGAACACTGCCACAAACACCCGCTGGAAAGATCCCTCGGCACAGCTTCGGTAGACACCCTGGTCAACTCGCTCACTAAGCTCCGCCTGCTCCGGGTCCTCCTGGGACTCCGTCAAAAGGCCTGTGGTCTGCATAAGACACAAACATGTGCAGAAAAATCCCGTGCAGGGGTGAGTATAAACATACTCAGTAGGCACCCCAAAAACCCAAAACCCAAGGGAGCAACTAAAAGGCAACAATCTGCTCAACCCAGCCAGAGGGAACCCAGACGAGAGAGAAACTCCATCTCGTGACCATCCTCAGCTAAACACAACTAGTTAGCTCATCTCAGCTCAGGTGTATGCCCATACATACACCTTGATCAATCCATATATACTTAGCTCAGGCCACAAGCCACAAGAGGTACCGACCTCATCACCAGCAACTGTCACATCCATGAGAGTACACCACACGAACACTGTCATACCAGATGACACTCATCCGAGAGATACACTCCATCGGGTCCCAAACAAACATCTCATACGCTCACCTGAGAGACCATGCTCGTCGGATAACATCACTGAGGAAACATCACTGAAACAACATAACAACCAAACTCCTCGGATAGGGGATCACCGCTAAATTCCACTAGGGGATACCAAGACCCACTCTGATATATGTAGCTCACAGATAGGGGATCACTCTCCGGGTCCGCTGGGGGATACCACGACCCAATCTGGCATACGTAGTTCTCACAGATAGGGGATCACACCCAGGATCTACTGGGGGATACCACAACCCGATCTGGCACTCGACAGAAGCTCCACACTCAGATAGAGGATCATCGTCCATATAAAGATGGTCACGATGATACTGGAACCCTATCTGGTACGACTCGCAGTGTAGGGGATCGAAACGACGATGCCACAACCCTACTGAAACCACGCGTTGAGTAGGGGATCACATAACCAACAATATCGCAACCCTACCGACACCAAGCGCTGAGTAGGGGATCGTATAACCAACGATACCGCAACCCTACTATAAACTTCATGCTGAGTAGGGGATTGTATATCCGACGATGCCACGACCCTACTGGGCAAGACCCACTACGTAGGGGATCATATTCTCGATGATGCCACAAACCCTATGAGGTTAACCTACTGGATAGGGGATCGCCGCCCGTGAATAAGAGGTCACAACGATACCAAGAACACGATCCAGGGTAAAGATGCTAGAGGATCCGCTCCAGGCCCACCAAAGGGATGCTACAACTCTAACAGTTAAAACATCCCATCGAGAGGATCACAAACCCATACGAAGGTTGTGATGCCACACGAACCCTCGTAGGAATGAACCAAGGGAGAACCCTCAACCACTGCTGGTCCAAACATCGCTAACCCGAGCGACCCGCCACAACGCCACACTGCACACCTCTTTGGCCAAAACTGAGACCACCATCGCATTCCACGCAGAAAAACACCCAGGATAGGCTATTTACTCGCCCGAAATGGAGTACCGGTGAAAAAGTCACTATTCACCGTAGCTAGCTCGTGCGGGGCCCACACAACGATCTCGAAACTCATCGAGCGGACCATACCATGACGATCCCCTTGAAAAAACAAGCGGAATCGACTACACGCTCATCCAAAATAGACAACTGGTGGAAAATGTACTATTCACTGAAGGCCATCTCGAGGTGGGGCCCACTCCTGGATTCCGAAACTCATCGAACGGATCACAAAATTGCGATCCCCTCGGAAAAACACACAGGATCGACTATTCATCCACCAAAATCAGACTCCTAGTGCAAAAGATGCAGTTTTTCGCAAACGCCGAAACCCGGCCTCGTGGGAACCGCACCCTATTCACTGTCCCAACACCCGGAAACCATCTCAAAATGTCCATCGTACTATCAGGGTCTCAACGCCACTGACAGCACGTCAATCAGACGCTCCGGGTAGAAGTTACAACGGCCCGAAGTCGTAAAATAATAAAATAATATTATTTTATACGACATTTCTAACTCCCAGGCCATGATCCCGAACCCTTAAGCCCTAAAAGTGAGTTCAAAATGTCCGTCTCAATGCAAGGAGCGCGTTGCCGCAAATGGCTCGCAAATCAGATTTACGGTTTGCGAGTTACGGGGATTTAAAGAACCCCTGGAAGATCCTCGCCGGACCACCGCCAGCCTCGCCCGAAACCACCGCGCCGCCACCAGATTCCGCCGCGCCGCCGCCGCTGCCACCAAAAACCACCACCGCGCCGCCGTGCCGTCGCCAGATTCTGCCATGGCCGCCGCCCGTCGTCGCCGGAAAACTGTGTTTTCGCCGGAAAACTACCGGGAGCCACCGGGAGCACCCTGGTTCTCCAAATTCAGATCTGAAACATGTTTTGAAAAGCTCGGGACCCGAACTATACAACCCTTACAAAAATATGAAGGAAAACAACACAAAAATGGGATCCGGGATTGTAAAACTTAAACTGCCTACCTTTCGGGTGAAACGCCGACGTTCTACCTTAGATCCACACTCCAGAGCTTCCGCTGCGCGCTCCTGGAACGTCCGCCGTCGAATTCCAAGCTCGTGGGCGCTTCGTTTGTTCGATTCGGCGGAGCGGCGACGAAGAACATCGAGAGGAACGATAGGGGGGTGATATTTATATCAGCCGCCCGCCGACGTCAAACCCGCCTCAGACCCGACGCCCGATGCGAACAAAAGTAAGTTCACCCCTAGGGTAAACACACCATTCTGAACGCAGCGGCGGACTCAGATTTTCCATCCGAGACTTCGCTCAGAAGTTATTCGAGCCCACGCTCGCACACTAACTTTGCTACTTATTTACGAAAATGCCCCTGGTGGCGTTTCTCACCGTATGCCCACGCCCACAAAGTTTACACCTCGCCTAGGGTAAACGGCACATTCCGGACGCAACCGTGCCCTCAGATTCCCGTTCTGAGGTACCTTTTAGAAGATATCACACCCCCACCATGTGCATAGTATAAAAATACTTAATATTCTAATAAAATTAATTCCGGGCACACCGGGCCTCGGAATCACACGCCGTCTTCGCGCCTAGCTCTGGAATTATTTATAGAAATATTCCAAAGTCTGACAAGACGAAAAACCCGAGTTGCTACATTTGGGCCCACACAAAGGGGGACCCATTCCAGAATAGCCCTGCAAGGCCATATAGCTTGAGGCCATGGCATGCACTGGGTTTCAGAAGGGGAAGTATTACACAAATGGGAGTAACAGTTTGAATTCTAGATAATTACCCTAAAAGGGTAGGGTTCACTCAACTTTATAGGAAAAATTATTGGTGGCATTGCGTAAGGATATCAGTACAGATGTGAGAATATGAGGTTTAATTAGGTGTGTAATATTGTTACGTTCATACCAACCATTTATGTATTGACCATTCCACTCCCACACACCATACATTTCCATTTTTAGGTTTAAAAAGCGGAAAATGGATATTTTCTAGTCGCATTGGGTGAATAAGTCCCTTGCGTGTTGATTTACATTTTATGTGTAACCATTTAATCATGCACACAACTCCCTTGGGATTCATAGAATACTCTTTTTATTCAAGGGGCAGTGTGAGGTTTCTCAAAGATTGTCATTTGTATCCTTAAGAAGAATTTGGTTCCAATATATACTAATAGGATATATAAGATGAGTTCATGAGTTTCATTCATGAATACACAACAAATATGAGGTGCCTCCAAGAGGCTGAATCCCAATACCCCCAACATCACCATCAACTCACTATGTGTGATCATCTCCCTCTATTTGGGAAAATTTTTTCTAACCACTATGAAATCCCTATTTGTGATGATCATTACCCTAGGGACAAAAATAACTGAATCTAAATGTTTTATCATCATCTATATAATAATTGAAACCCTATCTTCAGAAGATGTTAAACCTATGAACAACCCAACTCCACATGACATTAAACCTGTGGTCTACCAATCCTCAAAAAATGTAAAACACTTGGGATGAAGTAGATCATCTTCCCCATAAATTAAACATGGTATTACTTGGGTAAAAATACTTGGAAGGCATATGCCCCTATTTTCAACTACCCTATTATGGACACAAGATTCCCTTTATTTCTAGCCCTATGATGACACATACACAGAATGCCACTCTATTACTAAATTGAAAAATACTTTACATATGACCACTATTCATAACATTCAGAGATGCCCAAAATTTTTCAATGTTATTATATAATCTTACCAAAGATTAAAGCCCTGTGAAAATAACAGCACTATAATTAACAAGAGTCCACCTCGAGATAGAAGTAAAATGAGTTTCACAAACATGAATTAAATCTTTGATGGAGAAATATGCATGGAGAAGATCTCAAAGGAAGAATGTATGGAATGAGGAACTAACATCCCATTATCCAATTTCAATTAAGGATCCAACATCACCAATAGTGATGGCTGAGGCCACCAACCATTGAAACCAAGAATGCCATGATATGACATGTGTTATGAGTGTCCTTGAAAAGAATTTGGAAATAGTTCCGTTGTGAGGTGAAAAAGAATTATTTAACTTTAAGTGAATATCTTGCTGTTAAATGATGGGATGTTTTTTATATATCACATAGAGTATCTATAAATAGTATGGGTTACCATTTTCTTTGTTCTTAGCTATGTACCTTGGTTTACCTTGTTTCCTTGTTTTTATCATTATCATTGCTGATTTATCATTTAGGAATATTTTATTTCTTATTATTCATCTTTTTTTTTATATTCCCTTTCAACTGTTTTAGGTTGGTAATTTTTTCCATCTAGTTGTTCTTAGATTCAAGGGTGCTAGTCACCAACTCTTGGGGATTAGGAATTCCCTTCGAGTCTTATCATGGTTAGGTTTTGGGAATATTTGGTTGGTTTTTTAGGTCGAGCCCTGAATAGTTGGTATTTAAGGCAATATATCATCATGTTTTTCCATCTTAATATATCTTTTAAGAAGAATATAGGATCATTCTATACTTAAGGGGAATGCTTTGAGTAAGTTTTTATCTATCTGTCATCATAATGAGACTTAATTTTCTATGGTTCATTGGGTACTTTGTTTCTATATTTGGGTTTTGATCTAGATTCCAGTTTCTTTTTATATCCTATTGGTATAATCTGAGATATTTTTTTATAATGAACTTCATATATTTTTGGTATATATAATCATGCCTTTAAGATGTATTCTTGGGATTCTATTAGAGAGTGAATCAGGAAATATTTCCCAATGGAATAATTCTATCAATCATAATCACATCAAGTTTGTAATGTAGATTGTTTATACAACGAGTAAAAATGTGTATCCTATTGAAAATCAAGATAAAAAGTTGAAAAAAACAGCTGGAGGAGACCTGGATCAAGTGAAAGATTTCATATTCTAGTATCCCCATCTTTTAAGGGTGATAATGAACTTCATGAGGTCGAGGACTAGATAGAAATGATTGGTGTATTTTTTGACTTCCTGAAGACACATGAATTTCTTAGGGTGATGTGTGAATCCATTATGGTTAATGGTTCTAAAAATAGGTTGTGGGACTATATGATTCAAGACAATCACGACATGGGCATTGAGTAAAAAACATTAAGACCATTTTCTATCTATATTTCTATTATGGATCATTTATGATGGAAAATTTCATGCAGTTCATTTCTTTTCAACAACGATATTGTATGGTGATATAGTACAAAAAATGTGTTTTTATTTGGTTCAGTTTTTCTCTTTATTTGGTTATGAATTATAAGATAAAGTCTCAGAAATACCTATAAGTCATGAGGCCTCATATTTAATTGTATGTGGATATGCTGAAGTTCCCCACTTTTGTTGAAATGGGTAATATGAATATGATAGAAGATATTGATTTGGAAGGTAAGTTATTCTTGTTTGGTTTTCCCCTTCCAACCAGTGGTAATTATAGAGGAACACATTAGATGAAGATGAAGTGGTGTGATAACTGCATAGGGGGTGATGATTTCTCTTATAATTTGTCACATTCTACTACATTCACATCATCTAGGAGTATACCCTTGACATGATACTTGTGTATAAAGGTAACAAACACCTGATGGTCTTTCCACGAACCTTAGATTACATAAAATGCATGTTGAAATTATGATCATCTATAGATATTTGTGTATGAGTTGTATATTCCCCCATATGGTTATGAATCAATATCTCCAAAAATAACTATGGAACAATCATAATATTCAATGTTAATAGGGATCCAGCCACATGCCTCTAGAGTGAAGTAGTATCAAACAGTGGAGGGTCATCCGGTGGATGATGAAGCAACTATAGTGATAAGTATTATCTTTGTTGCAACTTCTATGGGGACTAGTTTGTTTGATAAGGGTTCCTCACATTATTTTGTATCTTCCCATTACATGAATTTTTGAAAAAATTCAATAAATATCATGTTCTTTGTTATAGATCTCACAATGCCTCTTGCAAGAGGAAAGAACATAATTTTCATTGTCTTTCATGTTCTCTTTTCATATCCAATGTTGAGTTGGTATGGGAAATTTTGATTCAAGGTATAAATCATATTGATATAATCCTCAAGCTGGATTATTTATTTAATCACTGACCCACAATTTATTATTATCATTAGTGTGGTATGTTATTTGTTATTTCTAGAATCTCATAGGTGTTTTAGGGAGAGTGGGGTCTGAGATTAAGTTATGTAAGACCTTGTCACCCAGAGATTGAAAATTTGTTATCATCTAGTGTGTTTGAGACTGATGATGAATCTTTATATATTGACCCCCCGTTGTTTATTCAATATTTTCATGAGGATTTCCTTTATGAAATTTATTGTATTCTTTCATAAAGGAAGGTAAGGTTCTCCATTAGTCTAGTTCCTTGTACACAATTGATTTTTATACCCTATTATCCTATAGATCTTATCAATATTTGGTTTGTTGTCATACACTGAATTTTATAGAATTTTATATCCTGAAGACTTATTTTTGGATTAGGTATGGCCACTATGGGTATCTCGTTATATTTTTTTCCTAACTAATTCTCTTATAGTGTTTCTAAATATGATGAACCAAACATTCTACCAGTATCATATTACATTTTTGTGGTATACATAGAAAATATCATGGTCTATTCAAGAATAAATAAAGTGTATGAGTATAAACTGAAATAATTTTTTATAATCTAGAGATGTCTTCACCTTTATGAAAATTTATCAAAATGAAATTTCTAGATTGATATGTGATTTTCTTGGGGAAGTTGATTTTGAAAAATGGTATCTCATTTGATTTAAAAAAATTTAGGGATCTATTTTCAGTGGAATAACCACAGAATGAATTTTAGATATAGGGCTTCTTAGGCCTACTTGGTAGTTATTAGTAGTGCATAAAGTATTTCTCAGAATTGGAAGAACTATTGACAACTCATATAAATAAGGGGTTTGAATTTTTGTGGGATGATATGTGTTTGGGGTATTTTAACAAGTTTAAATTTAATCTGAAGTCATCTCCTATTATAATATTCTCAGAACCTTGTATGGTATATGTGGTTTACTGTGATTATTCTACTATTGGACTGAGATGCGTGATTATGTAGGATGATCATGTGGTTTCATGAATTTCTCATTATCTATGGTCTCATGAGAATGATTATATCACACTTGGCTAGAAACTATTCATTGGTATGTACGATCTTAAATTTTTGTGACACTATATATTTATGGAGTGTTTCATAATCTATTATTTTCACAAAATATTGAGTTATATCTTCTCTCAAAAGGACATAAAAATAAAAAATTTGTGATGGGTGGAGTACCTAAAGGAATTTTAATTTCACATAACCTTTACCCCTAGGAACGGTAATTATGTCACCGATTCTCTCAGAATGAAATTTACTTCTCATGAAATCCTAGAAGAAAAATATGAATCAAATGTTATGGGGATTTTTTCTAAATTGTATCTACATGTGTAGGATGATGATTCAAGTATGGTTCTGAATAGTCTTTAGTTTTAATCATCTATCTTTGATTCAATTATACAAGAACAATAGTTGGATAATGAGCATAGAAGAATCAAGGAATCCTTATATGGTCTCAAGATCATTCATGGTTGGTCTGTCCCCTATGATTGAATTCTTTTCTCTTGGAGTCCTTTTTTGTCCCTTTTCCTATCATAAATTCTGTGTATCATGATTTATATTATTTCTCATTGGTTTTTTATCCAATCACTATAAATATATATTATAACATGAGATATCATTTATGGTGTCTAGGTAAGAAGTGTTAAATTATTAATTACGTGTCTTATTGTTACAACATCTTTTAGAATAAATAATATTACATTAATCCTTATTATTTATTTTACCCTCTTCTAGTGCTTGTGTGGAGATGGGATGAGGTATGCATATACATCATAGATGTTTTATTCATTTAATACTTGAGTAAATAATTTTATATGTGTGTTTTTTGATCAGTTGTTGGAATCAAATCATTTCATTATGATTAGATACACTTCCAAGGTTGAAGATCCTGGAATGTTGTATGTGTTTGAAATCATGAGGTTTCATGGGGTTTCATCTAACAGTTTCTTTGAAAAGGATCCAATGATTACATATAAATTCTCTAAAGGTATCGAAAAGGTTGTGCTGGCTTAGGTCATGATGAGTAAATATTATCATCATCAAATGGATTGAAATATGTAGTACGCTATTTTGATACTGGAGGACATGATCCATTTTTATTTCTTGGAATTTAGGGGTTCTTACAAAATCCATTTAGGACTAGTTCAGTTTTCTAACAATAATAGATACCCATTATCTATCAGAATAGATCTACTCACATATTTATATATATTTATGTTTAAGTTACCTATTTCTTGTTCAAAGGTGGATGATCCCTCTCTCATGGGACCGATTATCATTTAAGAAACATAAGAAATGATCGAGGATATACATTGATGTGTGGTTATAACATGGATTTGGGTGAAATATTATGTGGATCATTAGCATGATCCTATAGTTTTTTATGTTAGTGATTGGTTCTTCAACATATTTTCCCCTAGGTTGGTTCTTTGTTTGCAATGGAAGAAAAAGAAGTTGGTAATGAGATATGTTTGACGATTTGAGATTAATGAGTGGATTATGAAAGTAGATTATAAATTTGAATTACTAGAATAGTGTATATAGATATAAAATCTTTTCCCTGTATATCATCACAATAATATTTATCCTAATCCCTCCCATGATCTTAATTCAAAGGAATTCCAGTTAGATCTAGGAATTTTTATTTTGGAGTAGCTAGAGAGGAACATCAACTCTCAAATGAATGTTCTAAATGGAAAATATAATTTTTTAAATGTTTTATGGTGGAATTAATCATATTATTACAAGATATCATAGCAGGAATTGTTGATGACGGACCAAATTCCTCATTTGTGTTTGGATTATTCATTATAGATGTGAATTTTGGGGGTATAAGATGCTATAGTGAGAGGATGTAATGTCCTAATTTTAGGTATGTTATATTTTAAGATCTGTGATATTTATTTCCAGGTTTGAGATGTTTTGGATTTGTTTTAGGATTTTTGTATACATTTTTAATATTTTCCATGTGAAAACTAGGCGATATTATGTCATGGTCCAAGCCATTTCTCTCTTGACATTCTACTTTTCCACCAAGGACAAAAAGTCCTCACTAAGGCCATTGTGGAGGCCATGGATAGTCCAATTCATCCTTTGTTTTAGTGTCATGGTGTATCAAGGCATCTTAGTGAGGTGTGAGAAAAACCACCATGAGTGTGGTGAACTCCTTACATAGTGTAGTGTTTTCTTGTTTTTTTATTGTCCAAATCAATCTCCCTTTTTTAGGTAATTACAAAAGTTGAGTGAAGATCATGGGATCTATATAACATTGTTTTTATTGTTGATTTGACTTGATTTTCGCTTATATTGAGCCTTACTTTTCATTCCCAATATAGTGTTTTGAATACAATGTTTTTGGGATGATGTTTGGGAATCCATTCTACATTTGGAAGGTTGCCTTGGGAGATTCAGTTCCACGTTACATTAATGTTATGTTCATATTATTATTGTTGTGTGATTAGACTATGGTATGTGAATATAATTTCCATTGAATATTTTGGGAATTGATTATGGTATGATCAGTCTAATTTTGGTTGATCTCATGTTATAAAATTATTGTTTCATTTATGCTTATTTTAGGATATATTATTTCTAAAATTGGATCCATTTTATTTATTAGTTATGGATTCTATTATTGTCTTTGTGAAAACGCAAGTGTTTTGTGGGTGGTTTCATCTTTATTAAATTTTTGGTAAACTATACATGATATGGTTTTCTAAATCATTTTCTAGATAATGATTGTAATTTTTTCTACCTTCTTGATATAGATGTGTAAATAGTTTTTGATAAAAGATTATGTTTCCACTTTATTTAGTGAATTAATGTTGGTATTGAAGAAATATGGAATGGATTATGAAATTGGGTTTCAATGAAATAATTATATCCAAAAATTATTTCTTATAAATGTTGTTATAAAAGGATATGAAATATTTTGAAAGTATATGACATATAAGAAACATGGGAGCCTTGGGTTCCTAGGATGGTTTTTTAGTAATGGGCCTTATCCTTATTTCTGCATGGGGTTGACTCATGGAGTTTCCATCTATTCTTAAGGCTATTATTTTAAAGAGAAATGATATTCAAACACAATAGAGGTTTCATTAATGGGGTGTTCTTTTATTCTTTAGACCACATTGTTCTACATATTTTTTTAATGGAAGAACACTTGGATTCATTATTGTGGAACAAAAGACCTAGCTATCCCAAACCTATGTTATCCTTCAGATGAACTTAGTTATGTTTTGGTGTGACAAGATTTTATTTTGATAAAGATAAATGAGGCTTTCTTTGATGAATTTTTTACCTAAAAAAGTCATTTTAAATGATTTAACTTCCTTATAACTGGGGAAAAGAGAAATATTGTTCCATGATTTTATAAAAATAGAAAATCTATTTTAACATTCTATGTTTTTTAGATATTGGTCACATAGAGATTATTTATATGGGTGGGATCCTACTGTGATTGTTTTCATCACACCATGAACACTCCCTTAGGGTGTGTATAGACCTTATTTTTCTGTTGTATGAACGGGTAATCCGTCATAGTGACGCGACAAGGTTTCATTTTATCTATGCATGGGTAACTGATGGTGAGATGGTGGTTTGTTTTTCCACATATGACAGATAATAGTTTTCAATTTTTTGGTTTTCCTTTGGTTGTGTTCATGTACATATTTCATGGTTGGGATTGTTTCCATATTTGTATTTCCACAACTATTAGTTTATTAATATGGAATATTACCTTTATTAATATTATTCTCCTATTTTATTCCATATTATTTATTTTAGGGTTGGAAAATAATTTTTTAGTGGTTGTTGGATGCTTGGGTACTAGTCTCCAACTCACGGAGATCAGGAACACCCTTCAAGTCT
This sequence comes from Viscum album, assembly GCA_963277665.1. Classification (NCBI taxonomy): domain Eukaryota; kingdom Viridiplantae; phylum Streptophyta; class Magnoliopsida; order Santalales; family Viscaceae; genus Viscum; species Viscum album. The sequence continues at coordinate 1,775,118,987 of OY728165.1, read as the reverse complement.
TGTCATGGTATGATTCGAAACCTAGATAGATGGGTTTTCTAGACCAGGTCATGGCATATTGAAAATCCATATACTATTTATTTCGTATAGATATCTATTTATTTTATATCTATGTTGATTATGTATTGTATTTTTCAATAATTATTTTCATATGTTGAAGGAATTTTACTTATTAAGAGAATAATGGGGCTATAAATTTTATAAACCCTCAATGTGTCAATTTTTTTTATTATAAAAACTTGTGTTTCAGTATATTCATTATCTATTTATATGTGATTTCATGGAAGGAGGTTTTTATGATATTATTATGATGTTTATAAATATGCAATCTATCACTATAATATCATTTATTATTTTCCTTGTGATCATTTATTTTCTTCTGTTCCCAATGTATATATTTTATTCTCCTGTTATTAGTCATAATTATAATTTTACTATTATATAGTCTTTCAATATTATATATTCCTTATTTATTCCATGATTTCTTCATAAAAATTTTAACCCTTAAAAAGTGTTTTAGCACACATATTTATGATTTTGACAAAATTTCCAAGAATTTATATAATGAAATAATCATATGAGTGGTGTATGGGTGTTGAATTTTTATGGATGAAATGTACATTGTATTTAGAGTTATGATGGGTTTGTTCTTAGTTACAAAAGACACTAAATGTTTGATCTTGGATTTGAGTTGTAGTTAATGTGATTTTTCAAAATTATATATCATAGAACTAGATATAGAAGTGTGGGTTTAGGGAATATTAGTTGGCAACAAATAATAGTTAGGTTATTTTTTAAGAATTTGGATTGTTGATATATAGGTATAAATCCTTATATATAAAAACATTAGACATAGAGTAATTTGTTATGAAAAACTAGTATGGCTATATTAGGTCAAAATATCTAGTTTATTAATGACGAGTCATATTATAACCTTTATGTAGTCAATTTTCAAGATACCATTAGGTAAGAGTATTGAAGTCAAAATATGTTATGGAATTCATTAGTAAGTGTTTAACAATGTGAAAATTTTCAAGGATGAAAATTTTTAAGGAGTTAAAATGTAACTTCTCATATTTTAAATGGATAACTTTAAAAAATCATTATAAAATTATATATATTAAATGAATTTTTTCCATGAAATGAAATTTGAATTTAGATTCACATTTTAATAAATATAATTCCTCAAAATTTTAATCCATGTATAATGTAATTTTATCAATAATAATTGTAATGTTTTAAACAATTTTATTGAATTCAGAATTATATTTAAAATTTATTTATATTATAATTATAAAATAATTTTTTTAATTTCCCATTATCATTTTAGTGGTAATTAATTTATTTTAATCTAATTATTAACAATATATTATACATGTTTTCATAGTCAAATACACATAACACAAAACCATTGAAAATCATGTTATATGATATTTTATATAAAACGTATGATAGAATGTATTTTTAAAATAGGTTTTACATTAAAATAATAATTTATCATGAATAATTAATTTAAATTATAGTTAATTTAATTTCTTATTAAAATTTATAATAGTCTATGTATATGTTTTATTACAATAAAAATATAATTTCAAAAATTATAAATAACATGTTTTACGATAAAATAACATTATGAAATATTTATTATTTTTAATTGAAAATGTTTCCCTCATATTTATAGAGTTAGGTTATAAAAAGTTGGTTATTTAATTTTGATAATGCAGTTTTTAGAAATTTAAAATGTCTATTGATATACCTTTTTCATCATAGCCCATAATATTTGTCACAGTAAAACTATTTTTCAATTGTGTATTTAAAAAAATAATTATAAAAAATTAAAATATAAATTTCTTAAAAATTATATTATTTACATGAATAAATAATTATTTAAAAAATAGAATAATTAATTTATAATAATAATAATATTAATTATATCTATTTTTTAAAAAAATTATTAATTCTAAATATATTATCCTTTTCACATTTCATTTGATTTTTTAATGTTAAATTTACAATTTATATAACATGAATTTCTTTAAAAACACATTTTCATATTGAAAAAATTGAAATTATCTTATTGTAAATTTTTGAGATTATTCAAATTAATTTTATTTTTCTATAAAAAGTAAAAATAATATTTAAATATACAGAATCATTTATGTCACCATCACGATAAAAATATGAATTAAAAATATAAGATACCCTATTATAAAATTATAAAAATAAGAATAAAAATAAGTGATTTAGAATAATATGTTTAATAATATATGTACTTTTGGAATTTGGAATGTTAAATTATATTTTTTTTGTATATAAAATTATTTTTGGTAATTTAACATTAATTATGTGTATATAATATTTCATTCAGTTTTTGGTTGGTTTTAATGCAAAAAAACCGACTTCTTTAATTATAATAAAATAATTTTGATTTTAATTAATACTATTTATATTATTTTTGTAAAATTAAATAAAAATTAATACTTTATTGTATTATTCCCCTCCACTTGGCTATATGAAAATCCCTCCTCCAACCCTTTCTCTTCATAATAAAATATTTTACATTAAAAAAATATATATAAATTACCTAATAAATATTCCTTATAACATCCCTAACACCATTGTGTGTCCAGAATCCACTCCTCCAAAGGGTTTAAACTTAATCTAAAGGAGGGTTCAAAAAGGGAAACTATGGGTTTCTGAGTCTCTCTCTTCATTCTTGTTTTTGAATCTTTTCCTTAAAACTATTCAAAATATCCACCTATTTTGATAATATGATCTTATAATTGTGTTATTTTCACCATTTTAATCCAAAAAACATGATAGATCATGTATTTCCCCCCACCAAATTTCTTTTTTCACAACCTATTAATATGTCAAAATAAATTTTTTCTAATTCTCTCTTTTGATTTATTATCTTGAATTCATTAGCCTTAACCTCCATTTAGAAAAAAAAATATATGTTAATAACGTTTTTTTATCGGGGTATTGTTATCCATATTAACTATTAGTGGTAAGATATTACCAATTCTCTCTCATCAAAATTTTATACATAATTCATTCATATGTCCAATGTAAGGTTTTCATAACCAATGTATTTTCATTTCTATTACCGCCACAAGTAAACTATAAATAAATCTAAAATATTGATGACAATAATTTCCATGTTTTGTTAAATATAAAATACCTGTTGGGTTTTCCCATATTTTAAACACTTTTGAAAAACATTCTTTGTTATGGTTGTTTTACACTACATATGTAAATGATGATGTTTTCATAAACAAAAATATTTTATGGATATTTATTAAATTTAATTTCAGGATTTAATATAATTTTAATATTAAATTAATGTCATTATTTTGATTATATAATTTATAAAAACCAATCATAATAATGAAATTAAAAAATAAATAGTCGTAATATTTTTTAAACATAAAAAACAAGATGAACATGGAGGATTATATAATTAGTAACGATTACATTACCTATTGAATTAATTTACTTTTGAAATTATGTGAATATAATACCTTGAAACTTATAAAGATTATGGGACCTTAGTAAAATAATAATTAACCATTAAAAATATGTCGTAGTAGTTTTTGATATTATAAATAGAACAACCTCAAAATAACTTTCATAAACAATACCAATTTATTAAATAAATAAAACATGGTAATAAGTAAATTTAAAGTAAAAATTATTATTCAATTTTTATCAATGATTTTATTAATAAATTTATTAATTAATATATTTTTTTATCCTAAAATTTATGGAACATATGAAGTGATTCGATTCTCAAGGAACGAGTTTTCCTTCGATGTATTCATTAATATCATGTGATTTTCTTGTAAATTTTATATTATTATATATGTATAAAATAAAATATATTAAAATAAAATCTTGTTGAGTTTTTGAATACTTTTATTACATAGCTTTCAAAATAGAAATACGCTTCATGTTAATTTGATTTATCTTGAATATTTGTGTTTAATCGTTTTTTTTTGTGTTCAATATAAAATTTTTATTACCTTTATTCTGAAATATGAAAATTTATAGATGTGTGTTTTAATTACCCATAACATTCACCATAAGTACAAGTGTTTTTTTGCCTAAATATTTACATTATTGGGATATGTGGATCTACATTGAGTCTGTAAAAAGATAATGAAGATTTTTCTAATGCTGTTTAAATTGTCTTAGATGAATGGTGAGTCATAACATTTAAGGGTAGTACTAAAATTGAACAAAAACATATCGAATAAATATAAATGGGGTATTAATAATTCTTAATGTATTTGATAACATTAAAATCATAAAACTATTTACTGTTGTGATATATTATTATCATTATTAACTTTATTTCTAAGTATTTTACTGTGTGTTCTTTTGTGAAGTTTTAATTGTAAATATATTATAATATACATTATAATTACCAATTTTATGGTATATTAAGATTAATGGATTATGAGGAATAATATGATCTTTTATGTGATCATTTGTGATCATGAGGTTATCAGAGATTTTTTTCATCATGTTGATTAAGAAATTTCAGGTTTGTAAGATTGAAATTTTTGATATAGAAACAGATTCCATTAAACATTTATAAAGATGAGGTATCCAGTGCATTATATGGTAGACCTTTAGATAGGTAAAATTCATGTATTCCTTTAATTTATCCTAAATATACCCGTTTTTCTTTGGGTAATTTTTTGGTTTATAGTATCATTTAAGAAGAAAAAGATTTTAAACCTATACTCAATTTTATATTAACTTTAGTTATACTTATAAGTTTCATTCCTATTTATAATTTTACTTTGAATTTGATTTATGTTATATGTTAATTAATTTAAAACAAATTCATTTTATTTTATTTATACGATTTTCTATCAGATTTATTGTTGGCCGATAATATATTCATAAATATTATTCTTTTGAAATAAATGAGGTGAAAAAAATTTAATATGTTTTTTAAACAAAAATTCACCCATTTTATAGTTTTTATTCAATTTTTTCCAGGAATAAAGACCATATTATTTTTCATTTAATTATTATAAAATTATGGTCACCTTTTTTCGATTACGTATTTTTAGTTCACACACTATAGTGTTCATAATGGGTTTTTTGGATCTTTCACCATCTTCATGATAGGTTATTTATCACTCTCTATATATCTCGCATCATTATTCACTATTATTAACATGATTACTTAATTTTTAATAGGATCCTTCCAATTTATCGATTTGGGATTATCATGAATTCATGGATTAATTTCAATACACAATATAAGTCAAACCATATGTTATTGAACAATGAACTTCTATATTAAATTTTATTTTTCTTTACATCTATCATCAACCTTAATTCTATTTCTTTAAATGGATATGTTATTTGGAAATATTATTATTTAAATTATTTTTTGAAATTATTTTTATATGATTTTTAGTTCTTTTAATGAATTGCATTCCTTTTTTTTATAAAAATGTCATCAAAGGTAATGAAAACACTTTTTGAACATTATTTTATATTTTCATCACAATAACAATTAATATTCTTTTTGAAAGTATTTATTTATATAAAACATTATAATATTTTTTATTTTAGAATTATAGGGTTTATTTCAATCAAATGATTTATTTTTATCACTATTCTAAAATAATGTGTCCCTCATTTATTTGGAAATTGTGTAAATAATATTTAATTGAATTGTTAAGACTCATAATAATTTTTATATTCCCATGAATGATTTATAGGTTATGCGAATATGTCTATTTATATTAAACCTTTTCCCTTTTCATATATCATATTTATTCCAATGTTATCTTTTTCCTAAGTCACTAGTATGTTAAAATCATCATCTGCTTTCTTATCTATTTTTTATATATGTCTAATATGTTTGAAATAAAAAATCTATTAGGAAAATGATCCATCAATACTGTTGTATTTTTTTATCAATTATTACTAAAAATAACCATTCTTCTATTTCCTTTCCTTTTTTGATACAAATAAATATTTCTTATGATTGATGGTTTCTCACCTAGATACCCTTATATTTCATTGACTGGGGAAAATTATTAAAAATAACATATACCCTATACCCAATATGGTGTAAACACTCAATATTACTTATTCTTGATCAATGTGTGGTTAAAAATAAAGTTATTCCACTTATTAACGTGGAAAATATTTAAAATCCATATTATATTTATTTTAATATGATTAAATATTAATTATTATAGAATATTAATTTTAAATTTTGTTTTTTATTCCATCCTTTCATATAATGAATGAAGTGAGATAATAAAGTAAATGGGAAAGGCCTAAACTTCCATATCCCATCTATTAATTAATACGTATCATGATACAAACTATTTTGGGTATTTCACATATCCCTTAAAACTTTATGTGTGGTGACTTGATAAAAATCAATGATAGCATGATTAAGAAGTTTTGCATCGTGCCTTTTATCACTATGAAATCATATATTAATGTTCTTGTAAAAATTTATTTTGTTATACTATCCAAGGATATATTCCTTTGTCGTGGTATTAATTATATATAATTATTTGACTATTATTTTTTCCCATCATATTATTTATTCCTTGTCTATTCATTGAGATATTTTATTGTATTCTACCCCTTACTGTATGTTTGAGCTCACTTCTTTCTTATGTTTCCCCATATCTCATGAATTTATATAAAGTGATATGTGTAGAAAAGGTCTATATGTAGATATTTTTTTACAGAAAAATGATTATTTCAATTAAAATTAAGATACGTATTCACATAGTTCCCAAATACATGAAATTTTAGATCATGAAATTTGGTTTCAATTCATTTAATGTACAAAAATTAAGTATCTTATCACTAGTAATTTAACTATTAATCTTGGGAATCTTAACAACACCCTTTTCTTACTCCCTAGTTGACTGGTCAAGGATATCAGATAAATACTAAATCATCCCCCACCTAAATCTATAAAGTAATAAAATAAAACAATTTTGGGATTGTGTGTGAAAACCAATAAATAAAGGAATGGAAGATGAATTCAAAGGAAAAAAACAATGCAACTCTCATACTATATATAACAAATAAAAAAAATAAAATGATATAGAACTAGAGGGAAATATGAAAAATTATATTTCATAATTCCTTGTCCAGAGGTGGGAAAAATCCCTTTGGATCAACCACAATCTTTTTAATGAGGAATCATTAGAGACATTACATAAAGTTATATAGAAATAATAAATTGAAGGCCACAAAACCCCTCTTATGTGATCTTAGCCACCTTTTATAAGGGATGATGAATGTTAAGGTACACTCTTAAATATGGGATTATCCCTATATGAGTTTAAAAATCTATATATCCCCCACATGAGGTGCACTTACATCTTTACAGTGCATGACTGAATATTACAATCATGAAATTTCATCAGATTCCTTATTATTTTCTTAGATCATGCACTATCTCTATGATCACATTAATGTTTAGAAAATTTATTAATGAATTAGAAATGACATTCCCCTTTATTTTTTTGTGCATCAAAAAATTTTAATGTGTACTGTAGATTATCTCAAGGGCCAGGATTTTTTGAGTATCCATTGGGTGTAATTTAGTTGAAATTCCCCTATGTTTTGAACCCTTATCTATTTTCATTAACACAACATAATTTTAAAAATATTTTAATATTATTTATGTATTTAATCTGTAAAAATAACTTGACGTATCAAATTATTTATCCACAAAGGAAATATATTACCTTTTTTATGGGATTGGGCATTAGGGGTTACCTTTATGTATCACCTATGCCCAAGAGAAAACAATACATATTAGAATTTTTTCATTTGAATATCTGAGTGATCATTGGGAATTTTATAATTTTATATTTATATAACAATATTGACCCTTTTGTATCATTGTACAATGCTAAATATTTTTTTAACTTCCAAATAACTCTTATGTGAGTGTAAATGAGTTTAACATGTCAAATTTTGTATTTTTCATGTTGAAGAAATTATTATTTATCTTCCAAAGGCTCTAAATATTTGAATCTTATGCAACAAATTACATTCAAAATTACTATTATTGAATCATAAATATATTAAATTATACTCACTTATCATATAAAAACGTGAGAGTTTGGATTATTCCTTATTTCATGAAAATACTTGAAAATTGTGGGAGAAAATAATTACTTTCCTCTATATATTACAAATTCTAAAATAATGTAATCAATAAAAAATAATCAATATTAATAGTATATGAAATAAATTCAATTTTCAATAAAAATACATGAATGAATCAATTTATTTGTATTTAATGTGATATAAATGTAAAAAATTATAAAATCCAAAAAAATACATAAGAAATCGGGCATGATCCCTCTCCCAAACATGTATAATAACTTTTCCTCAATTTCATTCAGATCCAATTTCAACTAAAAGTGAACTAACCATTCCATAATTATTAATACAATTTAAATAAATAGAATAAAAAAAATTAAAAAGTGGAACTCTAATTATTCCCACCCCCTTATTTTCCTCGATCCACTAATCCTTTCTAGAGTACCTTGAGGCATCTTATACAAAATTTTGATATATGATTTTCCTCTTATTTATCAATGTTTTAAACATCTAAAATCTTTCCATACCCTTTTTCAAATATAAATTATTATATTTTTCCAATCATATATTTTAAAAATAATATATTAGTTGAGTATAACTAAACCCAAGGCTAAACTACCTCAAGATTGGTGGAATCCCTCTTAGACTATGTTTATTAGTTAGGGCAAGGAAGAAACTCATGGGGGTTGACACCTGGGTCACTCAAAATTTAAATAAATATATTACTAAAAAAATGTTATTTTTTGACTTATTAATAATACTATATTATTTATCATTTACTTATTTTACTCCTTTTCGTATTAGCTATCTACATGTCATTTGGGTAGGATCCTTAACGTGTTAGTCATTCATATGGGATATACTACTAAGGGTGATGTATAATATTCCAATTTACTCTTGAAATAATTTTCATTCTACTGTGTTATTTTTAATTATTGATTATTTACCAAGATATAATAACAACCATCCAAAGTTCCCACTATGATATATTATTTATTTTAGTTGGGGAGTGATGCTTCAAATACGATTTCCACCTTTTCATTTTATTTAAAAGTCCCCATAAACAATATATATATATATAATCATTCAATACTCTTTACATCATATGATAAATCCCACCCTCCTCATATACACAAATTCTTAAATGACTCTAATCTCAATTGGTTCTAATAATAAATTGACAATGAATAGTATTCATATGTAAAAAGTGTCAAAAAATTATCGTGAGGAAAGAGACAACATGGTGGAAATTACTCTTATATAGAAGGGTAGAGTGTGGAATTTTCTATGATAAATTTTGAATAATATAGCCAATGAGAACACATTATCCACTATGACTGGACCAAATTTATTTGGAACAAAACTTTTCTTGTATGAGAGTCAGTTATGAAAAGAATAATATAACATTATCACTAACTTGGATTTCATTCTCCAAATGATATTATCAAGGAAATACAGAGACCTATTTTTTACAAATCAATGATTTCTCATAAGATTCACTCCTCAGTACTTCAATATCCACTATTACAAATCATCTCCTCTCACAATCTATCCTCATTTATTGGTTCACTCACACAAAACCCTAGTAAGCTTTGTGTTATAGCCTAATAGGTAGGAGAAAATCCATAATATAAAATATTATTTAATGGGACATACTAAGGGGGTTTTGAAGGAAGTTATAATACCCAAAGTAAATCCTATAAATTCTTATTATAGACCCTATAACTTGGTTGAACTATATTTTATTAGATTCTCTTCACATCCTAATTGGATAACTCAACCTTATAATTGGTTTATAGATTATATTCAATATAAATTTTGTGTTCCACATCATACATATTCATAAGTTCAAAAATACATTAATTTAAAAAGTGTATTCCATGATCACTAATGACTTCCCTATGTATTCAAAACCATACAAAAAATTGTGATCTAAAAAAATGTAAAAATACTCTGTATTCATCAATTATAGATGCTTTATCTTAATTTCATATAGATACATGATCTACTACCGAGATAATAAATGAAAAAAGAATAATTTTTATATAAACTAATGAAATCTACTATCTAATAATTAAATATTTCACCAAATATGAAACTTATTTTGGGAATTTCACACCTTTTGGAAATCCTCTAAGTGAACTAGTAGTTTAACATAATTTATGTAAATTGTTGGGATCTTTAAAAATTATTGTACATAATAATTCATCTTCTAACACATCCCATTTTTTGTTGATGTGTAAAATGGAATCCATATTCAAGTGTGTAAAAACTTTAAATCCACCAAGAAATATAACTTTTATTATACATCATATTATTAAACATATCCTTATAAAATAAAGAAGAAACTTTTTAGTTGATCGATTAGTTTACAATAGCTTCCTACCACGACACATTTCATGTGATCTCATTGAGATTATACTGATGAAATTCAACATTAATAGGTGTTTTTAAATGAACTTAAACTTTATTAGTGTGGTAATTTCAAATAATATCATCTACAACTGGGATCTTGAAACCTTTATTGACCTTAATTTTCTGGTTGAGTTCTTGTAAAAAAACTAATCCACCATACTAGCCTTGGTTGTCAATCATCTCTCTTCATCAATTACATTTGAGATATAATGTTAATCTATATATTTGATTTAACTTTAATAAAACGAGGATGATATTTTAGTGATAAAATAAAATGATTGAACTTATTCGTGGGGGTTGAATAGTTAATATATTATGAATCTAGAAATTTAAAAAGCATAGAATATCATTTGAGAGTTTTCATTAAAATTCTGGGATATAACTTCACATAATTCATGGTTTAAGTAATAAAAACACATTAAAAGGTACATAACTGGCTAATGAATTGATTATAGGGGTTATTGGTAGGCATACATTGAGTTTTCCATGTGATTTTTAACTTTATTCATCAAATAATAAGTCAATATCATTTTTAAGAAAAAATTTCAAATGTATGGTTGTTTTTCCAAACTGTCTAATAAACCACTTATAAAATATGGTATATATTATAAATGAATTAACATGATGTTTCATATTATTTCCTTTAGACAAGTTATGTCACTTTTTAACAAGCATTGTCCTTCCTTTGCTTCTCAGCATTCCCACTTTCCAATGGATCGATTCCTTAATAAATTTCAATGGTGATGTATGGTTCATGATTGAAATGGGTTTATGGGATGTCAGTTCTTCCTTCCATGGATTCCTCCTTGGATCTCATTTTCTTGTTTGGGCCTCCCTGATCAAGTTAATTCATGTTCATGTAGCACATTTCTGGGTCCATATGTTTTTGTATTCTAGTCAATTATGATACTTTTGTATGAAAATTATAACGGGTCTTGACTGGGAAGAGAGCGTTGGTTGGGATAGTCGTTATGTTGGACTTTGCTGGAAAGTCTGGGTGCTAGGAAAACTGGTCACGTTTATTCTTCCTCATATGAGGTAATCTCATTGAGGTTTCTTACGCATGTATCCCAAGGCATCATGTATCAGTCACAAGGTATTTAAGGATGAAGGCAGATATCTTCAGAGGATTTCACCTTAGGCATCCCATTTTTACCTAGAGGTATCTAATTATGGTCACAAGTTTAACTTCTTGTGGGGAAGGATTAGGTCATCCTAAAAATATGGATCGGAGAATGAGCTTAATTTCTTATGGAGGTGAACATGATAGATCAATACAACACATAGAGATTGGTCAAGATGGTTTGTCCCTATGAGAGAGGATATCACGCATTGTGGTATACTGATGGATGGATCAATACGCTGTGTGGGAGTAGATCTAGGAGGTTTTCCCATAAATAAAAGATGTCACACTATAAAGGTTGGTCTGGACACCACTTGAGGTGGATCAAAGATGTTCTTCACTAGAAAAGGTCACCTGGGTTAACCATTGGTCGAGATTGATCCTCAAAGAGGAATTATATATACTGTATCTAGAAGGAAGAAATAAAAACCCATGTAGTTTTACTCTTCAGTTTAAATTCATGTGATGAGATAGGTCCATACTATTTTGTGTCATCTGATAAGGATGCTCACATATGAAAGGAGAATTAACAAGGGATGGTATGGGTCTTAAAGAATGTAAGCTGACTATCAAAATAAGATTTCTCTTGGTGAGAGTGTGTGGGGATTTTGCATTGTGATGCCCAATGGAACAAGAGGAGATATAGTAGCACTAGAAAGGGGAATGATCATACTAGGGATATAGTCTAAAAAAGATGAAGATGGATTTAGATGTTGGTTTTAGACCTCATGGTGAATTCTCATGTATCCTAATTGGTCGGGAATCAAATCCCACATAGTTCAAAAGAGTCTAGGGATTATGCCTAATGAGGATGACTATTGTCTATGAGTTCATTTTGGGATTAAACATATAATAAGATCATTAATATGATTATTATTAGAGATTATTTTGAAAAAGGAGGCTCATAGATGGGACATGATTAAGGTTATGGATAAGAGTGTTCCATATGAATGAAGGTGGTTGATGTCATAGTCATTACTAAAATATCATCCCCTATGAGCCATTCTTTGTTTGGGAATCAAGAGGAATAATTTGACCTGATTCACATAACATTAATGAAGCACCAATTAGGGATGGTTCAAGGATTATGTATGAAATATACCCATGAGAATGAATATGGTTGGAGATTACATATTGGATCGTTCCATGAATATGATTATGATGGGGGATTATACCCAAAAATGAGGTCCATTGATGGGACATGATGGGGGATTACTAATAGGGGAGGCCTATATGAATTAAGTTGGTTGATTTCATAGTCCTTACTATCCTTTATTCCCATGTGAGTCATGCTTGGGGTGAAAAACAAGAAGAAGAAATAAAAATGACACTTTTGTTGTGAAAGAAGCTCCAATGAGCGACAGTGAAGGGATTATGCATTGAATATTCCCAAGTAGGATGTCATTCCATTAGAGTTGGATCTAATTTCATCTCAGTCTTATACTGAGCATCATATTCTTATATAATAGGGGGTGTGGGTCTCATGCATTGAGCATAGAATCCCCACTTTGGCAGGAAATCATCTCAGAGGGAAGAGGAAGTGGCATTTCATGATGCTCATAAATGGGTAATCTCATGTGAATAGCATTTTTTAAGACAATATTTTAATGTAATGTGATGAGGACTTTGGTTATGTGAAGAATTATGTCATAAATATCAGATTGGGGGGACTCTCTTCTCACCCATTTTTATTATATAACAATCAATCCTACACATTTGGGAGAGGAATGACTCTCGCAAAGGCATGTATGACGGTTTGGAGTAGTGTTAGATCACGTGGTCCACATTATCATGCCTAATATAAGAATAAAAAGGTATTAGTGTACCTATAATGGGAATAAAAAGGTATGGAAACACAAACAGAAGGGGAATAGGGGATTTCTAGAAAGGGACCTAGAAATTAACACGGACAATCTTGGAGGGCCGCTTGTAAGAGATTCATAAAATGCATGGGGGTTTTGAGAAAAAGGTTCTCAAACACAGGGGTTTCCCATTGATCTTCAAGAGAAAAATCACATAATATTGGAGACTAATTTTCAAGTTCCAGGTTTCATGGAAGATGAGTTATTGTAGGCACCTGATATGGGATGAAAATGTTTGGGCAAGGATTACACTACAATGGGCCCAGTTAATGGTGGACCCATAGATTACATGTAAGGAAATATTTTATACCTTTGGGGTTCCATTCTTTCATTTTGTCATACATGATTAGTGTTACCTATAGTATATTGGTTCTTCTACATCCTTAGGATCTTCCTGAAGAAAGGGTGAACTTTTACTTATATCTAAAATCTTTGGTGGTAGTCGTGTAAAAGTTTTGGTACGGAAGAGGTCATCCAAATAACTTCATTATTTTCTCGAGATGAGTTTTATAGATGGAAGTGTTTGACATTACCTTTATCATTAAAGAGTATTTCATGAGAATTTTTATCATTTGTATAGAGACAAAATCATGCGTGTGACTACCATAACGATCCAAGTTCCCTTTAAGAAATAGATAAGGATTTTCTTTTTATTTGGCGAGTAAGAGTCTTATGTGTAAATTTGGTTCATTCGTATAATGTTGGAATCTTACATACGAATACATTATCGAACCGAGAACCCTTTGGGAATGGAACTAGAATTTTCATCTCCATTGACAGACAAGAATATTGTTCATGGATTTAGATCTTGGACATATAACTGGAATCATGTGAGTGACTGCATTGGTGGTCCCAGAAATCATCATTGAGTTTAATGATTTTAATTTTCCTAAAGTTAGATGTTTGAACCGTCAAATAAATTTTAGTGAAAACACCTGACTTATATAGTTTGGTTATGGATATATATATGTGATATCAACATTGTATTAATCTATATCAAAAACAAGTTTGGAAATGATATGAACCAATAAAATACCTCTTACAACTAAAGTGATTTTTTCAAAATTCAAAACCAAATTATTTTCAGTAAAATATTATAACATCTTGTCATATTATTATGAAAAATTTAAAAATATGTTCCATAAAATATCAATCTATTGAGAAATATAGATATTTGGATTTATATAAGATACTAAAAGATACATAACAAGAATTATTAGATTGTACCCATGAGATCTCATAAACCAAAATGAATCCTTTTGTATGAGAACATACTATACAGATAGATTAATGTGGTTTTCACCTAATCTTATAGTGCCATATCTACCAAAAAATACCCAGAAAAACCTTCAACAAAATAGGTTTCAATCTTTCTAGTAACCTAAAAAAAGCCATATAACCCATCAAGAAAATAGGAGTGACCCATTACAGCTAATGTTTCTTCATATGATCTACAAATGGAATAGTGAAGTGGTTTTTCTTGGTCACACAGCTCAATTTAATATAATCAATACTTACCCACAAAAAAATTTGATCATATTGAGAACTAATTCATTATTTACATTAAATAAAATTTTTATTATGTTTTTTTTGGAATAATTTTTATAGGGATCATACAATGAGTGTATAAAATTGGGTATATAATACCATTTTATAATAGTTATTCAACCTATTTTTTATCTAAATCTATTATATTTGTGTTTATATATCATTGTTGTTTCCTCAAAAAAAATTATTCACTATTATATAGAATCTAATGAAAAAATATACTAAGAATAATCCCTCAAATATCTCCTAGTGATCATCATATATCTTTATAAATTTTATTAAATTTTTTTAGTAGTATATGTACATTGTTTCTTATAATGTTATTTTATACTATCATAGTTATATTATTATCTTAGAAAAGGTACATATACTTCATATTTACTAGAAATATATTAAATTTCGTATTTGTTGGTTTTTACTGTTGTAGTGGGATCTTAGTTTCCCTTGTGTTCATAGCTTGCATGTGAAAAGAAACGAAATCAGGGAAATATTTATGAAGACCATACAAAAATTCATATAACTCATCCAAATAATGATAATTAGACATACAAGATTCAATAAATAACTAGTTTCAAAAATAATATTTTCTAAATTATTTGGTGAAATAAAGAATTCTCATAAATTTATTTTCTCATCTTGAATTTTAGGGTCCTCATCTAAGTGCCAATGGATTATAGAGTGAGTAAGAGTTAAAATAGAATGAGTAGCTTGTGTAAATTTCATGAATTATTGGATATTATAAATAAAATTTTCTTCACTAAATTTCATAGAGATGGTTTATTCATGAACAATATTAATTATCTTTGTAGTTTTTAGAATCAACTCCCTATGAAGATTGGGGAAAGAGTGGTAACTATTTCTACATTCATTTCCAAAATATAGAATTCAGTAATGAAAAATATATATTACAAACTTATATTTAAATATTCTAAAACTCCCATGAAATAGGATATAACTCATTTGTATAATTGTATCACAACCCAAGTTATATTGATCTCTCCTTCTAATAGTTAGGTATAAAATGAGTGATGAAAAAAAATAGTTAATATATCTAATTAATTTTATAAAGAATTGTGTGAATGTAAAATTTATAATAGTTTCTGTGACAGTGAAAATACTTGAATCCTTACATTTCTAAGGTATCTGTATATTGATTAAGGAAGAAAAATTCTAACATATTCTTATCCTTGCATACCCATGTAGCCTCCTCCACTTTAAACATTTCTATTTATAATATTTTTCTTCCAGGTAAAGCTGCTTTATGGATTCTAGCAGTGGAATGTGAATTTAAACATTCTTAAATGTGTAAAATACTTATTTTTTAGAACCTATTTACCTGATTTGTTAGGTTTAATCATCCTTTAAGGGATGTTTAGTAATTTTTTTAGGTTTCTATTACATCATAGATTTTCATTTTCCAATATTTACTTTGTTTTCTCTGATAGGTCTCTATAATTTTTCTCCATAGGGTATTATTATTTCTCACTTTTTAGTTTAGTTTTAGAGTTGGATTTTGGTACTGAACCATCACTAACTTGTACTTTCATTCTTCTTCTTAATGAAATAGAACCTCTGATTCTATTTAGGTTATGAACTAATTGTGATAGAATATTACTGATAAAACAAATGTTTGTTGAATATTTCATTAATAATAAATTATATAATTTATTCACACAATGTTAAATATTTTTATTTGAATTATATTTTGGATTTGGTAAATCATTTTAAAATTTGAGTAAAATTACAGTTTTGATCCTTTAATGTTCATTTTAGTATTTTAGTCATAAATATTTTTATGTGTACTGTTTGAAATTGGAACTTTTTGAAATTTATATTAAATTAATAGGATAAAACATTTGTTTAGATCATCTGAGCTGGATAATTCATTTTATTGCAGTAACTGGACTGTAAAATCAATGTTGGACTAGTCTCATAAAATTGGATGAAAATTCACCATTCAGGCTATATAATATACATTCAATATTTGATTAAGGTCAATTTTTTTTAAAAAATATAAAGGAATAAATTGGAAAAAAATCCATAAATATGGACATATTTTTCATGTGTTTTTGAGTTCAACATGTCTTTTCAATTTTGATTAAAATATTTGACTGAATTTCCCATTGAATCATGTAATGTCTTGAAACCATATCCTCACATGTACTATATACATTTTTTCTATCAATTTTATAGAGTTTTCTAGATATTAGAGGAAATATAGAAACTTATAATTATTTCCCAGTAATTTCTAAAAACTATTTGAGGTGGGAATCTACCAATCTAGGATCTCTTCCAAAATAATTTTAATTCCCTCTAATTTATTGTAATTTTTTTATTCTTAAAAATATATTTATCTCCATTCAATTTCTTCTATTATTTTATTTTTACTTATTTCTTATCTATCTTTCCTATTTTTGATATAAATAAAGAGTTTAAATGTGATTGGGTCATACCATTTTTAAACATTTTCACATGAAAAAATGTTTGTACGATGACTACACCACTCATGGAAGAGTATTTATTCTTATTAATTGAAATAATAATCACCCCATTAACTTATTTATGTAATAAATGTGATCTTATAACTCATAAGATATGATATATGAATATATATTCTCACGTAAAGAAAACAAAGAAACCATTTTGACAATTAACTCCAAACATGTGAGGCTGTGTAATGTGCTAATTTTGAGAGATAGATCTTAATAGGTAAAACAAAAAAATGAATGATAAATTTGTATAGTTAAAATAAAATCTAAAAACTAAATTCATCATCATTTATATAATTGATATGTTCTCAAATTTACCACTAACTATAAAATATCCTTAGAATGATACTCAATGCTAGGTGCTATAATTGCCTATTTTTCAGCTAGTTTTGGGATTAATTAATTTTATCTTTGTGGTTATGTTAATTACTATAGGGTTTGAGGGTTAGAAAATTAAGGGATAAAAATTAAGAGGAATTTCATTTTAAATATAATGGTTAACATTTACATGGAGAGGTAGAGTTATATCGATTACTCATTCGGAAAAATATTTCCAAAAAAAACTTCTTATTGGGTTTTATCAATCGAACATTAAAAAGAAAAAAAATATTCTTCCAATGGACATCTTATTGATTTATAAAAGTTATATATACACCAATTATTCTATATAGTAGTCTTAATTTATTCTATTTTGTTTTCAAAATACCATTTATATATTTTTTGTACATTGTTATTGAATGAAGACCTTGACCTACTTCTCTACTACAACTAAGTACCCAAAAACCACACAATATTTGAGAGATCCCATGATAGTTCCTTTAAAATTGGAATCATTCATAGGTATACTAGTATTTTTTGAACTAAATATAGTTAATTTTATATATTTTTAATTTTTTTTTATCTTTTTTCTTATTTTTTCTTTCCCATTTATCCACATTTTTTTTATTTCTCACTGTTTTATTATTTTTTAGACAATAAATTAAAACGTATTCTCATGATAACCTATTATATTTTTCTAAAATTTTCTCATTTCCCTAATTTAGGACATGATCTTATCCTGAGGATCACTTTAATCGTAAACATGAGATTGAATTCAGCCTTAGTGATTGAATAAAACTTTCCCAACCTATGATAAGTGTCTACATTTACCCAACTAATTAATTCCACCATTATGGGAATTTTGAAATATGAATCACATATGAATCATATAAAAAACTAGATACCATTACTATAGATAATAACAGTCAACCCAATTAAATAATTTGAGAGTTATTTCTACCTGATACTTATTATCAACCTAAATGCATTTCATACCCAACTCTCAAATCAAACATCAATCTAAAATCAACGTAAATTCACTATATTGAAAAATTTCATGTCTTATCAAGTGATAATCTAAAAAATATTTCAAAATAAAATGTTTAATTCTCCATAATAAAACAAAGAAGTTTTATAAATATCTAACTAAAATAATATCATTCCGATTTTCACTAGATAGAACTATGAAATTTGGACGTATTATTTAGAACCTGAATACATAACAAGTTGGAATGATTTGAAATGAGTTATAATTTAGAGATTTATTTCATCATCTAAGACCACATCCATTAAAAAAGAGATCATAGGTATCATGCATGAATAAACGGATATGATGTATGAGTACTAAGATTAATTCAAGAAATTGTTTTTATTTTTCCCACTACACTAAATAAATGAGAAAATCCTCATAAAATACTTATACAAATGCCTCAATCTAATAGATAGGATCATGGGGTATTCCAAAATTATAAGGTAATTGTTCAAAAAAACACCAGCATCTACACGTGAATTAATTCAAAATATGTCACAATACTCTCAAAATATTACCAAACAAGGAACAGAAACTCATAAAAGAGTGCATCAGGTAAATCATTTTTCTCTTCAAAATCATATATTTGATATTATGTTATATTAATTGATCACTATGGTGTGATAGATTAAATTGGACCAGAAGAAATA
The DNA here is from genome assembly GCA_963277665.1 of Viscum album. NCBI lineage: Eukaryota > Viridiplantae > Streptophyta > Magnoliopsida > Santalales > Viscaceae > Viscum > Viscum album. Next base: position 1,775,099,434 of record OY728165.1, on the reverse strand, counting down.
TTAAATGACTGCTATTAGGCCTTGTGGAATTTTCACTAAACTAAGACACTCAACTAATTATTTCCACTAATAACAAGAGTCATATGATTGTGCATTCATCTTCCATGAGAGACTATATCAGCAGTAACAAAATCAATAGACCATGAATAAGAATTATCATTTCACACTAACATACAACCAATAGTAGAATTATAACTCATACATGAGTTATGACACTAGAAAACAACACATTCTCCCTTATAAATAAAACATCCAACAACCTCTAACTTACCGATAATGTTTTCAATAACCCCCAAAAAATTCACCACTAAATCATCAATAGGTCAACATTAGTAATGTAATTATAAAAAATGTAGATTTAATTTCGATATACTATTAACACAAATTGTATTTAATCAACAAAATGAGCTACAGATTCATTGTTTGATTTTAGGGGAGCTGAATACCCATATAATCCATATTTCCACCACCCTTAATGAATGGGTAAGTAAGAACTTTGGAAATCATCCTTCTCAACAACTCCAAATCCCATGAGAAATTTTTATGACCTCTAATTTATAAGTGGGGTTAAAATGACTAATACACATACACCTATAATTGTATAAAGATTCACCTCAACTCTTCAGAATTCTCATTCAAGACCAACTGACAGGAATCCCAATGAAAAATTAAAAGGTAAGAAAAATTTTGATGGCTTCCCTGTGAAAACCCTTCAAAATTTGAATATTATTTTACAAAAAAAGAATATGGGTGAATAAAAAATGAAAAAAAAAGATACATTGGATACATTAATGATTGTTTAGATCAAAATCTCACTACATTAATAAATCAATATAATTCTATTGTATACCTTGTTTTTCAATGAAATGTGTAAAAATAAAAGTGTTATAAAGAGACATTAGAATATTAATTTTTGGAGGAATGTATTTATTCTCATCACACTAACCATGTCAATTCCAACAAAATGAAATGACCTCGGGTTATTCACAATTCCATGCACCATAAAGGAGTTCATTTCAGTGATGATTTATCTTATTGGGGTGCCTCTATTAATGAAATGAATCACTCTATATCTAAATACTTTTATGATGGAAAACTAAATCCAATGAGGGTAGTGCTGCAGTTGGAGAATTGGGCCATTGCATACCCAATGGGAGTCTTGAAGATATCATTATTAGAGTGATAAGTATGATCATTATGGTAGATTTTTATGTGTTGATTATCGATGATGATCATGAATGTTACCATGATCCCATAATTATTTGTAGTAACCTCTTAGAAAATCCAATTAAATAATTAATATCTATGTGGGTACACTTTCTATGATGTCTGTACATGAGGTAGTATGGTTTAATATTTAAGAATACATGAGGTACCCCTTATATGAATATTATAATTTCTTCACTACCTATTCTGAACAATATTGTAATTACTCTCCAATTTTGATTTTTAATATTTTCTAAATTTGGATCATTCCATGAGTATGGTGATATTGAGGATTGATTCATGTTTTATTTTAACAAATAAATTTCATACAAATTTATCATGATCGAAGAACAATTGTTTTTGATTATTTTATGGTTTTATTTTCTAATTTTGAGCGTTAAAATTCTAATGATGACATGGATACTGATTTTACATATATATTTGATACATTATTAACTGGTTTTACTGGTGGAAATTTTGACCCCAATATTTCTTGAACACCAATTTTTGTTTTCACATCATTTCTTTAAATACATAACATGACAGAAAAAGAACACAAACCATCGCCAAAAAATATAAAATATTCATACCTTTTCAATGATAAAAACATCCATTACTAATTTCTAATAATCTTCTACATAAATAAGAAAACAAACATTTAGATCTTTTAATGTATAATATTAGGGAAATTTGGGGTACCTTAGTAGACATACAATGTATTTTCCCCTCCATTTTCATGAAAATGAATTATATAGATATTTGTGTTTATACCGATTAGACAATCGAAAATAAGACTCATCCCCACATTACATGAATTTTTAAAAAATGGATTAATTGGTTTAGGTAGGTTTCATTTACCTAACTTCTTACTTGCACTAGGTCATCATATTCAATTTATTACAAAAAAAATCTGGTATAATATTATAAAGAATGAAAATTATGTCTTATTTCCTATGAGAGTACAGAATAGTTTGTGATTGTTCATTGATTATAGTAAACTGAATCAATCCACTCATAAGTACCATTTACCCCTTCCATTAATTGACCAAATGTATTAGAGACATGTAGGTATGATAAACTATATCTTCATGGATGCTTTCTCTAGTTAATTTTAGGTTCTCATTATAGTATAGGAACAATAGAGGATGAAATACAACTACACGATTATTAAATTTTCATACTAAAGGATTCTATTTGAACTTTATATCACCATATGTACCTTCAATAGATGCATAGTTAGTATGTTTCCTAATTTACTTGATACTTTCATCGATGTATTTTTTGATGATTTTAACTCAAAAGGTTCCTCATTTGATGAGGGTCTATTGAGTTTGGGTATTGTTTTACATCATTTCATTGAGAAACATCTTGTTTTTAACACTAAGAAATGTCATTTAATAGTAGATAGGAAACTTTTTCACGTTTTATAATATAATATCATGGAATTGAGGTTGATAGATCTATGGTAGATATTATTTAATCTATTATATATCCTATATATGTGCATGATGTTTAACATTATTTGGATTTTTTTTAGTTTTTATCAAAGTTTCGTCAGGGATTTTAGTAATACCACTATACCATTATATAGACTTAATCAAAGATATGTAGACATCCTTTATAATGATTAACACATGGAATCATTTGATGAGGTAAATAAGAGTCTCATTACACCCATAATCATACTTCCCCCATGGTGGGACCTCCCATTTGGGAATATTTGTTATGATTCAAAAAATTTAGATGGTTAAGTCTTGTCTCATAGAGTTTATAGATGGTCACATGTGATTATTTATGCATCGACGACTTTGGATTTGGCCCATGAAAATTACATCACAATGGAAAATGTGTTTCTTGTAGTCATATTTTCTTTAAAAAAATTCTTCTCTTATTTTATAGGATATGAAGGGGTGTTTTCTCTGGTCATACAACTTTGAGGTATATACTAAATATTTTGGACGCAAAGCCATGAAAAATTCATTATATTCTCATTCAACATAAGTTTGAAATTTAGGTAATGGATAATAAGGGTTAAAGAAAAATTTATCGATGACTACCTGAGAAAAATCACTCACATGATGTTGTATGATTCCCCAAACTAGGTACCATTGATAGAAAATTTACTCAATGAGAATATCTATATCATCATAGGTGTGAAACATTATTATAAATAATTAGTAAATTACTTATATTTCTTATAAATTTATGAAAACCTAATGAACCACCAAGTAGAATATTTTAAGAGTAAATATATGTTTTATTTTTTGCATCGATTATTAGAATGGGTGCATTTGTAGTGGCCATGTCAGAAAGAGATGTTTTCCTGAACATGAGATTGATTATATTATTAATTTTTTAACGTAATTATTTTGGTGGATAATTTTTACCCCAAATGATTGCTAGGAAGGTCTTGGACTCTGTATTACATTTTTTATCCTCGTTTCATGATGTAACACCCCAAAGTCATAAAATATGGACATCATATCTAAAAGATTATATGACATGAAACAAAAGGAATATAAAGTAATATTACATCCCCAAATATTATGATATATTATATATTCTAAATATATTCAATATATTTTATAGCATTCAATGCACCCAATACTGAGTCAGTCTGTGTTTCACATAACAATGAGTTCCTTCAATATTATTTGTTATACACAAGAACCAGTACTATATAATACTATTAATATTATTATTTAAAATGGAAATTACCACCATTCCAATAAATTGTAAATTAGGAATAATGTTAACTAAATTATGAAAATATATGGTTGAATTTTTCAGTTTCCAATTTATTCTAAATGAATATAAAAAACAATTAAATATAAAAGAATTGTTTGTATAAAAAACTATTATTATGTACCAAAGGTGTTTTGTCTTAGTAAATTAAATTAGATAATATTGGTGGATGATGTTAATGAAATTTTTATATTATATATTCAGTAAAATAAATAACATTAATCCAATTGATTAGATAGGAATATGATAAGAGTAAATCTAATTTTACACATTAAAACAAAATTTTGACAATATTACAAATTATATTTGAAAAAAAAAATTAATTTTGGAACTAGTAATATTATAATTATGTTAGAGTGAATTTATGGTATTTTATAGAGAAAATTCATTTTTTAATAAATATAGAAAAATAATGAATTTTTATTGGATTTTTTTTCCAATTAAATAAATAATATTTTTAAACTACAATTTTAAATGATTTTAGATTAATAATTGATAAATTATAAATATATTAATATAATTTATGTTATTGGATTCAATTTATTTTTGAAAATGAATATAAATAATTTGTAAACTTTTGATCATTTTATCCTTAAAATGTTTTTCCCGACCCATGAACACGATTAATTTTAAATTAATTAATTCCACTTATATGATTTAAATTTGAAAATATGGATAAAATACTTTTAATCATAATAATTTATAACATCTAATAAGTTTATATTAATTTTTTACTAAAGTTATTTATGAAATAAATTTTAATTAATTACATCAATTATGGTATAATCTAAATGACTTAGTGGTTAAACATAGAATATAAGGAGTAAACATTAAAAATAAACTTGTGAAAGAACCATTTAAAATTCATATATTGATATTATAAAATATATGTTACATATGTTTCCATTAATGCATCTAATATACATGAAACAAATATGGAGATAATCCAATCTTACAAAATATTACATTTTTTTCACTCACCCCAAATCTTAAAGGATTTCACCTCTCCACTCTTCTGCACACCATAAAACCAATTTGTTTCAAAAAATACCTTCCCAAATAACATAACTTCCTCCCTAATATAATACTATATGCATTATGTTTTACAGAAAGTAAAACTTTTATGGTTTTAGGGAAAGCCTGAGCAGGATACACGAAGAAGATGTAATGTTATTCTAAAAGTATATTTATTTTATTTCTTTCTCCTCCTACTTTAATTTATCTAATACCATGATTATATAATAACCTCATAATCTTAGATATACTATGATTTTTATCTTTTATGTTTATGAACTAAAAATCTAAACACATTCCTTAAATGGGTTATGAAATCATCATTCGTGTGTATGGAGAACTACCATCTCACAGACTGATGTCATTCATTTTTTCATTACAACCTTTCAAGGTTGGAAATAGTAATATATTTATTGCTTTTATATGATATATATTATATTTTTTGTTTTTTATAATTATTTAATTATTAGAGTAGACATTCAATCATTTTTTCCATTTGTGGGAACACAATACTATCACTCACATGTACAGTGGACTACTGCCTAGAACGTGATGTGATTTATTCATGCTTAAATGGGATATATTAAGGATCTGTTCAATATAAATATGTTATTTTTATGAGATTAAAATTTTATTATATTGATAATATGTATGCTTTATTTACATTTCACTCTTTCAATAAAAAAAGAAAATGTAAACAATGTTCATGCATACGTACGACTTATTGTATCGATGAAAAATGTATTTCATTTACTATCACAAAATTTTAAGGATTAATCTAAATAAATATATAATTACTATATTTGAAATTTGATTAATTTTTTACATTATAGGGATGATGAAATCCTTATCTAAATAAGAGTAATAAAAAATAACTACACAAAATATACTCGATAAATAAGGCAATTAACACCTGAATGGATAAAAATAATGATAGATTATTAATGAGTGGGTAATAATATGTTACAATAGTATTTTTTATGTCATAATAATAAATAATATGGTTATTTAATAATTTAATAACATGTTTAAAACCATTATACATTTGTTTAAATCACATTCAACCCAAATAATTCCTTTGGTATGGTATTTCATCTCAATTTCTTTTCATTAACACATATTGTAATGTGATGAAAATAATTTCTTTTTCATAGTGTATATATTACCCATTAATATATAATATCATTAATAATTTATTATTCATTAGATTTTAATTTAAAATTTCTATTTTTTCATCTAATGTCAATTTAATTTGGTGTTACTAAGTGGTAAATAATTTCTTAACTAAATTTCTTTCCAATGGGTTATATTAATTTCTTGTTGTCATTATTATTATTAGATTATGTCTGTAATGAATTTTGACTATATATTTTATTATTTCTAATTTTTTATGTGGATTTATATTTTATACACATAATTAATTCATTTTTTTATTCTCACTTTAAATTTATGATATTTAAAAGTGTATACGTCACAATATCATTTTTCTCTGCATTGTTAACACTTGAATTCGATTTCCGTGAATTATTTGATTATTATTTAATAAAAAATTTAATTTTATTGTACTATGGTTATTCTAGACTATTTTCAAGTAATAATACCATTTTTCCACATGTTGAATCTTAAAATATTTTATAATTTTTTAAAGAAAACCCTACATCATTTCAATCTTTGGTCAAAAATATATTTTTTAAAAAACATGTTTTATAAAAAAACTATAAATTGTTTTTAACCTTTTAAAAAGGATTTAATAAATTCGTTTTTTACCATTTCTAATTTTTACCAAATGTATCAAAAATATTTTTATTTTCCTTTTAAGAACAAGTCAGGTTTCTAAAATTTTTGAAAGGAAAAAAGAATGTGATTTTAACTTGTACGGAATGTACAATATTTCCTTCCAGTGTTTCTTTGATGATCAATTCTCAATATAACATGTAAATTTTTAAATGATTTTTTAAAATTTTATTTTCATAGGAAAATATTTTCAAAATATTTTTTTAATAGTGATTTTAGAAATTAAAAGGTCAATTTCTTAAAGCATGCTTTTTAAATATCTTTGTATTTCATCCAAAATGAGAACCCTTATTCTTACTCTAATGGGTATATATTTTATTGACACAATAATTAATCTTACACTGGATGGATTATGATTATTTGTACAAGTATAGTACTGAAATTCACCTTTTTAAATCATTTTATTTTTCATTAAGTTCCACTTGAGTTATTGACTTTCATGTGAACATTCAACATTTAATTATCCCTAAATATTCATATCATTTATCATGGAAACAATTATTTCATAAACCATATACCATATGTACATATGGTATTTACTCTAATTGTTTATTAACATGTATATATTGGTAAATATCTATCCTCTACATAATACATATATTTGATAAGGAACATTGATTATGAATTAAATTGATAATTCAATATTTGAGGAATGATTTGGACAGGTAAGAAATTGGATGGGGTCTTGTTAATAAAATAACCTTAATGCATCATTAGTACCATGTGATGAAATAGTTGGCCAAAAAAGATGGGTTTTTTACCTTATATATTTTAATCTATCTTCTTGAAATGTCTTCAAAATAATGGTTCCATGTGACTTGGAAGCATGGCCTCTAATAATTAAGCATTTTCTAAATTAAAAATTATGTAATTATTATCCATTAGATTTTAACTATTAAAATTATATGTTTGTAATTAATTCTTGTTCTATTGATTAATTAACATTTTTTCCATTATTTACCTTTCCATATTGATTTTGACGTATCTGGTTATTTACATGGCATGTTTAATTTTTAATTTACCTTTCCATTTTGATTATTCTCTTTGATTCGATATTTATTTTACTATATTTTATCCGTACTGAGAATTTTAGTTCACCCTTAGTTTTTTCATTCCTACAAAATCCATGGATTTTTTTATGACTGATATATATGGATACACTAGATGGAATAATGTTATTCTAAAACAAATTATGTTGTAATTTAGGTATGAAAATTTAATTTATTACTCATGTTTGTAACTAGTTTAGAAATACTAATAAACAAATTGTTCAGCTGTGAAGCGATTCCTTCTATATTATACCAATATAGTGGTATCAGGCACGAGTATGGAAATTGGGGTCGGGGTCTCTATAGATTGGTATGATTTGATGTTTTGTAGAAACATTGGGAGCTAGATTTAGGAAAAAAATTTATTACAAAACATTACCATAAGGTATAATTTGAGGAAAAGTATCTAATAACATCTTCATGTTTTGTTAAGGTATGGATTATGTGGTTTTTATTATAAATACAAAATTTGAAATACATTACAAGTGGATGTGGTTCTGGCATAGATATATCTATGGGTAATAACTTTGAAAATGGAATGATTGGCTTGACGTGAGTGTAACCTAGTATAAAAAATGAAATTTACTATGTACCTAGTTTTATACTCCTAGGGGATATGATTAAGATAATTCAAAAAAAATTCAAACCATTGTGAAGGATTCAAATATATAATGACAATGAATGGCCTTCGACAAACCAAATGTATATTTTATTTAGAATAATGGGTCAATTTTTAAACATCCTATTAATTATTATATGGTATAATCACTATAGTAATTGTTCTCAAACTATGCTTTCTGTTTTTTTCAATTTATATAACTTAATGGAATCATGAAAACATTGAACATGAAGGAAAATGAGGTGACAATGAGAAACCAAATGAGATGAAGAGTGGTGTAAAAGATATCATGTTTAGGCCTAATTAGTTTTCCTAAAATATGATTAACAATATATACCTTAACCAACAATAAGACTCAAAAAAGAAGATAATAATGGAGTTTTATAAGAGATAGAGTGGTGGAGACCATAAAAAATGGTTTGATTGATTTATATCATGTAATAAATTTATATGGATACACCCTAGAAAGTGCCTTAATTGAATGGGGAAATGATTTATGTGTGAAACTGAAGGGCATAACGTAAATAATTTATGAATAAATATAAAAAATACAATGTAAATAAATAAATATAATCATGGGTATTAATTTATAGTTCATTTACATGGATTTGGGGAACCTTGATGTTAACAGAATCAATTAACTCATCTAAAGGGTATCCCCTAGACCATGGGAGGACCCAAGTGGAAATAAAATAAATAAAGCATTTATGTATTATTATTCAAGTGATAAATTATTGAAGAATTATAATATTAGTATTTGGGTTATAGTAATCATGAAACATCTAATGATTAGGTTAATGTTTAGAAGAAATATTGTATTCATTAAAATAAGACTTATAATTACAATAAATTATTCGTGAGTTTAAAAAAATTATTGAAAAAATTATTAAAAATGATATTTAAATGATTAATTTTCATTCAAGGGTTATTATAATATTTATTTTGGGAAACATATTAGAATTATATTAATATAGTATATATAAATGTAAACTATTTATTATGGTGAAGACCCATCTTGTCTGGAAATTCTGTGGGGTCTAAACCCATTATCGAAGGATGATAAGGGTTTTGTGCCTACCATTGGAAAATTAGATGTTCTATTTAACCTGTAATTGTTTCTTCCTATAGTATTACATTTTCAGTTTATATATTAATTTATTAACAATATTGGTTTTGTAAAATATTTGGAGATAGATGAAAACAATTTTCCATCTCTTATAGATCTTAAGATCTGTTAAAAGTTAATTTTTCTTCTTTGGTCTTAAAAAATAAATTTTTATATTAAAATATTTGATTAATATATGAATTATAACTTGATAGAAGAGAAAATAAAGGATGGAATTATCATTATGAAACAAAAAATACCAAATAGGTATATTTACTAATATTATTTTGAATTAATGAAATTTGTCAACATTAGGTAAAATGATAATGAAATAAAATGTTATCATATTACCATAAATACTAATGATATCAATGACCTCTTCCCACCTATTGGATTCAATGATTTAAGGTCCCCAAAATTCTAGTGATAATTCAATTTATTTTTATCAATGACCTCAATCACTCTATAAATATTTATGCTTTAACTCCATGTCATCACATTAAACCAATGTTCTTCTACATAGAAACCATGATATGTGTTATTTCATGTGACTTGTATACATCCAATGGTTTGTTATTAAGAGAATATTATATTAACTCTTTACAATGTGTTTCTTTCAAAAAATTTGTTTCCAAATTTCAAACTGTATATTACTAAGGTCTTGTTTAATCTGTGAGGATGACATTTATTTAATATGTGTAGAATGTAACACCCTAATATTTTAAAATATAAACTTTTTAAATAGTAGTTTGTATGAAACACAACACCATGAATATAAATTACTATAAAATCCAATGATAATATGATATATTTACTATTTTAAATAAATTAAATCTATTTTTTATCTCTCAATGCATGAAATACTACGTTAGCTAGTTTTTTATGAAACAATGATTTTCACTGACACCTTGTGTTACACTCAAGATCGATTTTTACGGAATACTATTAAAATTATTATTTAAAATTATAACATATCAAAGACCATAAATTTTATGTTTTTATAAGATTAAATTACTTACGAAAATAAATTGTTGAATTTATTGGTTACCGATAAATTAGAAATGATTATGGAAACCAATTGAATATAATGGAAATGTTATTATAAAAAATCATTTCTATATTATGTTGGTATTTTATCTTAATAAATATAATCAATTTATAATAATGGATTAAATTAATGGAATATATTTATTATATATTTAAAAACTATTTTTACATTCATTTAATAGATTTCATAGGTATTCTATTAGAAAAAAACCAAATTTACGCATAAAAAGATGTATATTTCTAAAGGTAGTTTTTCCGCCTTTTTAAAACACACTTATCTGAAAATTAATTTTTTAAACTTTTAAAAAAATTTATAGAAAAATAAAATTCAATTTATAAACTCTAATTTAAAAATTATCATAGAGGTTATTTTTTGGAAATTTTCTCAGAATATTTATTTTTATAAATAGTGAAAATACTGAATTTTAGTTCTAAACTGACATTTCATTTAAATAATTTATAATGTAAAAGTATATTTTTAATTAGTTTTAAAGTAAAAATAGATTAATTATAAATTTATTAATCCAATTTATATAATTTACATCAATTTAATTTTGAAATTAGATATCAAAAAAATGTAAAATTCTGATATTTTTCTCTTTAAGAACTCATTTTCTTGACACGCCCGCGGGATTAATTTTAAACAAATTTCAACCAAATATTTAATTTTCATATAGAATAATTGATTCAATATATTTATTTATATTTATTTATAATTTATAGTAATTCCAAATTAATATGTTACCAAAATAATTATTGAAATAAATTAAAATTAATTAGAGAAATTAAAGTAAAAACAAGATTAATTTACTGTTAAACATAGAATATTGGATACAAAGTTGACTGAAAACATTTCCCAATATAGTATATTAGGAATATATAAACATTATACATTAATTTATTGATATTTTTTCATTATAGAATTCATATTAAATCAACAAAATGTGAGTATAATTCAATCTTTTAAAATATTATAGTTGTTCCACACACTCGACTTATAAAAGGCATCTCGCTATCCCCTCTTCTTCAAAACATAAAAACATTTTAGTTAAGAAACATTAAAACCCATATTACTAAAATAAATCACTAAACATATACTATAATCTTTTTTTGGTAGATATAAAACATTTCATTTTTTTAGTTCAAACCTTCGGAGGAATTTTGAAGAAGGGGTTATCTTCTTCTAAAATCTTTTTTATTTTATTGCCTTCTCTATCTAATTAAATTTATATTATACATGGACTATTATATGATATAAGTATATATATATATATATATGATTTTTAGTTATGTTTATGAACTAAAAATTCACACACATTTATAAAATAGGTTTAGAAATCATCGTTCATGTGTACCACAGATTACCACCTCACGAACTGATGTTGTTCATTTTCCCATTACCACCTTTAATGGTTAATAAATATTTATGTATATATAGTTTATAAATGATATATATCATATTTATACAATTTTTATGTTCTTAGGTTATTATATCATACAAGATTTCATGATTTCCATTTTTTGGAATATGATAATGCCACTCATGTGTACGGTGCCATGTGAAATTAAATGATTCATTCACCCTTTACATGGAATGTATTATGGATGGGTTTAATAAGAATATATGATATAAATGAAATTAAAATTAAAATATAATGATAATATATAAATATATTACATTCTTTTGTTTCAATATGAAAAGAAAATGAAAACATTGTTCCGACGTACATATGGCTTACCATCTCAATGAATGATATATTTCATTTCATATCACAAAACATAATGGATTAAACTAAATATATATATATAATGAATATATATTATATCTATATCATGGTGTAAATTCTTGGTATGTTGATATCGTGATCTATGTAAGAGGAATAAAATATTTACACTCAAAACATACTTGAAAACTAGGCAATTAGCACCTGAAACGATGAAAATAACGAGACATTATTAATGAATGGGTAATTATATATTATAAAATTATCAAATAAGATATAATAACTATTAATATGGTTATATAATAAGTTAAAAACTTGTTTAAAATCATTATCCATTAGTTTAATAAACGTTTAATTATAATTAGGCATAAGATATTTGATTTGTTCTAAATTTCATTTCAATTATACATATTGTAATGTTATGCACCTGGTCTATTTATTATAGTGTATATACTTCCCAGTGACATGTAAAATCATGATTAATTCTTTATTAATGGTGTTTTATGTTTCAATTTTAATTATTTTATCTATGGGTATCTAAAATAATAGTTTCTAAATGATAAAGAATCTCATAACACAATTTTGTTTCAATGGGTTATATAAATTCCCCATTGTCGTTAATATTATCATATTATGTGTGTAATAAATTTACACTACATATTATTGAAATTTTAACTTGTTTTATATAGATTTAAATTTGATATGCATAATTGATTCATCAGTTTATTCTGACTTAAGCATTATGATCTTTCCAAGGGTTTACTACACCATCCCATTTTATTCGGGATTGATTACACATGAATTTTTATTGAATGAAATTATTTCATAATTTTTTAAGGAAACATTTAATTTTTTTATCATATAAATATTATAGATTTTTTTCATGTAATAGTACTATTTTATACACTCTTTAGAACATAAATGGTTTTATAAAATGATTTTAAAAAAAACTAGACTACATTTCTATCATTGTTCTGAAACCTTTTTTCATCTAAAACCATGTTTACTAAAAAAACAGAAAAATGTTTTTAAAATTTTCAAAATTATTTATTCAAGAATTTTTTAAAAATTTAAAATATTTTAAAAATTTATTTCAAGGAATATTCTTATCATTTTATGAATAAAGTTTTTTATAACCTTTTTCCAATGGAAAAGAATATTTTTTTGCATTGTATGGCTTGTACGGAATTACATGTTGTAATTTATTTCTATATCCCTTTAAAAATTTAGTATATTTTTAAAATAATTTTTTTTTATTATGATTCTATAATATATGCATTTTTTGTTTTTTAATGTTTTAAAAAATTACACTCAAAATAAAAAGGATGTTTTCCTCAAGAAGGATTCATAAAGACAGTTTAATTTAATCAATTAAAACTAACCTTAATTTTACTCTAATGGGTATAAATTATATCAATACAATACTAATTATTCTCATGTGTGGCTAATTCTTTTATTAAAAAATGATAGTATTGAAATTAACTTCTTTTAATCATTTTTTAGTCATTATCTTCCCCTTAACGTACTCACTTTCTTGTGATCATTAACCACTAAATTTCCCTTAAATATCAATATCGTACTTAATGGATAAGATTATTGGATGAACCATATAGCATTTTTACATATATTATTTACATTGAAATTTATTTCATTAAATGGGGAAATATTTATAAATCTATAACCGTTACCCGATACATATATTTGATAAGGCACATTGATTATGAATTAAATCAATTATTTGATATATAAGGAATGATTTGGACTTGTATGAATTGGTTTGGGGAATGATTAATTCAATACCCTAAATTCATCGGAAGCTTCACTAGATGTATAAGTGTGGAAAATAAGATGGTTTTTTAACCAACATGTTTTAAACTATCTTTTGATAGGATTTCAGGGTAATGGTTCCCTGTGCTTGGGGAATTTGGTTTCCAATAATTAAGCATAATTCATTCATAATTCATAAATTATTATCCACAATATTTCAACTATAAAAACATGTATGTATTCATTCAATTATCATTTTATTCATTAAGTTTAATGTGATTTAATTTATATACATTTCCATATTAATTATTCCTTATATAGTTATTTACATGAAATTTGTGTTTAGTTATTTACCATTCCATATTGATAATACACATTGATTCATTATTAATTATGTTGTATTTAAACCTTACAGAGAATTTGACGTCAGTATTATTTTTCTTTATTTCACTATGATTCAATGAATTTTACTATGATTGATATATATGGATACACTAGATAAAATAATTTTATTCTTAAAAAACAAATTGTTTTTAATCCGGATATTAAAAGGTAATGTATGACTCATTATGAATCTAGTTTACCCAGACTAATAAACTGATCAGTCTTTTAGGATGATAATACTTTTATCATATTCCAATTTAATTATATTAGACAGACCATCCCCAGGCTATTCATGTTGGGGTCACTACACATGATTCCTGTGTGTTTTTTAAGTAATTATCTCATTTCCAACACTATGAAAAAATTTCAAGAAAACAATAGATGATCCAAAAGGCATTTTATTTTTTTAATAGTTTTGTTTTATGAGGAATTTATTCTATGGTACCATTATCACTATAATTTTTATCATGTACATTCTTTTCATAGTTTATTATTTTCATGAATGTGCAGGGGATAAGTCCAATATGCCTGATGATTCTTGTGTGGTTCTGGATTCTGTCAAAGATCAAATTTTCATTCGGTTTGGAGTACAAAAGGCTATTATCAGTGACCGAGGGAAACACATTTTCTAACAAAAATTAGATTCCATCCAAAAAAATTTGTTTTGTAACACAAAACATCAACACCATTCCACCCCCAAATATATAGTAATTCAAACATTTCAAATCACGAGTTGAAATAGATATTTTAAAAATTAGTGTAGCCAAATAGGAAGGATTGGAGAAAGTGATTAGATGACAAGATATAGGATTATAGAATGACATTAAATACACCCATTCGTATATCCCCTTCCATATTGTTATTTGGAAATCATGTTATCTTCCCATGGAGGTCGAGCATCAAGTATATTAGACAATAATAAAATTGAAAATGGATTTATCCCAAGTAGTAGAATGAATAAAACTAAAATATAATGAGCCTAAGTGTACTCGATCATCATTATATGAAAAATAATGTCTCTATAAAGAATGATAAAAAGTGGTCTATGAGTAAAAGATAAAAAAAGTTATTTTGATATAGGATAAGTAGTCATCATCTATAGTTCCTGATTGAAGTTGATTCCTAATATGTTTCATTCTCGAGGGATGGAACCTTAGGTTTTATCTCATGTTTTTTATAATAGTTTAGAAGAGGTCAACTCCATAGAATACATGAAGTATATTTAATATAAACTTTGAATCATTTGAATTAATACATTGATGGATTCCCCGCACTTTTAGTTGATTCCATCACATTGTATGAACACATCATTACAAGAAATTATCAGGTTGTTCCTTACCCACACACTTTTATGTTATTTTTTAAAATATAAATTCTAAAATTAATTTTCATACATTATTCCACATAGATAAATTTATTTCATTGTAATGTTTAAAATTTTAGGGATGGGAAAAAATCTTGGTTGATTATTTCCTATTTTTAGTTGTGTGTTTTTTGATAATTTTAAGTAAAATTTCAAAACAAAACAACTTATAAAAAATTTAAAAAATAAATCACGTAAAATTTTCATTTACTTGGTGATTATATATAAATTTATGTTTCAAAAATTAATTTATATGATGATAATCATGGTAAATATTTAATTCATAATGGTAGATTTTTATTAAAATTTAAGTCATTGATTATATAGTTTTTGGTTTTATTATAAGATATTTTTTATTAAAACACCATTCTTTGTGATATTTGTTCATTTTAAATTTTTTGAAATTGATTTCTCCATGAAAATTTTTACACAACCATGGATTATGATGTTTTTCCTAATGAAATAAATTTATATCCATGTTAAGTAATATTTCTTTATCTTACATCAATGGTTGATCAATACTTTTTTTTCTCTTCCAATTAGTTTCATTCCAATACTGAATTAAGCAATATGTGTGTTCATGATATCATAAAGTTGTATTCCATAAGAAAAATCTGAAAATTCTATTACAATAATAAGTATTGAAGTAAATCAATTTACAACACATTTTAATATCATGGTTACGATCTTATGGTTTCAATTTCAAGAATTATTAAGTGATTGGGTCTTGAAATTTGATTTCAATGGAATATATAATACAATCAATTGAATTAAATCAAGTAAGAATAATTTTTTTATGTAACCAAAGTAAAAATGATAAATGGTGGAGATAGTATCTTGAATTTTTTTATACAAACACAATGGGAATTAGCAACATAGTAGACCAATACATTTTTTCACTATGATTATTATCATTATTGACACTGGATTTTGTTTTGATTCAATTTATGAGACAATGACTTTCAAATTTATTGAGATTAAATCTTGATGATATATTTACTTTTACTATATTTCCATTATAGATTAAAGAATTTGTAAATTCATATCTTTTAAAAATTTCCTTCAATACATTACATGAGACTTTTTCCATGATTGTTATAGCTTAAGTTTGGGTATTTGATAAATCACATTTTTATTGAATATTTTCTTGATAATGAGTTACATAATTTCCTCACATTTTGTTTAATAAATTTATTTATAGAATATTTCGGACTAGGTCATTTATTTTAAAATATGGTGAAAAGTCTAGTTAATTTATTTAAATTGAACTATATTATTTTGGTCACAAATATTTTTATGTGGATTATTCTAACATCAAATTGTGTAAATTTTTTATTCACATAGTGGGATAAAACATTATTTTGGAACATCAATGCAATATATTGTATATTATTAGAGTAATAGTGATATAAAATAAAATATGAACTAGACTCATAATATTGGATTCTAGTTCACTATTTGGGCCATATACTTTACATCTGGACACGGTTTGGTCTTATAAATTTTGATAGTAGTTAGAGGACTTAATTCCTCACAAATATTCGTTTCTCAAGGACATATTTTTCCTTCATTTTATATGTCAAAAAGTCATTTCAAATGAGTTAAAATATTTGGATGAATTACACATCCACATTTTTAATATATTGAAACTATAGACTCCCCTCCACACAATGAATGTTTTTTTGAAATGTCTCATGTTTTTAAAAGAGAAAATTATTTTTGATAGTATATACAAAATGAAACATGAAAAAAAACAAAGGTTGATTATTTATGTAGGACTGTTATAACCAAGTCATTAAATTTAAGGGTATTAATAAGATTAAATATTTTTGGAAATATATATATATATATTTTTTCATAATCAACATAAATTTATTTATAAATTATTTTAAAATAATCACTTTATTTTTTATAATAGCTTTCTATTCTTCAAAATATGTTTTATTCAAAAATTATTTTTATTCATTTTTTGTTTAAAATATAATAATTATTTAATATAAAGTTTCAAAGATATATTTGATAAAAAAAATTATATTTACATCACTATATAAAAATTAAATTCTGGTGATATTTTGATATTTTTTTGGAAAATTTTGATTTTTCAATGAATAGTGAAAATAATGTTTTTTATAAAAGATTTATTTATTGTGAGAAAATAAGTACATTAAAAATAAAATTATTATTTTAATATAATTTAAGTGTATTATAAATATTATTTATTTATATTTATTTCAATTAATTAAATTTATATCATCTTTATATATAATTTTACCGTATGTTTATTTTTATGCTTGAAAAAGCATTTTCTAAAAAATTATTTCAAAATGTCTAATGTTTCACCATTTTAATTAATTAAGATAGACCATAATGGGGAATTATATAAATGAAATTTATAGATTATATATGTACTATAATGAATTTAAATTCATACAATGAAGATTACTAGCTGTAGAGTAAAATTAAAGTCATGTTTTCATTAGAAGATACATTTGTTAGAAATATTTTTTTCTATACATCTTGAATGTTTTATGTTAAATTATATTATTCCATATATATTAGTTTATTTTTATACAATGTATCCCATATCTTTAATTATCATATTATATATTTTTAATAGTCTCAACTGAATTTTTAGACAAAATGAATAGTAACCATAGTAAATATTTATTATGACGGTAAAAAGAACATAGGTTAATAAAGGGTAAAAATAATTTAAGGACTATAAAAAATGTAACATTAATATTAATAATATTTATATTTTAATTTAAATATAATAATAATTATTGTTATTTTTTTTCTTTAAAAATTATTATATAGTTATTATTATTATAAAATTAAATCCTTTATATGTTATAACATAAATATTATTTGTGGAGAAATGTAGTTTTAATCATACACTTTTTTTTATTAATTCTAGTATATTTCTATGAAAATTATAGTTTAATTAAATATTATATTTTATATATTAAATATGAAATATAATATAATTCTTATAAAGTCAAATTTATTTGTTATAAGGTTTTATAAACTGTTATTATTAATAAAACCAACATTTCGTAAAAAATATAATTGATTTTTTTAAAATTTTGAACATAAAATAATTAGTCATTTATTTTTATAAAATAAATATTTAATTTTGAATCATCATGTTGAAATTATCAAACAATAAATTTTTCATAATTTTCTAAGATAGTCATATTTTTGAGTTTAAATTAAATACTATATTAATATAGGGTGTGTATTATGACATATTAATGAACCAAAATTTAGTTAACAAATTATATAAATGTTATACATGACCAAATATATAATTCTGTTTTAAAATAATGAGGTTTTTGGTTATTTTATTAATTTCAAAAATCCATTATGAATTTTCGAAAACATAATTATATTTTAAGCCATTAAAATAAATTATCTATGAATGTGACCCACTTACATATCACTAAGGATAATAGGTTATTTATTTTGGACCTTGGGCTTATTACATAAAGAAAACCCCCTCTTGGAAAGAAAACATAGGCCAGCATCATGGGATGGTTTGCGGTTTTGATAACATTATTATATAGAGTCAAAAACCTATGTTTGTGAAATAATAAAGAACTTACAGTTGTTTCCATATATAAATCCTCTTAATCTCCCATTACTATTGCCTAAAATATGATGATCATATCCTTAATAATACCTTCCTTATATATAGTCTTCCTAAGGTTCCGCACCCTCTCAATAAGCTCCTCCAAATAATTTATAATCAACCTTTCTATGGAAGCAACCACTCTCTCTTATTTCAAATTCAAGAACCCTATTTGTTTATGATGTCATGTTTAATATTTTTTTACACATTACCATATTTACTTTTTGTTACCATACAATATAATTTCTTATTGTTTATGTTTTTATTCTATCTTCTTTAATTTCCCACATAACTTCTGATTGTTAACATGTAATACATTCTTTAGGTTATAATTTCTTTCATTCCCTTACTGAGATTTATGTCTCACCACATTATAATATATGTTCGTAGGTTATCCCAAATAGAGTTAAGAATAATGGAATATTATTATCATGTTAAAGAAGTATTCAATAATTTTTATGTACCCTATGTATCATATTGTGAGGTTATATACATAATTCCAAGAGAAATGAGGATTCTCAATCTTTTGGGTTCTACTAAGGGAATTCATATGTAATAAATCATGAATTAATTTATAATATAGACTTGGGTTCTCATAGTTGGTGTCAAAGTAATGTTTTGTTATTTTTTTGATTATTAATATAGAAATATAGTTAAAATTTTAGATATAATTATATATAATAGAAAAAATCCCTATGTTTTGGTAAATTATAGAGTAAGTGGTTTATATGAAATTGCATCCCTGTCTAGATACTATAAGTTCAGGTGGATGTGGAACTAATTTACCTTGGGTTAATGACCATAAAAACACTATATTCTCAACTCAATTGGGAGTTGCTGCACAAAATAGGCCTTTCCTCACACCTAGTTTTACACTACTGGGGGATATTATTTTGTAAATTCACAAGCTCATTATGAACCATTATTATTGGAGAAAGAATTACCATTATATTCAATTATAGGAAATAGATCATTAATAACATAGAATTAATCCTAAAAATTAATAAGTTAAGGAATATATATCATTTATGATTTATCACATTAAATTTCATAGTCCCCCTTTTTTGTGATTAATAGTTTAATAATAATCATCCCTAACCTTCCATTTTTTTTAATTATTGGTAATAGGAGGAACCAAGTAAAAAACCAATGTCATGGTAAATGTGATGTGAAATGTGATGACTACCCAAATGAGATGCCTAACATTATGGAAGATATGTATGACATATTATTATTATAAAAATGTCTATAAAAAATTACAATTAACAGGTGTGACATAGTTTAACGTCCAAATACATCAATGAAGTGGGGAATAGAATATCTCAAAATTTCATCTAATAAGAGTTATAATAGAAAGAGTATTCAAATCCATTCATGTAAAAATGTGTAAAGTGGAACCAAGGTAAATGAAACTATAGAACTCGATGGTGCTTTAAATGTGTAAAATAAGGAATAAATTATCTAGTTATTGTTAAAAAATGAAGAGTATGATGGAAGAGAATATATTATATCCAAAAACAATTTTTTTGTTAAATTTCATATGCTTAGAGAATATGAGAATTTTATAGGTGAATTCTAAAATTAAATAGTTAAACCCTATACTAATTATGGATATATTATACAAAAATCATTGAAGTGTAACTATTAATGTGTTTATGTATTATTATTTGAGAAATATGTAGTTGATGTAGTATATCAATGAAATTTAAAATGTAAGAATCATGAACCATATAAGGACTTTTCCACAGTAGTATCTCTTAAGGTATTTAAAATGTATATTGAATGGTAGAGATTTTCATTAAAAGAGATTTTGTGATAAGGTGATATTTTTGAAAACACATGATTAAGGGATTGATAATCCCTAATATGTGTTTGATGTTGGAATAAAATTAATGATTGTTAGGATGATATTTTTATGGATAATATTATTATTAAAATAATTGATTCATGTTTTGAATATTATGTGATAGATATTCAGTTATATTAATTATATTTTGGGAAATATACTATTGGATCAAATTTTTGGAGTATATTTAATATATTTCCGGAGATATTTTATTGGTATGAGGTATATACACCAATTAGTTTTAATATAAATTATTATTTGAGGTAAATTATATTATGTTTTTGGATGTCTTTGGTGAAGTTTATGAGATGAAATTTGAGCTTAATAATTTATTTTATGTTGAGGTTATTTGTGTTATTTGTGATATATGGGTATTTATTTAAGTATCGATCTATGTTAACCCTTTGGTATTTTATATAAATTATTTAATTGTTTATGTTAAGGTATTATTGTTTATTAATTTTTTGAATTAACTTACTTAATTCCAAAAATATTAGATATAGTAATGGTTAGAGGAATATATTGTTATTCTTTTATGGATTATGTGATCTGTTAGAAGCTTTATCTAGTTTCTCACGTAAAAAAATTGAGTATTCATCATTTGGAGAAATTATGAGATTATAATAGAAAATAATTACAGAATGAAATTATAATTGTGAAGAAAGTATATTTACACATGTACCAACAATATAAGGTAAAGGAAACCCTTAACCCAAGGAAAATAATCATGAATCAAAAATGTTTTCATATAATAATCATTTTATATTAATTGAATATCTTTTCACTAATCATAGATTTATGGTCTTTTGTTCATTTACTATCTCCCGGCAATATTCTATATCACTATCTATTTGTTCTTGAGTGGTATTTTTATTCTTCCATTTATATATTTTCACATACCACTATTTATCCTCTACATGTATTCTTAGTTAATAACTTCATAATTCTCTTTCTCCCTTTTGAATTTGATATTTTTAAAACCCTTTTTATGATGTGGGTTTTCAATAAAGGTATTATAATGTGTCAAAGAAATGATTAACTAGACCATGTTCAAATTGGGAAAAAATTATTTGATAAAGATGGTGAATAATTTAACAACACAAGTTTCTAAAAGGGAAAACTATGTTTAATAGTGTATGTTATATGAAACCCCAAACTGAAACAAGCCATGATTATATAAGTATGATTGTCATAAACTAGTAGTCTAATTTTTTGGTATGAATTTGAATAAAAACATTATGATATATATATATATATATATATATTTCCTACTAAATATAAATTTATTTCCAAATTCTATGTAAATAATAATTCAATTTTTTGTAATATCTTAATGTTCTTCAAAATATGTTTTCTTCAAAAATGATTTTTTTATTTTTGTATGATAAATTACTACAATTATTTTCTATAAAATTTATAAAAATTATTTGATAAAATTAACATCTATTTTATTTCAACATATAAAAATTACATTAGATTGATATTTTGGTATTTTTCAAAAAATATTGATTTTTTAGTGAATAGTAAAAATTAAATTTTTAGTAAAAATATCATTACTTTTGTAAAATTAAGTAATTTAAAAATATCATTATTATTTTAATTTTATTTAAAATTATCGTAAGTATTATTTTATTTATACTAAATCAAATTAATTAAATTTAACTCATATTTATATAGGATTTGATAATAGGATTATTTTTATGCTAGGAAACACATTTTTTTAAAACAGTTTAAAATTTTAAATTTTTTCTCGATTTTAACTAATTATAATATCCTTAAATGGGGAATTATTTAATTAATATTTATAGACTATATATGTATCACTAAAAATTTTAATTCATATAATTTATATCACAAGTTATATAGTTAAAGTAAACTTATCTTTCTTTCAAAAATGTTTTTTTTCTGAAAACTGTTTTCTATCACTCTTGCGAGTTTAATATTAATTTAAATTATTACAGCAATGTTATAAAATTTTGATAAAATCAATCCCACATTTAAAATCATAATAATTGATATTTTTTAATTATTCGAATTTAATTATTATACAATATGAAAAGTAACCATAATAAATAATTATTACAACTGTAAAATAAAAATATGATAATTAAGGGAAAAATATTCAAAAATGATAATAAACAAAGTAATCATAATTTTAATAATATTGATATTTAAAGTTAAATATATTAATGATTATATTTTTTTACTTACTTTTAAAATTATTTAATATTTATTTTCGATTAAATTATATTTTTAATACGTTAAATCATAAATTGAATTTACAGAAATATATGGTTTTAATTAAGAAAATATTTTTCATTAATTTTAAAAAAAATTAAATGAATTATATTTTAATTAAATTTTACTAATAAATTTTCTTTGTTGAATATTAAGGACAATATAATTTTAATGATGTCAATTTTAATTGTTATAAGGGTCCAAAAAGTATTATTTTCAATAAAACTATCATTTCTCAATAAATATTGATTGTTTTTTTGAATGTTAAAATTTAAATATTTAGAGACTTTTTTTGGTAAAATAAATATTTTTTTAGAATCATCACATTGAAATAATCAATTGGTGAATTGTCCATAATTTTATGAGATAGTAAAATTTTCAGGAAAAAATTATGTACGGTATAAATATATTTAGTGTATTATGATGTCATAATGAATCAAAATTCTATTAATAAATTATATATATTATATCCAAGAAAAAATAAATTCATATACTTTAATATAATTTTTTGGTATCTTTTTTTATTAATCTATTATGAATCCTCCAAAACATATTTTATATTTTTTTGGTTTTGCAATAAATTCATTATGAACATGACCCAATTCCTCATCACCAAGGATAACCAATAGTATATTAAAACATACATACACAACTGAAGTAGTAAAATATACACAACAAAAATAACAACAGTGGTGGATATGACCAACATTATATAAATAAAGATGCTACATGTCTCAAGTTCAAAGAAAATAGCCAGAACATGTTATTCATCAATACAGTACAACCGAAAGTAGAGTACAGCGAAACAAATCAAAACAACTGGCAGCGGCATCACGAGCCTAGGCTCGGTCCCATGACCTTCTACTCCTCAGCAGCAATCAAGTACCTATATATGGACTCTTGCCCCTATCCACACCTGCAGCAACGTAATCTGTTTGGGCCAAAAAGCGAGACCCAAATAGGGTGTGAGAAATATATCTCAGTAGGCACCCACCAAAGGCTCGTGCCCAACTGTGTGTAAGCATGCAACAATAGTGAAATGGTAAAATGCGATTAAGTAAGCAGTACTGAAAAGTAACAAAAGTAACAAATAAATTTCCATTTCATTATTCATTTAATCAATTAAATATTAGAAATCACCACAGTGCATTTCTAAGTTAACAGTCCACGTCCTCAGACAAGAAAAACCTTACCCTCAGGTAAGAAAAATCCAACCCGTAGGTATAGCCCTCAGGCGTAACACAATTTTCCCCCAGAAGTAGGAAGTGTCGTTCTCAGGCACAGAAGTCAAGCCCTCAGGCACGAAAGGTTTCCCTCAGGCGAAATAACTATAGCCCTCAGGCCAACAGTGCAGTGCCCACAGGCTAATCACAACAACTTCATCAGGCCAAACAGGTAACTTCTCCATTCCCAACATGTAAACAAGCAGTAACAGGAAATTCCTCTCAATGAAATTCTACAATTACTACTTCAAAGGAATACCCTCAGGTATCCTGGCCAAATGGATAAATAGTGGAACACACCGCCGGGGTGGTTCCGGATACAAGAAACGATCCCAAAAAGGTGTTTTCAATTTATTCAGTTACCTATACAGTTCTTAGGTCGTTAAAATAGCCACCACCCCAGCCACACGACACCCCAACATGGGTTCGTGGCACAAAAACGCACAAAACACACAGCAGTTGGAAAACTAAACACCAAGCCACCTACCTTATATTCCAACAAGCACTATACACGAATGTCAGTTCCAGAAACGCCCAATAATGACGTGGATCTGACGAAGAAGAAAACTCATTCAAATGTAAATAACTTTCCCTCGAAAAAGAATTGGTATAAATGGATTAAGAAGAGAGGAGGGTTTACCCATGCGGTTCCAACGAGATCGTCCGAGGCAGAAACGGATTCCAGACTAACACCCGGTGGATCTTCAAAGGTTCGGTCATCCCCTCTCACTCCTTCCTTCGGTTATAAGCCTTACATGTGAACAGGGGAGGCTACTACCCATTTTAAGAGAGAAAAACAAAGTACACGGCGTGTACTTTCATGCACACGGCGTGTACTTCCCATTTTTTTAACTATTCCTCTGGAAGCTTCCTGCCAGCATGGAACTGTTCACATGCCAACATTACTCCACGACATATACTCCCGACTACTCGGAGTGTACTATCATCCAGCTGGCGGCTGCTCCACCACCATTCTATTTTGGCTTGCCGACTGACTACACAGTGTGTACGTCACTTTTACAATATAAACCCCCCAAACTCCAATTAATATTCAATCAAAAACCCTGAAACACATAATTAATATTCTATACCCCATATATATTTCTTCCATGGTTCCCCAATCTAGCAATAAGCTCCTACCAATCTTTTGAAACCACCCTTTCAAGGTTTGGGAACTCTCACTATTCATTTCAATTTACGGATCTTCTTGAAAATTATCCTTTCGAATATAAATTGGCTATATTTTAATGAATTTATAGGCATTCAATTAAAATAAAAATGATTTTATATGAATGATATATCATTAATCTATTCACATTTTAAGATTTACCTATGCCATTACCATATTGAAATTTATTAAGGGATATCTCTCTCTTTTCTTCAATTCAAGAAACATCTTTAAATTTACAATTTTTAATCTCAATTTTTTAAATTTAAAACTTTTATAAAGATCTATGTACTTTCCTCATGATGTTATTTGAATTATATATCATTTATACCCTCTCATTTTGAGCTTTACATAATCCATTTCCATGCCAAAAATTTAGTATGCGATTCTCTCCTTATCTTCTTTATTCAAGCACTTTATTTATGTAATGCCTTTAATAATCCAATTAATAGTTATGGGATATGATTTTATATATAATTATTAAATATTAAATTATTTATATGTTATGATATAACTCTTTCACTGTCATTAATCTCTATGATGATTCATTATGTAACACTATTTTTTTTGCAGGAATTATCTTGCTATTTTCCATGACTTGTTTTTATTCATGCAACCTCTTTGTCTTTTTACATTTAATTCCAAAATTTTCAATTTTTTTATGTTTTTAAATATCCCTAATACTATAAGTTTTACTTACATGTGATTATATACCCCTACTCTCTCAATGAACAATTTAATTAATCTTTAAGTATTGTTGTTCCGCTACCGGAATTTCACTACCATTTTCCTTAAAAAATATATATGAAGTGTGTACCCAAACCAATTTTCCCCAAAGGGTATTCACCATTTTGTATTTATACATATTTATTGATTAATTACATATATTTACCCAACATTCCATAATTTTGGTATTAAACATAATGAAAATTCACCTATATTTAATGTTCTATGTGGCACACATATGCATGTTCAGATATAAAAGTGATTGGTGAAGAATGAATAATTTAGAGCTCTAATGAATTATTTATTGTTTTATTATCATGAGAAAATTTATAGGATAATGGAGTGAAAATTGTATATATTTTTACTCTTCACCATTTTATGATTTCTTTATAGTTAGCCTTGTCTTATGTTTATGATGTCATGTCTAATGTTATTTCCACATTCTCGTATAGCCTTTATGTAATCGTACTATATCTTGCTTTATTGTTCATGCTTATGAATGCTCCCCATTTATTGTCACATTGAGATTTCAATTTTCTCATATGTAATAATTTATTAATTTTATCCTTTTTCATTCCCCTTCTAGGATTTATAGCTAACCCCTTTCTTATGTATGTTCCCAAGTTTTCCCATGCAGTTTTGGAGTGATAGAATATTATTAGAATGTTAAAGAAGTTTTCAATGATACTATTGTACTGTATATATGGTTTTTCATCTCATGTACATAATTCCAAAATACACTAGTCTTATCAATCTTCTAGGTCATATTAATTGTATTATTATGTAATAAATCATGAATTAATATATAATATTTACTTGGGTTTCCATATTTAGTATCAAAGTAATGTCTAGTTACTCACTGGATTAGGGTTTGAAAAATATAGTAAAAACATTTGGTAAAACACTAATTATTGGAAAAATAACTATAATTTAATGTTTATAGAAATTAGTTTCCAAGAAAATACATCCCTTTGTAGTAACTAAAAGTGGATGTGGATCTGGAATAGATGTCCCTCGGAGTAACAGCCCTGAAAACACCATAATGAGCTATACAGAATTATAAAACGGTGTAAGAAAACATGCCTTAATTCATACCTTCATTGACACCAAATGGGTATATGATTTTTTTAATTTAAATGATAACTATGAACCATTATTAAGGGAACAAAAAATCTCATAAGAATCCAAGATTGGAAATAGATCATGGAAAACATAGTTTGAGACTTAGAAATTCATATTTTAAGGAATATATCTCATTTATGAATTTTACATTTATATTTAATAGTCCACCTTTTATGTGTTTGACAGTTTAAATATATTTATTCTTAACTTTCTCTTTATTCTATTTAATTACTAGTAATATAACCAACTGATTCAACAACCAGTGTGATGGGAAATGTGTTGTTAATTGATGTGACATCCCAAATGAGATTCCTAATGTGATGGGATCTTAAGTAATAAATCTCATGATTATGCCAAACCAATTTCCAAAAAATCATAATTAAAAACTCTATTAAAGATGAATGTCTAAATACATCATTGGAGGTGTTTATTACATCTCTTGAATGATAATATAATAAAATTGATAAAGGAAATAAGATTCAGTTTCTTTCATGTCAAAAATGTTGAGGGGGCACTAAAGAAAGAAGATTCAATTTCTTATGTAATGAATTTAATGATAGAATGGAATATATTTCATCATAAAACAACCTTTTTATAATGTAATATGTGTGGATAATATTGTAATTTTCCATGAAATATCATAATTCGAGGGTTAAATCCAAAAATATTGAATGACTTATATAATGGAAATATTTTAATTTTATAGATTAAGGTGTTTATGTATCGGTATTTGAGAATTATGTTTTATAACTACTATATCAATTGAATATTAGATAGACATATAATGAAACATCAAAGGATTTTTCCATGATACTATTTCTTTTAAGGATTTAAAACATATGTTTAATGGTACCAAGAACATATAAAAGTAATTTAGTAATAAGGTTATATTTAAAAAAACATGTGATTAAGGGATTGATAACCCATAATATATGTTTGATGTGGGAATAAACCTATAAAGTCAGGAGATGATATATCTAAGAATACTAATATGATTAAAATAATTGATATAACTTTTGAATATTATTTGATAGATGTTTGGATTGATTACTGATATTTTGGGAAGAAAATTACTCGATAAAATCTCTTTATATTTTTAGGACAATAATGATATTTTGGGAAATATTTTATTAGGATGAGGTATATGAATACCTTAGGTTTAATTAATTATATTACTTGAGAAGAATCTTATTATGTTTTTGGAGGTGTGATATGAAGTGTATGTGGAAAATGTTAAGGTTAAAAAAGTATTTATGTTGAGTTTATTGGTGTTGTTTATGACATAAAGATATTTATTTATGGAATGATTTATGTTAAATATTTCAGAATTTTTTTTTGAATTTTTCTAATTTATTTATTATGGTTTATTCATTTTCAATATTACCTTACTTTATACTAACCATTTTGGATTTATTAAAGTCAATAGGAATATATTTTTATGTATTTGTATATTATGTTATTAGTTAAAATCATAATCTAGTGCTCCAAGAATAAATTTTCATTGAGTATTCATTATTTGGTGAAATGATGAGATTGTAGTAAAAATTTATTATAGGATGGATACAAATTTTTAAGAAATTATGTTTCTTTATTTCCATAGTTTAAATTTAATTGAATCCCATAAATATAATAAAGTAATATTTAAACAAAAAATGTGTCATATTGTTACTATTTCTGATGAATTTATTGTATTTTAACTCATCATAGATTTATGGGTTTAGGGTCATTAACTATATTTTATTCATTTTCTCTATCACCCTATATTATTTCATGGGTATTATTATTTCTTATTTTCTTTTGCGTCAATATTTTCACTTCCCACTAATGTTTTAGTAGTTGGAAACAAATTTATGACCTTCATGGTTCCTTATCTCTCCTTTCATGGGGATATTGATTTACCCTTTTGATGACGTCGATTTCAAATCAAGGTATTTTCAGGTGTTACAATATTTCCTTCCATGATAAATTTAAAATTTTGAGGATAAAGATTTAATAATGTAATGTAATGTTTTTTTTAAAAGATAAAATTATGTTTGATAGCATATGCGATACACAACACTGAACCCAAAAAAAGAATGACTATTTAAATAAGACAATTATAACATAGATGATAAATTTGAGTTCATGAACAGTATTAACTAATTTTTTAAATATATATATTTCCTAGTCAAAATAAATCTATTGATAAATTATATGTTAATAATCACTCAATTTTTTCTAATTCCTTTATGTTCTTCAAAACATGTTCGCATCAAAAATTATTATTATTACTTTTTTATGAAAAAATAATATTTTTTTCTATAAAATTTTAAAATTTTATTTGATAAAATGAAATTCATTTTTATATTATAATATCAAAATCAAAATAGGGTGATATTTTTTTATTTTTTTAAAAAATTTATATTTCAATGAATAGTGAAAATGCCATTTTTATAAAACAATCATTTCATTTGAAAAATAATCTAATTTTAAAGTGAAATAAAATTTTAAATCTGACATAAAATTATATTTCTTATTTTTTTTAGTTTTATTTAATTAAATTAATTATATTTAAATAATATTCATACATTATTTTTGAATATTTTTATTTTTAGAAATGAAAATATATTTTCTGAAAATAGTTTTAAAATCCCTAATGATTCTCTATTTTAATTAAGTAAAATATGAACTAATGGGGAATGAATTAAATGAAATTTAAATATTAAATTTTTTTATATGTTAATTAAAATTTACAAAATGAATATTACTAGGTATCAAGTTAAAGTAATTTTTTCCATTCTTTGAAAAATTCATTTTTTAGAAAACTAATTTTCTACCATGCTTATTGGTTTTATATTTAATTAAATTATTCTACATATGGGAATTTATTTTGATAAAATGAATCCCAAATTTATAATCATCGTAAATGTTATTTGGTAGTATGTTTAACTTTTTTTGGGATAATATGAATAGTAACTATAGTAAATATTAATTTCAATAGGAAAAGTAAAATAGGTTAATTAATGTTTAAAAAATTAACAAGGACATAAGAAAAAGTAATCCTAATTTTTTGAATATTTTTATTTTCATTTTAATATAATAATAATTATTTTTAATACTTTATAAATGTTTAAATTTTTTTTGTTAAAAATAGATTTTGATACTTTAAAACATAAATTGTGTTTGGGGAAATATATGGTATTAATTAAGACACAATTTTTTTATAAATTCAAGATTTTTTTCAAAATATATTATATTCTAATTAAATATTATTAACAAAAAATAATATATTACTTACAAATGACAATATAATCTTTATGAAGTTGAATTAATCTGTTATAAGGGTTCAAAAAATGTTATTGTCAATAAAACCGGTGTTTCTCAATAAATGTTAATTATTAATTTCTAAAGGGATACGTAACATATGAAAATAATTATTTAGATAAAATAAAAATTATTTTCTGTATCATCGTATTGAAAAACTCCAATGGTGACTTTTTCAAAATTTTCCCAAAAAGTAACATTTTCTGGGGAAAATTTTATATAGTATAAATATAAAATGTGTATAATGACATAATAATGAACCAAAAGTTATGTAATAAAGTCTATAAATTGTATCCATGACCAAAAAATTTATTTATCTATAAAAAAATGTTTATTTATAGATATTTGATTACTTTTATTAAACCTTTAAGAATCATCAAAAACATATATTATATTTTTAATGTTTTAAAATAAATTAATCATGAACATGAATCACTTCCACCTTACCAAGGTTATAATTATAATTATTTTATCCATTTGAATAATAAAATCATAAAAAAACACCACCATTTTTTAGAAACCATGGAAAAAACCCATTAAAATAATTTTGGTTTTTATTACATTGTTACACAGAGTCTAAAAACATATGGTTGAGACATAATAAAGAACTCCCCTCTCTTTTTAATATATAAAACCAAAAAATACCCTATTAATAATCACAAAAAAACATATAAAACATATTTATTCTTCCATACCCCTTATATAGTCCCCCCATGTTTTCCCATTCTCTCAAGAATCTCCTCCCAATATTTTAGAATCACCATATAAAGGTAAGGGACATCTCTCTTTTCTTTTCAATTCATGAACCATCATTTAAATTATCCTTTTTAATATCAATTGGTTATAATTTCATGTATCTATAAAATCCCATTATTATCCTCTTTATTTTCCTTGGATGTGATATCATTTACCCCCTCTCATTTTGAGCATTACCTAAGTCATTGCCATGTTGAAATCTAGTAAGGTGCCTCTCTCTCTTCTTTTTAATTCATGAACCTTCTTTAAAATTAACATTTTGATTCTCTATTTTTAATATTTTAATTATTTTGTATAAATTTCATTACACTCAAAATAATTTTATTTTAATGAGAGATCATTTATCCCCTCCCATTTTGAGCATTACCTTAGCTCTTACCATGCCTAAATTTTGTAAGGGATCTTGTCCTTCTCTATTTTCAAGAACATTATTTATGTATATAATTTTTAATCTAATTAATATTAATGGGATATTATTTCTCATTTACTTATTACAATCCTGATGATTTCAAAGTGATGATAAAATTATTTCACTCTCATTAATCCATTTTAGGATTCACTATGTACCCCTGTTTTATTGGCTAAATTATCATGAAATTTATCCATACAAAGATTTAATTAAATAAAATGAATTGTATTATGATAAATATTCCCCAATGTGCATGTTTGATTGTCTACATACATATCCATCATATATTATATTTTTCTACCAAGTGATTATATATAGATTTAAATTACATTGAACCATTTTATGAATATTTTATTAATACTGCTACACTGTGGAAATTTCATTGTGAATTTTCATGACAAACATTTATGATGTGTATACCCATACCCATTTTTACTAAAGGGTATTTACCAAGTTCTACATACTCATAATTGATAGGTAAATATTTTAATGTAACCAAAATTCCTTAATCATGGGATTAAACGTGATAAATAATGATCAAATGTTGAATGATTTATTCATGTTCATGATATCAACAAGATGATTGAACCAAAAATTATATAGTGGTCTAATTAATTGGGTAATTTTTTAGTCTCATGAAGTAGTACGTATTGGATTTGGAAGTTAATTTAATCCATGATTGTAAATTTTTCACTATGTTGCCATTTCTTGGTGGTTATCCTTGAACTATGTTTATGATTTCCTGTATAATGTTATTTACACATTCCCATGTAGCCTTTAGGTTATCATATTATATCATGCCTCATTTTTACTGTTTATGATTCTCTCACCTTTAATTTCCAATTGAAGGGTCTATTCTCTAACATTTAATACATTATTCATGTTATTCGTTGTTCATTCTATTAATGTGATTTATAGCTCACCACTTTATTATGAATGTTCCTATGTTTTCACACATAGTTTTTAGAAAGATTAAATATTATGATCTTGTTAAGGACATTTTAAATAATTCATACGTACCCCCTTATATAATTTTGTGATGTTATATACCTAGTTCCCAAGGACACTAGGATTATTAGACTCGGAGGATGTACTTAGTAAATTATTATATAATAAATCATGAATTAATGTTTAATATAGACTTAGTTGGTCATATATTTTCTCATTTGGAGAATTTTGTCCATAAATTATAGAAAATATAGAAGTGGGGATGTTTTTCATTCCCATTTATATACTTAATTATTAGTTGGATCCCCTCAATCATGGATATGCTCTAAAAGCTTATTCATTTCCTCTTCTTTATTGTTCGGAGTTTTTTCTTATAATAAATTCTCCTTTTATCTTCAATTTCTAATGTTTTTTTCATTTTACTTATTTATTCTCAAATTTTCTGCTTTTATAAAGAAATATTTCTGAAAGTCGCTCATCCATGGGTTCAGAAACCCAAACCCATGACCTCAAAAAATTATTAAAAAAATGTATAGGTACAACAGACTTGAGGAAATACTTTCATGTGAAACACTACACTCAGATAGCAATCTAATCAGACACATTAGATACCCAATTATTACCTTTTCTTGGGCCGGTATTGACCCCGAGATCCTCCCCGATTAGCTGGATGGTGCCCTCTTCCCATTTGCATCACTGGTTCATCATCCATCTCTAGAACCTCTATAGTGTGCATTTCAGTTTCTTCATGTTATGCTTCCCCATACAACCTTGAATGCAAAACCTCAATAGAGGAGATATAATCTAGGTGAGAATTACCATGACAAGACTCCTCATGAAGGTCTTGAGGAGCCTCCGGTACATCCCTAGAGTCATGAAAAAACACACAAGAATGTGAAGCAATATGAACCAGCTAGTACAACTCCATTGGGGTCTCCAACCATCCACAATAGTAGGTGTCAAGAAGGAGCACATTTGGATACTGCATCCTACATTCTTGAGTCCTTAAATATTAAGAAAATCAAACTCAGGAGTATTAATAGACTCTAACATTGAAAAGAAATTGATAGCTTGATTTACATGTCCTTGAAATTCCACATTACTAGATGAATCAATTGAAACAACATCCAGATTAGTCCCCCTAATCTGTAACCATTGGATGAGATCGTATGAGGTCATGTACATGAATAGATGTTGCAACATCCTCCAAATTAGCCGGACGAGATACTTCCAAAATATCACCCTTCTTAGATACAGATGATCAGAGCAGACCCTTCCCCTAGGAACACCTGGCAGACTAACAGAATATTCAACAGAAGAAATTATAACAACCTGAACACCATCCTAAATCCCATATTATACAACATCATCTCCTACAACAGCATTTTCCACTATCAGATCCACTTCCATCTGATCATCCACATTGTCCACCTACACCTCATCATTGATAATTGAACAAGCCCTCATCGTCTTAGGCATCACCAACTTGAATCCATTAGTATCCAAAATCTTCATCTTACCCTTCCTACAATTAGGGGATAGTGTAGTGTAGTCTAACTCTTGATTTACTTTATTCTGGATAACAACTTCATTCTCAGATTGATTCCATTCCTCCTCCTATTCCACATCAGCCTTGGACCTGTTATCTAAACCCATAGTGACTATAATGGTAGCATGCTCCATTGATCCACCATTCACCATCATATCAACAGTAATACCAAGTTTCTGAAATGCATTAATCTTGGACAGCCCTTGTTGTACAACCTCAACAAATGAGGAAATACATGAATTGTGAGGATCCTTCCTCATGAAAACTTTCTTACTATCATTAAGGACAACTTTTTTCTTCTTAAAATGATCTGGGGAACGACCTAAGAATTTACATAGTGAAAATTTCATATTCCTATGAAATTGTGCAAGATCATGACCAATGAATAGACAAGAAATATATAATGTAGGTAACCACTCATATTTTATAGCTATTTATAACATAATATCACCCGCAATAAGGAAAACTGTGTTAATAAGTACTTGAGCTAAATCAACATCTACCAATGCAGGAGAAAAGTCACCATACCTAGGATACTATATTTCATTTTCAACCTTAATCAGATAACCAAAAGCAGAGGAAACCTACCAAA
This sequence comes from Viscum album, assembly GCA_963277665.1. Classification (NCBI taxonomy): domain Eukaryota; kingdom Viridiplantae; phylum Streptophyta; class Magnoliopsida; order Santalales; family Viscaceae; genus Viscum; species Viscum album. The sequence continues at coordinate 1,775,064,106 of OY728165.1, read as the reverse complement.
AAACCAATGGCTTCTAGAAAAACCAATTCAAACATCTAATTCGACACCAAGATTGAGTGGAGGAGTTCTTAATTCCAAGATGAATTGTTAAAGCATCCCATTATTGAACCATGATGTAACCAGGTTTCAATGAAACTGGTCCAAAATTCCATGAAACATTTTAAAGTTCCTTTAATGGATAAACAATATGGAAAGTAACTCTCCCCATTGAGATCAAACAATAGTCAGTGAAGCCCCAAATCTAAGATAAACAAGACCGAACATCATTAACCCTAAAAGGGGTATCACGCCAAGTTCTAGATAACCTGGACAGGAGGGAGAACCAACATTATCCAAGATGGGCTTCCAAAATTTTCAGACTCTCTTCCACAAATGCAATAAATCCATTCTTGGTAATCTGTTTTTGTAAAAATAATATTCATGCTAAAATTCGAAAAAACCAATTTTGGGAAGCCGAACCCTCTGACTTCCTCTTAGGGTTCATTGCATATTCATTCACCACATCCATAGGATTCTAAGAAATCCAATCACCCATAACCACCTCTTTGAGGGGGGGAATGAATACGTACTTAGGATCAAAATAACATTCCAGTGGATTTTCCTTTGATAGTAAGCCCAAAGATTACAAGAGAGTCATCAAGAGAGATGTATCCCGCATTTACTCCATCTAGAAAAATTGAATATAAAAATTATTGGGCTATACCCTTTATAAACTTTTTCACAAGTAAAATGTATCTATGATGACTACACAATCCATGAAAGAGATGTTTTCACAAAAATTAATATAGTTATACCCTTACTCACATATTTTTTTTAATAAAATAGGTAAAATAATTTACATTATATAATCTATGAATTGTGTTATTAAATTAATATAAACCAAAAAAGGAATTGAAAAACTAACACAAAACAATGATTTTGAGTAATGTGTGAATTCAGATAGAATGATCTAAAATTATAAAAAAACATGAGAACAATTTTTATAGATCAAATATAAAATCAAAACATAATTCATATTAATTTACTAATAGTATATGTGACCTAATTTACCACATACCATAATATATCCTTAGAATGAAAATAATATCATGGTGCTATGATTGAATGTTCTAAATATATCATAGGGTTTAAATAATTTCATATTTGAGGATAAGATAATTCTATTAGTGAATGGGGCTTAAAAAATTATGGGGTTATAATTTATTAGATTTCAATTTAAAATATAATGATTAATATTAAATTGAAGTTGGAGATTTATATATGTTACAGTTATAAATAGATGAAAAATATCATCACATTATATTTTATCAATCAAAAATAACAAATAAAAAAATTAAATATCCTTCCAACATATTTATTCTAGTTTTAGAAATAATAAACAAAACCCCCTAATTTTATTTAGTTGTTTTCTTTTTTTTCTACTATTTTTTTAAAAACATTTAATAATGGTGTTTTATGTTTTGACCCTTTGATAGATAACATTGGTTAGCAACTAAGTTTCACCTATATCATCAAAATACACAGATCATTAGAGATAAACCATGATAGAACTTTTCACATACCTAATACTTGATTTACAAAAGTATTTAGAGTGGTGGGAATTATCAATGATTTCTTTTTAACTCCTTTATTTTAGATCCCTGAGTGGTTAGTGTAGATTTTTGGTCTCGTTCATAATATATAAACTACATCAATAGATCCTTCATTAAAGGATCTTTGTTTATTCATTTTCCTTGATAGATTTTATATGGAATATATTTGTTTCTTAATAATTATGTTTACTAGTATGTTTTTTTTTCTGAATTATATTGAAATTTTGGCTATTGGGGATATTAGTTTCCAGCACCATACTAGACTATCATGAAATCCTTGAATTCATAGTCATTAATTAGTGGTTATAACTATCTATGGTATATACTATCATAGATCAAAGTGTCTTTCAATAATGGTGAGGAGTCAATGAAATGATCTAAAGTGCTTCATAGTTATTAGGTCCTTGGGGATTCATATTCTACTTAAATATATTCTTTTAGTGATAATTCTCTCACAAGAGATGACATCTCTTAAATTATGGACTCATGAAAAGGATATTTGGAACACGTTTCCTCATAAAACCCAATTGTTTAAGTTTTTATTCAAAAATTTTGAGATTTCAAGGGTATCATGATAATTACAACCATATCCTTAGTTGAATATTTTTTTATAATATGTGCACATGAAGAATAATATATCTTATTCATAACACTATCTAAAAGGGATTTATAATGAAATATCCATCATAGTGATATTCCATTGGTTGATGCAGATATATATCAGTCAACATCATGAACCTCTCCCAATACTCATCCGATGTTTTAGCAATTGATTTTCATATCACATAAAATTATTAATTTTTATTTGTGTACTTCTCAATATAGGGGATAATTTATAATGTATTATTCTATGGATATCATCTATATTTTTACCTGTCAAAGTTTCAAATTGTGCATCCATTCTTGGAAGACCCCTCTATGGAGAATGATAATTCCAGCAATTTAATTTATGATTTTGAAACTCCACTGATTGTTAATTGTGTTTAATAAATTACAAAAAATTAAAGTTTTTATTTGATTCTTCTTCGGCCAATCCAGGAAACATGTGAGGAATTTGTATGAATTCATGATTTAAATAATATAAAATAAATATAACACTAAAAAATTGTTTTATAATTATAATATAGTGTACACAATTATTTGAGAATTATTTTTAATTTTGAAATATTTTATTCCAAATTTTCAGTATTAACTACATAATCTAGATTAATAATAATAAGAATAATAACATGGGGTATCTATAAATGGTATTATAACAAACTCTTAATCAACCTACTCAATGATTCTAAAGTTACTAGGTGTGGAAATGAATGTTATTTCAACATATATATCAAAAATCAAATAGGTGACCCAGCCTAGCCTTGTTCATGTATTAAAATATTTACAAAATAATAAAAGAAAAAATTTAAAGGGATTTACTCTTAGACATTGGTTCTCATTTCATGATTTTATTTATATAGGTTAGTTACGAAATTCAAAAAAAAATGAACTGAAGAAAAATTTAGTGTAGCATGTGACTTAGGTAGTCTCTCCAAAGAGAAGACACCCTGGTATTTTCTTAATTTTTGTGTTTTTTAATGATAGTAGAAAATATAAAACCAATTGTGTTTTTTTTTTATAGTAATTGATAGAGTTTTTTAAAAATTATTGTATAGAAATTGGTATATAATATGATATTCTATCACCTAACCAGCTAAATTATTCCTCACTCAATGCTGACTCTCCTTAACCCTCTCTAATCTACCATGATCCCAGCCGATTACCCTCACTTGTGGAAATCTACATTGAAAAATAAATTCAAGGATCATCAGACCATAAGTTTATTTCTAAATATGTAATCAAAATCCTTTGATAACTCTTTAACTAGTCCTCAAATCACTCCACTGTATGGGAAAATAAAATAGTATTAGGGGAAGTTTATGTCGACCAATAAATATTTGGAAGATGAATTCAAATGAATAAATTTTATAAATTACCTATTATCTACATAAAATAAATAACTCCACTAAGATTGATCGGGAGAGACATATAAACATTTATATTTCAAAATTCCATAGTTGGGTATGGATGGAATATCCTCAAGCCCAACCACAATTATTTTTTATACACCATAACAAGAGAAATTATACTTATTAGTTAAGAAAGATGAAATCATATCAAATAGTATCCCCTCTTATAGTAAACATATATTCATTATATGAGATAATGAATGTAGTTTATGTTTCTCTATATTTGTATGAACATCAGAAGTGTCTATAAATATCCATCTCCCCCATATAGAGGGCATGGACATATTTTCATTTCTCGAATAAATATTCCATTCCTTTGATTCCATCAGATTCATTCATCTTATCATGGATTGTAATTCATAAATTAGTTCTCATTCCATATATATATATATATATATATATTTAATGTAGTTGTAGTGAGATATTCCATTGATATACTCATTACATGATAAATTGTTATGTGTATCAGTGATTATCTCAATAGTCAAGATTCTTTGAGTATCATTTGTGTGTAGATGATCATAAATTCACCAAAGTACCTAAAACTTACACATCATCTTCATCATAACATAATTTAACAAATAGAGGAACCCTACATATGAAATTTATCTTAGAAGATACAATTATATAACAGATGATTCATATTTGTGGTAAAGGAATAACCTTTATGTGTGAGACATTTCATTGGTGGTTACCTTTACATATCACCCTTATCTAACAGAAAACATTACATATTATTATTTTTACTTTAATTCGACACATTTCACCTTGACACTACCAATTTTCAATCTATATATATAGATTGACCCTTACATATCTGATTATATAGAAATATTTCAACCTATATATTCTGAATGACTCTTACATGATATTAAATGATTCCCACATATTATAAGGTATACATTAATGTATGGGTGTACTTTTTCAGTTTATTTAAATAGATTTAGAGACCTAACTCTTACACATAAGATCCCTATAAAATTCCTCATCATATAACTTATTGATTTTTTTTCATTCTTCACCGATTTTATGGAAACATAAACTTCTAGTTTCATTCTTATTTATGGAATTTACATAAAAATTATTGAAAATTAAATGTTATTTTAGACTTTGTCCAATTAATTACAAATTTATATAATAAATGAAAAATTATTATTATTATATATGTTTATAATAAATTTAAAATTCATTAAAAATAAAAATTTGAATATATTCGTTTGCATTTATAGGAAAATAATGGTATGTATTCTATGAAATCCTAAAAATAAGAAATTGTGGATTGCACATGGGTCAGTCTGATATTTAATAATAGAAAAATTTTGGTTCTAGTAGAATCTTGTCATCAATGAGTTTTATTAGAAAATTTATTGAGAGTTATGATATTCTTTGGATATAGACCGTACTGATTAATTTCACTATATTGGTAAGGAAATAATATCATTTAGTATTTTCTAATAATATAGGCATGATAGACTGGATAGTTCATATATAGAACCCCTATGGTGTTACATGTATATTTTAAGATTATAAAAAAATTATAAAGTTATAATATATTTATTTTAGGGTGGATGCGTAGGTTATGTACATTCATCTTGATAATTTAAGCCTATGATTGAATTTGGGAAGATGTTTGGGGATTTAAAAATAATTTAATTAAGAGGTATTAAATGGATTCTATATCCTAGTATTAGAGTTTTTTATTTTCCATCGTAAAGTTTTATAGAGGGGGAATCCTATTTTTAGTTCAGTTGAGTGTGTATTTTTGGATGTTTAAACTCATCATATACAGGATGATCCAAAGTTATATTATTCATAAAGGAGGTCCTTATATGATTTTCACCATCAGAGTCTAATAAAAATAGCGGGGGTATTTTTTGGAAAATAGATCGATGGATAGATTGATTTGGATTTAAATTTTCATTAGATTAATATATTTTGGGAAGGATTATTCGATTCCATTGGTTATTATATTGTTATGAGGTATATATCATTATTGGTTGGTTATTTTTCTCGGTGATTGTTATGATTATGAGGTATTATGGGAGATGTTTTAGAGTCATTTATAGGAAAATTACTTGTCATATAAGATAAATTTGGAATAAAAATAGTCATTAACTACCATTTTTAAGGATATATCTAATGTGAGGGAGCTTAGATTCTATTTCATGAACCTTCTCTATTATTCTCATAATATTCTTCTCGATAATAAGTCACAAGAGTATCATTTTAAATATTATTTTCAACTAAATCTCCAATAATAAGTTAAAATGATTAAAATACCCTCATATCTTATGGTACTAAAAATTTATGAGGTGATTGCTAAATTTTTTAAATAAATAGGTTCATATAAATTAAGAAGTCATTAAAACTACCCAAATAGTGGATCTTTTTATAAGAGTTCTAATTTTTCTTGGTGATCAATGTTTTATCCTACGGTAAGTATATATTAGAATCCATTAAAATACTTCTCTACGATTTATATTTATAAACACTCAATTAAAATATATGGTGTGGTGTTCTAATTTTTTTCAATTTTGTTGGTACTTGTTATGTCCAGACATTTGTAGTTTCTAGTGTGGTGTAAGAGTCCAATTTCTCGTGCAGTATCCATAAAATATGCATCTAAATACAAAAATATGAGGTAGTTGGGACTTTAAAAAAAATTATATGGAGGTGAGATTATTTAATTAGATGATAACCCTAGTATCATTTAAATCCTTTGTGGCCTATGGAAAAGTGTATATATAGTGTTTGAATTCATTGGTGAAAGTGAGAAAGAGTAATAGGTATTGATCGCTTATTTTCCATATAGATACCATCACTTGGATGGATAGAGGTTGATTTATACTATTTATATTCATTCTACCATGTATTATGATTTAATTTATTTGGTAAATTTTTAATCTTTTATAGATCCAACCTTATCTTTATCACTGGCTCTTAAAGTTGATAAATATCTAAGGTACCCTTAATAATATCCACTCTAGTAAGAGTACAATATTATTTTTCCATGGTGTGTCTGGGATTTGAGATAATAATGTGGTATCATTAATTAATATGATATTTATTTTTTATACATATAACCATATAATGTTATCTTTTTAATAGATTGGTTGTATTTTATATGATATTTCATACATAGCTTCTGGTAGTGATTTTTTTCTTGAACATGGATGATTGTTATTATATTCTTGTTTGTAGGTTATATAATTTAATGTAAGGTATATTTCAAGGTAATATTCCATATTATTTTCAAGTGTTATTGTTGATTTTAATTGAAGTATAGGAGAATTGGTTTTCATCTGTTTTTATGAGTTTCTTGTTGTTTTCTCTAAAGAGGTTATAACAATACCCCATCACTATTGCATAGATTTTGAGATAGAGTTTAAACCCAGGGTATCAATGGTTTATATATATCCTTATAGGATATAATATTTAATGATATATGTATTGTATATTTATATTGATAATATAACATAAAAGGGCTTCATCTAGCTTAGTCTATCACTTACATATGCTTTGTTTTAACATAGAAAAAATTATTGTTGTATTTTTGGTCATGAATTTATAATGTTATGATAAATAAATAGATGGTGGACAATAGATACCACTTCCAATGGATTTTATTTTTTTTATATATTGATGTGGGATAGCTAGTTCTTGAATTTTTTTTATGTTATCATCGAAATAAATTAATATTAGGTAATATCAAAATGACTACCTTTGAGGGTTTCTATAATCATTTTTAGTTCATAGTGATTCCTTTAGGAGTCACTAACTACACATTTGATTTCATGGGATTGATGCAATTCATGTTTCATGGGTTTCTATATTAGGTCGTGGTTGGGTTCATAGATGACATCCTGATCTATTCAGGATCTAAAAATGATCATGTTAAGCATCTAAATACTAATTCGAAGTGCATCAAAAACATAAACTATATGGATGTCGATTTAGGTGAATGTTCTAGACCCATGAGGTGCATTTTAATGGACATTTTAAGTATTAATATAGTATAGTATTTGATCCTTTAATGATAAAATCAATTTTTTCTTAGTTTTATCTTAGAACTATTGTAGAGGTTAATAGATTTAATCATCTTATAAGTTATTATAAGTTTTTAATAACTATTTTTTCTTTGATTTTTTGAAATTTTAATGGCTTTGAATAGAAAGGTCCAGACCATCATATGGATAGATTACTATCATGAAATGTTTGAGTACCAATAAGACAATCAAATTGCTTCTAATTTTCTTCTATTACTAGTTGCAGTTGTTGTTCCCATGTATTTTATAATTCTATTAATCTTAGACTAAGAAAAATTTGATTAAATGGAAATCAAAAATATCTTATGGTTCATGGAAATTATATATACGTGAATATAATTATTCAACTTTGATCTCGATCTGATAGTGATGGTGTTCTCTTTGAAGTTGTGGCAGTATTATCTTGTTAATAGGTTTTTTGTTGTATTCACATATGAAAAGATCTTGGAATATATATTATCAAATCCAGCTTTGAATTTTCATGAGTTTATTTAGATATATTTATTTCATGATTATGTATTTAAGATCTCTTACACCCTACGAAAAGTGAATGTTATAATTGATGCTCTTATATGGATGTCACATAATATAGTTTCTCATGATATTGGAGCATAGTGGAGGGTGATATAGGATAAAGAATATCCAAATCTTGATATATAGGATGTTAGTAGTGTATTTTTAATATATCTTATGATATTTCATAATTCCTTGTCTAAATAGCTGGAGGATATTGAACTATGTCATATTGGGATAATTGTGAAAAATTATAATGTTATTTATGTTGACTCTCTTGAATATAGTCAAAATCCTATCAACATAGAGTGTTTTTATAAAAAACTGTTTATTCTATTAGAGACTTGAGAGGTGGTTTTTTGTGAGCATTATAACTCACTTATAATATAGAATACTATAATATCTATGATTCATCATTCCTTGAGAGCTAAAATATAGTGGGTGAGATTGAATAGGTTGGTGGTATAGTTTATATCGTACAGTTTTCATACTTCAGATGTTGAATACTGATAATTGTGCTCTAGTATGTCTAATACACCAATTGGAATTCAACTAGTGAAAGAGTAAGATACATCCTTTAATTTCATGACCATTTTTCCTTGGGGTTTGGGTAAATTTTTGTTTATTATGGATGTTATGGATTATTTTATGATGTTACCTCATTTATAGGATATCAAGGAATCAAGAGTGGTGGATTATTTGGTGAGGGAGTATTTGGATGAGGTGTTAAGGATTCATGGGGTTCCAATAATTGTTATCTCTTACTCATATCCTCATTTTACTTCATGGTTGAGTAAAATTCTACAAAATTCTTTCGACACCCAATTATGTATTTACAATATATTTTATCATCAGACAGAAAGTTAGAAAATTCAATGATCTACACTATATAGTATATATTGTGTGAATGTGTCTTTGATATTTGGTGTTTTATAGTTAAACAGTTTCCATTGTTTTGGTTTTCCTATAAAATTTTTTATCACTCCTTCATAATTAAATATTTTATCAATCATCCATTAGTATGGATATATTCAAATTATTGTATGGTAATCCTTTCATAACTCTATTTTATTAGATTAATGATAAATATTTCATGATTTTTTGAAAAGTTATGGAATATTTTTTGATAAATAAATTCAAGGTGATCCATGCATGGATAAAATTTAAAAAATGTTAATAAATCATATAAAAATCAGTGGAGGAGATATATGGAGTTTATGGTTGGTGATCATGTGTTCTTGAAAATATGTTCGCATCATGGTAAATGTATTTTTAGTATATAGAATTATATTTATATAATCTTTTGTTGGACTCTATTATATTTTGGGAATGTAAGAGAGGTGGAATATCATTTGGATATTCATTTAAAAATAGATTAAGTTCCTGATTTTTTTTATTATGGCATAGATTTCAAAATATTAACACTATATTTTTTATAAAATTAATTAGGGTGGGTTGGATGTTGAGGAGGATTCATCATTCATGAAGTGGCCTTTTTAAGATTAGGATCATCCAGATAAAGATATCTGGTGGTGTTTCATTCCATTGGATCATTTTTTTTGAGGCATGATGGCTTAGTAGAATTTACACGGGAGTGAAAATAATTGATGTGATCTCAATATCTAGAGTTATTTTGAGTTTTGATTATTTATTTAGATTTGATATTTCAGTTTTAAAATAACATGATAAATGTTTTTATATCTTTTTATATAGAACTTTTATTTTATAATGTCAATATTTTATTTGAGAGTAATATCATAGGTCATTTGGATTTTGAGGTTGTTTTATTTTCATATGTTTTATTTTATTCTCGTGAATTAGAATCATTTGAGAGGTATATAATGTTGATTCATAACGTGACATCACAATACCAGCTTTTTAGGTATGAATATTTTTTTATGTTTTCTCTTCTTATTTTTTTATTGATATTTAATTGTTTATATTGATCATTGGTTGTTTTCATTTGGGTTTTTTCATTATATAGGTTAAAAGTGATTTTTTTGCCTTTTTTGAGTGTTAGGGAGATTATCACGAACTTTATCTTAGGATCCTATCTAGTTGTATAGCTACAATAGCTACCAATGTTCCCTTAACTCCAAAATTAGAGCCACCGAACAACCAAAAGATGGATTGCAGAAAGGAATTCATTGAGGACCTCCCCCGACCAGTCTATGGGGTTCTCAACACTACAAGAATTATTCTAGGTTCCACAAGCTTGATAGAGCAATCCAATGACTAGATGATAACACAAATTTTCAAATGGGATTATAGGGAAGTATCGTAATTAATTTTATTTTGATCACCACTTAAACTATTATCACATATCCTTTTAACATAATCATTTTAGAGGCTCACTTGAGGATATTTAGACCATTAAAACTATCAAAATTCATTTATATAAGTCTAAATTGACGTATTTATTCTACAAAAGTAAGTGTAATCTTAATTTGATCTTTGTATCTATTTTCCTCTTCTCTCATCCACATTGAGAGAGGTGGGTCCTCATGTCATTTATGGATCTAAGCCCTTATTTTATGGATTGTTCTTTAAGGATATATTCGTTATCAGCTCAATACCGTTGACTATCCATTTGAAGATCCTATGTTTGTGATTAAATAAACATTGATTTGAGGTGGGTGGTTTCAAAAATAAATTAATATCAATTGAAATAGTTTTTACTTAATTGATTTGAAATGAATTTCTTATGAATTTCCAATGACTGATTTCAATTTATTGATAATTGTTTTGTGAATTAATGGTGTATGTGTAGTAAACCTCCTTGAATATGGATTTTTAAATTAAGTGATACTTTCTAGACAATAGATTCGAAATAAATTAATGATTTGATGAAAAAAATTTCTTCTAATTACTGAGAAATTATGGCATGAAATTACTTTTGGATTGAATTTTTTTGACTTGATTTGGAAGTAATTATTATTTTATGAATACTATTGTATTATGGTTTTAAAAATAAAATGATATTATTTTAACATATAATTTTTTCCAATTAAAATTTTTGGTTGAAATTAAATGATATCCCATTATATGATTTATTTCTTTAAAGAAAATGGGAGCCTAGGTATTTTGGTGGATAGAACACATTTTAGGTATGCATCATTTATACCTATCAATATATTTATTATGCCAATTATGAAGATACATCTTGATGTCGGAAACTTCATTCTATTGTGAGTTATCCTATTCCCCTAGGCTTCTAGATCTAGGAAGTGTGTGCACACCTAGATTCATATTTCATTGAGATATGTAAAAATAATTATTCTAACCAGACCATAAGACTCTTAACTGTAGTTCTATGATTGTAAATGATTTATACTTATCAAATTTTAAAGAAATTCAAATTAATTCTTTTTTATCTAATATTATTATATATATACAGGTTTTTAATAAAATACATTTTTTCTACCTGTTTTACTCGAACCATTAAAATAATTTTAAATGAATTGTTTGATATTAAATTTTAAAATATTTTCCATTCCCTGGTTAAATTAAAATTGATAATATTTAGTTCATTTCATATTGATTGATTATGGAAAATTTGGTGAGATCCTTCTAGGATAATGCTTCTTAGAACCTAAATTTTCCTGTGCAAATATGCACTTTTTCTTATTCTATGTCTAGGAAAATGGATAACACTACAACAAGAAAGTTGATGTTCTTTATTAGAATAACCATGGGAATTATTGGAGACTAGTGGAGTATGTGATCCATTTGTTAAATGGAGATATTGTGATGATTTAATTGATGGTTTTAAGTGATTACTTTGGATGATATACTATTTATGGAACTGGTATATGTCTACTAATGGTATATTTCACTTGTGTAGTGCTGGGAATATGAACTTTTTATTTATTATTATCTTTTTTATTATCTTTTTGTGTTGTTCTTGGGGTGAAATCATTCCCCTTCATTTTTATAAAAAATCACTAATTAGCGTCCCTTAGGGATCCAAAACACCTTTTGGTCCATGTTAGAACATATTTGTGTACCATTTATGTGGGTTATATGGGTTGGTTTTCAAAAAACATGTCTTTCTAGGTACAATGATTTTTGTTTTTAAGGTAAAATGTGTTTTTTTAATGAGTTTGAAGCTGAATTATGAAAGGGGATTGGAGTTGAGGTCACAAATAAATATAGAAAAAAATTATAACAGATTGTTGTTTCATTATCATTTTTGATAAGTGGATGTAGATATGTAATTTCACATTTAAGAATTACAAACTAATTATTATACTATAGTTTTTTTTAATTTTATTGTGTGGTGATATATATTGTGACATAATACAAGAGTCTATTTTATCTTCATATTTCATCAATAATTTGAGGGAATGTGTGTTGTGATGTGGTTCATTATTAATCTGTTACAATATGTTTTAGGTGATATCAAATTTAAGTGGAAACTGGTTGAATGATTAATCAATGACTATTATTATTCCTTGTCTATAAGAGTTTACCTATTTTATCATAGAATTACTTATTTCACAATAATAAGATAATAAAATATCAAATTTTAATGATAGTTAGATGAGTTATTTGAAGTTAAGAAGAGTATTTCACTATGATTTTGTGATGCATGACCAATCCATATTCATTATAATGAAATTTAATTATGCAATGATTTTTTAATAATTAATTATAATAAAATTTCAGGGTTTTATTGAATTTCTTTTGGTTACTTATGTTTCTTATAGGTTATTTATAGACTTAGGGTTTTTCTTAATTTCTTGGAATGTGATTCCATTTTATGTTCAATCATATCCCTATAAGAGGCTAATTTTTTTATAAATATAGGTAATACTTCATTTTTTATTTCCCTTATACATTTTTTATGTTTTATTTTTTATCTTTTAAGATATATTTTTTTGTGCTTGGGTTAATGTAGTGAATGGGAATTTAAGTGGGGTGATTTTAAATTCCCCGACCCCAGTTACTTAGAGTTTGTGACTTATTTTAATACAATGGTATGATACAAGGTAATCATGTCCCGAATGACCTATCGGTTTAGTAGTCTTAGAAATATATTACAAACTTCAACTTCACATTACAATTTCAAACATAAAATACATCATTGATAGTTCTTTGAGAATGCCATTATTCCCTTTTATCTTAACCCTCAATATCAAACATAATACACTTCTTGGAAATCCTGGAAAAATAAAACATAAAAAGTGGTGATCTTAGAAGATCATTAAGGATAAAAATATAGCAGAAAAATTCATAAATATGAATAAAAATTAAAATAATGTATAAGACAAATTAAAAATCCTTTTAAACATAAAATTTAGCATAATATGGAAAATATAAAATCAAATAATTCCATTTACTTATTCACATGGATATTCTAATGGTCTAATAATCACATGAAATATCAATATCCACTTTCGTAATGATGGAATCTTTAATTCCAGACTTTATAACCACATAGTCAAGGCATTGTGCCAATACTAGAAATAAGATTTTGTCAAGTCCTTGTTATAAGACACAAGTTTGTATCATGATACCTACTGATGCATCGAGGAGCTATATTAGGCTCCACCCGTCACTTACTATGTCCAAAGCATTCCTCATATGAAAAGGATTGAACATAACATAAACATTTGTATTAAAACTAGCATAAGAAATGTCACTACTTTATCCATAAACCATGAATGGTATAAAAATAACACATCCACATTCAAACATATGACAAAACCATAAATACAACATGGATGATATATATCATAATAAATCAGCCTCAGTCAAGAATAATATCTAGTAAAGTATGTTGACAGAGTTGAAAAGGATCAGTAAAACTCTTTGAGATAAGTATCCCTTTTTCATTAAATCAGTTTTAATGTCCCACAATTTATAAAGTAAGTCATTTAAAAGATATTTTTGAATAAAAGTGTCCCATATCACTCTGAAACTTTTGAATGTAATTAACATTTTAAAACATTCAGGTCTATATAAAAAAATCCTTAAAATCATTTTGAAAACATGAACATTAATGGGAAAGGTTTAGAAGAATAAATCCTTAAAAATTTTAAAAAGATATTTTAGTTAAATATTATATTAAAATAATAATATTGAAAACTGTTTTATGAAACATGGAAATGGATAATAAATATTTCCCAGTAAAAACTTACACATAAACAATCTCAGATAATAATGAGATTGATGAATTAATCCTTAAATTGTACTTTTCCTTTGTATAAGGTAAATTAAACTCTTGTATAATAGTTAAATAATTGTTATTGAATTATCCAATAACTATATAGATAAATATGATATCATGTATGATACTCTAATATTGCTTGGTTAATAATATTTTAGTAGTATCATCATTTTGGGTGTTAACTGATCAGTTTTCCTTTATACGATCAGTTCCATAAGAAATGATTGTTATGGATAGGATGTATTTTATTCATATCCATAATGATATTATCTTCTTAAATATATTTTCAATCATAAAATTAAAATTATTCTTGAATTATTACGATGTGGAATGGATCTCATCGCGTCCGTGGAGACGGTAATCTGTACGTATGCATGAGCCAAAATATCATTATATAGATGGTGAAATAGTATTTAATTGGATGGTATATCATATATAAATAATCCTTAACATGTTATACTTATTATTTACATCAGTTATACTCATTATTATACCCATCCAAATAATGATGTGTTTGAATAACAAACTACACCACGACGTGGAGATGGTAATCCATACGTACACATGTATAGTGACTTTTTCATTCATATGATGGGTAAAATAATGAATATGTTTGTACCATTTTTATAATAACATCACAATATATAGACTATTATGTAGTTATTATTTTAGAATGGAAACAACATTGAAATAGGAAGTGGATGAAGAAAAGAACTTGAAAGATGTGATGAAATATTTACCTCTTCTTCGGGTTCTTCCTTTTGATTTGATCAAAAGGGATCCATAGGTTGGTTTTATGACCAATGTAAGGCCTCTAAGATGAAGGGAGGAATTTTGGGAGGATATTAGGGTAGGGTTTGGCTATGAAAAATGGATATGGAGGTGTGAAATTATGATAAGGGGAAGTACCCTTTTATAAGAGAGGTGAGGGTCACTTTAAAAAAAGATTGAAATATTGTTTTATAAAAAAATATTTTTTCAGTTTATAATGTCTTTAAAATGATTTATATAGAGGATATGGTTGTGATGGGTCAAATAACTCTCAACCAATAGGTTTTAGATAGGTTTAGGTCACCATATTAACCTTATCTTTTAAATTTAACTGTTAGTTAAATAGTTTTACATTTACCATGTCTCTTTGTATTTTAATATTATATGGTTAATAAACATTCTATAACAAGAAAAGAGATGCAAATGTGGTTCATTATTTATTTATATAAACTTATATAAGTCTTTTGTCTATCCTGAGATTTTAATGAATATTATATCAATTAATAATATAGTATTTGTTTTAAAAACAAAATTATGTCAATTTTGACAGTATTTTGTATTTGTGTTTTGTGAAAATCGTCTCAACTCAATTAATTCAAAAAAAATAAATTTAATCAATAATAAAATTCCATATTAACCTATCAAATTCATGTATGGAATCAAAATTTTAATATTATATTTATTTAAATATTTAAAATACCATTTATTTGATTCATTCATTAATAATGTAATTACTGCATCATTATTGTGTCATAAATAAAATTATTTATTTCATGTCTAAAATTAATAAGTAAAATATAATTATGTATTAAATATTTTTATATTTATAATGAGTATTTATAGTCTAAATGATAACTTATATAACCCCATGTAAAAAATTGTTTTATTAAAATATATATGTTTATGTCATTTTTGTCTTTACTTTAAATTAATTAACATAAAGTGTCATTATCACTCTCAAGTAGCTCCATTGGGTCCCAAAAATGACCCAAGGGTGCCCATGGTCGGCCATGTATCATCCAATAGGAATAGGAAACATGTTAGCATAATTTAATATTTTTATAATATTATCTATTTACCCTAATTTACCGGATTTACCCTTTAACCATGGTAAATAAAATATTTACTGAAGTAAATATTCATAATGTCTAAATATAAAAGTAACATATTTACCCAATTTGGAAATCTGATTTAAAATATGTAATCTATTTTTTCAAATTCAAAACACATAAGTGGTATAAATTAATTTAAAATTAATTCTCGTTGTTAAAACAAAAAGCGTGTTTTTAAGAAATAATAACTATCAAAAGATTGACACCTGATTATGTCTAGTTTAAAAATAAAATTACATAAAATGGCCTAAATTATATTAAAATATAAAAATATAATCTAATTTTACTTTAAAACCACTCAAAATTTTAATTTAACACAACAAATTATTTCGATTAAAAAATTGTTTTTAATTAAATATAAGTATTTTTTCACTATTCATCAAAATATGAAAGTTATCAGAAAAGTACCAAAAATTTATCTAAACTAAATTTTTATATCTCTCTTCTAAAGAAAAATTTAATTCCACTAAATTCAATATATAAAAGTGTCAAATATTGGATTTAAAAAGGGTCCTCCATTAAAAGGCGAAAAAACTGCATTTTTTTGAAAAATACCTCTTTTATCTTAGAAATTGAATTTTTATTATATTATGTCTAAGAAAAAAAATATTAATGTTTATATTATATAAGATATATAAAATTTAAAATGTGGTTAATAATATTCATACCATCTTTTTTGAACGGCCAGGTTGGTAAGTCGTGGTGCGCTCAAACTCGGTGTTACGTGTAGCCCAATTTATTGAAATACTTTGAAAAGATTAGATACTATAAAATATGGGCGGTGTTAAATTCTCCCCTAATTAAAAAAAATTATTCTTCTAAATTTGATATTGTTCTTCGAAAATAAACTGTTAAAAATTGAAAAATACCTTTGTGAAAACCCACATCAGAAATTGGGTTAATAAAATCTAGTCTTAATAAGAGGGAAAGGGAAATGAAAAAGTCACTACCAAATTATGATCTAGTTTAATAGAAAATTGGTGCCAATTAGAGACACATAATTGGATGAAAAATGTAAATATTTATAGGGAGTGATTTAGGTCATCAATCACAAACAAGTGTAAAATTGAGGGCCTCAAAGCCATCAATCTATAATGATTTAAAATATTAGCAGTTCAAAAAAACATAAGGTATTAGGATAATGAATTTTTGGTTTTAAGATCACTTCTCTAAATTATAATAATTAATTTATTAATAGAATAAGAGGAAAAATTATACTAGAAAAGTAGAGTTTCATCCTTCATCTAATTCCTACCACAAACTCATCTTTCACTCAAAAAGATAATAGAATTTAAAAATATTTTATTTATCCTAATCTTATAGGATTCAAAAAAATAATGAATTTATAATTAATTTGGCATACTATTAATAAAATACATTATACCAACCATGACATCATGTATGCCAATGGTAAGTGATCCACTCTTGTCACCCTTAGGGTGCGGTTTCAACTCTTGCGGCCTTGCCGGATGCCACGGGTTGTGGCTCGGCCTCCAGGTTTTCCTTTTAATAATAATCCAAAAATAATCTTAATAAAATCATTAACCTAAACAATAGTATCCAATGTAAAACTTAATCCATTTGAACCTTTAGACTTATCCAAAATACTTCTGTCTAAACTCACAGTCCAAAATTTATAAGGAAGGTAAACATAAGGATGATCTTTTTTACCATGTAATAACATGTGAATCACTCCATCATGCATTCTTTTATAACACGATAACACTCTAAATTAGCTTAAAAAAGTATTGATTACATTAATTCTCCCTTATTCATTATAGAATACTGGATATACTCTTTCTATCCAAAAAAGTTTTAAACCCCAATAGTGATGGAATATAAAAATCATTAATCATTTTAAAGGTAGTCAAGAATATCCAATATAATTTATCCAAATTAATCATATAATATTACAAAATCACTACCTTATTATTATAACCATATTATGGTTTCTCTTTCTCTCAACCATATATTTTTCATAAAATTTAACCTATTATTGAGTAACTTTTCTTGGTTACACACAATCTCAAGTCCTTAATGAAATAGTACTATAGTACAATCCTTATATACATTATAATTCATATAACATGTACATTATTAATACAATAATAAAATGAAAAATACTTTAATAACAACATATGAACAATAATCATTCCTCTTCAGCTTCGGTAGTATCATAACACGATTATTATCCAATAGTAGCATTTGGGTTATACTCTGATGATTTGGCCATTGATTCGCGTAGTGTCTCGACTCCTTGCAGATGAAGCATTGTACATTTGAAACCTTTTTCTTACCCTTTAAATCATGTACTTCGTGTCCTTTTTCTCTACACTGATAAAAAAATCACATTCCCTTCAACCATTTACCAAGGCGATTCTTTCCACAGTTATCACATATAGGAAAATCCTTCTTTCCCCTCTTCCCTTTATCTGTCTATCTCTCTTCCATCCTTTTTCTTCTCTTTAGTCCCTTCAAATCCATAAGACTCATATAATTCATTACTTATCTTATTAGCACATCACACTATTTTGTCAAATGATTAGAATATGTGGGATACTATTTACCTTCTAAATGTTGTCTTAATACCATGAAGGATATGAAATTTCTTAATCTTTCGATCATATGTTTTGCTGGAATTCTCATTACTTCTACTAGGATCCATTTATAAATAATGGCATACACTAGGTTAGTTTATGAATCACAATTCATAATTCCAAACAACTAAAATAATTAACATAAATTGGAAGGATTATTCATATAATCTATAATCATAAAAAAAATTTCTTCGCAGAATTATTTACTCTTAAATCATTCACAATGGCTTGTAATGAAAATGTGACGTATCCTAACCATATCCATCGAGGGTGTCATAGCCATGAGTGCAGCAAGGCCCATCGTCATGTACCAGGATACCCGAGTCAATCTCGATACTCCTTGTTGGAGTTTTAACTCCTAGGTACACTTGTGCTAGAGCTACCTTTACCTTCTCATATCGAGAAAGGAAAGTATTGATTTAAAAATATAGAAAATCTCTACATTACCAAAATTGTAGGAAGTTATTCTATACTAATACTCAAATTATATCTTTGTGTAATGTTCTCTAATCATATTTTTTATAAATCTAGTTTCCATGGTTATTGCTAAACTTCCTTTGATACCAACTCTAATGCCCCGACCCAAGTTACCCAGTGTCGGTGCATTATTTTAATACATTGGCATGATACAAGGAAATAATGTCTTAAAAGACTGATCAGTTTAGTAGTCTTAGAAATCGATTACATACATAAACTTCACAATACAATTTGAAACATAAATTACATCATAGATAGTTCTTTGAGAACTCCACTATTCCCTTTTAGAATAACCCTTCTTATCAATCAAAATACACTTCTTGATAATCCGGGGAAAATAAAACATAAAAAGGGGTGAGCTCAGATGCTCAGTAATGATAAAATTATATCATAAGATTTCATAAATAAGAATAAACATTTAAGGAAATGTATAAGACTAAAAAAATACATTTAAACATAAACCTCAGCATAATATGGAAAATATAAAATCAAATAATTGACATTTACTTATTCACAAAGATAATCTACTAGTCGAATAATCACATGAAATATCTATATCCACTCTTATAATGATGGAAAGCATAATTATAGACATCATAACCACATAGTTAAGGCCTTGTTCCAACACTAAAACTATGATTTTGTCAAGGACTTGTGCCAAGACAGTAGTTTGTCTCATGATACCTACTTATGAATCGAGGATCTATAACAGGCTCCACCCATCACTTACTAAGTCCAATGAATTCCTCATATACAAAGAATTAAACATAACATAAATATTCATATTAAAAATAGCATAAAAATTGTCAATACATTATCCATAAACACTAAATGATATAAAAATAAAATATCCACAGTAAAAAATAACCCAAAAACCATCAGCACAACATAGATGATTTTTATCATAACAAATAAACCTCGAACAAGAATAATATCCACTAAAGGATATTGAAATATTTGAAAATGATCAGTAAAACTCTATGAGAGAAATATCTCTTTTTCATGAAATCATTTTAAACGTCACACAATTTCTAAAAGAATTAAATTAAAATATATTTTTGAATCAAAGTGTCCCATAACACTTTGAATCGTTTTAAAGGAATTAATTTTCTAAATCATTCATGTACATATAAATAAATCCTTAAAATCTTTTTGAAAACATGGAAATTAATGAGAAAGGTTTAGAAAAATAAATCCTTAAAACATTTAAATTGATGTTTTAGTTAAATATTCTCTTAAAATAATACTTTTGAAAGCTCTTTTATGAAACATGGACATGGATAATAAATATGTCCCTGTAAAAACATTCACATAAACAATCTCAGATAATAATGACATTCATAAATTAACCCTTACCTTGTACTTTTCCTTTGTATAGGGTACAATAACCTTCAATATAATATTAAATAATTGTAATTAAATTATAAAATAACTATATAAATAAATATGATATCAAATATGATCCTCTGATATTGCTTTGCTAATAATATTTTAGTATTATCATCATTTATGGTGTTAACTGATATGTTTTCCTTTATATGATCGATTAAACAAGCCATTTTTTTATGGATAGGACATATTTTATTAGTATCCAGAATTATATTAAGTTATTAAACATTATTTTTAATCATAAAATGAAAATTATTCTAGAATGATTACGATGGGGAATGAATCTCATCGTGTTCATGGAGACGATAATCCGTACGTACGCACAAGTGAAAATATCATTAAATTAATGGTCAAATCATATGTAATTTGATGTTATATTATATATAAAGAATAATTAAGGTGTTATATTTATTATTTACATCATTTATACTCATTATTATACCCATCCAAATAATGAAGTGTTTGAATAACAAACTACACCACGACGTGGAGACGGCAAGTCGTACGTACACATGTATGGTGACTTTTTCATTAACATGATGGATAGAATAATTAATATGGTTGTACCATTTTTATATTAACATCACATTATATGGAATATACTGGAGTTGTTATTTTATAATGAAAACAACAAATAAAGGGGAAGTGGATGACGAAAATTACTTGAAAGAGGTGATGAAATATTTACCTCTTCTTCCGGTTCTTCTGTTTGATTTGATAAAAAGGGATATTTAAGTTGGCCTTATGACCGAAGGATAGGCTCTATAATTATGGGAGGATATTTGGGAGGATATTTGGACAGAGTTTGACCAAGAAAAATGGCTTTTGAGGTGTGAAATTAAGAGAAGTGGAGGTACCCTTTTATAAGAGATGTGAGGGTCACTTTAGAAAAAACATGAAATATTATTTTATAATGAATTTTATTTCAGCTATTAATGGAACAAAAATGATTTATTTCGAGTCTAAGGTTTTTATGGGTACAAACCATCTCAATAAATAGGTATTAGACACGTTTAGGTCACCATATTAACCTTATCTTTTAAATTTAACTTTTAGTTAAATAGTTTGACATTTACTTGTCTCATTGTATTTTTATATTATATGGTTAATAAACATTATATAACCATAAAAACGAACCTCATGTGGTTTATTATTAATATAGATAACCTTATCTAAGTATTTTGGCTAACCCTTATATTTTTAGGAATATTATATCAATTAAAAATATAGTATTTGTTCTAAAACTCAATTAGGTCAATTTTGACACTATTTAATATTTGTTTTTTTAAAAAATCATCAATACATGATTACATAGGAAAAAATACATTTAATAAATCCTAACATGTCATATTAACCAGTAAAATTATTTTATTACATAAAAACATTCAAATTATTTTTTTTAATATTTACAATACCATTTATTATATTCTTTCATTAGTAATGTAATTACTAAATCATCATTGTGTCATAAATAAATTTAATTATTTAATGTCTAAAAATTATAAATAAAATAAAATTATGTTGGAATAATTTTTTCTTTCTAATTATTATTTATAGTCTAAATTACAACTTATATAACCCCATGTAAAAATTGATTTACTAAAAGATACATGTTTATGTCATTTTTGTTTTTATTTTAAATTAATTAATATAAAGTGTCATTATCACTCTCAAGTGGATCCATGGGGTCCCAATAACTACCCAAGGATGACCATGGATGAAAAGGTTTCTACAAATAGGAATATGATGCATGTTGGGGTAATTTAATATTATGATAATATTATTTTTCTACCGAAATTTATCGAATTTACCCTTTAACCATAGTAAATAAAATGTTTACTGAAGTAAATATTCATAATTTCTAAAAATAAAAAATATCTATTAACACAATTTGGAACTCATGATTCAAAATATGGAATCCATTTTTTCAAATTCAAAACACATAATTGGCATAAATTAATTTAAAATTAATTTATGTTGTTAAAACAAAAAGTGTGTTTTTAAGAAATAATAACTATCAAAATATTGACACTTGTTTATGTCCAATTTAAATGTAAAATTACATCCAATGATCTATATTATATTAAATAAAGAAAATATAGTCTAATTATACATTAAAACCACTAAAATATATAATTTAACATAATAAATTATTTCGATTAAAAAAGTTGTTTTTAATTAAAATTTAGTAATTTTTCACTATTCATCAAAATATGAAAGTTATCAGAAAAGAACCAAAAGTTTATCCAAACAAAATTTTTATGTCTCTATTATAAATAGGAATTTAATTTCACTAAATTTTATATATAAAAGTTTCAAATATTGGATTTAAAAATGTTCTCCATTAAAAGGCGGAAAACTGCATTTTTTTAAAAATAACTTTTTTATCTTAAAAATTGAATTTTTCTAATATTATGTCTATGAAACAATAAAGATGAATTTTAATATATTATAGGATATATAAAATTTAAAATGTGGTTAATACTATTGATAACTTATTTTTTGAACAGCTAGTTTGGTAAGTCGTGGTGCGCTGAAACTCGGTGTTGCGTATAGGGCTTGTTATTGAAGTACTTTGAGGAGATAACATACTATAAATTCATGGGGTGTTGTAGTATTTATATTTTATATGTTATCATATACTTAAGAAATTTTCAATGTTTTATCATTGAATTTTTCTCCATCTCATTATGAAAAATATTTGGGATTTTTTTGAAGTAGTGGATTTAGGTTTCATTATTTCATTTTTTGATATATAATTTTAATACTTTTGTTTCATTTTATTAAATAAGTGTGATTGACCTCACAATTTTTATAATTGAAATGGAATTGGAATCAAGATGTGGTAGATTTTATTTTATTATTTTATATTTATATTATTAATACATTGAATTTTTTTTATTGTGATAATAATGATACTAGTATTTATAGTTTTATTTATATACTAAAAAATAAATAAATTTCATAATTTTTTTAATGAGGATAATAAAACAATAAAATGGAAAATTAGAATTTATTCCTTATTATTAGTATGTTCATAATAAACTCGTTATTGAGAAAGAAAAGACAAATCAATGATACTTTTTTTTGTCTCAAATTGTGTTTCAATTATTTTTTTATATTTTTCTTGTAATATTGGTAGTTTATGTGGGGTTAATTTCTATTGTGGATTTACATTGATGGTGTGGATCAATGATGGTTTATTATTATGATTTTTTGAGTATCTTGTCTTTTATAGTGTGATGTAGTTTCATAATATATATAGATATTGGAATAATAATATGGAATCATATTGGAAAAATTAAATAATTTATCAATGAAGAAATGATAAGGATTGTGTTAAATAAATAAATAAATAAATATATATATATATATATTATAATGATGTAATGAAAATAATATGATTCTAGTTCTTTGATTATTATTATTGTAAGATATTGGCTTGTATTTTCATACTGATGGGATATCCAAGGGAGTACATGGATATACTCACCCATAATTTTACATAAATGTTTCCCAGGTTGTTTAGGTGGATTTTCCTAGTAGCCTTATCTGAATTACTAAAGTGGAATATAGGATCTTAGAGTTTGGATATTGTTTCATATACCATAGAGGTAGATGGTTGCTTTGGGATTTTATTATTTTTATGAATCTGGAAGATATTTTACATGGTTTTAGTTATCTTGAATTTTATTTATGTTTTTGACACTCATGTATTGAATAAAGTTTATAATGTTAACTGATTTTAGATAAATTATTGTTCATAATTTTTTGGTCTCCATATGATTTTTTTGTATCCCACTAGGTTATTTAAGGGGTTAATCCTCGTATTTATCATATTTATACCCTCATTTCTCGTATATAACTTTTTTCATTTCAGAATCAATATTTAGGGGTCATATTGTGTTTAATCGTCATCCCATCTTGGGTTCGGATAAAATCTAATCATGGAAAGATCAATATAAATAATTTATTTTTAAGATTCAATCCATTTTAAAGCCTTAGGATTTATCATTTAATATTCATCCTTCTATCTCAGATAATGCTTCCAAATATTCTTATTTTTAAAATACTTATTTTAAAATGTAGGACACTAATTTTATAAAATAAACGAATATGAAAACATACATGACCATTAATCGAAGAAAAGATCTAGTTTAATTATATGAGTTAGATGTTATCGAAGAAAATAATGTATGTTATTGAAAAATATCCCAAACCACCCCCATTGGTTACCTTCCAAGTTAAGTATTGAAAGTTGGTGTGACCTCAAAATCCCGCCTCCTATAGGCCAAGGGTTAAAAACTATCACTGAGGCTATAGAACATGCACATATAGAGTTCATTTCCCCCAAAAAATTCCAAGAAATGATTAATATTATACAAATAAACATCATAAATAATAATAAACCAAGAAAAATACATATAATTTCATAAAATATAATCCTAAATAAATTGAAATATTATGAGAAACTCCTACCGCATCGATAAAAAATAATCAGTGAACCTCCAACAACCTCCATGAGCTAAAAACATCAATCTTGATCACTAAATCCTTCTTATATACCTAAAAAATTGATATATTTATGTGTGTGTGTGTGTGTGCATGTGTATGGGTGATAATTTATTTATATATAGTAGGATCCTCCCCAATACCCCACTAAAAATGATCAATACATATACTAAATGCCTAATAAAGGTTCAAAAAAATCAACTCATTTACTAAATTTGGCCATCTGAGTTTCTAACCACACCAAATATCACTCTGAAAATATTTCATAGAATTTAATAAAAAAATATTCATAACATATATGATAAAGGTACCATAATTCCACTTTATTAATGAAATAGTCACCGTATACCCTAATATCACACATCATGGATCTCCCTTCCCCTTTATAAGTTATAGAACCGTAATAGGATTTATGGATGATCACAGGGGGGACTAAATCGATTATAAAAATTCTATTTAAGTTCCTTTTTAACCAAACATCACCACCTATTCGATTATTATGTTATATTCATATTTCAAACCCAAATTTACAAAAAAACAAGGGAACATACTAGGTTTATAGGGTTTTCCACTCAATATAATAAGGATAGTCCCATGAGTGATATGGATTCATCTAGGATCACACTACCCACAAGAATTATCATGTGAGTGTTGTACCCCACACTATTTGATTTTCATGATCACAATCACTTTCATATGTGTTTAACTTTGTTTTTAAGTGTTGTGGATGATAGGCAAAAGATTGCCAAAGGATTGGCCCAAGAATGGACAAGAAGTGGACTGAAATTCAGTCCACCAGCCAACCGGTGTGATAGCACCGGCCAGCCGGTGGAACTGGCAGAGGCATTGCCCACTGCCAGGTTCCACCGGTCGACCGGTGGCTCTGTCACCGGTCGACCTGTGGCACCCAGCCCAAATAGTATTTGCTACTGTCTTGCCACCGGCCAGCCGGTGGCTCCTCCACCGGTCGACCGGTAGAGCCTGGATCAAGACTCTTCTTCTCTACCAAGGCACCGGCCAGCCGGTGGAGCTGTACCGGCCAGCCGGTAGCCCAGTCAAACTAGCCGTTGGCTTTGACCAGTCAACCTTCTTTTGGCCTCCAACGGCTCTTTTAGCCTCTCCAACGGCTCCGAAGCCTCCCCAAGGGTTCCATGCCTATAAATAAAGGCCAAGGAAGCCCCGGACACTTACCGAAACTATAAGGAAGCCCACGGACATATTTTTGATCATCTTGGTGAAGCTCCGGCGGATTTCCTCAAGGAACCCAACGTGCTCCAATCCAATTCCACATCCAAGAGCACCACCAAAGAAGCTTGGAAGCGGCCTTCAACATCTCCAATCAATCAAAGGCGCCCAAGACTTCTCCAATTACGGGTTTTATTGTTTTATCTACTTTGAGTTTTAAAATTGGGTTTGTGCCTACAAACCCCAACCTTTTCTCATCCCCCCTTTCTTTGGGTTCTCACACCACCACTAAGGTGTGAAGAGGTTTCTTCAAGCTTTTCCTTTAAAAGGCTTGTGTTTCGGTGAGCTAGCCTTCACCCGTTAAAAAGGCTAGTGGGTTCTTGCTAAACCATCAAAAGAAAGTGGGTTCTTGCTAAACCACAAAAAGCAAGCTGTAATAGGTCCTAGTGCTACCTCAAAGCCTAGTGGGTTTCTTGCTAAAATCATTGAAAAGCAAGCGGTAGGAATCTCTCAACGGTTGAGTTGGGAGCGGAGACGTAGGCCGGGTTTTGGCCGAACTCCGTTATCAATTTCTTGTGTGATTGCCTCTTTATTTCCGCTGCACTTTCACTTTGATTTTTAAATTGTTAATTAATTTTAAAAGGCAATTCACCCCCCCTCTTGCCATCCTTCCCTCGCTTTTCTTCCGCCCGGAGAGACTCGCTAAGAGGGATTTTTCTTCCGCCCAACAATTGGTATTAGAGAATCCTTAGCCAAGTTCACCCAAGGTGAACAAAATTTGAACAATTTGCTTGGTTCCCAACGTATATCTAGAACCACCCAAGGGCTAGGATATACCAATGTAGCTTCCTCCTCCCATGCTCCAACTGTTTTTGTAAGGGGGAGCTCTAGTTTTAAATTTTGTAACTATTGCAAAAAACCCGGGCACATGATATATGAATGTAATTGCAAAAACGCCCGGTATGGTAGGCCCAAATCGATTTTTTATTCGGATGAATTCTATAGGAGAAGACCCGCTACAAGGCAAGTGTGGATTGAAAAATCCCTCTTAGAGAGTCTCTCCGGGCCTAAAATTGTCTCTTTTCAAAATCCCTCTCCCCGGTGATTTATTGATTTTATTTAGGGGGAGTTAGGTTTGTTTAAGCCTTTGTTTTCATTTAATTCAAACTTCCAATTTCAACACTTGGAATCAATTTCTTCAATTCAAAATTTTTTATTCAATTTTTCTTTTCAAAACTTTCAATTCAAACTGTTATTCAATTTTACATTTCAAACTTTCAATTTAAACTTTGATTCAAAACTTTCATTTCAATTTCAAATATCTCAATTGAATTTTCAATTCTCATATCTAGTTTTTCAAACCCACTCCCTCAATCAAGTTTTATGCCCCACGCTATTTTGATAATCACAAAGGGGGAGAAATTTCTTGATTGATTGGGGGAGAATCTTTTCTCTCATGCTTAGTATTTATTTTCAATTTATCATTTAGGCATGCCTTTCATTTAAGTTTTTACATTGCTTTGATAAGTGATTGTGATCATCAAAATAGGGGGAGATTGTTGTACCCCACACTCTTTGATTTTCATGATCACAATCACTTTCATATGTGTTTAACTTTGTTTTTAAGTGTTGTGGATGATAGGCAAAAGATTGCCAAAGGATTGGCCCAAGAATGGACAAGAAGTGGACTGAAATTCAGTCCACCGGCCAACCGGTGTGATAGCACCGGCCGGCCGGTGGAACTGGCAGAGGCATTGCCCACTGCCAGGTTCCACCGGTCGACCGGTGGCTCTGTCACCGGTCGACCTGTGGCACCCAGCCCAAATAGTATTTGCTACAGTCTTGCCACCGGCCAGCCGGTGGCTCCTCCACCGGTCGACCGGTAGAGCCTGGATCAAGACTCTTCTTCTCTACCAAGGCACCGGCCAGCCGGTGGAGCTGTACCGGCCAGCCGGTAGCCCAGTCAAACTAGCCGTTGGCTTTGACCAGTCAACCTTCTTTTGGCCTCCAACGGCTCTTTTAGCCTCTCCAATGGCTCCGAAGCCTCCCCAAGGGTTCCATGCCTATAAATAAAGGCCAATGAAGCCCCGGACACTTACCGGAACTATAAGGAAGCCCACGGACATATTGTTGATCATCTTGGTGAAGCTCCGGCGGATTTCCTCAAGGAACCCAACGTGCTCCAATCCAATTCCACATCCAAGAGAACCACCAAAGAAGCTTGGAAGCGGCCTTCAACATCTCCAATCAATCAAAGGCGCCCAAGACTTCTCCAATTACGGGTTTTATTGTTTTATCTACTTTGAGCTTTAAAATTGGGTTTGTGCCTACAAACCCCAACCTTTTCTCATCCCCCCTTTCTTTGGGTTCTCACACCACCACTAAGGTGTGAAGAGGTTTCTTCAAGCATTTCCTTTAAAAGGCTTGTGTTTCAGTGAGCTAGCCTTCACCCGTTAAAAAGGCTAGTGGGTTCTTGCTAAACCATCAAAAGCAAGTGGGTTCTTGCTAAACCACAAAAAGCAAGCTGTAATAGGTCCTAGTGCTACCTCAAAGCCTAGTGGGTTTCTTGCTAAAACCATTGAAAAGCAAGCGGTAGGAATCTCTCAACGGTTGAGTTGGGAGCGGAGACGTAGGCCGGGTTTTGGCCGAACTCCATTATCAATTTCTTGTGTGATTGCCTCTTTATTTCCGCTGCACTTTCACTTTGATTTTTAAATTGTTAATTAATTTTAAAAGGCAATTCACCCCCCCTCTTGCCATCCTTCCCTCGCTTTTCTTCCGCCCAACAGTGAGTACAATGAGTAGTGTAAGAAAATAAAATTAATGTTTTATATCTCCTAAATATAGTCATGTTCATCCCAATAAATTTCATACCATTATTTACAATTATTAAAAAAACTGGCTAACAATAATTATTTATTCTTAATATAGAAAATTATCTTTTAGTCGAGTGTGTTGAGTTCTTATTCTTCTTCTTCTATTCTTGGACGGTATTAAGAATTTACATCAAAGTACATGCATAACACTGAATTAATCCATTATTTTAAAATTATTCATAAAAATAAATTTTATTCATGAAATAGAACTAGAACATTCATATATATATATATATATATATATCTCCCTATTGTGAACATCATGACCAACTCACTAGATCTTATTTTTCTTAGTTCAAACAACCAAACACTTATTCCTTGAATGAATATGTCTAAAAAATAATACCATCTGAATAATATTTAACCCATATTATATTATTTTTTCATATTCTACATTTATTAATATTGTTTAAATATTTTAATTTTAATTATAAGGAATACATGAATCTCTATTAAAATCCAACATAAATAGTGTTCCTCAATACTTTCTGAAACCACATGAATCATAAAGCAACATCCACAGCCTCAAACTTCCCACATAAATTTTGTAAATATTACTCTTCTATATCAAGGGTTTGTACATGATTTAATTATTTTTTTAATTATTCACATGCATGAAACAATGGAAATCATGGCTTCATCCTCACATATCAAGGCGTGTAGTTCTTCTTCATTTTTCAATTCATAATTATTCATGATGTAACTCATTATGAATATTGTTTCCATTAAAGAAAATATCACAAGGATTTGAATGATTTAATGTTTTATTAAAAATAAATAATTTGGAAAAATTGATTTTCCAATTGTAAATTCATGTAGAAAATTATAATACTAAATGTATTTTACATCTCAGAAGACATGATTATATTCAGAATACTTATAATTGGATTCCAAAAATTATTATGTTCGGTCATTAAAAATAAATAATCTTCAATTTAAATAGACATAATATCTATTCAAAATACTATGAATATTATTATAAATATTTCTATTCTGTACAATGAAAAAAACATATAATGATAAGAATAATAGAGTTCATAAAAATACTTGTGATCGGCTAAAAAATACATGTTCTTTCAAAGATACACAATGATGCCTCAAACCATTAAACAACTCATCTAGAATGATTAAAAGACTAAATAAATTTCTGAACACATGATGATCAATAATTTTACTACATAAACAACATGGGTTGTGTTTAGTAAAAACTATCATAGTTAGTATATTAACCACACTGACAATTGAATGTATTAGGTTATGATCACTGGATAGACTGCATGCCATTTTCATTTGACCACATGAATTTTCCATAAAAATCATGTTTTTATGATATAAAATCCTTATCAACACCTTGTAATTCTTCAGTTTTAATATTATTTATATTTTCTAAAACAAACCAAGCATATACACGCTATCTTCTATTCACTTATTCATATTTGGGATCAACAAACAACTCATATGATTTTTTTAGTAACCATGGAACATATATCACTATAAAATTCTATATTCATTAAATATACCACAATTCAATGTTTATAATACTTATTGATCTTACCTAGTGTAATAAAAAATATCCTTGAATAATCATACCATGTTCTTCATAAAATAATAGTGATAAATTTTTAGGTTCCTCAAACCAAAACTAACATTCTTTAATAAATAAATTATCATCACATCATCACCTAAAATATATCCAAATCATGACAGTTAAATTCATGAAACCTATGATAACAAATTTATAACATGTTCTTAAAAATATCTTTAGTAAATTATTAAAAGAATTCATGATTTTTAAAATCATATCTTACCCCTTTTAAAATTCCTCTATAAATTTATGGTCCCCCTTATATAAAACACATATCAATAGATATTTCCCCATATATATTTTCACACTTTTACAAACATGAAAGTAGTAAATATATTGAAATTTTTATATTCTCATTTATTTTTCTATCCCTTTAACAAAAATATAAAATACAAGATAGAAAAATAATATATATTCTATACCTTATCCTTGATATGGGTGATGCTGAAAAGTATCCTTTTAAAAATTGATAGCACTTTTATTATCACATTCAAGAATAAGTGGAAACATTACATTAACCATAATTTCATCAAACTAATTCTTCATCGAAATCAATTGGTATAAGGAATTGTTTTCAACTACATATTGTATTCTATAAATAATCATGGTGACAACATTATTCTTTATTTTGTTCCAAAAGTAACACATCTTTATATGATAAGAAAATACCATCAGATGCCTCCCATGTATCATCAATACACCCTTAAAAATCATCATATACAATTTCAAAAATATCAATATTCCATTTAATATCATTATAAAAAAATTATGATATACCTATAATGTACCAAATAATCCTATTTATAGAAGTGAAATGTGACACTTTTGAAGCACATTGATATTTTTCATAGAGAATAACAACAACAACAAATGTCAGTTCTAGAAGCTACAAAATCAAGTATACCTTAAATAATCTTATGTAATCCTTTTTGATAAACATCCTTTCACTATTAATAATTACATATATATTTTCATGCAATTTTGTATGAAACAATTCTTTGAATACCCCATTTAGAATCATTCCAAATGATCCCTGACATACTTCTCCTTTGAAATAAAATTGTTGTATTTATTTTAAGAATTGTTTTGGAAAATAAAATATTGTATCTCTCTAGGAATAGACATTCCAAATAAATTTTATTTTCCTTAGTGAAAATATTAAAGACTTTATCATCATTTATTGAAAAAATATATTATCAACATATTTATTAACAAAAAGACATATTTCATTTTCACCATTAATATAGAGATTGTTGTCCATATTTCCTTTTATAAATTTTAAATTATTAAAAAATGTGTCCACCATTGAATAAAAATCTCTTTGGCAATGTTATATCCTATATAAAACCATATTTTACCTGCATTATAGTTCTCATTTTTTCCAAATAATAAACCACATGGTTTTTCAATATATACAACCTCTTCCAATTCACCTTGGTGGAAATAAAACATAGATTCCCTTTATAATATCTTGTACTACCGTTTTTTATAGAATGAAAGATTCCAATGGTTTCATGTCTTGAAACTGGTGAAAAGATCTCAATAGTGAAAACTCCTTCAACCTATGAATAACATTCTCACACTAATTTTTCTCTATTTCATACTACTGGTAATTTTTAATTTAATTTATTTCCAAACAATGACTTTTTTCAAATGATTTTTCTCTCTATAAGTTTGGTTACAAACTCCCAAGTATAATTATTCTAAATTGAGTACAATTATTCTTTCATAGAAACAACCCACTATTTATGAGTTATATATTATTTAGTATATATTGGTTCATCTTGAGAACAAAATTAGGTTTGGGATATTATTATAAAGGTTCTCCTAGTTTTTACATTTTTTCTAAGATCTCTAATGATGATTTGGGCCTAAAATTTCCTTCTAAGTATTGGATGATATGAAAAAGATTATTCATCATCACTTGATATGATTTAATCTTGTTATCCAACCTTTAAATCTTCATTACAATCATCTCCTTTTAATCTTTCTTTAATTTTTTTAGAAAAAACAACATCATTGAAACATAAGTAACTTTCTTCATCAAGTCAAACTTTTTTCTTTTTTCATTTCAACAAAGTCACATTGATTGTATCGAAACTTCATTTACATTATTTATTTTAGTCATGGTAACATCTTCAATTTGGATGATATATAAGAATGATTCCATCAACTACTCAATTTTTTTAACATTCCATGATTCTCACAATTTACCTTGATAACACAAGGGTTGTGAGACACATAAATATTCTTTAAACATAATTTTTTTATAATAAATATCAAAAGGTTATATATCTGAATGTGGCTTATGAAAACACTAGTTTTTTATGAACCAATGGATCAAAAACTTGTCTAAAAAATTATTGATAAGTATCATATTCAACCAGCATTATCTTATATATCTACCCCAAACATGTATTCTTATATTTAAACACACTATTTTGATGTGGTGTGTATGATGCACTAAGATCATGTTGGATATCATGTTTATCGAGAAAATATTTAAATTTCCCATTTTTAAACTCAGTACCACTATCTTCCACGTTCTTATTAATGGAAAAAGTAAACTCTTTCTCTATACATCATCAAATAAATTTACACAAAATAAATGACTTAGAATTATATTTTATAAAAATAAAACAATTAATGTGTAATAAATAATCAATTAATGTAATAAAATAGTTATCTATATTTTTTTATTTATTCCTCATGTAACCAAACATATCTAAATGAATGAGATATAAAGGGTAACCAGATTGAATATTCACTGAATAATGTAAATAATTTCCAATTTTACCTTTTAGAATGTTGATCACACACATTATCTTTCCATATTCTACAAATTAAAAATCATGTATATTATCTCTTTTAGTTATATACTTTTATAATTTCTAAAAAACACTTTGGTGCAACAATTCATTTTTATATTTCATGCTTATATAGCATGAGTTCCCAGCATAACCACTTAGTATAAGATTATTTTAGTCCCATGTACTCTCATAATAACTTTTATATATTTAATGTTATTAAAAAATGACACATATATCATAAATTCTTTTTAATTTCCTTTACAAATATTTTTTGAAGCACATAACAAGGTTTTCTTAACCCTTCAACAAAACAAATATTTTTATATTTTAGTTTTTTATTCTAATGGCTATTTATTCAACTCCTTTAATCATAGGGAGCCTATTATTTCTATAATTAATTTATCTTTCATTAAAAGTTTCAACATATTTCAACAATTTAAAATTAACTTTAATATGTGATAAACATCCAGTATCTAAGACATATGGATTTTCCTTTTGGATGATCTAACATGAACCTTCAAAACAAAATCATTTTCTTTTACATTTGTCTTATTCTTATAATGATTTTTATTATGGGAAATAAATTTTTTAGTGATGATAAAGTGTTGAGGAATTCATTTTCATGAAGAAAAATTTGATCAAATATACAAAAACTCCTTCAAGATCATGAAATCTATTATATAAATTCTATATAAAATTTTCTACATGTTTCTTATTAATAATTATTTATAGGGTAAACACACCCTTAAATATTATATTTCAAACATAAAAGACTTATTAATATTCTGATTGTTAAACCAACACAAATTCTCTATTTGTCAGAGTTGAACACTCAAGAAGGGAGTTAATTGAGTTTCCAATTAAAAATTATTTTAAAAAATGATTTACAATAAAATCCACCAATTTTTAATATAAAAAAATTAAAAAATTAGTAGAGTTATATATTTTGATATTTCAAAATGTTTCTTGGAAGTTATATTACCGCTTATTTAAAATAAGTTTTAAAACCATTTTAACTTTTCAAATCGTTTTATTTGAATAAGACAATGTATATTAAACCCAAATAAAAATTACCTATCAAAGTAATGTTTTTTTGTTACAGTTTTGAAAATAGATTCTAGATTTCATTAAAAATATATTATAAAAACAAATAAAAACACAACAGAATAAAATGATGGGTTCAGTCTCAAGATGATACCTAATACCATCGACATATAAATCAGTCACTACCATGTTATTATGATAAAATAAATAGATCCAAAACTAGAATCATGTTTTATACAACATTTCAAATTCTTTATAGAGCATCTTCTATAGTTCTATATGGGATAATTAAATGATAATAAATACACATGGTTAACCAAATATATATATTCTATTCATCTATACCATGTGTGAGAATAGATAAATAAAATATAGAGTGCGTCATATACTCTATAGTTCAGCGTCAAATATGGTGCTAAAACATACGACAAAAACAACACACAAAAATCAAAAGTGATAATAACATAAATAGCAAAAGGGAAACAATTGGGTGAAAAGAAGTCTGATGTTCTATTGTTATTCATGATATTAATCTCTTCTTAATTTCTTCTTTCAATTTCTAATTTATTCATGAATATTAGTAGATGTTCCCAAATACATCATCTATGTTCTACTAAGAACAGGGTTTCATTGATATTAAAAATAGATTATATATCCATATTCTTCATTAATGAATAATTTTTATGTCTCTGTGTCACCCATTCATTATTCTCTCTCTTTCATTGTGTATATTATTCTATCTTTTCTCAGCCTTTTAAAAAAGATGTGATATCTAGAAATAGCCATTAAATTATAATTATTTTAGATCCTAATAATTTTGAAGTAAATCCAGGTATAATAAAATCTTCTAACTTTCATTAAATTATATATAGAAAATTGTTTGGATTCATATATTTAATAATATAGTAATATAATTCATGACTTTAAAATTTTTTGACTTAGTCTTTCAATGTCAGCATCTATAGATACATATATTCTTTTCATATTTGATGATATAATGTATTATTGATCACTTGTTCTTTTGTTAAATCATTTATTTTAGGTTGAACATTTTGTAATTATGATCAATCTAACAATTTATCAAATTTGAGACTACTGACCATGGTCTCTTCACTTGTTCTTTTGGTTGATTCTTATATTTTTTGAATGTCCACAATTTTTGGATGGATTTTTCAATTTTATTATAGTCATAGGGATTTTTATTTGGTTAATATATCTAGTATTATGGTCTATATTTTAGGTGTGTGGTTGGTCTATTCATTTATGACAAATCATGAACTTTGATTGTCGTGTGGTCACCGAAGTTATAATGTGTGGTCAATAAGTTGTAACATGCAATTTATTAGTTTCATTTCCATAAATTTACCTCTGTTGATATAGAGGTTGTATAGTCAATAACATATGTCGTGTGGTCTATTTTGGTTTTCGTACATTTTATACTAGACATAGAAATATTTTCATTGATTTCTTGAAGATTAATTTTCAATCCTAAAACATAAAATGGATTATAAATGAAATAAATATTAACATCCTTTTATTAAAATAAAAAATATCTAGGATAATCCATCAATATACTAATTTTTTATGATGAAAAATCATGGAATAAATTACTATCTAAATAATTAAATATTTTCTATTAAATATTATAATAATATGTATAAATTGGATGTAATAAATAATAATTTATAGCTTTTAAAAATTTCGTTTTACTCATAGGAAAAAAATTACTAACACATTCTTTATGCCATATATTTTACTCCCCCATTGGTATTATCAAAAATAATTTATAAAGGGTTAAAAGAGAAAATAATAAATAAATAGATAAAAATTTATATAGAATAATAATAAAGAATACACATAAATAAGAATAAAGTTATTCTTCATTGATCATTTAAAAATATGTACATAATCCCCATTATTTTCTAGTTAGAATAAGAGTCTTCAGGATCTAGATGGGTTGAATGGCTAAAGGGATCCCTCCCATTTCCAAATAAATGGTCTATTGTATGATGAGAAATTTAAGGAGAAGGAACATTAGAAATTGATATTCATTTATCATGGGTATAGATCCATCTAAGTGACTAAGAGACAGAGAGACCAAAATGTCATCTTGGAGTTATAGGTGATGTATAAGATAGAATAGCTAACATCCGAGTTGAGGGTTGGGTAAGAGAGGTAGATATTAAAGTATAAGGAAGATCAAGAGGTTTAAGGAACATGAGTCTCAACCCAGTTGGTGAGGTATCCTTAAGTGTATTCATGAGATCGAGATTCAAAACCAGGTTGAGTCATATTTTCGGTACTTTAGTAGTACTGTAGAAGGGGACTGTAGCAACACTGTAGCAGAACTATACACTGTGTGGGTACTATAGAAAAACTGTACATTGTGCAGGTACTGTAGAAGAATTGTACACTGTGCCAGTACTGTAGTAGGAAATATAGCAGTTACTGTAGCAGGCACTATTTGGTACTCTATCAACTAGAACTATTCACCTTGGGCCATCGGTTTGGTCTTGGAGTACTTAATACTTTCAAACCACCCAGGCCTTCAGGCCAGTAGGGATTTCATGCCACCTTTAAGGATGTCGGGCCACCTCATGCAAGTGCACTCACTAGAGTAGAGAAAACTAGATTTGTCAGAATGAGAGTTTATGGCAATACCATTGGGACCAGCCTGTGCTTGCACGGGAAGCCAAGCCAGACGGCCATGCAATGGTGGAGAGCTACTACCATGATGTAGATGCTAGTGAGGTGCAGTTCCTTTTATATATTCTAGTTAAATTCCCTAAGTCCTTCGGGTCATGTAATCTCTTAAGCCTATAAACCATGTAATCTTTGATCTTATGGGCCTTTTAAGGGTTCCCTGTTATCCCTTGAATGGGGGGTTATCAAAAATAAATAAAAAATAAGGCCTTCGGGCCATTCGGGCAAGAGGTTCAAGCATAGGGGCATTATCAACATACCTTTTAGGAACATGGATCCCTATGATATCAACCATAACTCTTTTCTTATGTACTATAACATGAAGGAACACATATGTGTATCATATGAATTGATTTTGAAGAAGAGTCGTTATAAATAAATTCTCTACAATGTATTTGAATGTAGCCATCATAGGTGTAATCATTAAATCAATATCCAGTAATAAGAATTGGGTCATCAAATCTACCTAGTGTAAATCCTTATGAGATAATATTCTATATCACCCTTTATTATACCTTTATCCTTGGAGTTAATTATATATTCATCCTAAATAAAATAAAAAAAAATCCTCCCTAATAATCAGTGTATATTTTCACATGATTATTAATAGATTTCACACTATCAAGGATATTTTGAATATCTTTATAAATCAAACATTGAATAAATTCCTCGTAAGTAGAAACTGAAATAAAAGGAGGTTCTTGATCAGAAGTTGAAGGTAGGGATGGACTGGTCATCCTTAAAAGATATCTTGCATCCATGGTGTAAAACTTATATACTGCATCATATTGAACGTGTCTAATTTTACTTATAAGATTTTCAATTTATCTTTTGAAATATCTAATATTTTCATTAATATTGAAAATTTTCAAAACAATACTCAGAATTCATGTGATAAAAACACATTTAATAGTTTAAGCAACGTCTTCTTCACTATCATGAGTATTATCCAAACTAATAATCAAAAACACATCCATTAATAATAGAAAAAGTTCATTTTTGAACTGGATGAAGTCTTATGACTTTATTAAAATGGAATTAAAATAAGAAGGTCTAGATTATTGAGATTGAGTAGATCAATATTTAGTTGGAGCAGAGTTTGAATGGAAATAATATTTTGGATCAAAAAAATATTCCCTTAACTCTGGAATATATCTCTAAAATATTTATTTCAGAGAGAAACTTCCATGAGGTCACAAACATTCCTTTAAAGAGTCCTCATATTCTCCCTCTTAATCATCCATGACCAAAAATTCAGTTCTATGAATGTACTCATACACTAAATCTTCTTGAGAAAAATTTTCAAGATTATATCTAGGAGGTGGAGGAGTAGTCAACATCTTAAATAATTCATAAGAGAAATATAGAATGACTGGACTTTCAGAAACTGGATTAGAGGAGTTTGGAACAAAATCTTCTTCTTCTTCATTAATACATTAGAAAAGGGTTTTCAACATTTATAGGATATCATAATGATCCTCCTCTATTCAATATTCATCAATATTACCATCCTTACCAGCTTCCATTTTGTCTTTTCAAAATAATATCCAACAAAATTTGTTGGATTAGAAACATCCAAATCAATGAATGCATATTCTAGAGGGGATTTCTCCTTAGATGGAGCGGAATAAAAATTGGGATCTCACCCTATCTCAAACATAGGATAAATATCCACTTTAAAAGTATCTATATCCTTATTACTTTATGAATTTGTAAAATATGGTCCAAAAAAAAATACCTATGAACTCTATCCACTAAATAAGTAAATCTTCACATACAAATTAAACCCAAAAAGGTAATTTAGGTTCTATTATATCTTCAACTAAAACATTAAAAGACTTAGGACACACGTGAATAAAAGGTACTTCATCTCTCATATCTTCTCCCTCATCTGGATCCACATGTATTGGATTAATTTATAAGCTCTCCCCAAAATCTATTATAGATTTTTTATCCATATCTAATGTTTTAAATTCATCCTCCATAAAAGAGTAATCAACATTAATAATTTCATATATTTCCAAATCATGATCAATTATATCTCTTAGCCTTGGGGTATTAGAGACTGTATTTAGTCATTCATACATCTTCTCCTCATTAGTGAGCTACATACTTTTTCAAGTATTCAATCTAATATTTATCCTTTAAATTTATTTTGATCCAAAAATACACCACTTGGAAAAATGGTTCTTCAAACTCCTAAATAAGCCTAATTTTTATATTCCATAAAAATATCTATAAA
The DNA here is from genome assembly GCA_963277665.1 of Viscum album. Classification (NCBI taxonomy): domain Eukaryota; kingdom Viridiplantae; phylum Streptophyta; class Magnoliopsida; order Santalales; family Viscaceae; genus Viscum; species Viscum album. Next base: position 1,775,024,471 of record OY728165.1, on the reverse strand, counting down.
ATTTAGATACAGAAGTGTGTGACATTTGGAAGATGGTTTGGCTAACTCATCTATATATCACATCATGAAATGAGTAATAATTATAATATGTAATCTACAATCATGTGTAAAATAAATAATCTTGACACCTTATAGAGATGAAATATTTATTACATGGGTTGATGGAGTTCTGAATAAATATCAACAACATCCTTCATTACTCACTAGTCTTATGTTTAAATGTATTTGGTATGTATTATCATCCCTAAGTTCCTCTAGAACATTCCCAATACAAAAAAGGGGATGGTTCATAGAGTATAAAATATGGTTCTCCTTTTATTCTCTAATAGATCTGAATCTTATATAGTCATCCTAGAAGTTTAAATTAGAATCACGCTCCTGACTATCAAAAAAAGATTGACTCATATCCTCACCATCCCTAGCATAAAACACCATGTTCAGGTAAATTTTTTTTACATGTAATTAATAGAAGGATATTTTTTAATCTTAAACCCAACTGGTCTCATTAAGACACAAAAAATCTCTCCATATTAGTGAATGAATGGCTTTAAAACATTCAAAGAAATTATCTTTTAGACAATACTTCCTAATAAAGAGAGTATTTTTTAAAGCTTCATATACTTTCATAATCTACACATTGATATCATGGATCATTTGAGGACATATTCTCCACAATATATCTTCATTTTATATGATTGGACTAATAGTCATGACTTTGGATTCTATAAATGGTTCAAGTAAGTGGGTTTAATTTAGGCTGGACAGAAATGTGACAATTACAATTCTGATTTGCAAACTAAATCATATAAGGATTTACATGGACAATGATATGTGGGTAATAATTGTAAAAGTTTAAAACTAGTTTTAACCCCATATGATATAATTTAAAAAGAAAGAATATATGTAAATATTTGACACTAGCTACGAATAAATACATCTATAAAAATATTAAAAAAATGTGATTAAAATTAATAATTAAATATTAATATAAAAATTAAACAAATTTAATTATTAAAAATTGATGTGTGATATAACGTAATATATTAAGATTTAATGGATTGGTTAATCTATCAGTAAGAAAATTATATGTGCTAAAAAATCCAAGGGTGATATCCCCATTTTAATAAATATCAACCAAAAATTTATTTCATATATCAATAAGTTTTATCTTTACTTTGATATTGGATTTTATGAAATTTTAATGGCACTTATAATTTCATAATTTATATGTACAAGTCTAAATACATATCCATAGTCCAATAATGTGTGTTTCATCCATAGAATATGTGAAAAAAACTACCAATATATAGGTATTTGGATTCCTCATTAGATACTGTTGTGTAATTTTGTTTCTTATTACACTATAAAACTAAATAATTTCCCACAAGATTACATGTTCTATAGGTACTGTTTCCATATGTCATTAAATTGAGAAAAAAATCTGATTTTGAAAAATAAGCTAATTCATATTCATTTCATTTGGTGTAACGTATTACAGTATTTGTTTTGTTATCATTGTATTTAAAAATTATTTCAACTAAAATTAAATGATATTATTTAGGGTTTTTTGAAACTCTGCACACCTACACATAACAAACATAACATCATGTCTGTTGGATATTAAGTATAGTAAAAATATTATCGTACATATATATGTATTTTGATCTACTAACATTAAAATTTTTCCAAGGTCAAAATTACAACTTGTACTCATTAGAGTATCACTAATTTTGGTTTTATACAAGAGAAAAAAAGGAAAATATACACTATGTATTTTCTCTTTATTAAATCAAGACTTATTGATATTGAAATTTTTTTAATCCATGAATGTTTGATAACTCACCCATTAAAATTATTTCAAATTCAATTACCCCATTTTTGGAAAAATCAATACATAATGTGTTCTTGGAAGATCCAAAAATAAAATCATGAATATTGACTTTTACTACTAAAAAAACATTGAGGCACTTTTCATCAATAAATTTGGGTGAGAAAAACGTTTTGAAATTATAAAAGTTTTGAGACTATTGTACAAATATCTAAAAGTTTGTTTTAAACAATAGATTTTTTTTTGTTAATTTAAAAACATAATTTCAAAAATGATGGTTTTGAAGCTTATAAGGTTTTCTAGAGAATACATCTTCAATAATATATTCATTTAGTAATTCACTCTCGTCATCCATTTGATATTTGAAAATATTTTGTGTATTTTATAAAAGCATCATTCAGATAGCCTATTGTCTGGATATTGGTGTAAAGGATTCAAAATATTCAATACATTTTTATTGAATATGTCCTTGTGTAACCAATATATCCTTGTTTCTAATTATAGTTCTTAACTCATATACCTTATTATTAATCACCCACTTAGTTATGATTTTCATGATGTCATAGGTCTTTCTACTAGTTCCCAAACATTTTTCCAATAAATCTAATTCTATTCTTCTATAATTCTTATTACCCATAATTGATCATCTATATAATTGGTGATGTTATTAGGTTCATGTTATGACAAAAAGGCTTGATTTTCAACCTGATTTCTATGATAAGCCCTAATTTGTGTTCATGTATCTAGTTCTATAACTATTGAATTTAAGGGGCAGTCACTATGAGTCTAACGACTCTAGAGATAAATTTATCTGATAACTTATTTTCATATATTCATTTGGGATTAAATAGTTCCTCATAAAGAGGAGACCTTTTCAAATTATGTTTCAATGAATTTTTCTTAGGTTTTTTGTCGATATCTATATATGAAATGCCATACTCAAGGTTTTCTAATGTGTACATAGGTTAATGTGGCTTTATTTCATCTAATTTGACATATATATTTTTATATAATTTTAATCCATTTATTAAACGCCCTATATAATTTACTAGATTGTGAATTACCATGGAACATTCCTTAATCTCTATTATTTTAAATTCTTTCAAAATTATCCTTTTTATTTAGTATAGATACGTTTCATAAAAAAATCTAAAGTAATTAAATTTTTGTTTTCGCACATTCCATAACTCATAAGATAATTTCATTAAAAATGTTTTAATAAGAATTATATTAATATTATCAAATGTTGAATTTAGTATTTCTACCCAAAATTATATAGGTAAATCATACACATTTTTCATGGTCTAATAAATCTCTTGATGATTTATGATTCTGTATTATACTAGAACATTCTATTATAGGGTACCAGGATAAGGAATTTTTTTTTGTATATATTTTTTGTGGGTATAGATTCAATGTATTAATTTTCAAACTCATTAACATGATCCCCTCTTGAATTATTAATAGAAATATTGCTATATTTTTCTAAATACTTTAAATATTTAGAAAAATAAGAAAAAACCTCAATTTTTTTATCAATAAATAATTACAAGGTCTTTCTAGAAAATCAATCTTCTCGAACATAATAAAAGTGATTTACATGTAGGCTAGAAATTCTATATGTTCCAAAAAAAATACTTGTGAACAAAATCTTTGGGTTTATTAGTTGAAACTTCATTCAAGGGTTTGTAAGATAACTTATGATTCTTCCCATTATAACACGGGTCACCGACATTATCTGTTCTTAATTTTAGTTTAGGAAAAAAATTGAGTAATATTTTCATAATTATCTTCAAAAGTGAGGGAAGGTTTTAGTGGATTAGTATCCCATTCGAAATCCAAAACTCATTATGAAAGGAACATATCAAGAAATATTTTTAAAAATAAAAAATTCAAATCAATAGAAAAAACATTATCATTAAAAATTTTCTAAAACTAAATCATTCTTTAAAAAATATATTTTTCAAGGATTATTTTCATATTAAAAATTATACCCATAATCACATAAATTTTAGATTAAAATAATATTATAATATAATCCTTCTTTGAACAAAAAATTATAAATCCAAAATTATTAGAATTTTTATTTTGATCGAGTCCAATTAACATTTATTTTTTCATAGACTCCAAAGTGAAATTTCGACCATCTATTATAATATGGTTCTTAAAGATAATGTTTAACACAATAATTTACCTAGAAAATCCACTATCAAGATACTGTAATTGATTACACATATTTTTCATGAAGTTTTCTTATATCAAAGTTCACCCATAAATTATTACGGTACCCATATTTTCCCCATGATGGAAATTTTAAATTTAAAAACCTTAGGAATCCAATTTTTATTTAATTTTCTGATATAAATAAAATTTATAATCATAAAATAAAAAAATATATTAGTTATATATGAATATTATTTATTTATAGAAATAGAAAAACATAATCTATGAATATGTTTTTTCTTAGAATTTTTTTCCTATCAATGTTGGTAACCATTCCTAGTGGTATACTTGGGCGTGGTTTTTTTCCAAAAATATATGTGAGGGTCTCAATACCATTTATTAATATTTCTAAATCCTTTTTATTTTCCTCGATAAGGCATTTTTAATTCATTTTTTTCTTTAATGATTGATCATTTTTTCTTTTATATAGAAATATAAGACATAATGTGAGTAGAAAAATAATGTTTCTTATTTAAATATTTATATTTATTAATAGTCTCATTGAATGTTTCCTCCAACATGGTATAATACTCAAATATTTTATCACTCATCATATATTCATCATTATTTTCATTCTTAAAAAGATTTAAAATATGAATAAGAGATACAGAAATAGTATTTTGTGCCTTAGATGAGTTTATAATAAAACACGTGTTAACTATATCATTTTTATCTTCTCATCTCAAGTTATAGTCACTTGAAATATTTTAAAACATTCTCCTTTTGGATTTAATTAAATTATTCAGCTTTTTAATTTTCCCTAAAATATTTTCTTATTTTTTATTTTATGGCATTCATCCTTGAAATGTTATTTTCATTTTAAATAATAATAGATTACATCACTTAATATTTTTATTTAATCATTTTCCACTTCGATCATACTTTCTTCTATGATAATAACTTTTAGAGAATTTATCATTTATGTAATTTTTATTAAATTTCCTTCCAAGATGATCAATTTATTCATCATTGTGTGAATGTGATTTAACATCACTTGAACTATTATCTTTGATCTACTCCTTTATACTTTAGTCAATTGTTTAGAAGGAAATTTATTTACCCTTTAATTCATATTATTCTTCACTATTCACTTGATTTAATCTATATAAATCATAATAATTTAGATAAGATATTTTTTTAGTAATTTGATGATGTCCCAGAATTCTCTAATAGAAACAGTGGTTCCTCTCCACTGATCAGGTACACATATCGAAAGTCACATCACTTTATCTTAATCTATAATTGTCTTCACAAGTGCATGAATTTAGGTCAAAGTCTCATTATATCTGAGATATATATTAGAAATGGCTTCTTCATGTTTTATCTTTAATGTATCATATTTAATGGTATAAGTATCTAATCTCATTTCTTTAATAGTGGAAGTTCTATAATGAGAAATATCAAGTCTATCCCAAATTTCAAAAGAAGCGTTATAAGAAAATATTCTATTAAATTTTTATTATCTTAAATCATATTATATTTCATTGATTGGTTTTAAATTATAGTCATACACGGTTATAATAGTATGGACCCATTCTACTCTAACAGCTTTAGTTTTTTTATATTTACCCTCAATAATGGTCAAAATATCGAAGCACATGTTATCTTTCTAGATTTTAATTTTTATATTCCATTTATTATAATTTGATCAGTTAAAAATGGAGGTTGATTATTTGTAATTTCCGATTTTTCATTATTATCTCAAAGATTGAAATTTAGAATCAATATAAATTTTATATCATTTTTTAAAACTATATCACTGTAAAAATTATTTTTGAAATTCTTTGGATACTAAATGTTGTATTAAGTTGAACACCCAAGTGGGGGTTAATTGATTTTCCACATAAAATTTATATTAGAAATTATTTAAAATTAAATCCACCAATTTATAAAATTATCCTAGTTGACTAATATAGTTTAGAAATATAATTTTACCATACATAAGGTTTCATAAAAATTCAATCCAAATTCATTTAAAACATTTCTTAAAACATTGCTAGCTTTTGAAATAGTTTTACAAGAATCAAACATGGTATATAAAACACAAATTAAAATTATCATTGGTGTAATTTTCTTTATTAACATTTCGAATATAAATAATATTTTATTTTAAAAACATAGTATACAATGAAATTATAACACAACATAATTAAAAAATGGTTTTAGTCTCATGTTGAGACCAAATAACCTCCACAAAGAAATCACCATCTACCAAGATATTTATTATAAAATAAACTAATCCAAAACTAATATCATGTTTTAAAGAATAAAAAACAAGGTTATATAGGATTTATAAAGCCACTTTCATAATTATATGTTTTTGAAAAAAATTTAAAAATTACAAAAAAGCTGTACCGGTTACATAGAATCTTATACTATTCTATGTGGGAGAAAAGATAAATAAAAGAGAGAGTGTTTGTGTGTGTTTCACTCTATAGTTTAGTGTAGGACTTGGGGATAAAATACACAGTGAAAAATCATACACATATCTTAAAAGTAATAAAAACATAGTAAGATAAAGGAAAATTATTTAGTTTAGTAGTGTATGTTTTTTTATTGGTCATTATGTGATTAATATCTTCTTTTTCATTCTTCCAATATTGAATTGATGCGTGAATACATTCATGTGTTATCATATGTGTCATTGTTGTTCCTGTAAGAATAGGGTGTCAGAGATGATCAAAATATTATATATATTCATCTTCTTCATTATTTAAAAAATTTAATATATCTTTGTCACGTGTGCATTTATCTCTCCTACATTGAATATTTTCTTCTTTATTTCCTTTTAATTTAAATATATCCCTTGGGAAATAGTTTCTGGAAAATAATAATTATATATCCATTTAATTTGGAAGAAAATCAAAGTCCAATAAATGTTTTTGACTAGAATTTAATTCTACATAGAAAACTAGTTAGATTAATATATTTAACTAGTTAATAATATAGTACATGCCATTTGACATGGTTGATTTAAGGTTTCCACATCATAATCCATGATAGCTTCCATACTTTTCATATTCCTCAAAATATTTTATAGTTAATCAATTGTTCTTTTGTTTGATCATTTTTTATTTATTTCAATTACATTATACATATTGTCAATCAAATACATTATCAAATTTTATAATACTAACCACAATAACTTTAAATGATCATGTAGTCCACTCTTCACATTATTTTAAATCCCACATTCTATATACAATATCATTAATTTGGCCATAAAATATTTTAGTTTTTAATTTGGTTGATCTAGCTAGACTAGTGATTGACCAGTTAGGCATGCATCCAATCCATTCCTTTGAAAAAAAACATGATAATAATTTTTCATGAAGTCACTGAATTTTCAATGTGTTTTCAATATATTATAAATAATAGAATCTAGTTTATTTTTCCATTAATTTACCATATTTGATCAGGCAGTTATGTATTTAATCACATATGTCATGTGGTCAATTACAAGTACAATTTGGTCGATTCCAAAAAAAATATTTCCATTCTTTTTCTGAAATATAATTTATATAAAAAAATTAAATGGAATATAAATAATTTAAAACATATTTTATATTTTTAAAATAAAGAATTTATAAAACAATCCAACATTTCCATAATCCCAAATCTTCTAAAATACAAAAAAATCCATAAAATATAAACTTACCATTTAAAAAATTAGGTTTTCCAAAATATGTATATTATATTCCAAATTTTTTTGAGTCCCAAATTTTGGTTTCATTCTTTAAAATAGAATTATTTTGCACAAATAATATATTTCTTGTCATACAATACATCTTTATAGACTTTTCATAATCACTATTTGTAGTATCTTATTACATGAATTCTGTTTTCCCAGAATGTATATCTTTCTATGTGTCTCTATATATAGGCACAAAATTGGAATTCATGACTTAATACTTCTTCACTAAAGCATATTAAAAATATTTTTCACTATATTCAATGTTATAGAATTTTTTCTTATCTTCTTGAGCCATGGACACTTTTATACACTCTCTAACTTATAAAATATATTTCTGAAAGATGGATATGTACTTCTTCAATTCTATGGTATTGTTCAATTTATTTTATAACTTATTAAACTAATTTTGTTTCTCATTTAAATTTTATTTTATATTGATAATATGTTTCTTCATAGTATTAATAATATTCTTAATTCATCAATCTACTTTGATAATTTAGACTATTCTTCTATAAACACAAATTCCTTGAAATTAGATGACTAATTTTCCTTCTTTGTCATTCTAATTTATTTATATAAGGCCCTGACCTTAAAACTTACTTAATCTTGAGTTATTACAAGATTACACATTGAGGATCTTTTCATGTTTAGAGTTTTAGAGAATTAGAACATAAAACTTGCATTACATTCCACATATAAACAAAGTGGTTACATAAAGATAGTATTCATCTTTCCCATCAATGAAAACATATTTAAAATAAAACATGGATTCATTCTTGACACTTCCTTGAAAATATCATCATATCATGTACCTTTCCCTTGACCTGTGAAAAACATTTCAAAAAAACATGGGATGAGCCTAAAAAGCTCAGTATGGGTTATAAAATATGGAAAGGAAACATAAGTTCATATATACATAGGAATGAAATCATACTTTACCCATAAAACATAATCACTTTAACATACCTCATCAAATCATGAATAAATCATAGAAATCATAATACATAAATGTAACTTGAGGCATTCATAACATTCTTACGTAGGGAATAACCCTCTTGGTTACGTTTGGAATACCCATCACAGTATATTCCTTAAATCTCTTCGGAGAAACCTTAACGTTTCACTCCTTCGCGTTACCCAATGCATTGGAGAGCTATATCGGGCTCACCTGCCCTTAGTTTATCATGGAACCACCCGTCTTCATAATAATGCCCATGAACCTCAACATAATCGTATCACATAAAACATGCATATAGGAAACATAACATTTCCACCTTTCAATCACAATATATCAATACAACACATTGATATAAAAAAATTATGAAAACACTTTTCAATACCAAAACAAAAGAAAAGTAAAACATGGTATTTATTTTTCTTTTAAAAAAAGTATGGCTTATAGAGGAAGCCGAAACTCAAATAATGGTCACGGCGGCAGAGAAGTCGTTGTCGCCGCATACGTACGACAAAAACATTCCATTTTTTCATTTACTAAAATGACTCGTATCAAAAAGATTCCTTTTGGATAAACGTAAAATTCAAAGGGGTTTATACACCGTATAAAAGAAGGTTGTGTATAAAATAAAATATGCCTCAATGAAAGGAGATTGAGACGAAGTCCCATACCTCGGGTCCGACTTGACTTGTCCGTTCTTTAATCTCCTGAATAATAAACTTGAGTTAATTTATACTTGTTTAAGAACCTTTTACAAGTTCATTATTCCTTTTATATCACTTATTTCCATGTCATAAACACTATGTAATTATTTAAGTTAATAACGGTCATTTTAACGATCATTGGTACTTGAGTCAAAAATAAACCCTTTATAATTACAAGTTGTTCATGTATCCATTATATCCAGAATGGTATTCATGATGTAGATATCATATATATCATATATATCCAGTACATGAATTCATTTATAATATTATATAACATTTAGATGTAAGAAATGAAATGCACCATTCATCGAGGCGGTAAGCCATACGTATGCATGAACGCTGCTTCCATTTCTATTTCGTATTTTATGAAATAGAATCATAATTATATAAAGGTATATTATAATTCCAATGTAATATACTATATTTATATCATAACACCATCCTTTATACGTCCCACATATGGTATTAAATAATCAAATCACTTTGAGGGGGCGGTAGTCCGCACTTCCTTAAATGAAGATATCGCGTTTACCCATAATGGAAACCATTAAGGTATGCCCAAAATGAAAAATAAAGAATCTTAAGGAAAACATATACATATTATATATCATATATAAATATAGTTTCATCTTAATGGACACCTTTGAAGGTGTTAAAATAATGTTGAACAATCATCGTTTCGGGAGGCAGAAATTCGCCATCAACGGAAATAGTATGTTCTATAACCATTAGATGTAGGTGTGTGTAAGTGTAGCTAGAATCCTAATTATAACAACATCCTAGTATATTTAAGATACTGAAGTTGTTACAAAATAAATTAATAAAAAGAGTTTAGGGGGTTGGAGAAGAAAAATAAAACAAAAGGACTCAAGTGAAGACATTACCTTAAAATTGGGTAACTCCCTTTGGTTTGAGATCAAAGGCTTCCTTGGGAAGACTTCTGCCCAATGTGAGGCTTCAAGGAGTAATATAGGGATTTTTAGAGACAAAATGGGAAGGGGTTGGCCGATCCAAAGGCTTTGGATGTGTGGGTAAGGAGGTAGAGGTGGGGGCCTTTTATAAGAGGAGAGGAGGGGCACTCTTGGAAAGTAAAGAAATGTTACTTTATTTTAAAATGAGTTTCAGATTCAAAAGGTCCCACATTGTTATAATTCGAGGGTATGGTGATAAGGGTTCTAAATACACCCATACAATAGGTTTTGTACATGTGTAGGTCATAGATTTTAAATTATCTTTTCATTTTATTTAAATCCATTATTAATGAGGTAATCGCTGCATCATCATTATGTCATATATAATTTAATATATTTAAAGTATAAAAATTATAGAAAAAATACTATGATGTAGGAAATCTTTTTAGATTTCCAATTACTATTTATAATAAAAAATATGACTTGTATAACCCCATGTAAATTTTTTTTAGTAAAATAACTCATGTATGTCTCATTTTTACTTTTACATTAAATAAAAAGTTATTTATGTCATTTCCCAACCAAGGTGGCTCCATGGGGTCCCCAAGTTGACCCGTGGATTTTCTTGGTCGGCCATGACACATACAATGAGGGTGGGACATGTGTCAAGCACATCCCATTTATTAAAACATTATTTTTACCTTAAACTACACTAATTACCTCTAATTGCGATTAAAAACATAAAAGATACTATTCACCAAAAAATTATTTTAATCCCATTGAACAATATTTTACTTCTTAATGACAACCATTTATGTCAGATTTTTGAAATTCAAAACACAGAGGTGGTAAATTTTCATTTATACGAAAAATCAGTTTTTTAAGTACCACTTAGTGGTTTCACTATTCATCAAAAATTGAAGTTTTTCAGAAAAATACCAAAACATCACCCTAAGCTATATTTGATATTCTGAATTAAAAAATGTTGTATATTTTACAAAATTCAAAACATATAAGTTGAATTAATTAATTTAATAATTAATTCCCGTTGTCAAAGCAAATAGAGTGTTTTTATGAAACAATAAGTATCAAAAGATTGACACTAGTTTAAGTCCAATTTCAAAGTGAAATGAATTCCAATGAACACTATTGGATTAATTGGTAAAAATATATTCTAATTTCACTTTAAAACCAATTCAAAAGATAATATAATCATAAAAATGAATTAGATTAAAAAGCAGGTTTGATGTAAAATGCAATATTTTTCACTATTCATTAAAAAATGAACATTGTCAGAAAAATTCCAAAAATTCACACAAAGTAAATTTTGATGTCCCAATCATAAAGAATAAGTTTATTTTGACACACATAGCTTATAAAATTTTCAAAAGATATATTTAAAAATGGTTTTCCATCAAAAGGCTGTAAAACAATGTTTTAAAAATATTAGAGTATTCCATGCTTAAGATTGGATTTATTTTCATTTTAAGCCTCTAAAACACTATCTAATTAATTAATAGACATAGATAAAAATATCTATTATTCATTACTTACTTTGGATGTTACAATTTATCCAATTTAAATAAATTTTATAGGTACCATTTTAATTACTTCTTTAGTAAGGAATCCAAATTATACTATTATTCTTCACTCTTCAAATGTATTTCATCACTTGTATATTTTTTATTATTTACCTTTTTAATTACTATTTTTTTCACTATCTTTATCACCGAATGAATTTTCATCATTTTCATTTTCAGTTCAATCACTATTTTTTGGGAAAATGTTTCTACATTTAAATTTTGATAAATTTATACCCTTTTTGATGAATTAAAACTTTGAATTATTTTATTTCTTCTTTCAGAACATGTTTGTCTTAACCTCTTCTTTATAAATTTCTTCTTTATTTTTTGATTTATGGATGTTTATATAAAAAATCAAAAAATATCTACTCATGAAACATTTTGAAATTAAAATTTCCTTGCACCATTCATTACCTTATCTAAAATTTATTGAGATAAATGAAGTCACATTTTAAAAATTCTCAAAAAAATTGTTAATTAGAATCAAAAAATTAATATTCTACATTAATAGGAACTTTATACATTCACTTCTCGAAATTTATAGAACTAAAATGGATTTTCTTTTCATCCTTTTATATCTTCTTGTATTATATATATTTTATCATTTTATATTGTATTTAAACATTATGAAAATTCCCAAGAGTTAAATCACTCAAATATTTATTTCTAAAGAAGAAACTTTAGCATAAAATATATCTATTAATACATGAGGAATATTTTAAAAATATCATAATCATTTAACTTCTTAAAAAAGGATTTGATCATGCTCAAAACATCATTTACCTATGTGAATAATCCATTGATAGTATCATTATAATACATATGGTAATCTACATAATTAAGTCTATAAAATTAAAACCAAACCTAGTACACATTGGTTTTTTATTTGAAGATATTACATAGATTATTCTCAATATATTTTACTATTTTGATTCCATTGACTATTAGAAATTAAATCATTGAATGGAAAAAAGTAATTTACTTTCTCATTTGACCATTGGTTTATAAATTATTCTTGTTGATCAAAATCAATGAGGAAAATTCAGTTCATAGGAAAAATCCTTTAATTGTAACTTCCAAAACATCATAACAGATAGATAAATGTAATGTAAATATCCTATACTTACACATGTGATAATAATTCCCATAAAAAGTAGAAATCCCTTAATTATTCACTTAAATAAAACATTCCATTAAAGATAATAGAGATAAATGAAAAATTATTCAATCTGAGGGAGAATCCAAATTTAATTCATTAAATAGTCAATTAGTATTAATTTAACCTCAATATGATACCACTTTTAGTACCACTATGAGGTATATGGAAGATCACTGAGAGGGGGTGAATTAGAGGTCAAAATTATTTTAAAATTTATTTTTTAAAAAACCTCATAACTTGTTAGAGTATTATGATTGTTTTTTTTCACACATAAATGAAAACCAACACAAGAGAACAAAACATATTTATAATGTTCACCTATAAATGTGATAATTCTAGTAATTTATGTGAAATTTATTACACTAGATTCACACTACACACTAAAATCAGCATGTGGGTACAATGAGTAGGGTATAACCATGAAACATGAATTTTTTTAGCTCTGGATATGATTGAGAACATCTTTCACACAACTGATTCCCAAAAATTACGAGGATATCAAAAATTTTGGTTAAAATTGATACAATTTCCTCATATATACATTTATCATGTTTTTATGTGTGTCATGTACCTCTTCTTCTACCACTCTTACACAGTAGCAAGACATCACATGAAATTACATGCACTGTACAATATAAAATAATTTTCAACTAAATTTGTATTGATATAATGTTTATTAAAACAATATTAGATTTAATTTATTATAACTCATTCCTTATTGTGAACATCATGACCAAATATCTATATCATTATTTTCACATTTTGAACACCCACACACTTTGTACTATATTGAATTAATATATATTTCTAAAAAATACTATGTGGATAATATTAAATTTTTGATAAATTCATTTTAACCTGAACACATGTAATAATAATGTTATAAATATTTTATTTTTAATTCTATCTTAGAAACGAAATTCTTTAGAATCCCATATAAAAATTATTTCTCATAATTTTCTAAAACATTATGAAATATGCATGAACTATCAAGATCATAAACAACATTTAATACTATTTAATATAATTCTATAGTTTATATAAATTTTCCATATAATTTAAAGTTTTTTTAAATTATATGAATTTATGAAACAACTGAGATCATGCCTTCATCCTCATAACTCAAGAATTAAGGTCCTTCTTCCTTCTTTAATTCTATATTATTCAGGGTGTAACTAAAACTGAATATTAATTACATTATGAACATTACACTTGAAACTGGAATATTAAATATTTCTTTGATAATAATAATTCTAGAGAAAAATTTCTTTAAATATATGATTCCTAAAAAATTCCCTAAGTTTGAAATTGTTACAAATCTCTAAATACATGAATTCTACTTCAAACGAATTATGATCATCGTTCAAAGTGAATTACATTTCATCATTCAAGAGACTAATTAATTTCTTAAAAAGTATATTAAATATGTTCAAAAATCATAAAATAACATTCCAAATACTAACAATGATCATATAGGAATATACTTACAATGATTAGAAAAATTATATTTTGAAAAAGACTTATTCTTGCCTCAATGAAAAATGATTCCATTCAAATACATATGTTTATGTATCTCAACAATTCACATCTTAGATCAAAGGATATACTACATGAATAATTTAGTAACTATATAATGATTGATAATTGTAGGAAAAAGACCATAAAATAGGCCACATGAAAAAACTCCATTATTAGTGGATCAGTCATATTGACAACTGACCATATGAGGCTATAGTCAGTGGATCTACTACATTGAATTTTCAACTAACATCATGAACTATCCTAGTTTATAAATTATATTGTTTCTTTAAATCGATCCAATTATTATCAGGTTGATTCAAAACCCTTATCATTGCATCAAAAATCTAAAATTCATTAAGATTTATATATTTTTTTTTCAAAAAGACCAATAAACTAATCACATATTATCCATAATTTCTTTACTTATTAAATATTGGAACGTTATGATTCCCATCTATGAAAACACATCACAAACACAATTACATAACCACATCCAAAAAACACACTTCATAACCACACCATCAACACATTCCCTAAATAAAATATTACAAATAAAATCATTTACATAACATATCAACAAAGATTATGGCATAAGACATTATAAATCAACTATTTATACATAGATGATAACTGTAAGTCATTACATCCTTGATACATGGTACACTATAACCTTTTGTTGTTAAAACCCTCATATACATGTATTTCATAACTATGAGACACTATATCCCATATACATAAAAATCCTACAACTATAATACCTCCAGTCTTATAGATGCACACATACCATAGAATGTCTAGAAGAGACAGTGGGGTAGGGGAATTAGTTATTCATCTATTCCCTCGACAACCTAGATATCAAGAAAAACCTATAACCCTAGGCCATGTATGTTAATTGTGTGTTTTATTCAAATATGGTGGTGTAAGATAATTAACTAAAAATAAAATAATTATTATACAATAACACACAACCATTTTAATGGAATTTAACTAACATGTGAGTCATACTATAACTAACATCCAAAAATATAACATAGATGATAACACTAATAACTAGAGGACTAATACTCTCTTAAGTGCACAAAAATCATCATGATTCATTATTAATTATTAACATATGTTATTAATTAGTCACTAGATACTCTATTGAAGATCCCTGACCTGGAAGCCACTGAAAAAGTGCTCTGGGTCGGTGTTACACTCTGCCTTAGGTGTGTCACCCTGTATACAAAAATCTACTAAATAGGAGAAAGGGTGTAAAAGTGATAGTGTAGATATTATAACTTTTATTGGTCATAATAATAATAGTCTATATAAATATTTATTTAATAAAAAACCATAATAACTAGAAAATTATTATTATGACCAAAAAGAGTTATAATATCCATAAGCTCAAAATAAACCATTTTTTAGAATAAAATGTCACCAAAAAAAATTTGTAATTAAACATACATCCTATTCAAATCACACAAGACAATAAACAGGATGTTCCACACATGGATGACCTAAGTATATACATATAAGAATGTTTTTATAAATTAATTACTTGCAAAAGAGTAACTCTAGCTAATGTAAAAACCTCATGGTCCCTTCCCATCCATCCATGAAAATGTCCTCACACA
Organism: Viscum album; assembly: GCA_963277665.1. NCBI lineage: Eukaryota > Viridiplantae > Streptophyta > Magnoliopsida > Santalales > Viscaceae > Viscum > Viscum album. Next base: position 1,775,008,271 of record OY728165.1, on the reverse strand, counting down.
ATCACTAATATCCAGCTCTTGAGCCCATAACATTACATGATCTCAAAGCCATAAATTTTATATGCATCTCAAAGGGACCATGTAGAGTGTGAGAAATAATATCTTTATGCTCCCAAAAACTTGTGTCAATCTTACATATGTGATTAAATGGGTTCAATAAAATATAGAATAAAATATCACATGCACAACAAAATTCATAACTTTATTCACATTCACTCAATACCTACAAGGAAGATTCCACCTACATCGGCCTTGGTTAGTGTAAATGTATTGGGAGAATCCTTAACATATAGCCTAAGGATTCCTTAGATATAACTGAATCTAGAGAGCTCTCAAGAACCTCATGTAAATGTATCTCTAACACCTGATGTCAACTGACCCCTCCTATCATAATAAAGTAAATTATGTCCTTAAGGAACCGCTAAGAAAGTACCTGGTCCTAGGGCCTCATAATTGATGAATCCTTGATGTCTTGAATCCAAATTTCCACGTCATAGAGATATCTATCCTACAAATAAATCATACTCTAGTGTCCTCAATACATGGAGATCCTCATCCCCCAACTGATGGTCTCAAAAATATCAATCAATGGTTTCACACCATCCTTATTGATTTATATGATAATCATATCCAACCATACTCATGGTCGACACCATCATAAATCAGATCTAATTGAGTCCTCCACCCACATGACTGGTCAACACCACATCATCATCTGAGTCCTAACTATTTGCACAAGACTCCAAGAAGTGCTTCATCCAATTACAGTGAGTGGAAATAAAAAACCATGTACTCTAGATACATCAACCGTAAAACCTCATTCCCATGTGATAAGGACTCTCAATATTATGGAGGACACCATCCAATATCACAATATTAATTCCCATAACTTGGTTACTGTCATCACCCAAATCTAATGATAAATTCACCAAAAACATGAAAAATGTCACATTTATAGTTTGGGCCTCACCAATCCTAATGAACAATTTCACCTCAACCAAATAGTCAACACCATCTGAATTCATAGTCGTAGACCATAATTCTACTTTAAAAACATAGAATTTACTACAATCAATTTAATTTAATAAATTTACCACCCAAACTAAATATATCCAAGGTCCAATTCCTCTAACTATGCTCATTCCATTTGTAGTAATGAATAAGTATTTACATTGGAATATCATTGGTTCCATTAATTAATTAAAATAAAAACATTCAACTTATTTGGTCTCTCTCAGACTTTCCAACGTGGCACTCAAGAATGCCACTCCAAGAAAATTTTAAAATCATGATGATAGATTAAAATCACCTAACTCCAGTTGGTAGACATTATCTTGTCCAATTTTAGCCACTAACTCAAGTTGATTAAAAAAAATTCTACATTAAGATGAATTCCCTAAATATATGTTAAGAAAAATCATATAGATTTGGCACTCTATATAGAGATAGAAAAAGAAAATAGAATAATGTGGGAACGAGGCCTTGCTGATACAATTCAAATGAAACTAACATGTCAACGAGAAATGTCCGGATTAAGAGATCATATCAATACCTCCTGATAGACAAAAAGAGGAGGAACCCACTTTTTTCCCATGAAATGAAGGAGAAAGAGGAAGGAGAGAATTAGAGGGCATGGTTAAATTGGAAAGTTACAATTAATAAGTGGGTTTCAGTGTTGTATATCTTGGTTTGTCCAACCATGTGCATCCCATGTGGTATCCCTTTCCCAAGGCTCCACCTCTCACGACCATAGTGCACAGTTTACCAAACCATACAAGGACCTAGTGAATACCCTCTTCTAAAACTTTTAGAGGTGTCACATGGCCATCTTCCCCCTCTAATATGATTTGGAAAACATTACATTTAGAAACATGAGGCCCACATGGGTTTACCTAGGATCCTACAATATTTATCCAAACCATGCACCCTAGTCTACACACCCTAGAAATTTGTGTGCTTGGCCTCCGATGCACTTGAACCATAACCAAAGAATTGAAGCACATCTCGATCCTCTAAATCCATCAATATTCATGTTCTTGTTTCAAAGTAACTCTCCAGATTTAGTTCAGATATTCAATAAAAGAGTTGGTCTACCCACCAAACACCAAAAAATAAAATGTACACAAAAAATGACCTGTTCAAAAACCAAGGACATTTCAGGCCCCCACATTACCATAGCTAATCCTCAATATATGAATATTTTCCATTATATGAGACCAAATACACCCTTCCCTTTAAAATGAAATTAATCTACCCTAGTCATCATGTACCATGTAAACTCTATAAAGGTGGTCCCAACATTAGGTGTTACCTACCTCAGTCTCTTCCCATCCCAAAACCCAAAAAATTATGGTACGCTGATGATCCCCATACTCCTTGTCCTTCCATGATACATCTTCACTTTTTTATCTCATCATGTTCTCAAATAATTATTTTTTCAGATATGACACCCATTAAATACCACATCTCATAAGATTCATGCATTATGACCATATTGCACCATGCATATATGAGGTCTCATATTCCAATGGATTCCCCTAAAAATCCTTGGTTCCTCAAAATTCACATAGATCCCACATTGCACTGATTCTAATAATCCCACGTACCTCATGTAATTTTGAATCACATCGATTCCAGTGGAATATCCCAGTACCACACAACGCATATATGTATGTGTGTGTGTGTGTATTTTATTAGAGATGATACTAACCAAATAACTCGTGTCTAATTAGTCCAAAATTAAATATTGTGTACACCATAAATCTAAAACAAGTATTCGCATAATAGTGGTTAAGAAAAAATAAAATAACTTTTTTCATTCCCACGGCGTACCTCTAACCATCATCGACTCACTGGACAACTCTAACCCTAGAATCTCTACAGCAAACACTTGTCCTTAAGAACATCTACTTGAAGCATTTTCTCCCTATGGTGATGCACCATCCACTAGAAACTGACCCCAATAATGGGGAACACATTCTATTCCATGACCTCCTCGTGCAGAAGAATCATAGATACCAACACCAATTAAAACTCATGGTTCAACCTTAGACACTTGATTCATCCCTGGTCCCTAACTTCTAATATTTTGAGATGGATTCCTATTGAAACACTCAATACTTCCAACATGTCTGGTTGCTAAAAACTCTTTCGGTGCTTGATCACACTGCATATGCACATGTCTCAGCTTCCCAAAATGGAATCACAATATCAACCACGAACTTCAAGGTGGTATAAATGATTCTCTAGGAAAAACTTTCTGTCTAGACACCTCTTGGCCTTACTTCCATCGCTCTAAATAATCGCCATTATAATCACCAAATTACATCACCAGAATTAACTCCAAATGATCCATAAATTTTACCTTGGTAATGAGATCTCAATTCATCACCTCAAATAATGAGGCCAACCTCAGGATATTTACCTTCAATTCAATGGAATTTCGTAACCCATTATTGAAACACCTCACCCTAATGCTGTATTTTACCACCGTACTGGGTGCGGATCGAGACAACTCTATGAAGGTAATTGCATAGTCCATGAAAAAAATGTCACCCTTATATAGACTCATGAACTCATGATATCTCTCCTCCCTTATAATCTCTTATAATAATTACATTAAGAACCATGCCTCAAGATGCTTCCAGGATTTTCCCTCATGTCTTCTAAACTGAACCAATAATTCAAAACATCCTTTATATAGTCCTTTAAGAATGTATACCACTAGATTCACCCTCCACCCTAGGGGAGTATCAAGATGATAGATTAATTATTGTATAACTTGATCAATTTTTCTACTAACTGTGGTCCACCCTCACCCTGAAATAGTAGTGGGTGCTATGACTGGAACCCTTGAGTCAGATACACCAAGGAATATTTTTCTCCTTGAGATCCTATGTCAATCCCATGTATAACACGTACTCGGGTCTCCCTGATCTTCTCGTCAAGACACAACCTAGAATCTATCAAATATAGGAACTTTCCCACCGAAAATAGAGCCATTACTTGAGAATCAACCTATAACTCGTGCTCTTCTTTACCCCCTAAGGCCCAGACTGACTCTTAGGGGTCTCAACCTGTGCACACTCATGTGGCACCATTTCATCACCCTCCTGATGCTCCAACAGATCCCATCTAGTTATCATCCTGTTGAATAACAATAAATTTCTAGATAGACATTATAAAATATATATAACAAAGATAGGTAAATAAGTAACATGTGGTGTGATCTCATTTCACATACACTCCCCCATCATAGAAAATTTACATTACATATGGCCTCTTGGCCCCTTACATACCCATCTCTGAGAATTGTGTCACAAATAAATCATTTCTCATGGACACTCTCCTACCCACAATGGGGTCACACATCACATAGTGATCCCTACCTTCTCATATCAGAGCCAGGTATATATATATATATTACTTATCATATCATATCACATCAACATCTCATATGAACCACATTCATGGGTTTTATAAGTAGAATTCCATAAATGAGTGGCTACGAAGTAAATCATTGATTAGCTTCCTTTGTTGACACTTTAAATAAACCAACTCCTCTTAGCACAATTCTAGTTACCAAAAAATAACCTAATCTATTTTTCATTAACACAAATATATGCATCAATCATCCTTTTTTCATATAAAGAAATCATAACCAAAACCTCCCTCACCAGACAGGGCCAAGGGTCCAAAATCACCCCCTTCCAAACCAGGAAAAGGGTCACATATCATAAAAAATTAATAATAATACTCATGTGCACCACTCGAGTTGGAAATAATTTCAATTGTAAAATGAGAAAATCATAAAAAATATACAATCACTAATAACTTGGTTGTTCCCCAACGCATGGGGTTGCAAACACCAAAACAAGTGATATGAACCCAGTTTTGACTATATCCTAGTCATCGGTGTAACAAAACCAATATTGTAATACCCCAATATTGTTAAAATAAACACTTACCATAACAAGTGTAGAACCCCGACCTATATTCCACATAATAAATGCTCTGGGCTTGTGTTACACTGGGACTTAAGTGCATCTCCCAATATGCAAAAGACTGGTGACTAGCAGTGATGATGTAATATGTGATAGTGAGAAGAATATACCTTATAATGGTGATAATAATAATGGTATATATAAATATAAAATAAAATAAAAACCATAAACATTGGGAAAATAATTCACCCATGGAGGAAACACAAAAGGAAATAGTAAGAGGACTCAATTCCTTACAAGAAAATAAAAATGAATGGTCACCCATTGACAACCTCAGTATATACATATAGACATCTTGTTACAAAATTAATACCTGAAAAGAGTAACTTCATCTTTTGTAGGAACCTTAATGTCCCTATCTATCTATCCATACAAAATTCCTGAAAGAATCACTAAGATCCAGTTCTTGATCCTGAAACCTTACATGATCGCAATGTCTAAAATTATTCATTCTTACTAAAGGGACATTATAGTGTGTGACAAAGAATCTTCATATTAGACCACCAATGTTTTCTTATCTTACATCAATGATTAAGAAATTTCACTAAAATAAAAATGAAATATCACATAAGATAACTTTTTCCCCTTATGCACTACATATATAAGGAAGAAATCACCTTCTTCATCCTTTATGGTCTCAGTCTAGTAATGCTTTCCTTATCATGTAGCCCAAGGCATAAACTAATGTATATAAAGTTATATATCCCTTAGGAACCTCTTATAAAAGTATCTCCACCACCTTTTTGCAACTAAAATATCATGTTATAATCATGTAACCAGTGTCCCAATGAAATTCCCAAGAATGTACCAGTTCCTCAAACATCATCATAGAAGACTCCCCATCAGGTTGAAACCTAAAGGCTAAGAAATAGTGATATCTATCCTCAAAATAAATCATATCCTAATAACCTCAAAAAATAGTTAGACGCATCCCCTACTAATAGTCTCAAAACCATCAAACAATGGTTCCTCACTATCTTCATGTATTTCTATAGGAGGAACCTCCAATAATACTAATGATCATCACTATCCTATGTTTCCTCTAAAAAAGGCCTCTACCTATAAGAGTGGTCAACACCAACTCATCATATGATTCCAATCTATGTGCTCTTGAATAAAAATGGTGCATCATCCGATCATGGTGAGTGTAAATCACCAACTATGCACTAATGCCACATAAAACCTAGCCCCTCGTTCCCCTTTCATAGTGGTTCTCAATCAGATGGCCACCTCCATCCAATATCACATGATCAATTCATGTAACCTGATGACCATCATCACCCAAATCCAATTAATAGGTTTCCTAACCTTTGATCAGCTTCACTCATAAAATTTGGGCATCTCCCATCCCAAAAAACGAATTATCCTCATTTATATAGTCATAACCATATCAATCCTTGGTCAAATCCCATCATATCCCATTAGAACCATGGAATGTAATATAATCAATTTAATTTAATAAATTTACCACCAAATCCTATTCTTCCAAATGTATAATAGATATCAGTAAGATTTTTACATTTTTAGTCTTGATGATCATTCCCACATCCAACTCATGAATTTCATCAATAAATTAGATTACAAACATTCAATTTATAGGGTCTCTCTTGGACTACCCAATGGCTTGAACAGAAAGACAACTCTAAAACAATCTCAAAATCATGGGTAAATTTGACAACCAACTATGTTGTGTTGGTAGAAATTCACTCATCAAATAATATCCTCTAAATCATGGAAATTAGGAATAAATGGGAATTTTAGATGAATTCCATGAAAATAGGGTTAAACAACTCACTTTTATTTAACGATGCAGTTCCATTGAGAACAAATAATCAATAATCGATGTTCGGATGAAGAGACCAACTCAACACCTAATGGGAGAGAATATGAGGAGGAACAACCTATTGTATATGTGAAATGAAGGTAAAATGTGGAGGAGGAAGAGAAATATAGGTATGGGGTAAATGGGTAATATCCAACTTTTAAGTGGGTCACATGGTTAGCTCGCACAGTTTAGCTAACCATGTGTATCTCATGTAGTATCCCATAGAAAATGCTCTATCTCATACTTCCATGGAACACAATTTACCAAACTATGGCCTAGTCCTGAGAATACCCTCTTCTAAAAATTTCAAAGGGGTATCACGATCATGCACCCCCTCCATCACGATTTGGAATAACAAACCTAGATCACCTAGGGGAATATGATTTAACCTGGATGTTGTACTATTTTTCCAAACTATGAACCCTAGTTTTTACAACTCGTAAAATTGGGTTTTGTTCTCCAATGCCCCAGAAACATAACTTAAACACCAAGGAACTTCTTAAGCCTCTAAAACCATTCAAGAAACTGGTCTTGGGTAAATTAAAATATAGATATTTAGTTTATATAATCAATAAAAGATATGGTTTACCCACTAATCTCTGAATATTCAATTGTACACATAAAAAACCTATTTAGAAAGTGGGGATGTTATTTATATATCATTTTATCACCAATTTCGTGTCAATATTTTCATTATTTACCTAAAACACGGTACTTTATTCAAAAAATATATTTTTGAGTTATTTTAATAATTATTCATTTAATCATTTTCCCAATAAATTTAATATATCATCGTTAATCATCATGAAACAACTCCTTTAATAAATTTATTATTCATTTTTTTCCCTTTATTCTATGGTAATAAGAATCAACAACTATACTATGAATAATAATATTTTAATGGATTACCAAAAAAACTACAACTAAATTATTATAAAATAGAATCTAATCAAATTGAAAACAAATGATGAAAAAAATATAAAAATAGGACTTGATGTCCACCTCCATATCAAGACTTCCACAATTACTTCATCACTAATACCTTACCATACCATTGATAACATCTCATTATTAACCAAAATAGTCTTCTAAAAAAACATTTTCATGAATTATCAACCCCTACATTTTCAACCTAACAATAATTTAGTTTTGATTCCAAACACAAAAATGGGTCCTATACTCTAAAATTTTTAGAATGAAATCATACTAAAATAAAACAAAATCAGTTATTAATCAACGCTAAATCAACCATTGCATAAAATATTAATATAAACTAGTGAGAAACGTAATATACCTCTAATAATAATTTTTTCAAAATCAACTTTTTTTACAATAATAAATAATTCAATTCATTATGATTAGGTTTTAGTATAGAAAAAAAACCTAACATAACATCAACAAATAAAATTAACTAACACCTTATAGATATACCCAATTAAATACTCCATCATTAGACACAATCAGAAGGGTCAATGAAAAATTGGATAAATTGCATGTTTAATATCCCCATTGTCATACATTATTTATATTTTTTGATCAATATTATTCATGAAAAAATTAATATCATAGAAATAATTGTTCATACTTATCTTAATAATTTTACAATCTAAAAAAATGATTAAAATCATAATTTTATGCAAAAAGAGAACCCCCCTTTTTATTTCATTTAATATTCTTAATTCTATTCCTTAAAATAATCCCATATAATTATCCATTACAAACAAGTGTATGATAATCCCATATTTACATAAATATATAGGTGAAGTCGAAAATCCCCGACCTTAGTGATTAATCAATTAAAATCAATCAATAATAGTATTAACAAATTATCAAACACCAGAAAACTTGAAATGATTATCCACATGACTTATCCACACAAAACCCTCATCAAAATATCATAAAAAAATGAAGGAACCTATGTTTTATAACATCTGAAGGAATAAAACTAGAGATTAGGAAGATGAATATATTAGGGAAGATATAATAAGGTTACTTGGATTAAGAAAGATAAATCCCCATGAAAAAATAGATTTAAATTCAAAAAATATATGATTGGAAGGATCTAATAAAATCTTGGGGAAATCTAGGATTTGAGAGAGATAAATGAAGTTGATCCACAGAGAAAGGATGACCTCTATTTATAGATAATATCTAGCTAAACCCTTATCTAGTGTGGTAGTATTAAAAATTATTATTATGGCCTCAATCAGGTCTAGATCGAAAACATAAAACCTCCAAAATTGTATACCCCTATTCATTAGTCATTTCAGTTATTTTAAAATCATTATTACTTGCACTATAGTGTGGTCCCTCATTTCCATTTCGGAATGGGATTTCCTTCTTATACTATGATATTTGAAATGTCATGGGAATCCCTATTTGAAACATTATAAGATGACAAAAAACAAACTTTCCATTTCATTCCCTATAAACCATTATCCTTCATATTTCATGGAATTCACAAAATATCCAACAAAACAGATCCATGGTATTTCAAATTCCTTTATGATTCCCAAAAAACCACATAGATTTATTCTCTTCCTTCTGGTAAATCAGGTGAAACGACATCCCCTAGAAGTTAATCATATTCAAGCCTCAATTTTTTCAGTTAAATTTAATCACAATCAAGACACCATAGATTTTACCATGTCATGTATGGGCCTCTCCCTTTCTCATAATTAAATTGCTCAGTCACCACACAATCCAAAATAAAATGTTCCAAAAAAAAATACCACTGAAACATGTATATTGAAATGAAAGAAATCACACCACATACACCATGAAATAGGGATACAATCACATTTTATTAAACCTTTGAGAATGGACCTATGTTGTATTAAATCAGAACTCATGAAAGATTACCCTATAAATCCTATGATCCCTAAAAATTAATAACTCTCCATGGCCTCATCCCTAAAATAACCTCCACCATGACTTCCAAAACAATTTTTTTGTCCTTTTAAAGAGAAACACACTATCTATCCCTATACCACCTTATAAATTATACTCAATGACTCTAAATTATTGTGAAACATGAATTAAATGTCCCAAAATTTCTAGATCATTATAATAGATATCTCCTAAAATTTACCAACGCTAAAGAATCAAAATCAAACCCATAAGGAAATTAAATGTGGAAAACATAACCAACTACCCATGTGAGACCTATCAAATATGGATCTTTCTATAATAATGTCACAACCAACACATCATATAAGAAGGTAAAAAAATATCTCTTATTAAAATAATGAATTAATGATAAGGTCATGAAATCACATGGCATCATAATCACCAATCAAACAAATTATATATATATATATATATCATATCAAACAAATAAATCATAAAACAACTCAAGATATTGAATATAAACTTCAAAATCACATTCCCAGGTATACTCTTTTAATACACTATGTCACCATTGGACAAGAATGTAAGGAATATCATGAACATGTAACACCTTCTCCTGATAAACCTGAATCTCAATTGACTACTCCACTTAGGTAACATTGTCATTCAAACATAACTCTCCACTTTGATAATAATGTGGTAGTCGTAATGAAGATACCAATGATTCTACAGAACATGAAAAATTTCAATAATCTAATATATCTATAGAGGATGTTCTAACTGATATTCCACATCACATATACACTCCAACACCTATAAAGGTCTTACAATTTGAAGATAAAGCTTACAACCATGATCAAACCAACACTTCCCATGATTATGGGATAAATACAAGAAAATGTTATTAATAGTCTTGATCTCTATAGTCCCCTAACATGAATAAAAAAAATAATTTATGATGATCCTGAGAATCCTTCATCCACTAATGAGTCTCTTATGCATTCTTTATAATTGTATAGACAAGTTCATGTACAAGAATTTCTAACTCACCAATCATGGTCCAACATAATTTAAATCTATATGGTCATTAATAAAATTCTTTAATTAGGGACATACCAATGGTTGACAGAATAAAAATATTATAATAAAACTAAACCAATCCTAGTTTCTTCAACTAGATAACTCCAAAATCAAAAAATACATGCTGATAATATATTTTATAGGGTTCCGATGGTCCGTTCTATTCAAAATACATTTGGATAAAATTTTCTTCTAAGGAAGAACTGATATTTAAAATAACATTGGAGACACTTACATATTTGAGAGGTAAAATAGGGATCACAATATGAAATGATTTTCCACAAAACCCCATGGATCCTCAAAATCATCTCCAAACACTATTTTGATAGGACATCCACACCTCTCAACTAATTGATCACTAATAAGTGTGATTAATACATTAAATGGTCCATGATCACCAAAATAGAATCATATCCTCCCTAAAATCAATGAAAAATGGTTCGGATGTCTATCAAAATGTCCTCTCACTTCTATTAATGAACATTAAATGATTGATGTATCCCAGAACGAACACAGTGTTCAGTATTCACCATCAATGAAACTAAACACAGATACATGAACTTTGTGACCAACCTATTTATCCACGAATAAAAATAACTCTGAATGCATTATACCTCTTATCCACACTATTATTTAGTTCCATGTGTGAGTTATGAAACTCAAATGAACCAGCAGATGCACTATTGAGGGAATAAAAATCATCCCTCAAAACAATAACCAATATTAATCATCATCATACCATCCCTTGATGGAATCCATAAAAAAACCATGATCCTAGAAATATTATACATTAGGATCCCCCAAATAAGATTCTCCCACAATGTTGCATCATGAAATGGTACACTTTCATCTAGTAGATGCACCAACTACAATTATGTTCTTCAATGTCAAGATACAATATTTCAACCTCCTCCATCACCCACCATGTATCCACATTTTAATTAATGAGATCTTAATATGAATTTTGGCATAGATTTATAGTAACAACATTCCCTATACTAGACACATAATTAATATCAAATTCAGAATCCTTAATAATTTCAACCACTATAAATGTTAAAATTTCAAATGAATCATAGTGAAAATATATATCTGAATATTTGGACCTGTTAAGGCCCAAATATTCCCACTAATTTGATAATAATAAAAAACATCAATCTATATAAAAACATGGATTGATCAAGATCATGATTGTCCTAGTTACACTCATGAGGTTATAATTATTGAGACCCATAAGGGATAACAACTATTAGGTGCATAAAAAAAAATACAAGTCATAAAGTATATCCAGAATAACACAATAATAATTTCTTCAATAATAAATAATGAATAGGACTAATTAATATCTTCTCCTTCAAATATTCAATAGAATCCTAACACATACCACTAAACATGAATTTTTAATCCATTTGAATGAATGATTTTTTGGGATTCATGATTAGAGAGAATTTAGGCATAAGCCACCTACAAAAACCAATTATACAAAGAAAACAATGATCCTATAAAACGTTATAAGTGGATTACCAAGAAACTAACACCCAAATATTCAAAGGATCCATTTATACTACCTTTTAATATAATATTTTCCCTAAGAAATGAACCACTCAAATCAAATACTTACACATAGATTACATCCCAAACAACTAATGATGTTGGAAAACTATAATATCTTATTGTATTAACTCTACATGATCTTCCTCAGACATAGAATTCATGGGGATTTCATTAATTAACACCCCCAAAAATAGATCTAGGAACTCATGAATCATAGAGTCCATAAATCCCAAGAACATGGATTCTATGTTCATGAAATGGAATGGTTATACCGTGAACTCATAGTGTAAAAAAAACAAAATGAAGTCTTTGTAATATCTCCATCCTTAACATTAATCTAATGATACCCTAACCAAAAATTTTCCTTAATGAGAAACATAGATTCATTCATATAATTGAATATATAATCAGTTTATGGAGGGGTAATGATTCTTCACTATTATTTTATTTTATTTGTAATAATCAATACACATACACAAACTACTATCTTCCTTCTTTATAAACATGTCTGGATCACCCCAAGGAAATATAGTGGGTTGAATAAAACCCTTCTAAATATAATAATCAATTTGAACCCAATTATATTACAATTTAAATGAATTTATCCTATAAAGAACCATGAAAAATAGAGTCACTCAAATATATTAATACCGAATATCCAAATTCATATTGGGGGGGTAATGTTACAACCACTTTGAGGAAAACATTAAGGTACTCTTACATAACCATAGAAGATAAAGTGGAACAATAATTACATACATATATATAATATCATTTTATATGAATATTTATTTCATATAATAATAATAAATTTCATAGAACTATAAATGATTTTTGTATTTTTTTGGAAATATATATAATAAACTTATTCCTTGATTGATCATCAATATCACCTAGTAATTTATTTTGGCATAGTAGCCTACTTAGTCGTACCCTACTTTGTAACTTTCTTTGAAAACAAGGGAAAATGAAACATGATAAATCATGATCCAATTTTCTCAATAAGGGTAAAAATTAGAGATATAAATTGGTGATTATAAGTGAGCATAAGGTTAGAAAAAGGGCACGAGAAAATGATCATAACTCTCAAAAACATTCCCTAAAATTTTTATATCATCAATCATGATACATAGAATAGGTATTTATTATAAAAAATGATTTATAAGATTTTGGAATAAAAAATAATCAATCATAATCCATTAGATCATATCACAAAAACAAGACATATGTTTGGGCATTAAAATATGTATATAAGATCATTTCATTTGTCAATGATATCTATCAAGACTATTATTGTGGACAAAGTCCCTTATTGGACTTTGCTTACTCCAAATTCATGTAAATATAGTCTCATGAGACTTAAATCATTACATATTAAATTTAGGTGATATAAAATTCTTATACCATCCATCACATACATAATACTATATATATGTGGGCCACAAGATCATAAAAACATTCATCATTACATCATAGTGTAATTAACTTTTGGGAAAGGAATTAGTTTCAAGAAGTCTTTATCAAAACATTATCATAATAAATCATTTATAAAAGTGGATGTTACATCATGATCAAATCCATAGTGACTCATAACAATCCATAATGTATATTGAAAAAGTTAAAAAATATCTAATATAAAATTATTTAAAACCTGATTTGAAAATGAAGTGAAAATATCACTTTTCTTTTGATAAATGTTAAAAAATAAAATTCCTAGAAATATAGGAGTCATATTTTATGTGTAAAACCTTTTAGAATTTTAATGTAATATGATTTAGGTATGAAATTCATGGAAATGGAAAAACATATTCACACCGTATACGTAAAAATAAAATATTCATATCACACTTTTGTAAAAAGATAAAAGTGAGTCATATAAATTTCTTTAAAAGATTACATTCAATAAAATGTGAAGATAGTAAAAGTTATATAATATTACTATTTAAGACCATTAATTAAATTTCAAAAAAAAATATTTTTTTTAAATGTGTACATGATGTAAAATGATTCCTAAAAAAATGAGTAATAAGGTTAGTTTTTGTTAAAAAAAATCATTCGGTGTATTTGAGTAACAAATTGTTATAAATGGGAATCATATATAAAAACTGAAAAAATTACTAGAGGATAATATAATTCAGGGATTAAAATATAAGGATCATATAATTTCCCTTACTATAATTTTAACATATATAATTTCAAAAAAGAAATGAGATTGTAACATAAGATGTTACCTAAGGTCCAGACTTTCTTTGTATGTTCTACTAACATTCTATATAATAAATTTCTATTCATTATACATCAATTACATATCAATATTTACATGTATCTTAAAATATATAATTCCCTTAAAATTTTACATTACCTATTTATTAACAATTATTCATTAAAATTAACATTCAGGGGGTTTACAGTTATATTTCCCATGCATGTTTCACGCTTAAGATTCTATACCTTTTACCTTTTTGAAGGATTCATTATCTCTAGAATATTAAATTTCACATAAATATCATATTTATTCATTATATACAATTTAATAATCATTCATATAAGGTGGTGATGAAAAAATAATCACATCACTTCATATAGGTGGTAGTCCACCCATACTCAAGTTTGATGTTCTTTCCATCTAATAGATATGAGGGTAAGAAAGTAGAATATATTATATTTAAAAATAATAAAAATTATATTATATACATTATATATATCCATTAAATTCCTAAAAATAACCATCCAAGATAGTCGGTGATTGAAAATAAAATTCATGTCTTCATGGAGATGGCAGTCCATATATACGCATGAGAGATGATTATATTTTACATTAGATAGAATAGATGTATTTAGAGTGTATTAAATAAAAATAATAAAATTTTTTCATCCTGAAAATATTTATTAAATTATTGTTATTATTTTATATTGTAACAAAATATAATTTAAAATGATACCATTATGTTCAATGGAATATATGACACGGAACAATGAGCTTAAACAAATCAAGAAATATTTTTACTTAAATATAAACGTTATAAACTAGCCTTTGAATTAGTTGGTATTTATATGAATTAATTTTTTTATAAATTTATAACAATATCCAACTCATTATGTATTTTTTTTATTAATTATTATGAATTATGTGTAACATCCTAAGTAAATAAAGAATATGAAATTTTCATATTTATTAATATTTTTGAATAAAATATTAATATTACTTTAAAGATGATTCTATGTTCGATGGCATATCCAATACGCTACAACGAGTTTCGTTGAAATCTTACGTTGCAAACTAATAATATAATAATATTATTTTAAATTGTAACTAATGCCTAGCCGTTGTAATGGCAGGAATGAACAGAACTAACTAAAAAATGATTATATATGTTTGCTAAATATTTTTACATTTATCCAATAAATTTTAGATTCTTGAAATGAAAATGAATCCAATTTTAAGAATAAATATTCTAATATTCATTAAAAGGTTGTTTTACCTCCTTTTGATGGTGAACCTATTTTAAATATATCTTTTATCAATTTTATAAGCTATATTTTTCAAAACAAACTTACTATTTAGAATTGGGACATTAAAATTTACTTTGGATAAATGTTTTGTATTTTTTTGAAAATGTTCATTTTTCAATGAATGGTGAAAAATACTGCATTTTACTTCAAAACTGCTTTTCATCTAATTTAATTAGATGGTGAGATTATCTTTTTATTTTTTTTAAATTGTAATTAAAATATATTTATACCATTTAATCTAAATATGGTCAATGGAATTAATTTCACTTTGAAATTGGACACAAACAATTGTCAATCTTTTGATAGATATTTTTTCTTAAAAACACGCTATTTGTTTTGATAATGGGAATTATTTTTAAATTAATTACTGAAATGCATGTTTTTGGAATTTGGAAAAATGGGTTCCATATTAGGAATCATAAAGTCCAAATTATGTAATCAATACTCTCTTGTTTTTGGACATTATGAATATTAATGATGATAATTATCTTTAATTATCGTGATTAAGTAGTAATCGGGTAGTTAAGTGTAATAAAATAATATCATAATAATATAAATTACCAATCCATGTGTCTTAAAAGTGACCATTTTCAGAAAGGTCCCAATTTCAATTCTTTGGGTTAAACCTCTACTTTTTGATTATGTCGTGCTATGAATATGTGTGGATGACCTCTGATTGTTTTACACTTAATATCCTCATATATTAGATGTATTTATATTTGTCACACATAATTATGTAATTGATTTATCCTTAATCTTAGGATACCAACTTTTTACGGGACTTCATCTCAAAATCCTTTCATTGAGGTATATTTTGTTTTTTACACAAATTTCTTTTATACAGTGTATAAACAACTTTGACTTCCACTTTTATTCAAAAGGAATCTTTTCTCTATGAAGCATTTTACTAAACGACAAAAAGTATGTTTCTTTTTAACGTACGTGGTGACAACGACATTTCCATAACCACGAGTATTATTTGACCTTTGGCTTCCTCAACAAGCTGTAATGTTTTTAAAAGAAAATAAATACCATATACTCTTTTATGTATTTTGGTATTGAAAATGGTTTTGATAAAGGATTCTTTTATGTCAATGTATTTAAATGATATATTGTGATTGAAATGTGGAAATTTTATCATTCCTTTATATTGTTTTAAGGTGTTATGATTTTATAATGGTAATTGGACATTTGACAGGTGGTTATGTGATATACCAAATGACGGGTGGTGCCGTGAAAACCAGGCCGAGTGGGTACTTTATAACCTCCAATGCATTGGGTATGGAAGTCGGACCTATGGCTATTCCATTTAGTGATATGTGTGGAAGTTTACCATATGGTTATTCCATTTAAGTATGTTTTTGTACCAAGTTACCTTTATATGTTATGTATTATTTGTATGGGTTTTCTGTTAATATTTTGGTTACAAAAATGGTAAGTAATGATCTTTTATTTAGTGAAGTTTATTTAATACTTCATAATGGTGAAAATTATTACTTATGATAAAGTATTCACGGTTTACTTGTTGTTTCAAAGAACTAACAGTTTTCCTTCTTTGTGCTTACCTTACTGAGCTTTTTATGCTCATACCATGTTTTTGAAATGTTTTCCACAGGACATAAAGATGAATAGGGTCAAGGATGGGATCATGGAAAGACTTTCTATCTCGAAAATGGAAGCAGACATGTAGCTTTTTAAGAGTTTATATTTTATGAAAAAAATGGAAACTGAGTAGAAGTGTCAACATTGTAATCTTTCGAGATATAATAGTTATGTCCTAATTCTCTAAAACACTAAACCTGAAAAGACCCTTAATGTGAATAATTCATTTAATTCAGTATTATGTAATGTTATATGGTCGGGTCCTTATAGTTGGCATCAAAGGTCGGTTTAGACAACTTTGCGGATTATGAGTTTTTGTTAGACACATGGTTAGTCCCTATGTCTATTATTTCAGTTAAATCCTTGTTTTATAAATTATTTCAGATCAAGTAAAGTTAGTTACAAATGGAAGGAGGAGGATCTCAATTGACTTTCCTATCTCTTCCTAAGAAAATGCTTGCAATAATTATTACAAAGTCATGTTCGGATGATTATGAAACTTTTTTCTAGCATAAAAATCTCTTGCAATCAGTTTTTAGAGATATCAAACACCTCCACTATACCTCATTATCATCGTGGATCATGGGTTGTATTAAGACATATCCTATTTTCACAATATTCTCATATTTTCAGGAAAGGTAAATATTATCAAGGCATTTTCAAATAATTTACCTTATCACAAGATTTTGATGCATATTATGATTTTAAAAAAGTTTCTGAAGAAGGAGACCCCAGCGCAAATAATTTATATTTTCTTTTAAAATATATTCTCTCAGTACATACCTATGGTATTTTAAATGGACCATTAATTGAAAGTTTCAACACAAATTCGGTCCAACTATTTTATATAAATCATGATTTATCAGATGTTTTGAAATTACATGTCATACATGATTATTTTCCAAAATTGTTTTTCTGTGAACACCCATATGACCCATGTTGTACAAGGTGTATTTGGATGGAGGAAGCAAATTATTTTGATGGATCTCTAAATCATTCTTGCAACTAATGGACCTTTTACCTACATGATCAAGATGATGATGAAACCAAATGGACACCATGGTCAAGGTATGATGTTCTTCATTTTTTAGATCATTTTATTTTATCTTATGGTGGTGAAATAAGACATCAAGAATTAAGATGTTGAGATGATAAAGAATTTTTATGAAACTGAGAGGTATAAGGAAACCATTGAGGTTAAAACCTGTTAGGGTTAATTTCAAGTTTTATAAAAAGGAAAACCCGTAGGATGGGTGACAACCCATTGCATCTGGTAAGGCCGCAGGAATTGAACCCACAACCGAAGGGAGACAAGGGTTCATAGCCTACCTATAGCATCCCGCCTTTTATAAAATAAACATTCATTACATTATACAAAACTGAGGATCATTAAGGTTTAGTTTCTTGGAAACCAGGAACTTAATACATGAAGCAAAAAAACATTCTTCTTAAACACTTGAAAGGCTTCTCCTTATGTTCATCCTAGGTTCATTACTGAATCTCATAACCTGGGTACATACATCAAAATATAGGATGAGCAGAAGGCCCAGTAAGGGAAACAAGGGAAACATTTAACATGTGAACTTGAGATACATCAATAAGGTCATGAAAAGAACTTTAAGGCATGAGAATGAAATCATGAGAAATATCATAAAAAAATGTATTTCATTACATGAAGATGTGGCTACACCATTTTACAAAGACAATAATTTCTGTTTCACCATGGTCCATCCCCAAGGTGTCTATAAAAATTACCAAGGTTATTCACCAAGGTATCAGTCTAAATTGTCATCTCTAGAGATTAAGTCTTTACCCAATGCATTGGAGCGCTATCAGGGCACACCCTTAAATTTTTCTTTATCATCATGTGAGACACATATATCATCATAAATCATTTCATAAACAACCCATAAAAGAAATGGGTTTCATTTCATAATCATAACGTTTTAAAAACTGCTTTAAAGACAAGATCATTATGTCACTATAAACCCCCGGAAAGGGAAAGAGGGTCTCATGAATGTAAATCCTAGAATTTAAAATAGAACAACTTGGTATATATGTTAATACCCCTATGAAAGAGAGAGATTTGAGTATGCACTTAATAAAATAAAAGAAATTTTGAAAAAGAGAGAGACATCTTGAGACGGAAATTCTGCAGCATAAAGGCTATGTTACGAGGTTATAGAAAACATTGAAAAGAGAAGGGACATGGGTCACCCACTCATAAATGATCCATAAAACAGTAGGGGAACAGAATATAAAGAATTTAAGAACATGGTAATGAAGGTTTAAAGACATACCATGTGAAATGAAGAACATGAAAGGAAGACAAAAATAAGATTTCTCTTATGAAAATTCAGTAGCCTAACAGCGTCACTTAAATTTCAACAAAAATGAATTGAAGAGAAAAAATAGGGTCTCTAATAATATGAAAATAAAAGTTAAGTATGATAGATATAGATATAATACCCCAAAATAATAAAAAGGAACTTGAAAGACTTGATAAGAAAGTAGAACATTGAAAAAATGAGAAAGGTTAAAGAATCCCTTAAAAATTCGGCAGCCTAACGACGCCACTTAAACTTCAACAAAAATGAATTGATGAGATCAAATAGGGTCTCTAATAATATGAACATAAAATATTAGTATGATAGATATAGAGATCATACCCCAAAATAATAAAAATGAACTTGAAAGACTTGACATGAAAATAGATCTTGAAAATGAGAAGGGTGAAAGAATCCCTTAAAAATTCGGCAGCCTAACGTCGACACTTTAACATTCATAAAATGAAATGATGAGAGAAAAAAGGGGTCTATCATCATATGAAAATTAAAAGGTATGTAATATGAATATAAAAGAACATCCTTCAACATAAGAGCATTGATTATAAAAGAAATGACGTAAAAGAGATTATTTGAAAGAAAGAGAGAGGTATGATCCCTTACCTTAAAACGTAACTATTAAAACTCAATGGTTGGGACCTTGAGGGCTTGGGGGAACCTTGGGAGGACTCCTTGGGAGGTAATGAGACCAGAGCTTATTTTGGGGAGAGTTTGGAGTCGAATGGCTGAGAGGATGGCTTGGTATTTATAAGGAAAGTGAGGGGACAAGGCATTAATGGCCAAGGGACACCTCATTGGTGGTTTTGGCAAAACCATGGGCTTGCCCATGGTATTTTCCCATGGTATTTACCACTTGGTACCCCTCATACCATATATTACTATTCATAATTCGAACATATTTATTAAATACTTATCACATCATTTAATGATGTCATTAAACACCCGTAACTTAAAAACTATATTTTCACTATTCATCGAAAATTCAACTTTCTCAGAAAAATCCCAAAATTTCACCTTAACCAAGTATCGATGCTCTAATTTCAAAAATGAACTCCATTTTATAAAAATAATTTTCTAAATATTTTTAATTTAATTTTTAAATAAATACACTATTCATCGAAAATTCATTTTTTTCAGAAAAATCTCCAAAATTTACCTTAACATAATATCAATGCTCTGAGTTCTAAAATTAAATCCATTTTATAAAAATAATTTTTTAAATATTTTTAATTTAATTTTTAATTAAAAACACTATTCACTTGAAAAAACTAATACTTGACTAATAATTTATAAAACTGTTATTTAAACTTTTTATTGAATCACATTACTTAATCAAGGTGCCTAGATTATATTAATACTTTCTTTAAGTGAGATTACAAATCCATTTGGTCACATTACTAATCCAAATCATAAAATCACTATTAATAATTTACTATTCATAAAAAATTAAGTTGATCTTATTAGACTCTAAATTTCGTACTGAACATAATTATAGAAGACTATTTTTTTGAAAATCATTACAATTTTTTAATTATTTTATGGTTTACATAAACATTTTTAAAATATACTTTCTCTAAAATTCATCAAAAATATGCATTCTATATTTATTCGGACATTTGAAAATTCATAAACTTCATCATAAAAAGAAATCAAAATTTATATTTAAAAAAAAGGATTACACCAGGCAGTTACGGTCTCCTTACATAGCCCCTTATCACACCAACATATGACCTAAGTGTAAGGTGTGTTAAGGTGAGAGAATCCCAGGGAGGCTCGACCAATATCGCACGAGTAGTAATTTATATCAGTTTGAACTTCTCGCGACGGAGATTTCGTTCTAGCTTCACACAATTAAGTTCATCTTGGGTTTGGTCCAGACCAAAGCCTAGTGGTGGTACCTCCTTCACAAGTTCTGTTAGATGGGCTTCGATTGGCCCGAGACTACTGGATGAGGCCATTAAATCTTCTTTCTATATTAATTAACCAAGGTCACTTGTATTTAGAGACAAAAGTCGCAAAATTCATTTTTCAACGGTCATACTAACTAACGCTCATATAATAGTCAAAACCCAACAGTCTCATTTTAATTATACTCATGTTATCAAATGAAACAGTTTTGTTGAGTATGAAAAATAAAATAACACACAAAATTAGGAAACAAGATTTATTCAAAACTTTGGGTCGTTACAATCTTCCCCCCTTAAGAATTGCGTCCTCGCAATCATTAAAATTGTGTTTTCAAATTTCATTGAAAGTCCCACATCGGAAAAAGATTCAGTAACACTATTACATTAATAGAAAGAAAAGGAAGTACAATGGTCACCCAAGTTAACCCATACTAGGATTCCATGTAGGAAAACATGGATATGGATGAAAAAACAAAGGGTCAAGTTCTGAGAGAGAGTGATAGAAAACATGATTAGGAGAAAGTAAACCATAAGAAATCACAAACTTATGATGTGTGTAAACGGTCTTTGATTTCCCTGTAGGAAATGTTAACAGACAACATTTTTGTTTTTCATTCCTTTTCATAGTTTTGAGGAATTCATTTACTACATAGAATAAAACACAGGGAAATATACCAACCTTCAAGTAGAGTTTCATACTTTAATAAGTCTCTACCAAAACTATTCTTTTCTCCAAATGATGAGCATTAAAAACTACTTGGTCTCATCAAAGAACAAAAAAAATCTTCTAGAGAATCACATAATCCACCAAAGATTAACTATCTATTTCTTCAATTATCCCAAAAATAGAAAGGGTAAGATAAAACAACTCTTTAAAAAGAAAGAATCCCATAGGAAGGGAAAATTCGTTAAATCTTCAAAATTCCACGGTACTACCCAAAGTTAATCATAGACCATTCCATAAATAATTGTCTTAAAATTCCTAAAAATAAAGCAAACTACGATTGAAACCCATATACAAGAAGGATTTGATAACACAGTCTTCCAAAATAAACACCATCGTTCATCTCCAAAAAACATTAACCACTCCAAACATCTTATAACAAAAGTAGCTAACCTAAACATATTTTCCCCAAGATAGGTTAATAATTTCCAAAAGTAACCTCAATTACTATAAGTCCACCTTAAATTCATCGATTCCTCAAAATATAAGTCAAACTTTACTCCTCAAATAAAATACCGTAGTAATCTATTTACCTCGATCAAATAGGGTTCCCAAAATAGTTAACGTCTTCCAAAAATAATAATAATCTTTTAATCCCCTAATCTTCTCTATCATATTAAAACAGAAATCATCACATTTCCTATCACATTGGTTGTTGGGACATGTTCTTCCATTTCCCTCCATTAACTAAGAAAAGAAAGTACAGTTAGGGGCTTAAATACTTAGCCAATAATCCTAAAGAGGAACTTAAAGCATAGAAGGATAACTTGTTGAAGAAAAGTATACCCTATCTTGTGATCCCCTAGGTTCCAAACTAGGATATCCATGATCATATATTCTTATGTGAATCTTTTTTTTTATTTTATCTTTATTCCTTTAATAATGGTTCATACTAAGCTTATGAATTTACCAAAGAATATCCCCCGGGAGTGTCGTAACCAAGAGTGCAGCACAACCCGTTGTCGTGTACCAGTTCCCGTTCGAGTCTAGCTCAAAGCGATGTTTTCAAGTTTTACCCCTATGTACATCTGTGCCAGAGCCACCTCTACCTGCTCATATCCAGAAAAGGATGTATTTTCATGGCAACCCCTTACTCAATACTCACCAAAATACCAGGAATATTTCCTATATTTAAACTTTTTTATAGGCTTCTTCCTAAAGTTTTCATATCCTAATTTCCAAAAATAACTAAACCATCTTTTGATACCAACTATAGCATCCCGAATTTTTATAACATAAACATTCATTACATTATACAAAACTGAGGATCTTTAAGGTTTAGTGTCTTGGAAACCAAGAACTTAATACATGAACCAAAAAAACATTCATCTTAAAAATTTGAAAGGCTTCTCCTTATGTTCATCCTAGGTTCATTACAGCATCTCATAACCTGGGTACATACATCAAAAGAAAGGATGATTATAAGGCCCAGTAAGGGAAACAAGGGAAACATTTAACATGTGAACTTGAGATACATCAATAAGGTCATAAAAAGAACTTTATGGCATGAAAATGAAATCATGAGGCATATAATAATAAAAATAACGTATTTCATAACTTGAAGAAGTGGCTACAAAATTTTACAAAGACAATCATTTCCGTTTCACCAACGTCCATCCCCAAGGTGTCAATAAAAATTACCAAGGTTATTCACCAAGGTATTAGTCTAAATTGTCATCTCTAGAGATTAAGTCTTTAGCCAATGCATTGGAGTGCTATCAGGGAACACCCATAAATTTGGATTTATCATCGTGTGAGCCACATATATCATCATAAATCATTTCATAAACAAACCATAAAATAAATGGTTTTCATTTCATAATCATAACGTTTTAAAAACTGCTTTAAATACATGATCTTTATGTCACTTTGAGCCCATGGAAAGGGAAAGCGGGTATCATGTATGTAAATCCCAGAATTTAGAATAGAACAAAATGGTATATATTTGAATAATTCTATAAAAGAGAGAGCTTTGTGTACTCACTTAATAAAATAAAATAAATTTATAAAAAGAGAGAGACATCTTGTGACAGAAATTCTGCAGCATAAATGCTATGTTACGAGGTTTAGAAAACATTGAAAAGAGAGGGGACATGGGTCACCCACTCATAAATGATCCATAAAACAGTAGGGGAACAGAATATAAAGGATTTTAGAACATTGTAATGACATTTAAAAGACATTCCATGTGAAATGAAGAACATGAAAGGAAGACAAAAATAAGATTTCTCTTCTGAAAATTCGGAAGCCTAACGACGTCACTTAAAATTTGACAAAATTGAATTGACGAGATCAAATTGGGTATCTCATCATATGAACATAAAAGATAAGTATGATAGATATAGAGATCATACCCCAAAATAATAAAAAAATAACTTGAAATACTTGACATGAAAGTAGAACTTTGAAAAATGAGAAAGTTGAAAGAATCCCTAAAAAATTCGGCAGCCTAACAGCGCCACTTAAACGACAACAAAAATGAATTGATGAGATCAAATAGGGTATCTCAAAATATGAACATAAAAGATCAGTATGATAGATATAGAGATCATACCCCAACATAACAAAAAGGGACTTGAAAGACTTGACATGAAAGTAGAACTTTGAAAAAATGAGAAAGGTTAAAGAATCCCTTAAAAATTCGGCAGCCTAACGGCACCACTTAAACTTCAACAAAAATGAATTGAAGGGATCAAATAGGGTATAAAATCATATGAACATAAAATATCAGTATGATATATATATAGATAATACCCCAACATAATAAAAATGAACTTTAAAGACTTGACATGAAAATAGATCTTGAAAACGAGAAGGGTGAAAGAATCCCTTAAAAATTCAGTAGCCTAATGGCACCACTTTAACATTATGAAATTGAAATGATTAGAGAACGAGGGGGTATATCATCATATGAACATGAAAATGGCAGTGATATGAATATAAAATAACATCCTTCAACATAATATCATGGATCATAAATGAAATTACATAAAAGAGATTACTTGATAGAAAGAGAGAGGTAGGATCCCTTACCTTAAAACGTAACTCTTAAAACTCAATGGTAGGGACCTTGAGGGCTTGAGGGAACCTTGGTAGGAATTCATGGGAGGTAATGAGACCAGATCTTCGTTGGAGGAGAGTTGGGAGTCGAATGGATGAGAGGATGGCTTGGTATTTATAGGGAAAGTGAGGGGACAAGGCATTAATGGCCAAGGGACACCTCATTGGTGGTTTTGAAAAAACCATGGGCTTGCCCATGGTATTTCCCATGTTATTGGACACTTGGGACACCTAATACCTTATATTACTATCCATAAGTCTACCATATTGATTACATACTTAATACTTCATTTAATGATGTCATTAAACACTCATAACTTAAAAACTGAATTTTCACTATTCATCGAAAATTCAACTTTCTCAGAAAAATCCCAAAATTTCACCTTAACCAAATATCGATGCTATAATTTCAAAAATAAACTCCATTCTATAAAAAAAAATTCTAAATATTTTAAATTTAATTTTTAAATAAATACACTATTCATCGAAAATTCATTTTTTTCAGAAAAATATTCAAAAATTACCTTAACATAATATCGATACTCTGAGTTCAAAAATGAAATCCATTTTATAAAAATAATTTTCTAAATAATTTTAGTTTAATTTTTAATTAAAAACACTATTCACGTGAAAAAACTAATACTTAACAAATAATTTATGAAACCTTTATTTAACCATTTTATTGAATCACATTACATAATAAAGGTGCCTAGATTATGTTAATACTTTCTTTAAGTGAGATTACTATTCCATTTAGTCACATTACTAATCCTAAGCATAAAATCACTATTCATAATTTACCAATCATCAAAAATTATGTTGATCTTATTAGACTCTAAATTTCTTACTCAACATAATTATAGAAGACCATTTTTTGAAAATCATTAAACATTTTTAATTATTTAAGGTTTACATAAACATTTTTAAAATATCCTTTCTCTAAAATTCATAAAAAAATATGCATACTATATTTATCCAGACTTTTGAATATTCATAAACATCATCATAAGAAGAAATAAAAATTTTTATTTAAAACAAAGGATTAAACAAGGCAGTTACGGTCTCCTTACATAGACCCTTATCACACCAGCATAGGACCTAAGTGTAAGGTGTGCTAAGGTGAGAGAATCCGAGGGAGGCTTGGCCAAAATCACATGAGTAGTAATTTCTATCAGTTCTAACTTCTCATGAAGGAGATTCCTATCTAGCTTCACGTGATGAAGTTCGGCTTGGGTTTGGTCCAGAGAAAAGCCCAGTGGTGATACCTCCTTCCCAAGTTCCGTTAGATGGGCTTCGATTGGCCCGAGACTACTGGATGAGGCCATCGAATCTACTTTATATATTAATTAACCAAGGTCACTTGTATTTAGAGACAAAAGTCACAACATTCAGTTTTCAACGGTCATACTGACTAACGGTCATATAATAGTCAAAACCCAATAGTATCATTTTAATTATACTCATGTTATCAAATGAAACAATTTTGTTGAGTATGAAAAATAAAATAACACACAAAATTAGGAAACAAGATTTATTCAAAATGTTGGTTCGTTACACTACCACTGGCCTACTTAAAGTCCCTAGTTAGTATGACTTATTATTTTAGTAAAATGATTTTATGGATAAATAATATGCTGATTCTAGGAACTTAGTTTTTATCAAATGGATATACTTAGTATAGTAAAATGATTTGGTGATTAAGTGATAAAGGTTGTTTTGAAAGATGTTCTCTGTTTTTAGGAAACACTATATACCTAAGGAAGATAGAATACTATTGGATTTCAATTGTGGAATGACAGTTGAAATTTTAGTTTGGAATAATATTTGTTTTTATTGTGGACATATTATGATTTGGTTTATTTTTGAAAATGATTAGCCTATCATGGGAAAAATGTGATTAGGTTAATTACTTTTCAATATGAGACTTTGGGAGTAACTGATGTTATTTGGAGATAAATGTTAAGATTTATTTTGTAAGACTATGTAATTAAATCCTTATGATATTTGGGTTTCAATATTAGTTTAGATTAATTTTGATGAATTTTATAGATACTTGTTTATTGAATGGTCTTTGTTGAACATTGGGTTTTGTTGGAAATTTTTTTGAGATTAAGAGTAGATTTTATTTTTGTAAAAGGTTATCCTTTTCGGTATTATTTGATATCTTATTAAGCATTTTTATTTTGGGTTTGGTCTAAAGACATGGGAAATATATAGTTCTCTTTTGTGGATTAGGTGATTCTCAAGAAGTTGATTATAGCGCTCTTAATGTGAACAAGTCATCCTAAATACTCATCTTTTGGATGAAATATGAGTGTGTGTTCGAAATATAGTAAGAGAGGAATGTCTACATGACAAGTATGTATGTTTACTTATGTTTTAGTTTAACCCATAAATAAATTTCACAATGAAAAGTAACTTAAAACAAAAATGTTATCTGAAATCTTTTCCTAATGGGGAATCAAATACCATTTAACCCATCACAAGTTTGTGATTTTCTAGTGGTTAACATTCTCCTATACATGTTTTCTATGGCTCTCCATTATAACTTGACCCTTTCTTTTCACTTCCATACCCATTTTTTACTACATGGTATCCTTGTATGGGTTAAATCGGGTGACCTTTGTACTTCTCATTCATTCTTTTAAAGTGATAGTTTTACTGACTCTTTTTCAGATGTGGGACTTTCAATGAAGTTTTCGAGCCAAATTTTAAAATTTCGAGGACACAATTCACAAAAGGGGGAAGGATGTAACATCACAAGTAAATAAAGAATATGAAATTTTCATATTTATTAATATTTGTGAATAAATTATTAATATTACTTTAATGTAGATTATATGTTTGATGGCGTACCCAATATGCAACAACGAGTTTCATTGAAATCTTACATTTCACACTAATAATATAATAATATTTTTTTAAATGGTAGCTATCTCCTAGCCGTTGTAATGGAAGGAATGAACATAACTAACTAAAATATATTTATATATGTTTGTTAAATATTTTTACATTTATCTAATAAAGGTTAAAGGATTAAAATGAAAATGAATCCAATTTTAAGAATAAATATTCTAATATTCTTTAAAAGATTATTTTACCGCCTTTTGATGAAGAACCTTTTTTAAATCTAACTTTTGAAAATTTTATAAGCTCTATTTGTCAAAATAAACTTATTATTTAGAATTCGGACATTAAAATAAACTTTGGATAAATTTTTTGTATTTTTCTGACAATGTTCATTTTTTAATGAATCGTGAAATATACTGCATTTTACTTCAATACTGCTTTTTCGTCTAATTTAATTATATGTTTAGATTATCTTTTTGATTGTTTTTAAATTTTAATTAGAATTTATTTTTACCATTTAATACAACGATGGTAAATGGAATTAATTTCACTTTGAAATTGGACATAAACAATTGTCAATCTTTTGATTAATATTGTTTCCTAAAAACACGCTATTTGTTTTGACAACAGGAATTATTTTTAAATTAATTACTTCAATTCATATGTTTTTAATATGGTAAAATATATTCCATATTTGGAATCATAAGGTCCAAATTAATTAATTAAGACTATTTTGTTTTTTGGACATTATGAATAGTAACGACGACAATTATCTTTAATTATCGTGATTAAGTAGTAATCAGGTAGTTAAGGGTAATAAAATAATATCATAAAAATAGAAATTACCCATCCATGTCTCTTAATGATATTTTTTTAGGCATGGACAACCATGGAATGCCTTATGCCAACTTTGGGACCCCATGAAATCACTTTAGTGTACTAGTGACCTTTTATCCTATTCTTTTTAAAGAATGGAAAATGTAACCAAAGCATGTATCACCAAAGTAAAACAATTTTATTTTTATTTATTTAAATAATAACTTTTAATATAAATATTCATGGTAAATATAAGAATATTTCCTACATCATGGTATTTTTTTTAATTTTTAGACATTAAATAAAACGATTTATTTATGGCACCATGATGATGTAGTGATTACCTCATTAATGAAAGATTTAAATAAAATAAAAATAAGGTAAAATCTAATACATAATCTTCTATAAAATCAATTTTATGGGTTCATTTATAACCCTTATCATCTTATCCTCAAAATATATCGTTTTGGGACATTTAAAATTCAAAAATCATTTCATAATAAAGTAACATTTCATGACTTTCCATGACTTCCCATCCTCCCTCTTATAAAAGTCCCCCACCTATACCCCATTACCCACACCTCTCAATCCCTTGTCTTGTCCAAAAAATGCTCATAATATCTCTCCACATCCCTATATTACTCTTAGAAGCCTCACTTTGGGCAGAAGTCTTCCCAAGGAAGCCTTTGGCTCAAATCAAAAAGAGTTACCCAATTTAGAGGTAATGTCTTCTCTCAGGCTTATTTCTTTTATTTTACTTATTCTCTCGTGTAAAATTATTATTATTTGATTCCATAATCACAATAATATCCAAAATATACTATAATTTTTTTATGAGAAGGATTTTATTTATGCAGACACACACCTCTGTCTAATGGTTAAAGAACATACTGTTTCTGTGGGTGGTGAATTACTGCCTCACAAAATGATGATTGTTCAATATTATTTGAACACCTATAATGGTGGAAATTAATATGTAACTATATTTATATATGATATATATTATATTTATGTTGTCTATGATTCTGTATTATATATTTAAAACATACATTTTTTCATTTCATGTAGTGAAAATTCGGTAATTTCATATGAGGAAGTGCGGACTACCGCCCCCTCATGTGATGTGACTCATTCATGAGATACATGGAATGTATAAATAATAAAATTAATGAACTTATGTAACCTATATAACATATATATTATACTAGAATTATAATATATATATATATATATCTCATTTATTTTTAATTCCTTTAATATGACAATGAAATGAAAGTAGCGTTCATGCATACATACGGCATACCGTCTCCATGAATGGTGCATTTCATTTATTATCTCCAAATTTTATGGAATAGTATAAAATGAAATATACTAGATATATATGATATTTAAATCATTAATACTATTCTATAGATTATTTTCTTATAACTATATGGACAATTCTTTTCAAACAGGTTTATTTTTTACTCATGTACCGAACGTTGACAAAAACGTCTGATATGAACTCACATAAATAACTAATTATTATAAAATTATAAAATGTTATCTGAATATAATAATAAACATTAAAGGATGTACTTAAAAAATTATAATTTGACCAAATTTTATTATTAAGGAATATAATGAAACGAACAAGACAAGTCGGACTTGTGGTAAGGGATCCTACCTCTCTTTTTCTTTTTATGTACTCTCTTTTATGTCATTTATTTTATGCACTTTTTTCTAATGTTAGGGTATGTTCTTTTATATTTCCCTTACTGTAATTGTTTATGTTCTTATGATGAGAGACCCTATTTTATCTCATCAATCCAATTTTGGATGTTTAAAGTGGCCCCGTTAGGCTGCCGAATTTTTGTAAGGGGATTTCATATCTCACTTTTAATTCCATGAGATTTACCTTGTTCACCACTTATTTATGGTGTATTGTGTACTTCAAATTGATATATATTATCATTATTCTATTCTTGTTGTTCTATAATTCATTTGGTAGTTATTATCTTTTGGTCATACGAATCGATTGATTACAGCGTGGTAAGGGTTTTTTTATCTCACTTTTTATTCCTGTGAGATTCCTGCTAAATTTTCCACTATTTCCTTTTGTGTGGTGTATGTACTACCCATTATTGTTTTATTTGTGCAATATTCCTTAATTTTTGGGTATTTACATCAACATCGTATAGTCCTTCCTTCATGGGGTGTACGATTCAGAAGTTACCCAAATCGGTAAGGGAACCTTTCACCCTCCTCCTTTTAAAAGACTACTTTATGTTTGGTCTTTTAATTTACATCTTGATAATGTTGGGATATGTTATTATATATCCCTGTTGCTGTAAATTTTATGTCCATGTGATGAGATACCCTTTTCTATCTCTCATCCACTCATTTTCTGAATTTTAATGTGATGTTGTTAGGCTGTCAAATTTCTGTAAGGGAACTTCTTAACCCAATTTCAATTATTTGGGTTAAACCTGTACTTCTTGATTATGTCAGGCTATAAATATGTGTGGATGGCCTCTTATTTTTTTACCCTTAATATCCTCTTATTTTTGGTGTATTTATATTTTTCACACATAATTATGTAATTGATTTATCCTTAATCTTAGGATACCGAATTTTTACGGGACTTGGTCTCAATCTCCTTTCATTGAGGTATATTTTGTTTTATACACAAATTTCTTTTATACAGTGTATAAAAAACATTGACATTGACTTTTATTCAAAAGTAATATTTTCTCTATGAATCATTTTACTAAATGAAAAAAATGTATGTTTCTTTTTAACGCACGCGGTGAAAACGAACTTTCTTCCGCCACGAGTATTATTTGATCATTGGATTTCTCAACAAGACGTAATGTTTTTAAAAGAAAATGAATACCATATACTCTTTTATGTATTTTTTTATTGAAAATGGTTTTGATAAATGATTCTATTTTGTCAATATATTTAAATGATATATTGTGATTGAAATGTGGAAATTTTATCATTCCATTATATTGGTTTTATGTGTTATGATTTTATAATTGTACTTGGACATTTGACAGGTGGTTACGTGATAAACCAAATGATGGGTGTTTCCGTGAAAACCAGGTTGGGTGGTTACATTATAACCTCCAATGAATTGGGTATGGAATTCGACTGTATGGCTATTCTATTTAGTGATTTGTGTTGAAGTTGACTGTATGGTTATTCCATTTAATTATGTTAATCTCCCAAGTTACCTTTATATGTTATGTGTTCTTGGTATGGGTTTTATGTTAATATTTTGGTTACAAAAATGGTATGTAATGATCTTTTATCCAGTTATGAGTATTTAATAATTCATAATTGTGAAAAATATTATGTAAGATAAAGTATTCACGTTTTACTTGTTGTTTTTAAGAAATAATATTTTTTTCTTCTTTTTGCTTCCCTTACTGAGCTTTATATGCTCATCCCAAGTTTTTGAAATGTTTTCCACAGGACATAAAGATGAATAGGGTCAAGTATGGGATTAAGGAAATAATTTCTATCTAGAACAAGGAACTATACATGTTTCTTTTTAAGAGTTTATATTCTTATGGAAAAAATGGAAACTGAGTAGAAGTGTCTACATTGTAAGCATTAGAGATGTAATAGTTATGTCCTAATTCTCTAAAACTCTAAACCTAAAAAGATCCTCAATTTTAATTATTCATTTAATTTAGGATTATGTAATGTTTTAAGTTCAGGTCTTTATAGTTGGTATCAAAGGTCAGTTTAAACAATTTTAGGGATTACGAGTTTTTATTGGACACATGGTTAGTCCCTATGTCTATCATTTTAGTTAAATACATGTTTTATAACTTTTTTTCAGATCAAGTAAAGTCAGTTACAAATGAAAGGAGGAGGATCTCAAAGGACATTCCAATCTGTTCCTAAGGACATGCTTGCAATAGTTATTTCAAAGTCATGTTCGGATGACTGTGAAACTTTTTCTAGCATACAACTCACTTGCAAGCAGTTGTTTGAGATATCAAACACCTCCACTATACCTTGCTATCATTGTGGATCAGGGGTTTTATTTAGAGAAATATTATTTTCACAATAATCTCATAATTTTCAAAAATGTAAATATTATACAGGAATTTTCAAATATTATACCTTATCACAAGATTTTGAAGCATATTATGATTTTAGAAAAGGTCCTCAATAATGAGAACCTTGCACAACTTATTTATATTTTATTTTAAAATATAGATTCTCAGTACATAATAATGGTATTTTAAATGGACCATTAATTGAATTTTTCAACTTAAATTAGGTCCAACTACTTTATAGAAATCAATTTTTTTCAGATGTTTTGAAATTATATGTCATACATGATTATCTTCCAAAACTATTTTTCTGTGAACACCCATATTGTAGAGACCCGTATCTTGACGTACATGGAATTACATTACTTTTGCGGAATACTTAGTACATAACAAAAACACACACACAAGGATCGTAATAGTTTAGTGTCTTTGGAAACTCGGAACGTAATCTTCTAATCGTGGTGAAAGATATTCAATATCTCCCATAAAGATCTTCCCTTTTTTTACCTAAAAACCTTTCTTTATATCCTGGGGAAAAGAAAACATAAAAGGGTGAGCTCAAATGCTCAGTAAGGGTAAACAAAAGAAATATCAATCACATCATATACATAAGAACATAGCTTTTGGAAATCTTAACCTGCAAAAGAGAGCATAATATCTTAACATGGAACAAATCATAGAAGTGAAAATGAGATCCCCATAATCATATCATAAAACTTGAAACTTTGTGGCATGCACACATAATCATGGAAAATCATTTCTTGTTAGTCATGACTCATTGCCAAGACTATCTTAGTGGACAAAGTCCCTTTCGGAACCGAGTTCACTCCTTGTTTCAGTCCTGTATCACTGAACCGAAATAACCTTCCGTTCCAGCCATGTCTATCTCATGAGATATAAAATCATTACCCAATTCATTGGAGGGAGATATAGGTCCCACCCATCTTATAATGAATCCTTTCTTATGTGTCCCACATAATCATAAAACATACATCATCGCATAACACATGTAACAAAAATGGGATTCTTGAAACATCATGACATCATAAATCAATTCATATAAGATAAAGTAATTCATAAACATAATTCCATCACAACATAGTCAAATAAATGTAAATATATGGATAGAAACAGAACCCTTTATTATCTTAGATGGAAAATAATTTTGATAAAACACTTGAATTGAATTCTTGAGGAAAATATCCTTTCTTCTTCAAAATCAATTTCTTTTCACAAAACATCATGCAATTTTAAAAGAAAGAGATTTTATTGAAAATATTCATGAAATATTTTAGAGGAAGCTTCATGAAAATAAGGCTTTATAAAACAGTAGAAATCCGTTCGTGCCGTATAAGTTAAAAAAAACATTCTTCGTACTTTTGTCGGAAAAGTCAAAAAGTACCTCGTATGGAAAAACGACAAAAGATTCCTTTCATATTCTTTACTAAAAACTCACCTAAGGGTAAAATTGGATTTATACTATTTCAAGTGGATGGAAACAATATTACATATTGAGGGAACATGGATGTGGATGATAAAATACACCCCAGTAAATACTTACGAATAAACAATCTCGGATAAAAATGAGATTGTGATATTTCCCTTACCTTAGGTCCAATTTGCTTCGTATGTGTCCGAACCTCCTGTATAATGATTTAAATAATGTCATTGACTTATTACAGAATCATATTCATTGTTATGATATCATATATGGTTCACTTATTACATTATATTACCCGTTCTTTTGTAAATTCCATGTTAAAGAAGCGTTTTGGGTAAAATCGTTTCATTTATCGTAGGTGTTTTGACTTGTTGTTCTTGACATCATTATTACTTATATCATGATTTAATTACTTCCAGAATATAAAATATGATTTATATATCATATATATTCAGTATATATATATATATAATAGATAGATAAATAAAATGAAAAACACCGTTCATGGAGACGGTAGTCCGTACGTACGCATGAACGCTGTTTTTCTTTCCTTATTGTCTTGAAATGGAAGTAAGTAGATGACATACATATGTATATATATACATAAATCCAGTAGCTTTATAATGTCATATATTTCATTATTATTTCTTATATATACATTATAATCATTCTTAAATGGTTAACATGGAGAATGAATCTCATCGCGTCGTGGAGACGGTAGTCCGTACGTACGCACGAGCGATGATATCATTTCTATAAATATTGAATTGAATTGGAGTGGATTATACAATATATCAGAATCAATATGATGTTGTAATAACTCTGTATAGTTATTCTTTACACCATTATACCCATCCATGTAAGGTGGTGGTGGAAAATAGATTACACCACGGCGTGGAGACGGTATTCCGTACGTACGCACGCGCGGTGATTTCTTTTTCCGTAGGATGGATAGATGGTGAAATAGGGTTGTTTCATACTTATAATAACATATCCGTATATGAGTGATACTGATGTTATTACTTCATAATGAAACAACCTAAGAAGAAGAAGTGGAAGAAGAAATAAAGATGAAAGAATTGGTAACGGTAATTACCTCTTCTTTGAAGTGCCTCTTTGAGACCTCCTCTTAGGGCACTAGAATTGGTCTTTGAGGAAGACCAGAACTTCTAGGATGTTGCTAGGGAAGTGGAGAAGGGATTTTGGCAGGGTTTGGCCGATCTTGAGTGCTCAAATTGGTGTGAGGAGGAGGGGGAGGAGGTGTCCTTTTATAAGGGAGGAGAGGGGCACCTTAGGAATATCTCAAAATATTATTTTATATTAATGTCAAAATCGGTTTATAATGGTTCCAAAGGGTCTTATTTCGAAGATAAGGTGGGGAGGGGTCGAAATCCTATCAACCAATAGAATTTAGACAAGTTTAGGATATTATTTTAACCTTATCAATTAAATTTAACTCTAAGTTAAATAATTTAACTTTTACCATGTCTTTTTGTTTTCTTTCACTATATGGTTAATAAACTTACTATAACATGCCAAACGAAACCCAAATTGTTTATTATTAATATATATATCTTTATCTAAGTCATTTGGCCGAACCTTAGATTTTTAGGAATACAATAACAATTAATAATATAATATTTGATTTAAAAACTATTTTGTGT
Source organism: Viscum album (assembly GCA_963277665.1). NCBI lineage: Eukaryota > Viridiplantae > Streptophyta > Magnoliopsida > Santalales > Viscaceae > Viscum > Viscum album. The sequence continues at coordinate 1,774,971,985 of OY728165.1, read as the reverse complement.
CAATTTTGACACTATTTGATATATGATTTTTGTGAAAGTCATAACAGAATTAAATGTTCGAACCAAGTTTATTAAATCAACATTAATATATCATAGTAACCTATAAAATTAGTGGAATTCATAAAAAATCTCAAATTACATTTATTTTGGTGTTTATAACATCAATTATGTCAATATTTCATTAATAAGATAATTACTACATCATCGTTGTGTTATAAATAAATTAAATTATTTTATGTCTAAAAATTACAAATAAAATACCATCATGTAGGAAATCTTTGTATCTTTCTAATGAATATTTACAATCGAATTTATCTTATATATAACCCCATATTAAAAATGATTTACTTATTGAAATTTGATTTTAACTATTTTAACCTTTCTTTAAATAAATTAATAATAAATGTCCTAATCTAATCCAAGTGGGCCTAAATGGTCATATTTTATTCCTGAGTTTGTTTTTGGTCGAATTACACTTGTCCAATAGAATTAGGACATGTGTTAGGGTAATAGTAATATCATATTTACCCTTAGTTACCCTATTTACTATTAACCGCGGTAAAAAGTAAAAAGTTACTATTCAGCAAAAAATTATTTTCATCTCATTGAACCACATTTTAGTCCTTGATATTAACCGTGTCTCTTGGATTTTCGAAATTCCATTCACAGAAGCGGAAAAATTATGTTTTATGAAAAATTCAGTTTTTAACCTACCACTTAGTAGTTTCACTACTCATCAAAAATTGATGTTTTTCAGAACAATGCCAAAATTTCATCCCAAGCTATATTTCATATTCCGAATTCAAAAATGAAGTCTATTTTACCAAATTCATAACGTAAAATTTTCATTAATTAATTTTATAATTAAATCCCACTGTTAAAACAAATAGCGTGTTTTTAAGAAACAATATATATCAAAAGATTGACACTTGATTATGTCTGGTTTAAATGTGAAATTACAACCAATGACCAAAATTGTATTAAATTGTAAAAATATATTCTAAATATACTTTAAAACCACTCAAATTAATAATTTATCACTATTAATTATTTCGATTAAAAAAGTTGTTTTTAATTATAATTTAGTAAGTTTCACTATTCATATGAAAGTTATCCGAAAAGTACCAAAATTTCACCTTAGGCTAAATTCGATACTCCGAATCCAATAATGAAGTTCATTTTGAAAAATAAGATTTACAGAATTTTAAAAAGTGGTTATTACTATTCATAACGGCTAGTTTTAATAATATTTTAATAGCACATCGTTGTTTAGTGAAACTCGGTATTGCGTATTACACACGCTATCGAGGAAGGTCGCGATTGCGTGTAATGCAAGGCAAGACAAGGATGCGTGTTGTGCAAGCTTCTTTTGGTGTAGCGTACAACACAAGACATTAATAAAATTAAAAAGAATATTTTTTTATAAAATCTTGGGCTGTTACATTCTACCCCCCTTAAAATGAATTTCGCCCTCGAAATTCGTCGGGGTTATAAATGGTTTACTATTCGAAAGTTTCTTTAATAGAAACCCACATCGTAAAAAGGAATATCAAAACCAATCTTTAAAAACAAAAGTATGAAACGTAACGGTTACCCAAATAAACTAATCATTGGGTTTCCACATAGGTGAAAATATGGATATGGAAGAGAAATCTAACCATCATGTTCTTGATGGAGAGTGGTAGAGAACATGGCTATGGAAAAGCTAGTAATCACAAATCCATAGATTTGTGATGATATAAGGTACCATCTGATTCATCAGGTATAAGATCACTAGGACAACATTTTTGGTTTTCAAGATCATTTCCCCTAAAGTTGAAAATTTGAATTTTAATAAATACTTACTTTATTATGGTACAATCTCACTGTTGTTCGTGCCTTGAACAATTTCCACTTCATCTCTTAAATAAATGAAGTTGAATTTGTTATTTGTGAAGTGTTAGCAGATCATGTGATAGAATGACGGGTCATTCCATCTGTCTCAAACAAAAGGTTAGCAAAAATTATATGCATAAATCGATCTATAGTGAGATTAATCATATATGGTTCCTAAAATGGACTTATACTTCATATATCATACTGCTTAATATAATAAAACTAGTTTCTACTAAACAGGGACTTCCTGTAGGCCAGTGGTAGGCGATAAAGGCCAGTCGCACTTTGGTTGTGGGTTCGATTCCCACAGCCTTGTCCGAAGCGATGGGCTGTCGCCCGTCCTGCAGGTTGTCCCTTTTTCTAAAACTACGTTACTATAACATCCCATCAATAATATCGAAAATCTTCTATCCTTAAACAATACTAACTTATGTCCAACATAATCCAGTCTAATCTTTAGGCTTATACATAATACTGCAGTCCACTCTCATAATATAGTGACAACGATCACTGGAGATTTAATACTGTCGTTGATCCCCACATATCATAAGATATGTCTTGTTGGTCACATTCCAAACATTCAAAGTCCTTAATCATGTATTCTCTTGAATACCTTAGTGAAAACATGAGTGTAGTTAAATGTTAATACTTTCCATATACCAAAATCCTCAAAATTCTATATACTCAAACCATGATATCACTTAGTCCTTATATCAATCATGAGCTCATGAATACTATTAAACATTTCATTTTCTCGTCTTCATTATGCGCATATCATCTTATTTCCAAAAAATATCTCAATCACTTTGAATACCGCATCAATAAATATTGCAATACTCAATGATACAACATTATTTTGGAATCCCATTACATAAACACTTAATCATTCCACCACATCGTTGTCATATTCAACATTGCCAATAGTGATCGCATGTGATTTCCCTTTGTCCTTTGCCTTCAGTGGTTGCTCATGTTGATCATCACTAACCCTTGGATTAGGGCAATTATTAGCATAATGCCCCATTTCCTTGCACTTGAAGCATTGAAGTGTTGGCGGTGCGTTCTCTGCAGTGTTTGCTTTATTCACATCATTAGAAACCCTTTTTCCATTACTTCGACACTCAGCTGCTCGATGACCTTCTTTTCCACACTTAAAACATTTTCTAGTCCCTTTAAGACAATCTCCACCATGCTTCTTTCCACACTTTGTGCATAAGGAAACATTCATCTTCATTTCACCATTATTCCGAGATTTCTCCTTGAACTCCATCTTTCGTTTCTTGTCAAAACCATGAGATGGATATGTAACACCAACTTCCATTTCTACCTTGATAGCACAACGCACAATTTCTTCATAGCTACTGATGTCTCTTATAGCTAATGCCCTTCGAAGACTTGGTTTTAAGCCACTGAAAAATCGATCAACTTTACTTTCAGGTTGGATGATAATTCCAGATGCATACCTTGCAAGTCTTGTAAAATTCGCTTCGTATATACCAACAGATTCATCATCCTTTTGCTTTAGTTCAAGAAACTCCTTCTCCATCTTCGTTCGAAGAATACGAGGGAAGTACTTACTGAAAAACAAGTTCTTGAACTCGTCCCATTCCATGGAATCAATTTCATCTCTTTGCCTCGTATTCTTGATAAGATTCCACCATTGATCAGCTTCACCTTCCAAACGATATACTGCTAAGATGACTTTATCATGTTCAGAACATTGAAGAACTGAAAATATCTTTTCAGTAGTACTAATCCATTGTTCAGCAACTAATGGATCAGTAGACCCACTGAAAGAAGGCGGGCGCTGCCTCATGAAGGATTCAACAAAATGTTGCTCCTTCCTTTGCTCGTTTGGAAGTCATGCATGATTCATAGCTTGAGAAAGTTGTGTGAGCATGGCTACAAGATTTTGCATTCCAGCTCCCATATCGTTTGGTTGCTCAGGGGGACAATCATTGCATTGTCCATTGCATTGATCAACACGATTCCTTCGGGTTCCAGCCATCGTCTAAAACCCAAAAAGAATAGTGTGAGAGGCAAAAATCATGCTAGGGAAAACAACATAGTAAAGGGGGAGTACCCTTAATATCTAACATCTTAGGTTAAATTCTAAGATTGTTACCTTAGTTCTAGTACCATATCCTATACGTATATTTATCCTTAGGGACATCCCTAGACATACCTTAGAAATATCTCTAGGGATCTCACTAACGTTTTCGCATCCTAGTTTCCAAAGGTTGACTAAACCTTTCCTCTGATACCAACTGTAGAGACCCGTATCTTGACATACATGGCATTACATTACTTTTGAGGAATACTTAGTACATAACAAAAACACACACACAAGGATCGTAATAGTTTAGTGTCTTTGGAAACTCGGAACGTAATCTTCTAATCGTGGTGAAAGATCTTCAATATCTCCCTTAAAGATCTTCCCTTTTTTTTTACCTAAAACCCTTTCTTTATATCCTGGGGAAAAGAAAACATAAAAGGGTGAGCTCAAATGCTCAGTAAGGGTAAACAAAAGAAATATCCATCACATCATATACATAAGAACATAGCTTTTGGAAATCTTAACCTGCAAAAGAGAGCATAATATCTTAACATGGAACAAATCATAGAAGTGAAAATGAGATCCCCATAATCATATCATAAAACTTGAAACTTTGTGGAATGCACACATAATCATGGAAAATCATTTCTTGTTAGTCATGACTCATTGCCAAGACTATCTTAGTGGACAAAGTCCCTTTCTGAACCGAGTTCACTCCTCGTTTCAGTCCTGTATCACTGAACCGAAATAACCTTCCGTTCCAGCCATGTCTATCTCATGAGATATAAAATCATTACCCAATGCATTGGAGGGAGATATAGGTCCCACCCATCTTATAATGAATCCTTTCTTATGTGTGCCACATAATCATAAAACATACATCATCGCATAACACATGTAACAAAAATGGGATTCTTGAAACATCATGACATCATAAATCAATTCATATAAGATAAAGTAATTCATAAACATAATTCCATCACAACATAGTCAAATCAATGTAAAAATATGGATAGAAACAGAACCCTTTATTATCTTAGATGGAAAATAATTTTGATAAAACACTAGAATTGAATTCTTGAGGAAAATATCCTTTCTTCTTCAAAATCAATTTCTTTTCACAAAACATCATGCAATTTTAAAAGAAAGAGATTTTATTGAAAATAGTCATGAAATATTTTAGAGGAAGCTTCATGAAAATAAGGCTTTATAAAACAGTAGAAATCCGTTCGTGCCGTATAAGTTAAAAAAAACATTCTTCGTACTTTTGTCGGAAAAGTCAAAAAGTACCTCGTATGGAAAAACGACAAAAGATTCCTTTCATATTCTTTACTAAAAACTCACCTAAGGGTAAAATTGGATTTAAACTATTTCAAGTGGATGGAAACAATATTACATATTGAGGGAACATGGATGTGGATGATAAAATACACCCCAGTAAATACTTACGAATAAACAATCTCGGATAAAAATGAGATTGTGATATTTCCCTTACCTTAGGTCCAATTTGCTTCGTATGTGTCCGAACCTCCTGTATAATGATTTAAATAATGTCATTGACTTATTACAGAATCATATTCATTGTTATGATATCATATATGGTTCACTTATTACATTATATTACCCGTTCTTTTGTAAATTCCATGTTAAAGAAGCGTTTTGGGTAAAATCGTTTCATTTATCGTAGGTGTTTTGACTTGTTGTTCTTGACATCATTATTACTTATATCATGATTTACTTACTTCAAGAATATAAAATATGATTTATATATCATATATATTCAGTATATATATATATAATAGATAGATAAATAAAATGAAAAACACCGTTCATGGAGACGGTAGTCCGTACGTACGCATGAACGCTGTTTTTCTTTCCTTATTGTCTTGAAATGGAAGTAAGTAGATGACATACATATGTATATATATACATAAATCCAGTAGCTTTATAATGTCATATATTTCATTATTATTTCTTATATATACATTATAATCATTCTTAAATGGTTAACATGGAGAATGATTCTCATCGCGTCGTGGAGACGGTAGTCCGTACGTACGCACGAGCGATGATATCATTTCTATAAATATTGAATTGAATTGGAGTGGATTATACAATATATCAGAATCAATATGATGTTGTAATAACTATGTATAGTTATTCTTTACACCATTATACCCATCCATGTAAGGTGGTGGTGGAAAATAGATTACACCACGGCGTGGAGACGGTATTCCGTACGTACGCACGCGCGGTGATTTCTTTTTCCGTAGGATGGATAGATGGTGAAATAGGGTTGTTTCATACTTATAATAACATATCAGTATATGAGTGATACTGATGTTATTACTTCATAATGAAACAACCTAAGAAGAAGAAGTGGAAGAAGAAATAAAGATGAAAGAATTGGTAACGATAATTACCTCTTCTTTGAAGTGCCTCTTTGAGACCTCCTCTTAGGGCACTAGAATTGGTCTTTGAGGAAGACCAGAACCTCTAGGATGTTGCTAGGGAAGTGGAGAAGGGATTTTGGCAGGGTTTGGCCGAGATTGAGTGCTCAAATTGGTGTGAGGAGGAGGGGGAGGAGGTGTCCTTTTATAAGGGAGGAGAGGGGCACCTTAGGAATATCTCAAAATATTATTTTATATTAAAGTCAAAATCGGTTTATAATGGTTCCAAAGGGTCTGATTTCGAAGATAAGGTGGGGAGGGGTCGAAATCCTATCAACCAATAGAATTTAGACAAGTTTAGGTTATTATTTTAACCTTATCAATTAAATTTAACTCTAAGTTAAATAAGTTAACTTTTACCATGTCTTTTTGTTTTCTTTCACTATATGGTTAATAAACTTACTATAACATGCCAAACGAAACCCAAATTGTTTATTATTAATATATATATCCTTATCTAAGTCATTTGGCCGAACCTTAGATTTTTAGGAATACAATAAAAATTAATAATATAATATTTTATTTAAAAACTATTTTGTGTCAATTTTGACACTATTTGATATATGATTTTTGTGAAAGTCATAACAGAATTAAATGTTCGAAACAAGTTGATTAAATCAACATTAATATATCATAGTGACCAATAAAATTAGTGTAATTCATAAAAAATCTCAAATTACATTTATTTTGGCGTTTATAACATCAATTATGTCAATATTTCATTAATAAGATAATTACTACATCATCGTTGTGTTATAAATAAATTAAATTATTTTATGTCTAAAAATTACAAATAAAATACCATCATGTAGGAAATCTTTTTAGATTTCTAATGAATATTTACAATCGAATTTATCTTATATATAACCCCATATTAAAAATGATTTACTTATTAAAATTTGATTTTAACTATTTTAACCTTTCTTTAAATAAATTAATAATAAATGTCCTAATCTAATCCAAGTGGGCCTAAATGGTCATATTTTATTCCTAAGTTTGTTTTTGGTCGAATTACACTTGTCCAATAGAATTAGGACATGTGTTAGGGTAATAGTAATATCATATTTACCCTTAGTTACCCTATTTACTATTAACCGCGGTAAAAAGTAAAAAGTTACTATTCACCAAAAAATTATTTTCATCTCATTGAACCACATTTTAGTCCTTGATATTAACCGTGTCTCTCGGATTTTCGAAATTCCATTCACAGAAGCGGCAAAATTAAGTTTTATGAAAAATTCAGTTTTTAGCCTACCACTTAGTAGTTTCACTACTCATCAAAAATTGATGTTTTTCAGAACAATGCCAAAATTTCATCCCAAGCTATATTTCATATTCCGAATTCAAAAATGAAGTCTATTTTACCAAATTCATAACGTAAAAGTTGCATTAATTAATTTTATAATTAAATCCCGCTGTTAAAACAAATAGCGTGTTTTTAAGAAACAATATATATCAAAAGATTGACACTTGATTATGTCTGGTTTAAATGTGAAATTACAACCAATGACCAACATTGTATTAAATTGTAAAAATATATTCTAAATATACTTTAAAACCACTCAAATTAATAATTTATCACTATTAATTATTTCGATTAAAAAAGTTGTTTTTAATTATAATTTAGTAATTTTCACTATTCATATGAAAGTTATCCGAAAAGTACCAAAATTTCACCTTAGGCTAAATTCGATACTCCGAATCCAAGAATGAAGTTAATTTTGAAAAATAAGATTTACAGAATTTTAAAAAGTGGTTATTACTATTCATAACGGCTAGTTTTAATAATATTTTAATAGCACATCGTTGTTTAGTGAAACTCGGTATTGCGTATTACACACGCTATCGAGGAAGGTCGCGATTGCGTGTAATGCAAGGCAAGACAAGGATGCGTGTTGTGCAAGCTTCTTTTGGTGTAGCGTACAACACAAGACATTAATAAAATTAAAAAGAATATTTTTTTATAAAATCTTGGGCTGTTACACATTTGACCCATGGTGTACAAGGTCTATTTGTATGGAGGAAGCAAATGGTTTTGAAGTACCTCTAAATCATTGTTTCGATGCATGGACCTTCTACATACATGACAAGATAACGATGAAACCAAATAGACACAATGATCAAGGTATGATGTTCTTCATTTTTGGGATCGTTTTATTTTATCTTATGGTGGTGAAATAAGACATCAAGAATTAAGATGTTGAGATCATAATGAATTTGGATGAAAATGAGAGGTATAAGGAAACCGTTGAGGTTAAAACATGTTAGGGTTATTTTCATGTTTCCAAAAAATGACAACCCGTAGGATGAGTGACAACCCGTCGCATTTGGTAAGGTCGTAGGAATCAAACCCACAACCGAAGGGCGACAAGGGTGTAGCGCCTACCACTGGACTACTTGAAGTCCCTGGTTAGTATGCCTTTTTATTTTATTAAAATGATTTTATGGATCAAGAATATGTTGATTTTGGCAACTTATGTTTTAAAAAATGGATATACTTAGTGTAGGAAAATTATTTTGCGATTATTTGATAATGGTTCTTGTGAATGATGTTCTCTCTTTTGAGGAAACACTATATCCTTAAGAAATATAGAATACTATGGAATTTCTATTGTGGAATAATGGTTGAAATTTTAGTTTATAAGAATCTATATTTTTATTGTGGAAATATGATGATTTATTTTATTTATGAAAATGATTAACCTATCATGGGGAATATGTGATTAGGTTAATTACTTTTCAATAGGAGACTTTGTGAGTAACTGATGTCATTTGGAGATAAATGTTAAGATTTATCTTTGAAGACTATGTAATTAAATCCTTATGATATTTGGGTTTCAATATTAGTTTGGATTAATTTTGATGAATTTTATGGATAGCTGCTTATTGAATGGTCTTTGTTGAACTTTGGGTTTTGTTGGGAAACTTTTGGAGATTAAGATTAGTTTTTCTTTTTGTAAAAGATTATACTTTTCGGTATTATCTGATATTGTACTAACCATTTTGATTTTGTTTTAGGTCTAGATTCATGGTAAATGTATAGTTATCTTTATTGGATTAGGTGATCCTTTAGAAGTTGATTATAGAACTCTTAATGTGAACACGTCATCCTAAATAATCATCTTTTGGATAAAATATGAGTGTGTTTGAGAAATCTAGTAAGATATGAAAGTCTACATGACAATTATGTATGTTTACTTATGTTTTTGTTATGCCCATAAATAAATTAAACAATGAAAAGTAACTTAAAACAAAAACGTTGTCTGTAATCTTTTCCTACTAAGGAATCAATTACAGTTTAACCCATCACAAGTTTTTGATTTTCGGGTGGTTAACTTTCTCCTAGAAATGTTTTCTATCGCTCTCCATTATAACATGACCCTTTGTTTTATCTTCCATACCCATGTTTTCCTACATGGAATTCTAGTATGGGTTAACTTGGGTGACCATTGTACTTCTCTTTCTTTCTTTTAAAGTGATATTTTTAATGACTCTTTTTCTGATGTGGGACATTCAATGAAGTTTCCGAGCCCAATTTTAAAATTGTGAGGATGTAATTCCCAAAACAGGAGAAGGATGTAACATTCCAAGTAAATAAAGAATATGAATTATTCATATTTTTACATATTTGTGAATAAAATATTAATATTAATTTAAAAGAGATTCTATGTTCTATAGCGTACCCAATACGCAACAATGAGTTTCTTTGAAATCTTACGTTGCACACTAATAATATAATAATATTATTTTAAATGGTAGTTAACGCCTAGCCTTTTTAATGGAGATAATGAACAGAAGTAGCTAAAAAATGATTATATATGTTTTTTAAATATTTTTACATTTATCCAATAAATGTTAGAGGCTTAAAATTAAAATGAATCCAATTTTAAGAATAAATATTCTAATATTCGTTAAAAGATTGTTTTACTGACTTTTGATGGAGAACCTTTTCTAAATCTATCTTTTGGAAATTTTATAAGCTCTATTTGTAAAAATAAACTTATTCTTTAGAATTTCGGCATTAAAATTTACTTTGGATAAATATTTTGTATTTTTCTGACAATGTTCATTTTTTAATGAATGGTGAAAAATAATGCATTTTACTTCAAAAATTCTTTTTCATATAATTTAATTATATGGTTAGATTATCTTATTAATTCGTTTTAAAGTGTAATTATAATATATTTTTACCATTTAATCTAATTATGGTCAATGGAATTAATTTCACATTGAAATTGGACATAAACAATTGTCAATCTTTTAATAGATATTGTTTCTTAAAAACACGCTATTTGTTTTGACAATGAGAATTATTTTTAAATTAATTACTGTAATTCCTATGTCTCTAATTTTGTAAAATAGATTCCATATTAGGAATCATAAGGTCCAAATTATGTAATTAAGACTGATTTGTTTTTTGGACATTATAAATAGTAACGACGAAAATTATCTTTAATTATCATGATTAAGTAGTAATCGGGTAGTTAAGGGTTATAAATTAATATCATAATAATATAAATTACCCATATATGTGTCTTAAGGAGATTTTTTGAATCATAGACAACCGTGGAATTCCTTCTGCAAACTTTGGGATGCCATGAAATCACTTTAGTGTGATTGTGACCTTTTATCCTATTAATTTTAAAGAAAAGAAAATATTTCCAAAGAATGTATCACCAAAGTAAAACAATTTTAGTTTTATTTATATAAATTATCTCTTTGACTATTAATATTCATTGTAAATATAAAAATATTTCCTACATCATGGTATTTTTTTTATAATTTATAGACATTAAATAAATAAATTTATTTATTACACCATGATGATGTAGTGATTACCTCATTAATGAACGCTTTATATAAAATAAAAAATAAGGTAAACTCTAAGACTAAAACTTGTTGAAAACCTATTGGATGGGTGGATTGGGAACCCTGATAGCCTTATCATAAAAATATATCGTTTTGGGGCCTTTAAAATCAAAAAATCATTTCATAAAAAAGTAACATTTCATGACTTTCTAAGACTACCCCTCCCCCCTCTTATAAAAGGCCCCCACCTCTACCCCATTACCCAAACCTCTCAAGACCTTGTCCCATCGATCCTCTGCTCATATTGTCTCTCCACATCAATCTATTACTCCTAGAAGCCTCACTTTGAGTAGAAGTCTTCCCAAGGAAGCCTTTGGTTCAAATCAAAAAGGGTTACCCGATTTAGAGGTAATGTCTTCTCTCGAGTTTATTTATTTTATTTTCGTTCCTCACTCCCCCTAAAATTATAATTATTTTATTTCATAACAACATAAATATCCTAAATATACTATAATTTTGTTATGATAAGTATTTGAATTACACTTACACACACCTCCATCTATTGGTTAAAGAACATACTGTTTCTGTGGGTGGCGAATTACTATCTCACGAAACGATGATTGTTCAATCTTATTTTAACACCTATTATGGTGACCATTAAGATGGAAATATATTTATATATGATATATATTATATTTATTTCATCTATATTATTCTTTATTTTATATTTAAAACATACCTTCTTGTTTTTCATGTTGGGAAAATGCGATAATTTCATATGAGGAAGTGCGGACTACCGCGCCCTCAAGTGATGTGACTCGTTCATGAAATACATGGAATGTATAAATAATGAAATTAATGAACTTATGTGTCCTATATAACATATATATTATACTGGAATTATAATATATATATCTCTCATTTATTTTTAAATCCATTAATATGACAAAGAAATGAAAGTAACGTCCATTCGTACGTACAGCCTACCGTCTCCATGAATGGTGCATTTCATTTATAATCTCAAAATGTTATAGAATAGTATAAAATGAATATATAATGCAGATATATTATATTTGAATCATTAATACTATTCTGGAGATTATGTACTTACAACTACATGGACAATTATTTTCAAACAGATTTATTTTTGACTCATGTACCGAACATCGGCAAAAACGTCTGATATGAACTCACATAATTAAAAAATTATTATAACATTATAATATGTTTTTTTAATTGAATAAAAAACATTATAGGAAGGTCCTTAAGCAATTATAAATTGAACAAAGTTTATTATTATGGAATATAAAGAAACTAACAAGACAAGTCAGACTTGAGGTAAGGGATCCTACCTCTCTCTTTCTTTTTAAGTACTCTCTTTTAAGTCATTTCTATTAAGATCCTATTTATTATGTTAGGGGATGTTATTTTATATTCATATTACTGTAATGTTTTATGTTCTTATGATGAGATACCCTATTTGACCTCATCATTCCATTTTTTGGATGTTTAATGTGGCGTCATTAGGCTTTTGAATTTTTGTAAAGGGATTTCTTATCTCACTTTTAAATCTGTGATATTTACCTTGTTCTTTAATTATTTATGGTGTATTGTGTACTTACAATTGATATATATTATCATGATTATATTAACGGTGTTCTATAATTCATTTGGTGGTTATTATCTTTTTGTCACATGACTCAATTGATCGCTGCGAGGTAAGGAGTTTTTTATCTCACTTTTTATTCCCGTGAGATTCATGCTACATTTGCCACTATTTTCTTCTATGTGATGTATGTACTGACCATTATTGTTTTATTTGTGTAATATACCTTAATTTATGGGTATTTAGATCAACATTTTATAGTCCTTATTTCATGGTATGTACATTTCAGAAGTTACCCAAATCGGTAAGGGAACCTTTCACCCTCCTCCTTTTAAAAGACTTTTTTGGTGTTTTAATTTACATCTTCATAATGTTTGGATATTTTCTTTTATATAATTATTGCTATAAATTTTATTTCCAATTTATGATATACCATTTTCTATCTCTCATCAACTCATTTTCTGAATTTTAAGGTGACGTCGTTAGGCTGTACAATTTCTGTAAGGGAACTTCTTAACCCAATTTCAATTCTTTGGGTTAAATCTCTACTTATTGAATATTTCATGCTATGAATATATGTGGATGACATCTGATATTTTTACACTTAATATCCTATTATATTGGGAGTATTTATCTTTTTCAAACATAATTATATAATTTATTTATCCTTAATCTGAAGATACCGACTTTTTATGGGACTTTTCTCAATCTCCTTTCATTGAGGAATATTTTGTTTGATACACAAATTTCCTGTATACGGTGTATAAAAAACATTGACATTGAATTTTATTGAAAATTAATCTTTTCTCTACGAAGTGTTTTACTAAACGACAAAATGTATGTTTCCATTTAACCTACGTGGTGACAACGACCTTTCCGCCGCTCTGAGTATTATTTGATCTTTGGATTCCTCAACAAGCAGTAATGTTTTTAAAAGAAAATTAATACCATATAATCTTTTTTGTATTTTGGTATTGAAAATGGTTTTGATATAAGATTATTTTATGTCCATATATTTAAAAGATATATTGTGATTGAAATGTGGAAATGTTATCATTCTTTAATATTGGTTTTATGTGTTATGATTTTATAATGGTACTTGGACATTTGAAGGGTGGTTACATGATAAAACAAATGACGGGTGGTGCCATGAAAACCAGGAAAGGAGGTTATGTTATAACCTCTAATATATTGGGTATGGATGTTATCTGTATGGCTATTCCATTTAGTGATATGTGTCGAAGTTGACTGTATGGTTATTCCATTTAAGTATGTTTATGTCACAAGTTACCTTTTTTATGTTATGTGTTCTATTAATGGGTTTTATTGTAATATTTTGGTTAAAAAATTGTAAGTACTGATATTTTATTCAGTGAGGAGTTTTTAATACTTCATAATGGTAAAAATGTTTACTTATGATAAAGTATTCATTGTTTACTTGTTGTTTTGAAGAAATAACAGTTTTCCTTTTTGTGCATCCCTTACTGTACTTTATATGCTCATCCCAAGTTTTTGAAATGTTTTCCACAGGACTTAAAGATGACTAGGGTCAAGGATGGTATCAAGGAAAGACTTTCTATCTAGAACATGGTACTAGACACATTTCTTTTTAAGAGTTTATTATATTATGGAAAAAATGGAAACTGAGTAGAAGTGTCTACTTTGTAATCTTTAGAGATGTAACAGTTATGTCTTAATTATCTAAAACTATAAACCTTAATAGATCCTCAATGTGAATTATTCATTTAATTCGGGATTATATAATGTTTTAAGTCCCGGTCCTTATAATATGAATTCAATTTTTTGTAAAATCGTTTTTTGTTTAAAAATTAGGATTCTTTCAAAAACAATTTTTTTCATGAAGAAATATTACATTTAATTTATAAAAATTTTAGATAATTTATTTTATAAAATGAAAAAATATATATTATAAAAATTAAATTAGGTTGAATTTCGAGGTATTTTCTTAAAAGGCTGAATTTTCAGTGAATTAGGAAAAATATCAATTTTTGTAAAACAATCGTTTCCTTTAATTAAAATTTTACATTATGAATTTAAGATGATATGAAATTAACATTAGTAATATTTAATTTTTTATAATATAATTATTAACTTGTGAATCATCATTATATGTTATTTTTTTATAATTTCATTTTTGGGCATAAAAACATTTTATTAAAAACCTATTTTTCATTGTGTTTTGTGTTTTAATATTAAATTAATTATTAACAAATCTATAAATTTAATATATAAAAATAGATTACATATTTGGAATTATTATTTCCCATTTTTTTAATAGTTAACATCAATTTTTGGTTATTTTGAATACTAATCACTGTAAATATTTGTCATCATGGTAAAGGTAAATCATGTATTTAAGGATAATTAATAAGATAAGTACTAAAAATAACCATATAACATCACCTTAATATATTTTATAATTATGGTTCAACCAAAATATCATATTTTATAATTTATAGAAAATTTTATCTTTTTTTCTTTTTAAATAATAAATATTTTTTTAAGAAAATATAAATTCAAAAATGTAACGCTCTTTCATTGAATATATATATAATTTTCTGATAGTGACAAAAAAAATTTATTCTACATAATAAATGTTTAATTTAAATATAAATTATATTTATCATGAAAAAAATTATTATTTTTTGTGATGAAATAATTACCTAAAATTCATATGAATCACAGACGTGGTGTATATTCCATTAATAAAAAATAAAATAAATGATTTTAAAAACAATAAATGTAATATTATTTTAATTAATTATTAGGTTAAATCATTTCTATTTATAATAATATGAAATATGAGATATTTTAATTTTTATATTTGTATTAATTTTATTTTTTGTATTTTTCAAAGTCAAATTAAATGAGTTTTGTCCAAATTTTCCAAATGATTTTTTCTGTTATGTTATTTTTATTAAATTATTTTAAAATTACTAAAAAGTATAAATAATAAAATTTGCATTATAAAAGGGGTAAAATTTCATACCTTTTCCCTTTATGATCTAATTTTCAACTTGTATGTAAAACTATAACCCTTTAATATTGGAAAATTTATTACAATTGTTAAGGTTAATATTTGTGAATCAAGGGTTAAAAAACAATAAGGTATAAAATTATATATAAATCTTTGAAAATTATATTTTATGGACATATTAAGAACAAATACTCTTTAAATTAGAATAAATTAAATTTTAAAACCATTTTACATGAGTCAGAAACATATTATATTATAATATTTCATTTTTTTCTAAAAGGGACATTAATGATATTTTATAATAAACAATATTTTATTAAATGATTTCAAATTAATAAAAGTAAAATATTTTACCATGTCAATTAGATATTGTTAATAAAATAAAACAAGTTTTATTTATTTCTCACTTTTTTATTTTATACTAAATTTCAGGACCCCAAAAGTTTAAAAAATAGTGATATAGTTGTAATTGTCCAAAGGGTTAATGTAGAGTTAAAATAAAGAGATAATGGTTGAAAAATAAACTAAAACTGTGAAAATTTTATTTTATTACTATATTTAGACCCATACTCATCTTATATTATATTTATATCGATTTCATAAAATTATTAATGGATGATAATATTTATTCATTCAATAGTTTGAGAAATTCCAGGAATGCCCATCCCCTTACTTATAAAAGGGAAACTTATATCCTCTTTTATATACACATAAAAATCCTTTATCTTCATAAAATCACGACCAAAATGACTCAGATTCATTCATAAACGCATCCTAGAGGCTGTTGTTTTAATATAAAACCAACCTGAAAAGGATTTAAGTATAAACCTCAAGAGATTTTCAGAATAAGAGGTATAATTCCTAACCGAGTGTTGATATTTTATTTATTATTATATATCAATCCATTCTTATTAATAAATTATTAAATAATAACATTAGTATATTCCATACAGTGAGATATTATAATGTTAATTTAATAACTTATATCCATCACCACCTCCACCAAATGGAAAACAAAACCATTCATTCATGTGTACAGTGGACTATCACCTCATGGATTGTTATAATGATTTATTTAATTTATATATATATATATATTATATTCATTACATATTTATAATTATTTACATAAAATATATCATATAATTTATTAAATTTTTATCCGTTGAAAAATGATAGCAGTGTGTGTTTGTACATGCTGATTACCACCTCATTGAAGGGATGTGATTTGTTTTTCATAACCATATCAAGTGGATAATTTATATAAGTGTATTTGAAGAAATAATATGATAATAATGATATCAAAATAATTATTTAAATATGAATTAATGATTACCATATTTCCATTATTATCACATAAATATGGAAACCTTACTCATGTGTATATGCAACCCACCACCTCCATGATTGTAACATTTCTTTTTTATATTCATAACCATATTTCATGTTTGGATTTTATAAAAAAATTATTTAAAAATGTTAATTATTTCATGATTATTATTTAATAGATTATTTAATAATGAAATTTTTTACCATTGCTAACCCAATGAATACATTTCATACATATAATTGGAATATCATCAAAACACCGGACATAAACATAAATGATTAAGTAATTGAAAATAACATTTAAATAAAATAAACAAAATATTAAACATGATTTTTTTAATCAAGTAACTAATTAAAATATTTATTTTATTCTAGAATATATATAATATTTTTGATGGTTCAAACTCAATTTAAGGGACACTTTGACTTAAAACCTCATTTAAAATGCTTTAAAAAATTGTATTATAAATCATTCTCTTCCTTGTTCATATTTTTAAAATTATTTTATGGATATATTGATATAGATATGAATAATTTTAATGTAAATTTTATATACCTTTTTTACTTTATTTATGGTGTTTAAAAATTTATATTTTTATAGAACATTTTGTCAAAAATGAAAATGAATGTTCTTTTAAATGTATTTTTCATCAACAGATATTCAGACCATAATAAATATTATTGGTAATTGGATTAATTTATAATAATTTATTATTATATTTAAATAAAAACATTATGGCCATTTTTTCTTTAAATTTTTAAATATAAAAATGAATTTAAAGGATATTTTGATATATATAAGTGTTTTTCTTATTAGTGAAAATAATATTGTTTTGCAAGATTTCATGTGTTATTATTATTTCATTGTTCATTGGATTTTTATTATTTATATTTTGTTTTATTATAATACATTTATTTTTGGTTATTTTATAAACCAAGGATCAGTGACCCCTATATATCTCTCCAATGTATTGGGTAATGGGATGGAGTTAACCAAATATGTTTCTCCTAAGAGATTATTAGTATTTTCTATGTCGATAATTCCATTAATTAAGAGTGATATGAAAATGATATCTCAAGTAACCTAAATTAATTTTCTATTATTTTTAGCTATTTTAATGTAAACCCTATGATTCTAAAAGTTAAAATAAAGATCTTATGCCTAAAGGAATGTTTATGCTACATATTAGGTTTGAAATATATAAATTTGTAAAAACGTAATCTTGTATTTTTCGTGACTGAAAAGAAACCATTTTTTAATGAGTTATTCTGAAATTCATTATGAAAATATATGGGTTGAGATGTTTAATTTCTTGGGTAATAATAGTTTTCTTTTGATACCATCTTTAATTTCCCAAAAGAAACACTTTTATCAGTGTTCATGAATTAAGAACTTTCTTTATCCTTCCTTTTATTTCCCTTAATGATCTTTTTTCTCAAATAATATTTTATTATATTTTTTATTGATTTTTATTTATTAGTATGGAAAGGTCTTATGTCAAGAAAAATTTTGTGAAAATATGATAGAAAAATAAAACTTCTGTTATCTTAAATGTTTTGTATTTTTTTAAAAATAGACATTTAGTAGAAGTGTACAATTTATGTTATAATATATATTTTGATATGGATATTGAAATTATTAAATAAACCTATAAGACTAAAAAAAATAAGGAATATAAAAAATTAATCCTTTTCTAAAGAAAAAATTTAATGATTTTTTATTTTTGGGTCCTTATATTAGGTACCATAGGAGTTGTTTAGAGGACTCTGAACATTTAGATGTTTTCATATTAGGTTTAACTAATAGTAATATATAACATCATGGGTCTATATGTCCAAGGGTTACCATAATTTAAAAGAAAAAACACCCAGTTTTTTGGTGATGGGTTTTTATGATGATTAATAGTATTTTGGGTAATGATTTATTTGGATGGGGTAACCCTTCAGTTTAATATGAAGAGTTATTTTAGGAGAAATTTATTTAAATTTTTACGATTTTCATAAATTATATGGGAATGTGATAGGAATTATATTAATATTATTTTAGTGAATAGTGTATCTTGAAGGTTGGGTGAGAACATGTTGCATCAAACAAGGCCATGATATTTGAACCCACAACTGAATAAAGGCAATGGTGAAGAACCTACTATAGGCCTACGTGATGACTAGGTTATAATGAAATTATTTTTATAATTAAATTATTTTAATGATATATATTAAATTGATTTTGGGAATATATATATTATCATACAGATAAATATGCGATCAAAATGTGATTATTTGATTAAATGATTATATTTATTATTGGAGAAGTACACTATTTTAGGAACATTTTATGATTAAGGTTAATGGAAATAGTTTTTCCTAACATTGGATTATTTTTTAGTGATAAAGTATGGATTATATTTTTAAATAATATTTGATTTTACTATATATTTATGGATATTTCAGTTATTTATCGATATTATTATAATATTTTTGAGACTATCTGATTAGGTCATATATAATTTTGGTATATTAATTTATGGGTGACTAATGTTGAATGATTATAAATGTAAAATTAATCTCATAATAATTTGTGATAAAATACTTCTAATTTTAAAGTTTTAAACTTTGTTGGGAATATTTTAAATAATTTTATGTTTATCTATCCATCATATGACCTTTGTTGAACTTTGGGGGTCGGTGTTGCTGCTTTGAAGTTAAATATTCCATTTCATTATATAATTTTTTATTCATTTTGGTAATTATATTACCTTTCTCTAACAATTTTTTAATTTGTTAATATCTAAAGAAATGAGGAATAAAATATTCTCTTTTTTAGGATTATTTGATCCATTAGAAGATCATTTTAGTGCTTCCTGCATGAAAAATTCATCTTCAATACTTATCATTTAGGGGAAAAGATGATATTGTGATGGAAAGTTTTTCATTGATGAAATATTACATGTCAAGTAAGAATATTTCGTTTTGTTATTAACCTAAATTGTATATTATTTCCTCAAATATGTGAAAAGGGTCTTGAAATTAAAATATTAACTTATTAGCTTTATATCTAGGGAATTTATGGTCTTTTCAATGCCTCTTTAGTTTATAGTTTTTTGGTCATTGAGATTCTCATGTTTATTCAATTTCCTATGTTCATTACTCTATATCACTCCCCATTGTTATTTGGACAATATTATTTCATCCATGTATATATATTCACCTCTATCTAATTTTTTCCTACATTGAAACCTAATTATGTGTTATTTTTTATGACCTTCTTACCTCCCTTTCCCACTTTTCATGAGGATGCTTTTTAATCATTTTTATAATGTGGGATATCAATAATAGTATTTTCACATTTCAAACCCTTGATTATCGAGTTTGAGTTCAAATTATGAAGAAAAAATTTATTAAAGTGGTGGGTATAATTTAACACATCTAGATTTTAAAATAAAAATATGAGGTTTGATAGTGTATACGAGAGGAAACACATAGCTTAAAAGAACCGTGAAATATTATTATTTAAATATAATCATTACAATCTCTCCATAAAATTGGTGGGTAAGTATGGGAATAAAAACATTGTAATTCCCTGACCCCAGTTACTCAGAGTCGGTGCATTATTACATAACATTGGCATGATCACAAGGGATCAAATCCTAGACGACTGATCAGTTTAGTAGCCTTGGACGTACTAGATACATTCATCAGTTTTAAATTACATTATAAAATAAAAAACAACTACAAAATTGTCTCCATTGACCACATTGATATCCCTTAGACAATCCATGTTGGTCAGTCATAATATACTTCTTCGCATCCTGGGAAAAATAAAACATAGAAAGGGGTGATCTCAGATGCTCATTAAGGATAACAATATAGAAGAAACATTCATAAATAAGCATAAGCATTTAAGGAAATGTATATGAAAAATAAACAAGCCTTATAAACATAAAATTATGTATAATATGGCCTATATAAATCAAATAATGACATTTACATATTCACATGGATATTATACTAGTCGAATAATCGCATGCAATATTAGTAGCCAATTACATAATGATTAAATTCATAATACTAGACTTCATAACCACATAGTCAAGGCCTTGTGCCAAGACTACAAATAAGATTTTTCTAAGGCCTTGTGCCATGACACTAGTATTTCTCATGAGACCTACTGATGCATCAATGAGAAATAGCGGGCTCAACCCGTCACTTACTAAGTCCAATGCATTCCTCATATGGAAAGGTTTAGATATAACATAAACATTCATATTAAAACTATCATATGAAATTTCAATACGATATCCATTAACCATGAATGGTGTAAAAATAACACATCCAAAGTCAAACATATTACAAAACCATCAATAAAATATGGATGTTTTGTATCATAATAAATAAACTACATAAAAGCTTAAAATCCATCAAAGGATGTTGATATAGATGTAATCAAATTTTTTTAGGGAAATATCTCTTTCTATTTTGAAATAATTTAAAAGTAATATAATTATAAAATAAAACATTTATCTTTAAAATATTCTTATAATCTTGTATGGGAAGCTTTGACGATGTTATAATGGCAGAAAATAGCCGCACCCGCCGTATAAGTTAAAAAAATACATTCTTACCTTAATTTTGACGAAAAGGTCATAACGTACCTTGTTTGGAAAATGATGTAAAGATTCCTTTCAAAACATATGTTCTCAAATAATGGTATAAATGAATTTAACCAGTAGTCTAGTAAATAGTAAGAATGTTTTGAATTACATTTTTACAAAAACACGGATGTGGATGATAAAGAGGTCGTAGTTGATACTTACGTATTAACAACCTCAGATAAGTAACGAGATTGTATAATTATCCCTTACCTTGTACCTTTCCTTGGTTGAGGGTATGATAACCAATTTTATATTAGTTAAATAATTATTATTAAATTATTCAATAACTACATACAAAAATATGATATCATATATGATCCTTTAATATTGCATTATTAATAATATTTCAGTAGTATCATCATTTCGGGTGTTAAATGATTCGTTTTCCATTGTATGATTGGTTTTGTAAGCCATTGTTTTATGGGTAGGATGTATTTGATTCATATACATAAATATATTATGTTCATATACATTTGTTTAATCATAAAATGAAAATTATTTTTGATTGATTATTATGGGGAATGAATCTCATCGCGTTCATGGAGACAGTAATCCGTACGTATGCATGAGCGACAATATCATTATATTTATGGTGAAATTGTATGTAATTGGATGGTATATCATTTATACAGAATCATTAAAATTTTATATTTATTATTTACATTTGTTATACTCATTATTATACCCATACAAAATAATGATGTGTTTGAATAACAAACTACACCACGACATGGGGACGGTAAGCCGTACGTACACACGTATGGTGACTTTGTCATTTATAGGATGGATAGAATAATGAATATTGTTTTACCATATTTATAATAACATAACAGTATGTATGAGGTACTAGAGTTTTTATTTTGGTATGGAAACAACAAAGAAAGCGTAAGTGGTGGAAGGAAATAACTTGAAAGAGGGCGGTGAAATTATTACTTCTTCTTCAGGGGTTTCCTTTTGAGTTGATCAAAAGGGCTCCTTAGGTTGGATTTTTTCATCAAATTACGGAATATAGGATGATTTGAGAGAAGTTTAGAGGATATTTGGGCAGGTATTGGCTGAGCCAAATGGCTTTGGAGGTGTAAAATTAAGAGAATGGGAAGTAAGCTTTTATATGAAAGGTGAGGGTCACTTTAGGGAAAGCTTGAAATATTATTTTATAATAAAATCATTTTTTATTTCTAATGGGTCCAAAATATTTTATTTTGAGGATAAGTTGGGGATGGGTCGAAAGCCTCTCAACTAATAGGTTTTAGATAGATGTAGGTCACTATATTAACCTTATCTTTTAGATTTAACTCGTAGTTAAATAGTTTGACATTTACCATGTCTTTTTGTATTTTTATATTATATTATTAATAAACATAATATAACAAGAAAATAAGACCACAAGTGGTTAATTATTAATATATATAACCTTTTATAATTCATTTTTCCGAACCTTAGATTTTTGAAAATATTATATCAATTAATAATATAATTTGTTTTAGAAAACTCAATTATGTCAATTTTGACACTATTTAGTACATGATTTTTTTGAAAGCCATAAAAACTTTATCACATCGAATAAAATTTATTTAATAAATTATAACATGGAATATTAACCTATAAAATTAGTGGGATTCATCAGAAGTCTGAATTTTAATTTTTTTTGGATATTTGTAATATCAATTATTTTAATATTTCATTAATAAGGTAATTATTCTATCATCATTGTGTAAAAAATAAATTAACTTATTTAATGTATAAAAAATAAAAATAAAAAACCCTTATTAAAAAATATTTTTATATATCTAATAAATATTTATAGTCAAATTTATATTTTGTGTAATCCAATATTAAAAATGATTTAGTTATTAAACATTGAATTTAATACTTTTTACTCTTCTTTAAATAAATTAATAATAAATGTATAATCTAGTTCAAGTGGACCAAAAGGATCATATTTTATTACTAAGGTTGTTTTTGGTAAAATTAAACTTATCCAAGAGAATTAGAATATGTCATAGGGTAATTATAATATCATTTTTACCTTTTATTACCCTATTTAATTTTAACAGTGGTAGATAAAAGTCAAAAGTTATTCTTCACCAAAAAAATTATATTCATCTTATTGAACCAAATTTTACTTACTTATATTAACCATGTCTCCCAAATAGTGGAAATTAATCTCACAGAAGTAGTAAAATTATCTTTTATGCAAATTTTCAAATGCTCTTAGATGGTGGGTAAAAGAAGGTAAAAAGATCACTAAAATTTTATATATCTAAACTTATTATAAAATGACTCCAACGAATTATATTGAACATATATAGTTATTTTGTATCCATTTTGACCTAAAATAAATTTATATAAAATAATCAATTATTTAAATAAAAACTTTGTTTTAAAAAATAACACAATGTTTTTCACTATTCATAAAAATTGAAAGTTTTCATAAAAATACAAAAAATTCACCCTAAGCTAATTTTAATATTCCGAATCCAAAATTGAAGTCCATTTTAAAAAATAAAATTTCTAAAATTTCAAAAAATGGGTAGTAATATTCATAATGGCTAGTTTTATTGGTCGTGGTTATTTAAAACACTATATTGCATACAACGCAAGCTACTGCACTATTTAAGGGGAAAAATACCATGGAAGCATGGTATGTTACAAAATTTTTTAAATATACATATATATATCATAATAAATACATATATATTGATTAATTCATAGGAAATAAGAATTTAATTTTTAGTATAGTCATTTTATGTTTTAAAAATATGTTTCTTTCAAAAATGATAGTTATTAATTTTATTGGAAAAATATTATATTTAATTTGTTTTTAATTTTATAAAAAAAATTCTTATATGAACATAAATTATTAAATCATCGTATCAAAATTATCAAATGGTAAAATATTGAATTTTTTTAGAAAAGAATAATTTTTCAATGACGAGTAAAAAATATTGATCTCTATAAAACGGTCATTTATTTTCCTTAAAAGGTCAAATTATAGATTTATATAATTTAAACATTTGATTATGTATTCTAAAATGACATAAAATATTATTAATTCCATTTGATTCATCACTATTCCTCATTTTGGTAAAAGATTATTTTTGGCATAAAAATACATTTACTAAAAACTGTTTTTAGTTCTGTTTTGTGTTTCGTATTAAATAAATTTATACCACATAAAGAAATTGAATATTGAAAATTGGATTCCATATTTGGAATAATGAGATCAAAATTAGGAAAATCATTCATTTTTAATTTTTTTCATAATGAATAGTATCCTTAGTAAATATTTGACACCTCAGTGAGGGTAAATCAAGAAATTAATGTTAATGATATTATGATAATGCCCAAAAATAACTCTAACACTGACATTTAATATATTTTATGACTTTCCTTATACCATAATCATACAATAAGATAATTTATGGAATTTGTATGCCATTTTTCGTTAAAAATGACATATATATTATTATAAGTAAATATAAATTCCAAAATGTCACTTTATTACATTTAATATCTATAATATTTTGTTAGAGGGATAAAAAAACTTATGTCCAATTATAAAATATTATTTTAAATAAAAATTGTTTTTTTCATTTAAATTTATTTCTAGTTTTTAGTGACAAAATAATTAACTTATATTCTTATGCAACACTGAAACAATATTTTTTCAATTAACAGAAATAAAAATAAATTATTTTTAAAACTATAAATGTAATATAACTTGAATTAATTATTGTGTTCCAATATAATAATTTATAGTCATAATAAATTATAGGTGTGTTAATAATTTATATTTAAATTACATTGTTTCTATGTTTTTTTCAAAGTCAAGTTAAATTAATAGTGTCTAAAATTACATTAATTATATTTTATGTTAAATTATATACTATTAAATTATTCAAAAAGCATAAAAATCATCAAATAGGAAAATTATGAATATAAATTGTATAAAATTTTATATATTATCCATTTATTATAAAATTTTCACCTTATATGTAAAATAATAACCGAATAATATTGAAATATTTATTATTATATTTTTGGACAAAATTGGTGAACCAAGGGGTTAAACCATAATATATGGATTAAAATGATATTTAGACGGATAAAAATTTGATTTTATGAAAATATTATGACCATATACTCCATATCATTAAATTATTTTTATTTTGAATGTTTTTTACTTGAGTTAGAAACATATTATATTATAATATTTTTGGTATTTCCAAAAGTTAAATTAATGATATTTTTCATAAAAATATTTTTTAAAATTATTCAAAAAACATAAAAATATTATATTTATCTAATTTAAGGATATATGGTTATAAATTTCAACCATTTTCCATTTGTGGCTCAATTTTCTTTTTATGGTAACCTTCTTGAACACTAAAAAAGAGAAACATAGATATCTCAGAAATTTCTAAAAGGGTTAATAAGAGTTAAAATAAATATATATGTGTAAAAACATTATATAAACGTATAAATATTTTATTGGATGAGATTATTTATACCATTAATCATTTAATATTCTAATTAAATCAATTAGTATCCATTTATCAGTGGCAATTAATTTATATTATGTTAATACATTAAGAAATTTCAAGAATGTCCCTCCCCTCACTTATAAAAGGAAAACTATTGTCCACTTTTATTCACAATTTATAAGACTTTGGTTAATCAGATACCTAACTAAATCCCTTATATATATCCATACTCTCTTCATATATTACATTTTTTATCATAAAACCATCCTATGAATGATTTAGTTATAAAACTAAAGATATTTTCTGAAAAAGATGTATTATTCTGAACTGAGCATTTTTATATTATTTTATAATATATCTAAATAAAATATTCATCAAAAAATAATAAATAAATAAAAATTATCTTTTATATACATTTATTTTATTATGTAAATTTATTAATCTATATCCATCTACACTTGCATCAAATGGGTTATGAAACGTTTATTCATGTTTACGTTGGACTACAGCCTCACAAACCGATATAATTAGTTTTCCATCACCAACTCTCGTGACTTTTTATAATTATGGATTTAAAGTATATATATGATATTATCTAGATATTTATGATTATTTATTGATAATATATTAAATAATTTCTTGCATTTCCATCCATTAAAAAATTATAACATCATTCATACGTAATTGTGGACTACCACCTCTAGGAAGAGCTATACTTGTGGATTACCACATCACATGGATGATATATATAAGTATATTTAAATAAAAAATATTATATTAATTATATAATCATATTTAATGAAATATAAAATAATACTTACTTATTTTCATTATGAACAATGAAAAACTGAAATGTTACACATGCATATATACAACCTACTATCTCCTTGATTGTAACATAGTTCATTTTTCTCATAACCATCCATCATGAATGTTTTAAAAACTATAATTTATATATATAAATTATAAATATTTCATGAATACTATTATAGAGAATTCTAAATGGTGATCCCTTTGACCACATTCAACCTAATGATGTAATTTTGGACATATGATTCAAATATCGTCAAAACTATTGACACAGACTTAAATGATTATAAAATTGTAATAACATAAAAGAAATAATAAACATGAAAAGGGTTATTAATAAATTAAATAATTAACTTGATTTTATTATTATTGAATATAAATAATGTAAATTTTTATTCAGACTTAGGGTAAGAAAGACTCTAACTTAAAATCGCATTTTAAATGTTTTAAGCAATTATTTTCTAAATAATTATTATTTCATATACATATTTTTTAAAAACATTTATTGATATCTTTATTTGTATATAAATTTTTATTAAATGAAATATTATATCATTTATTACTATCATTAATTTATTTTAAAAATGAGTACATTTACAAATTTTTTTGTCAAAATGGAAAAAATGAATGTTCAATTTAAAAATATACGACATCAATAATTATTCCTACCAACATAACCATTATTTATATTTGGATTAATTTAAAGGATTTAATTTTTTTAAATAAAAATGTTACTTATATTTATTAATATTTTTAAATATGTCTTTAAATGGAATGGATACTTCAATATCCCACATTTTTTATTATATAAATTAATATCTTTATGAAACCATTCATTTGTAATAATTATGATACAAATAATTAGAATTTTTATAATGATGAGTGGTTCTATTATTAACCATGAATGGGTGGTTATGTTATAAAAAATTTATAAGTGATCCCTATATATCTCACTAATTTAGTAGGTAAAGTGATAACCATTTAGGATTCTCATAAGAGATTATTGGAATCTACTTGGTAGGTTATTTTATTTGTAAGAGTGTTACAAAATGATGTCTCAAGTATCCAATGTAACTTATATATTCATGATATTTGTTTTTATGGAAATATTAGTATATTTAAATTACTATACTGATATTATGTTCAAATAATATCATTGGATACTTCTTAAGGGTGAATTGTATAACTTTCTGGGAAAAAATCATGGTTTTTTCATTATTGTAGATAAAAAAATTATGTGTTTTATTTTTTCATTTATGATTTTTTAGGAAATTATTTATGAAATAATAATGGTATATGTTTTTATTTTCCCATTTAACATAATTCTTACTTTGAGCTCAATGTTTATTTAGAAAAAGGAAAAAATTTATGAGTATTCACACACAAAATTTTTTCATTATTCATTTTTATTTGTCATGTATAGAGCATTTTTTTCTCATCGAACATTTTAAAATGTTTTCACATGGATTTAATGATGAATAGGGAAGTGGATCAGGTCAAGATAAAAATAGTGAATATATTTTATGAAAATAAAAAATTTCATATATTAAAATTTTTGTATTGATGGAGAAATAGATATTTACTGGAGGTGTCCACTTTGTGATGTAATTTCAATTTATAAAAGGATAGTGACATAATTCTAAAAGCTGTATTTAAATAAATGATATTTGGGAGAATAATAATTAAATTATTCACTAAATATACAATTAATGAATTTTTTGAGGTTGTATCTTTATATATAAAACATTTTAAGGATTTTAAGGAAGGAAGAAACTTAAAAATAGATCAGTAAATGAAGTTACTAATTCTTCAGGTATCTTCCTTAGGCGTTCACTTTAATACATATTGTGTTGGTATTTTGATGATATAATAATTTCTATGGTCATTGGGAGGGTATTTTGCGTGGTATTTGGTTAGGTTTTATCCAAAATTTAGTACTCAAGTTGTGTTGATAAGTGAGAAGAGTAGGTTCCCTTTAATAAGTGAGGTTAATGGAAAAATTGAAAACAATTAAAACATTAATATATAATATATGTCTTTCTAATGTAGAGTAGTTAAAAAACTCTCAATATTTCAAAGATAATTTTTTTGAGTTAAAAATTTCTCATATAACGATATTTAAGAAAGTGTTTTTATTTTATAACTTGTCTCTTATGTTAACCCCATTTTACTCATATGTGGTAATAAGATTTTTACCATGGTATCTATTCATTATGGATAAATATTAATTTGAACTTCTTATATAATAAAAATTATTTTGATTCTTAATATGGAACCGTTTTTACAAGTAAAAATTTCTATATGTGGAATAAATTAGTTCTAATATCCACACACAAACATCATTAATTTTTTTTGAGAAAATGTATTTTTAAGAATAAAAATGATTTTATTATCATTAATTACCCAGTAGAACAATGAAATGAATTTTAATTTATTTTATTGAATATTCTATACATAAATTTAATTAAAAACATTTATCATGAGTGGTTAATTTAATTAAATATGGTAAAAATGTATTTTTTTCACAAAAATAGTTTCTTTAAAAACTAATTTTTTACTATCATATAATTTTTACTTTTTTATGAAAAATTAATAAAAACTTTATAAATGGGTATTCATTTGTTTATATAAATTATAAATATATTTCTGCATTTATTATTCGGGAACAATATATTTTATTTTGATAAATATATATAATATGTAGAAAATAATATTCTTGAAAAAATAGGTCTTATACGATTTAATAGTTATCATTAAAATTTCAGTAATTATTTCTAAAACACAAATTAATATATTTTTATTAAAAAAACCATCGTAACAATAATTTTTATTATGGTCACTCTTATTTATACCTTTCAATCCATTGTCTATGAGATTTAAATCAAATTTAATAATAATATTACAATAGCATATCATAGTTTTTCTAAACAAGTTTTTGCATGTTAAGAATGCTATCAAACACTTAAAAGTTATTCAAGAGAAAATATATCTTCTAAAATATTGTGATGTTAGATTCTATCACCCATGAAATTATTTCACCATTTCAATTATATTACTCTAATAGATGAAAATAAGGACATGTCTTTCTTATCATATCCTCAAGATTCCACATAATATCTTCAAATATATGATTCATGTAGAGATAATTAACAAGTTGAGTTGTCTTATTATGTATAACTTTATCTCTTCAACTGATCGTTCCTCATATGAAATATAATTATCCATTATTACAAAATTAGAGTTTAGAATATTAAAAGGAACAACTATGTACATCCTTAAAATAGATACATGGTACACATTGTGATCTTATGAGAGGCTAGATGAACGCACCAACTGATATGATACTACCTTGATATGATCAAGAAATTCATTGGGACTACTATATCTGGGGATCCATATCCACTTATATCTAAATCTCATCAACTTTTTTATGATGATATTTGAAGGAATATCTAATCACAAACTTTAAACTCTAAATCTCACTAGCGATTCCCAACATAACTTTTCTCTCGAATCTGAGATACCTTATGTTCTTTTGAATGGATCAAAAAATATCTTCTATTTTATTGTTTAGCTTATTTTAAATTTCTTTTTTTCTCCAACTTTATTATTTCATACAAGAGTTCTACAATTATTTCTATATAGGGATTCATATGGATCTATATTAATTCTCAAGTGAAAGCTATTTCTGTTAGAAACTTTTATTAATGAAAGGTGTTCATCTCAACCTCATTTTAAATATGATGATAAATATATCACTATAACATCAAGGGTCTAAATATTCCTTTTATAATGAGAATATTTTTTAGTATGACATTCAGTACTAAATCTCAACTCTATATTCAATGCATGATAAATAATTCTCATGAACTTTGAGAAAAACATAAAACATTGATTAGATGAAATTGATTGGGGTACTCACTATAGTATTGTCACTAATTATATATTAGGGAATGTCTACCAATTGTGAAATATTTTTTGATATAAATGATATTTATATATTTTAAAGATATCAACTATAACCCAAATTTTTTTATTGCTTTCAGATTTCAAGGAATTCCTATGAAAGTAAGCAAGTTGATATTTCCCTATTTCAAAATAAGTATGGTTAATGGTTGCGTCATCCACATAGACACCATAATATTAGTTTTAACATTCATGAAACCATACATTGAGATAAAAAATCTATAATAACCCACTTCATGTTTTACAATAGAAAATGATATTTCAAATCACTATGCATCTTCATACTTCTATGACTAATAGATAATGATGAGTATTTTGGATCATCCAACATATCCTTCATGTATGGTGTGGATGTAACACATACTCGGTTCCTGAATCTTAAAATTATATCATTGTAAACGATTATCCTTGAAATAGTAATTAACTTCTTTTATAGATCCACATATTCCTCCTACACCTCTTTAATATTCACATGAGTGGTTCGTTGAATATTTATCTTATAAAGATAGGGTATTTATCCTTTAATTATGATATCATGTTCTATTTTATACAAATCCTTAAGTATTGGAACTCTTTATATCATTATCATAGATAAACTAATATGGTTATTTTGAATTAGATAATTAGTTTCCATTTTCTCCTTCCCGTGGTTGTAAATTATTGAGCAGACAAAATATTTAATCAACTTAAGTATTCTCCTTTTGTGCATATTTAACTCTATCTAAAAGAATATATACTTTAAAAAATTTGATCATTATATATATAAAAACATTCCTCATACATAAAGTTTCTCTATATTTTGAAATAAAAAATTACTGATATCAACTAAAAATCATAAGTCAATGTGATTTTGATCATGAATGTGATGTGATTGATATGATAATACCCTGTCATTTTTTTAGAATAAACCATCCTCATCCATTTTTTATAAATCACTATATATTAAAAATCCTTATCCACTACAGGGTTGAGTAAGAACGGGAATACTGACCAAATGTTTCTTGATTTACATGAAATTTTATTCACATTCATTTATCAAAATTAAACTTACACCCTTCTTTGTTAATTTGGTTAGTAAGTTTAACAACCACGGAAAATTTATCCCATATAATTGGTAGTAACAAATAAATCTAATAAAACAATAGATGTTGGTTACTATTGTTGTTCTCATCCATTTCTCAATCACTTCCATCTTGGATGGGTCCACCAATTTACTATCACTTATTAATATGTGGACTAATAATGTCACATTCATTATCCTAGATTCATAATTGTATAACTTATAATTAAAAAAATTATTTAAGGTCCTTATCACAATCCAAAAATTATATTTATGCCATTATTCTCTCATTGAATATAAAAAAATATCCATCATGACCTATCCCTTAGGGTAGTGTCGTGGCTACTCCAATCCATCCTCCCAAGGGACAGGGGCTAGCGACTAGCGCCGAAGGCTTAAACCTACATGTGGGATGTATTTTCCTGAGTAATAATATGCACACACATTCTCAACCATTTCCCAACACACTAAAAGGGGGAAACAAGTATACTAAAACAAGACTAAGTACAAATTACAACTGAAAGCATGTGGGGAAGAATAAAAACCCAAAAAAAATAACTGACAGAGAAAGTTATAAAAAGGAGCTCTTATAGTCATCTATGGAAACCCCCACCTGGTCATAAGAGTAGTGAAGCTACTGGAAGTCAAAGTAGTATATCTTGTTCATTGGTCATACTGGGCCCCACCTGGTCCTAGGAAACCAAGTCCACTATCGATGCTTCGATTGTCTCCACTAGACACAACATGTGTGGGAAAATCCCTTACTTGGGTGAGTAAAAAATTACTCAGTAGGGAACCCAAAAAAATAAAAGACCACACAACAATCCTCAAAGTGAAGAAAAAAGTAAAACATAGCTCACACCAGTTCTATTATTGGGTAGTGATAGTAGCATCATCAGTCATATCATCGAACTCCTCAGCAGTAAGAAAACTCCCACACTATTGAGTATAGTGGGTATTCTGAGTCACAAATATCCACTTCCAACTAACCTTGGACTACTATAGTACTCATCCATGATGAGTACTATGCATATACTGGGTCACACAGAACCTCTCCACACCAGGGGCATGCTGGGTCACATAGAGCTAGTTCCCACCTTGGTCTAACTGAGGTGATCCTCCTGGAAACTACCATGAGTCTCTTGGGTCACATAAAGCCACTCCCGAATTTGTTCATGTTGGGTCACAAAGAGACGCTTCCAACTGCACCGTCGTCGAGAAATCTTCAGGTGTCATGCAACCGCAGGGTTCCATACATTGCACACATGGGAGAAATAGTCATCAATCCATTCTTTACAACTCTACATCCATGGAACTCACCCAAAATCATTCCAAATGATTTTCCCCATCAATAGGGTCCCAATTCCACAAATGGCTCCTCAATCGGATGTGTGATTTGCAAGATACGAGCATTTTAGTAAATAGGGACCGGTTTTGACGGGGCCCGATTCGACCCTATCGGACTGACCCAACCAACCGAGGCTAGGGGTCCCACATACCCTAGTTTAATTATATTGAATCAGCATGAAATTTTTTGGTTTGGGGTCGGCGTAGACTGGCCTGGCCAGTGGGTGAGGCCCAATAGGCCTCACTAGACCCGAACAAGTTTGGATGAAGGTCCTACCTACTAGGTCACCTGATGACTCGTTCTAGTCCAGCCTGCTGGGTGTGAGTCCAACCCATCAGTGCATGACCAGTCTGGGGGGCTGCAGGTCCAGCCTACCTTCACGGGTCTATCCCGTTGGGCTAGGGCGCTACCCGCTAGCCCTAGCCCAGTCCACCGCTCGGCCGGGATGTGGAAACTATCCGCATCTTGCCACTGTTGGCCCCACTGATAGGGGCATTATCTCCTGCCATAGTTGAATACCAAGACTGCCTATACTTGGGTGGTTGGACATTGGCCACCCCATTCATTTGGCACCCACCTGCAACCACATCTCTCCATGGCTACCTCGTCCAGCTAGCCATGTCCTCTTTCCCCTGTGGAGTGTCGTTGTACTTCAGTGAGATCAATGATGAATGGTGGCCCCCAATGTTTCCATGGTGCAGGATTGCGTTGCCCCGTTGATGCAGCCAATGTGGGCTAGCCGATCCTTTCGTGCCCACCAGAGTTTCTTTGGTGGTTCTTTTTTTTATCTTCCTATGCCTATAGGCCTCTTAGGTCACATACATACCAATTTATACCCTGGAATTGAATTTACTGCACTTAAAGAATTTGGACACTAGGAACGCATGATAAGAGGCGCTCGTTCCTTATTCATGTTTCCCTGGTCCCTCTATGTTAGAGGTTTTAATCAAATGAGATGTTCAAGGATTGAAGTTCAATCATCTCATGCATGGTTTGAATCCCAAATAATAAATCCTCATGAAAAGTTCCCCTCCCACATAAATGAACGAATCACATATCAAATTGTTCTTGGGATGATAAGTGTTCTTTTTTTTTCTAGAAATGAAATACAAGTTATGAAAATTGAAATAAAAAATCAAACCCCTATCTCACTAACATTCGATGTCGTTGCGTTTGACCTTGAGAGTTCAATTTTTCAGCATCGTCACTTCCAACTTTGTTGTTTGAGATTCGTCAAAGTTGGTGAAGTCTTTCCAGTGTTCATCGTTCTTCATTGGGGAAGATGTTCATCATAGTTTCATCGAGTAATCCTTAATGTTTAATTCTCCATCCACCCACATGATAGTCAATAAAAATAAAATCACATCGCAGAGTTTTAGTTACGTTGTGTCGTTACGTCATTACACTGTTTCATTTATGAAACATCATCGCTGTTACGCTACCCTTACAGCATCATTACACTTCCTTTATTGAATTGATACACTGTGTGATAAAATCTATTAATGATCCTCATTAATACTCCTCATCTCCAACTTTTCGTTGCACCGCAGCATCACCATGTTGTCGCTCGTCAGATGAAAAGAGAAAAGAAAATGTCTTTTTAAAGATTTGTTTAGAAAAGTCTGAAAATAAAATTTTCCATTCGGACCTTACTAATAGAAGTTAAGTTCATTATAGGTGAATCTTAGCATTCTGATTTCAACAGTGTCCTCAATTTTTTTTCCGAGCAACAGTTTAATAGTTAGAAAAACTGCTTTCACGTTTACTAAACATGCCTTAAAAAGTTCAAAATTCAATTTTGGGATCTCCAGGCTGCGGAATCACGTGTCTTCAGAGCGTGTGGTCGCATAATAATTCCATATAACTAAAAATATTATATAGATTTCCCAAGATATTAAATCTCCCCACCATGGGGATTTACGTTTCTGAATGTCCAAACAAAAACTAATCAAACAGACGGGGGTACTGAGAATGAACATGAGCCTCCCTCTCCCATGTTCTCTCCTAGAGATTCTCGTGCTACCACAGAACTCACACCAAGGGAATCAAACAGCCACATAGAAACTTCTCCTATTTATCCCCTATCTCCACTAGGTACTCCACAAATCTCACCTCATAGTCAATGTCCAGCTCTCCCCAATCGATGACGTGAGAGGGATAATGCATGTACCTCCTCAGCTACAAAACGTGGAAAACATCATGCGCCTGGTGCATCATTTGGGGAGATGTAGGTAGTATGACACCCCACCAACATTACTCAGGATCTAAAAGAATATGATTAACCTTTGAGATAGTTTGTTTCCCTAACCAAATCTTCACAATCCTTATTGAGGTGATACCTGAAAGAACACAAGGTCTCCCTCCTCAAACTCCAAGGGTCTCCATATCCTATCACCATAAAATTTCTATCTAATCTATTGCATCCTCATCTTCTTATGGATGATATAAACCTTCTATGTGGTAACCCATACCAACTCTTGTCCCCAGAGTGCCAGCTCTCCTGGGTCTATCGAGAATATGGGTGATCTGTAAGGCCACCCATACAAGGCCTCAAATAGTTCCACACTGATGGTGGAGTGATACCTTTTTTTGTATGTGAACTCCACCAAAGGTAGGTGGTCCTCCAAACTATGAACACTGTCATATACACAAGTATGAAGAATTTCCTCCAGGGTCTGTATGGTTCTATCCATCTGACCATCCGTATGTGGATGAAAAGATGTGCTCAAACGCAACTACGTCCCAAACGCCTCCTATAATCCCTTCCACAACTGGGATGTAAATCAGGTGTCACGGTCTGAGATGATTGTTGAAGGAACTATGTGATGCCTCATTAAATCTAGGACGTCAAGGCGTCCTAATCCCTCTACCTGAACCCTCTCCTAGATAGGTAGGAAGTGAGACAACTTGGTGAGTCAGTCAATGATCACCCAAATAGAATAATGGCCACTAAACATATGTGGTAAACCCATCACGATGTCCATCGAGATACCATCCCATTTCCACTCTAGTAACTCGAGTGTATGGGAAAATCTTGTTGGAACCTAATGCTTGACCATCACTTTCTGACAAGTCATCCATCATGAAACAGACTCAGCCATCGCTTTCTTCATCATCGGTAACCAGTACTGACATCGGAGGTCCTAGTAAATTTTTTCTTCTCCATGATGTAATATCAAGGGGTATATATATAACTATCTTAACACCTCCTCATGTAACACCACTATAACAATGGTGTTCCCTCTGAAAAGGATAACATGCTCCCCACCTATAAAAAATACTTTAAGAGCCCATCCTTAGGATAACTGAGATAGTCGTTCCTCGTAGTCAACATTAACCAATTATGTCTCCCTAACTCACTGTAAGGGTCAGGGATTAACAATATTCGACTGAAGGTAAGAATCCCCACTATAATCCAAAAGGATTTATACATCGCCGCAAACTACTATGTCACCTCACTAGGTAGTTGTAAACTAGTCCTCCTGATAAGCGTGTCTTCCATAATGTTCCCATTCCCATGAATATACACTATCTCAAAGTCGTAGTCCTGGAAGAACTCTAGAAATTGTTTTTGTCTCGGGTTCAGGTCCTTTTAAGAGAAGATTCATGTGAGAGTCGTTTGGTCAAAGTAAACTGTAAACCGCTTACCCATCAAGTTGTGTCTCCACGTCTTCAAGGAAAAGACCACCATTGCTAACTCTAGGTCATGGGCCACATAGTTCTTCTCATGTTGTCTCAGCTATCATGGTTCATTGGAAATCACTTCTCACTCTTGCATTAGTAAACAACCTATTTCCCTCCCTGATGCATCATAGTAAACTACATACCCAAAGCCCTCATCTAGTAGCCTCAAGATGAGGCCCTAGTCAGTCTCTGCCTCAGCTCCTACAAACTCTGCTGACATTTCTCCTTCCACATGAATGTATTTCCCTTCAACATCAATGCCGATAAGGGTTCTGAAACTCTGGAAAACTCAGGCAAAAACCTACGATAGTATCCACCCAACCCCATGAAGCTATTCACCTCAGTCGTGCTCCTGGGTGGCTTCTAAATAGTAACTGCCTCTATATTAACTGGATCTACCACAAATCCAACCTCTATGAAGATGTGTCCCAAAAAGTGGACCTCCTGATTCCAGAACTATCACTTCGAGATCCTGCCATGAATCTGTTATACTTAGAGTGTATCGAGAACAATCCATAGGTGTGTAGCGTGCTCCTCCTCCGATACTGAGTACACCAGGAGGTCATCGATGAAGACCATGACAAACCGATAAAGGTAAGGCTAGAAGATCCTATTCATGAGGCCCATGAACACTTATGGGGTGTTTTTAATAGATAAAGTAATAACTAAGAACTCATAGTGGTCATACCGACACCTGAAGGCTGTCTTCGATACATCCTCATCCCGTACCCGAAGCTGGTGATATCCTGATCTATGGTCTATCTTTGAGAACCACTTAGCTCCCTTCAACTATTCGAAGTGGTCATAAATTCTTGGAAGTGGATATGTTATCTTCACAGTCTCCTAGTTCAGGTGTCAGAAGTCCATGTACAACCTCAAAATCCCATCTACCTTCTTGGAAAAAAGAACGAGGGCTGCCTGTGGTGAAACATTGGGCTTTACGAACCCTTTCTCTTCCAAGTCCTATAACTGTACCCTCAACTTGCAAAGCTCCGTGAGAGCCATCTGATATTCCGGTGAGGATATCCGTTTCATATCAGGATAAAATTTGATGAAAAATTATAACTCTTTGTGAGGAGCTTGTACAGAAACATCCTCAGGAAAAACATCCTTGTACTCATCCACAACTATAGGAAATATTGGACTTCTCTCATCCACTGCACCAAGGGTGAGACTAGCCAACTGGTGAGTAATTGACTACACCCTCCATCAACAAAGTATGTTCTATGCTCCAAGGGTTTCCTTTTCACTGGTGAAGGAAAACCTGGCCCTATCGCTATAGACACGCCACACTGTATGCCTGAAATAGCTGATAAGTATGGACTATGGATAACCAGTCCATAGCCAATATGACATCATAAGACAATCTTTGCCAGTACTATGAGATCACAGCTAAAGCTCTGACCTCCTAGAGTATTCTCAAACTGCTAGAACCAATGTGTAATAGTCTAATCATCTCTCATAGGTGTGTTTAGATGTAGGGATCGAGCTAACGTCTCCACCAACATCTACGAGTTCCGAGCGAGAGCTGTGGAAAGGAAAGAGTGACTAGCACATGTTTCTATAAGAACAGTAGTGAAGGTCTAGACTGCATAGATTTTACCTCAGATCATCTCTCCAGCACCATGGTCATAAGACTCTACTGCTTGGTGTTGAGGTTTCCCCTATCCACCTACTCCCTGAGGATGGGGTGGACCCCCTGGGGTGGTGCAGTAACACCTCAAACCATCACCCACCACCTACCACTCGGTCATCTACCTTTCCACGTCCCCCACCCGACAGACCTCTTTGCTTGAACTGATGTCGTTGCCTTAGTGACCCCTCGACCATCTTTTGGTCATATTTTTGGTGGGTCGGGCAGTCACATGCCATGTGTCTCTACTGCTGCATGATAAACATTTACTAGCTCCTTCATTAATCCACTAGACTTAGTTCCCTGCACTACCGACCTTAAGTCCTAAGGTCATCCTCTAAAAGTCCTGGCCCACATGGGCCTCCGTGTGTATTGTCTGCTGCCTGCCGAAGACTCTGCTCCCTAGGTCTACTGGAAGCTCTATCTATCGTCGCTTGCTCCACCAAGAAGATCTTCACATGAAGGGCTTTCTCGAGGACCCCATCCTGGGTAGGGATGCTGAGAGACATCAAAAATTCCCTAATCTCCCACCTATGTCCTTGATTAAAGTCTTGATCCCTGAATAAAGGTTCCCATACCATGTATGTGGAGTGGTAGGAATGCTCCATAAATCTCATTGAGTACTTGACCACCATCATGATGCCCTGCTGTAGCTGAAACAGCTCATAAATGCGTACAGATCTCAAGGTAGTGGGGGTAAACTCTTCTCTGAAAAGCCACTAAAAGTCTTCCTAGGTAAGGGTCACTTCTTCATGTGTCTAGGTGGTCAAGATCAACCATCTCCCAACTGAGCACTACAGATGGCTCACTTCCAAGATCTCCATCTGGTCAGGCAGTTTTCTCACTAAGTGGATGACCCACCTCATAGCCTTCGGTCAGTCATCAATAACCTAAGGATACATATCTCCCCTAAACCTGGAGGTATATATCTATGAAACCGATGTAGGGCACTGAGCATATGAAAATCATATATTAGAACTAATGGTAGTAGATGATGACCATCGGGTGGCGGTACCACTGGTGTATCACCCAGTGGGGCCATCTCAAGCACTAGTCCCTAAATAGGCACCCTGTCGCTAGGTGGGCTATCCTCATAACCTTCTATAAGGATCCTGATTGTTCATCCATGTGGGGGTACCTTGAAATCGGTCAAGACGTACCACAATAAAAATATTATACCTTGTGAGCTGACTTTTATTCAAAATAACATATGGATACACTTGTGTAACCAATGTTTTCATGTATTGAGATGAAAAGCAGAATTCATGGTCATGGTTTATGGATACATCTAACGTCGCACCGACAATGGACTCCCCAAATCTGAATGTCAGACTCACAACAATTAACATTATCTCCCCAAAACAGAACATAGACTCACGGTCTTTGTTGTAGGACCGAACATGCTTTTATATCACTTTGACACAACCTTCCCTAAGGGCTCATACAGTGACTACCTTAAGACCTCCTCCTAATGGCTGGGGGCTAAAGACTAGCACAGATGGCATCAACCTCAATGTGGGAGGCATTAGCCTGAGTACCTATAAGCACACACATTCCCAACCACATCCCACCACATTTAAATGGGAAAACAAATATATAAAATAAGACTATGTACAATGCACAACTTAATGAAAGTGGTCCAGAATATAAACTCGATGAAAACAATTGAAACCACAAAGTACAAAAAAGTAATCTGATGTACATCCACAGAACACCCCACCCAATCATAAGAGAAGTAAAGCTACTAGAATCTAAATTGTTATGTCTTATCTTCATGGTCATATTGGGCCCCACATGGTCCAAGGCTACCAAGTCCACCATCAATGTGTCGATCATCTGTACAAGACACAACAAGTGTGGGTGTAGCCCGTGCAGGGGTGACTAACAAAATACTCAATAGGGACCCAAAATAATTGAAATACACCACAAAAATAACTAAAGTGATGCATGTAGTACAAGGCTTCTCACGCTAGGTATATTATAGGGCAGTGATAGTAGCATCATCAGTCATATCATCGAACTCTTCAGTTGCTGGAGAACTTCTCCTCTATCTAGTATAGTGGTCTTGTCAGGTCACATATAACCGCTTCACACAAACCTTGGACTTATATGGTACTCATCCATAATGTGTACCACGGGTATGTTGGGTCACACAGATCCTCTCCTCACTGTGGGCATGCCAAGTCACACAGAGCCTCTTCTCACCTTGTCTGAACTAAGCTACTCCTCTAGTCAAGTATCATGGGTCTTTCGGGTCACAAAGAGCCTCCTCACACCATTGTATGAGTATTTTTCTTTTTCATTATGTAAACCATGTACAATACCCCATAGAAATGACCTATTTATGTGAATGATTTATGTGTTAACATTAAAATCAGAAAGATTACATGACTCAAGAATGAAACCATATTCTTCTTACACAAATCATGGGAAGTTTTTATATTTACATTGATCAATAAACATGTTCTACTTACATGTATTTTTAACTCGGATGGCTATGACTATATGAAAAACACCCATTGCATAACTCCCTTGGAATGATGCAAAATCAGGAGTTCTTATTCTCTTTATGAAAAATCCATATATGTTCCTTTTTACACAAAATAGGTTACTGTGTAACTCCATTAAAATCATGTAAAATTCATACTCCATAATTTTCTTGGGATCAAACCAACTAATAAAACTTCTTATACTTTCAAGGAAGGGTAAAATTGTATTTATTTTTATAAAACCACATCTATAACTTTAAAAATTGAGGACAAACATCTATTCTACTACCCTAATAAAATCATCCTTATGATCTTTTCATAATCTATTCTGGATTTTGAAATCATACACCATGACATTTCCCATGTCATAAATGCTTCACATGATCAATTTTTTCTTTTATGATCATCCTCCATGACATGTCGTATGTGTTTTCTGTAATCAGTTCTAGAATTTGTAATCATCTTCCATGAAATTCCACATATCTCAAGACCTTACACCTTGTTATTCATCATTGTCTTTGATCATGTCATGTGACTCCATCCTGAGATCCTATATCAATCATCTAAGCCTGTGATTTTCACAGACAACAAGATGACACTATCATTTCCAGCCTATCTTCCTTCATGTGCTTCATGTAAATCCATCACGAGATCCATTGAAAATAATTTTATCACATTATTCTAAGTGGATGAATAAATTTTACACATTGGACAATGTTTTATTTTTTATTAATATTTACATTATAAAATCATTTGATCTCCTTCATCTCTCATGGTCTCAAGACTTCTAGTCGTACCCTGATTCTAAATGACCATAATAAATTTCTTCATTACCCAGAAAAAAACATTACATGACCCTTTAACACATACAAGATTATACAAAATAATTTGGCACATACATACTCCATATGATGCTTTAGTACTTACATTCTCCACATGATCTTTTAAAACTTGCATTCCCTACACGATCCTTTGATTGAAGGCCTTCAACAACAATTTCAAAAACTATCAAAAAAACATAATGAAACTGAAATCACCAACAGGAGTAATTTTTTCTTACAATGTTAACCCCTGATTTAGTTAATTTTATGTTAAATTACATTGGTATAATTTTTGAAATTTATTGATTTATTGTATCATGGTGTGAAATGTATTTTTTTTATATGATTTTCTCTTTAAAAACAATTTATGTTGTTTATTTCTTTAGTGACATTCCTTAATCAAGGTTTTGACACTGAAATTCATTTTCAAGAATTGGTGTGGTGATGATTCACTATGAGTTTTTCCCAAATGGTGACAATAGTTTATTTAAATGGTTTGAAAATATAGAAAATTGGGATCTTGGGTGCATCAGGTATGGATATATGAAAACTTTATTGAATGTAGAACCACTTGAGGTTATTCATATGATATCAACAAACTATGGAAAAAATCATTATTAGTAGGATTCATATTATGCAGTGTAGTTTTATATTAAATTTCAAAGAGAATATTCTCATAGGATAGTTTCCACTTGTGATTGGGTGTATACATGATATAATTGATTCATGTTTGACTACTCTCATTCTATTTATATGGTATTCCTAGGGATAATTTTTCTTATGTACTTATTTTATCTTTTCTATACATTTCATATTCTAGGTTTATAATAATATAAAATTATTATAAAGAATCCAAATAACATTTTATATAATCGTTATCATTTTAAATTGATTGAAAAATGTTTATTTTAAATCTAGAACTAATAGTTTTAGACTATTAGGCCTTTTTTATATTCATGGTTATATGCTACTAGGCCTTATGATCACACCTAACTTTTTCCATTGTAATTTTTTACATCTTCTCTTATAGAACTCGAGTAATAAAGAGAGCATCATTATTTCACTAGATTTTTTTTGATGTTGTCTCTTTATTAACAAGTTGGTTTTCTAGTGATAGTTAGTCACTATGAGACTTGGAATATATCTTGCTAAATATTATTTTTATGTTCAACCTTTTTATTGACGTTTTATGTCTTTTCTGTTATTAAATACCTTCCATATTATACTGTATTTTTTATATTTTTCTTTATTATTCATGAGAAATTGTTTTGTTTTATTGATCTCTACCTTGTGGTAGGACATCATGGGTGATGTGTCATATTGACCCAAGTTGGTTCATTAAATATTTTTATCAGATCCATTACCATACTAGATTTGTTATGAAACATCCTTGATTTGTTTTATGTTCTATTATAGATAGGATTTAGGACAATTAAAATTTAGGGAGTGAGTGTGGGATGATTCTTAGTCATCTTAATTCATTGTATGAACTTGAGTAACCAGGGGTGGTTATATATTTTTACAAATATTTAGACGTGGTGTCTGATTTTTGTTAAAAAATTCTAATTGGGGGTTCACATAAATGAACCTATTACCCTTATATGTTTTTATATCAATTATATAATCCATGCTTTCATTAAATTAGCATTTATTAATTGGTTAAATTTGTATTAATGATGTTTTTATTTTGATTTAGTAAATTTATCATAAGATAATTATATAATGTATTTCCAATTTAATAGAAAATAACTCCTAGAATATCTTGTCTTAATTTATGAGAGGAATATATGATAGATTTTATGAAGTCAAATCATGTAGTAGAACCTTCTTTAGTAGAAGCTATTATCTGTACTATACAAATTCATGGTCATGTGGGAGTGGGAAACCATAGATGAATGGTGGACCAGGGATTGAAATTTTCCTAGAATAATCCACCTATATTATTTAGCGATAAGGGATCCTATGAATCTAAAGAGTGGATTAAATGTATTAAAAGTATCTTCTAGTTTTTGATAAGTCCTAACATGAATGACCAAGAAGAAAATGGTGGAACCCCATCAGGAATGATAAATTACATGAGTATATAACCTGGACTTCATTAAAAAATAAATTAACCCAATACTTTTATCTCTAAACATTACAAGTGGAAAGACATATGAATTTATATCCTTAGAGAAAGGGGATCATTCAGTTATAGTGTATTCAATTTGGTTTAGTTGGTTCACCTATCAACCAATCTTGTTCCTAGTGATTAACATAAACCTCCATGGTTTGATATATGTCTCAGGATTTATATTCAGCTGATGTGAATTTGATTTTAACTATTGACCTTTTAGTGGTAATTAATAAAGATACTATTCATTAGGTACACATAGCTACTAAAATGATCTTAAGTGGAGCTTAAGTTTCAATTGGAGATAGAAATGGTTTGGTAAATAGCAAAAAACAAAAGAAATAGAATGATCAATTTTTTTGAGTCCAATTATTAGTGAATTTTTAGGACAACATCAAGCCATTTTATTTTAGTGTGGAAGGCATAGTCCTACTAATACAAATTATATATAATCCCTAAGGACATTCCCTCATTGTGGAAATGATTTTTACCTTTAGTGTTTTTTGGAGAATTCCCCAAGATTGTAGAAAAGGGTCCACTTATTCCAAATGGTCACACATTCATTCGCTTTCATTAAAGGGTGGTGCATCTCAATCAAAGAATATTGGTGATACAGAAGGAGTGAATAAGTTTTTGGGAGTATCTCAGGACAAAATGATTTATAATGTTATGTATATCCCAGAGTAA
The DNA here is from genome assembly GCA_963277665.1 of Viscum album. Lineage (NCBI taxonomy): Eukaryota > Viridiplantae > Streptophyta > Magnoliopsida > Santalales > Viscaceae > Viscum > Viscum album. The sequence continues at coordinate 1,774,927,112 of OY728165.1, read as the reverse complement.
TCTTCAGTGGGGTTGGATACTAATATAGGATGAGTGTTTATTTCCTCCTTTGGGGTTTTAGATTTGTTTGATATATGAGAAAATCATGATTTTATAATATCTAAGTAAATTAACGTTTTTGGATTATGTTCTGAGATTATACCATTCATATGGGATCCTTCCATGCCCTTGGTAAAGTGGTTTGAACAAGGTTTTAAGTGTACCACATGTTAGGTAATGATTTTCAACTTTAAAGCGGTGAGGGTTTCTTTGTTCTTAATTGTGATATATTTAGCCTTATTATTTGAAATTGTTTATTGACCACTATTAAGGCTCAGATCAGTTATTATCATAATCGGGATTAGTTTTTATCTAATGATAGAGACTCTTATATCATTCAGGGTTAGTGGGATTCATGATCTTATAGGGTTGGGAATATTGTTCCATATACTAAAATGGACACTTGTCAGTTAATGAATTTGTTCCTTCATATCATAAATCCTTTTCAGTGGATTAAAAATCATGTGGTTTTGAGTGTGTACCATAAAATATTTTCAAATTATTTTTTAAGATTACCACCTTAGAGAGGGTCATGTTTATTATTGACCTCTTTTATGGGATGATTTCCATTTCTATGAAATTAAACTACATGGAACCTCAATAGTTAATAGATATTACGTATCATCTTTTAGATCTATACGATAAGAGATTTATTCATCCTAGGGTGTCACCTAAGTCTTAACCTATTCTTTTTTTTTCAAAAAGAATAATGAAAACCTTAGGCCTTATATTAATGAACAATACTAGTGACCCTTTAGAAAGAAAATCATTTCCAAGAATTGATGATATTTTTGATCAACTCATAGTATTTTAATGGTTAAAAACGATCTATGATTAGGTTACCATCATTTGATATTCTAATAAAGGGATATACCTAAGATCTCATTTAGGCAACGATATTGGAATTTCAATTTCTTCTTTATGCCATTATGTATCACCAACTCTCTTGTAGTATTTATGAAATTAATTAAATAGGTCTTTCATCACATCATGGAAAAACAATTGTCATATTATTGTTTTATGTATTGGTGTAATATATTTCATTTTTGGAACACATGGATAATTTGGATATCATCCTTCAAATTCCCAAGGAATATCTCATGTATGGTAAGCATTGTTAATGTTAATTTTGGATCCAAGAGGTGAAGTTTCTAGGCCACGTTTTATCGGGGAGAGGTTTCTTAGTGGATTATAAAAGTATTTGGGTGGTAATTTAATGAATATATGCAATAAATGTGATTGAAGTTAAGATCATTTTAGGATACCTTGTTATTATTTGTGTTTTTTTCATGAATTCCCCAAGCCTGTATTTTTTATTAAATAATTAAACTATAAGGGTGATAAGTTTGAGAAAAATGATAAACATTAAATATCCATTATTTAATTGAAGGAGAGGTTGAATTCATCTATAGTTCCAATTCTTATTGAAACATGTTCCAGATACGATTTTTTCAATGATTTCTCATTTATGGGTTCGGGGTGTGTATTGATGTGAGGAATTTTAGAGGTTCTCTATTGATATCACTAATTGCATCATTATAGAAATAATTATACCTCCCATAACCTTCATTTTTCATCTATAATGAATTATTTAAAATCATTGTATCACTATCTATTTGGGTAACACTTCATGGTATATTAATATTGTAAGATACTAATGTATTGTTTCCCTCATGGTTATCTAAACACGTAGTAGAGATGTTGGGTTGAGTATCATCAAGGTTTTTATTTGGATATTGATTATACTTTTGGTCAAGGGAATATAGTTGCTAACACATTGAGAATTAATTTCCAGACTCAACCCATAAAGGATTCAATCAATTAGTGGTCTCTATTGAGATTGTTTACATAGATGAGTTTGGGAGTAGAATATGTTGGTGGGAAGGTGTTCTTATCTTTGATGAAGTATTAATAATTATTTAATGATTGTTTTTGGATTGAGTAGGGGATATAAGCTAATTTATAATGCTTTTTTGGGATCATAAATAATGGAGTAACCTTGGGTGATTGGTCTCATTCTTCCTTGAGAAATTTTCATTTCCAAGGAATGTTGTTCATTCTTATATCACTATTCAGGGAATTGTGGGATAGTGTAAAAAGGTTTTATTAGTTTGTAAACCCCTTAGGATAAGAAATATATTTAATGGTATATGAAATAAGTATTTGTGGTTGAGAATGAGGTGGTCGATGGTAGTTTTTGGGTCATGATATCTTGACTGTTAAAAAATTAATGTGGAGGACCAGATATCTCTCGGTTTATTGCAACCATTTACCATTTTGGTGTGGAAGTGGGATGATATAACTACGGGCACCATCATAGGATTCTTATGGAATCTTAGTTAGAATGTTTTGATTTGGGTTATCATTGATCTACTAATGGAATCAACACATTTCATCCCTATCAAGATGATTATTAAGGTGGTGTATCTCAGGATCTTTAATTTCAAAGAGTTTCTGAATATATATAATGATCCTTTAGAAATGGTTTTTAATAGAGATCCATTGTTTAGATTCAGGTTTTGTAAAGGTTTTTAAGTGATGATAGGGAGACATACAAAGTTAATCATGACATATCATCCTTAGTTATAGGGGTAGACTAAGAAATATATTTTCATTCATGATTATATGTTATGGGTGTAGGATTTATTTTCGTAGTTCATGGTGAAATAATCATCCATTGGTGGGATTTTACTATAACAATAGTTATTTAGAAATTATTTATATGGTACCCTTAAAAGTATTTTGTAACACCCCAAGATTATATGATAAGTATTCTTTTTAATTTATTTGATGTCATGTGTTTTATGATACACCAAGATTATCTTGTGATATACACAACACCGTATTAACTTGCAGTATAAGCAACACAATTCTTGGATCGTGTTATACACAATTTCAAGTTCGTTTGATAATAGTCATTCTACGCAACATTGAGTATATATATATATATATATATTTTCAATTTATAAATTAAATATGGTTGGATTTTTTTATACGCAACAACAAAGTATTATTTCACTACATGCAACCCTGACATGGCTTTCATTACACGCAATCACGACCTTGCTCGATAGCGTGTGTTGTACACAATACCGGGTTTCACTAAACAACGATATATGGTTATAATATTATCACGAACTAGCCATTATGAATAGTATTAACCACATTTTGAATTTCATAACATTATTATTCATCTTATAAATTTTCTAAAACATTGTATTTGAACAAAATAAATTTTTCGGGTAAAATAAATATTTTTTAAAAATGCAGTTCTGCCGCCTTTTGATGATGCACCCACTTTAAATCTAGTTTTGACATTTTTATAAGTTAAATTTTACAAAATAAACTTCTCCTTTTGATTTAGGATATAAAAATTTACATTGGATAAAGTTTTGATATTTTTCTGATAACTTTAATATTTTAATGAATAGTAAAAACATGCTATATTTTAATTAAAATTTTTTTTTTCATCATAATAATTTATGTGGTTAAATTATAATATTGAATGGTTTTAAAGTATAAATAGAATATATTTTTACCATTTAATACAATGTATGTCATTAGCATTGATTTTACCTTAAATTCATAGGTTAAATCAATTCAATCTTTTGCATTGTTTTAAACAAAAACCCGTTTTCTTTTGAAACCGGATTAATTTTAAATTAATTACTGCAACTTATGTGTTTTGAATTTTGAAAAATGGATTCCATATTTGGAATCAGTGGGTCCAAATTATGTTAATAGGATACTTTTTTATTTTTGGGCATTATGAATAGTAACTAAGGTAAAATTTATTTACCATAGTTAAAGGTAAATCGGGTAATTAAGGGTAAATATAAGATTATAAAATTACCCTAACACCTGCCAAAAATCATATTGGATGACTAAAAGTCTACCCATATCACCTAAGGGTTGGATTATATTCATTTAATAGACTTTTGTCCTTGGAAATAATTTAATTATTATTAAAACCAAAGAAAGTGACAACATGTCACTTTCTTCAATCTTATAAGTATAATAATTTTATTTTAGTGATAAACTTCATGAAACTTAGGATATAAGTAGTCTCCAGAAATCTATTAAATTTAGCTACATCATATGAATTTATTTATAATTTTTAGGGATTAAATAATTATCATTAAAGGTGACATAATAGTGATGTTGAAATTATTTTATTAAGAGAAATATCAAATAAATGGTTTTAAAAATATTAAAATAAATATTATATGAACTATTTAATGTTCTACACTAATTTTCTAGATACATATGACCTTTTATGAATCTATTAAAGCATTTATTTAGAACATACCTTCTGTATATATTTTATTTAAATTCATATAAATGAATAGTGTCAGAATTGACACTATTGTTATTTTATAAAAATAACAAATTATAAAATTGTTTAAAAATCAAAAAAATATTTAAAAATTATAAATTTAAATATATATGGTCTAAAATGTTAAAAACGTATCCAATTATGGACAATTAACAACAAATAAGTAATTATTTGTTAAAATTTAAAATTTAGAATGTTATTACCACAAATAAAATTAAATTGATTAAATAAGGATAAATCAAGTTTATAATGTTTAAAAAAATTACTAACATGTCTAAATTTTATTGGTTGATGATATTACAACCCTAAATCATCTAATATTTGATTATGAGTCATTTTCGGAGGTTTTTATGTGGGGTTAGATTTATTATAAATTAATATTTTTCAGATTTCCAAAGGTGCCCCTCTCCTCCTTTATAAAAGTGCACCTCATCCCTCTCTTCCTCACACTACTTTGAGCCTTCAATCTCGTCCAAACCCCGAAAAGTTCTCCTCTCCACTTCCCTAGAAACATCATATAGGTCCTGGAATTCTTCAAATACCAATTTTAGTGCCCTAAAAGGAGGTCTCAATGAAGAACTTCAAAGAAGAGGTAATATCTGTTACCGATTCTTTCAACTTTATTTCTTCTTCCACATATTCTTCTTTATTTTTTTCATTATGAATTAATAACATCAGTATCACTAATATACTGATATGTTATTATAATTATGAAACAACCCTATTTCACCATCTATCCATCCTACGGAAAACGAAATCACTGCGCGTGCGTACGTACGGAATATCGTCTCCAAGCCCTGGTGTTAATCTATTTTCCACCACCACCTTACTTGGATGGGTATAATGGTGTAAAGAATGAATATATATGATTATTTTAAAGTGATATTGATTCTTAAATAGTATACATACACTCCAATACAATTCCACGATCATGGGAACGATATCATCGCTCGTGCGTACGTACGGAATACCGTCTCCACAATGTGATGTGACTCGTTCTACATGATTTTCATTGCATAATGATTACATAAATGAATTGAGTGAATAAATATGATATATATTATACTAATATCATTCTGAAAATGAGGTATCTATAACCTAAAATGAAGAATAAGAACTTATTCAACAAAACACACATAAGAACAAAAAGTAATAAATACCCGAATAACAAGTAGCAATGAAATATTACTAATAATAAGCTAATAAGATGACCATATATGATATAATAACAATTATTATGATTATAGAATAATTCAATTACATTATTTAAATCATTATACAGGAGGTTCGGATACTTACGAAGCAAATTGGGCCTAAGGTAATGGAAATATCACAATCTAATTTTTATCCGAGATTGTTTGTACTTTGGAATTTATTGGGATGTATTTTATCATCCACATACATGTTTCCTCATAATGTAATATTATTTCCATCCACATACAATTGTTTAAATACAATTTTACCCTTTGGTGATTTTTTAGAAAAAGATATGAAAGGAATCTTTTGTCGTTTTTCATACAAGGTACTTTTTGACATTTCCGACAAAAGTACGAGAAGAATGTTTTTTTAACATATACAGAATGAATGGATTTTTAAAACATTATTTCCAAAAAGCTTCCTTTACAAGTTTTCAATTTTATTTTTAATCACTTTTTTTAGTTTAAAATTGTATGACATTTTAAGAAAGGAAAAATGTTTTTAAAGTTGAAAGGATATTTTCTTGAAGAATGGAGTTCAAGTGTTTTATCAAAATTATTTTCTATATAAGATAATATAGGATTCGGTTTCTATCCCTATTATTACATTGATTTTATTATGTTGTGTTGGAATTATTTTTATGAATTCCTTTATCTTATATGAATTGTTTTATGATGTCATGATGTTTACGAATCCCACTTTTATTACATGGGTTATGCAATGATGTACGATTTATGATTTTGTGGCACACATAATAATGGTATCCTTATGAGATGGGTGGGACCTATTTCTCCCTCCAATGAATTGGGTAAAGATTTTATATCTCATGAGATAGACATGGCTGGAACGACAGGTTAAACCGGTTCAGTGAAACAGGACTGAAATGAGGAATGAACTCGGTTCAGAAATGGACTTTGTCCACTAAGATAGTCTTGGAAATGAGTCTTGACTAATAAGAAATGATTCTCTATGATTATGTGTGTATGCCACAAAGCATCATGTTTTATGTTATGATTATTGTGATTAAATATCACTAACATGATTTATCCCATGTTATGAAATTTTGATCTCTTTTGCGGGGTAAGATTTCCAAAATGTTATGTTCTTATGAATATGATGTGATTGATATTTCTTTTGTTTACCCATACTGAGCATTTGAGATCACCCTTTTTATGTTTTATTTTCCCCATGAAATAATGAATGTTTTTAGGTAAGGAAACAAAAAGGGGAAGATAGTTATGGGAGATTTTGAAGATCTTTCAACATGACTAGTTGTTTATATTCCGAGTTTCCAAAGACACTAAACTATTACCGTCCTTGTGTGTATTTTTTTGTTATGTATTAAGTATTCCTGAAAAGTAATGTAATTTACATGTACGTCAAACTTCGGATCTCTACAGTTGGTATCAGTGGAAAGGTTTAGTCAACCTTTGGAAACTAGGATGCGAAAACTTTAGTGAGATCCCTAGAGATATTTCTAAGGTATGTATAGGGATGTCCCTAAGGTTATGTATAAGTATAGGTTATAATCCTAGAATTACGGTTACGATATTGTAATTAAACCTATGATGCTAGATATTGAAGGTACTCCCCCTTTATTATGATATTTTCCTAGCATGATTTTTTCCTCTCACACTATTCTTTTTGGGATTTAGAAAATGGCTGGAAACAAGAACATTCACGATAATGGCGGATATGATGGACAATGGAATGATATTCATCATGAGAAACAAAATGAAACGGGATTTAGAAGTCCAAACATCGTTATTATTCCTAATCAACAGTCTCATAATATGATCAAAAATCTCAACTTTGTTATGTTTCCTGACTCGGCTAATAAGAGAAAGATGGAGTTTCATGATGATCATAGAGGAAAGAAAGTTCAATTTCCCTCATGTAAGTCATGTGGGAAGAGGCATCAAGGGGAATGTTTCAAAGGAATTGGAAGATGCTTTGGGTATGGGAAAGAAGGACACAAATCCAGTAATTGCAAAGGAAAAGGTTTAGTTCACACCATGGACAAGTATAATGTTATTTCTAAGACATCAACAATAGTTAAATGTTTTAAATATGGAATGTACGGGCCTTATGAAAACCAATGCCCTAAAGGAAAGTCTCATGAAAAGAATCATCATGGTCGTATGGGTGGTATTTATATTGATGATGATGAAGAGACTACAAATTATATGTGAGATAAAAGAATTGTTGAAGCATGGTCAATGGTTTAAGAAGGTGGTGGAATGATTTTTTGTTTATCAAGAGTTATGTTGTATAGTTAATGGTACTATGGAATAAAGAATCATCTAAGGATTGTTACACTATTTTTATTTCCTAAAGTATTTGAAAGTATGTGGTACCGGTAACCATGAAAGGTTATTCAGATATTTTTGGAAAGTTGATGATATGCGCATAATGAAGGGATAAGAAGATAATGAGATGCCTGATTGTATTCATGAGCTCATGACAGATATAAGGACTAAGTGATATTATGGTTTGAGTATATCGAATTTTTGGGATTTTTGTATGTGGAAAGTGTTAAAATTTAACAACATTCATGTTTTCACTAAGGTTCAATGGATATTCATTCTTCAAGAGAATACAGGATTAAGGTATTCACATGTTTGTAAATTGACCAACAAGATATATCTTATGATATATTGGGGATAAATGATGGCATTCACGTGATTTTTATGTGACATTTCATGTAATCGTTTTCTTTATACTATGAGCTTGGACTGAAGTATTTTAGATAAGCCAAAAGATTGGAATGGATTATGTTGGACATAAGTTAGTATTGTTTAAGGATATAACTTTTTTAGAATTTATTGATGGGATGATATAGTAATGTAGTTTTAAAAAAAGGACAACCTACAGGAAGGGCGATAGCCCATCACGTCGGGAAAGGCTGTGGGAATCGAACCCACAAACGAAGTGTGACTGGCCTTTATCACATACCGCAGGCCTACGAGAAGTCCCTGGTTAGTAGAACTAGTTTTATTTTATTAAGTGGTATGATATATGAGGTATTAGTTCATTTTTGGTATCGTATATGGTTATCCTCACCATAGATGGACTTATGTATATTTGATAACTTTTTATAACCTTTTCATTGAAATAGATGGAATGAACCATCATTCTACCACTTTATCTGTTAACACTTCACGAATAAAAAATTCAACTTCATTTCTTTAAGAGATGAAGTTTAAATTGTTCAAAGCACGAACAATAGTGAGATTTTACCAAAATCAATTAATTATTTCTTCTATTTCAAAATTTTCACCTTTAGGGAAATGATATTGAAAACCAAAAATGTTTTCCTAGTTCTCTTATATCCGATGAATCAGATGGTACCTTAGATCATTGCAAATCTATGGCTTTGTGGTTTTTGTCTATTTCATAGCCATGTTCTCTACCACTATCCATCAGAACATGACGGTTAGATTTCTCTTCTATATCCATATTTTCACCTATGTTCTCCTACGTGGAAACCCAGTGATTAGTTTATTTGGGTAACCATTACGTTTCATACCTTAGTTTTTTAAGATAAGTTTTAGTATTCCTTTTTACAATGTGGGTTTCTATTAAAGAATGTTTCGAATAGTAAACCATGTATAACCCAGACTAATTTTGAGGGAGAAATTCATTTTAAGGGGGGAAGAATGTAACACCCCAAGATTTTATGATAATTATTCTTTTTAATTTATTTTATGTCATGTGTTTTATTCTACACAATGATTATCTTGTGTTATACGCAACACCATATTAACTTGTAGTATACGCAACACAATTCTTGGATCGTGTTATACACAATTTCATGTTTGTTTGATAATAGTATTTCTACGCAACATTGAGTGTATATATATATATTCAATGTATTAATGAAATATGGTTGGATTTTGTTATACGCAACAACAAAGAAGTCTTTCACTACACGCAACACTAACTTGGATTTCATTACACGCAATCGCGACCTTCCTCGATAGCGTGTGTTGTACGCAATACCAGGTTTCACTAAACAACGATATATGGTTATAATATTATCACGAACTAGCTGTTATGAATAGTATTAACCACATTTTGAATTTTTCTAACATTGTTATTCATCTTATAAATTTTTTAAAACATTTTATGTGAAACAAATATATTTTTTGGGTAAAATAAGTATTTTTTAAAAAATACAGTTTTGCCGCCGTTTGATGGCGCACCCACATTAAATCTAGTTTTTGACATGTTTAGAATTTCAATTTTTCAAAATAAACTTCTCCTTTTGAATCAGGACATAAAAATTTACAGTGGATAAGATTTTGATATTTTTCTGACAACTTTCATATTTTAATGAATATTAAAAACACGCTATATTTTAATTAAAATCAACTTTTTCCATCATAATAATTTATGTCATAAAATTATAATATTGAATGATTTTAAATTATAAATAGAATATATTTTTACCATTAAATAAAATTTATGTCATTAGCATTGATTTTACCTTGAATTCGTAGGTTAAATCAATTCAATCTTTTGCAATGTTTTAAACAAAAACCCGTTTTCTTTCGACAACGGGATTATTTTTAAATTAATTAATGCAACTTATGTGTTTTGAATTTTGAAAAATGGATTCCATATTTGGAATAATTGGGTCAAATTATGTTAATAGGCTACTTTTTTTTGGGCATTATTAATAGTAACTACGGTAAAATTTATTTACCATAGTTAAAGGTAAATCGGGTAATTAAGGGTAAATATAAGAATATAAAATTACCCTAACACCTAACAAAATCCTATTGGATGACTAAAAGTCGACCCATATCACATAATGGTTATATTATATTCATTTAATGGACTTTGGTCTTTAGAAATAATTTAATTATTATTAAAACCAAAGAAAGTGAAAACATGTCACTTTCTTCAATCTTATAAGTATAATAATTATAGTTTAGTGATAAACTTCATGAAACTTAGGTTATAAGTAGTCTCCAAAAATATTATAAAATTATCTACATCATATTAATTTATTTGTAATTTTTAGGGATTAAATATTTATCATTAAAGGTGACATAATAGTGATGTTGAAATTATTTATTTGTAATTTTTAGGGATTAAATATTTATCATTTAATGTGCTCCACTAATTTTCTAGATACATATGACCTTTTATGAATCTAATAAAGCATTTATTTCGAACATATCTTCTGTATATAATTTATTTAAATTAAAATAAATGAATAGTGTCAAAATTGACACTATTGTTATTTTATAAAAATAACATATTATAAAATTGTTTAAATATCACAAAAATATTTACAAATTATAAACTTAAATTTATATGGTATAAAATGTTATAAAGTATCCAATTATGGAAAATTCACAAAAAATAAGTAATTAATTGTTATAATTTAAAATTTAGAATGTTATTACCACAAATAAAATTAAATTGATTAAATAAGGATAAATCAAGTTGATAATGTTTAAAATAAATTACTAACATGTATAAATTTTATTGGTTGATGAAATTAAAACCCTATATCATCTAATATTATAATATGAGTCATTTTTGGAGGTTTTTATGTGGGGTTAGATTTATTATAAATTAATATTTTTAAGATTTCCAAAGGTGCCCTTCTCCTCCCTTATAAAATGCCAACTCCTCCCTCTCTTCCTCACACCACATTGAGCCTTCAAGATCGGCCAACCCCTGACAATTTCTCCTCTACACTTACCTAGAAACATACTAGAGGTCCTGGTCTTCTTCAAAGTCCAATTTTAGTGCCCCAAAAGGAGGTCTCAAAGAAGCGCTTCAAAGAAGAGGTAATGTCCATTACCGATTCTTTCAACTTTATTTCTTCATCCACTTCTTCTTATTTAGTTGTTTCATTATGAATTAATAAAATAAGTATCAGTAATATACTTATATGTTATTATAAGTATGAAACAACCCTATTTCACCATCTATCAATCCTATGGAAAATGAAGTCACCGGGCGTGCGTACGTATGGAATACCGTCTCCAGGCCCGGGTGTAATCTATTTTCCACCACCACCTTACTTGGATGGGTATAATGATGTAAAGAATGAATATATATGATTATTGTAAAGTTATATTGACTCTGAAATAGTATACATACACTCCAATACAATTCCGCGATCATGGGAACCATATCATCGCTCGTGCGTACGTACGGAATATCGTCTCCACGATGTGATGCGACTCGTTCTACATGATTTTCATTTCATAATGATTACATAAATGAATTGAGTGAATAAATATGATATATATTACACTAATAACATTCTGAAAATGAGGTATCTATAACCTAAAAAGAAGAATAAGAATTTATTCGACAAAACACGCATAAGAACAAAAAGTAATAAACTCCCGAATAACAAGTAGCAATGAAATATTACTAATAATAAGCTAAGAATATGACCATATATGATATCATAACAATGATTATGATTCTGGAATAAGTCAATGACATTATTTAAATCATTATACATGAGTTTCTGACACTTACGAAGAAAACCATACCTAAGGTAAAGGAAATATCACAATCTCATTTTTATCAGAGATTGTTTATACTTTGGAATTTACTAGGGTGTATTTTATCATCCACATCCATGTTTCCTCAATATTTAATATTATTTCCATCCACCTACAATTTTTTAAATCCAATTTTACCCTTTGGTGAGTTTTTAGTAAAATATATGAAAGGAATCTTTTGTCGTTTTTCGTACGAGGTACTTTTTGACTTTTCCGACAAAAGTACGAGAAGAATGTTTTTTTAACTTATAAAGCAAGAATGGATTTTTAAAACATTATTTCAAAGAAGATTACTTTACAAGTTTTCATGTTTATTATTAATAAAATTCTTTTAGTTTAAAATTTTATGACATGTTAAGAAAGGAAAAATATTTTTAAAGTAGAAAGGATAATTTCCTCATGAATGGAGTTCAAGTGTTTTATCAAAATTATTTTCCATCTAAGATAATATAGGTTTATGTTTCTATCCCTATTATTATATTGATTTGATTATGTTGTGATGGAATTATTTTTATGAATTCATTTATCCTACATGAATTGTTTTATGATGTCATGATGTTTAAGAATCCCACTTTTATTACATGGGTTATTCAACGATGGATGATTTATGATTTTGTGGAACACATAAGAATAGTATCATTATGAGATGGGTGGGACCTATATCTCCCTCCAATTCATTGGGTAAAGATTTTATATCTCATTAGATAGACATGGCTGGAATGGCAGGTTAAACCGATTTAGTGAAACAGGACTGAAACCAGGAATGAACTCGGTTCAGAAATGGACTTTGTCCACTAAGATAGTTTTGGAAGTTAGTCTTGACTAATAAGAAATGATTCTCTATGTTTATGTGTGTATGAAACAAAGCTTCATGTTCTAAGTTATGATTATTGTGATTACATTTCACTTCCACGATTTATCCCATGTTATGAGATTTTGATCTCTTTTGCATGGTAAGATTTCTAAAATGTTATGTTCTTATGAATATGATGTGATTGATATTTATTTTGTTTACCCTTTCTGAGCATTTGAGATCACCCTTTTGTATGTTTCCTTTTTCCAGTTCAGTAAGAAGGTTATTAAGTAAGATATGCCAAAAGGGGCTATAGATATGATGAAATAAATGAGAGACAGTGTAGATGCTTTATGAACCAGTTGTTTATGTTTCCCTGTTTCTAGAGACACTATACCTATACGGTCCGTTCATGGTTTTGTTATATGTTGTAATAAGTGTACTTCAATTTTGAAGTACTAAAAATGTATGTAAAGTATGGGTTGTTATATGTTTTTTGGACATCCATGTAAATATCCCTTTTGTTTCGAGGATTTAAAAAATGGTCTTTACATAGGTCATTCCTTGTTCAATAAAAGATATTGAAAATGTAGTTGATCCAAAATAGGTAGGATATATATTATAGTCATCATAAATCCTACCTAGACTTTCATCATTTCACGATAGATTTTGAGGTAGAGGATTTGGTCTTTCTCATAATATCGTCTCTCTTGGGACATCCTTGATGTAAGAGGGGTATATAAGAACCATGATATTATTTCCCTTTTGAGATCATTGAATGTACTAGAATGATATATTACATATATACAATCCATATTTCTCAACGTCGATTCATGATATATTTCAAGGCTCTTAGTAGAGGTTGTATCAACTAGAACCTTACCAAGTGATTGAATGGAATGATGTCGATCATGATCCTGAAACCCCTTTGGTCGAGCAACCAGTTTAGATTATGAATCATTATTGTAAGGAACTAAAATGTAAAAGGATTCCTTTAATCTATGTATAGTTGAAGTATATATAGTATATACACAATAAGTTAGAGAGGGATTTATTTATGAGGAAATAGTGTCCTTCTATATTTTAATGTTTATAATCAAAATTTATTTTTCGACATGAAATATTTCAATTTGGCGAGATTTCTCACACTCAGGTATGCAGAACTAGGTATAGAGGACCTTAAAAAAACTCCTTTAAACTTTAGAGATACTCATAGGTTAAGAGATGGTATTTTGGATGTTTATTTTAGAAAGAGGAAACTAACCAACTAGTGATGGGAATCCTCTATCCAACGCTAGCTAGTAGATGAATTGAAGGTCTCTGGGTACCACCAGCTAGCCGGTGGACTCCCACCGATTTATGGATGTATTCTTATAGCTACATTCTCAATTGATGTAGCCACAAACTAACTATTAATGTCATTGGGGAAAAGGGATAGTAAGGTATTTAGTGTGATGTTTTCCTAATCTATTTTTTAACTAGATCAGTCTTTTTATCCCTAATCTAGTTTCTCTTTATTTTATTGTATCCTTGATGATGTTTTTTTATCTACACATCCCTTTTGGAGAATCATTGTTTGTATTGAAGCCTTGTCTCTATGATCTGTGTAATAAAAAAATTGGGCTCATTCTAATATGGTTTCTACTCCATTTATCCATTATTTTATTTTCTTAGGATACTAGATCATTGGATCTATCATCAATATGGGTAATTGACCTTGTTTTCATTAGATTTAGATTCTTGAGAATCCGATTTACTTGATTCCCATCAACAAACCTGAGTAGGTGAATTTTTCTTATTAATTCTCATGGTAAGCATCTTTAAAAATTAGTGATAATAAGATATTTTCATAATGTTTTTGTAAATTTCATTAGTTTAATTTCTGAAATTTATTGATCTATTTTATCATGGAATTAAATTGAGGTTTTAAATGGTTTTTTTAATATCTTAGGCCCCTTATCTTTTTGTTGAAATTCATCAATTGTTATTTTTACTCTAATGTCGATTTCAAGAATGTGAGTTGCGATGCTTTACTATGAAAATGTTTTCCAAATTGTGATAATGGTTTATTTAAATGTTTTAGAAACCTTTCACTTTGTCAACCTTAGGTGTGTCGAGTATGGACATATGAAAACAATTTTTAGTGTGGCATTAAAATGGGTTATTATTGTGATGTCGATAGATTTTGGAAGGAAGTAGTATCAATAGGATTATCTTTATGTCAACTAGTGTTTCTTTGTGTGTCTGAATCATGTACTAATAATCAAGGGCCCAGTTTTTCTTGATTTTATATATGATGGTTTTGATTCATTTTTAATTTTTTTCAATTATATGTTGTATTATTCCCATATAATATTTATTATGACGTTATTTTATCTTTCACATACCTTTAATATTCTATGTTTATAAGAATATGAAAAGATCATGAAGAAACCAATGAATATTTTTCAAAATGGTTTTCATTTAAACTTCCATTAAAAATTGTTTTTGTTTAAAACTAGATCTAAATAATGTGTGTTATTAAAAATTGTATAAATTATGGGTAGTACCATACATGGCCTTATGATCACACCCTGCTTTTTCCCTTGGGGATTTTTCAATTTGGTCTTAAATGAATCAAGTAAGGTTATAGGAATCATATAGTTTTTAGATTCTATTTGATGGTGTTTACATCTTAATAAGTTGGTTTGGTGGTGATGGTTGGTCACAAGGAGACTTGTCTTTTTCCTTGAAATGTCTTATTTTTATGTTTAGACTTTTTGGTTTGACATTTTATGTATCACATGTTTTAACTTCTATTCCACATTTTACTCTATTTGTTTATATTATTATTGATCATTTATGATACTTAAATTAGTTTTTTGATTTATCACCACCATGTGGGAGGCCATATCAGGTGATGTTTTATATGAACTGAGGTTTTTTGTTATAAAATGGTATCAAACCCATTACCCAAAAATAATTTTTATGAAAATTAATTAGTTAATTTCTGTTTCTATGGTATATAAGAGTTAGTATAATATAAATTTAGGTAGTATGTGCAGTAAGGTACTCATACATCTAACTTTCATGTCTAAACTTGAGTAACCATAAGTGTTAAAGTTTTTTTTCCATGATTAAGACTTTTTTATTGTGTTTATTTAAATTTTTTTGATTGATATTTATTGTATATAAACCTATTTAATTTAAATTTTATGTTTATAATTCATAGAATTAATGTTTTAGTTAAATTACCTTTGCTTAAATGTTTAAATTTGGATTTATTAAGTTCATATTTTTTATCTAGGAAATTTACATAAATCAAATCATATATTGTCTTTTTTATTGAATAATTACTTATATATTACATCTTCTAAATCTAAGAGTGGGAGCTATGAGAAAAGATTTATAGGTGAATCCTATAGTATACCATTTTTTACGGAACCTACTATCTATACAATATAGACACTTAGTCAAGATGGTGTTAGAAACTAGGGATGAAAAGTAGATTAGGGATTGTAAATTACTAAGAAAAATCTACATACCTTCTATAGTGGTAATGGATCCTTGGAATCCAAAGAGTGGCTTGATCAGATTAAAATAATCTAAAATTTTTGAATACACTATAGGACTCTAAGGTAGGTTTTTTCACTTACTTTTTGAATTAATTGGAAGGAAATGGTTTTAATCTAACATGTAAGACAAATTATATGAGAATCTCACCTACACATATTTCAAGAATATATCAATCTTAAATTTTAATCCAAAAACAGTTTGAATGTAAAAATATGATAATTTCTTGCCATAGTTCATGATGAAAATTCATTTATGGATTATTCCACCTCTTTAAAAACGTTTTTTCAACTATAACTAGAGTTTATTATTAATTATTACCTTAAATCCCAGAGGATTTAGATGGTCCCAAGGGTGGATATTCAATCGATGTTGATTATATTATGCCTATAAAAATGTTTTGTGTTTTCAAATAGAGTTTCCATGTATAAGGAAGATATATATAATAAAATGTGATTCATTGGATCATTAATTTCCATTATAGGTATCCGAGGTGTTTTATGGCCCAAAATGGAAGTGGAAGGGTGAATAATCCTCTTCATGACCAGTTTCTAGTGGTTTTTCGGTAAAATAGTGTGTTGTTCTCTGTCATTATGTTAATACTAGTCATTCTAAGAAAAATAATATGGAATCACCCATGGCATGACATTATTGTTGAAAAACTATTCAACTTAATCATTTTTGGGGGAGAATGTATTAAAAAGTAGAGTAGGATCAGATCTTACCAAAGTATCATAGGTTTGTTTTTATGTATTAAATGGTGGTGGATATCAATATTAGGCCAAAGGGAGATGAATAGTTTGTGAAAAAATCATAGGTAAGAGATAATAATGGATGTATTTATGGAAAAAAGTATGCGTTAGTAGAAGTAAAAGTATTTTCAATTACTATTCTACGTATGGTGTTTATTTTCTCCTCTATGATTTTATATTTGTTTGATGCTGATAAATCTATTCCTTTTATATCATTAAATTTAATTTATGTGTTTGTATTTTGTTTTAGGCTTAGATAATTTATATTGTATCATTACATTACACTAAAAATGATTTCAAAACATAGTATTAAGTTTCACACATATCAGGTGGTGATTTTCAATATTGATGTAGTTTGGGATTTGTTAGTTCTTGATCTTGATATTTTAGTACTCGTTATTATCATAGATTGTTTGATTAGTATTTATTACTAGATTGACTATTATCACAATCAAGTCCATATTCTATCCCATGGTTGATCCTCACATGTCTTTTAGGGTGAGTGGTGTTATATATATAAGGGATTCAGGACTTTGGTTCCCTACGATGGAATGGAATCAGGTATATTTTTAGAGATTTTATTTAATTTCATTGATACATGTTAGATAATTCATCTTACAGTAGAGGTGATTTCATTCCCTGAGGTCTTTCAAGATATGTTTTCAAGGTTAACACCTTATAAGGAGTTCAAGCTTACAATTGACTTACTCCCTAGTATTATTCGTCTTTCTATGAAGTCATGTCCAATGGAATATGTTGATTAAAAGGTATTTAAATATAATGATTTGGATACTGATTCTAAGGGATTTATTCTTATTAGTGTGTCACCTTAGGCTTCATTTGTTATCATTTCCAAGAAGGCATAAATAATCATTAGTCTTTGTTAGGATTACCAAAAACAAAATAGCCGACTATTAAGAACAAATACAAAATTACATGAATTAATGATATTTTTTATCATCTAAGAGGATCCTAATGGTTCTCTAATATTATAATATGGTTAGGAAAACATCACATTAAATTTTAATAAGATGGTATACCAATAAAAACATTTATTAGTATATATTCGAATTTTGAGTTTCTAGTTATGCCATTTGGAATCACTAATGCTCCTATAATATTTATGGAATTTATGAACTAGATATATAATTGGGTATTAGATTATTTTATTATAATTTTTGTGACGATTTATTGGTGTACTACATGATAGAGGAGGAACACATTGATCATTTTGATATCATATTTATAATTTTCAAATAACATCACTTGTATGGTAATCTTTATAAATAAAAATTTTATATCCAAGAAGTGAATTTCATGGTATATTTAATATATTATAGGGGTCTTTATATAGATCCTGATATGATTTGGGTAGTAATGGCTTTGAAAAAACCCTAAACTGTGTTTAAAATTCTATGAATCTAGGGGTATCTAGATATTATAGGTAGTTTAATCACTATTTCCCCAACCTTGTTTCTCCAAGGATAGAATTAAATCATAAGGGTATTATGATTTAGTGGAATGATTCATGTTATAGATAATTTTTAGAACTTAAGTTGAGGTTGACTTCAGCTCTAGTTATGAATCTTTTGGAATTTGGTTCATACTAGAATGTTTTCTATAATGTCAGATGTATGTTTTGGGGTGTTCAGTGATGTAGGGAATGTTGGTGGTGGCATATGGCACCCACCAATTATGCCATCTTGAAAATAATTTTCCTACCCTTGACATCAAGTTTGTAGCTATTATACACACTATAAAAAAAATTGTGTTATAATTTCTTTGGGGAATACTTCACAATTTATCAAGATCATAAGAGCATGGAATGAATTTTTACATATATGGATCTGAACATGTGATAATGATGGTGGGTTAAGTATCTTTAGAATTTTGATTTTTATTTTTTTATGCGCCTAGAAAGAAAAATGTGGTGGTATATTCATTAGTCAAGAAGTTATCTACTCAAACCATAAAATATTTAGTGGATCAGTTGTCTCTAATGAATTTATTTTCTAAGATGAGATTAGTAGTGTAGGAGACTAGTGGGAATGTGTTATTAGATTTAGTGAATGAGGAATCATCATTAGATGATCTGGTTCATCTCAAGTAGCTGATGGACACTAATTTACATTTCTTTATAGGAGTCTTGGATGGTGGGGAGAACTCAGGATATTGGTCTCAGTCTACCACTATTACATTACATTTTTCAAGGTAGGTTGGTCATTTAAATATTTCTAACGTATGAATTGATAGACATAGGACATTGGTATAATTGGTTTTCACACCGTGGGAATAAAAATATGTATCTTGATTAGATATTTTGATATTTTTTGTCTGGAATGAGGCAAAAGTTTTTTATTATTGTTTCACGAGGCCATAAATTTAAAATAATTAAGGTAGATCACTAGAGACCTACTAGTTTGTTTCAACCTTCTCCCATTCTAGTGTGAGATTATGATGAGATATTTCTGTAATTTTTCAATTATTTTCCTTAGAATCCATGTGGGAATGATTAAATTTAGGTGATCATTGATCAAATTAATAAATATTCTTATTTATTATCAATAAATAAGATGATAGTGCTGCATTAGATCATGAAATTTTATGTCTATGGGGTTTGAAGATTGGTGGGATTCTGTTTGAAATAGTTTCTATGAGGGACCCTAGTTTTCCTTTGGGTTTTTGAAAGGTTTTCAAAAGTTTATGCATACCCTAATGAGTTTAATAATCCGATATCACACCCACATGTATGGGAATACTGATTGGCCTATTTAGATTCATGAGGATATTTTATTGTTTTGTTGGATTTATTTTTGTGGTTCATGGGAAAACCATCCTCCAATGGTCAAATTTTCCTATAAAAATTGTTATCATGAATTGGTTAACATGGAACCCTTTGACATCTTATATGGGTGTCCATGTAAATCGTTGTTATTCTGGGAATAGTTGGGAGAATGGTCCTTGGTTTGAATGAGACATGTTTATGGGATGATAGAGAAAGTGAAAATTGATTATAAATAGGTTATTGATAGCTCAAAGTATTGTATATGTTTTGTATACCATTTCTGTCACCCACTATAGTTAGAGGTTAGGGATTGGGTCTTTATTAGAGTAGCACCTCACTTGGGACACCATTGGTTGGCTAAGAATCTTATGTTGGAACTGAGGATTTGTACTCCATTTGATATCATTAAACATATTGTAAAGGTATCATATTATTTGGAATTGTTGTATCCCTTGATGGTTACTAATAATTTGTTTCATTTTTCCTAGTTGAGCAGGTATTAACTAGATCCTCCCCATGTGATTGGATGGGAATACGTTCACATTTATCTTAACACCACTTTGGTTGAAAAACCATTTAAAATTATATTTTAACAAGATAAGGTACTTAATGTTAAAATGATCATTTTTAATGTGTTATGGTAGTGAAGATGAGTGGTCCTTTAGATGTGTGTGTAAGAATCATTGAATATCCAGATGTTTCCTTTAATTTTTTTAAGTTTAGATTCAACAGAAACTTTTACGCAAGTAAATAATTTATGGTTGGGATAATTATCATACAAAGGTATTTGAAACCATTTATAGATATATTTATGATTTTTACGTTCATATTTTTTTCTCTTGTTGAGAAAGATACAAAACAAATTTCAATTGTACGATGCTGGAGGCTAGATGATAATTGGTGAAGGGCACTAGATACTTCATGTAGGCTAACAAATGGCATATGGTTTCGTATGTTCCAATAGTTAACTAATATAATCTGTTAGCTACATTCTCTCTTCATGTAACCTTTGGATAGATAGTGGAGGCTATTGACGAAATGGTAATGTTTCTATGGATGTATATTAGTAAGGGAATAAGTTTTATTATTTTACTAAACTAATTTATTAACCCCCCTTAATTAGTCTCTTCAACCCTAATTTAGTTTTTCTAAATTTTAGAGTCCCCATAGTGATATTTTTTCAATCTCCCCCTCTATTTTTATAGAATTGTTTTGTAAATTGACTGTTTGGATCTCATATCTTCATAATCTGATAATATGACTCATTTTAATATACTTTATCCTATATTTATTTATTCCTTTAATGTCTCATGAGAATAGATCATTGGATATAGCATAAACATAAGTAATTGACCTTAATTTCATTATATCTAGTTTCATGAAGATTTTATTTCCATGACTCCCATCACCAATCTTTATAAAGAAACATTGTTTCTTTATTCTCATCGTAGGTGTTTCTATAAATTGCTATTAATATATGATTTAATTCACATTGTTGAATTTTTTTTCATTTTATGGATTGTATTTATTGATTGATTGTATCATCGAATGAAATAGAGTTTTTATAGGGGTTTCTCATTAAAAAAAAGTTTATGAACTATAAATTGTGAGTGAAATTCATCAATGGAGGTTTCAACTCTAAAATTTATTTTCAATAATGGGAATAATAATTAATCACGATTAATTTTTTTAAAATATTTGAAATATATTTTAGTTAGATGTTTTGGAAACATAGAACCGTTGAAAATTTGGGTACATTGGGTATGGACATAAAAAACCATAGTGGGTATGGCACTATAATGGGATTTTATTTTGATATCAACTGACTATGGATTGAATCTATATCGGTAGAATTCAGTTTATGTTATTCATGGTTCATTTAGGTGTCCTAAAGTGTATTCCAATAGTCTATAGATCTCTTGTGATTGGTTTTATACATTATGATTTTGTTTCGTGATTTTTTTCTCAATGGATTATGGTATGGTATTACCATGGATAATTCTATATATTCTGTTATTTTATCTTTCAAGTACATTATATATTTTGGGTTTATGGGAAAATGAAATTATTATGAAAAAAAATGTTTTAAAAAATGTTTTTTATTTTAATTTAATTTACACACTTGTTTTTTAAAATATTTGAATATCAGTTTCATGGTATGTTACATCGTATAGATTATTGATCGTATCCTAAAGGGCCTTTGGTAGACAACCTATGTTTCCATTTGGGTGTTTATAGATTTAGTTTTTTAGGAATAATTAATTTAAAGGGCATCATGTAGTTCAATAGATTCTATTGCATATTTTTTCCTTAATTGTATGTTTGTTTGGTGGTCATGCTCATTCACAATGTGAATTTCCTTTGATTTAACCATGATTTAATTTTAGGTTTAGCCTTTTTTCCTTGATGTTGTATGACTCATGGATTTTTACATAACTTATACATTTTACTGTATTTTTTTACCTTATTCTTTGTTTGTTAACAGAAGTTTTTGTTTGTTTTATTAATTCTACCTTATGCTAGTCCTTCATGGGTGATGTGTCATATCGACCTATATTGGTATATTTCAAAATTTTAAAAAATTCATTGCCTGGGAAAAAAAATTAAACATTCAAGTTTGGGTTCATGATATAATGTTGAAAAGAGTTGGGATAGTCATAATTGGATTTTTAAGTGCAGGAGGGTACCTTACTAGATCACTTACTTGTCTAAACTCGAGTGATCATGGGTGGTCAATGATTTTTACCAAGAATAAGACTTAGTGTTTCATGTTTTTCTAAATAAATTTTATTAATTTCTATTTAGATAAACATATTAATATTTAATGGAATTTATATTATTTTTAGAATACATGTTTGATTTAAATTCTCAATGTTTGAAGGTTTAAATTTGGATTCCTAAATCTTATCTTTTGATTTAGGAAATTTCTCCTAAGAAAATCAGATATTGTATTTTGTGTGTATTAGAAAATTCCATCAACATAATATCTTTTGAATCGAGGAGAGGATAATGTGAGACATGTTATGTAAGTAAACCTTCCAGTAAACCCATATTTTGTGGAATCGGTTTTCCACACTATATAAACTCTAATTAATGGAGGTATTGGAAATTAGGAATAAGGGAGGGATCAGGGCTTGAAATTTACCAAACAGAATCCATATATCATCTATAGTGGAAAGGGATACTAGGAATCTGAAGACTAGCATTAGTGTATTTTAGTGATACAAACCTTTTGAAAACTAAATAGGACTATATGTTGTGTTTTTTCACATGTATTCTTCAAGGTCCTTGAAGGAAATTGTGGTACTTTATCATACAATCCTTGTTATATAAGGATCTCACCTCCACTTATTTCAAAAATTTCTTCAACCAAATATTTTATCATCAAACCTTGGGAGTGTAATAACCCCATGATTTTATAACCATAGATCAATGGAAAACATTTAATTATGGAGTATTTCACCTATTTCATTGAGTTGGTTCATGTGTAAATAAATATTATTACTGATGCTTACCTTAATGATACATTGATTGAGATTGTCCCGAGGGATGATATTTATTTGATACTAATTATATTATCCCTACTAAAAAATTTGAGGTATTTTATAAAGTATTTGATTTTTAGGTATATAGTTTTTAGAAAAACGGTTAGGTAGAGCCTTAGTTAAAATAGGAAGAATCCATGAAGCGTTTTCTGGCCAAAAATAGAAGTGGAAGAGTGAAATTTTTTCTTCGGGACTAGTTTTTGGTGCATCATTAGAATAGAAACAAGTTCTTTTGTAATAGTATGTATGTATTGGTTATAAACTTATAAATTATGTATAATAACCTAGGGAATTCAATAATTATAGAAAAATTTGTTTTGTGGGAGAATGTTCCAAGTAATTGGAGCATGTTCCACAATCAAGGATCACTGGTTCTTTTTATGCATCAATGGGAAGTGAATCGAAATATCAAGCTAAGGGGGATAGAAAATAGTTTATAAATATTAGGGAGGATTTGAGGTCACATATCTATATATAGTTGAGTATGATTTAAAATAATATAAAGCTAGGTCGGAAAGTGAGAGAGTTATGGTGTTTATTTCCACTTTTATAGTTTTGGATTTGTTTTATATGGGTGAAACACATTATATTTTATCACAAAAATTAATTAGTGTGATTGGATTACATTTTGAGATTATTTTGTTTCTATCAGATCTTTTCATTCCTTTGGGAAAGAGGTCAGAAAATGGTTTTGAGTTCCCCACGTTTTGGTTGAGGATTTTAAACATTAATGTGGTTTGGTATTTTTGGGCTCACGATCATGGTAAATTTTACCTTATTATTTGAAAGGATTGGTTGATCAATTTTTTGGATATGATATACTTGAATTTTAATCAATTTTAGTTCTTATCTCTTGATGAAGTATTTTGTGTCTTTCATGGTGAGTGGGATTCTAGATCTAAGATATTCTGGCATGTTGTCCCATATTCTTGAAAAGTTTCATGTATGTTTTTAGATATGTTCATTAATATATATGACCATTTTTATAGAAATCCAATTCATGTTTTGGTGATCATATACCCCAAGGACTTTTTTAGGACTTTTCAATGTTACCACCCTAAAGATAGGTTGAGTTTATAATTGAACTTCCCCCTAGAATGATTCTCATTTCTATTCCATTTCATTTAATTAATCATGTTTAGATAAATGTGGTTAATTTTATGCTTACGAATCTTAAGGATAATGGATTTTTTCTTCCTAGTTTCTGACATTGGGATTATCTGATTCTCCTTTAAAAACATCGATGTGAGACTTAGGATTTTCATTTAATACCAATAAATAAACCCGGTGAGTATTAATAACAAATACCCTTTAATAAGGATTGATGATATGTTATAATCGAATTAAAGGATCCATACGGTTTTCTAGAATTAATCTATGATCAAGATGCCATTTTTCAGATTCCAAGAAGAGGATATTACTAAAATATTGTTTAGGATCTGGTGTGGTCTTTTTGAATTCATAGTTATGTATTTCATTATAACTAACACTCTTATAGTATTTATTGAATTGATGAACTAGATATTTCATTAGGTCATGGACTCTTTCATTTTCATTTTTTGGATGAAATACTGGTGCACTAAAAATTAGAGGAGCAACACATGGATCATTTGGATATCGTTTTCAGAATTATCAGATAACATTGCCTATATGGTCGTATTTATACATTTTAATTTTGGAACCAAGAAGTGGAGTTTCTAGGCCATCTTATATCTAAGAGGTATTTCTTAGATGATCCTAAAAATATTTGAGCAGTAATGTTATTTGATCAACCAAAATAAGTTTTTGAAATTTTTAGCTTCTTCACCCAAGTTGGTTATTATAGGCAGTTTATTCTTGATTTTCCTAGCTTATTTATTTGATGATAGAATTAACCTATTAGGGTGTTATGTTTCAGTGGAATGACGAATTTTATAGATCCTTCAAGTAACTGAAGTTGAGGTGGACTTCATCCCTAGTATTAGTTCTTCTAGAACCATATTTGAGCTATCATGTTTTCTATGATACCTCCTGTTTGGGTTTGGGGTGTGTCTTGATGTGGGGAAAGAAGGTTGAAGCCAATGTCTCTCTATAATTACTCTCTTATGAGGAAAATTATATTTATTATGACATTGAGATGGTATTTATTATACAGGATCTCAAAAAGTTTCACCACGATCGCTTTGGGTAATGATTTACATTACCTAATGATCATAAGACACTGAAGTATATTTTCACTCCTAGGGATATTAATTTAAAATATATTTGTTGGGTTTAGTATCATTATAATTTTGATTTTTATATTACTTATTCTCCAAATAAGGGGAATATGGTGACTGGTGTAGTGAGTAAGAAGTTACAAAATCAACCGTTAAATAAAATAGTTGAGGAAGGGTATTTGATGAGTTAATTTTCTAACATGATCTTGGAATAGGCTTTTGGGAATGTGTTCTTTTCTTCAATGAATGCTAACTCATAAGTAGATGATCTAATTCTGATCAAGAAAGTGACAAAAACTTATTTTTATTACTATAGTTGAATCCTAAATAGTGGGGACACCTTGAGTGATTGGTCTTGGTATCCCACTAAAACATTTCATTTCCTAGGAAGGTTGGTAATTTATATATCTCTGAGGTATTAATTAATGGAAAATAGGCAATTATCTCATTGGTTCTATGCCGTAGGACTACCAAGATGTATTAGGATCTGAAATGTGGGTATTGGTGGGTGGTAATAAGATGGTAGATTGTGGTTTTTGTTTAACGATTTCATACCTGTAGGATAATTGACAAGGACCACCAAAGGATTTTTTTTATTACAAAAATTGACCATTATAGTGTGGAATTTGGATGAGTTATCTACGGAATTTGTCATTAATTTTTCTTATACTCATAATGGGAAGGATATGATTTCGATGATCATTTATTGACTAAAAATGAAACATATTTCCTCCCTATCAAGAAGATTATTTAGGTGGATCATCTCAAAAACATTTATATATAAGAGTCTGTGAAAATTCATAGAGTTTCATTTAAAATTATTCGAGATAGGGACTCATGATTTACATCTAGTTTTTGGAATGTGTTACAAGATATTATCAATACCCAAAAAAGATAATAATAACATACCACCCCCAGATGATTAGGAAGAACAAGAAATATTTTCACATTCTTAAGGATATTTTATTGAAGTGAATACTTGATTTTTGTTGTTCATTAGAAAAACATCTTCCTTTGGTTGAATTTTCTAATAGAAATGTCAATGGTCATTGATTAGGATATTTCCAGTCATATAATTTACAACTATGTTTAATCTGAAATCCAATTCAGCGTCTCATCATCACCCTCTACAGTTAAAGTTTGTGGATCTAATATTTTTTATCGTATTACCTATCTTGGTATAAAACTGATAGGGTAAAAATGGTATTTTGGAACTATGTTTTTCTATCCCTTTTGAGATCATTAAACTTATTGGAATGGTAGAATATCATTTTGACATTTTTTATCACATAACATTGATTTATAAAATGATTAATGTTTCTAGATGAGTAGGTATCAATGGATCCTTTCACATGTGATTGAAAGTGGATATTTTTTTCTTCATCTTAAAAAATCATTTAAGGAAACAATTATTGTTAGGTCCACAAGGCTAAATACCCTGAGGGGGGGGGGTGAATCAGGGTATGATTAATTTAAAATTAAAGCCCATTTTTATCTTGTTTTGCTGTTATGCAAAACACTCTTCTCTCTCTTTCTTGTTGCACAATATAAACAGAAAGTAAAGAAAGAACAGGACACAGCAATTTTACTTGGTTCACCGCTAAGGGCTATGTCCAAGGAGCATACACCGACAGGTTTCCGGTCATACCAAATTCCACTATACTTCACTAGTTGTGGATTACAATGTTCGGGGACAGTCACTCTCTCCCAAGCTCACTTCCTTTACAAGGTTTAGGGTCAGCTCACTGCTTTCCCAAGGGTCACTCCCTGTTTCTCTCTCTCTCTGGCTCACCGCCAGTGGAGAATATCACCTTCTTCCTCTTCCTTTTCTCACTGCTCCGGAAAGGATCCACTCACAGTTTATAGACCTGTAGTTCTCTTCGTTTGCATGAAGGAATGCATCTTCATATGTATGTAGATTCTCTGTTGAAGTACAACTTTCACCCGTAGATTAATATCTCTTTGCACCAAAGGTATCAGGAAAACTTCCAGCTTCCACGCAGCCTGAAAATCACTGTAGGAAATAAACCTTACTTGGTGCGCAAGTCAATCTTGGTGCACAAGTATCGGTGCACAAGTCACAACTGGCGCACAATTCTATCTCAGACACTTGTGTGACACAACCTTCTTCAACCCAAAACTTGCGCGACTCACTTCCTTTTACGCCCAAACCAATATTGGTGCACAACTAACACTTGGTGCGCAACATCATCCACTAGAGTGCAACTTCACTTGCGCAACCCACACACCACTTGCGCTACCACCACACCTGCGCAACTCACTTCCTTTTACGCCCAAACAAATATTGGCGCACAACTAACACTAGGCCCGCAACATCAACCACTGGCACACAACTTCACTTGCATGACCCACACACCACTTGAGAGACCACCACACCTGCGCGACAAGAGCTTTTATTTCTCAAAGTGTTGAACTCCGGTGAAGAATGAAGAGGGGTGGTCCAGTATTTATAGGAAATCTAACCACCCTGTGCGACGGTGCGCAAGTCAACCCTCGGCGCACAAGTCTTGATGCGCAGGTCTCTTCCCCTGCAAGTCACTTGTGCGACCTAATTCCAAACTTGCGTGAACCTCCTTAATTTACCATATTTTGGTCTTCTGATCTTGAAAAACCATAGGCGCGCAAGTTATCAAACTTTCAAGGAATCGGCACGCAAGTATCTTTCACGGCGCACAAGTCACCTACACGACCTCACCAAATCTTGCATGAACCTTATCCCTTTGCAATATTTTGATGATCTGATCTTGAAAAACACATGGCATGCAAGATTAAAAGCCTTCATGTACACGGCACACAAGTCCCTTTTCCAAAAACCACTTTTATTCATTTGTCGATTTTCAGGCCCAAAAATTTGGCAAACACTGCAAAACGGCGCCAGATTGTATCTGTTCTTTTGTACCACCTCCAGAACATCCATCCCTTTTGTCGACGTTCTTGAATCAAACAAGGATCATTGACCTCAGCTCTTGAACTCAACATTCCATCAGGAAAAACTCTTTGTCAACAAATTTGTATGTCATTATTTTTCTTTGTCAACAGTCACTACTCAGATGTCCACTTTGTCAACAAACACAATCACCTCAAAAATTCTTCAATGATGCCTTGAGGGATTTTTTCCCAACAATTATAATTATCTATCTAAAAGATATGATATTTTTTTGTAAAATAATTACTGTTAACTGTGTACTATGGTAGTGTGGAAGGAATATCCATAAGGCATAGGATATGGATTTAATTTTTAGGTAGTTATTTACTATTAAATTTTGTATTTGAGAATCATGAGTGCTTTCTGGGGACATAATAATTTTATGGTGGGGATATTTATAAAAATTTTGTATGTGATAACATGTATAGATACCTTTAAATTTTCTTCTTTTCTAATTTTTGGTCGCTCGTAGGTGGGTTGATGGATTTTTTTTATTGGTGATAGTATGAGACCATCGGCTAGACGATTAATGAAATCTGGTATCTAGTGTATGCTGTAATAAATATTTATGATATGTAGGTGTTACTATCAAGCCAGTAGGTTCCTACAGCTATAGCGTATCTGCCTATAGACATAGTGTTTTTCCTAGATGATATCAAAAAACCCATAACATCAATGGGGATATGAATTAGAAAGGGAGTGGTTTTTATTTTGATTTAAAATATTTTCTTAATCCTTTTTAATGTATGTCTTCAACCCTAATTAAATTCTCTCAATTTTAATGGCTCCTTGGTGATTATTTTTTTCTCTCCCCCTCCCTTTTTTTGATTTTTTTGTGTAGAAAGAATGTTTTCCTCTCCATTCTTCTTAACCTAATAAAAGGAATCCTTCAATTATGGTTTATCCACTCTTTCTCCATGAAATTAATTTCTCATGATACTATATCATAGGATATAGCATAAAAATGTGTAATTGAACTTTTTTCATTAGATATAGGTTCAATACGATTTGATTCCCTTGATTCCCATCATCATTTTTAATGAGGATACATTATTTATTAATTTTCAACATATGTGCCTCTATACATTAAGAATAATCCATGATTTACATTACATTATATTAAATTACTTTTGTCTAATTTGTGAATTTAGTTAATTTATTATGTCATTTCATGAAATATATTTTTTAATAGTTTTTTTAATAGTTTATGAATATTATATGTTTAGTGAAATTTATCAATGGTGGTTTTCACTCAAAATTAGATTTTCATGTATGTGAGTAATGATGCTTAACTATGAATATGTTTTCCAAAATATGATCATGATTTATTTAATTTTTTTTCAAATATAACTCATTGAGATCCTTGGGTGTGTTAGGATTGGAAATTTGAAAACCTTAATGAGTGTGGAGAAACTATGGGTTATTCTTGTGAAATCGATAAACTGTTGATGGACGAGATATTGGTGGCATTCACATTATGCCATTATATGATTCTTATCTAGTACTAGATAATATTTCCCTCATCTAAATCCAACATGTGGTTGGTTTTATACATGATCAAAAAATTCGTTTTTTATAACTCACATGACAAAGCATTGGTATTCCCATTTATAATTCATCATATGACCTTATTTTATCATAAATATACTTTTCATATACTAGGTTTATTAGAATATGAAATGAAAATAAAGAAATCAAAGGATTTTTTACAAAATGGTTTTCATTTGAAATTTCATTACAAACTATTTTTTTTTAAAACTAAAACTAGTGGTTAAATACTATTAGACATTGTATATATTTTTGGCAGTTTCCCACTAGTCATTATTCTCACACGCTTATTTATTCGTTTGGGAAATCATAAATTTTGTCTTATAGGAAACTCGTTAGTGGAAGGTAATCATGTAGTTTTCATATATATTTTTGATGTTTTCATATTCTTTGAGAGTTGGTTTGGTGGTGATGTTTTCTCATAAGGTGAAATGAATTTTTTATTTCCATGTTTTAATTTTAGTTTTATAGTTTTTGGCTTCACATTGTGTGTCTCAATAATTTTTACATTCCCTATACACTATAATAAATTATTTAATCTTTTTCTTGGTTATTCATGTGACTTGTTTGGTTATTTTTTTGATATCCACCTTGTGGGGGGCTATCTTGGGTGATGTGTCATGTCAAATCAAGTTGGATCAATACATTTTATTTGATCCTATGTCTTCTTAATAACCATTTCCTTCACCAACATCTAAATAATGTAAAAAAAATTAATACAGTGACATGTAACTCAATATATAGATTAAATTATTCCTCAAAATACCTCACTATATCTTCTTCATCTCTAAAGAGGTCCTAAGTTAAAAAAAAGTTGGAATGAATATGGAACTCTCATATTCTATAAATTCCCTAAAATGGTAAAGTATCACCCACTGAAATTCCACCTTCAGACATAATGAAAAAAACTAATCCTGGAAACAATCACAAAACATATCATAAAACACTTATAACTTCTCAAATATTACAATGAATAAAACCCTATATTGATGATATTTTCTTTATAACATACAGAATACGAATGGAATTCAATGCTCTTTCCAATAATTGATAAATTGATAGAAATATCAACCTTATCCAACCATTCTATAGTATCCGAATGAAAAATAGATCCCTCATACATCTATAATAACAAATTCAAGAACTCACATAAAATATTCCTCCATGAATAATTTAAAACAACCTCAACTCTCTAGTTGAATTTTGATTCATTATATTATATATATAAAATCTGATATTAGTGGGAATTTTGACCAGGATCCATCCTTAAAAAAAATAGAAAACAAATTGTGGACCTAAAAACCTAGAATATATAATCCTTAAATTATATCAATCATGGTAAAGGGGATAAATTACAAAAAAAAGAGTGCAACTCACAATTTAAAGGAAGAACTTAAGGATGATAAAACTCAAGACCTCACTAAGACCCATATAAGAATCTATCATTGACATTTATACTAAAGTCTTGAATATAAAATCCTTAAGAATATTAAATTATAAATCATCTCAATTACAATAATATACCCAATAAAATAATTTTTATAAATAATTATTATGCATGATCCTTACCTAGGTTACTACCCATCCAGCAGTATCACATCACCTTGTGTGTTTGGTAAACTTAAGGTCATTTTATTGGTTTACATAGTGACTTAGTCACCTATATCGTTTCAAATATCCATTTCTCATGACACGTAATATGTTTAACTAATATGTTTTCCCTACCAATCAATTCAATACACATAGGTTGATATCCCCAAAATGTATCTTATCCATTGACCAAAAGAATTGATACCACATTATTACAACACACCAAATTGGTACCCCTCTTGGGGTGTTATTGAATGTGGGAGAAACCCCAAAATTCCACCTCCAATATATCTTGGGTTGGTATCCATCACTAATGGTATTGTACATGCACATATATGATGCATTTCCCTCAAAAACTCATAGGAGAATATAAATTATCAACCAATAAACTATATAAATAAAAAATAATACAACCTCAATACATATAATGTTTTCAAAAATAAATAGTAGAAAATCAAAATTACCATTGACTTCAATGGAAGTGACTCATGGTAACCAATAAACCTCAAACCCGCTCCACAAGCTAAAAATATCAATCCCAATTACCAAATTCCTCTAAAAACTTAAAAAATAGTTTTATACATATAGGGATGAGCATGTATGTATACTTATTGGGATCCTCCCTAAAACATTGAGTGTAAATGTGGAAGATTTTTTCTATAGTTCTATTGAAAAAATATATAAATTAAATAATTACCTATAATAGGACATCTGTGTTCTCTGGCCTCATCAAATCTTACTCAGAAAATACCCTGAATAATTATGTAACATAATATAGAAAACATATGTAAGAAGGGTATCCCAATTCAACTTTTCCAGTAAACCAGTCTCCTTAAACTCCATCATCACACATCTTGGTTCTCATATACCTTAGACAAGTTATACCACACATCCATGAAAACAGATCATATCCACATTTACACAATCACTACCACAACTACACTTCACAACCAAATCACCATCACATCAAAATAATCACATATTAAAACTGAGACCCATTATAGCCTATGTAAATTCACAATATTCCTTATTGCATTACAGCCCATGTATATATACATAAATTATACCATAATACATTAAAAATAATAAACATTTGTACATTTTATCCTTAATCTTCATCATCTAACAGACACATCAATGTCATAAAAGTGACCCATTATATCCTATTTTAGTACATTTATAATTATCATAATCCCTTATAACCTATTGATTCAATAATAAAAGATATTGTGGGGTGGGGGATGTAGTGATATATCTAGTCCCTCAAAAACAAAATTGTGGGAATATGTACCTAGAACCCAAGGAAATGTATGGGAATCATTCGTGTTATCCAACATAGGAAGTGGAGTGTAATAAAAAACAAAATAATATATGTAACAATACACAAGAATTCCAATGAAAACAATCAAGCATATTTCTCAAACTATAACGAGCATCTTTTATGATATCCTAGCTACCAACACCAATCACTAGGATACTAATACTATCTTATGTTCACAAAGTGCATAGTGATCTATTCAAAAACCTTACTATTCCATATTAATTAATCACTAGCTTCTCTATATCAATCCATCATCAAATTAAATTTAATATTTACATTATAATTTTTTTAAAATTTATTTATCCAATTAAATATTTTATATGTACCATAATTCATGTTTACTTAATCATTTACCAAGAATATATAAAAAATCCCAATTAAACATTAATAATCTTCCCATTTATTTAATTGATTTTTCATTTAATATCCAATGATTTTAGGGTACTAAGACAAAATTTCTCGATTATAAATAATAGTATTATTGTGGATTAATCAAGAAAACAGAAACTAAACATTTTGTAAATACAAACTGAACAAATAACAATAATTAGATAACCAAATAGAAAATAATAATACACTAAATATAAAGAATAATTTGAGAAATAACTCCATTTTAATACATCTACCAAAGCATTATCCTCAAATCATTTCGACACCATCTATGTTATCCCCTAGTCAAACACAACAACCTACCTCATCAACAGTAATAAAATAGCTCAACCCCCGCCTTTTTAACCAATTTATAATTAGTTTTTAATTTCAAATAAATAAAGGCCTCTAATAATCTAAAATATATGTTAATAAAATCATAATACTGTTAGTAATAATTTCCAATGAACAGTGAACACAACATCATCCATTGTATTCAATATTAATGAAAACAAAGGAAAAACAATATTGGACACAAAAATTAATTCTGTTAACATAATTTTTATTACCACCTTATTTAATTCAATTAATTTTGAGAATATTTCTTCATGAAATTAAATAAAATATGATAATAACAGATTGAAGTAATAAAAAGAAAAAATATACTCAATGTAATTCTCAATCATCCGAATAAATCCAGATGAAGGATGATAACAATGATAAATTCCATGTTCAATATCTTCCTTGTCTTACTATATTTAAGATGATTAAATATATTTAGCCTTGAAAATTTTGAAAAATTAGTATTGAAATCATAGAAAAATTTATCATAATTATCTTTAAAATATCATGATAAAAAAACATGAGTAAAATAATAATCACATGGGATGCACAACCCCATTTAAATTTAATTGATTCCAAATTATTATCTTCCTATGTTCAATATCAAATATTTAACCATTTAAAACAAAATTATGATAAACAAAAATTTATATAAATATATAATAGAAGTCATGAATCCCTGATATGTTAGAAAAATCCAAGAAAATATATCAATAATTAAGGAAACCAAGGATTAAATGGCACTAAAATATATAGGATCCACCATATGACATATCCACATCAAAAACTCATCAAAAAAATATCCAAAATTGATGGAACCCCATTATTGTAACCACTTAAAGAATAAAATGAGAGCTAACAGAGTAGAATGTAAAATGGAAAAGAATACAAGGAACCATGGATCAAGAGATATTAATCCCCACAAATCAAAATGTATAAATCACAAATAAAGAAAACTGGGAAGGAATAAATAATCACGGGGTCTGTTAGGGTTTGAATTTTTGGAAAATAAAGTCAAATAAAGGGGAAATTTTAACCTTTATTTACATAGAAAATCTAGTTGAACCCCACTATGGCATACTGGTCTTCAAAATGGACTTTATAGCTTTGATCAAAGGAAATCTCAAAAAATATAATCCTCTAAAATGAAATATCTCCCTATATTTGGATCAATTTTGATCATCTTAAAATCAAAATGACCAACATCATAGTATGGTCCAAAATTACTATTTTTGGAAAGAATTAATATCTCATGCCAAAACATGATCCATTGAATAGGACTCCCCATTTTGAACCTAAAAAAGATAAAAATCAAAATATTTTTTTTATGCATGTCTACAAGCCTCCTCTACATTTCATGTAATTCTCAAAATAGAAAATAAAATTTAAAATAGTAGAGAAGATTCCATTTTGATCCCCAAACAATCACTTATCATTTTTCAATTTCTCTAGGTTTATCGTACGCAACCACTTCTCCTCCAAGTCATTAATATGTGATCCACCATTATATATCATAAATTAAATAATAAATGAGACACATATACTTGAACAACAGTCTATAAAAGATTTATTATTTCTTATATGGAAATTATATGGTCTCCATGTTATCCAAAATGGAAATATCCACGCCATATAATGCCTAAACACCCATATTATAGGCAAAATATCCATATCCATTTCAACATGACATGTAAAATGCCTCAAATATGATTAAACTAGGGATTAAAAACTTATATAGGATTAAATAATGATGCAATCAAAATTTATCCAAAAAAGGGATGACTCTACATAACTTTATCCCTAAAATGAAAACTACCACGACTTTTAAAATGAGTTTTATGGACCTTAGAGATCCAAAAACACCCTACACCTCTGATCCCCTATTAAATTTTCTCTTCATACCTCCAAAGACTATAAAAACAGAAAATAAATGAAAATTCCTATTGCATTATAAAAGTACCATTATGAAATTAATATTATAATGAAGAATATTTTTAAATTGTGTAGAAATATTAAAATGAATATATTCTATATTATAGAACCTCTTTGAAAAAAATATACTATGAAAAATATATTAATGAAAGGTTTAATTAATGATATCCTTTCATATTCATTTAGAATAACTAAAAATTATTTCTAAGGAGTGAAAATGGTTTGAGTGGGGGAATTTGAAAATTCTAAATTCAGGTTTAATTCTTATTCACATTTTGTATAAAATATAACCAATTTTACCCTTGGTCTTTGAATTTTAAATATCCTTCACTAGACTACAAAATATGATATCAAATGTATAGTTTTTTATGAAATAAGCCTTGATAAATACTAATCAAAAGTTGAATATTAGAAAAAAGAAAAAAAAATATACAAGCAAAATAATTTCACACCATGCACTTTTATACTTACACATCATGTACTTTGAAGGATATACTACAAAACCTAGAAAATGTACACATAGAAAACCACCCAGAAGTACATGAAAATTCTACCTGTAAATAGAACACCATGTACCACCTACCCCATAATGTTTGTGGATGACTTCAATACCACATGAAGTTTATTATAATTGAAAACAAATTGTATAATATTTACATTAACCCCACCCACCTCTATCCCATTAAATTCAAGGAACAATGAGAAATACTAGAAATGGGTTTTAAAGGTATTATTTACCTTGTATACATATTGAAATTATCTATATTCTGGTTATTTTTAATTTATTATAAAATTTATGCTTCAAAAATTATTGTAATGTATGAGGATAATCCTAAATCGCATTCCAATTGTATCATTCTTATCATGGAATAAATTTTCCGAAATTAATTTTTTATTTTTCTTTTATTTTAATTCATTCTCGTTCTCTACTACCCATATAAAAGGGCTAAATTATTTCTCAATTTATTTTTTATTCACATGTCCATGAGAAGAAACTAATTTTATTCTGGTGTTATGGAATTATTTTTATTAATTAAGGGTGATTAGTATATAATTCTATATTATTTTATTTTTATAATTCATTTTCGTACAAAATTATTTTCATTTAATGATAAATTATATTTTTTAAATGAATGGACTAAGTCTAGTTTTATTTAAATAAAACCTTAAATTATATAGTATAGATTATATGGCCGTTTTAATTCCATGTTTTCTGTATTTTATTAAATATTTTTAAAATTTTAAAAAGTAATTAATTTTAATGAGGATATAATTATTATTGAAATTATCTTTTTATTTTTTACCCTAATGGTCATATATACAACTAAATCCTCGTTGAAATTATATCAATTATAAATAATTTAAAAATGATATATACATATTTCAATAATTGAAAATACATTTTATAACCTTGATTTTTTTTTAATTAATTATCATCAATCTATTTTGATAATTTTCTCAAAACATTTCAATATTTTTTTTAAAAACCAAAAAAAATTAATGAACCAATGGTTATCACCTATAAGAATTTATTTCCCTAATGATTTACCATGATATTCCACTATAAGATATTAATGGTAGTGAGACTAATTTAATAGACCTCGCAATGTGTGTTTCAAATTTTCTGGAACCAATAATTTGAATAATTAAAATTCTATAGTTTGAACTATATAGAACCTATAATTTAACAACATGTATGTTTAACCATTTTCATATTTATGCCTTTTTCAAAAATAACCTCTAACAACCAAAAAATTGAACTAGATTTATTTAAAATTATTTATAATGTATAAAATGACTGTGAAAATATTTGTTCACTTATATAAACATTTTTTCAGTCTATGAAACCAATCATCCCCAATCATCAGACACCATGTCCTTCAAAAATCAAATGTTTTTTTAAACCATAACACATTTTCAATGTTATGATTCAAATAACTAATTATCATGAATTCACTTTATAAAAAACATATGATTTTTATCTCTTAATAATCCTCCTCTCCTAATTCATACTCTACTTATTCTATAGGGCCCAAGTATTCATATAAATATATTGGCCCTTCATGTATCAATAAACCTTTCATTCACATAACTCTTCATATTTAAATTCATGATACCTTTCTTTGTTCATGAATTTCTACCTTTCTCAACTCTTTTGTACATATATGTACCTTTTTGTGGGTTATTTGTTTAATGGTGCATAACTCCAAATTTATGTGGTGGATTATCCGTCTCCAAACATAAAATTTATATGGTGCTTCCATGAACTCATAAAACTCCTCACATTTTCCTGTACATGTATACCATTTTATGAGAATTATTCCATTACCCCGACTTCCTATAAAAACATTCCTCAGGAATTAAAACCCTTCTATAATTACTCTATCAATATATCAAGGTCTTCAAGGTCCTAGAACATCCTCATAGACTTTACATGATATAAAATTTTCTGGAAGATTTCCTTTCTTATGAATTTCTCCACATGTTATCAGGAACTAGATATTTTTCATGGATATGTCCTATTTTATGGCATAGTCCAACACTTATTGTTGTATAATCCCTAAAAATATTTCAGAAAACATTATCCCACTTCTATATAGAATTGTCTGGATAGAGATATCAGGCTCATAGTGCACCAGTCTTCTTGTTTCCTACCTTTTCATATACATTAACGTTTAATCACAAATTCGTATTTTGGATGATGTTATTACCTCTAATGTAAAATACAAGTCCTCATTCAATTTTTGACATAGTGAAAAAATATATTTCATGATCCAAATCACCATTTCAAGGTTGATAATAAATCCATCACACAATATCAAAAAACATCATTTGTGGACAACTATATACCTATTTGTATTTTTTACAAAAACTAGCATGAATATAAAGTCCCTTCATTCATTTTGATTCAATATACTCCCCTAATTTCTACCCCTACCCCCATTTATGGGACGAGTGTATATGCTGATTCATGTTGCTTTTGACTCCCCATTTGGCATCAAATTCAATGTACACCATATACTACACATAATGATTATAAAACCTCTGGAAAACCACTACCTTTGGAGACATGGGTGTAATATTGATATTTTTTTTATTTTACCTCTTCCTCCATGATCTTAAAAAATAAAATCTCCAATCCATTGATATCACTATTTCTATAAATTAACTTGTTGAATATAATCTCTTTTATGAGTGATGTGCAAAGGGGTATTTATAATAAATCTTCTATTGATTTTTCAACATAGTCCCAACATAAAAAAATAGATATTATTCTCCTTCTATAGTATAAAACTCATTCACATCATGCAATATTTGGTCTGAAATTTTAGGCCCATAACCTCATTCACACTTCTGTATCATTTAATCCTCATTAACTATAGGTTTTAGTAATCTCTCAATCTCAAAAATTATATGCAACTAAAGTTTCATTCTTAATTATTTTTAGTGGTTGAACGTACCACTTAAAAAGATACATCAATAAGACCTCAAATAATACATTGTTGGAACTTGGTGTAAGAAAATAGAGATGGATCCAATAACATCATAATTTCCCATTTTACTCACTCAATTTTATACATATAAAGTATCAATAGAATGTTAAATATAATTGAGGAACTCCCATTGTTATTTTAATAACATTTTCTCACAACCATTAGTCTATATAGATGAATTATAGAGTGTGTTACTCTTAATTGAATTATTCTCTAGAGATCATCTTGAGAAAACTATCTAATTCTAATTATTGAAACTGAAATAAAATATTGAATTAGATTTATTTTTTCATCCATATAGTTTCGTTCTATGGTGACTAGGGATACCAACTTTTGAATATTCAAATAAAAACTACCATTGAATTTTTCATCTATGTAACAAAATGTAGAATAGATATTCAGTGTGATATTCATTAAGCTATAGAAACTTCTAATATTCTATGAACAATTAGAAGAAATTAAATATTATATTAAAACATATAAATAATAAGAATTTTTTACTTCTTCTTAAATAATAAATGAACTTCCATATCCATTTTCATATGTTAATTTTTAATCATGTGATCCTGATTTTAAAACTCTTAATAAATCATTATACCAATTATGATACAAAAAATTACTTCTTTTATTCTTCCTATTGTATCCATATTATTAATGTTTGAAATTAAATAATATATAAATTTCATTATTCCATCAATCAATTAAAATTCAAAAATAATACATGATGCCAATTTCAACTTTTGATGAAACTTTCCTAGGTATCTCATATCCCCAGAACCCTATAATAATTTAATAATAGTTATAAAAATAAATTAATGGTGAGAGGGGTCCTTCCAATTTCTTCGTATAGAGTAATTTGGTTGTTCTTGTGGTCCCACACTTTTATTTTAAGCATTCCTTCTACCCATACATATTTGAGTAAAGGAATGATATAAACTCATTAATATCCTTTTTTCCTTCTAATTATCTATGTTGGTACTCATTAATTATATTACTGGATCTTATTTAAGTGATTTCACTTACAAAAACATCATTTTTAGATGTTTCTTAAAGATCTTCGTTCTTATCATGGTTTTTTCCTTTTCATTACAACCAAAAGAAAATTATTTTAATCCTCAGGAACTTATAAAAATAAGGATCTCATAACATGTCACTAACTAGAATTTTATGTTCCATTCCATATTACTACCATTTTTCCCCTACATTGATCATCAACATTCACAACCCATAATTTGTTTCATATACTTCCCTCGCATGGGAATCTATTACAATCCTTAAATTTTCATAATTCTTCTCCATATCATTCCAGGAAAACATTTATTAAACATTATATTTGGAGTTTTAAAAAAAATAAGAATGAGTATCTACATCATCCATCCCAAGAAATATATTTCCTCAAAGAATATATATTTATAATTTAATGCATGTTGTATTTTTCATTCATCCTAGTTGAACATCTCCCTTCCATTCATCCTTTTGACCTTAACACCTATAGGGACCCTCTAGTGGATATTTTTTCAAATATATTGTTTTCAATTTTATTGGGAACTCCTATATATTTATTCATCTCATTAATTATAGTATAATATGTAAAAATACTCAAGAATGATTCATATTTTTTCACTTTAATATCCACTTGATCCATTATGGAATTTTTCATCCTTGGAAGATCATTCCTTACATAGTTATCCATTTTACTTACCACTAGGGAATATAATTTCTTTTTCCACCATGTTTGTTTCATTCATTACATGAGGGATTATATGATTAACCTATTTTTGGTTCTCGGTGTATAGTTTATTGAGCTGTATTTTTTTCCTCTAAATTTATAAATTAAATCTACAACCCAATATAATTTCTTTCGATGAAAAAAATCTTCAAAATTTTCATAAGAATACATGAATTCTTTACATAACCATTAGTTCATATATTTCTCTAATTTATATCCATATATCCATGGTTGGAATATAAAAATAATCACTTATTAAAATAATACCTCATATATTCACACCTCATTAGAGATTTGGTTCTAGTATATTTTCATTTTAATTTTTTACCCTCCAACTTATAGAAATACACGCAATGTATAGACAATGATTCCAATATAGTAGAACAATATAGATACCATTCTATGAGATGATTATCTTCTAGATTTTGTCTGAATCTTCCACTTTATCACTAACTATGGATTCACAAATTTATTAACTCCATGTGTTCAGGTTACTTGGGGAGGTGTATTCTTATTTCCATAAGATAGTTTCAACCTCTAATAAAGATACTTGATCTTCTCATCCATCTCTATAAATTGGGTATTCATATCCTCTATTATTTATCCTACATGATTTCATTTTTAATACCCAATTGATTTTTTTGGGAGGTATAACACTATTTTTTCATTCCTTCTCTATTACCACGTATTCTTCTATCCCATGTGAATTTTCATTTTTCAAATAATGTTGGGCCATAAATATTGCATTCATTTTAATATAATGTTAATTTGATACAAACATTAAATACATTATACTATGATTCAACTCAATCAATTATTCAATGTGTGTAGAAAGTTCATCCTTCATATCCTTCATGTTTTTAATTTTTAAGGAGTTAAGGTATTTTTCCTTTGAACAAGATTTATGTTTCTACACCTTCAAAGAAATCTCTTCCAATTACTTGGCCAAAGAATCATTATATTCTTCTAGAATAGTAAATACTTTAATAATTATTTAATTTATTTCTTAATTTATTTCAAACCTTAATATTTCTCAATTAATCACGAATTTCATGAGACACAATATTCATTATCAACCACATATTTTATTTTTTATTCCCATGATCATTATATTATATCACATGGAAAAATTACACAATAAGATATCTTGATATGTCAACATCATCAGTAGATCCAACAATACATAGTAATTTATCCTCCTTGGTTATCCTGACATTATTATTGAATGAATAAATATATGGACAATAGAAATCATTCCTACCTTCCATTTGAATGATTCTAAAATCCTTCTTCTCTATCACACATTTCCAAAAAACTATTCCTATATATGAAATTCCCTTAGAGTTTTGATTTATCTTCATATTCTTTCTAATTACCATATAATGACTTCTTTCTTTAAAAAAAATAAACACACCCATATATATATATATATGATTTGAAGATTAATTATTTAAAATTTTTACAAGCCAAAAATCTATTAGGTTTAGATTTTTAGATAATTAAGAAAAAATTTAAATTATATAAAGAACATAAATACATAGAGTCCACTTTTTCAAAAAAAAGGTTCTTAAATTCTCAGTCCTTTTTTATTCATGACACACATACTCCATTCAAGACCAAATTCCTTTTTTAAGCTAAAATTCATAATAGTTCATACTCATCCTCAGGCCTTATAATGAACATTTGAATATGTAAGATGTCTATAAAATCATTGGAAGGGATATAAAAATAATAAAAACCTATTAGTCCAGTGAGGAACATGAAAAACCATGAAAATGTTTACTATTTTTTCACAATAAAACTTTTAGCACATAAATGAAACATGTCCAAAATAATAAATCAATCTTCTCCCAACTAAAACTTTTGAAACCCATAATAAATCATAAGAAACACATGAATGAATCATCAGAAATATGAGATCTTAAGAAAATATTTATTTGAAAAAAATCTTTATTAAATGTTTATAAACATTCCTTATCCATAAAATATGGATAAGAGAAACATGACACATCGATTCATGGAGATTGCAGTCCACATGTATGCATGAGTAATGTTATAATTTTCTAACATATGGATACATAATAAAGTATGTAATTTTTAAATTTGTAGAATGATAATAAATTCATAATCATATAATATATTCATTAATTTTTTATTTTTTAACATCCTTGTGAGGTAGGGATGAAAAACGAAACACAATGTTTCTTTGATGTGGTTGTCCAAGCATACACACGAGCGTTGTTTTTATTTCACATAACATGGGAAAGGATTTGAAAAGGGGTATTACATAAACATACTAACAT
Organism: Viscum album; assembly: GCA_963277665.1. NCBI lineage: Eukaryota > Viridiplantae > Streptophyta > Magnoliopsida > Santalales > Viscaceae > Viscum > Viscum album. Next base: position 1,774,883,801 of record OY728165.1, on the reverse strand, counting down.
TTATGTATATTTAAAATAATAAATTTATGATATCATCATTGATATAGATTATTTAAATGATGTTCAAGAGGAAATAATGTTGAAAATATTGAATTAATATTTATACAACTTTTTAGAAAACATCCCTAGAATATCATATAAGTCCTTTTATATTGGTATTTTAGTGAAACAAAAACATATAAGTCATGTTTAGGAAGTTTGGGAATGCATTTTTGGATAGATTTTTTTGAGCTGAAAGACTCAATATTAGTGAGGAAGAGAAGACTGGATGTTCCCATTTATATGTGAGGTGGGTGGAAATCATGTAAATATATGAAATATAAATATATAATGTTTACAAAAAAATGTGAAATTGATCAGAAGTTCCATATAATATAATATAATAGGATAAGGTCTAAATATGTTCAACTTATAATATAAGGGTTTTAATTAATGGAAATTGGCACCAAAATGCTATATTTTGAAATATAGGAAGCTTTTAGTCGATATAAAATCATATAATGAAATAAAATAAACTATTGAATTGATTTTTATTCATTATCCCATAACTTTAGCCAGGTTTAATCATTTTTATCCTTTACTTGGGTGATAAAATTTTTCCATGGATACTATTACTTATGAATAAAAAATGAAATTAACCTTATTATGTAATTTTAATATGATGAATCCAAATATGGAATCCATTTTCTCGGATTTGATTTCATGATTTTGAAGAAAATAATTTTAATATAAGTGTGTGAAATGAAAAAAATATATTATATAAAAATATATGTTTTATTCCTAAAATTGAGTTTATACCAAAAAATTGTATGATATTGATTCCCATTTAATTAATTAAATTATTTATATTAAAATGGGAATAATTTTATTTTAAAGATAATACAATATAGAATGGTACTTTTAAATACTTTAAAGGAAATAACATATTTTATAAAATATGGTATTTTTATACAGTTCTACGAAAAGTCAACCATTTAATAAAATTCCCAAAATATACCCAAAAATAAATTTTCTTTGATTATACCCAAAATTATGTCCATTTTATAAACTAAAATTTCTAAAAGGGTTAGAAAGTAATTATAATATCTACGAAAAAAATTTAATAAAACCAATTTATGATAAAAATGAATTTTTATTTCACAAAATTGATTTATTATCATTCTATTCTCTATAATGAAAATTAATTGAATTTTAATTAATTTAATTAGATATATTTTCTAAAAATTTCATTAAAATTATTCATCAATTCTTATTAATTTAATATATTAAGATAAAAATAAATTACACATAGGAAAATAGTTTTATGAAAAAAGTTTGTTTTCCTTTAAAATATATTATCTTCATTCCTAACGAATTAATAATAAATTTTTTATTAATTATTAAATTTATTATAAGAATTTTTTTTCATATATATTCATAGTTAATTTACTTCTTTTAATACACACTAATGAAAATGATATAATGGTAAAATTTAAATAATAAAATTTCTATATTGTATTGGGGTTTGTGTATGCTCGGGTTTTCATGTAGCACACTCAATTCCACATTGTATTCATTTAAAAGAATATAAACTAAAATATATGGGTGTTACATGTTACCCTCCTTAAATAAATTTATTACTCTCAATTTAATCATGTGTTTAAAATATTTTTAGAATCAAGTCGATGGTGATTAAGATGAAAGCAGTGATAATTAAAAGAAAAATATTTTTACTATTTAAAAAAATAGTGATGAAAACCCACTTCCTAAAAACAGATAATAAAAACTCATTTTAAATATCATGAAATGGAAATATTAATGTCACTTTTAATTATATATAATCAGTTTTCCAAATAATAAGAACATTGGGGGGAAATGAAAATATGGACTTGAAAGGGAAATCATTGCTAAAGAGGATGGAAATCATTCTGAACAACATTTTTATGAAAAATAAGTTCATCATAGATTAAGATTAAAAATAAATTTTGTTTCCAAAAAGATAGAAGATACCATCACATCATTATAAAAGATTTTAAAATGAAAATATAAACATTTCATGATCCTTTTTTTAGAGTTTGAGAAATTATTTTACCATCAAAATATAGAACATCAGAAAATATAATTATATCATTTCTTCAAATCCATAAGTGAAATTTTATTTTTTTTTATCTTTTTCTACCTATTCTTCATACAATATAAAAAAAATTTAGATTATTAATTTTACATACATGGATCACTAAAATTATCTTCTAACAGATCATAATATCTAAAAAATCATAAAAAATTTATTTCTATTTTTTATCATCCATTAAACAATTAAAAAATTGATATTACAAGATAATAAAATATCTAATATGAATATACAATCATATAAAGAAATACTATATCTATAAATCATTAATAATGTGACCCAAATCTCAACATTAAATGTCATTTAAATAATTAACCTTAAATCCCTACAAGATATACCTAATCAAATTCGAAAACCCAAAATAAAAAATATTTGTTCACATATTCTAAAGAGATTAACATAACATTTATATCTAAACATAATCAATCACTCCTAGAATTTCATAATGAAAATTTATATAATTTCTAATGTAATCAAATATTTTCCAAAATAAAAAATCAAATATTCTTACATATATTTAAATAATATATACTCATAAAATATTATTTACCTAAATTAATTATTATTCCCAAATTAGTTAGATTTTTGAAAAATAACATTAATATCAAAGTCACAAAATCACTTTTCAATATAATGTTTATTTATAAAATAAAAATATACTCCTGAAAAGTAAATCATCATTCATGCTAATTAATTATAATCTCTGTAACACCAAAGATCATCTTACCCGTAAATAGTATCAACACCCCACAAAATATAAAATAATTATTGATAAAATAACATGTTAACAAACACACATGTTAAAATAATGGGTTAAATATACCTAAAACATCAAATAAAACTCAATAAATTTCTAACAAAGTAGTTTTATTAAATAAAATATCACAAGAGTATAAATTCCTTTAAACCATTGATCAATCTTATACTTATTAACCTCTGATAGACTCTATAAAACATTAAATATACTCATTTAAATCACCAAATCCTCTAATTTTATCTTAATCCTTTCACTAATACCAACTATAATGGAATTTTCCATTAACAAACAATATATATTTTTACAAAATAAAGGATTTTAATTTTTTATCTTCCCATAACCTTTTTATTTTATATTTTTTGATAAATAGTAAAACATTTTCTTTATATTTGGAACACTAATTTATAGTGTCTATTTTTTTCATAAAATTTTTTTTATTAAGTTCACATTCCTTTTTCAATCATGTAGCACCAACATTATTTTGTTTTGAATTCCTTTATTTGGAGATAGTCTTCACAGTAGTTCCTACTCAACTTTATGACCTTTAAAAAATAATTCAAAATATGGGTTTAGCGTAAAAATAATTATAAGGGATATAAAAATAATAGGGAATCAATAGTCTAATGGGAAAAATGGAAACCTAGGAAACTTTTACACCATTTAAAAATAATTGAAGCCTTGTTAATTATATACAAGTAACCAACCAGGTTATCTCTATCATTTTTCTCCTTTGAAGACTATATCATTAATTAATGCATCGGAGATCGATTTCGGACTCACCATAATCTTGAGATATATTACCATCTCAAATCAACAAATATATTTATCAAGTACCATATCATAAACAAAAAATAGTAATATTTCATTTTTCATCATAAATACATTAAAACGCAATATAATCAATAAAAATAATTTTCAACATTGAATAATCATAAGGATAAATCTACTTTTTCTTTTGAAACTATTAAAAATGAAAAATTCACAAAAATAATGAGAAATTGAAATAACTTTAGTGGACCATAGAAAATTAAATATAATGTTTAATAAAAAATAAATGATATGGGGGTAGGAAAATCCTATCAAGTAATATACGTTTAAAATCATTCTTTTATACTTTGAAAAACCGTGAGATGCGTCCCACATATAAAATGTTAAAAATATTTCTTTTTATAGCTTTATAAATAAATTCATAATTATCATAAAATTACCATTAATAGACTTTTAATTATATATAATATCATTCTTGAAATATTAAAAAGAATATGTATAAGAAGGAAAATGTGTTTATAACATTTTAAATAACATTTTAATGAAAAATCTCTTACAACTTAACAATAATTTGAATGAAAAATAAAACTGAACGATGGAGCTTGAAAATGATTTGTCAACCACATGAATATCACATAATTAATGGGAATCTATATTCATAAGGTATTATATACTCCACATAAAATAAAATATGTTGTGGAAATTGTATGAGTCTAAATTAAAAAAAATTGAGTTGAGAAATACCATACCTTATCTCCTGACTCAGCACATATGTCCTTTACCTTTCTAAATAAAAAAATTTGATTGTAAATACATATTAACCTTTTTAATTTTTATTCAATTACTATTTTTACTTGTATATCATTTATTACCATGTTTAATTTAGTTACAAACTTAGTTAAGTTCACATTAGGTGTTTTGAGGTAGTTTGGTTCATAATCTCTTAAATAACATCTATAATATGACCATGGTAAAAAGGGTAGTATTTAAATCATATACATCATATTAATAATTTAACAATTATAATTTATATATATTAAAAAAATTATATAACTATCTATGAAATATTGACATGAAAAATAAATCACATCGCTTTTTGGTGGTGGTGGTCCACACGTACACACAAACAATGATATCATTTTCCAACAGATGGAGTGGTAAGAAAGTAAGTAATATCATACATTTCAATAACAATAATTATTTAATGAAACATATATATTAATTAATTCTATATTTTTATCTATACTTGTAAGGAAATGATAAAAACCAAAACACATCACTTCATGGAGGTGGTAGTCCACACATACATAGAGGTGATATTTTCATTTCCCATAGGATGGAAACAGAAATAAGAAATGGTTGTGAAATAAAAATAATAGTATTTAAATATTTTTATTAAACTTATCTTATCATATAATCATGGTTATATAATATTTTAAATAGGTGGAAGAATAATTAAACATGAAAACAATCGGTTAAAAGTTATACCTCTTCTTTGATAACCAACTTTGAGATAAATCTTAAGCATTATAGGTTGGAATTTATGTGAAACAAGTACATCTTGGAAATGAGTAGGATAGTTTTTATTATATTTGGGATTTTTTTATACATGTTGCTAAATATTAGTTTGGAATATAGGATATAAGGTTCTATTTATAAGTGAAGTTAGTGTAATTCTTATAAATACATGAAATAATAATATATAATATGTGTTTAACTCCTGAAAAATAGCTCTAATGTTCCCTATATAAAAATATTATAAATATAAGGTAAAATAAAATTAAAAAATATAAAAATTTGAATTTTTTATGATATTCTTTTATAATATTCTATTAGACTAACTCCCTCATTAACCTTTCTGACATTAATAGTGGTAAAAATATAAATCTATAAGTTTCATAAATGTGAATTTAAAAACTAAAAGTTGAACATAAATGATAATGAATTATAATATTGAAACATTCTCCTAAAATTTATTTAATATTTAATTTTTATGATTTTATAATTATTTAAAAATAATTTTTAAATGTTTAATATCATTTATAGTCATTTTCATGACATTTAAAATATATTGACTTCAAAGGCATCACAATGTAAATTTAATTTTCATATAAAAAAATTCCCTATATAATATATTTATCCATGAAATTAATTTAATATAGTAATATATCCAAAACATATTACTATTAATTTTTCTGAAATTATTTACTTTATTTTTCTATTTCTTGCAAAAGCATTGCATTAGCATTTTGTAAGTGTTCATGGTAATTATACCATCAATAAGAAATAAAAATAAATTACTATAAAAAATTATTCATATTTAAAATAAATATTTATATTCATTATTTATTTATTTTTATATCTATGAATTAATTTTAGAGATATTGAAAGAATGACATTTTCATTTTGTAATTATCCTTTACATAAAATAATACAAAGGTTGTAATCAAAAGAAAGTGGCTCAAAATTGTCATATTTTAGAATATAGGATTATTATAGTCCAAATTAAATCATAAAATAAAATAAATGCAATTAATGGATTGATTTTTAAATTATCCCATATTTTTAACCCCGTTTAACCCATTTTACCCTTTACTAGGTTGATAAAATTTCATCATGGTCAATATTAATTATACAAAATCTAAAATTTACCATGATAAATTATTTAAATATACTGGTTTCAAATATGTAATAAATTTTACAATATTTTATTTCTCTATGTGTAAAAATGAATTTTATTGTATGTTCATGAAACTAAATGAAAAAATAGTTTTTAGAAAAATATGTTTTTTAAGAAGAACAATGATTTTACACCAAAATCATGTATAATATTGATTAATATTGATTTAATTAGATTATATTTATGAAAATATTAGTAATATTACCTTAAATGAAATCCAATATATAATGGTAACTTTCTAATACTTTCAAAGTAATGAATCTTTTTAAAAAAAAAATTGTTTTTCTCGTTGTGCACAAAAAAATAAATCTTTTTTGAAAGATCCCAAAAGATAACCTTATGATATATTTGATATGATAATATAAAAAAATATTTCCATTTTCCAAAATTTATTTTTTAATATTGGGATAAATTATTTATAATATTTATCCACTAAATTCAATAAATGTTTTTTGAAGACAATTTATTTTTGAAGCATAAAATGAATTTATTCTCATATCTTGCCTAGTAATCACATTTAATTAAATATTAACTAATTTGATTGGTTATATAATATAAAATATTTTTTATAAATCATTCATCTGTATTGACTAATTTACTCTATTATGAAAAAAATATTTTTCTCACATGAAATTATTTTCTGAACAATATATATTTTTTCATCAGGAGATTTTATCCTCTTTTATATCCAATTGATAATCAATGTATGATTGGTTATTAATTTTTTATGGAAAACATTCTATTTATATTTTATAATGTAGTTACTCTTATTCATACCGACCAATCCAACGGCTAAGTTATAATTATAATATTTAATTAAAAATATTTTTATAGAATATTGTGGTTCTTTTAAGATCTGTGTTGCTTGTGGTACATGAAATAAAACATAGTGTTTATTTAAAGGAATATAAAATAAAATTTCAAGGTGTTATATCCCTTGTTACCAAATGAACGTGATGGTAGAATAGAACACAACTCAACTAAACAATTGGATTAATTCCGAACCAAAAACTCCAACAAGATAAATCTATACTCGGATACCAATTGTTGTCCCCGTATAATTATTTAGTGAGAGACATCCTAAGAGGGGTATATGGAAGCATCCCTAGTAAACGTGATGCATCACATGATCTCTCTCACCTCAAAGTCTCAAGCCCTCCACATTGAACACCAGAGGATGCCGAGCAGTAGTGACGGTCTTAAAGGTGAACTGGGGAGATTATATTATCTATTCATAGTGTAAAAATATTGGAAAATAACTAAATAAATTCAAAGGAATTAAAATCAGAGTATATATAATAAATAACTAATACATTATAATGTTATGAAAAATAAAATGAATTATATAGTCATATTTACTCAAAACATGCAAAGAATATGACAGTTGGTTTCCCACTAGTCCTACCAGATATGAAAAATAAAAAACCCAAAATAAATACAACTAGATGTTCTTCTAAAATCGAGGAAACCCACTTACCCAATATCCATGATACCCAACCTATAATAGCCTAATCCTAAGGTTCCACATAAGTGGATTTTCCCACTCAAGCAATACTCGGCCTTGGACCCATCCATCATGAAACATGTTCTCTATCATGAAATACGACACCTGGCATACATGTACACTAAGGTTCACATACATGGTTTGAGAAATACACAACAGTATGCCACCACTAACAGTGAACATATAATATACTATCATAAAAGGTGCATGAAAATGTGATATGACTGGCCTATAAGAAAACTATTAGCCTATGGAATAAAAGAAAAAACTCTATAAAATGGGGAAAACAAAGATATGAATGAAGAAAACACGAAAGCTCCACCCTGAAACTTTTTGGTAAATATACCCTCACTCTGGACCACACAAGATGATTATAAATAATGGATCACTTGCCACACAACAACCAGAAAGTCCTCAAAATTTACATAGGTTTTCTAAAATGAATAAACACAACCAAAATGAATGTCATGTCGTAGGTCGTAACAACATGTATCCACATGAAAAAGCATAACTGAAAAGAACTAGGAATATGATATTGTAAAAATAAATTGTGATTCAGCATCCCCTATTCAATTCATAGATCTATTATATCTCAGTTTTCATATAGAGTGAATCAAGATCTACCACATGTAACCAACAAATTCCCCAACCTATTGGATCTATCTATATCGATTTTATGGATGCACTTACAAATTGGATCAACATACAAGGTATGGAGATAAATATAATCCATGAAATATAAAACCACCCCTATAGATATATCACCCATAAAATAGGTGCAGTTCCCTCATAACGATTATCAAATATCTCCCTAATCATTTCTACTCACACCCAGTCAAAAAATGATGAGATATCTATATCAAAACTCTAGTCCAACACATGATCCAAGATATACTAAGGGTTTCCTCTTTATACCACATTCCTAGCATGAAACTACATCAAACATAACATACAAAGGCCATACGAATGTAGGATAATCCAACATTAAACCCACTATTGATACATCTAAACTAGCCATGTCAGTCCACTCTTAACCAATAAATAATGGGGCCTCTCTTACCACCTTGTATCTCAATATCCAAACAAAATTGCCCATATTTTCTCCCCACAACATACCTCATCATCAAACTAAACTCAAGGATCCCACTTTCCCTAAGACCATAACCTAAGGAAACATATACCATGGGACTTCCATACTTTAACCAAGATATCAGGTCACTCCCATAGAAATAACATCAACCATACCAAAGGCCATAGTGAGATGAAGACACTCCAGGAGGGGTTTCTCTAGATCATCTAAAATCACGGGACACAAAGAGTTATGAAATAAACCAAAAATAACTCACTGTCCTCAATCTGATCCATGATCTGTAAGGAACTAAACAGTAATCAAAATGTACCAACCTTGTAATAGAGGAATTCAAAAAGTTTTCCTTCACCACTTAAAAAGTAAGAGAGCCTCCAAAAGTGTTCCCTAGAACAATCCAAAACAAAACATGCCAAATAGTCATTCTCAATAGTCAACTACAGAAACCAATGTTCACTTTTTCAAAAACTAGACCATAAAAGAATCCTGAAGAGTCCCTTAGAATCATCTCATATTATCAACGGACCTCATTAGTAAATGATCTCACATAGTGGAAACTATTACTCCTTGAACCCATTCATATATATATTCGATGTTTAAAATGATGTGTATTTCTTTAAAAAAATAACTGAAACAATACACCACGCTTTATGAAATATATGTCCTTTTCTTGTGTTGGTTCTGGAGGATTATAAAAAAATTAAAATTTATCAGAGTTTATAAATAAATTAAAATAATTTTCATTACGTATGCTAACTATTTAAGTGGAGTGAATTCCTTTGGAACATTCTACTAAACCATTGATTTTTTTTCAAAACATAGGGTGTGCATTTTTTTACCCAATAATGGGATTTCTAATGTACAATTTAAAAATACTTTCCTAAAAAGTCATTATAAAATATTTTAATATTTTGGTACTAATTATAATTTTGAAATTTTTTAAACATAATCAAGTTATTTTTGGAAATCATTAAGCAAGATCTTGAAAACAAAACAAATGAGGACACTTGAAACATAAAATGTTGTTTGGGCCTTCCCATTTTCATGAGGGATGGGTTCACTACCCAATATATATCATGTTTACCATGTTCGAGTGCTATGTTTTATAAAACCTTATCATATTTCCTTATTTATAGATATATATATATACATTTTCTACTAGATAATTTGTTTTAAAAACATAAACATTATTAAATGAAGATACAATTATATTTTTATATAAATTTATCACTATAAAACTTTATTGGAAATCACTTGTTTGACTTGGGACAACCAAATATCATGATTCATAGACTTTTCATATTTATATGGAAAGATAATTAACATCCATGTAGTTAAAATTTCATTCATAATATCATAAAAATCCATTTCTATAGGTCATGCCGATAAATGAAATGTTTATTTATTTTACATGATTACATGTATATGTATATATATTTACAAATACAGATTCTAACATATAAAATATTTCATATGATCAATTATATCTGACTATAACCATGATTTATGAATGACATGAAAAAACTCATAATTACATTTTATAAAAATTTGACATTCATAACTCTTGTTTTCTTGAATAAGTAATAAATTTATTTATGAATAGTTATAAACAATTCATATAAATATGTGATAAATAATTCACATAAACAAACATATATATATCTTAGAATTTATACGATAAAACTAGATAAATTTATATTCAAACTAAACATTGATAATTATGAACCCTTTAATTATATATGTATATTGGATAATTATTCCAAAAATATCTTACTAATGAATATTTAAAGGGGGAATCATCAAAAAATAAAACTTCTCTTAGAAAATGTTTCAAATTTCTCGGATCTTACATTATAATGTTTTTTATAAAATGATGAAAATATGGTAAATTTATTATTAAAATCAATTTTTATTTATTAAAAAAATTGAAAACAAAATGTGGTAAAAGGGGAAAATCTTTAGTTAGGGGATATGAGGTGGAGGTATCGTTTTAGGTTAAGTGGGTTGAGTAGAGGGAAATTGTGTTTGGATGTGCTGCTTCATCAGAAGAAGATGCGGGTTCTAAAACAGTTCAAGACCAGCCATAGATCAGAGGGATAGAAGAGAACGAACCCCCCACGATACTTCGAGTAGCATTCAATCGCAGACGAGGTTCGATTTTAGCTGAGTTTGGTTTGAGCATTGTTGATGGTTTCTAGTTGTGGTTAGGGGTCCATTCAAAGAGAGATATGAAAAGATGGAACAACAATATAATCAAAACTAGTATGTGGAAGATTTCATTTCTCTTTCTTGGTGTCAAACCTAGGATTATTTTGATCATGAATCTGTTTTTTTCATGGAAGTGTTTTGAATACATGGGATCTTACATTCTTACACCCTTAAAAACCTTCCACCCTCACAGATTATTCATCAAACTATAGAGTATTCTAAATTTATTTCTTCATAATATAAAATACAATAATTTCAAAACTTTTATACTCTACCACTTAAAAAACATATAATCTCTAAAATTTTCAAGACCATTTTTCTAAATTAAATTACAACACTTTAAAACCCATACGTCTTGATTTGGTTCTTAAAATGTTGTGTTTTTTTGTAAAAAATAACAGAAACAGTACCCAACACTTTATACAATATAATACAGTTTCCAATCTAGGTTTTATAGTATTAGATAAACCTAAAAATTTATTACAGTTTCCTAATAAATTAAAACCATTTTCATGGTGTGGGATATCGTCTTAAGTGGTGTGAATTCATTCAGAGCATTCAATTAAACCTAAGAAAAATAGATTAATAACATAGTGTGAGCACTTAATTTCCCCTTAAGGGGTTTTCTAAAATAACATTAAAAAATACATTCCAAAATAGTCTTTATTAAATATTGTAATTATTTGAAACTAATTATACTTTGAAAATGTTTTAAACAACAATAAATTGATTTTTGGAAAAAAATAAAAATTATCTAGAAAACAAAACACATGAGGTCACTTGAGACATAGAAGGTTGTCTCGGCCTAGCCACTTTCTTTAGGGATGGGTTCACTCCCCACCACCATTCATGTTTACCTTGTTCATGTAAATATTTCTATAAAAACATTGTCTACTTTCCTTATATATATATATATCTGTGTGTGTTTGTGTTTTCAACTATTGTTTTTATATTAAAAATAAAAAAAATTATTAAATGCACATAAGCATATATTTATATATAAATGAATAAATATAAATATTCATGGAAAATCACATGTTATGCATAGAAAACCCAAATCATTTGATACATATTATCTTTATATTTACATGGAAGGATAATATACAACCATATACTAGAAATTTCAATTATAATCTCCTAAAAACCCATTTTTTATGTTGTTCTGCTAATTGAAAAGTTTATTAATTTTACATTATTACATTTCAATTCCTATATATTTAAATATACATATAATAATATATACAAGTACTTTTATAATCAATGATATATGGTAATAACTATGATTTATGAATGACATCCAAATTACATAATTCCATTTCATAAAACATTGTAATTCAATACTTTTATTTTTGTGAATAAATGATACATTTATTTATGAAATGATATGAACAATTCATATAAATATATGAATTAAAATTCACATATATTTATCGATTAATTTGTATGATATAAGAAGTTAAAAATTATATTCAAATAAAACATTGATAATTAAGATCCCTTTTATTATATATGTATAGTGGATAATTATTTCAAAACTATATTACTAATAAATATTTAAATATGAAATCATCAAAACATAACAACTATTTCCAAAAAATCTCTTCATTCAATATAATAAAGTCTATGAATTTATATAAAAATATCCATTATATTGAATATCAATCATACAATATAAAATATTTTAAAATTAAACAGGAAATTTGAATGTGTAAAATGGGAAAAAATATGGTTTTAAATAAATAATCATCCATTACAGAATATATCAAGAAAAAAATTAATAATTTCATCAAAAAATAACAATATTCACTCCCTTCCACAAGAATAATGTTTTGAATATCCTGAATCCAAATTGAGACCTAAAAATACGTCTTTGCAGAATAAAAACGAGACCTCAATTAAAACCTAAACATTGATAAAAATATATATCCCTTACATTATATTTTAAAAAAATAAATTAGATAAATATACAAATAATTCATAAATTATATCATAATCCCTTACATTAATTAGAGACAAAAGTTAAGACCTTACTTTGGTCATTCTCTCACTACAGACTGCAATTTTAATTTTAAAAATTTTATTTGCATATGTAATCTTTTAAAGCCATTTACATCACTATTCTAATAGTGATCAAATATATGTGTGTGTGTGTGTGAATTATATTTCCTGGATGTATGCAGTTCAAAAATTAAATGTACAGATTCATGGATTGCTAATAAATATTATGCTTGGTTTGAAATTCATGGCTTGGAAAACCAACATCAAGACAAAAAAAAATTATATATCTGTATGTATTATATCAAAATAAACAGTTCAATCTAGAGGATAAATAAAAAAATGTGATTGAAACAACCAAAATAAAAATGAATGAGTCAAAATCATGCCATAAATAAAATAATACGAAACAAAATGGAATAACCTCAATGGTTAAAGGATGCATAGTTGGCCAATATTGATTGAAATTGAAAAATACATAAAACACATCCATGAAAAATGATGCAAGATTTGACCACTAAAAATAAAAATAACACTTACCTCACCCTAGTTTTTTGAAGATTAAAGGTTTATCTATCCTAATCCCATTCAAAGAAAGCCTTAACCAAAACTGAAACCATTCGACAACGTCAAATTACACTCATCTGAACTCCAACCTCATCTGTAGTGGAATGCTGCTTAGAGCACCACACCAGTGTTTGGTCTCCCATATCCCTATGATTGACGGTTGGTCTTTCCCTCCATCAAATCCCAATGCTTCTTCTGAAGAAGCGGCACAACTTGATTGTCATTCCATATACTCAACTCCCCTTACCCTAGAATGAAACATGTACTCTTCATCCACTAACCTAGGATTTTTCCTTTTTACCACATTTCCATTTACGTTTTTTTATAAATGAAAGTATATTTTAATAATAAAAATTTCATATTATCATAGTTTTATAAATCAAAATAATATATTCTTATAAAAAAAATTCAACCATAATGAATATAAAACCATTATTTTATATACATATTTACATATATGATATTTTAAAAATTGGATATTTAAAAAAACTAACTAATTATAATAGTATATTAATATGATTATTCATTTAAAATATTATATTAGATATGTTTTTGGTAAAAAAATTCTAATTTATAAAAAAATCTACAAATATAGTTATTTTTAAATATTATTTTAAAAAAAATATTTTCATTATAATATTAATTTAAAATTAAACTGAAAACTATGAATTTTTCATAAAATCATAATTTATTAAATATAATTTTTTATATAATAATTCGAATAAAATGTATTATATAATTTTTTATATTTTACTTATGATATACATTTATTTGGATTACATAAAAACCTATTTTAGAGTATTATATTTAATAAAAATAATTTAAAAATATTAATATTTTGTTTTAACTAATCCATTTAATAAATTATGTACATAAAAACAATTTTTGGAATTTCAATGATGTTACCAAAACCTAGTTTAATGTTTTTGATAGATCTAGTCCTCAATCCCATGAGCTAAACCTAAAATTATCTAACCTCAAAAAATAAGTCCTGAAACATAGGTACAAAAAACTTATGTTCTCATCGATACTACTCAATCCAACCTTCCAAAATACATTTCAAAGAAACTAAAATACCACTAGTCAAAATCCAAAAGCTAGGCCCTCTAATGAGCTCATAACCCTAAAATGATCCATGTATCTCCCACACAACCCACTAGAGGATTATAAAATAAAACCTCAAATAAATCCTCCTATTGAACTCCCAAAGTCAAAGAGACTATCCAACCAACCATTAAATTACAAAAGGATACCACCATCATGATATATATAAAGAAATTATTAGAATGTAATATTCATAAATTCAATTCTGAACATTGGGACAAATAAGAAAAATACTATGTGGAGGGACAGTACGCAACATGCACTTTGGGTATTATCATGTACCCACAAAGGTCCTCCCTAGACATGTACCATAAGAAATTTAGCATGTAACTTCACAAAGTACATGGTGTTTGGACCATGTACATTGCCTAAACCCCATCATGGTTACCTGCCTCTATACCTCATCCCCACTCGGTATGTAATATTCCCAAGTACATTGTGTGTACTCTCTATAAATAGTGTGTTTCGCTACATGGGTGGCCACCCATATACACAGCCATGTACCCTACCTGAACGTGTATTCTAACATGGAATGAAACACACATCAGCATTGTCTAAGAACCCTACATTGGCAAGTTCCCTCGCAAGGGATGTATGGAAAAGTACTCATCCACACCTTAGAATCCCACTACATGGAATGTACACCCAGAACATGGTGTATAGAACCCAAAAATTCGTTATCCTTAAATAGATCGAACACACACTATATGTTCTCGGAATAGAAAATTTTTTATATGGGAATTCTCAAATAGGAATCCTCCAACAAGAAAAAGATGTCGAATTTCTACCTGAAACACTCAAATCAACCAATGTATTTTCCCAAACAACTCATTCAATGATTTATAAACATGAAACACTTAAAAATAGTGTTTTTTTTATAAAACATAAAATGAGACTACATCAAAGTGTAAATCAAAAAAAATCAACCCATCAGATCTATGAAACTCACCCATAAATCTTCTATTTACCTCTAGATGATCATTGGGAAGTGCCACCTCCTTCCCTACCCTATTCTATCCCTCTACCTATCTCATATGATTACCCAAAAGGGTTATTTCTATAGGTGTATGCATGAATCCAAGGGTGAAAATAAATAAGAAAAAAAATAAAGGAGAAGAAAAGAATAAAAATAAAATAAAAGTGGCTCGATCCTAATCTTGGGAACAGATTAAAGGTTAAACCTCATCAAGAGAACCCCCCCCCCCCCCCACACAGACACATTATAGAATAGAGGGGAAATAATATCAATTATATGCTCTGTTTAAAAGATACTTATTAACAAACATGTGTGAATAAATTGACATGTAATGAATTAAATTTTAATTATTCAAAATAATAAATCAACTCATATTACCTGAAAACATTTATCCTAGGGTAAAAACCATATTCCCATGTTAATATAGTGTCCATACAAATTATCTAAGATCATGTTCTAGTTAATATTGAAATTTTCCCAAAAACATTTTTGGGAATAAAATTTTTGAACTTCCCCATATTTTTACAAACTATGATGATATAGGTCATCACAAACTCTCCTCAATAAATGCTTCTCTCCCTTGGGAAGCCTAAGTGAACTTCTACCATCCATGCTATCATCCAATCATCGGTGTATCTTCCATTGTATCAATTGTCCAATGATTGGTAACACAATGTCCATAACTCCCTCCTAACAGAAGAGACATTCAACGGAGACCGACTTGGTGCTCCCAACTAGAGGAGTATCATTCTCATTTTCCCACTAACCAATTTGAAACCAGATGGCCCATGATATTTCCATCACATAATTCAACTGATATACATTGAAAAACATCTCACACCTAATCACCAGTACAAAACCTCACAACCTCTTTACTAAAAAAATCATAAAGGAGGCTCAACACCACAAATAGCCTATGCTTAACTCCCCACCTCAAGGATTTCCTTACTCTACTACTCGATCACAGAATAGGACTCAGACTCACATTTTACAAGTCCTTAAGAAACTATACCAACATGTCTAAAGTCATTATCTGTGATCCAAAAGCATGATAGTTCAGTAAAACTAGTATACCATTGGCACCCCCATTCATCATGAAGGAATCTCCCTAATTCCATGGTTAACCACCTTCCAATCAAGATTCAATCTAGAACCACATTTGTCTAACAATTCTCTCATTATGCTACCCAATGCATAACAAAAAATATCAAGGACAATGTTCTAATCAAACCTTCCCTCTAAAACTATCCACAATCTATGAGCACTCACGGTGCCCAACATCATAAAAAATAGTAATCGTCATGACTAACCACATACTAGTTATAACAGACCATGAAAGACCCACCATGGAAGAATATCCATGCTCAACTAAGACATAAATTATATCAGGCACATGGGCCCCACCACAAGACCTAATAGAAAAAAATGGATTGAATTGCTTCCTCTACGAAAAACAAACCTATTAATTTAAGAGAACAACCAACTAATGGTAACTAAAACCCAATCTAATGATTTCTTAGGCTTCCTTTCCCTCATCAAGAAAGAAATAAGGCACTCAGATATCACTACCAACCCACAATAGTTTCCATGCATCGCATGATGAAGGGACTATATCTCTAAAATTAGAGAATATCTCTCCATACAATCCACAAGAACATTCATTTGAAGATAATATATACATAAGTAAACACCACAGAAATTCATATATAATGTGAATTATATGTTCCTAGAGCGCTTCATGAACATTGGCCACATCCCCACATGATAAGTGTAAAAAATATAATAAAACATAAATCCATAAACCCAAGTGCATCACACTAGGTGAAATCATTAAATCATAAAAACTAATACAATTAATAAAAATCTCAGACTCTGTAATCATGGAATTATTAATGGTAATGGAATTTGAAAAGCATCAGTATGATATCAATAATTAGTTATGAAAAATTCCCAGACCACCTATCTACTAACTTCCCTAATCATAAAACCAAAAACCTCAATCTGGTTCCATTTTGTTACAAACTAACTCAGGTTCACCTAACATGTCACCCAATCTTTCTAGACATGGGTCCTAAAAAATTCCTTCCAGAATGCGAAAGGCTATTGAATATCATCGACGGTCTAAAAGGTGTAGTGGGGAGACTATACCCTCTGGTCATAGTGTAATTATATAATATAATAACTAAATTCATTCATATGGATTAACATCATAGTATTCATAATATATTTCTAAAATAGAAGCATCCTTTAAAAAATGTAATGAAGTATATAGTCATTCAGATTCAAAACATGTAAAACATACAAATGTGGGTCATCCAATAGGATGATTATAAATAGAAAATAAAATTATATACAACTGGATCTACCATCAAAGCTGACCCGAATCACATACCTGGTATCCATGATGCTCAATGTGACAACCAAACATTTTCAATTAAAATTACCTTCTTATTAATATGTCATATAATCACATGAAGTCACAATGCAATTAACTACTATGTACTATGTGGCCTTTAAATATATGTTTTTCACTTTTGTGTTTTTAATTTCTAAAATCCGATATACACAGTTGTGATTAGTATGTTATTTGGAGTCTAATATAACCAACATAATTTTTGGAGAATAGGAACATACCCTTGTGAATAGTAATGTTACACTTATAAATTGTGACATACCCTGATTAATAGTAACCTTACCTATTATAATATATAAATAAGATTCAAGGTAAAGTAAGAGATACCTATATCTAGAAATAAGAATATAAATGTTTTAAAATTGGTGTTTTTAAGTAAATTGTGATTTTAATTACAAAATTAAATTAATCATAATTAGGAAATTATTTCTAATTTTTTTTTTCATTTTTTTATTCGACACTTCAAAAAATAGTTAGGGTTAATTTTTTGGATTTTTATAAAAAACTATAATTTTGAGTGAATAGTATAATACATTAAATTACCATATAAATACATTATAAATATAATCCACTATTCCAGAAATCATAAGTTATGTAAACACCCAAATCTTGAACTCATATTCACTTATTTCTATTCTTGATCATGTATGAATCACTATTTCTAGTCTTGAGGGAAAATAATAAACTATGGAAATAAATATTATGAAAACTCACTTCTCCTCCACTATAAATACCACCCTTCAAGACCTATTTTCTTTACTCCTCTAAAGCCTTTCTCCTTTCCAATATTATTCCGAAATATACCCTCAAGCTCCTCCCCTATGTCCAATATCCATTAGACTCCTCAAAAGAGAAAACCTACTAATCTTATGAGACTATCAAGGAAGATTGAATCCAGAGGTAAATTAATCTTTTCTTCTCTTTATTTTTCCTCTCAAGTTCATTTGTTTCCTTACCTCTAATAATAAAAATGTTATTAAAACTCTAGTACCTTACCTTTACCCAGTCAAATAGGACTTTTCTTTACTTTAATAATAAATTAGACTTCTTCCCATCTTTTAAGAAAAAAGGATCCACTCTATTTCACTTTTATTCAAGATTTTCTTCTATGTTATGCCCTTTTAGGTGTAATTAATAGGGATGTGGTATGATTACACACATCCCCCATACTATCCTTATAGTGTTTAAATGATGAGAAACCCCTTTATTTATTAGTAATCCATCTTAAGTACATACGATACCATGTCGATATTCCGTGAGGTATTCATCCTGGCACTCTGTTATTCCATCGAGTTTCTTTATGTTTATTTTAACCTTAATGATTTTATCTATCCTTATTATTTTTATTTTATAAATACTATTTTATTTTTCAAAAATCATGTAACATGTTCAATTCATCATTATATTTTGTGGATATACATGTTTTTCAGTGATTCCCTCCTCAATACTTCTCGAAAAGAAAACCTCTTTTGAGGGAGCTTTCTGAATTCTTGCACAATTTAAAGTAGAATCTATATTCAATTTTAAGACTCCATTTTATTTATAAAATAATTATTTTTATTGTGAAAATATTCTTGTTTCAATTCTAATTTTTTATAAAATATTGTTCCATTTTCTATTTTAAAGTCTCAATAGTATTTTCTTTAAAACCGCTCAATAATGGTTTTATGCCAAAATTTCATGAATAATTTTCTTACATGTTGTCACTTCTACTTGAAATCACTAAAAATGATACATATATATATTTAACTTATAATTTTCCATGATTAATTTATTTCCCTTCTTTCATGGAAACTTTTGTGTTTCACCCATCTGTTATGATTTGTGTCCGAATTATGGTACTCCATTTTTTCATGGGTAATCCTTATGTTTATGTAAGATTGAATAGTTATGATTCTTTTTTTGGGAAACCATATTCATGAAATATTAATATGGGTTTTCCCGGATAGTTCTCCAATGCATTAGGTAATGTTAAGTTGAATGAGATGTTATGTGCAATGGTCTTGGATGTTAGCCTTGGCTTGCGCTACTATGTGAAACAATCATGGTGGTAATCCTTGAATCATACTATAGTCATGATTTCTATTGCTTCAAAATTTCTATGACTCCATGTTTATATGATTCCATTTTTATATGATTCCATTTTTATATTATTCATTTTTTAATATGTTATGTTTCTATATGTTACTTGCCTTTTTACCATCATGTCATTTCTTCTGTCACGTGTGCTAATGCTTTGTTATTGTGGTTATTCCCTTACTCAGATTTTAGATCTTTCCTTTGTTCTTGTTATCCTCAGGTAATCCTATGCATATATATGAGCACAATAGATGATAAGATGTCATTATTAAGTTTAAATAAATAAAATTATAATGTATGATTATGTGTCTGTTCTTCAATGACACTAGACATCATGATACTTGGATTTTACAATGATGTATAATTATTCTTAATGTCATGTAATGTCTTATGTAAATGTCTCGGGTTGCTACAGTTGGAATTAGAGGATTCTCTAGTTATTTTTTGAGATTATGAATAGAGAACCTTAGTGAGGACCCTAAGGATGAGGCGAAGTATTAGAAAACAATCCAAAATTTGGTTAAGTATAAAGTAAGTTGTCTATCAAGAAATTATATCCTTATTTGGATACAAACATGTAGAGGTGGATCTAGCACAGATGTACCTAGTATTAAAAACTCCAACCAGGAGTTTCATGTTTGAACCAAGGTATCATGGTATATGACAATGAACCTTGCTGCACTATTGGTTTTACAATCCCAATGGATGTTCTTTGGTAAATTCATGATCTTCGTACAAACCATTATTAATGGAATAAAAAATAACATATGAATATATGGTAATAAATAGATTGAGGATAACCTATATTTAATTCTAAGGAATCACAAGTAAGGATATACTTATCCTTTATATGTTTATCCTTTTCTGTTCAAAAGTTATCTTTTAATGTTAAATAACTAAGTATTTAATCCCTCTAATTGTACGTTCTTTTTCTTAGTTAATGGAGATAAATTAAAGAACACATTCCAACAACCAATGTGATAGGAAATGTGATTATTTCACAATATTCTATATATAATGGGAACTGGTGCTCAAAACATCATGACAATACTTAATCAGCTATCTCAAGTTATGAGTAATAACAACAATCAATTGGAACACCCTCATCCTATAAGGAAAAATAATTTTCTTATATAATTCTTCATGAAGAAAAGGCAACCCATTTTTAGTGGATCTTTTGATACCCTTCTTGAATTATTGTAGATTAATTCCATTGAAAAGATATTCTCCATCCCCCAGTTCTTGGAATAATGGAAATATGTACTGTTGATCTATCATTATTATAGGGAATCTGATCATTGGTGGACACAGATCAACAATAAAAATAAATAAGTGTAAATTTATTCCATATATTGGGATGAATTCAAGAGGATGTTTTTCAAAAAATATTTTTCTCGAACCCTCCATCTCTAGATGGAAAAGGAGTTCCTTGGACTTAGGAATAAGGAAGATGAGTCAATCAGGATGTATAGAGAA
Organism: Viscum album; assembly: GCA_963277665.1. NCBI lineage: Eukaryota > Viridiplantae > Streptophyta > Magnoliopsida > Santalales > Viscaceae > Viscum > Viscum album. The sequence goes on along the minus strand of OY728165.1, from coordinate 1,774,862,077 downwards.
ATCATAAAAAGGATTGCAAGATATGCCTCTAGATTTGTCATGAACACCAAAATCAAGGTGTATCGCTTGTTTAGTGGGATAAATCTGATTCTATGGAAGGTGTTGGCGATTCGATATTTTGAGAGTTATGAGAAGATTGTCCATTTTTTCCTCAAGGTTGAAATGGATATTGGTGACTCTCAGGGGTCTTGTGGGCCTAGTGAAAAGAAGAAGAAAATGGAGAACAACATGGGTGGTTCAACAAGAAAATCCCATGACTGAAAGATGCTTGAACATCCTACTTGTAAAAGTTATGGTAAAAAGCATATTGAGAACTGTCAAAAGGGAACCAATAATTTCATCAAATGTTGAAGAATGGTACATCTGGTCAATAACTACTGAAGGGGAATGAATAATCCCACTAATTTGGAAGAAGAATGGAAGGTTAAGATCAACACTTATCCTGCAATTTAGTGTTACAACATTAAGGAACATTGGAATTATGGAAACAATTTCCCTAATCCAAGGTTTTTTATAGGAAATAAAAAAACTCCATGGAAACAAGAAAGGGATTATTCTATTACTACGGCTGAGGTGGATCCGGAAAATGATTTGGTGACAGTTATGCTAGTTATTCATTCAATAATAGAAAATGTACTATTTGATTCTATTTCTCTTCATTCTTTCATATCTTTCATGTTTAATAGATCTATTCAAAAACCACTGCAAAATTTGAAAGATACGTTATCTATGAGAACAAAAAATGGGGAAATTATTGCGTCCACGGTTTATAGCTCCTCCCCAATTAATATTTGTGGACTATACCTCATAGAAAGTCTTATCATTCATCATTTAGTGGATTTTTATACTATCTTGTTCATGGGATTGATATATTTATACAAAGCTAACATCAACCATCGCGAAAGGGAGATCACTCTTTACTTCCCGAAACATCCTTCAATTCTTTACAGGTAAAAGGTGTGAAGATGATTCTCCCTTAGAATCATTGTCACAGTTGTGGATATTAATTTCTTATGAGAAATCATGTCTAGCTCAAATTATTGGGTCAAAGGATAGAATCGGGCATGAGGACATTCCCATCATGAGGGATTACATTGATGTATTCCTTAAAGAGTTGTCTGCTCTTCCTCCTGACCAAGAGGTTGAGTTCAAAATTTATCTTATTCTTGGATCTCTACCTATATCAAAGACACCTTTTATATGATGTCTACTATAGAGTTAGAGGAGAAGAAGAATAAGGTACATGAGAATCTCGATAAGGGTTTTATACGCCTGAGTGCTTCACCATGGGGTGTACAAGTACTCTTCGTCAAGAAGAAGGATGGATCAATGTGCCTCTACATTGATTAACGTGAGAATAATAAAATAATGATAAATAACAAGTATCTCTACCATAGATAGATGAAATGTTTAATCAGCATCATGGGGAAATTTATTTCTCTAAGGTGGACCTTTAGTTGGTATATAACTAATTATAGGTTAAGAAGGAAGATATTCCCAATACTACCTTTCGAATGATGTATAAAAATTATGATTTCATAGTGATTCCCTTTGGACTCACTAATGCTCCATAAATTTTCATGGATTTAATTTAAAGTGTGTTTGGATATTACCTCGACCAATTTGTGGTATCCATTGTTGGAGATGTTCTAATTTACTCCAAGAGAAATTAGAAATATGAGGAGCATTTTAATACTAGGTTAAAGACTTTGTGGATAGAGAATCAGTATGAAAAGTACAGTAACTGAGAGTTTTTGATGGAGGAAGTATCATTCATGGGGAATGTTTTCACCAGCAAAGGGATATATGTGGACCCTTCCAAGACAATGGTAGTTAAAGAGTGGACTAGGCCAACTTTGGTAATGGATATCCATCGATTCTTGGGTCTAACCAGGTATTATCTAACATTTTTGAAGAACTTTTCATGATTTTCAAACCCAATGACCAAGCTGACATAAAAGGAAGTAATATTTGTCATCACTCAGAAATGTGAAGACAGTTTTAAGGAGTTGAAAAAGAGTAAAATGACTATGACAATACTGACACTTCTAATAAGTTGAGAACACTTTGAGGTGAATAGTTATGCTTTAAATATGGGATTAGGTCTTCTACTAATGAAAAATTATAAATTGATATCCTACACCTCAATAAATCTGAATATCCAAGAGTAAAATTATCCCACGCATGATCTGGACTTGGTGGTTCTGGTCTTTGCGTTAAAAATATAGTGGCATTATCTCTATGGGGAGAAGAGTGAGATATATACTGAAAAAAAGAGTCTCAAATATATATTCACAGAAAAAGAGAATAATATGATCCAACAAAGATGGATAGATCTCATCATGGATTATGACTGCTCAATCCATTACATTCCCAGTACGACAAACAAGGGGGCAGATGCTCTAAGTATAAAGCATCATGCATCTTTATCAATGATGGAGATTGAAAAGGATATGATCTTCTAAGATTTATAGAGGATGGAAATTAAAATCATTAATAGAGAAACATCATCAATCCTTTCACAAATGATTGTTCAACCATCCCTAAAAGAGAAAATACCCGATGCTCAAAGAAAATATGTAGAAATTCTAAAATGGGTTGAAGCTATTAAAAATCAGAAATCCTCTGAGTTCATTATTGATGTGGAAGGATTTTAAACATTTGGGTCATGATTATGTGAACCATTCAATCCAAAGATAAAGAAGGATCTTATGAATAACTCACATAACTCAACCTTCTCTATTCACCAAGGGAGCACAAAGATGTATTGAGATATCTGAGAAAACATTTTGTGGGATAATATGAAAAGGGAGATTGGTAAATATACATCAAAGTTCATGGAATTTCAACAAGTGAAGGTTGAACGAAGAAATTCTACGGGGAGGATTCAACCACTACCAAAACCAAAATAGATGTGGGAGAACATCACCACGAACTCTATCGATGGACTTCCACGAAAATCCATAGAAAAGAATAATTTATGGGTTATTGTGGATCATCATACAAAGACATACCAGTTTATCAGAATTCAAGAGGACTTATAATTGGATCAAATTACATAGATATATATCAAATAATATGTAAGGCTGTATGGAGTAATAATATCTATTGTATCCGATCATGATATGAGATTCACCTAGAAGTTATGCTAAAGACTCTAACCTTCTCTAAGAACTCAACTAAACTTCATTATGACCTATCATCCCCAAACTGATGAACAATTTGAGAGAAAAATTCAGACACTATAAGAAATGTTGAGAGCATGTTCTACGAAATTAAAAGGAGGATGGGACCAACATCATCCACTGGTGAAACTCTCCTTCAACAACAGTTTCCACTCGGGCATATGAATGGAACCATTCGAAGCCATTTATGGGAAAAGGTGAAGAACACCAGCATGTTGGGATGAATTTGATGAGCATAATCCACTAGGAATTGAAATGGTTGAAGAAATTGTGGAGAAGGTGAAAACCATTCAATAGCACATCAAGGAAGCCCAAAGCCGTAAAAACTGTTTTGCAGATAGTCATAAATGGGACCTTGATTTCAAAGTTGGTGACATGGTATTTCTATGCATATCTCTATGGAATTAGGTCATGTGATTTGGGAAGAAAGGAAAGTTATGTCTTAAGTACATATTCCCCTTCGAGATCCTTGATCGATTCAGAGTTATGGCCTATCGACTGGCACATCCACTGACCACGGCCAAAGTCCATGATGTCTTCTATATATCACTCTTAATGGTGTATATACTAGATCATTCACATGTACTCTCTTCAAAGGTGATACAGTTAGAGGATGGTCTTTCTTATGAGAAGCATCTAGTAAAGATCTTGGATCGTAGAGATAAAGTTCAACATAACAAGATTACTCACTTGATCAAGGTACTATGGCGGAACCATATGTATAAAAAGGTAATATGGGATCTAGATGAGGAAATGAAGAAAAAGTACCCACACCAGTTTATACCCTAGAATGTAAAACAAAATTTTGAGGGTGAAATTTCATAAGGGGAGGATAATGCAACAACCCATAGTTTTAAAAAGAAATTTCCTTCTTATAAATGTTTCATATAATCACATAAAATCACAACACATTGAACTAATAAGTACAATGCGACCTTAACACATAATTTAGTCACTTTGTTGTTTTGAATTTCAAAAATCTGACATACACGGTTGCAATCAGTAAGTTATTTGGAGTCTAATATGTCCAAATAATTTTAGGTTAATAGTAACATACCCTTATGAATAGTAATTCTACCCTTATGAAAAGTGACATAACCTAAAGAATAGTAACCTTAACAATGATAGTATATAAATAAGATTCAAGTGGAAGTACGATATATATATTTGGGAATAAGAATACAAATGTTTTAAAATTGTTGTTTTTCGAGTAAATAGTGATTTTAATTAAATAATAATATTAATAATATTTAAAAAAAAATTTAAAAAAATGGATTTCATTTTTGGGTTATTCAGGTCAAAAAATGGTTTGGGTGAATTTTTATTATTTTTCTAAAATAACTGAATTTTTGGTTATTAGTAAAATACATTAATTTTGTATATAAATACATTATAATTATAATACACTATTTCTGACATCATAAGTGATTTAAGTACCCAAATCTCTAACTCACATGTACTTATTACTATTATTGGTAAGGGAAGCATCACTATTTCTTGTATTGAGGCAAAATAATAAACTAGGAAATTAAATATTATGAAAACCCTCCTCTCCTCCACTATAAATACCACCCCTCCTTACCTCTTCATTTTACTCCTCTAAGGACTTGTGTCTCTCCAATATTTTATCCAAATCTCTCTTAAAGTTTTTCTTCCACTTCAAATAGACCTTGGTATAATAAAAAGACCAAATCCCCTCCCCTTAAGAGGCTCCCAAGGAAGATTCAATCAAGAGGTAAATTCATCATTTCTTTTCAAGTCCATGTGTTTCCTTACCTATCCTCATCCAAATGTTATGAAAACTTTGGTAACATACATGTACTAAAATGTTTTTGTGATAATGGAATAACATATTATCGTCTCCCCTTTACCCTAATGTTATTTTAGTAGTAAATACAACATCTAATATGTGTTAAATGACCACATTCAAGGATGATGGGTTTTGATTTTCTATTACTATCTTAAATTATGGTCATGAAACCATTTATATGCTTGAACCATACTATTATATGTTTTTTTTTTCTTATTTAATGTTCTGTAATCCTTATTCACTCATTATGTAAAATAATAATACAAAACAAGTTAATTGTGTGAAAAATCGCTAAAATTAGTTCAACTGTTTATCATTATTGTTTCATATATTGATTCACCTTCACTACAAGAACCAAATGAATTTTATTTCCAAGTAATATTATGGATATTATGTAACTAAATATAACTTAAATTATAGACAAATGTTATCATTTCATATGATTCTTCGTTCATGAACATTTGTAAGCTGATCGTAAAAATCAAGAAAACGAACAGACACAAACAATGAAATTAAACCAATTAAAATTTTAAAAATAAATGAATGAACATAAAATTTATATATTAAATAAATTAAATATATAATATATTTTTAATTATTAATTAATAAACATAATTTGTTTATTCAGGTCATTAATAACAAGTGGATAACACCATTAGAATTAAGGTGAGGGATCCTCTCAATTTCACTTTTATTCAAGATTTTCCTATATGTTATAACCTTTTATGTGTAGTTACTAGTGAAGGGGTATGATTACACACCTCAAAAATATGGTACTCATGATGTGTAAATAGTTTTCCCACTTAGGTACACACGATACAATGTCGATATTCCGTGAGGGATTCAACCCGACCCTCCTTTATTCATTCGGGTTTCTTTACCATTATTGTTACCTAAATGAGATAATCCATACTTATTATTTTAATCTGATAAATGATATATTTATGTCCCATAATCATTTAAAATGTTACTTTCATCATTCTATTTTGGGGATATACATGTTTTTAAATGATTCCCTCCTCAATACTTCCTGATAAGGAAACATGTTATGAGGGAGCTTCCTGAATTCTTACCCGATTTCAGGTGCACTATATATTATATTTTAAGACACCATTTTCTTTATAAAATATTTCTTTTCATTGTTAATACCTTAATAGTTCACTTATGGTTTTGTATGAAGTATTGTTTCCTTTTCTACATTAAAGACTCAATAGTATTTTTCTAAAAACAGCTCAAAAATGTTTTTATGCCAAAATTTCTTGAATCCTTTTCTTAAATGTTTTCACTTATACATGAAATCACTCGCCATGATGCATATATATTTTTTCACTTATGAATGTCCATGTATACTATATTTTTATTATTTCATGGAATCTTTTGTGTTATGCCCATCTATTATGACTTTTTTCATGATTATGGTAGCCAATTCTTTCCATGGGTAATCCTTATGTTTTTGTTAGATTGATTATGTATGCTTATTTTTGTGGAAAACATATTTCTGAAATGATTAAATGGGTGCACCCAGATATCACTCTAATGAATTTGGTAGTGTTTTGTTTCATGAGATTTTATGTACGACGGTCTTGGAATTTAGCCTTAGGTTGTGCTATTATGTGAAACAATCTGGGCGGTTATCTTTGACTCGTACTAAAGTCATGTTTTCTGATTCTTCCACATTTCTATAACTCCATGTTTTTATGATCCCATGTTTATATGTTAAGGTTCCATATTTTACATACCTTTTTAAATCATTATTTCATGAATTCTATCTCATGTTCTAATGCTTTGTTCTTATGGTTATTCCCTTACTAGGCTTTTAACTCATCCCTTTGTTCATGTTATCCCCATGTAATCCTATGCATATGATAGAGAATAATAGAATATAGGAGCTCATTATGGAGTTTAAATATTATTTTTATAATGTATGATTATGTACCTAGTCTTTAAAGACATTAGAATTCACAATCCTTGGATTGTACTATAATGTATAATTATTCTTAAAAACATATAATATATTATGTAAAAGGATAGGGTCGCTACACTCATGTTTCACCAACAAGATCCTAAGACTCTACACAGGATGATTAACTAAGGCAAGAAACATTAGGCCTTAGGCCCATCCATTACACAACTGATACTCTAACAAATAAACATACATCAGGTCTACATGCACACTAAGATTCACATACAGGGGTTGATAAAAAAATCTCAGTAGGCCACCCCCAATAGAATACCTATAATACACTATCATAACAACTTTATCCACACATGATATGAACATACAAGTTGTAAAATAATAGTAGTTGGAATAAATTAAACAATTTCAAAAAAATTAGGGAAAAAAATGTTCCAACTACTAGGTTCTATCCTGACACCTATGGTAGACCTACAACTACCCTATCCCACACCAGAGGATTATAACATGCATCTCGCTATTCCATAAAACAACTGGAATATCTTCCATATTTACAAAAGAGCTTCAAGATGTCTAAGCATAACATTAATGAATATATAACCCCATATCATAACCATAGGTATATACATGAATAATTTTATATAATATACACTATGAATCTTATAGAATGATCGTAAATGATTACAGAATATCCCATCTACATGTTAGAGATCATTTATATCATAAAAGTTCTGAAAAATGACTTAGGATCCACCACATGGACCTAACAGATACAAAATCCAATACTCTCTATCCTTTTCGACATGATGGATACACTACTATATGGGATCGATACACAATGTCAGATGAATAATTGCATCCATGAAATATATAACCACCCCTAGCCAAGTAGAACCCTCGAACTAGTGTAGTTCCATCATACATTTCATCATTTAGATCTATAATCCCCTATACCCATAAGAATCCAAAAAATAGAGGATAAAACCATATCAACACTTGGTTCCAATTCTCGATCTAAGATATCCCAGGGGTTTTCTCCTCATACAATAGTCCTAAGAAACATCCTCAAACATCATGACCAAACTCAATCCAAATTTTGTATGATCCAACCATGAACCCACCATCTAAATAGAAAAATTATATGTGTTAATCTAATCTCAACCAATAAATCTCATGGACATTTTCCACACCGAAGATATTATAATTAGAACAAAACATCCACTACAAACTCTCTATGACCCACCTCAGGGTCATGCCAATGATGGGGATCCCAAGATCCCTAGGGCCACAATATAAAGTAACATCCACCAGGGGAGTCCCATTATATTCCCATGATATTAATCCAAAACCCACCGAAAACAACCTCAACTAGAACAATGTCTATATAAAGAGTAGAAATCCTAGAAGGTTTACTTCTAGATCATCTGAAATAATGGGATACTTCTAGTGCTGAAACATTCCAAACATCTCTCAGTAGCCTCCAACATATCCTAAATAAATAACGCACTCAACCGGGATCCAAAAGAATAATCCTAACTATAGGGTAAATTAAAATTGTCCTTATGAAAACCTCAAAATCAGGAGACCCTCCATAAGGGTTCCATAACATAATCCAAAACAAAACATGTCAAACAGGAATTCTCAATAGCTAACAATGGAAACCATTGATCGCATTATCCAAAAATATCCCTCTAGGGAATCATCAAGTGTCCCTTAGACTCATATGATAAGATAAATAGAACCTGGTCATAATCTCTATCCCATAGTTCCAACAAATGACAAAGGATCCAATGGTTTTTTTCCTCAAACCTAGGAGCTAAACCTCAACTATTGTAAACTTGAGCATCTGTTCCCAACACACATGTACAAAATAAGACCTCCCAAGTTATTATAGTAAATCCAAAATTATATTAACTATCTAAAATAACCTTGAGAAAAACTATTTGAGTCCCAAAATCCATGAACACTAATGAGCCACAACCCTCACATGGGCCTTGCATCTCACACCCAACCCACTAAAGCATCCTTAAATAGCCTCAAATAAATCTTCCTACTAAACTATTTTGGTATTAAATGTTTTCCAAATATTATGTGAATTCCTAAAGGATACCACAATCATGATCTTCATATAAAAACACTCAGAATTGACTACACATATGTTCAATTCAAATAATAGGTTGAAAACAAGAAATACAACCCAATGTAGAGAATGTACAAGGTGTTCACTTTGGGTACATTGAATTTACCCACATAGGTACTCCTTATCTATGTTATTTATTCCACTCAGTGTGTACTTTCCAAAAATTCATAGTGTTTGGACCCCGTACATGGAATGTACCTGAGGATTGGTACCTTCTTATGTACCTTATACCCACTCGACATGTAACACACCTGAGTACATTTCATATACCGCCATCACATAGTTTGTAACCCCACATGGGTACCCTCCTGTGTACTAGGACATGTACCATACCTAGGAATGTATGCCTATATGTTGTGTACCCCACTTGAACACTATCCATATACCCTACATTTTCATGTACACCAGCATGGGGTGTCCAATCTTGTATTTGGCCACACCCAAAATCCCACTACATAGTGTTTTCCCCCTCATATATGACTTCTAGTAACAAAAAAATATTCTCCCAAAAATAGAAAGAACACATGGAATTTTTATGAACAATATATTATGTACATAGAAATCCCCAGATAGGAAACACTCTACAAGGATAGAGATTCCCAATTTCACACTAAAACTATCATATCAACCGAAAAAGGGTTATATATCCCACACACCAACCAAACCTCATTCTACCTCTAGAGAAGCTCTTAGATGGAACCTCCTCCTTCTATATCCTTATCATCTCAAACTCCATATCACAACCAAAGACCCCAAAGGAAGAGCCAAACTGGTGTACTAATAAATCCCAGGGATAAATAAATAATAAAATATAATAAAGAAGAAAAAAAGTAAAATAAAAATACGAATAAAAGGGGCCCATGCCCAACCACAATTCATGATGTAAGGTTATTCCATGCCTATGAAACCCCTCATTACTGACTCAAGGGTAGATAAATAATCTAAATTTGATAATATGTTTAAAATATACAACTGAATGAACATTCAAAAATAAATTTATATTTCATTAATTAAATATTAAATATAATAAACATATTAAAGGCTCAAAGTTTCACCAAACATATACCCCAAGTGAAATACCTTATTTCAAGATGAATAGAATGTATAGGAAATTATTTGATATCATTTTATTATTTAAATTACATTTTCCCCCTAAAAACCTTCAAAAACAAAAAGATCAAATTTTCCCTTATTTTTACAACCCATGAAGAAAAATGTTGTCAAAAGTTGGGATAAATTAAGGTGTGAACCTCATTATAGTTTCCCAACTAAATCATTAAACACTAACTAAACTAAATGATATTAATATATCCATATTTATAATTAATCTAATGTTATTCTTTATATGATAATCTAATTTGTGATTCTATAAACTTTTATATTATTAGGAGATATTGATGATCTCTTAACCTACACATAGTGATTGATGTATTGTAGAGAGTTTGTAAAGAATGTACTTCAAACATAATTAATTTCATAGTACAACCATACTTGAATAATGTATGTATAATACAAAAATAATGTGTTGAAGTATCATAATCCACTAAATTACTTTTAGTTATGGGTTTAGTCTAGGTTAATCCAATTTATGGGGTCACCACAATTACATGATTTTGAGGTGGAATATTGACTCCCAAATGGTCACTCCTTTTTAAAGTGGTTGAGGGTTCAGTCACTCCACACCCTATCTTCAATCCTTTTTTCCACTTACATATTCACTTCTCAAGAACTGAAAGCTCTTTTTTACACGTAGAAATAAAATAATTGTCTAGATTTTTTTATTATATAAAATACAGGTAGACATCTATTATTCTTCAAACTACTCTTTCACAAACCGGAAGTGAAATTTTAAAAAAAATATAGATTCAATTTACCAAATGATTTTCTATCTTCAAGGAATAACTTTTTCAAAGGGAATTGGCTTCAATGAGTTCCAACTTAAATTTTATACTATTCACTTAGTGTGAAATTAAAAAAAATGTGTGAATTCCTATTTTTAAAAGTATGCTTTTATAATTACCTATGCATGAACATGTTCGTGTTAGTTTATTCACCCAATTTTTTTCATCAAACATAATAATGGTTTAGAAAAAAAAAGAATATTCACGTAACATAATTATTTGGACAAGTTACTCATGGAATATAGTTGTTCTTATAAATCTTTAACATAACATAACATTAGCCAAAACATAGCATTTTTATATCTTAAGAATATACCACATCCAATTTTCTCTCTACTTTTTATTTTTGGATCATCTATTTATTAGAAAATTTTGATTCTTCATGCATTGTGAAACCTTTCATTCATGTGCCTCCACTTCCTGAAAGTAGAAACACCATTATTTGTAAATGAAACCTTAATTTTTGAAACGTTTTAGCACCTAAATTTACCTTTTCACAATTCCTTCTTTTTTTATTAAAATTGTGCAACTCATCCATTTCTTGGTAGATTCTTATTGACCAGCATCAACATTACATAGAACCTCTATGCACTCCCATAAATCCATACTTTCTTGAGTTTCTAGATTCCTTTTGGGGAGAACGATTCTTTTTCACTAATTCTTTTACACAAATATCCCATAGACATTCAAATCCATATATAATAACTTCTATACAAATATATCAAGGTTTTAAAATCCTTAAAACATCATCATGAACTTTTCATGATTAAAAACCATCTCTATGTTCATATTTATTAAGAAATATTCATGTGTTTCCAGTAAATGGATCTTTATCATGAACATGTCTTATTTAATGGGATAATAAAAGACTTGCTTTTATATAATTCCACAATCTCCATAAAATAGATTCAAACCACTTATACAAAGAATATTAATGATAAAAATATTGGTCTCCTAGAACACCAATCTTCATTAAAGCTTCCATTATCAGTCCATAACTACAGCCACACCAACTATCATATTTTAGATTAACATTCCCTCCAACAAAAAAAATGCAATCCCTTGAGAAAATATTGACATAGTGGAAAACAAATCCAGTATACTCAAAAACGCGTTGTTAATACTGAAAACAAATCAAATACACTATATAACCAAGTTTAATTTGTGGACAACAATTTTATTATAGGTCATGTTATTGGTAGATTAGAAAATAAAAAAACATTGACAATTTATACTCCATGACACTCCCCAATTTCTTTAGTTATGTTTAATTAAAAAATTAGATACAAACATATATAGATACATCATATAATTTTTTTGTTATATCACAACTCATATGGTGTAACACACTCTCTAGAGTTTAAAAATGACCTTTTTTGAATATGCACAATAGTTAACATATTTTTGCTGAAAAAAGATTATGTGGTCTACATCCTAAAAACATGGTTTTAGTGATGTAGTAGGAGTTTATGTTTCTTCTTTCAATAATATCATTATATAATCAGGTGATAACATTATATACTATATGATGAATACAATTGTCTTTAAAATATATTGTCACTTTTATAGACATGTATTCAATTCAACTAAAAAAATCTCATAACGTTGATATTTTTTCTATATGGCCTTTCAATGAGCTTTTTATACTCTGTTGTCTAACCAAAAATACATGTATTCTAAAAAATATAATTTATTTCATTCAATTATAATCATTAAAAAATATAATTAGGTTCGTTTAGCCTATTATTATACATTAATTCATGGGTCCACATAAATCACTATGAATTAAATTTAATATATTTTTAGTTTTCATTCCATTTGTATTACAATAATTTTATACTAATTAACCTTATTATAAAGTGTAATGTACATGTTTTTTGAATTTTTAATATCTATTATCATTAAAAATATTGTAAATTTTAAAACAGTCTATGAATTTTTGTTAATATGAACTAAACATTGATCTCATAAGTTATATCTTCATCAATGGTTAAAAAGTAAGATTCTGCTTTACTGTCAACTTGATAAAAGTTACTACTTTAAAATTTTCATATAATCATAACATAATATTTATTTATTTTTATTATAATACCTCAATTTTTAAAATATTTTCATGCCAAAAATCACACAATTAAATCACAAGGATAAGATCATGACTTAATAATTATACTTAAATTATTATATTTTCATATTCCTTGATCATGAAAAAATGTTTATTTATTAATTTAATTTATTTATATACACAATTCTTTAGATTATTCAAGTTATTTATATTTCTTGTCATATGGGATGCTGCTTTTTTGTCCAATAAGCATGAGGATTTTATTAATGGTTAAAACATAGATTCAACATCATTTAATTTGTAAGGTTTATTATATAATTAGTAAGAAAAATTATTCATAGCACAGTTAGAAGTAAATTTCATAATTTTTTCTTTAATGAGAGAAATGTTATCTATATGTAATGAAAATATGTTATTTAATGGAGTATATTTTTAAAATTATTCATGATAAATTTTGCTTGATAAGTGAGGTAATCTTCATCCATATGATTTATCACATTAATTCCATAGAAAATCTATAACTCTAAATATATTTAAAAAATTAAAAAATATAAATTACATATATTCTTTATCTTATGGATTGAAATTTAATATATATATATATATAGATTTTATGGATAAATTATTATGATTAGTTATTAAAAATATCATTTCTACACTATAATTATATATGGTGTGAAAATTATAAACCTAAAAATTGACACTTCCTCATGATAAAATTATTTTATTTTTTCTTCACATATTAAAACAAATTTTGAATACTAAATGGAAATGGAATTTTGATATTTTAATTTTTATGTTGAGATTTAAATACTCACTGAATTTGGATGATTATAGTTAGAGTAATTATTGTATTTTAAATTATTATAATTTATTGATTTAGTGGTATATAATGAAATAGGTAGTTCTTTACCCATGAAAAATGAGTTAGTAATGAAAAACTAAAATTTTTAATTTTTAATTTCTTCATTTAACAACTAATAAAATATAGAAATGCTCATGAAATTCTAGTTGAATAATTTTTTTGAGTTGATTGGGAAACGTTTAAAGGAATATTAAATACTCTATATTGAATGGAGATGAATATAAAGTAAATAATCATAGTATATTGTGTGTGATTTATAATTTATTTTCTACCACATAAAATAAATTGTATGAAGTAATTTTGGAAGTATAATTAATGAAATAATAAAAATTTAAAGAATTATAAATTATTTAAAACAAACTTGGATGTTGTGTGGAATGAATCTAGAAATATACATAACATTAATGATATATATTGGATAGAATGGATTATCAATTAAATATAGTGTTAAATGACTACACAAAATTCATAGCACATATAAGCTATACACTATATTCACACATCATTAGTATAGTTCCCACTCAATTCAATACTATTTTTAGTGAACATTGAGTTCATAGAAAAAAATTTAATATCCATCATGCATAAAATATGAAACATAAATTTTAGATAATTTTATTCAATGTGTCTTATGAGTTAGTTTTACCATGAACAATTTAAAAGATAAGGGTTTTGTAAACCATGTGAAATCATAAGATCTTAAATATCATAGATTTTTATTTTGATGAAAATTAAAAGTGAATATCATATATGAGTTTCATATAAGATCAGAGAATAATTTTAAATGAACTATCATTTAATATGTTTTCAAATATATATCTATTTCAAATAAAAGGGTGAAAATATTTTGGAATTCAAAACAAAGAATATGAAAATATTTATATATATTTTATTAATATATTTAAGTAATTTTATACTCATTGTAAGAAAATTTATTGATTAAAATTAATGATATTAATGTTATGGATTATTATATTAATTTATAATTTTTGTCAATAGATTATTAAACTATTGGAATGAATGTGTGGGACTTTTTTATATTTCAATGTATATCATTTTACAGTTTCAAGGAACATATTGGGTTTTATTACTGATATTTTTCATTATGTTTTCAAAACATTGTAATTGTCTAGGAGGTATATTAAATAGGTGGTATTTTTTTGAAGGGTTAAAGATGATACATTCAAATTTATTCTTTTAATTAACTTTATGTTATAGGATAATTCTATATGACTTGGATGAAACAAGTCATAGAAAGGATATTGTCACTAATAATAGGGTTGAACTTTATTAATCATGTATGCATGTGTTTTATTTTATTTATTTTTTTATAATTGAGGTATCGATTAAATATAATATTATACCCTTTTAAATTAATTTGAAATCATTTTCCAATTGAAAAAATATAAAAGGTTGGTTATATTGTTTAGCGTCTACACCCTTTCCTTCCTATCAATGTTAAATCCATCATAATACTAAATACACTAGTTATTTTATAGAAATAAACATTTTTATTAGTTGGATCCTCTCTGATAAGTTCTAAAATCTCCTTAAAATAATCATTATTTTTATTTATTCTATTATGTTAATATATAAAATCTAAAATAATAATATTTCAACTAAATATGGAATTAGTGAATGGTGAGAAGAAAGGATGCTCTCCAATTATATATCACTTATAAGTTATTATTCTTCATGGGTTTTCTATGTATGCAATGGTTGACTTTCATATGGTCGTCGAATCTATCTTTGGTGGAATCCTTCTTTCATGGTATCCTCCTCTATTTTTCTACCATCTTAGAGATTTATTTATTTTTTTCAGTAGTAAAATTACTTTAGCAATAAATATTTGGTTGTTATTAATTTCTTGGGAATATAATGTAAGGAAATTTCTTCCACTAGTCTTTGTATTTACTTAGTGATCTACTAGATTAAATTTTTTGTTAATGTATCCCATTGGGAGAATTCCTCACCCCCACCAGTGCCACCATCAATAATGTTTTGGGCTCTAGTTAACAAACTTTTTCTTTCACATAAGTTATTGTTCATTACTTCTTGATGATTGTTGCTCAATATTTAGTATCCTTTATCAATTTATAAGATTAAGTTGATGCTATAACATTGAATTTTTCATATATACTTTGGGTTAACGGTTATAATTCCTCCATGTTTCTTTATTTATTGGACCTCCACTAGAAATTCTAGTGTTTCAATAATCTCCAATCATATGATCATTTTTTATAGAAGAGTAACCCTACTGTGGCATGATTCATTTCCTCAACTTGGATAAAAGTATTCCCTAGTAAGTAAATATGGAACTTAAATGATTTTTTAGATGATTAGTAATATTTTGACCTCTATAGTTATATTCTCCTTCACCATTAAAATATATCGGTGGATTTCTATCCCAATTACTGCATGCCTTGGTTCTCTATATTATTTATGGTAAATACCCCAAGTTTGTTATTCATGTCATCCCCATTGGTTTTTCATATATATTTATTTAATAATACCACCCCAAATAAACTATCTCTTTATATGTTAGCTATACACAATCCCTCTTATAATTATGTCTCATTTTTGTTTATCCCTCTTCAATGATGAGATTTTGATGCCCCAACAATCCTTCAATGATGTGATTCAAGTAGTGGGTGATGATATTAGGTACCTCTCAACCAATAATAGTTTCTATAGTATATCATTGTATTTTAAACCATGGTTCATTCATTCCTTGTTTATAAGAACATATTTTTTCAATTTGGTATGTATATGATGTGGGTTGTATGGATTTTTTCATGACCCCAATATTACATTTTAATAATATTTTAATAAAAATATATTAGAAAGGAATGTCTAAACACTATCAATAGAAAAGTAATGTCCACTATTTATTGTAAAACACTTCATGTTTAAAAATATTGGAAACTATTTATAATCTCATGAATTTAATGTATTTGATTTTAGAAAAACTTATTCTGCTATATCTTAGATGTATAGGATATTAAATCCTAAAAATGGATGGAATTTGGAATATGATCAAATGGAAAGAAATGTTATGTTGTACTCTTTGTCAATGAAAGATTTTACTAATGTATTGGGATAAAGTTATATATTGGATATTTGGAAAAAACATGAAAATTGTTATGTGAAAGGAATTAGTAGGTGAAAGAGATAAATCTAACACATCTTGGAGAAAATTATGATTCTATTAAAATTAATAATGATGAGCTAGTTCAAAAATTATTCATTGTAATTACTATGATTGTAAGAAACATCAAAGTATATGGGTAAAGAACATGATGATTCAGTTCTTATGAAAATGTATTAAGGGTATTTACAAATAAATTTGATTTCGATGTCATGTCTCTTAAGGATATATATTTGTATTAGTTTTATATTGATCAGAATTATAGTATTCTCATTGTAAATGAACTTAGAAAATTTTCTTTCATTAAAATGATGGTCTGGTAAAAAATTACATTTCATTCAAATAATTGAAGAATATATGTTAAAAGGGAATGAATAAAAATCAACATAATGAATTTGAAGAAGATTGTGATTGAACTCTTGAACAAATTATGTGTCTAATGAAATAAATTGAAGAGATAAAATAAATTATAAAGGTAAAATACATTTTAATATTATTTATTATGATGGAATATGATACTTTGTTGAATAATTTCATAAAATAAATTTTTCGGAATACGGTATAATTGATCAAGGATATTTAATCCCACGAAAAAGAATGTTTAATTTTAATTTTAATTTCAAAAGGAAAAATAAGATTTATAATGAAAAAAAATATATTACAAGATAATGAGAAATATAATAATCGAATAATATGAGGAAGATAATTATAAATACAAAATAATATTTTATTAGAATCAAGAGAATAAAATAATATATATATAATTTAAGGATCGAGTTAAAAATGAAGAAGCAAAAGATACAAATGATAAAGTGGATAAATAATCATATATAAACAATATGATTTAAAAAATTGCTTGATTTTCTAGATCATAATTTTAAATTGAAGAGTAATATTAAAAAACATAACAATGAAATTGATATACATTATTGAAATAAATGTGAGTTCACTAATAAAGAAGATGAATTTATAGAAGAATAGAAAATTGCTAATAATTTTATGTATAAATTTAAAAATTTCATAGAAGAGATAGAATTAGATGTTTATATTGATGAAAAAGAATTAAATTATTTTCAATATATGTAATTTCTTATTCAAGATAGTTGTATCACATAGTGGGGATGGGTGAATCAGTGAAATCTTTTCGTTTATGTTTTGTTACTTTTGAAACAACCTTTTCCTCATGTTTAAGATTTCATTCCATCTTGAAAAAGTAAACAAATATCCACAAGAGCCCAAATATTTAAAACATTCCCTACTCAATAATATTAGATAGGTCCTTGGTATGGTTTGGAAATAATTAAATACCACACAATTCAGTAAAAACAATCCTTTTTTATGAATACAAAGAGTAGCATATACCATTACAATAGTATAGTGCTATGATCAATACAATAGCACATGTTCATTAAGTAGAACAAAATGATGTAAGATAATGTTTTTAATAATAAATTAATGATGATTATTTTTCAACATTAACAAATATTATCATTCAATAAAATTATTTACTTTCTTACCCATATTATTGTATGAACTTCCTAGACATTATAATGATACTCATTCTGATTTCCCATTCCAATTGCCAAGGCTGATTTCACTATTCAAAAATAATACTTTTTAAAAATACTACAGAAACATTCTTTAAAGTATTCTTCTTATGTCCTAAAATCCTAGTACAATTTCTTAAAATGAATAGTAAGCTCTGAATATGATCTTTTTCCTTATTCTTTTTTTGTCGACCCATCTTCATGAAAACAGAATTTGGAAAATTCTTCTTAATACAATTTTTGATCTTCTCTATTTTCTTTCACGAGTGATGTAATTCAAAGAATACACAAGGTATTACCCCTATTTTATAGACATGATAAAACTGTTTAAGAAGGATTATGAATAGGTTCTATAGAATCACCAAATTTATTGAATATTTAATCTTACATAAATCTTGGATCTTTTTGACTTCATCAACACCTTTTTGAATATTCAAAACTCCTTGAATTTTGGATCTCTTTTTGACTTCTTCCTATATTTAAAATTTAGAACAAATATTTAGTCCAATTTTGATTTTGATTATGATTTCTGGATATAATTTATTCATTACTGTAAAGGTGTTTTGTCACTCTTATTTTTATAAAAAACTAGAAAACAAATCAGAACTGATGATATTTTAATATGTTTCTATGAACCACCAAAAAGACTATCTGCCCATTCAAAATTCATCATTATGATGGAAGCATATATTTCAAAAAATTTCCTTCATTACATTTCTCTTCCTCAAATGTAAGAAGGATATGTATTCTCATTATGATTCTCAAAACCAACTCTCATTCAAATTTCATCAATACTATTTAGATATTATATTCTTTCAAGATTGTTCACCCTCTTCAACTTATTATTTTATAAATACGATACCATATATATTTTTTCCCTCAACTTCTTCATCTTTTTTTTATTACAATACTCATCAGTTTAATTTCATGAATATTTAAATGTTTTGAATTTTGATCTAACAAAAAACCAACACCTTTTTTTCTCTCATTACGATAAAGCAAACCTTCCCAGATATCAAAAAATAAGAATTTGATGATTTGATAGAGGAAGGATTTTACTTCAGCAACTTCATTCTTCTAGAAAATTATTCTTATAATCATAACATACTTCATGACATTGATTATGTTGATTATCATATTTTTCATCATCTGATGTATAATTTAATTTATTTTACCTTATCATTATTCCATAATCATCATTCATTCCTTCCACCTAAATATGATTGGACTTAATACTATTAGTAGTGCCTCTTTTATTCTAATTAGATGATCAACATGATTGTTTTCACATGTTCTTTGACATAATATTATAAATCTAGAATTAAATATTTTAGAACTTAATTATGATTTGTGGGAAATACAAAACAAAAAAGCATTGTCATATTTAAATCAAATCAATAAAAAATCTGATTTTCTTAATTATTATGATCTTTTTTACATTCTGGACCCATTGTGACTCAGATAAAACTTTTATTCTAGAAATATCATTCTCAATATGAGGAATTTTCTTTTTCTTTGTGGGTTTGAACTTATAAATTATATTGTGAGTCTAATCACCATAAAATACAAGTTGATTTTATTTTTCCTTTTTAATGTTCTCGTGATAATAAAACATACTTATTGAATATGATAATATTCCTTGTCATCATGTTCCTAACAATATCCCCGAATGGATTTTTTTTCAATCAAGATTCATAAATAACTTAACATATTTAGCTCAAACTATGGATTACGTATCAATAATTATAATCCTATCCAAGATAAATCTCTGTAGGAAACAAGAATTGTTGATAAAAAAACCATTTTATCCAAAAGTTGTTGATTATGAAACATACACATATTTTCTCCCTAAAAGTTTCTTCTCTAACTTTTTAACCTCATATTTCATCCTCATCATCTCTTTCTCATCTTTTCATTCTTGGATTTTTTGTAAACTAAACTTTTATTTTCTACTTTTTCAATATTCATTTTAACAAAAGTTTTCAATTCCTATAACAAACCCAAAAAACATTCATAATAGATCTCACACATACATATTGGATTCACTGCTTACCCACAACCCCCACCCCCTTTATAAAAGCTTCCATAAAATATTTATCACATTTTCAATTGATATATTTAAGAAAAACTTTTCCCCATTAAAACCATATCCATATAAAATATAATATAGGGGAAAACACATACCTCAAACTTGATGAGAATGAGGTGGGACACCCATGTTGAACCCCGATTTTTGAAAAGGATTCTTTGGAAAAGGTTTTTTGAAAATGTTAGAAACAAGTTCCACTATAAGAAAATAGTATAACATAAATCAATTTTTATCAATGTGAAATTTGATAAATAGGTACTTGATATCAATATTTTTATAATGATAATGTTGTACTGGATTCCTAGTAATGTTGATTGTACTTTGATTATCATATCCCAATAGTAAGGATAACTATACTTCAATAAGTAAGTCATCCAACTGATTCTTCATCCATATAAGTTGGGTGTCAATTTGAGTGGAATAAATATAATCACGTTTATCTATACAAGGTGTTATTAAATTTTGTTTCTTTGTATCCCAAATAACACAATTTTCCCCATAAATAAAACTCCACCTGATAAGGATCTTATTTCATCAACATTTATTTCTGAGTCTGCATCTGAATACCCAACCAAGTCAATAATTTTTGAGATATCATAAATGATTTTGAAATTTTTTGTGCCTTTTATATATTCGAGAATTATTTTTCTATCAATTAAATGTGGTTATTTATGAGCACTCTAAAATCTTACACATAAGGTAACAACATAAGCTATGTCAGGTCTTGAGGCAGTCTAATGTTGCAAACATCCAATGAGATTTTGAAACTCATTTTTGTCATCATTTATGAATTATATATATTTATACAACTTGGGTCCCACTGAAATCAATATGGAAAATGGTTTTTCATTTTCATGTTAAACATCTTAAGAAGTTTCTAATAATACACTACTTGTTAAAAAAATTGTGTTTTTTATATTGAAAATGACTAAAAAAAGAATGTATTTCATTTCTCCCTTAAGGGACATCTCAATAAAAATTTTCATCTCTTCACCTAATCTTTCAAAAGATCTTTCATCACTCAAAATAATGATAATGTCATCAATATAAACAATTATGATAAGGTAAAACTTCTAACATTCATTGATGTAAGTATTGATATCAAATCTTCCTTTATTGAAACTCATATTCCTCCAAAAAATATCCAATTTGAAATATCATACTCATGGATCATATTTTAGACCATACAATACTTATTTAATCTTACACACATTAATTTCATCATTCTCAACAACAAATACAGAAGTTTTTTCAAATGTAAACTTCCTCACCATGATCCCCATCCAGAAATGTGGACTTTACATCCATTTGAAAAAAAATTAAAAATAATTATTGAGAAATAGAAATAACGATTTATATTGACTTAACCATTCCAACAGATCCAAAATTTCATCAATGTCAATTCATTCTATCATTGATTATCCTTTCAAACTAATCTTTATTTTTCTCTAATCACATATCCATGTTCATTCATTTGGTTCTAGGAAAAACCATTTTTTTTCAACAGCATTGTTGTTATCTGACTTGAGTATGAGTTCCTAGGTGTCATTACATTATATCTCATCTACCTTCTCATTCATAACCAAAACCCATTATGGATGCTCAAAATATTCATTCATATCATTCTACTCAACTTTTTAATACAACAAAGTATGTGAAATGTTTCTTATTGTATGCACCGTTTGATGTTGATCACGAATAATTTTTTGAGATTCAACTTGCTTCCTAATCATAGGATGATATTTTTGAGATTCGTCATCATCACTTGAAATAAATTAGTTTTATTCTTTTTATTAGGTTGGATTACGATTCTCAGTATCATTAGTAGAATTTTAAACAAAAATGTTTTCATCCTTATCAACTTCCATATCAACCTGAGTATGTTTATCTTCCTCAAACATTTTAATAACATTCACATAAATTGAATAAAATATTACACTAATTTCAATATTGAAACACCTATATCCACTTCTTTCTAGATAATAACCATATAAAATTCAATATTCACCTCTCTTCTCAAGCATTCCAAGGTTTCCATCTTTCTTCTTTATGATGCATGGACTCCCAAAAACTCTTAATTTTTTCAAAATTGGTGTTTTTTAATAAAAAACATCATATGGATTCATATCTTAACATGTCCTATAGAAACAATGGTTTTGGATATAAATATTAGTTCCTCATAGCTTTCCTTTAAAAATAATGAGAAATACCATGTTCATGTAACATAGTTCTCCCCATTTCCACTAGACTTTTATTATTCCATTTAGTAACCCTAGTTTGTTGAAGAGAGTACAGTGAATTAAACTCATGATGAATTCAATGATTATAAAAATAAATTTTAAAACATTCATTTTTATACTCACCACCATTATTCATTCTAAACTTCTTCATGGAATAATCATATTCCTTCTTAGCTTTACTCGAGAAGCTTTTAAACATTTCCCGAGCATATGACTTATGTTTCATATACATAATTAAAGTAATGTGGGTAAATTAATCAATAAAATTGATTAAGTACTTATATAAATTATTTTATTCTTTTCTCATTAGAACATACACATCAAAATAAATATGTTTTAGGGTTTTTTTGAACATATATTAACTATCTTATTTAGTGAATTTGTAATCATTCATTTCTAACAAATACTTTAACACCAATATCTTATTCTTGAAATTTTTGGAGTACTATGGTCATTATCTTATTTTGGTAAATTTATCATGTTTCATTGACACATGAGTCCAATCATTTTATGTCATAAACGATTACATTTAACGATTCGCATATAACAAGAGTTTGGTATTTCCTCAAATTGGAACAAGTTCTTATTTTTACATTGGCCTCTGGTAAAATACATTCCATCTTCCTCACTTTTCAAAACAATCCACCATTTCTACAGATGACTTTGTGGAGTTCAAAAAACTTTTTCAAACATATATAATTCTTTTTTCATCCCATCAACATAAAACGTTTTCATGGATTTTAACTTTTATTTCCCAATAATGGTTGGTCCAAAACCATTGATTCACATAGATTAATATTTTCTAAATATTATTGTTTCTTATTTAACATATTTAAATTTGTTCAAAAAACATTAAATCTCATTTCATGTTTGATTATCACCCACTATTAGTAATCCATGTTCATTTTCCTTTTAAAGAATCCAAAAAAATATCTACAACAAGAGGTTTTTCATTCCATTTTTCTATATTCTTCTCTACCTTCTAGGAATTGTTAACCAACTTTTTTGTAGAGGTAACAAAACTAGACATACGTTTTCAAGGTTTCCAGGATACTCAAAAATTTCAGAAATAGTTTATAATCATTGTTACATATTTTCAATTTTCACACCAACCATTTCAGGTTTCTTTAGAACATATTTCTTAGACTTATTCCTTTTAAGATTATTGACTCCCCCCTCAAAAATTTCCATCTGTAATTTGTGGAATATTTATAATTTTGTGAGTTAGAACAACACAAATTTTTCATATTTAAAAATCCACCACAGTATTTTATGTATCCATAAAAAGATTATTTTCCTATAAAACATCCATAATGACTATAATTATGAGTGGGTTTCTCAACAACCTTCTCATATTTATTATCTGAACATTGTAAACCACTAACCTTTATGTTATCAATTGAAATATTTTTTTTCATCATACTTTTCTTTTTAACCTTATGGGAACTAGAAGTAATAGATTCTTTTTTAGACTCATACTTTTCTGAAACATCACAATTTATGATTTCATTGGTCTTTTGCACATACATAACCTTCCAAGAATTCTTCTCAACCATTGAAGGTTGATTTTATTGATCTTCTCGAGTTCCACTTTGTGATAACTTTCACTAACCTCAAAGATAGATTTTTTAAAACTTGTACCTAACTATTCATAATTAGAAAGATTTTTTAAAAAATTTATAACTTCTCTTCTTTTTTTATTCTTTATAACATTAATATTTTCATTATGATTCTTTTCATTCTTAATAGATTTCTTGAAATCATCATCCTCTTCCATCAAATCGAATATCTCTTTAGAAAAACCTGTTTGATATTTTGATGAGGTATTTTATTTTTTAGCTTCTTAAATACATTTTCAAGCATTATAATAATCCTCAAACATTATTTCAACTCTTCTTTATGATGAAATTCTAATTGAGTTTCTTATTATTTAGAAAGGATTCTTTCGAACTCTTCATTATTCACTGTTGAAATAAATGTATTATCACTAGAATGCCCTGTATATATTTTGGATTCAAATTCACTATCTTCTTTATTATAATCTCTTGATAAGAAACTTATCATTTTTTATTTGGATAATTTTTTATCTTTACCTCTAGAAAAAAAATATCCTTTCACCATGTTTCTCCCACAACCTTCTTGGACTTTTTCCCTCTTTATCACTACCGGCTTCTTTCTTTCTTTAAGAGAAATTAGCCACAAAGTTCCCCATGGCTCCAAATGAAAAATATATAAAGGGAAGTTTCATTTTTTATTTTCCTATATTTTTTCTCACATTTTTAGAAAACAAGGGTAATTTTTAATTTCTAATTTACATACCTCATTTTAGGAGTCAGAGTCGGAATTTTATAAAGGCCCCAACAACAATATCCCAAAGTTGGTGCCTTAAATTTTTAACATTTTTAATATGAACAATAGATCTCATCCCGAAGAACCAAATAGTACATAGGTTTTCTAAAATGAGATAAAACAAAATTTTACATTACAACTTGAAATAAAATATATCATAAATATTTCATTTCAAACACCCATAAACTCTTAGAGTATCTCTATAATTCATTCATAATATAGATATGCATATCCTAGCATAAAATTGAAAAACTAGATAGGGGAGATCTCAGATGCTTAGTAAGGGTACAAAATATAATGGAAGATATCATAAATAAATATAAACAATAAGTAATAGTGAATAAATAAAAACACATTCTATTAAAACATATTGTTGAGAATAATATGTAAGAAATAAAATCTATTTAAATAATAAACATAATCATAAACCATATAGAGTAATATAGTGAATGGTATCAGGATAGTACATCCTTATAAATAATAATAATAAATTCAATAAAATATGGTAGATGGTAACATAAGAGATCAACTTCAATAAATCAAAAAATTCAACAGTGGTTGTTGAAATATAATTAAATAAACTAATAGTATCATTGAGAAATTCTTGATAGAAACACTATTTTACTTTGGAAGGAAGTGTTCTTTTGGAAAAAAAAATTATTTATAATAAAATAATATTATAAACATTTGTATCCTAAAAAACGGTTAGAAAAATTAAATTATATTTTATGCATAAATTATTTCCAAATTTTCTTAAATCATGTAAAAATATTTTTTATGAATCTTTAGAATTGAGCTACATCAATGTGGTTTAAGATAAAATATAAAATAGTATTTAAAAAAGAAAAGGATTAATTGTTTACATAAACCCATAAAATAGATAAGATAGTTTTTCATAATAAAAATATTTAATTTAGAAAATTATTGGTGACTTATAATATATTATAGACTATAATTGAAAATTGATAACAAATTGGGAAGTTCCCTTTAATCAGGATTTATTATCGAGAGGAATTAAAAAAGTAAAACCTTATAAAACATGTATTTCCCCACAAAAGAAATATTAAATAGTATTTTTAAAAGATTTTGGAACATATACATAGAATTTATATGATGTATATAAAATTATAGAAAATCTAAATTACAGTCAAGAGAGAGATAGTGTAACCTGAATGAAAAATAGAGGTTTGGAAGGAATCCTTTACCCAATGTCCAAAAGTGTTATTCACATGTACATAACATCTGGGATAATTAAATTACATTCATTAATAATTTAATTCAGAAACTACTAAATATTTATTTTATTTAATATAATTTTATTATGTTTATTTATGGTCTTTTTGAGAATTTATAATATTCCATTTTGTGGTTTGGAATTTTTTGATTCATTGGGTTTCACGATTTGTTCACTTGTATACATGCATGACAGATCATGTGAAATGAGAATAGTTATACAAAATTGAAATTATGTGTTATTAATTATCTTATAGAATATTTAATGGTCTTCTGAATCATTTCTTTCTATATATGAAGATGATTCATTAGATAAAATGTTAACGATAACTGCTCGGATTATTTTGCCATTTTCTTGATCATCACACACAAGCTTAGTTTTAGTAATTAATATAATGTATATAAAAAGATTAAAAAAATAACATGTTTTAATATAGATATTATAATTTGGTTTCACTAAAAAAGGTTTTATAACCAACCTTTAAAGTGGTATTAAATAATGAAAGAATCATCATGCACGGAGGTGGTGAATCGACACCTACGGACGACATTTACATTTTTTAGAACCCAAAGGGAAAGAGAAAAGAATTTATGGTGGATATAACATAATCATAATAAAATTACAGTATATATAAGATACTAGAGTAATAATGCATTTTTTTATATAGTAGGTAATGAAAGGATAAGAAAATAAATGAAAGTGAAAGAAAATTAAAATAAGGAAAGGGGATTTACATCATGAATTCTTTACTATAATGACCTCCTTAAATAACATAGAAACGGTATTTTGGTAAGAACTTCAAGAATAGAACATGTGGGGATGTTTTGGAGAAGAAATGGGTATAATATAACCAATATTCAAGGATATTGAGTTCTGATGAGAAGGGGTGGTGAGAGGTAGTATTTATATTGGAAGAGAGGGGTATTTTTTTAATATTTTATTCATTTGTTTATAATTTTGGATCAAGAATAAGAATATATTGATCATTATAACTAAATATATTTAAATAATAATTTATAGTGTGATATTATGGCGATTACCTCAGAAATTAATCAAGGAATAGTGTATTTAACTTATAATGCATTTATACCGTAAATTGTTGTATTTTGCAGCTCAATAGAAATTCAAGTATTATAAAAATATCCAAAATATTCACCCTTATTTTTATGTGTAGAATTAAAAAAAATGAATTCTATTTTTTTAATATAATATTCTAAATATGATAAAATTAATTTTTAATTAAACTCATCATTTATTCAAAAAATACCTATTTTAAAATTATAACTGATTTTATAAAACTTTGAAAAATTATTTATGGTGTCATAAAAATATATTATAAAAAAAAAATATTAATTTATGAATCTATATTATGAAAATAAATTCTCTTTTAAAACATTGTTATAATATTAAAATTATAGGTAAACATATATTTATTAGAAAAATATCAATAGTAAAATTATCATTTTTAAAACATTTAATTACTTATTCTAAGATAAAATATATAATATTTTCAATTATAAGATAACTAAATATTATTTATAATTCCATAGGTGATGTTTTTATCCAAATGGTCATATTATAATTCTTAATGGTCACATTACCATTCCAACAGTCTTATTTAATAGTATATTATAGTTTAAACTCAATGTTGTGTGAAGCATAAACTATCAATGATATTAAATTTTAAAAAAGGAATACCATAACATCATGGGGTGTTATATCCCCCCCCCCCTCAAAACAAATTCAATCTCAAAATTTCTAGAATGTCACCTCATAAAAATATTCGTGTATTTTTTCATCATAAATTCCTCTAGATCACACATCACCTATTCAATTTTATGATTTTCCAAAATTTCTTTACCATATAAGTCATAATATTCCTTAACTCTTACACTCTAGTGTTCTTAATCTAGCTAGGACCTTTGTAGTAAGATAAATTATGATCTAATATTATTCAATCATATGTGTGGAAACACATTTGGTCTAGCATATATGTACTTAACAAAGTTATGTGGAACACATTGTGTACTTTATAAAGGATAGGTGGAATCGCCAAATGATAATCCATATCTCCATATCTCTCTAGGATTTTAAAAGGACCAGTGTACATAGGGAATAATATTCGTTTCATTCTAAATCTTACAACACCCTTCCATGGAGATTCTTTCAAGAAAACATGATCTCCCACATGAAATTATAAATTTGTCCTTTGAATATCGACACAACTCTTTTGCCAACATTGAGCTGGTTTGATATGGGTTTGAATAGAATTTACATTTTCTGTTGTTTTCTCAACATTATTTGGGCCTACAAGCTTCCTTTCTCTAACTTCATCCCAACAAGTTGGTGTACAAGATTTATTTCTATAAAATTTTTCATATGGTTCCATTTGAATATTTAATGTATACTATTATTGTTTGAAAACTATAATAAAGGTAAATATTGATCACACATACATTCAAAGTCATCATATCATGATCTAAACATGCATTTTAATGTTTGGATGGTCCATTCATATTGCTTGTTCGTTTGATTGTGATATGTAGTGCTAATATTAAGCTCATTACCAAAATATTTTTTGAATAATTTTCTAGAATTTTGATATAAATGATGGATCATGGTCATAAACAATTGAAATGGGTAAACCATGAAGTCTTACAGATTTGTTAATATATAATATTTCAAGGTGATCTGGTTGAAAATCCTCCAGTATAGTGAGGAAATGTAATGATTTGGTAAGATTATAAACAATTTCCCATATTCTGGCATTATTTCATAGATTTTTTGGAAATCCTGGGAAAAGATATATAGTAATTTTATCCCATTTCAATATAGGAATAGAAAAAATTTTCGTTACTCCTCTAAGATTTTTTCTTTCAGACATCACTTACTGACAGACTAAAAAAATTAATACATAATCAGTAATTTCCCACTTTATATTATCCCACAAAAATGTTCCTTCAAATTTGAATACATATTAGTGATACTAGGGTATATAGGTAAATTAAAGCTATGGGAATTATCTAATAACTCTTTTATTATCTTGGGTATAGAGGGAACACAAAACCACTTCCCAAATTTCAAAATTGCATCCTAATACATGAATTCTTTCAACTTCCCATCATTCACACATTGAAATTTCCTTTGAAAATTGTTATCATTGGATTGAGAAATTTTAATCCTTTCCAATAAATATTATTGGGAAACCAATTGAAAAAGTAATGATGTGACACCTTCCTTGAAAATTATCATATCCATATTTTCTATATCCATGTATATATGATTGTTTTAATTTCTAATTTTTTTATAACTACATGATCCTTCCTTCTCAACACATCTACTACCTTATTCTCCTCTCCTAGGTGTATGTGTATTGAAAAATCCTAACAACTTAGTATCCCAATTCTTTTGCTTTTCCTCATATTGAGTCATTTTTATGAGAATATATATTTTAATCTTTTGTAATAATTTTATGTCTCACATATTTCACTATAGAGATATTGTATCTACATTTTCTGAGAAATAATTATAGTTTGTAACTCATGGTCATGAGTTAGATAGATCTGTTCATGTGTTTTTAACATCCTTGATGTAAAGGCAATAAATCTATCACCCTGTATAAGGACACAACTAAGTCCTTTCTTTGGTACGTCACTATAAATAATAAATCAAAAAATAATTCGATATTAATGTCAATTTTGGTGAATTCACTAATATACTATTCAATTACTCAAAACATTCTTATCGTTGTTTTTACATATGAACTTATCCAATTAATGAGTAAGCTTTGTGAATAGGTTATCTATTTAGGAACCATTCTAAATTAAACACCAACATTGACCTGATAAATCAATTCAAACTATTTACCACAATTATGTTCATTGGTGTAGTCCATTCTTGGAAGTCCTTTTTCGTCATAGGATCAACTGAGATTCCATCCTTAGAGACAATATAGTTTAGAAAAGAAACTGTTTGAAACAAAAATTCACACTTGCTAAACATCCCATATAACTCTTTTCTTTTAAGAGTATCCAAAACAATTTATAAGTGGTTCTCGTGGTCCTCATAGCATTTTGAATATATCAAGATATCATGAATAAATACCACAATAGTATTTTTAATTTATTTTATGAAAAAGCTGTAAATTATATCCATAAAGATTGAGGGGGAATTAGTTTGACCAAATGTAGTTATTGAAAACTTGTAACTTTCATACCTAGCTTGGAATTCAATCATTGGAATATCTTCCTTCTTCACATAAAATTGATGTTATTCAAATTGAATTTCGATCTTCAAGAAATATTGAGCTCATTGATGTTCATATAATAAATCATCAATGAGAGGCATATGATAGTTTTTCTTTATTATAATTTCATTAATTTGTCAATATTTTATGCATAGAATCATGGATCTATATTTCTTCTTGACAAAGGGAATAGTTTCTCCCCATGGAGAAACATAAGGGTGAATAAAACCCTTATTAATCCACACCTTTAGTTATTTCATAATCTCCACTAATTCCATATTATATATTCTATTATGAGTCCTTGATATTGTTCGTTCATAAAGAATTATATCAACAGAGAAGTCAACATCCCACTCTAGAGGATTTCCAAGTAACTCATCTATAAATGCATCATTTTAATCCAGTATAATAAGTATGTCCTTAATTTTAAAATTTATTTCCTCAAACATAAATTATTTCTTCCCTTTTTTCCAAATAATTTCTTTTAGAAGAGCTAATGGAGGTGGATCTAAAAGTTCCCAGTCATTATAATTGTATCACTAAGAGATGGAGGGGTGAATCTATGATACATTTTCTTTTATGTTTCCTTGAAACAACCTTCGCCTCCTGATAAATAAATTAATCCCTACTCAAACAATTCAAGCACACATCCACAAGAAAATAATAATTTATTAGGTTAACTATTCCATAAGAATACCTACATCAATTGTATGGTTTGAAAATAATCCAATACCACAAAATCCACTAAAACAATCCTTAGATTACAATGGGTTGGATATTCCCTTTCACTCATGTAGCACTATGTAAATAATCCTGAAGTGGGTGTTCACCATCTTATAGAAAATAGAGTAGAGTAATGTTTGTGAAATCAGACTTATTACCTATGATTCTTTTCAATTACACAAATTTAGTAAATTAAAAAACAATTCTTTACTTTCATACCTATAATTTGGTATGAACCTCAGGGAAATCGTCGAGAAAACTCAGTTTGATTCATCAATATGATTTTACCACTCCAATTATACTAATATGATTGCCCAATCTGATGGATGTAACACTATGAGAATACATTCAACAAATTTCATAACACATACTTCTCCGGTCTAGAAATTCCATTACAGAAATCTCAATATGATTATCCAACCCAAAATAGTGACCAGTCAAATATTATGAAAAGCATAATATGGTATCCAATTTAATATGATGAATATTGAATATGATAATCACTATATATGATTACCATCTAAATAACATTCCAATCTCGTCTCTTCTCCTTTCACTTTCAATATGTAGAAACTTCTTCAACAAAGAACCAAATCAGAATTCACTTTCTATCTCTAGAAATTTGGAGCTTCTCTCTCTTATATGAATAGTGCATCAGTATTCATTGGTTAGTTGAATGTACAAAGTACATAACCATATTATAGGTGACCCATGGATTGTTTCTATAGGAATCCGTAAATCCTTCCCACTCAACCAATTTTCATAAAATCTCAATTTTCCTTGAATTTCTTGATCATCTTGACTTTGACCACACTTCTCAAATCTTCCTCGAATTCCATCTCTTCTTTAAAATTTATTTTCAATCACGATTTTAGATCCAATTTCAAAATATGGTATCTCAATTATGATCCCTCAAACCAGTTAACTATATAAATGAAAAAATATACTTTTTTTGCTTGCCTTAGTCCAATTTTATTTCTTTATTCCAATTGATGAATACAATACTTTGTACCAATTGAAAAGAAACATTTTTTGAATTTCAATCTCCCATTTGAAAAAACATCTATTTTCATTCTTCAGCTCTTCTCTTGATCCACTTGATTGATATAAAAATAAATTCAACCTCTTTTTAATGGATGACTACATTATTGATCACAATATTTTATTTTATTTTCATTCATCAGCCTCAATAAATTCTTCATATAACTATGATGGAATCCAAAGTCTGATTATAATATTATTTCTACTCTGAATATGATACCCTTGAAAACATTCTTCTCTTTTTCCATCAACTTCATTATCTAAAATTTTGTTTCTTTTGGAATTTGGTCTGATTGAAAACTAGAACCTTCATATTTTCACATTTTTTACAAATGTTCTTGTCCTTTATGAATCTGATGATCCAACTCCCTTCTTTCAAAAATTTCAGATTGTGTCCTGAATTCCCCATGCCTTTGAATATGATGATAATAAGATTCTATAGTGCCTATATTTATTTTATCAACGTCCTTCTTTCCGACTTTCCTAAATATGATCCAAACGAATATGATTTCTATCACCATTTGTTTCTTTCCCATTCATATCTAATAAATCTTAATATGATTGGAATAATTTATTTTATTACTTTCTAACATATTTTCCATTTTGGGGGTTCTTCTCCTATTTCCTTTCAACAATATTTCATCACATGTCTTTTTATTAACTTATGATTTTTGGAACTCTAGGATCAATAAAGCATCATCACACTTGATTTATCATAGTCTTTCAGACTATGATTCTCCCAATATGATTAATTATTTATTACTAGATTAAATGTGAATCGGTTGACTATTTACTTCAAATAAGATATATTCTCAACATAATAAATCTGTTCATTATATATTTAGTGTGAATACACTGAGTCTTCTCTCCCAGCCATCTTCTCCAAATACAATAGACCTTAGAAAGCATTTTGTTTTTTATTATTTTTAATATGATGGTTAGTCCTAATTTTACTAAATAAAAAGTGAGGTGATTATTCTTATATTCATAAACTTCTTTTAACAAAAGACAACACTTGAATACAAACACCTTTCTTATCAGTTTGGTTCTAAAATTATCCCCCATTTTATTTTTTTCCAACCAAGTTTCATAAATCAAAAAACATTTTATCCTTAAGAAATGTATTACTTATCAATAATTATAATCCTACATGAGTTAACTCATTGTAAGAAAAAAGACTCATTTATAGAAAAATCATGCTGACCAAAATTAGTTAACATTATAACCATATTTAAATATTATCATCATTTTAGATTTCTTGGAATATGAAAAAAGTTTCTACACCAACTCCAATAAGTAGTTATAATAGTTCATACAAAAATATGAGAATGAATTGAAATCTTACCCACAAATCCACCTTATTACTTGCATACTAAAATGATAGATTTAGGAGACAATTATCCCCCTAGACAACACTATCCAAAGGTAATATTGGATAGGGGATAGGAACGCATACCTCAACCCAGATGAGAATGAGTTTGGACTCCCATGATCAACCTCAATTTAGAGTAAAATTTTTGTGGTAAAGGTTTTTAAAAAATCTATGCAACTTATTCTGATAATGGAACAAACTCCTGCTTCAATTCATTATTCTATAACTTCTCTTTGATGAAACTATATTTGATATCAATATTTTTTGAAATGAAATGTTGAACTAGATTCTTGGTGTGATTTATTATACATTGATTATCAAAACCAAATAGCAAGGGTAAATTCACTTCAACATGTAAGTATTATAATTTTGTTTTCATCAATATAAGATGAGTAGTTTCTTGAGTGGAAACAAAATACTCAACATCATCTATATTAAGAGTTACTAAATTCTATTTCATTGAATGTCAACTAAAAATATTCATTCCCAGAAAGAATACTCTACCAGATGTGGATCTTCTTTCATCAACATTTCCATACAAATCAGCATCTGAATACCCAAAAAAATCAATACTATCTACGATTCCAATCCAAATTCCCAAATCAGTTGTTCCTTTTACATATATAAGAATTTTTTCCAGCAATTAATTTTTATTCTTTTGGAGTACTCTGAAATCTTTCACATAAAGTAACAAAATAAAAAATTTCATCTTTTAAGGTATTCAAATTCAACAAACATCTAATAATCTTTTAAAATTGTTCCAGATCAACTTATTTTCCATATTCATCTTTAGACCACAATTTTTCAACTGAAATCAATGTTGAAATAGGTTTTGAGTCTTCCATTATGAAATTCTTAAGATGTTATTTAGAAAAAATTTCTTAAGAAAGAAAAATTTACATCTCCTTTTAAAAAATGTGTAACCCAAGAATGTATTTCATTTCCCCCAACATGGAAATATCAAACAACATCTTCAATCCTTCAGAAAATATTTCTCATGCTCTTTCATCATTTCTAGAAAATATAATGTCATTGACATAAACAATTATGATGAATGAATGTGCTTGAATTACTCTTAAAGAAAGATGGATGTCAAATCTTTCTTTCATGAAACTCATATTACTTAAGCAAGCATCTAATTTGGAATACCATGATCTATGATATTGTTTTATTACATACAAATAATTTTTCAATTGGCATACATTTCCTTAATCATTCCCAACAATAATGAATGAATGTTGATCTATATAAACCTCTTCGTTATGATATCAGTTTAAGAATGAAGATTTTACATCCATTTGAAACATCTTCTAACCATAATTTACAGGAATGGAAAAAAAAGATTCTGAATGTTTCTAATCATTTTACTAGAGAAACATTTGCATCAAAACCAATACCTTAAATTTTTTAATACCATTTCCATTCCCAGCTTCTTTTGTTTCTTATAACTTCACCTTCTTTATTCATCTTGTTACAAAAACCCCACTTTGTTTCAATAATATTTTTTCTAGTCAGTTACAAGTTCCCATTTATCATTCTTTGCAATCTTATCCAACTCTTCATTCATGGCCTAAACCCATTCTGGATTATCAAAAGGTTCATTAACATCTTTTATCTTGACATATGAATTCAAATATGAATGTGTAATAGTATTTTTTTATTCTTCTTGCTTAAAACTTTTGATGTTGATAACCAATAATATTCTTTGATTCCACTTATTTCCTCATCCTAGGATGAGATTTTAGAGTATCTTACTCATCATTGGAAATAGTTGAGACTAATTATTCTTCATGAATAGGGTTACAAATGTATGTATCCTTATTAGAATTATTTTCTTTATCCTACTCAACTTCATATTCTGCTTTATCATGTTTGTCTTCTTTGGTAATTACTTTAACATTAACATCAATAAAATAAAATTTTTCTCATCTTTATTTTTTGATATATCTATATCCCCTTCCTTCTAGATCATAGCCACGAAAAATTCTATCTTCACCTTTCTGCACAAACTTTCCATAGTTTCCACCATTATTTTTTATAATACATGTACTCCCAAAAACTCTAATGTTTTTGAAACATTGAATTTTCCACAAAACAATTCAGATAGACTCATATATAAATTTGTCTTGTTGAAACAATGATTCTAAATATAAATATCTGCACTCATGGATTTCCTCCAAAAGTAATGAGAAAGACCATGTTCAAGTAACATAGTTTATCCCATTTCCACCAATATTCAATAATTTATATCAGCAACCCAATCTTTTTTAAAATTATATGGGGAACTATATCCAAGATAAATTCTAATTTTATCAAAATATCTTCCAAATCATCACTTATTTATTAACCACTATTATCAGTTCTCATCTTATTTATTGAATACACACATTCCTTTTCTTTTATCATTATAAAACGTTTAAATATCATAAAAGAATCTGTTATATGTTTCATATACTCAACAAAAGTAATGAGAATAAAATCATTAAAAAAGTAAAAAAGTACTTAACTCCATTTGTTCATTATTTTCTCATTAGACCAACAATACCAGAATGAATCATCTCCATGTTTTTTTTGAACAAATCTCAACATTCTTATGCACTAGTTTTTTAATATTTCCTTTCTAGATGATAGTGAAACAAAAATCTATTCTCCTTAGAAAATCAAGAATGTATATAACACTATCTCATGTTTATAAATTTATCATGTTTATTTGAAACATGTGTCCTGACATTTTATGCCACAATTGATTATCTTCTACTATACTCATGTTACAATAGTTTTGAATTTCACCAACCTAAAATAAGTTTCCTTTTTTATGTTCGCCTCTGGTAAAAAAATTCCCATATTCTTCACTTTTATCAACCAATACATCTTTTATGAAGATAACGTTGTTATCCTCGTAACACAATTGTAAAAATCATAGAAAATTTCATTTCAACCCATCAACGTATAGATTTTTCTTGGATTTCATTTTTCCTTTCCTAATGATGGATGATCCAACTCCTTGGATTCTCATAGATTCAACATTTCCAAATTTTATTGTTTTGTTATTAATGTCATTAAAATTATTTAATAAATTAAAATATCTGGTCATTTGATTTTAAAAATCACTATCAATAATCCAATGATGTTCTCCATTAGATACTTTCAATGTAGTTTCACCAAGAAGGTATTTTTCATTTACCTTTTATTTCGGCACTTTCCACATCTAATAAATATTATTAAAATTTTGTTATGCTAGTAACAAAACAGGACATCCTTTTACAAGGTGTCCATGTTGTTTACATATTTCACAAATAGTTTCTAGGGATTGTAACCTATTTTCATAATTCACTCCATTGTTTGCAAGATTCTTCAAATCAACCTTATCAGAATAATTTCTCTATAGATATTGACTCCCCATAATCCTTCACCTTTCATATCCATTGTGATAATAAAAATGTTGTTTTTTAAACCAAAACATATTTTCCATGTGTCTGAATCCCCCACAATACCACAAATATAGATATAATGAATATTTTCCTCCAATACGTCTATACTAACTGGAATTGTAAATATATTTCTCAGCCACCTTCTTCTCTTTATTTTATTATCCTCCAACCTTCCTGTTATTAATCAAAGTATTAGTTTTCTTTTTACCTTTATCTGATCTATATATATTAGAAATATTTTTGGATTTTGAATGTTTAGGAACATTTTCAGACTCAGGTTATTTTTTTTACTTCCAAATTTCAAACTTTTTCTGGATTTTACCACATACCAAACCTTCCCAAATTTCTTATTTTCAAAAACAATTCAATATATTTCCACATCCTTGAAGGAATATTTTGTTGAAATTTCATAGGTTTATCATTATGAGAAATTTCACCAACATTAGTGAGGAATTTTTTAAAACATTCTCCTTATTCTTCATCTTAAGATAGTTTTTGTTAGACAGGTTCCAACACATCTTCTTTCAATTTCATCTTCACATATGGATTCTCATTATGATTATTCTCTCCCTCATGATATTTATTTAGGTTCTGAATTCTATTCACTAGATTCGACTTATCATCGGTAAAACATACATGATTTTTTATTGAGGAATAATGATCTTCCAATTTTTTGTCTTTATTTTCAATCCTTCTAATCTTCCTCAAATATTCATTCAAAATTTATTTCAAATGAAATTTTAGTTGAGTTTCTTGTTCCTCTTCAGAACTGCTACTTCATAATTATTCATCATTCACCATTGCAATAAATGTATTCACAACACCATAAACAATATAATTTTTGGTTTCAAAATCACTACCTTCTTATTTATCATCTTTAGATAAGAAACATCATTAATTTGGATTTTAATAATTTCATATCTTTCTCTATGGAATAAAATTTTCTTTTATCACTCTATTTCTTCCATGATATTCTTGGATTTATTTATTTTTATCACTATCATATTATTTCCTTTTTTGAGAAAAATTATATACAATGTGACCATTGGATCCACATTTAAAATATTTCAAGGGATGTTTCACTTTGTATTTCCTTATACCTCTTTTCACATTTTTAGAAAATAATGTAAAATTTTCATAAAAGTTTTTATATGAAAAAATTCTGGAATTAGAATCAGCAGCTCCATCTTCAATAAGAATACTCTTAGATTTTTCTTTCTTTTTTGCCTCGAAATATATTTCCCCATCAACTTTTGTTTTTATTTTCATAGATTTCTCTCTTATAATTTAAGAAGTGATGGGAGTGCTATGAAAATAATCAACAGATAATGTTTCAGGATCTCAATATTCTAATGAAGAGACTTTTCCATCAAACTTATCCGGAAGAATTCTCAACATCTTTTCAACAATTTTAAAAACATATAACTTTTCAACAAGACCTCTGATAGTGATAGCAATGTTATTCAACCTGGTGAAGAAGTCCCCAATATATTTATACTCACCCATCTTCAAATCATCATACTTCAATATCCATATTTTTAA
This sequence comes from Viscum album, assembly GCA_963277665.1. Lineage (NCBI taxonomy): Eukaryota > Viridiplantae > Streptophyta > Magnoliopsida > Santalales > Viscaceae > Viscum > Viscum album. Next base: position 1,774,823,237 of record OY728165.1, on the reverse strand, counting down.
CCATTTAACCTTTACTTTTGTATTGCCTTTATATATGCTTCTCAATTTATAACACATACCTTTGTCTATAGGAACACCTTTAATGATCACATAAGTCAATTTCACCATAAAAAAAGCGATAAGTGAAGGGATCCTTGGGTATGATAGAAATTGAAAGTACCCAGTCATGATAATTGTATTACTGATAGGGGTTGTGGTGAATTAGTGATAATTTTTCTTTTATGTTTCCATTAAACAACATTATCCTCCTATTAAATAATTCTATACCTACTGAAAAAATTAAACACACATCTATAGGAACATAGGAATTCACAATGTTCACTATTAAATGAAAATACCTATGTCTATTTAATGTTTTGAAAATAATTTAATACCCTAAAATACACTGGAAAACAATCATTGGGTTACAAAGAGTAGGGTACACCGTTTCATTCAGGTAGCACTATATAAACAAACCAATAGTGTGTGTGCACCCTCTTTGAACAAATAGGGCAAAGCAATGTTTTTGCAATAACACATGTTGCCCATTCTTCTTTCTAATTCCACAAACTTTTTCAATTGAATTCAATTTCTTGCCCTGAAACTGGTAATAACCACTTGGACTTTGTAGAGAAAACTCTGTCAAATTACTCAATCAGATCTTCCAACTCTGATTCTTCAACTATGATCTTCAAATCCAATTTCCCAATATGATTGATGTAATTTTTTCATAATATGATCATGAAAATTCAGAAAACATCCATATTCAATTAAGAAATACTAATAGAAAAATCCCATTCTGATTTTCTATCCAGAAACTATGACTAACTAAATATGATGACAAGAAATATAGTAGCCAACTGAATAAGATGATCATTGAATACTATGATCAGGTGAATAAAATTTCATTCTTTCCTCTTCTCTTTTCCTTATCAATCCATCGAAAATTCTTCAACGACCTCTCAATATGGAATTGTATTTCTCTCCCTAGAATGTTAGAGATTCTCTCTATGAATAGTACATCTCAGTAATCATTTGAAAGTAAATATTACTTCCCCCTTTTATAGGTGGACCATGTATGGTTTTGGAAGAAATCCCAACATTCCAACTCCACCAAATTGCCCCAAATATCCCTTTTTGTTAATTTTTTTTGATCATATTGGCATTACCAACCCATAATGAATCTTCTTCAAATTCCATATCTTCTTCAAACATTTTTCAATCACTAGCCCAAATTTGATTTCACAATCTAATTTCTTCATTATGATTCTCCAAACTAGTTATATGTGTGAATGAAGAAATAAAATTTTCACATTCTTTAGTATGATTTGGTTTCTTCATTCTGATTTTTGAATACAATACTTTGTACCAATTCAAAAGAAACATTTTTTGAATTTCAAGGTCCCCCTCGACAAAACATCCTTCTCATTTTCTCAGCTCTTCTCTATATCCACTTTATCAATAAACAATGTAATTCAACCAATTTTTAATAGTTTATTGTATTTTTGATGACATTATTTTATTTATTTTTCATTCATCGGTCTCAAACACATTTACATCTGATTATGATGGAATCCGGAGATTGACCTCCTACTTATTTCTATTCTAAAAATTATACCATTAAAAAATTCTTTCTCTTTTTTTGTAATCTTCCTACTAGAATGATTTGTTTTTTGAATTTTGGTTGGATGAGAAACTAGATCCTTCGATTTTTCACATTTTCCACAAATGTTCTATGCCATTATGAGTCTGATGATCTAACTCTCTTCTTCCACAAATTTTATATTTTTTCACGACTTCCTCATGCTTTGAATATGATGACAATTGGATTCAAAAGTTCATGTATTTTTTAGAAATATCTTTATTTCTGACCTAGTCTAAACACTATTCAACTGAATATGATTTCCAACCCCTTTTTATTTCCCATTCATATCTGATCAATCTGAATATGATTGGAAACATTTTTTCTTTCTTTACAATTTTTCTTCAATCATCCGGGATTATTTTCCTCTTTCCATTCATTAATATCTCACGAAACGTTTTTCCATTAAATTCTAATTTTTGATAACTCCAAGATCAAAAAACAATCCTCATATTTTATTTATCATTATCATGCAGGCTCTAATTCTTCCATTACAATTTCTTCTTCCATACCAGATTCATAGTGAATCTAATGACCATTTAATTCTATAAAGATACATTCTTAGTATGATCTATTAGTTAATTCCAGATTCATTGAGAATCGGAAGAGGATTTCTTACAACTACCTTCTCTGAATTTGACGTACCTTTTCCAGAATTTTGACTCTAATACTTTATAATATGATGGTCAGTCTGAAGTTCCCCAAATAAAAAGTGTGGTAATTATTCTTTTTTCATATAAAAGATCTTTTACAAAAAAATAGAAAACATGATTACAAACACCTTCCTCATCATCATAGTCCTAAAAATATCCCCTTTTTATTTATTTTTTTCAACCAAGTTACATAAATCATGTAACATTGTATCCTCATGAAATGGATTAATTGTTAATAATTACTAGCCTACGTGATCTAACTCGTTGTAGGAAACAAGAATCACTGAAAAAAACACCATGCTGTCTAAAAGTAGTTATCATGAAAACCTTCTTCAACTTTTCTAATCTTTTCAAATTTCCTAGAATATAATGAAAAATTCTATAAAAACTCCAAAAAAATATTTATAATAGTTCATACACACAAACAATGCGGAATTCTTAGCTTACCCATAACTCCCCCTTTTTATATACATATAAAAAGGATAGAATTATGAAACAATTCCCCCCCCCATTGACAAAACAATCCCAAGGTAACATGAGTGAGGGTACATGAACACATACATCAACATTGATGAGAATGAGGTTGGACGCCCATGTTCAATATCAATTTTGAAAAGTATTATGTCGTTAAATGTTATCTAATAAATTTTGCAACTTGGTCCGATATTAGAACATACTTCACCTTCAACTAATTCTTCTCCACGTGATCATTGAATAAATCATATATTATATCAATATTTTTTGAACAATAATTTTGAACTGGATTCTTGGTGATATTGATTATACTTTGATTAAAACAACCCAAAAGAAAGGGTAACTTTACTTCAACAAGTAATCTAATTGATTTTTTTCAAATAATTTGAGTAGTGGATTGAGTGGTATCATCATACTCATCTCCATTCATACTAAGAGTTACTAAATTTTGTTTCTTTAAATACCAAATAACAGAATTATTTCCCAAAAAGAATACTCTACTAGATGTGGATCTTCTATCATCAACATTTCCTACCCAATTAGTATCTGAATTCCCAAAAAAATTAATACTTATTTGCTATCAATTGTGATTTTGAAATCATTTGTGACTTTAATGTATATGAGATTATTTTTATAGTAATTAAATGTGATTATTTTGGTGCACTCTGAAATCATTCACATAAGGTAACAACATAAACAATTTCAGGTCTTGAGTTAGTAAAATAGAACAAACATCTAATCATCTTATTGAATAATATATGATCAAATTTTATTCATTCTCCATCTTTAGACAACATTTTTCAAAAATAAATTGGCGTGGAAATAATTTTTTAGTTTTCTATGTCAAACCACATCAGATGATCCTTACAATAATTTTCATGAGAAAGAAAAATAAAATTTCCCATTTCAAAAATTTGTAACCAAATTAAGTATTTAATTTCTCCCATCATGGAAATATTGAACAAAATAATCATTTCTTCATAAAATTTGTCATAGTCTTCTTCATCATTCCCAGAAAACATAATTCCATCAACATAAACAAATACGATGAGGGAATACTATTTAAATTCTCGAATAATGGTTGATATCTACTCTTCCTTTCTTAAAACACATTTTCCTTAAGAAATCATCTAATTTTCGATACCATGATCTTAGATCTTGTTTTATTCAATAAAAATCCATTTTCAATATGTATATTTATCATTCATAATTCACAAAAACAAATCCACAATTTTATTCAATATAAACCTATTCATTATGATCACTATTTAAGAATGTGATCCCTTTGAAAGATCTTGTTACCTCATTTGTGTATTAATAACATGAATGATTCTGATTACTTATAATCTTTCAACCAAATAAAATGTTTCATCAAAATCAATAACTTGAATTTGTAAATAACCTTTACTCCCCAATATTTCTTTGTTTATTATCACTTCAACTTCTTCATTCATCTTGCTCTGAAAACCCCACTTTGTTCAAATAATGTTTCTATTTTCTGGATTGGGTACGAGTTCTAATGTATCATTCCTTTCAATCTGATCCATCTCTCCATTCATGTCCTGAACACATTAGGAATACTCAAAAGCTTTGTTTACATCATTCTGATCTAGTTTTGAATACAAAGAAGTATGTGTAATAGCATTGGTGGTTCTTTATGTTGGAGCCTTTTGATGTTGATCACTAATAATATTCTGAGCTTCCACTTATTTTCTCATCCTTGGATGAGATTTCCAAGTATCTTCTTCATCAATAGAAATAGCTTATTCTCATTCTTCTTCTTGAAAAGTATTTCAATTGTTTGAATCCTAATAAAAAAACTTCCTTACCTTACTCAACTTCCTTATCTTCAACAGCATATTTTTCCTCTTCAGCCCTTTTAATAACATTCACATAAGTAGAATCCAAAATTCTTCCTATTTATTTGTTGAAACATATATATCTTCTTCTTTGCAATGCATTTCCATGAAAATTTCCATCTTTACCTTTCTGCTCTTACTTTCCTTAGTTTGTACCATTATTTTTATGATACATGGACTCCATAAATCTCTAAAGTGTATCAAAATTAGAGTTTTTTTATAAAACTATTCATATGGAGTTATATAAAAATTATGCCTCTTCAAACAAAAATTATGAATATAAACAGTATCACCCATGGAATTCCTCCAAATGTAAGGAGAAAGACCATGTTCAAGTAACATAGTACTTTCCAATTCCATCAATCTTCTATTCATTATTTGAGAAACCCATTTTGTTGAGGATTATAAAGGGAACTATAATCATACTGAATTAAATGATTCTCAATATAAATTTAAAATTCCTAACTTCTGTATTAACTACTATTATCGATTCTCAGCTTCTTTTCTAAATACTCAAATCCATTTTTAGCGATCCTTATGAGACTTTAAAACATCTTCAAAGAATATTATTAATGATTTATATACATAATAAAAGTAACTTGAGTAAATTCATTAATAAAATTAATGAATTACTTGTATATGTGGGTTGATTGTTTTCTTATCTTCCCTAAAATATTGGACCGAATCCTCTCCACGGGTTGTTTTGAACAAATCTCAACATTCTTGTCCACAAAATTTGTAATCTTTCATCTCTAGAAGATAGTGAAACACCAATATCTTCTACTTGTAATATTAAATAATGTCTCAGACACTATATCACATTTATAACTTTCTCATGTTTCTAGGACACATGTTTTCCAACCTTTTATGCCACAATTGATTCTATTCCACTAGACTCATGTGAAATGTTTTTTGAATTTCACCAACCTAAATAAAACTATTCTCTTTTAGATTGGCCTCTTGTAACAATTTTTCCATCTTCTTAAAGTTTCTCAAAAAATACATATTTTCTAAAGATTACTTAATTACCCTCATCAAAAAAGATTTAAAGACTTAAAAAATTATGTTTTAGCCCATCATCATATAGAGTTTTCTTGGATTCCATGTTTTCTTTCCCAATGATGGTTGATCCAACACCTTTGATTTTAAACAATTCATCGTATCCAAATGAAATTATTTATTGCCTAAAATCGTTCAAATTCACTATAAATTTCAATTATCTTATCATATGTGAATAATTCCCACAATCAAGAATCCAATTTCATTCTCCTTTTGATGCTTTCAAAGATATTTCAACAATAAGATCTTTTTCTTATTCCTTTACCTTCTTCACATTCAACATCTGAGAATTGTTAAGAAATTTATTTGTACCAGTAACAAAACAATACATAATTTTTCAAGGTTTCCAGGTTTTTAATGTCATTCATAAATAGTTTCCAGGGATTAGAACCTATTTTCAATCATTACTCTAACCTTTTTAGGTTTCTTCACAACAACCTTATCAGATTTCTTTCTTTGGGGATATTGACTCCCCCTCAAACATTGCCTTCCATAACCAGTGGGATAATTGATATTTGGTTGTTTGAACAAACATATATTTTCCATGTGTATGAATCCCCCTTAATCCTAACAATAGCAATTGAAAGAATATTTTTTTCTAAATCTTCTATGTTGACGGGAATTGTGAATATATTTATCGACCACTATCTTCTCTTTCTTTTCTGAACAACCAACATTTCTATTATCAATCAGAGTATTCATTTTTTTCACATTTATCATATCCATAAGTATTAGAAATTTCTCTAGATGGAGAATGTTTAGAAACATTTTCATACTTTGGTTATTTTTTAACTATTGAATTCCAAAATTTGTTGGTTTTGGACACATACATAACTTTCCAAACCTTCTTCCTTTCAGAAACAATTACATCTTTTCCCTTTCCATTTGAAGGTAGATTTTGTTGAAATGTCATCCGATTATCATTATGAGAACTTTTACCAAATTAAGTGATAGAGTTTTTAAAACTTGAACATATTTCGTCATCATTAGATAGTTTTGGTTGGACATGTTCCCACTCTTCTTCTTTTTCATTCAAATTCAATTACAGATATTGATTACGTTTCTTTTCTTTCTCAATAAATTTCATTGGTTTATTAATTTCCTCTAATAGATTCACCTTCTCATCAGCAAAACATTCTTGATTTTATTTGGGTAACATTCATCTTCCAAATTTGTGTTCTTTTTTCAATATTTCTAATCATCCTTAGACATTATTTCAAATCCTCTTTCAAATAAAATTCATGTTTAGTTTATTCTTCTTCAGAACTACTACATCTGAATTCTTAATCATTAACTGTTGTAATAAAATTATTCTCAACACCATACAAAATGGAGTTTTTAGATTCATCATCACTTCCTTCTTTTTTTTTTATCTCTAGATAAGAAACATCTACTTTTGGATACGAATAATTTCATATCTTTCCCTATGGAAAAAAATATTCCTTTATCTCCATGTTTCTTCCATGATATTCTTGGGTTTATTTCTTCTTTATCACTATCCTCTTCTTTCTTTCTTCATTGACAATTAGCCGCAATGTTTCTAATGGCACCACATTCTAAACATGTCAAGGGAAGTTTCGCTTGATATTTCTATTTACCTATTTTCACATTTTTAGGAAAAAAATGATAAATTTTCAAAAAAAAATTACATACCTAATTTTGGAATAGAAATCACAAGATCTATCCTTAATAAGAATATTCTTTGATTTTTCATTATTTTCATCCATTAAATACATTTCTCTATCAACTTATGTTATTAATTTCATGGATTCCTCCATTCTCATTTCATAAGTGATGAGAGTGCTATAAAAATCATCAAGAGATAAAAGTTCAAGATCTCTATATTCTAATGAATAAACTTTTACATTAAACCTATTGAGAATAATTATCAATATCATTTCAACAACTCTAGATTCATTTATCTTTTCACTAAGGAATATCATAGTGCTGAAAATATCAATCACCATGGGAAAGATGTCCCCAATCGATTCATAATCACACATCTTCAAATAAATATACATAAATATCTAGATTTGTAATTTTTCCTTATTTACATTTTTATTTCCTTCATATATGTATTTTAATTTATCCCACATAAATTTGAATGTAGAAACACCTTTCACTATTAGAAATTCACTTTCAAAAAGTGATCATAATAAAGAATTCATGTCATCTATATAATTCCCAATATGTTTCTTATCAATATATATTAGAGTATCTTTGATAATCCTAAATGTTATAAATATTTTACTGTAAATTTTCCATATTTTTATTCGTATACTGGATAATACACGCCATAGATGTCAAATTTTTCCAAAAACGAAGCTTTATAAGATACCAAGGAAAAAAAGCCGAAAAGATGAAAAAATGGTCAAGTACATATCATGATGGCCAAGTTCACATCATATACTTTATAATAACAGCATAAATCAAGCTGTGAAGCCTAAGACATGACCAACCACGAAGACTGAAGAAATTGTCACCTCACGGTGGGAGTCCCTCCTACATGTCATAACACCAGTCAAACCAGACGCTGAGAAAGCCATGAGGATCAAATAAAAAAATCCATTTGGACATGGGTTACATGTTGCAAGCTTCCTATACATGATGTGAACTTGGTCAAACTTTATAAATCCACATATGAAATGTGCACCACATAAGAGATTGTGGTCAAAGTAACATGGATCAATGGTTCACGACGTAACTATAAAGTACATGTCGTAACCATTTTCGCCTTTATAAAGAATAGCCCTGCATTACATTTGAGACATTCTTGGATTAGCTCTCTCTCCATTTTGGTCTCTCTTCAGAATTTCCCTTTCTTTTCTTCTTAAAACACCTTAGTTCTTTGTAATTCTTTTACAGTTGAAATCGAAGAGCTGCAGATTACTTTTCTTCAATGACTTTAATTCTTGTGTTTCTTCATTTTTGTTTGGTTCTTTTCAAGGAAGGTTTTATTTAATAATTTCTTGAATTATTGACACATATTTATTCAATTTCATTACCATAGTTATGATTTCCTTAACCCATTTTATTTATTTAATTACCACCATGAGTAGCTAAATGTATCAGGTTAGGGATCATATTTCAATGTATCTACATGCTTAATTGGATATCTAGTTATGAAAATGAAAAACATAAATGTATTAGTAATTTGGATAGAAACCAATAGTCAAACCCCATTTGTGAGACTATACTATGACCATCGGACAATCCAGAAAATGACCTTGTCCTAATTGAAGTGAACTACAACTATGACCTTTAGCTCAGGGAGCTTTCTGAAATAGAAGATAAACGTAATGTATATAGGAATGTAGAGATCCACCTGACCATGGAATAGATTCATACATGGTAGAACTGGAAGACTAGACCAAGGTTGACTAGCGACTACCTCTTGCTTCACAAACTAAGCACTTAGGGCCTTGCCAATATTAGAAATAGGATCACCTTTATCTAGATACATGGACATGATCCTGACCCCTATTTAATAACTTGATGTCAAACCCAAAATTTTTTAGAAACTACCCAAGAATTATTCAAGAGAGTAAGGAATCTTTCAAAGGATTCAAGATCAGATTTCGTTTCCCCACAAGAATAGAACCTTCCTCATTGGAATGACCCTGGACTTCTACCATACTACTCCCTAGTAGTTAGTAATGTTTGGGACACATATAAATTTATAATTTTAGTCGTTCAATAAGGAATTAATGATGCCTTTTTGGGGGTCCAATCAAATTTTTGTGCCATTTTCGGGGATCAATCCTAGGTCACCTGCATGAATAGGATTCTGGTCAAGATCTACGATTTCCTTCCCCTCACACCTTTTCTTTTTTTCTAGACGCCATTGTGTCTATTTTATTTTTTTCATTAACCCCATGCATGCACCACGGTGTTTTGACTCATTCAAGGATTGTTGAAGCATAATCTATTTTGGTCTTTGATCATGAGGTTGAAAGGAATATCTCTTTTCTTCACTAGTTAGAAATGTTAGAGCAACTCAACTCTGTGGGATCAAACCCACCAAACCCCATCCATCATGTCATTTAGAGAGATCACCCAATATTGAACTAGGATAAATTGATCATGTACTATGGATTTCCATCAATCCCTGTCACAAATCCAAGTATTTTTCATCCCCCTATCCAAGACTAAACATTAAAGATAAAACCTAGACTAATTCTTTTGATCCATTACATGGGGAAATTTAGAGGTCTTCATAGTGAATATCCCCAAGAACATATTTCCATCATCCTGTAGGTCTGGGATACCTTTCACAACTAGGGAGTTTCGAATGTTGCAATAAGATATCATGTATTCCCATTCTCTTTAATGGTCATAGCCCTGACTGGCTAAAGAGTCAATATCTCGAGTCAATTATGACTTGGGATGAACTAGCAATGAAATTTCTAGACAAGTACATCCCACCCGTCATGAACTGTATGCTCCGAATAGAAATTCAAATTTTCAACCAAATTAATGGAGAGACTACTTGGGATGTGTGGGATCACTTTAAAGAAATAATAAGGAATTTTCCACATCATGGACTAGATATGTGGATACAACTCCAAACATTATATCAATGACACTAGCCAGCAGCATGAAATGTTATCGGTGTAGCCGCTAATGGAGGACTCATGTTCAAGACTCCTGAAGCCAGAAGAGCCATTCATAATGAAGTCTCTCACAATGTCAGTCTGTGGCAGAGTGATCGTGGACCACCACGTCATGGAATCAACCAAATTGATGACACCACAAGGATAGTAGCGCAAGTGGAAGCACTCACTAAAAATTTAGAATCATTTCATTTACTAACTACTCAACCCCCTCCTTCTCTTGTCATGGAATTACAATCATGTGAGATGTGTGGTGGACCTCATCTATATCAAGACTGCAACGTTGGATATGAATAACCCCAACAAAATTGTAATTACATAAATTTCAATCAGAAAACCCCTCCCTTTTATCATCCATAGTATAATCAGTAGAGGAATGCTCAACATCAACCGCAGAACAATTAGGGTTATTTTCAACCGAGAGGTGGAAAAACTAATTCAGAGCTCAAGGGCCCCCAGGATAACCTCTGATGAACCTTGTACCAAGACCACAAGATCAACAATAACCATTCCGTAAATGAGAAAAACAATTTCATCCACCTTACCCAAGACCTCATCAAGAACCTATGCAAAGTAATCTGGAAAGCCTCCTGGCACCATTTGCGCAAAAGTATAATCAAATAATGATGACCCATGAGACAGATATGAAAAACTTGAGAGAAGCTCTAAGGAACATTGAAGTAAAAATGGGTCAAATCAAAAAAAACCTTATCTAAGAGATTTCCTGGTACTCTACTTGGTAACAATGATACATAACCATGAGAGTCATATAATGAAGTAGTGCTATGGAGAGGAAATATTATAGACTTCCAACAACCCAAATAAGCAAGGCTGCAAGAATAAGAGATGAGAAAATAACTAGTACCTGAGGAAAAAGTCAATCCCACCTTACATATTAAAGAAGTACCATCTAAGGAGAAAAATATTACTATATAATAGAAAGAACCTGTATGCATTTCCCCACCTCCATACCTACCACCTCTTCTCTATTCTGAGAAAGAAAGACAACTTAGGTAGGTTACACAATACAAGATGTTCCAAGATATGTTCAAGAAATTATATATCAACATCCGTTTTTCAGAATCTATTACCCAAATGCCCATTTATACAATGTTCTTAAAAGTCCAATTCTCAAAATAAATGAAAAGAATAATACCTTGGAGTCATCTACCTAAAAGAAGAATGATCTTCTATTGTACAGAAGAATATTCCATCAAAGATGAGAGCCCCAGGAAACTTCTCAATCTCTTATGAGATAGGCACAAGAAAATTTGGCAGACCACTATGTGACCTTGGTGCATGCATTAACCTCATGCCAAGGAGTATCTTTCATAGGAATAGACTCAAAAAACTCAAAGAAATAAAGGTATCTTTATAATTATCTGATATCAAAGTCAAGTTCCCCCATGGTATTCTAGAATATGTTCTATTAAAAGTAGAAAAGTTCATTTTCCTAATTGATTTCCGAGTATTGGACATGGAAGAAGAAGGTGACGTTCCCATTATAATTAGAATACCATTCCTAGAAACAAGAAGGGTACTGATTGATGTGATCCAAGGACAACTCATATTTAGTGTAGGAGAATAATAAATTGTTTTCAATCTAATTATATATGTGCAACACTCAGATGTCACCATGGACTGTCACATAATTTCTCTAACCGAGAATGTAGAAGAATATATGGACATTGAGGAATAATGTGGTGACTCTCATATAGAAGCATAAAGAGATTATGACTTTGAGAAAGTAAACATTATTGAACCACTAACTAGATATTTTGTTACATCATTTACCCCATCCATCATCCATACTTCTCAATTAGACATGAAACAACTACCTAGTACATTAAAGTACTCATTTCTTGGGGAATCTTCCTCTTTGTGAGTTATAGTCAACTTTGAACTACTGCAGGATGAAGAATAAAAATTGGTTGAGGCCCGAAAACCACACAAGAAGTTTATCACCTAGGTAGTGGAAACAATAAAGGTATCAATACCACTAAATTCACTCATAAATTCTTACTCGAAAAGGATGAAAAACGTAAGTCGAAACCTCATTGGAAAATCACAGCACCCATGAAGAATGTTCTCAAGAAATAGGTGCCAAAACTCATGGATTCAGTAATAATATTTCTCATCTCCAACTGTGAATGGGTGAGCCCCCTCCAAGTCGTTTCCATGAAAGGAGGACTCATAATAATATTAACCGATAACAATTATCTTATTTCAACATTCACCATCATTGGATGTAGAGTTTTCATGGATTACATTTTAAAAAAAACAGCCAAAAAAAAGACAATTTCATTTACCTTTTATGGACCCAATGTTAGAAATAATTGCGGGGAATGATTTATAATATTTTCACAATGGCTATTCAGGATATAATCAAATTGCAGTCAACCCTGCTGACTGGCCAAAAACCACCATAGCCTTCTCTTTTTGTACTTTTTCAAATAGATGCATGTCCTTTTTTAGGTGTAATGCTCCAACAACTTTCCAAAAAAGTGTGACACACATCTTTCATGATATGGCTGAATAATTTTTTAAAATTTTAATGGACCATTAATTAGTTTATATAATATCATTTGACGTTTGTATCAGCAATATAGAACTAGTTCTTTAATGCTATGAAAAAAATGCTTGGTGATCAATTGGAAAAAATGTCACTTAATAGAGAAAGGAAGAATCATACATAGTCACAAAATCATCAAAGAAGACATCAACATTGATCCAACAAAGATCAATGTTATCAAAGATCTACCTGATCTATCCACTGTTAAGGGTATCTGAAGTTTCCTTTGGAAAGTTGGATTGTACAGACACATCGTAAAAGATTTTTCTAAATTTGCACGTCGTTTGAAACACATATTTTCAAAATATATTCCATTTTAATTCAATCAAGAATGCTGAGATTCTTTTGATACTATAAAAATTAGCCTGATGACATCTTTAGTTATCATTTCAACAAACTATGAAATATATTTTGAACTTTTGTGCAATGCTAGCAAACTTTTTGTAAGATCTATTCTATGAAAACATAAAACTGAATTCTTCTGCCCAATTTATAATGTAACTCACACCTTAAATGATTCTCAAATTAGTTATACGACCATGTAGAAGGTTCTCCTACACATCATGTATGCCTTTGAAAAATTCTACTCTTACCTTGTTCTATCAAAAGTTATTGTTCATATGGATCAGGATACCCTTCTGTACTTGATGACCAAGAAGGATTCAAAAAGAATATTGATATGTTGGATTCTCTTACTTCAATAATTTAACATAATAATCAAAGACATGAATCAAATACAAAATGTCATTGCAGATCACCTCTCTAGACTACCTCTTACCATCATCAAACACAACAAGGATGATATTGAGGTAGATTTTCCTAATGAGACCCTATTTAACATCCAGACATAGCATTGGTTCTCCAACATACACAATTTTATTGCAATAAGATTCCCCCCTCAAGAGTTGTCTTATGAACAACCAAAAAAGTTGCTTTTTGATGCCAAGAACTACTTTTGGGATGAGCCTCTCCATTTTAAGCATTGTTCTGATGGTCTTTTAATATGTTTCATTCCAAAAGAAGATGTGTGGAATAAAATTGGAATGTGCCACACTTTTCCAACTAGTGGACATCATTGGCCTTAGTAAATAGTAGCTAAGATCCTACAAAGTGGATTTTTCTGGCCCTCATTACATAAAAACACCAGGAGATTATACCACCACTGTGAAAGATGACAAAGGACAAAGAATATCATTAAAATAAATCAAATTCCATAGAACCACATACTGGAAATTGAAGTTTTCGATGTTTGGGGAATCAACTTTATAGGACAATTCCCCACATCACATTGTAAGAAATACATTCTGGTTGAGGTGGACTACGTGTCTAAATGGGTCAAAGCTGAAGCAATGAATCATGAAACTTTAAAAGTGGTAATAAATTTCATTTTGAAAAATGTGTTTTCAAATTTTGTACATCCATGACTGGTCATTAGCGATCACGGAACTCATTTCTCCAATCAACCAGTGAGAAAAATGCTTCAAAGATATGGGATTTGTTATAATACTAGAACCCTCTATCACCCACAAACAAGTGGGAAAGTAAAAATGTAAAATAGGGAGGTAAATAAGATCCTAGACTAAATAGTCAATAAAATTATAAATGATAGGAGTTAGAACTAGAAGATTCATTATGGGTGTATAGAACTACTTTTAAAACACCAATCGACACCACCCCATTTCGACTGGTTTATGGGAAACCATGTAATCTTCTAGTGGAGGTAGAGAACCGATCAGTTTGAACCATTTAAATCTAAATTTAGATTAATAAAATGATATAGAGAATAAGTTATTACAATTAACCACATTGGAAGAATTAAGGAAAGTTGTGTATGATAAATCATGAATATACAAGGGAAAAAATAATGGCATTGTCGATGGAATGCAAGATTCACCTTTATCCCAAGTAATAAGGTTCTAGCTTTCAACTCACAATTAAAACTTTTCCTAGTAATGTTGAAATCATGATGGTCTTGTCTTTATGATGTTATCCATGTTTTTTTATATGGAGTGATTGAAATTCAAGGATATGGTGAGCTGCCAATCAATGTGAATGGTCGAAACTTGAAGATATTTCAAGAACCATTCCCCAAGGGCTATGTCCTTAACCTCATGTTCTACAAAACTCAAAGGAAGTCTGGCTGACGACTAAAAAGTTAATGCTTTATGGGAGGCAACCTATAGTTGTTTTTGAGTTTTGTTTGTGTCTTGGATTTTTCAGTGGTTTATAGGAGTACTTTTTACAATCACTAATTCATTAAAAAATGGTTACAATTATTCCTTCTTTGTACACCATCATGTTTTTCATTTATTCAAAAGTTTAAACCTGTGGATTAATGTTCGTTATATAGTATTGGATTCTTCTACTAAAATATATTTTGGGTGAATCAAAACTTCCATGTTAAGATAGGTCAGACACCCCCATGTAATACCACTTCATCTTAGGAAGCTCTTTATTTCCTATTTTTAAAATATGTCATCACTGTCATGTCAATTCAGTTATCAAAAATCACTACCAGATCACGGCCACCCATTATTTTATGGATAGTGGGGATATTCTGTCCTTTTAAGTGTGGGGGTTCTCTCTAATATTTTCACTGAGATATACTTGAATTTTTGTTTGTTCTCACTGTTCTATGAGAAATTTTTCAAATTGACAATAATGTTGCACATTTGAAAAACATTACTCCCATATAAATTAAAGATACAGTTAAAAAGAAAAATGGTAAGAACCATGTTTCACCCCTTATTAGAATTGTAGAATGATTCCTAAGCATAGAAGTTAAATTCAAATTTAAAATCATTAAATTCAGGATTAATTGACTCACTACATTGGATTTATTCCCTTTATAATTGCCTATTATTATTTTTATTTTCATTACCCAAGTGGATTATAAGCCTTAAAAATCATTTTTTTGAGCATATTTCTTGAGACATACCTAGTTCATGGAAACCTACAATAACATTCACTGATATCTTATCAAAATAATGACTAAACAAGTGTAATTTTAAAATAATTGGGTCGACCATTGATAGCCATTTTACTAGAGACCCACCTGACATCTATCCTTTATTTATCATATAGTTTCCATTAATGACATGTTAGAATAAGGTATATTTTAAGCCTATATCCCATCCAACCCTACTCCTTGTAAAATTCTTAATGGTTATTTTTTAACAAGTGGGTGGTAAGAATTCAGACAACATGGGATGCTTTCACATTCCGAGATGTACGGTGCACTCACCTAACTACTAGGTTGTGATCCATATTCCATTTTTTTGTATCTCATTCGTATTCTATTCCTTTGAAATATTTAAAATAAAATAAAATAATAGATATGGGTTATGAACTAAGAGGGTCAAAAAATACCATGTTATAGACCGATGTTTTCCTCTGAGGATCACATGTGTTTAGGTGGTGGATGTGAGATCTATCCTAGGCATAACATTCAAAAAATTATAAAATATAATGAAAAAAAAGAGGAATAGAATCATCTATTTACCTTCTTACTTGAGATACATAGGGATCCATCCTATGCTTGTAGAGTATAGACCTGACTCGCCAAATAGAGGAATTTTGTCACTATTATATTATTGTATTTTCAATGTACTTTATATAATATCCTACTTTTAGGCCAAATTTTTACATTGTACTAACCTACCTACATCCTCAGAGTCATTAAACCCTTGTTGATAAAAGTCCTCAAGATTATTTTTATAGTTGACTTTGCATAGTGGAGATGATAGAACCAATGAAATCGTATGGTTTGGAACATGGAATCTAGGTGCAAATATACCATACTTACATTTTACCATGAGTGATGATAGAAAAGCATGGTGAGCTAAATTCAAATTGGGATTATAGCTTAAGGAACATTTAAAATATTATGATTATAAGAATAGAATTTGTTTTAAAAATATGAATTATGAGGCTTGCCTAATTTACTATGTAGGTATAAAACTGGAATATAACTACTTTACTACATACACATAATTTAATTGCATGGATATAACACTTATTTATTGCTTTGAAAATTTCTTATCAATTTGAAATCATTGTGAGATACATTTCTTGAGGAAAAGAAATGATTCAATTGTGGGAAATTTGATAAGCCTAAATGTTATATATATTATTTTTTCACATTTCCATTTTTTATTCATATACAGGATAATGCATGTAGTAGATATCTAATTTTTTAGGAAATAGAGCATCACAAGATTCCAAGAATGAAATGCAGAAAAGCTAAAAAATGGCTATGTACACATCGTGATGGCCATGTTCATGTCATGTACTTAATAATCATAGCATGAATCAAGTCATTAATCCTAAGTCATGACCAACCACAAATATAGAAGAAATTGTTATCTCATGTTGGGAGTCCCTCCAACATGTTGTGAGACCAGTCAAATAAGAAGCTGATAACCCTACAAGGATTCAATACAAAAAGTCTGCTAGTTATGGGTTACATGTCGCGAACCACCTGTACATGACGTGACCATTTTCAAACATAATAAATCCCCAGAAGACCTGCACACCATACTGAATATCCTAGTTAAAGTAACGTGGGTCAAGGGTTCACGACATGTCTGTCAAGTACACGTCGTGACCATTTTCACCTATATAGAAAATAGCCCGACAGCACATTTGAGACATGCTCAGATTAGCTCTCCCTATCCCTTTTAGACTCTTTTCAGATTTCTCTTCTCATTTCCCACATAAAACACCTTAATTATTTGTAAATCTTTTACATTTGTAATCGAAGATTCGGGGATTCCTTTTCTTCAACGCCTTCAATTACCACATTACTTCATTTTCATTTCGTTCCATTCAAGTATGGTTTTATTTAATGTTATCTTCAATGTTTGTCAAATATTTATTCAATTCCATTATTATAGTTATGATTTCCTTCACCCCTTTTATTTCTATAATTACCACCATGAGTAGAAAAATGCATCAGGGTAGGGATCAGTTTCTTATTGTATCTACACATTTAATTAGATATCTAGATCTAAACATGGAAAACCTTAATGGATTAGTAATTAGGATATAAACCAACGGTAAAACCCCATTTGTGAAACTGTACCATGACCATCGAATAGTCAAGGAAATGACCTTATCCGAATTGAAGTAAACTATGACTATAAACACTACCTTAGGGATGTTTTTGAAATTGAATCTGAAAGTAATGCATCTAAGACTGTAGCTAGCCTCCAAAACCTAAAATAGTTACATCTTAGGTAGAACTAGAAGATTGTTCCATGGTTGACAAGAGATTATCTCTTGCTTTATAGACTAAGAACTTTGGACCTTTCCAATATTAGAAATAATTTCACCTTTATCTAGATACTCGAACTTGATCCAAAAATCTTTAATCACTTGAAGTTAAGCCCAAAATTAGTTATACATGTCCCAAACCTTATTCAAGATATTAAGGACTCCTATAAATAATTCAAGATCGAATTTGTTTCCCACAAGAACATCACCCTCCACGTGGGATCGACCATAGACATCAATCATACTATGCCCTGGTAGATTGTAATGTTTGGGACACATATAATTTCAAATTTCAATCACTCCCTGAGGAATTAAAGTCTCATTTTTGGCAATTGATTAATTTTTTCACAAATATTAGGAAATAAATTTGTTGAATCTTCACGTGCATCATATCCAACAGAAAAATGACAAAGAAACATTTTATCTTTCATGATATGATAATTCTTTCCATAATGAATTGGAATTCCATTATTTTTCACACAATTCAAATTCTCCATCAGAAAATAATAAGTGAAGGGAACCTTGTCTTTGATACCAGTTGAAAGTGACCTATTAGGATAATTGTATTGTTCAAAGGGGTAGGGGTGGAACAATGATTATTTTTATTTAATGTTTCCTTGAAATATATTTCACCACCTATTAAATAAGGAAATCCCTGATAAAAACAATTCAAACACACATCTATAGGAACCCAAGAATTTATAAGGTTCACTATTCAATAATAAAAGCTATGTCCTTTGTATGGTTTTGAAATAATTCAATACCACACAATCCTCTAGAAATAATTCCATGGATTCAAATGAGTAGAATGTTACCTTTCACTCGTGTAGAACTATGTAATCAATATAATAGTGCATGTGACCCCTCTTAGCACAAATAGGGTAAATAAATTTTTCTATAACAAAACATGTTACCTATACTTCTTTTAAATTCCAAAAATATATTCAATTGTAAAAAAATTATTCACTTTATTACCCATAATCTGGTAAGAAAATCCTAGACTTCGTAGAGAAAACTATATTTGATTTCTCAAACCAATATTCCTAATATTATTCTTCAAATTTGATTACCCAATACGATGGATAAAAATCTATTTGAATATAATCAAGAAAATTCATTACACATTCTTCTTCATTCTTGTAATCCCAATAGAAAAATCCTAATCCAATTATCCAGTGAGAAATAGGGACCCACCATATGTGATGAAAATAAGAATACAGTAGCCAGTTGAGTACAATGATCATTGAATATGATTACCATTAAATATGATGACCATTGAATATTATGATCACTGAATACTATGATCAACTAAATAACCTTACAAAATGGTCTCTTATCCCTTCTGTTTTAATCTATTGAATCTTCTTCAATAAAATATCGATACAAAATTTTCATTATCTTCATAGAAATTCAGAGCTTCTCTCTTTTCTATGAATAGTATATCTATTATTAGTGATTAGGTGAAAGTAAAAAAGTACTTATCCATTTTATAGGGGACCCATAAATGGTTTTGGTGGGAATCTGAAAAACTATCAATCTTAGCCAAATTTCCCAAAATCTTGATTTTCATGGAATTTTGGGATCATCTTGACTTCATCAACACTTATGAAATCTTCTCAAATCTTTTTCGAGTTCCATATCATCATTGTAATTTATTTTCAAGTCCTAGTTTGGATCTAATATCAGAATATTATTTATTTATTATGATGCTCTAAAAAATTTAAATTTATTTATTATGAAATTAACTTCTCTGCATACCACAGTCCGATTTTGTTTCATTATTTTGATTACTAAATATGATACTCTATACTAATTGAAAAAAATTTAATTTCAAACTCTCGCTCGATAAAACATCCATATAATTTGTTAACCTCTTTACTTGATCCCCTTGATCAATATAGAATGTAATTGAGCCACTTTTTAATGGTTGACTAATTTGTTTCACAGTGTTTTGTTTTCTTTTCAATCATCAGTTTCTAGAAATTCATTAACTGATTACGATGTCATCCTAACTTCAATCAAAAGGATATTTATATTCTGAATATGATACTATTGAAAAATTGTTTCTCTTTTCCCTTCAAATTCATTATCTGAATCTTTTTTTCCATTTTATTTTTGTCTAATAAAAAACTAGCACCTTTGGTATTTCAAATTTTCCACAAATGTTCTGGGTCTTTATGAATTCGATGAGCCAACTTTATTCTTTAATAAATTTCATCTTGTTTCACGACATCCTCATCACATTGAAAATGAAAAAAATAATATGCTACAGTGCATGCATTTCTATTAGAAGTATTTTTCTTTTTGACCAATACAGAATATGTTATCCATAACCCTTTTTTTCATTCCCATTTAGATCTAATCAATTTTAATAAGATTATAAGCATTTATTTTCTTTCTTTTCAATATATTTTCAATAATAAATGCTTATTCTCCTCCTTCCTTTCATCAATATTGTATAAAATGTTTTTCGATTAACATATAATTTTACAAAACTCTAATATTTGAAAAGAATAATAACATTTGATTTATCTTAGTCATGCAGACTCTGATTCCCCCGTTATGGTTACTTCTTCCATACCATATTTAAATTGAATCTGATGACCATTTACTTACAACAAGATAAATTCTCAATATTTAGTGGGAATAAAATGATACATTTCTTCTTTCCAACGTCTCTGAATATGATGAACCTTTTCAATCATTGTGAGTCTAATTCTTTTGAATAAAATGGTCAGTCTGAATTTAACCAAATACAATGTCAGGTGATTCTTTTTTTTTATAATTCATTGGAAATAAATACAACACTTGAATATAAACTCCTTCCTCATTATCTTGGTCCAAAAAGGATCAAGGTATGACTCATATGTTGAATTATCCACTATAATGATGAAAATTTCCATACCTTCATCACAAATCATAATTTACTTTTCTTTGTAATAAATTTTGGCAGTATATTTTGAAATCCATTCCATGGGATGGATTATATCAAAATCAACCATAAGTATGATGATGAAATCTGAAATTACATAAAATTTATATTTCATAACAGAAACTATTTTACATATCATTGTTGTAATAATTTTTCCACATTGAGTCTTTATTGAAAACTCCCTTGTTAAGTTGAATTTGAAATATCTAATTTTTAAAGAAAACTAGGAATTTATTAAGAAGTGGGATCATCCGGAATCAAAGAAATCATTAACAAAATTTATGGAGATGATTAAAGTACCTTACACTACATCATTATGAACTTTAACCTCAGTTGTTGTGATCACATAAGCTTGTCCTTGATCTACTGAATTTTCTAAGGAAAGTTTCCTTGAAACAATAGAAAATAATTTTCATTGTGTCCCATATCCCTAAAATTGTAATATTGAGAGATATAGATTTATTATTTCCCATTAAATCATGATCATGATGAAATTTCTCACCACACTTGTAGCAAAATTGTTTCCCTTTTATTTAGGCACCAGGTTGTTTCCTTCCACAAGTATCATATGTTGGAGAATTCCCTTTTTTATTATTCCTTTTATCTTTTTTACTCTTAATACATATTCTTATCTTATTTTCCATTAAATTCATAAGAAATATCGTATTATTTATATATCTTTATAGCACATGAGACTATATCTTCGTATGATGAGAAAGTTTGGGAGACCAGTTCCCCTTGAAGGAATGGTTTTAATCCATAAAATAATTAATCAATCATTCTCTTTGGATTGTGTAGTTAATCTATATCATTCCATGATATCCTTGACAAATTGGATTTATATATAGCGATATTTTTATCCTTTTTTGTTTTACACTCAAAAAATTTTCATCTATATTTACTAATTTTCTGCAAGGAAAAAATTTTCCTAATAAATTTTTTAAAATCCTTCCATTCAATATTATCCATTTCTTTTTATATTGTTTTTTGAATTAATACCCACCATTTATATTTATCTCCTGGTAGAGGATAAAAAACCATGATAACCTTCTCCCTTTTACTACATACTTAACTGATAAATATATTCTCTATGTTACTTATCCATTGCTCATGTAAAAATTGTTTTTAGACCCATTGAAATATGGAGGTTGTCATCTCATGAAGTAGTCTAACATTTTTCCACCGTATTGTTGTTTAGGATTCTCCATATTCGTAAGGATGTTATTCATATCCTAAGGAATCATTACTAGTATTGATATAAGTTGATTATCTCTTGTTGAGGCTCCTACTCTAACATCATTTTCTTACATTTGAGGTAAATACTTACCCGGAATTGGTGCGTCGATACAGTTTCCATTTCTCCAACTAGATTTCATTTTTTAAAAATAGCATACAATAAAATAAGTAACCTATCATAACGAATAATTTTAATACTTGAAAAAAAATTCACAAAAATTTATAATTTATGCATAGTTGATCTCATGATTACAAAGTTGGTTTAATTAGGGACATGCTTATTTTAAATCCTTCTTAATGGTTTGTATATAAAATGTAAATTATCCAAATTCTATCCCACAAAGAGTGAAAAACCATGTACATAGTGTGTCCCATTCTGGTGTACTATGTTACTTTATGTTAGGTCTAACTCACCTAGTCGGAGTTGTTACCCTAGGTACATCTGTAACTGAACAACATCGACTTATAGTATCCAAAAAGGGATGTATTTCAAGGAAGACCCTTATAATATATACCTTACCAAAATTCAATTATTTTCTTTGATTCCTATCCTCAAATTCTCTCTTAGTGTTCTGTTCAATAATCATTGTTTTCTAGTTTCCAAGGTTTTTACTAAACATGATATGATAATAACTATAAGGACCATGACCCTAGTATCCTAGTGTCGGTGCATTAATTTATTACATTAGTAATATGAACAAGATATTTCTTCCCAAAGGACCAAATAGTTTAGTAGATTTAGAAAACCAAATACAAAATATATCTTTTTCATTACAACTTGAAATGAAATGATTCATATAAATTTCATTGGAAACACCCATAAACTCATATATTATCCCTATAAGTACTTCATAATATACATCTTCACATCCTATGAAAAAGTAAAACATAATAAACGGGTGATATTAGAAGCTCAGTAATGGTAATAAATACAGTGGATGCTATCACAAATAAAAATAAACAATAAGGTATAGTGAATAAATAAAAAACATTCCATTAAAACATACTCTTAAACATAACATGGTAGGAATTAAAGCTGATTAAATAATTCCATAAATAATAACATGAGAATGAAACATAACCATGGATATTATACTAGTATAATGATCATGTGTATCATCAATTGCTACTATCACAATGAGGTAATTAATAATTTTGTACATCATAAATATAATGTTAAGGATTCATCCAATACACCATATATAAATGGGTAAAAACTTGGTCTTGTTTGTTTCATTAGACCTACTGATGCATCCAGGGGATATAGTAGGCTTCAACCATCACTTACTAAGTCCAATTAATTCATCATATGAAAGGTTTGAACCATAATAAACATGTACATTAACATTGAAACTACCATATTTATTTTTAATACCTTTCCCTAAATAATAAACATAATCAAAAACCATCCATAGTAATACGTCAAATGGTATCAATATAGTACATACAAAAAAATAATGATAACACATTCAATAAAATATAGTAGACAATAAAATAATATATTAAATTAAATAAATCATTAGATTAAACATAGTGTGTTGAAATATATTTAAATACTCTAATAGAATTATTTAAAAATTCCTAAGAGAATTATTCTTTCAATTTGGAAGGAAGAGTTCTTTTGGAAAAATAATGTTATTTCTCATAAAATTATATTATAAACATATATATAACTGAAATAATAGGAAAGAAAAATTAAATTCTGATTGAGTAATAAATTATGTTCAACTTAAGTGAAAATATGTAAAAATAGTTTTTAAGAATATTTAGGATTGATCCACATCAGTGTGGTTTAAGAGGAAATATAAAAGAGTCATTAAAGCGGAAAAGGATTAATTGTTTACATAAAACTAGAAAATATCTAATATTGTTTCCTGAAAAAAAGAGTTATTTTATATTAATATTGGCATATTAAAATATATTAAAGAGTATAATTAAAAATGGATGATAAATTGGAATGTCTCCTTCAATCGGGCTTGCTTATCACAACGAATTGAAATGATAAACCTTATAAAACATGTATTTCCTCATAAAAGAAAGATGAAATGGTATGTATACATGATTTTGGAATGTATATAAATAATATATAAGGATTATATAAAAATAAATAAGAATTAAATTAGGGTAAATATAGAGATTGTGTAACCCAAATGGAAATAGTGGTTCAGAAATAATTCTTTACCTTATGTCAGAATGTGTTCTGCACTTTTAATTAATATCCTGAATAATTAAATTAAATTCATTATTAATTTTATTATAAAAATATTAAACCCTTATTTGATTTATTATAATTTTATAAAGTTAATTTATTGTATTTTTTACAAGATATAATATTCAATTCCATTGTTCGAAAGTGTTTGTTTCCTTGGTTTTAACAATAGGTTCACTTTTATACATGTATGAAAGATCATGTGAAATGGGAGTAGTTATCATATATTTAAATTATATTTTATTAATGAAATTAAATAATATTTAATGGTATTATATATTTTATTTCTAGATATGGGGATAAATCATTAGATAAAATGTGATTGATAACCATTGTGATTAATCAGGGTTTTTCGATCATTATTCACCATTTTTGTTTTATTAATGAATAATATGTATATATACTAATTACAAAACATTGAATCAGTTTTAATATACACATTATAATCTTGTTTAACCAAAAAATCTTTTTCATGACTATAATTTTGGGCGGTATTATAAAATTAATGAATCATCTTCCATAAAGATGGTGAATTGACAACTAATAGACGACATTTTCATTTTTAAAGCAAAAAAAGGGGACGAGAAAAGAATTGACGGAGGATATACAATAATCAAAATAAAATAAAATTATATATAATATAATGGAGTTATCATTAATATTTTTATAGAGTAGGTGAATAATGGATAAGAAAAGAAAATAAATTGAATGAAAATTAAAAGAAAAAAGGGTGTTTGCCTCATGAATTATTCACATTGATAACCTCCATAGAGAACATTGAAATGGACTTTTTTCTGACACCAAAAAGATATGAATGCGTGGGATAGGTTTGGGATAAGAAATTTCTAGAATATAATCAAGCTTCAAGGATTTGGAGGTGTTAGTTTAATGGGTGGTGAGGGGTGGTATTTATAGTTGATGAGAGGTGTGTTTTTTTAAAGATTGTATTCCGTTGTTTATCATTTTGGATCAAGAATGTGAATATTTTGAGAATTGTAATTATATATATTTAAATAATTAAGGTAAGTTTGATATTGTGGTTATTACATTATCAATTACTCAATAAATAGTCTATTTAACTCATAATATATTTCTACATAAATTACAATATTTTAAAATTCACCAAAAAATCAAGTATTTTAGAAAAATATCAAAAATATAACCTAACCATTTTTGGACATGTAGAAATAAAAAATTCACTTCATTTTTTGAAAAAAAAATTCTAAATAATATAAATTTACTTTTTAATTAAATCCATCATTTATTCAAAAAATATTTATTTTTAAATTATAAAGGATTTTATAAAAATTTGAAAAATAATTAATGTCTCATAAAATTATATTATAATAAGAAGAAAAAAATATTTATTTAATAACCTCTTTTATGAAAATAAATTTTCGTTAAAAAATATATTAATAATAAATTTGTAAACACACATTTACACTCAAAAAAATACAAACACTTAATTTATTATTTTTAATACATTTAATTACTTATACTAATATATAAATATAACATATTTGCATTTATAAGATACCCAAATTTAACTTATACTTATATAGGTTAAGTTACTATTATATTATTCATATTACTATTACTAATGGTAACATTACTATTCCAATAGAAAAATTTAATAGTTTATTACAGTGTTAAATTCACGGTTGTGTGAAACATAAATTATCAAAGATATTAAATTTTAAAAGTAGTATAGCATAAGATTTTGGGATGTTAAAAATATCATCTTCCTCCGTATCCTTCTTATAATTATCTAAATTTACAAATTTGAAATAAGTTTCTCTATAATCATTGTTTCCTTCATAACCCTTTCCGTATTCATTTCATAACTAGTTAGTGTAATATGAATATCATCCAAAAATATGGTTTAATATCTCTATCTTCCAATGAAGATACATTGACATCAAATGTTTTGGGTGTAATTCTTAAGATCTTTTAAAAAATAGTAGAGTCCAAAAAAAATTACCAAGAAATATAATAGTGATGCCAATTTCACTCACCCTAGTAAGTAAGTCCACAATAGATTCATACTCACCGACATTCAGATCATCATAGTTTGATCTAAAAATTTTGGGTTTATTAATAAAATTTTGTATTGCCTTTATAAATGTTTTTCAAGTTATACTAGATAAAATTTGAAGTGATAATAACTTTAACTCTTAACAAATATTTTTTACAAATTGATGAGATTGAATCAATTTTTATCTCTACCATCATTCTCAAGATTTTTATTATCAATATGAGTAAGAGGAAACATATTATAAATAGGAGTAAATCCATCTATTTTCGCTTCATAATAATCATAACCATGAGACATAAGATAAGTAATAATTATATATTTCTAGATATTATGATTATTTCCATCAGTGATAGGAATCCCTTTACAATTCACACAATTTAGATTCTACATTAGAACTTCTCTTCAAAACATCAGTAAGGAGTAAACAAAGGGAAACTTCCCTTTGATACCACTTGTAATTACATTGACATTATAGTTGTATCACTAAGAGGGGGAGGGTTTAATAAGTGATATATTTTTCTCTTAAGTGTACTTAATTTTGAAACAACCTTATCCTCTTGTAGAGATTTTTTTCCCAACTAAAAACAAAACAAACACACATCCACATATGAACCCACGAATTTACAAGGTTTACTAATCACTAAGAGTAGCTACATACTTTGTATGGTTTGGAAATAATCCAATCCATAAAATCCACTAGAAAATGGTTCTTTTGTGGGATACAATGATTAGGGCATACCCTCACACTCATGTAGCACTATGATCAATACAATATTGCATGTTTTTCATGTAGAATAAAATAATGTGAAAAAATAAGTTTCATAAAAATGTTAAAGTGATTCTTTATCAAATGTCATAATAATGATCTTTCAAAAAAAATCATTACTTTATTACCCAGAAAATGGTATGAATTTTCAAGACTTCATAATGATACTTAGACTAATTTCTCATCCAAAATCCCATGTCTAATTTCTCAATACAAAAAAGAATACTCTATCAGAATACCGCTAAAACAGTCCTTGACTTCTTTTTCTTTAGTCTGCGAAATCAGAGTCTGGTTTCAAAATCTAGTCCTAAAGCTAGGAATATGGTCTTATTCATTATTACTCTTCATCGATTCAGATAACTTCTTCAAGAAAACACAATTTGGAAACTTCTTGGTAAAATTGTGGAGCTTCTCTCTCTGATTTCTTGAGTGATGAAAGTCATTTAATACACAAGGTATTATCCTCTATTTATAGAAATTCCAAAATGGTTTACGGGGGATTCTGAAAAGAATTTTCCACTTCAACAAAATTCATGAATTTATAATCTTACTTAAATATATAATCTATTTTACTTCTTCAACACCTTTTCAAATGGTCAAATCCCCTTGATTTTTTATCTCTATTTTAATTCTTGAATGCTTTAGTCGTTATAAAAAATCATTAGAATCACTTCGATTCTCATTCTTATTACCAAATATGATATCTTCATTACGATAATGGAATTTGGCATTATTTTCTAGTCCAAGTAGCAAATAAATAATAACGGAAGATATTTCACTAAGTTTCTTTGCACCGCCAGAAAGAATATCTTTCCATTCCAATTTCCCCATTATAATGGAATAATATGTTCATCAATAGTTTCTTCAATAAATTTTTCTACACCAAATGGAAGAAAGAAAACACATGTCTTATCATTATTATA
The DNA here is from genome assembly GCA_963277665.1 of Viscum album. Classification (NCBI taxonomy): domain Eukaryota; kingdom Viridiplantae; phylum Streptophyta; class Magnoliopsida; order Santalales; family Viscaceae; genus Viscum; species Viscum album. The sequence continues at coordinate 1,774,795,011 of OY728165.1, read as the reverse complement.
CTTATAACCAACTCTCATTAAAATTTATTCATTACAATGGAGATAGTAGATTATTTCAAAATTCTTCAACTGCTTCTTTTTATTCTTTTTAAAATTAGATACCAAAAATATATCATCACTCAACTTATTTCTCATTTATAATTATGATACTTATCAACATCATTTTTTGAAGATTAAAATCTTTTGGATTTTCATCTAACTAAAAATGAACACCATTGGTTTCTATCATTATGATCAAGAAAACCATTCCCGACTTTAAATAAATATGAATTCCATGATCTAAGATGAGAAAGATTTTACTTCATTAACTTACTTATTCTGAAATATTTTTCATGTAAGAATGACTTCCTTTATAACTTTGATTATGTTGAAGATCATCTTTAGAAATATCTAACATATAATGGAATGTATTTTAACTTCCCATTCATCCAGAAACATATTTCTTTCCAACCACCTGAATACAATTGGATAGAATACTATTAGGAACACCTCTTTTATCCTATAATATGTTCAATATGATTTTCATCACTTCTTACCCGCCTTTATTTTATCAATAATGAATAAAACTTTTTAAAAATTACTTTTTTTTTGGAATTTCAAAATAGAAATGAATTGGTAAATTTACATTGTATCAATGAAAAATATGATTCCCTTCCTTATTATGGTCTTCCTTAAATTTCGAACCTAATGTGAGTCCAATAAAAATTTTCATTCATAAAAATCCTTTTTAATATAATGGAATTTTTTAATCATTATGTACCAAAACTTCTAAATATGATAGTGAGTATGATAACCACTAAATAAAAATTTTGTGCTTTTTTCATCTTTGATATTTCCTAGAAAACAAAAGTTAATAATGTAATATGATAATTTTCCTTATCAGCTTGTTACAAATAATATAACATTTGAATGATAATGAAAACTGTTTGAAAATGATAGATTTTATTTTGAAAAAAATAATGGAGATTAAAGTTAAATTATCAAATTAAATTAAGAATAAATTTGTTGACACTGTGATATTATATAAGTGACTTAATTATAAGAGGTCTAATATTATGGTAAAACAAGGTTTAGACTTTCCTAGTAATTGATCCTTCTAAAATAAAAATATAAAATAGTTAATATTTGTATTAAAGTTCCCATAAATTTATAAAATTATTTTTTGTATCATTTAAATATTAAAGTTATCTTTTGGAAAAATATCAGTTTGGAATAATGGTAACACATACCTATAAAAAGAGGAAAAAATTACTCCCAAGAATAATATATCATCCAAATCAATGAAAATGTCATAGAATACTCTATAACTACAAACTGAATCTATTTTATATAACATTAGAGAGAAAAAATATAAATTTAATGGATTCAACAAGTTTTTTATTATAAACATAAATCCTATATATGTATGTTTGAATATGTTATTTCAATGAAAAAAAAGTATTTAGGGGGATTCATTTTAAGACGATAATATTAAGTATATAGAAGAACATTACAATGGTGAAAGTAAGTTCCAAGTTATAATTTTTGAACAATTTTGATTAACATAAAAAATCATATAGGATATTTAATCAACAATGATATTATGATGAAATTTTTGTAATCGTTCTCCCTTATTTGTTGAAATAATTAGGTTGTCCAAGTAAAAATCAAAGAATAATAATTAGTTTAATATTTGTAGTGGTGTAAGTTATATTCAAAGATTATAAAAAATAAAATTGATGAATACTTGATAGTTTATGGTCATCATATATAAATAAAAAAATAGAATGTTCAAGAATATATAGACATGTAATGAAGGAAAATTTTAATTTAAAAAATAATTGTTCCCTGATGATAAAATGTGTCCGTGATACTAAAATTAAGCAGAAAAACTAAAAAAAATTTATGTATTATTATTCTAAAGGATAAAACAAAATTTATAGAGAATTACTCAAATATTTAATACTATAAATAGATCCATAGTCATGAATAATGGATAAATTATTAAAAACTAAAAATATTGTTATTTTGATACTAAATGTGAGAGAACTCATGGAAATTTGATTCAAATTTGTAATACAAAAAATATTTTATATTTCAATGTTAATGATTTAAACAATTTTTTGAATAAAATACTTATTTATCTTTAATAAAAAAATATGAGAAATATTACTTAAGGAGAATTAGTGAGACACATTTCTATGTTGAATAGTTGAAGTAACAAAACATATGAGGCCTGTCAAAATGGTAAGATGGGGAATACTTGTCATAAAAGAGTGAAAATTAAAAAAATCCATTGGAAATAATTTTTTATGATATTTGTGGCCTTGTGATAAATCATCCATCATGGGAGCTTATTGTTTCATTAAATTTATTTATTATTATATGATACTAGAAAGCTTGAAATTGAAGAAAAATAAGAAAGTTGATCATCAAAAATTTAGAGTTTTATAGAGATATTATAATCACCCCCACCTGGTTTTCAAAATAGCTCTAAGCTATAGGGTTCCATGTGGCCTCAGTTATGCCTCCATATATGCCAATGGATATGGATGAGAAATGATGGTGTGATTAATCTCATGGGAGGTACATAACCTATAGTATCATTATAATAAATAATAACTAATAATATAAGAATCAAAAATATTTATAACATTTGAGTGAATAATAATGAATTATAGCATAAATAAAAACATAACAATAACATATCCATTATATAAAATAGTGTAACTTATTCAGGTCTTACATTTATACAACAGATTTAGATCTCCCAATGTTTGACTATTAACAGTATAGAATAAACTGAATGTGAAAGACATGAAGACCCAATCATTATCCTATACATCACCATATTACTATATTCAAAACCCCATTGATATTCCTTTCCCCAGAAACCTATACCTAAGGCATCATTAAAACTATCATGATAAACATAAGGTCTTGATGTGAACCAATTTTCCTATCTTGATTGTAAGCATAAAAATCATTACGTTGCTAAAAATTATTTCCATAATAAAACTGGTTTAAATTTTAATGTATTTAATAAATGGAAATTAAAACAAAAAGCTCACATTTATACACCTATAATTTTGTTAGGTACTCAAGAAATCACCCTGATGGTTGGCAGATACCTACTTTAACTAGGGTTAGAATGGGGTGACACTTTAATAGTATGAAAAAAACCTTAGTGTGAATAATCTACCACCACTCATTAAAACAATAGAAATGAATTATCCATTTATGATACCATCACCAAGAAGACATATTTATCGCAACAAAACAATCTCTTAGTTTATGATCTATGACAAGAAAAATCATTAAGGTGAATTGTCAATCACCAAAACACAACCTCTATGTAGATGATCTACCACCATGGTAATCATTAGGTGAACAATCCATCACCATGTGAATGATGTATCACTAAATACAACAAATTATAGGGTGAATTATTCATATATTATGGTCATAAAAATTAATAACATCGTCAAATCTTCTATATTACTTATTGGAGAATTTTTCATTCCATTTGCTTCTGAATCCCATTTACCCCAAACAACATCCAAGGAATTCAAAACTATAAAATTAGAACCACCACCTCCTATGAATAGAAGATAACATCTTCACTTCAAATTATGAAAAAGGAACCAAATGGGGTCTGAAGTGTCACATATTTCCCCTAAGAATTCAACATTCTGAAGTAGGAAGACCTAATACCCTAACAACCGTATCATTCTAACTATCAATGTAGTTCCAAAAAAAGTCACGGTTTTTGATAACATCTTCCATAAATAATTAATAATCAATAATAAATACATGAAAAGTAGAGAAATAATAACACACATGAATAATGATGTTTATACAAACTCATGGTCTATTAGAGAACACACCTTATATTTCATTAATAATAGAAACTATGTAATAAGTGACACCTCCATTCAGAAACTCTACCTCATTAAAAACATAATAACGATAACAATTATTCTAGTGTAAAGATCATTACATAAGAAATATATGTGTAAGCTCTCCCATGGGTATTGATTCCACTCCAGCCACATTTTCGATCATTTCTCACATGGCCTTTTCATATAGAACAAGTGAGATGGAACCCTCTCTTTATATAGGTGATCCAGACTTCCTATCATGTTTTACTAATTTCACCGCCTTTTTAACTTCACCGAAATCCCTCTATATAGTCAAAGTAGTCAGTTGAGATTTATTGTGTTGAAAAAAATGGTAAATATTCAATCTTTAGATTCTCTACTTGTTCCCCTAAATTCATGTGACTGGTTTAAGAACCACATCGTTTAGCATCAACATTCAATTCTAGTAGTTGCAATATCCTTCACTTACAGATTAATATTCAAAAACATTTTTCATTAATATTACTTTTTCTTTGAAACTTCATATCCACTCCTACATGAGATCAATTTAATATTATGTATTCACTCTTATTAAAGACCAGTTAAATATAAATTAACCACCATCACTAAAATCAGTTGACTACTGAATTCCTCCACTTTCTCCAGAACTAATATTTCATATCTGATACTCCTCGTATATAAATTCCTCTATAAATTAATGCTACTTTCATTATCACTATCCTATAACTAGATTTTTTTGAATGATAATTTCACATTCCTAGTTCACAACTGTCATTTTGGAAAGAGAAGTTCAATAATTTTCAATAACTAAACCAAAAAATAGTTCTCACACTAAAAACCTAAAATCTCACTCGTGAATAAAAAATCATGGGTTAAGCCTCAAAATATAACACATAAAACCCATTCTCATGGATTTCACTGATTTCTTCCATCCAAATTTATCTAAATATCTTCCATTCAACCCTCTTTTGTTGTGTCTACATTATATTCTACCATTCCTATGGTATTTTAAGCCCAACTAAAACAAATCCATCCATGACATCTACACTATAAACACTCATTATTTAAATCCATGAATAATTATTTATATATCCATTTAATACTAAATAAATATTATTTCAGTACCACTTGAATTTTTTGATGTCCCATCAACAATACTTTGGTGTGTATCATGTCTAAATCGCATCTCCTTTTGGAATATTATATTCCTAAAACCTAAACATTGATTTTCTATAATCAAAGATATTTTTGGTACATCGAACTACAAAGATACGATCAATATTGACCTCCATATAAAAAAACTCTTATAATGTATTGTATCATCAACTATCATACACCCACTAAAACAACCACAAATAAAATCACTATTACTTAGTGAAACCAATGAAAAAACTAGTCATTTTCTCTCATTTTTTTCACATCCTAGTTTGAAACTATTAATATCTTACCCCTATTATAGAGGAAATTATAAAACATTGACAACCTTCCATTATCCTTTATCCAACAGACAAAAACACCGATGTCTGTATCGCAACTCCTTAAAAAAGAACCATGATTGGGACTTGGGTGTATCCCTATTTCTGCATCAATCTGGTCATGGTTAACTTCTCACATACTTTATAGGGTGAAATAACAAAGAACCCATTTTTTGCATGGAGTGTCTCTAAAATATACTTCTTTAATGGAAATATAACCAGATTTATCTATAAGATAAACATCATGTTTAACCCGACCCAAAAAACGTTTACCATCGTTTCCAAAACATTCCACCCAATATGTCAAAAGGAATAATTTCAACACATGAAATTATTTATTGATCATTTCATGCTTCCAAAAATCATATTCAAAGTCTAAAAATTTTCTATGTGTCCCTAATTTTCTATGTTTCAGGTACATTCTTCTCAAACAGTAACCTAATCCACCAGTATACCTTAAAAAATCTCTCTTATTCTAAACAATTTACCTCAAATATCTAGTCTTTAACCCTATTGATTATATTTTAGTATTTTACACACATTTTTATTCTTCAATGAAGTTTCTAAAATAACTCATTCATATTTCTGTGGAAGAAAAACCCACGCTCTAAGGCCATATCATCAATGAAACCATAAAGTACACTAATCATATGATTACAACCATAACTATAGAGATCTTGATTCATTAACGTATCTTCTTCTAGAATAAGAACACCTACCACACTCTCACATTTGAGTGAATAATATTTAAAATACATAGCCTTTTGGTTATAAACTTCTTTTTATATGGTATGAAAACTCCTTCCAAAATCTTGTAAGGATAAAAACATCAATTATTCACACTTATCCACAACCATGAGACCATTTATGTTAATCTAACACAATATTTAAATCATTATCCATTTATTTTTCTAACCATTGAAATAAAGACCTTCTAAAATACTAGGATATTTTTACACTTCATGTATCCATACAGTCATTCATTCTGTAGTCATATAGAACCACTAACATTTATAATGATCATGATAACATCCCAATAATAGTATTGCAACCAAACACCCACACCCCTTCTCATAGGTTGACTATTTAACCTCGTATCCAATTACCATGACTCAAGAAGGATGAAAACAAATAGTAGTTAAAATAACCACACCCTCTTAGCTACAATATTTAAAGAAGCACACAAATTTTCTTTCTTATGAATCATTTTTGTCCTTAGAGTTTCTTAAAAACCTTTTCATTTTGCAATTCCAGATGTATAATGAGGAAACAATTATATTACATAGACTAATTCTTCGTGACCCTTGAGTAGATTATAGTAATGCCATATAATTCACCGTTGATCTCTCATTTCTGGCCATTTACCTTCTATATTAATTGCACATTCCAAAAATAATTCCATGTGTGATTTCTTATCATTATTTCTAATTCTAAAAAACACCTCCCATTTGGCTAAATCACCATTAATGAAACTTCAAGATTCTCCTATACTAACAAAACTAGTATCCTTCAAAATATTAAGCTTCAACCATAAAACATAAATCTATACCTTACTTATCTATAACACCATTATATAGAAACAATGATCTCTCACTAAATGAAAATGTAATGTTTCATAAATATCTTCTGGAAGTATTCAGCAATATTCAAACAATGATTTCGATTCCACCTCAATAATAGAAAAAACATGAAGACTCTTAATATCAAGAGAACTATATATATACCAGGAATCCATGGCATTTCCTCTAAAATACCAATGAAATTCTTATTATCTTAGTAAACTAGTACCCACTAGTATTTCATCTGTTATTAACTCCATAAATCCATATTAATTCCGAATCATGGGGAACAACTTGCCAGTTATTGAACAACCATGAAGTAGTAACCCTTTTTATAGTTACCAAACATTGTAAAACTACTATTGGACTGATAACACTTATGTTAGAAGTTTTCATGTCATGTGTATCAGAATTCCATGACTCCCAAACCACATTCAAGGAATGTAGAACCAAAAAATTAAAACCAACACGTCTTAAAATAGAAAGGTAACTTCCATGAATAAATTTTTAGAATAGAGATCTTAGAAGGGTCATAATTTAAATTGAACACCCCATGTGAATTCAAAATATTATACTAGGATGATTAGGCACCCAATCTACCATGATGATCCACCGTTCACTATTGTTCTGATAACTTTGTCATATTTGATATGATATTACCTAAAAATTAATAATAAAAGAAACACATTATAAAAAAGAAAAACACATTGGTATAACATTGATCAGGACAAGTCCTACTCTATGAGATATTAAAATACATATTTTATTAAGAAAAATAAAATGAGTTACTAGGGAACTCTCTATCTAGAAACCCTTCCCAGCTATAACTAAAATAACACAAGAAATAACGCAAATTTAAATAACCTTCTATAAGTTATATTTAGGGAAGTCTTCCCCATGGGTATGGATGGAACTCTACCCTCCATTTGGATAATATATCACATTATCTCATTACATAAAATAATTTTTCCAATTACCATTATTTGTACAAGTTCACTAAAACCACCACCATGTTTTATCGGTTTCACATCCATTTGAACATCGTGTACATCACTATGTTAAATAAAAACCATAGGTTTAGTTATAATAATTCAACAAAACCATATAGTGAATATCAAGCTCTATATTATTCATTTATTCTCTTAAATCCATGTTCCCGCTTTTGGATCCACATCCTTTAACTCCCACACTCCATACTAGAATCTGGAACATTCTTTAGTGCGAGATTAATCTTCTGCATCCTTTCATATTAATGTATCATATTCTTTTAAACTCTAAGTCCACTCCTAAATGATAATAGTTTAATTATAAATATATACTCTTATCATACTCTAGTTTAATATCACATATCCTCCATCACTAGAATCAATTTACTACTGACTTTATCCACTTCCTCTATAAATTTCATGTTGCATTAGATACTCCTCCTACATCACATTCTTTGTAAGAGGATGTTGTTTCCTAATTTTATTGCATGGAACTAGACTTTCCTTAGTGAATGTGAACATAGAAAACCTAGTTCTAAATGATTCCTTCCAAAAATACAAGTTTCAAAAGTACCAAAAACGTAACCATATAAAATTATCATAAAAACCCTATGGTATCAACAATCAAAACCCTTGAGAATGACATATCACTATCACACGTCCATAAGCAGGACAGTAATTCAACATCATATCTCCTCTAGGTGGATAAAACATCACCATCACATATTTTATCTTATTAGGATGAATAAGATACCATCGACATAAATATCTAGGGAAAAAAATTTATCATCAAGTGAATAATATATCTTCATCCAGACAACAACCTATCTTGATGAAAAATTTATCACAGAAACATATCCCCTAGGTTGAAAATCAAATGTAGTAAACTAACCAATGTGAACAATACATCATCAGAACCGTAAATAATGTGAACAATTCATCAGCACATGAATTAAAACATATAGGATATAATCACTATAACTTAATCAATTCATTGCCAAATAAATCCATAATTAATGATGTTTTACCCTAGGAATTTGTACCACCACCCAATGCCTTTTATAGGATAGATATTCTCTTTATTTTATGCATTTAGTACCTATATATTATGATTATCTTCCCCTAGAATAGATTTAAATTCACTATCATTACACAAATCATCAATTTGTCACTATCAAGGGAACTCTTCATACTTAAATTCCATTCCAAGGCTAGCTCACTACAAATAATATCAAACGTATGAGTTTATATCTTCATGGAACACCCTATAATATCATTTATGAATCCCAACATAATATTAGAGCATGGAATCCCCAACTATTCCAATCCATATCCACATCACCCCTTTCTTAGATCATCATGGTAACCAGGGGCCATGGGATCAACCCATATGGTTTAGATGATTTATAGTGATCTAGATAGCGTGTTCTAATTTCTTGTTAAAAAATTAACTAAATATAATTCCATGTTGGGCCAATCTCTTATTTTCACTAATTCTCATAACCTATACGACCACTCCCATGTAATCCAATAATTTCACCTATAGGAATCACCCTAGGTGAGTATCATCTACCCAAAAATAACCTTCATAGATCCCTCAAAACATAGCTTATTTATGGGATACCCTCTTTGGTTCCTATTTCCCTACATTCAAGCCTCTCCCAGGGGAAACATAGGCATTGGTAGGTATGTGCTCATTAAAAATAATATAGGACCATTTAAGAGCACAAAAATACTCTATAACCTTTCTTATAATTACGAAAACCACTCACCACTTCTATTCATGTCACACACCCACCGGGCCACACATAAAATTCAAAAAATGTGTAACACCCCAAGCTTCCATGGTATGCTTCTCTTTGAATAATACAGTATCATGTATTGAACACAACTTCGAGTTCTAACACACGCCGCAACCAATAAAACTATCCGTTATGAATAGTAATACCCACTTTTTGAAATTTTATCTCTCAAAATGGACTTCATTTTTGGATTCGGAATATCTAATTTAGCCTAGGGTGAAATTTTGGTACTTTTCGGATAACTTTTATATTTTGATGAATAGTGAAAATTCCTAAATTTTAATTAAAAACAACTTTTTTAATCAAAAAAATTAATATTGATAAATTATGAATTTGAGTGGTTTAAAAGTATATTTCAAATATAGTTTTACAATTTAATACAATGTTTGTCATTAGACATAATTTCACAATTAAACCAGACATAAACAAGTGTCAATCTTTTAATAGTTATTATCTCATAAAAACACGTTTTTTGTTTTAACAACGGGAATTAATTTTAAATTAATTTCTGCCACTTCTGTGTTTTGAATTTGAAAAAATGGATTAGATATTTGGAATCAGTATTTTCAAATTGTGTAAATAGTTAACTTTTATTTTTAGACATTTTGAATATTTTCTTAGGTAAATATTTTATTTACCATGGTTAAAGGGTAAATCCGGTAAATAAGGGTAAAAAAATAATAATATTATAATAATAATAAATTACCCTAAAACGTATCCTAACCTTATTGGTTGATACATGTCCGACCATGGGCATCTTTGGGTCGATTTTGGGACCCCATGGATCCTCTTGTAAGTGATAAGGACACTTTATATTAATTAAGATAAAATAAATACAAAAATGACATAAGCATGTATCTTTTAGAAAAACAATTTTTAAATAGGGTGATATATATTGGATATTCAACTATAAATATTCATTAAAAAGATAAAAATATTTCCTACATAATGGTATTTTATTTATAATTTTTATAGATTTAATAACTAATATTATTTATGACACAATAATGATGGAGTATTTTCCTTAATAATGAAAGAATCAAATAATTGGTATTATAAATGTAAAAGTAAATATAATTTGAAAGTTTTGATGAAATACATGAATTTTATTGGTTAATATGACATTATATGATTTCTTAAATGAATTTGTTTTGAATTAATAAAGTTTTTAAGACTTTAACAAAAATCAATTATTGAATAGTGTCAAAATTGACATAAATGAGTTTGTAAAAAAATATTATATTATTAATTGATACTCTATTCCTAAAAATATATGGTTCGGCCAAAGGACTTATATAATGATAGGTGTATCATTAATGGACCACTTTGGGGTCTCTTGGATGTATATAGAATGTTTATTAACTATATAATATAAACATATAATGTGACGTTGTAAATGTCAAACTAATTAACTAAGAGTTAAAACTAAAATATAAGGTTAATATAATGACCCAAACCTATCTAAATTATATTGGTTGAAATTATTTCGACCCATACCCACATTATAATTTTCATAATCCACTTTGGAGTCATTATAAATAGGATATGAATTTATTATAAAATAATATTTCTAGCTTTTCCAAAGGTGCCCCTCTCCCCTCTTATAAAAGGGAAATCACCCTTCTCACTAATTCACACATTAAAATCCTTTTGGTTCGGCCAAACCCTACCAAAATACTCTCTAAACTTTCCTAACTTCAACCTAGAGGCCTTATTTTAATCAGAAATCCATCCTATGGAGCCTTTTTGATCAAATCAAAAAGAATAACCTAAAGAAGAGGTAATGTTTTCACCACCCTCTTTCAAGTTCCTTTCTTCTTCCACTTCTTCTTTCTTTGTTATTCCAATTATAAAATAATAACTATAGTATCTTATATATATTTTTATGTTATTATAATCATGGTACAACCATGTACAGTATTTTATCCATCTTTTAAATGACATGTCACCATACGTGCGTACGTACGGCTTATCGACTCCATGTCGTGGTGTAATTATTATTCAAAACATTATTATTTGGATGGGTATAATAATGATGTTTAATTCATGTAAATAATAAATATAACATGATAATTATTCTGTATATATGATATACTATCCAATTATATGTTATTCTTATATCAAAAGAGTGATATTGTTGCCTGTGCGTACGTACGGACTACTGTCTCCACGAACGCTATGAGATTCATTCCCCATCGTATACATTCAAGTCTAATTCTCATTTTATGATTAAAAATAATGTTTAAGTACTTGATATAATTCTGGATATGAATAATATTCAACTTATCCATAACAAAGATGGATTATGTAACAAAACATATAAAAGAAAACGAGTAAGTTAACACCTGAAACGACGATAATACTAAAATATTATTAACAAAGAATTATTAGAAGATAATATATGATATCATAATTATGTATATGGTTATGGTTCTTTTATAATTTAATAACAATGTTTTAACTATTATACAAGAGATTAACATACAATCGACTAAGGAAAAGTACAAGGTAAGGGTTTATTTCACAATCTCTTCATTATCCGAGGTTGTTTATACGTAATTATCTACTAGGAGATCTTTATCATCCACATTCATTTTTCTTAAAAATGTATTTCAAATAATTATTAATATTTTATAAGAAATGGTTTAAATTCATTTATACCCTTGTTTACTTTTTATAAGCATTTTATAGAGAAATCTTTCTGTCGTTTTCCAAACAAGTGCCTTTTTAACCATTTTGACAGAATTAAGGTAAGAATGTCTTTTTTAAACTTATATGGCGGGTGTGGCTATTTTCCGCTGTTATAAAATCTTCGAAGCTTCCCTTAAAATATTTTAAGAATATTTTCAATGTAAATGTTTTATTTTATAATTATGTGAATTTTAAATGATTTCAAAAAAGAGATATTTCTATCAAAGAGTTTTGATTTCATCTATTTCAACATCCTTTAATAGATTTTAATCTTATTTGAAGTTTATTATGATACAAAACTTCCATATTGTATTGAAAATTTTGTGATTTGTTTGACTGTGGATGTGTTATTTTTATACCATTCATGGGTTATGGAGAACGTATTGACAATTCATATGCTAGTTTTAATACGAATGTTTATGTTATGTTTAAACCTGTTCATATGTGGAATCCATTGAACTTAATATGTGATGGGTGGGGCCTGCTATAGCTCCCCAATGTATTGGTAGGACTAATGAGCCAAACTAGTGTCCTGGCACGAGGCCTTGACAAAATATTATTTATAGTCTTGGCATGAGGCCTTGGCTATGTGGTTATGATAGTATGACATTATGCGTTCCATCATTATGAAAGTGGTTATTGATATTGCATGTGATTATTCAACTAGTAGAATATCCATGTAAATAAGTAAATGGAATTATTTCATTTTATCTTTTCCATATTATGCTGATGTTCATGTTTAAAAGGATTTTTTTTAGTTATACATTGCCTTAAATGTTTATGCTTATTTATGAAAGTTTCCGCTATATTGTTATACTTACTGAGCATCTGAGCTCACCCCTTTAAATGTTTTATTTTTCCTAGGATGTGAAGAAGTAATTTATGAATGATCTGTAGGGATAGTATGAGAGGATATGAAGACAAGATGTTGTTGTAGTAGTTTTCACTTTATGATGTCATGTAAACATTATGAATGCATCTAGTTATTCCAAGGCTACTAAACTAATTGGTCTTTCAAGAATTGATCTTTTTTTATCATGCCAATATTATGTAATAATGCACCAACTCTGTGTAACCAGGGTCGGGTCGTTATAGTTGGTATCAGAAGAATTTTAGTACAAACCTTGGAAGCGAGATTTAGATAAACTCTGATTAGATCACATAAATCTAAGATGGACTTTGAGGAATAGTATAGAAGAACTTCCTTGAATTTTGGTATTGTAGAAATTTTATGAGTTTTCCGAGAAATACATCTTTGTTTAGATACGAGTATGTAGAGGCGGATCTGGAACAGATGTACGTAGGGTTAAAACATGAAAACACCGCTTTGAGCTAGACTCGAATGGGAACGGGTGCATGACAACAGGTCGTGCTGCACTTTTGGTTACAACACTCCCGGGGGATATGCTTAGGATAATTCTCATTTTCATTACAAACCATTATGAAGGGTTTATGAGTAAATACATCCTCAAAGAAAACATTTTTATGATTATGGATTATATCCATAAATAGTTCAATTTATGATAAGTGTTTTACAAGTATGGAATTATGTATTTTGATTCATAAATTGATCTAGTTTATGCCATTGTTTAGAAATGGTGCCTAGTGGAAGAAATGGAAACCATATCAATCCACGCACTCCATGTAGATATTTCCCTCCTTCTCAAGATAACTATAGTGGAGCTGGTGATGCAACTAGTTTTGATCAACTAATCAACATATTGGGAAACTCACTCAGGTTATGAATAGTAACATTACCCATATAGAGCACCCTGATCCACAGTACGGAGGATCAATGTTAGATCACTTCATGAGGCAGCAACCACGAACATTCAATGGGTGTACAAATCCATTAGTAGCTGAGCAATGGATAAGTTCCCTAGAAAAAATATTTCAGGCTTTGGGGAGTAGTGAAATGGAAAAAGTTATCATGGCAGTTTATCACCTCACTAGAGATGCTGATCAATGGTGGTCATTGATTCAAAACATGAAGGAAGATGATGATGTATCAAATACGGAATGGAGGGAGTTCAAAGATATTTTTTTATAAAAATAATTTTCTCATGACTATCGAGAAGATATGGAATGGCAATTTCTGAGTCTGAGACAAAAGGAGGATGAGAATGTCGCAAAGTATGAGGCTAACATTATAAGGTTAGCAAGGTATGTTGGAGATTATATACGTAACCCAAGAAGTAAGATTGATCATTTCTTTGATAGGATAATGCCATGTCTTCATTGAGCATTAGTGTCACAATCCTTCTCGTCATACGAAGATATTGTCTCATGTGATATCAAGACAGAAAAAGAATTCTCTAATTATTAAGACATTAAAGAAAAGAAAGAGAAGAAGAGATCTGCTGATCTCTTGGGGAATGGAAATAAGGGGAAGAATGGAAAAGTTGAATATTCATCCTGCAGTAAATGTGGGAAGAAACGCCATGTTACTTGCTTGAAAGGAATGGGAGTCTGTTATAAGTGTGGTGAAAAATGCCACCAATCTCATGATTGCAAGGGGGAGAAAGAAGATAATGATGTTCAATGCTAAAACTGTAGAGAGATAGAACATTATGAAAATGAATGTCCTAAGCGTCAGGGGAACATACCTCAGAAAAGGCCAAGGGATCAAGGCCATGCTTAAGATATCATTACTGCTGAGGTAGAAGCTCCGAAATACGTGGTGGTATTTAATTTAATGGTTTCCTCAAGATTAGAAAATGCATTATTTGATTCTGGATCATCGCATTGTTTCATATCTTCCCAGTTTTCTAAGAAAATTAGATATTTCTAATTTTATTTAACAAGGGAGTTGTCAGTTAAAACTCTTAAGGGATGTATCATTGTAATAATTTTTTGTGAATCAGTCCCCATTAGAGCACATAAATGTTCTTTATCCGTTGATCTCCTCTTCATACTTATGATTGAGTTCGATATAATCCTCATTATGGATTGGATTGAGGACCATGATGCAAAGATTTATTATAAGAAGAAGGAGGTTAAAATTTTTTATGATGATGATAAGGAACACATTATCTTTAGAGCAGAATTGGCACCACCTAATTCTTATTTAGATCCACCCCCAATAGCTCAACTAAATTCAATTATTTTGGAGGAAGAGAATGATATGATTGTGGGTTAGGAAAGGGTTGTTCAAATAGAGGATGTACCTATTGTGAAAGAATATGTAGATGTGTTTTCAGAAGATTTACCTGGACGTCCTCCAGAACGAGAAGTTGAGTTTTCCATTGACTTAATTCCTGGATCAAGGCCTATATCAAATACCCCTTATAGAATGGACACTGGGGAATTAGTTGAACTAAAGAAACAACTAGAGGAATTGAGTAATAAGGGATTTATTCTCCCTAGTGTTTCCCCATGGGGAGACCCTGTTCTTTTTGTTAAAAAGAAAGATGGATCTATTAGGTTATTTATCGAATACAGGGAGATCAATGCTATAACAATAAATAATAAGTATCCCCTACCTCTCATTGATTATTTATTTGACCAACCGCGTGGAGCTCAATACTTTTCAAATATTGACCTTTGGTTTGGATACCATCAGTTCTGTGTGATGAAGGAAGACATTTCGAATACAGTATTTCGAACCAGGTATGGGCATTACGAGTTTACAGTAATGTCTTTTGGGGTGACTTATGCTCCCTTTGTATTCATGGATCTAATGAACATAGTTTTCAATGAATACCTCGATTATTTTGTAGTGGTGTTTATTGATGATATCTTGGTATACTCCAAAATATACGAAGATCATGATAATAACATGCGCATTATCCTGAAGAATTTGAGAAGACATGAATTATATGGGACGTTTAGTAAGTATGAATTCTGGCTTCAGGAGATTTCTTTTCTTGGCCATATTGTCTCTAAAGATGGAATATCTTTTAATCCTTCTAAGACCAAGGCAATCCATGAATGGCCTGTACTGACGAGTATAACTGATGTACGCATTTTTATTGGTTTAGCAGGTTATTATCGAAATTTCGTCAAGAATTTTTCCCGGTGGGATAACCCATTAACAAATATCACACATAAAGGGGTTAAATTTGTTTGGAAAAAAAAGTGTGAAGAATGTTTTGAAGAACTGAAGAGAAGATTAGTCAATGCTCATATATTGACTCTACAATCATGGAATGATGGGTTCGTTATATATAGTGATGCATCAAAGAAAGGACTTGGTTGCATCATTATGCATAATGATAGGGTTATTGCCTATTCATCATGACAGTTGAAAATTCATGAGAAAAACTATCCTACTCATGATCTCGAGTTAGTAGCTGTGATATTTACTTTGATGATATGGAGACACTACCTATATGGTGAAAAATGTGAGATTTATTCTTATCACAAGAGTTTTAAGTATACTTTCTCACAAAAAGAACTCAACAAGAGGCAAAATAAATGGAATGAATTACTCAAGTATTATGATTGCACGATACACTACCAACCGGGGAAGGCAAACAAGGTGGCAGATGCTTCGAGAAGAAATGATCATGGAGTTTTAAACAATATGAGAATTCAAAGGGATCCAATTTTCATGGATCTAGTGATGATGGACATGGGAATAACTATGGAAGGTGAAACATCAATGCTTTTTCAGATGGTTTCCAAACCATCTTTACTAGAAAGGATTAAGAGTTCTCAGACCGATGATGAATAATTTCAAAAGTAGATTAAAGCTATGAATGATGGGAGATTGAAAGACTTTGTGTGTGAAGATGGAATTTTTAAATTTGGGAAGAGACTTTGTGTTCCCGATATACATGATCTAAAAAGGGAATTGATAGATGATGCTCATAGTTCAAATTTCTTTATACACCCTAAGAGCACCAAATGTATAGAGATTTGAAGGAACATTTTTGGTGGGACAACATAAAGAGGGAGATTGCTGATTTTGTGTCAAGATGTATGGTTTGTCAACAAGTGAAAGCGGGAATCCAACAGCCTTGAGGAGTCATGCAACCTATTCCCATACTACAGTGGAAATGGGACAATATTACGATGGACTTTTTCATTGGGCTACTAAAGACTCCTAGAAGGAACGATGCAATATGGGTTATTGTTGATCGTCTTACCATGTCAGCACATTTTATTTCTATAAGAGAATATCTACCACAGGAATGTCTAGAAAGACTATATATTAATGACGTGTTGAGACTTCATGGAGTACCCCTATCGATTGTTTCTGATTGTGATCCCCGTTTTACTTCAAGATTCTGGAAGAGTCTTCAGAAATCCCTGGATACTGAACTTCAATTGAGCACTCCCTACAACCCTCAAACAGATGGAAAATCAGAACGGACTATTCAAACCATAGAATACATGTTGAGATCCCGCTCACTTGAATTTTAGGGTATGTGGGATCAATATTTACCTCTGGTATAATTTTCCTACAACAATATCTTCCATTCAAGTATTCAAATGGCACCATATCAAGCGTTATATAGAAAGAGATGTCTCACACCAACCTGTTGGGATGACGTTGGTGAAAGAAAACTTGTAGGCCCAGAACTGGTGGAGGAAATGATGGAGAAGGTGAAGGTAATCTAAAACCACATCAAAGCATCTCAAAGTAGGCAGAAGAGCTATGCTGACAACTGAATAAAGGATTTTGAATTTTAGGTAGGAGATCATGTTTTCGTAAAGTTATCTCCATGAAATGGAGGTATACATTTCATAAAGAAAGGTAAATTGTGTCCAAGGTACATAGGACCTATCAAAATTCTAGAATGAATTGGGGTTATAGCTTACCATTTGGCAATGTCGCCACGTCTCTCCAAAGTTCACGATGTGTTCCACGTATCACTTTTGAGAAAATACATGCCTGACCCAATGTATGTACTCACTTATGGGGGATTAGAACTAGAACCCAATCTATATTATTAAAAAGAGCCCGTTTAAATTCTTGATACCAGAGAGAAAGTGTTGAGAAACCGGACGACTCGTCTGGTAAAAGTTCTATAGAGGAACCATAAGATGGAAGAGGCAATGTGGGAACACGAGGAACTTATGATGAAGAACCACCCAAGTATTTTCATGCGATAGTATTCTAGAAGTTTTTAGGAGAAAATTATTTGAAAGAGGGGAGAATGTAACACCACAATCTTCCATGGTATGCTTCTCTTTGAATAATATAGTAGCGTGTATTATACGCAACTTTGAGTTCTAACACAAGCTGCAACCAATCAAATTAGCCGTTATGAATAGTAATACCCACTTTTTGAAATTTTATAAATTTTATCTCTCAAAATGGACTTCAATTTGGTATTCTTAATATTACATTTATCCTAGGGTAAAATTTTGGTACTTTTCGGATAACATTTATATTTTGATGAATAGTGAAAATTACTAACTTTTAATTAAAAAAAAACTTTTTTAATCAAAATAATTAATAGTGATAAATTTTGAATTCGAGTAATTTTAAAGTATATATCGAATATATTTTTACCATTTAATACAATATTGGTCATTGGACATAATTTCACAATTAAACCGGAAATAAACAAGTGTCAATCTTTTGATAGTTATTATCTCTTAAAAACACACTGTTTATTTTAACAATGAGAATTAATTTTAAATTAATTTCTGTCACTTATATGTTTTGAATTTGAAAAAATTGATTCCATATTTGAAATCAGGATGTCCAAATTGTGTATATAGGTAACTTTTATTTTTATACATTTTGAATAATTACTTCGGTAAATATTTTATTTACCATGGTTAAAGGGTAAATCCAGTAAATAAGGGTAAAAAAAATAATATTATAATAATAATAAATTATCCTAAAACGTTTCTTAACCTTATTTGTTGATACATTTTTGAACATGGGCATATTTGGGTCGATTTTGGGACTCCATGGATCCACTTGTAAGTGATAAGTACACATTATATTGATTAAGTTAAAATAAATACAAAAATGACATAAGTATTTATCTTTTAGCAGAACAATTTTTACATAGGGTTATATATATTGTATTTTTGACTATAAATATTAATTATAAAGATAAAACTATTTCCTACATATTGGTATTTTATTTATAATTTTTATACATTTACTAATTAATATTATTTATGACACAATAATGATGGAGTATTTTCCTTATTAATGAATGAATCAAATAATTGGTATTATAAATGTTAAAATAAATATAATTTGAAAGTTTTGATGATATCCATGAATTTTATTGGTTAATATTACATTATAGTATCGCTTAAATGAATTTTTTTTGAATTAATAAATTTTTTAGGACTTTAACAAAAATCAAATATTGAATATTGTCAAAATTGTCAGAAATGAGTTTTTAAAACAAATATTATATTATTAATTGATATTCTATTCATAAAAATCAATGGTTAGGAAAAAAGTACTTATATCATGATAGGTGTATCATTAATGGACCACTTGGGGTCGCTTGGATGGATATAGTATGTTTATTAACTATATAATATAAAAATATAAAGTGACATTGTAAATGTCAAACTAATTAACTAAGTGTTAAAACTAAAAGATAAGGTTAATATAATGTCCCAATCCAGTCTAAATTATATTAGTTGAAATTATTTCTACCCATTCTCAACTTATACATTTAATAATCTACTTTAGAGCCATTATAAACCGAATATGAATTTATTATAAAATAATATTTCTAGCTTTTCCAAAGGTGCCCCTCACCCCTATTATAAAAGGGCACTCCCCCTTATCACTAATTCACACATTAAAAGCCTTTTGGTTCGGTCAACCCCTACCAAAATACACTCTAAACTTCCCTAACTTCAACCTAGAGGGCTTATTTTTATCAGAAATCCATCCCAAGGAGCCCTCTTGATCAAATCAAAAGGAAGAACGTGAATAAGAGGTAATGTTTTCACCAACCACTTTCAAGTTCCTTTCTTCTTCCACTACTTCTTTCTTTGTTATTCCTATTATAAAATAATAACTCCTATATCTTATATATACTTTTATGTTATTATGAACATGGTACAACCATATTTAGTATTTTATTCGTCCTTTGAATGACATGTCACTATACGTGCGTACGTACGGCTTACTGTCTCCACATCGTGGTGTAATTGTTATTCAAAACATTATTATTTGGATGGGTATAATAATGATCATTAATTCATTTAAATAATAAATATAATATGATAATTATTCTGTATATATGATATAATATCCAATTATATGTTATTTTAATATCAAAAGAGTGATATTGTCCCTCGTGTGTACGTACGGACAACCATCTCCATGAACGCGATGAGATTCATTCCCCATTATATCCATTCAAGTATAATTCTCATTTTATGATTAAAAATAATGTTTAAGGACTTGATATCATTCTGGATATTAATAAGATAAAACCTATCCATAACAAACCCGTCTTCTGTAATAAAACTTATAAAAGAAAATGAGTAAGTTAACACCCGAAACGAAGATAATACTAAAATATTATTAACAAAGCATTATTAGAAGATCATATTTGATATCATAATTATCTATATGGTTATGGTTCTTGTATAATTTAATAACAATGTTTTAACTATTATACAGGATGTCAACATACCATCGACTAAGGAAAAGTACAAGGTAAGGGTTTATTTTACAATCTCTTCACTATCCAAGGTTGTTTATATGCAATTATCTACTGGGACCTCTTTATCATCCACATCCATGTTTCTTAAAAATTTATTTCAAATCAGTCTTACTATTTTACAGAATATGGATTAAACTAGTTTAGACCCTTGTTGTCTTTTTATAACAATTTTATAAAGGAATCCTTCTGTCGTTTTCCAAACATGGTCCTTTTTAACCTTTTTGATAGAATTAAGGTAAGAATGTCTTTTTTAAACTTATATAGCGGGTGCGGCTATTTTCCATCGTTATAAAATCTTTGAAGCTTCCCTTACAAGTTTATAAGAATATTTTCAAAGTAAAGTTTTTATTTTATAATAATGTGAATTTTAAATTATTTAAAAAAAAGAGATATTTTTATCAAATATTTTTTATTTCATCTATGTCAACATCCTTTAATGGATTTTAAGCTTATTTGATGTTTATTATGATAAAAAACTTCCATATTGTATTGAAGGTTTTGTGATATGTTTAACTGTGGATGTGTTATTTCTATACCATTTATGGTTTATGGATAAACTATTGACATTTCATATGCTATTTTTAATATAAATGTTTATGTTATGTTTAAATAAGTTCATATGAGGAATGAATTGGACTTAATAAGTGATGGGTGGAGACAGCTATAGCTCCTCAATGCATCGGTAGGTCTCATGAGACAAACTAGTGTCTTGTCATGAGGCCTTAACAAAATCTTATTTGTAGTCTTGGCATGGGGCCTTGGCTACGTGGTTATGATAGTTTGGCATTATGAATTCCATCATTATGAAAGTGGTTATTGATATTGCATTTGATTATTCTAGTAGTAGAATATCCATGTGAATAAGTAAATGGCATTATTTCATTTTAACTTTTCCATATTATTCTGAAGTTCAAGTTTAAAAGGATTTTGTTTTAGTTATACATTGCCTTAAATGTTTAAGCTTATTTATGAAAGTTTTTTCTATATTGTTATCCTTACTGAGCATCTGAGCTCACCCCTTTCAATGTTTTATTTTTTTCATGATTTGAAGAAGTAATTTATGAATGACCTGCAGGGATAGTATGAGGGGATATGAAGACAAGATGTTGTTGTAGTAGTTTTCACTTTATGATGTAATGTAAACTTTATGAATGCATCTAGTTATTCCAAGGCTACTAAACTAATCGGTCTTTTGAGACTTGATCTTTTGTGATAATTCTAATATTATATAATAATGCACCGACTCTTAGTAACTAGGTTCGGTGAATTAAAAAATGTATACATAACCATGTCATATATTAATATTAATCACAACCTACCTCAATCATAGAATTTTCCCCCCAAGAAATATTTATTTGTAATTTACCAAGAAATCTCTAGTAAATCCATCTATAATGTGCCCCTAACTTATCAGAGAGGCTCCCAAATTAATTTTAACCAATTTAAAACTAATATTACCAATTAATTCAACACTTTTTGCTAAGGATAAATGACGTAAAACTCATTGAGATATATATCCTCACTTAAACATAAATTTTCTCAGTTTAGACCACTCATGGAACACACCTATGTCCATTTCACACCAAATCATCAATATTAAACATCAATGAATCAATTTGATCCACCTGAATTGGATGAAAATTCAAAATAAATTATGGTAGTGACTAACCAATAATGAAATGATGTAAAACCTCAAGATTCAATCCCGTCAAAGTCACTTTTATCCACTATGATAAAAAAATATTAAAACTATATTATCAACCATATTTTTGTTAAATCTTATCTCAACCCCATTAAATAGTAACCCAATATCTGTGAAAGTAATAAGAATGATGAATAAGGGGGGAAAGAGTACAGATAATCTAAACAAAAATTGATGAAGAACTAAGGTCCAACCTCTGTGGATCAAATATAAGAAAGGGGATAAAGATGTTAGTTTTAGTAAAGTAAAACCCATTTTCATCTATGTATAAATCTAATAAAAGATGAAATTAAAAAAGATAACTTCCAATTCTCAAATAGTGATTTTGGAGTGGGGGATATAATATTTGGAATTTAGTAGACCTAATAATTATACTCAAAATAAGATGACATACAGTAACCCCTTGATTAAAAATGGAGGTGTGGTGTAATGATGAAAATTATTTAGGTAATATTCTTTTTGGTGGATACATAATATTCATTCACTATAATCTTTATAGAAAAATTAATATGTAAGAATCATCAGTTAACATATGTATGGGTTTTTTCATAGAGTTTCTAGAGGTATGGACTAATAACTGAAATAGGGAGTAGAGGTCATGGATTTCATTAATAAAAAATGTATTCTCATAATGATAAGAGTTATGTGGATGCACTCATACAAATACGAAATATATCACTACTTCTTATATTGTATATACTATACTTTAAGTAGTAGGGTGTGAACATTTATTAACTTATCTAATATTACATTGTAATCATCTTATTTTATTAATATATGTAATTTAATTATTCCCCATGTGGATTAAGACTCTAACCTAAATTATGAAAATACATTGTTTGTTTGTTACCCTTATTTCATTCAATTATTTTTCTATAGAAGTTCTTGTTTGGGTTGTTTCAAATGTGTTAATCGAAATGTGGTGATTTGAAAATGGTTTTTACTCAATGTTTTGATGAATTTTAGTGTGGGTTCATTCAAGTAATTTTTTTATTCCATTTAAGTTCCAAATTTATAACATCCAATAGTTAAATCATAACTTTCAATGGGAAAACAAGTGGTATAAGATCTTTTATTAAAAATATTTGGATAAATAAACACTAGAGAATTTTATTCATATTTTATTTTTGCGGTAACATTTAGTCATTTTCCTTATATGATAATCTTTATAGGAATTTCATTATCCCTCTTATATGTTCCAGAATTTAGTGGCAGTTTACTCTTTCCATAAGTAATGACATTGGGTGAGGGTAATGTCCAGATAACTTATTTTTATGATAATTACATTATAATTAAGAAGATGTAGATACAGAACTATCTAATATAGATAAATATTAATCTTTTGATGAACATTACCAATAAAAAATTAATCAATAAGGGATAAAAAGAAAGTATTAATAAAAACCACTCACTATGATCTAGAAAAATCTGAAATAGAATTTTGATTACAACATCTTATAGGTGAAGACAACATTAGAACTTATCAAATTCCTCAATTATATATGTGATAAATATATAGAAGTAATAAAAGTGGTCCTATTTTTGAGGTTTGTAGGCATCAGGATATTGGAAAGAAATCTTATGAATGATCACATCAATGACTTCAAAATTATATTGAGTTAGTTGGAATCAATGAAAGTGATATTCGGGGATCTATAGTGTTCATTTCTTCTACATTCATCAATCTTGGAATCTTGGGATGTGATGGATACCATGGAGAGTAACTCTAGAACTAAGGTAGGTATATGCATAAAAATATTGGAGATCCAATATTTTATGAATAAATTCATCGTAAGGAGATCCAAGAATCTATAAAAAACTCATTCAGTGCGAAAGGTAACAAATTTTACAAATTAGGGAAAATACATAGAAAAGAAAAATTAAGAAGAATTCAAAACCATATTATCTTGGTGGAAGGAGGCCCCATGTGTAGAAATTGTCGGAGGAAATGGTATCTAAAGAAATATTAGAGTGAGAAAATAATCGAACCCATAAATATATTATTCTGGAAAGAAATATGAAAATCCCATATCATAAGATACGAGTGTTATTATCTTGAGTATATCTAGTTCACATTAGACATGTATTATATACTCAGGATATTCATTTCAATATACAGTTAAGAGAGGAATCATGAGTAATTATACTTCTATTATAAATGGAATGGTTTAAATGTTTTGTATCTATTGATATTTTTAGAAAATTAATGTTTCCATCCAATAAAGGAACAATTTTTTATTTGGGTTTCAATATATTTTAAACACAATAGGGTTATGAATTACATGATATCAACATTATAGTTATATGATATTGGATCTTGTACAACAATAGTAAATATAGTGTGTAAATTTTCACATAGATTCATGGAGGTGCCCAAAAGTGTGAAGGATGGAAAATTTCACATAACATAAGTATTGTATGGTGTGATACATGTATAATAGTAACATTTTTTGTGTTATTGCATAACTCTCTAGGTAACTTAATTGATAAATAGATATAAATTTTAGGTGGTAAGGGGATATTGAATATCATAACCACCGTTTAATGGCTATTGAATTTTTGGTGTGTTATAGTTAGTTTTAATATTTATTTAAAATTATTTTTAGATATCATTTATTAGAGGGAATTTACATGTAGCATCTGGGTGATTTAAAAGGTGTATAAATTAATATAATGGGATATTATATTGAGCATGTCTAGGGGAAACCATGAAGTTTTCCCTAGGTTATTGTGCAGCCTGTTAGAGAGGAGTAGTGGGAGGAACATGATTTGAGCATAGTTAAGGAAAACAATGAAACATTTCATAAGTAACCATGTATTTGAAAATATAATAAAATAATTTTCTAACATGTTTAAAAAATCTATGTGGCTAAAACATGTGGGTTATTTGAGGAGGTAGTAATCCTAACATGGTTGGTGCACAATTTATTAAACTGTGTGACCAAACCATGTGCACAAAATTAAACAATCCTAAAAATTTTATCTTAACCCAATAACTCTGTGAAACTTATCATTATTCATACTAAAAATAGGGTTCCTTAAAATATATATTCCTTTATCTATTCCTAGATAATTGTTTCCCATGTGAGGGAAAATCCATTGGAATTAGAGATGTCAGTCCTATGTATTTTAAGGTAAGTGATTTTTTGTCCTCTATTATTCCTATTCCTTTTACATGTTCTCTATTATACTTGAGAAGAACCCTATATCCTAGATATCATAGTTATATCTATAAATCCATATATTATCTAATGTGATTCCATCTAGATTCATGGAAGATGGAGGTGGAAATATAGTTTTTCTTGATCATTATTAGATTCGTCAAGATATAATTTTTATATTGGATCTTATTGGGTAATTAAAAAATGTTCCTAGAACTTGAAATATTATTATTATTGGATATTAATTCTTGAATCATCACATAGTGGTTATAGGTATATTTTAGGGATCATAGGTGTGAGATATTGATTCAGGTGGAGAATCTTAATGTTGGAATTTGATACTGTTGAGGGAGGAAGTTATATACCATTTCATGAAAACTAAAAAAATTATACAATATGAAATTATTATTTGTATGTGTATCCCATGATACCTATCTTTATATTAGATTATTGATCATTTGTGTATACACCATAATACCTCCATTAATTTAACATGTTTTTGCATGTGTATAGATTAATACTTTTTTTGTTATGGATTTGGTATGTATATATGTGTATGGACCATAGACTTATACTATATAGTATTAAAGTGATAGGTTGAACATTCATTGATTGGTTAATCCCTTAGCAGGGATATCATGTGTGACCAAATGTTTGGTAATTATAGTGGGGTCTTAAATGACAAAAAGAAGGGCCTAATAGGCCTGAGGCCTAACTTGAGACTGATATTTGGGAATGAAGACCTTATGATTGAAGACGAAATTATTATTCATGTTTGATGTTCTGGTTCCCTAACCCATGGAATGATGATCATGTGTCTTATTCAAATACTGGTGTTGGATTTGGGTCTATTCTTAAGATTCTAGAAAACCAAAAAAATATCCTCTTCAATGCATTTAAATTAGATAGGGTCATGGTTTGTGGTACCCTGGTTCGAGAATGATTACCCATAATTTTATTTGTTTACTTTTCAATTTAGTTCCTTTCAATTCATACACATTTATATAAGTATTTTAATTATGTTAAGGATGCATTGGTGGTTTCATATTGGTCTTATATAAACACCCTACATGTGAATCGTGTTGTTCATGTAGACATTATGTCTAGGGATCTAGTAAAAGGAAATGGCTTTCTATTAGGAATCCTTTCTAGAGGAGTAGGGAATATGAGTGGAGTTACAATGTACTTCATATTTCTTTTTATATAAACTCTTTTTTCTTTAGTACATTATTTATACTTGGATTATTGTTTTTTTCCTCATATGATATATAGATAAAGTACTGTTTCTGTTTTTTTACATCCATTATATGATAATTTTATTTTATTATTTCTACCTCATGTATATGTATTGGTTTGATATCTATTTGTAAGGCATAGCCTCTCCATGTTTTGATTTAGGCCTTCTTTACTATTTGGTTTCTTGTTTCATATGGTGAGGTGTGCATGTGGTCATGTGACAATCTTTTATAGACCCATTGATTCTATATAGGGGCATTATAACATTATATAAGAGACATTAATTTTTTTTGGGTATGATTTGGGAGTTTGACAAAAAATAATAAGATAGTTGGGACTCAAGTTATGGAGTTTTGCATGTTCTTGGATAGATCATGTGTAACGGTCCATCAAGTAACTAAATAAAGTGGTATTTTTTTATTTTGGCATCAAAATTTTATATTAATCTTTAGTACCATTTTTTGGTTATCATTTATGTGATTTGGGCGAGTTCATGCATCATGGGTAAGCACATATGCGCATGTTTTCATACCATTGATAGAGGTTTAGTTAATTAAGTTCTAGTTATCATCTATTTTTTCACCCTTTTAATGTATGATAACTAAAATTTAATTATTTAACCTTGAGAATATTATATCTTGTTATGTGAGAGTGACTACAATTAAAATGTTTGTTTCAGTGACTTTGGTTTACCATTGGGCAATGTATGGGGTTATATGTTATAATAGTAAGTAGCCTCTTAGAGTTTTTCTTTGTGAAGAAGTTATTATGTTTTTGACTATTAAACACTTGGGTTGTATTTTTATTTAATCTACTAAATGTATTTTCATGTGTATTCTATGTAATTTTAGATAATTCCCCCTTGATGATGTCATAAGGGACTACCTAGGGAAGCGAGTCACTAATCATGGAAAATGATCATTCAGTAATTCAAGACATATAGGAGAATTCAACTAAGCATACTCCCATTTTTTATCTAGTGGTCCATGCAGTGGAACAACTTCATGATGAATCCTTTTTGTTGGTGACTATTTAGAGAAGATAATCCCACATGGGCAGGCTGACTATGGTTAATTTTTGTGAATATTTACAGTTATATCATCCCTCAAAATTCAAGGGTCTTGGAGGCCTCTAAGATGTTGAGGAGTAGATTGAGATCATTAATTAGTTGTTCAATCTAGTAGAGACTCTTAATGAGAGGTTAGTAAAATTTTAAGACTATAATATTCAAGGACCTTCTAGGATATGGTGGAGTGTGATGAACTAGGGTTTGAGGCATGAGGGTCATACTTGGGTGACCTTCTATAATACATTTTTTAGGAGTTATTCCAAATACACAAGAACTTGATAGGGCCTAGAAGTTCAAGATTATCTAGAAAGGAATGATGATAATGATGTAGTATTCTACTCATTTTAATGTTTTTTACTCTTTTCTTCTCTTTTGGTAGAGAATGAGTTATAGAAAGCCTACATGGTTGAGATTAGATTATGACCTGAGTTAATACATCAGTTGAGGAACATTGACCTGAACACATACTCAGAAGTACATCTTAAGTCCCATATCGTTGAGAAGGCTTCAGGGTATGATAAATAATCAATTATTCATCCTATACTTATTGAAATATTAGTTGGGTTCTTGTGTGGACTTATGGATTCACCATCCATCAATAAAAATAATATGGTTGAGGTGATGCACCAAGTAGACAATAGGTAGTCATATAATACAAAGGTTTATTTATATAACTTTATAATATGATATTTTCCTCAATTTTTTAACTATTAGAAGGTTAGAAAAAATTACACATTCTACTAAAATACTTGTAGTAAGTGTTATTTGGGTGGTGAGATAGTAAATCATTCAAATTTTTGTTTGGGATAATCATGATCTAGTTCTCATAAGAATGTTAGAAAGACACCAGATCTAATGGTGTGGCTAAGAGAATCTCAAATATGGAGTTGAGAAGCTATAAGAGGGGAAATCCATGGATTATATAGGGGTCAGTAATAGTTACAGACTCTAAAGGGTTCAGTAAATCAACTGAACCATGGATCATAAAGACAAATTCATGGATCTGATATGGGTAGAGTCGATGCATTGTATTTAATTATAGATAGTAGTAGAGAGGGGCCTTTTATAGTTCAATGTTTGCAATTGATTACATATATACAACATACATCACTATTTGATATAAGATCTCACCATTATTTTACATCTTCTCAAGTGGTTTTCGGTTTAGTTTTTACAATAATGATTTTACCTCAATTATTTTCTCTTTATACTCCCCAAAAAAATAGGATAGTGCATACTCAAAGATGTCCAAAAAGTATTTTAGTGGTTATAGGCTATAGAAACCTATGGTATTTTCAGGTTTTTGAGATTACCAGATTTGATGTGATATTTATATGGATGAGTTGACTTTTTATGGAGCTCATAATTATTTTTATCAAATATGGATGACCTTCACCTCCCTAAAAGTAAAAAATGATGTCCTGACTAGAGACTTGGATATTAGAGTTGGTATATTAAGATGATACTTCAATAATATCAAGACTATTATGGATCAGGTGGAAATTAATATCCTTATAATCAATTAGGTAATATCTACAATAGCTTTTTATCATATAGAGAACATTCACCCAGATATCAATATATGTGATTTCTCATGAATCTGCCACCCACACCTAGAGGAATTTAGTTTGGGATTGGACTAATATTATGTGAAAATTCGATATTTATCCCTTTATGTCTCATGGTAAGAGCTGAAATGAAGGAGTTGAAAGTGCAGCTTCAAGATCTTGAGGTGTAGGGGTTTATTAGGATGGGCACATCCACTTAGTGTGCTCTGTTTTTTTGTTAAAAGGAGGATGGTTGCCTAAGGAAATATGAGGATATCTAATAATTTAATTAGGTAACTGTTAAGAACTGGTATCTATTTCCTAGTATAGTTGATTTTTTTTACAATTTATGGGAGTCGTACGGTTCTCTAAAATTAAACTATAGTCGACTTATCCCCATCACCAGGTAAAATTAAATGATATATTAAAGATATAATCTGGGAGAATATATGGGTTATATTAGTGCCTTGTGATGTTATCTGGGTTGAATAATTCTTTAGCAGTTTTCATGTAACTCATGAATAAAATTTTTCTCCTATAGTTGGATTACATCATTATGGTCATCGTTGAGGAAATATTTTCATATCCACATGCCATAGAATTTTACGCTATGCATTTTGAGACTGTTTTGAGTATGCATTGAGTGAATCAATATTATACAAGAATTCCAAGTTATAATTTTGGATCCATGATGTATAATTTCATAGATGTATTACATTTAAGACTATTATTTTTGTTTATCCATATAAGGTGGAGGTGGCAATATCATGGGACTATCCTAAGAACTTGTTTGGGATTTTGTGTTTCCTTGGACTAGTTGTGTTCTAATGGTGGTTCATCCAGGACTTCTTCCATTTGGATTCACCTATTATCAGACTTACCATGAATGGGGTAAAGTTTGAGTAGGCTGAACAGTGGTAGGATGTCTTCCTAGAGCTAAAGATAAGGTTTACATATGATATGATTCAAATTCTAAAATAACATTTGATTGGTTATGCAGTTTAATATAGTTATTATCGAGTTTTTTGGTGGGATTTCATGATTTCTAAGGATTGGGTATTTTCTTATGGGTATCTCAAGCTATGACCCCACGGGAAAAACTCCCATACTCATGACTCGGAGTGAATTATTATTGTTCATGCCTTGAAAATTGTCATTATTAGGTATAAAGTGGGATATTTTTTTCCATATGGAATATATGATCTTACAGTATATTTTCTCTCAATTAGACCTAAATCTATGGTAGGGATTTTGGTTTGACTTCCTACAGATGTTTGATTTTAAGATAGCATAAGACCTTGAAAAAGGTAGTGTTATTTTAGATGCTTTTGGTAGGAAGATGAAAGAGTTAGGATATAGGGAATAAAAATAGTTGTGGAAGATTGTGATTATAATATTTAATTTTAATGTAGGATCATATGTGGATTAAGAGTTGTTATCTTGTGTACCCTTGATCATCACATCTACCACAGTTGGTCATGTATAGGCTTTTCAGAAAACTAATAAGGACTGTCATGTGATATTGTAAAGGTTGATATTAGATGAAATTATTCTAGGATATATCTTGTATGAAAATTATGCTCTATGTTTCTAGGCTAGAGTGTTAGTTCCCAAATCAATGAGTGAGTAATTTATTAGTGATTCAAACACCTCTAAATGGATGGGGCATCTTGGAATGACTATTTAGCACCAAGTGTTTTTATGAATTATTATTTTATAAATAAATTAAATTCCTTTTATTTGTTAAATTTCATAATACACCATGATAATCTTGAATTAAATGTAACACCAATTTTATCATTCACTACACACTACACTGGTTTATCTTGTGTTACATGCAATAATGAGTTTTATTAAAACCATGATATATTATTAATTTTGTTTTTTAAAAATGACTATTATAACCTTACTTTTAAACATAGTGATGTGAATAGTAATAAATAATTATAAAATATTGTGTATAATTTTCATATATAAAGGAAACATATTAATAAAAAGTACTATATTTTTTTAATAATGACTTAATAAGTTTTAAAAATACTATTTTCACAAAAACTATTCTTTTCATGTCTTTTGTGAAAAATAATAAAATTATTTTTTGAAAATTTTAAAAAATTAATATGATAAAATAAAAATCATTTATTAATTCATAATGAAAAAAATATATTAGGTTCAATTATTGTTCTTTTTATGAAAATTTTCATTTTTTGATGAATTCTGAAAAATAAAAAAAAATTAATTGAAAACTTCCTTTTTTGTTTAATTCATTTATAAAAAATAAATTATATTTTTAATTGGTTTTAAAGTAAAATTAGTTGAATTATATATCTATTAATTAAATTTAGTGTATTTAAAAATATTTCATACTAAAATTGGATATAAAAACTTTGATATTTTTTATTATTTTTTCATTAATAACCAACTTTCTCATCACAATTTCCTGATAAATTTAAAATTAATTTTTTCCACTTGTGTGAATTTAACTTTTAAAAATGGATTTCATATTTTTAATTATTATAATTTATAATTTATAATAAGTCTAATATAATTTTTGACAAAAAATAATACTGAATTTCATAAAAATTATGTAAACCAGTTAAAGAGAAAATAGATTTACCATGGGGTTAAACTAAGAAGATAAGTATTAAAATGATGTAACAGCTAAAAAAATATTATTTTATTGAAATATTTCCACCTTATACATCAAAATTTCAAACCTAGGTTAATTTTTATATTTTTCTTGGTAATGACTTTATTATTTTTGAGACTTTTGGGAAATTTCCAAGTGGGTTCTAAGTGGGTTCCTTTCACCCACTTAAAAAAGGACACCACTTCCCTTCACTTATAGATACATTTTATTCACTTTGGGTAGAAAATACCTTAAATAATTATATCCCCAATATCATTAGTTATATTATAGAGATTTTGATCCTCCCAAAATACCATCCCAATGGTCATTATGAGGATATCCAAATGTGGTTTCTCATAGTGAAGGTAATTATCTTAATAAGATACTTAATTTTATTTCTTCCTTTCCAACATTATATTATGTATTAAAACTTATCATATAATAAAACCATTATATCACATATACTGATATTCTATTATGTTTATTTCATAATAATTATCCCTTTATACTTCCATTAAATGGGTTACGAAATCATTGTTCCTGTGTACGACAGACATCCGCCTCACCACTTGATATCATTTGTTTTTCAATTTCCACCTCTCAAGGCATGTCATAATGATAGATTTATTTTTTATGTATTAGATATCATATATTTAATATTTCTTATGATTATTTTTGTAATATCATACATACTTTCATTCTTTCCATTTTATGGGAATACTATATTGTCTTTCATGTGTACGACGGACTACTTCCTTGTGAAGGGATTTGATTTATTCACGTTGTATATGGAATGTATTAAATATGGGTTTAATAAATATATTTTATATATACTACATAAACATTATTATATAATAAATATATATTTCATTTGTTTTTCATTCATTCTAACTAGAAAGAAAATGAAAAACATCATTCATGCGTACGTACGACCTACTATGTCCATGAATGACATATTTCATTTACTATCACTAAATTTTATTGATTACTGTAAGTAAATATATAATGAATTTGTATGATATTTATATCTTGGTTAAAATTATGGAGATTATGGAACCATTATAAAAGTAATAGGAACCAAATTATAATAAATCAAAACATATATCAAAAATAAATAGGTTATTACCATAGACGTAACATTAACATGAAATTTTTAATAAATGGGTTTTAAAATATCATATGAAAATATTATAAAGTATGATATATATGAATATATTTCTATAATATATTTATAATAAATTTATATTTATTATAGATGATATATTAATGAGTATGATGGATGACTCGACTTAAAGTAAGGGATTTTGGCCTCAATTTTCATTCTTTGAGACATGTGTTATTTTATACACCTATATTCATTCACAATGTATATATGAAGATCAATATAAATTTAATATCCTTAATTTAATCATCCTTGAGATATTTTAAGTTTGAATTTATTTTATTCCTTCATTGGTATTATGAATCCATTTTTCCAAAGCGGTATAGATTTCATGTTACAAACTCATCATTTATTGGGATTATTTACAATTATGTTTATGAAAATAAAATCTTGTGGTACATATATCAAGAATTATATTTAATATTATTCTCGTGTGGTTATTAATAATATGATAAAGTATTTTTACCATTATTCTTATCTTTTTTACTTAAAATAATTAAATATTTGTTTATGAATATTGTCAATTATTTCTCTCTTGGGTCAGAAATCTGTTTTCTTCCAAAACCATGTATTCTAAAAAATGATTTATAACACTCATAATATTTTTGAAAAGAAATTTTTTTCCATAATTGATTTCTTATAAAAAAAATTTCAAAATAATATTCATTTCATTTTCCAAAAAATACTTATTATGATTTTACAAAAAATTTGAATGGATTCATTATTTTAACATGTATAAAAAAAATAATTTCTTGACATCAGGGTAAATAATTTCATCAATGATTAATTTAAAATTTATAAAATTATTTTGAAATAAAAATATTTTTAAAATATTTCATGATTTAAAAATAATTCTTCAATGTATAAAAGATATTTTTCACAATAAATGTTTTAAATGATCTTTCAAATTATTTTCCATATAATATGATATCCATTGGTGTTAACTATTCCTTACTAGGGATATCATCTAGTGGTACCATTCATATTCTTTCTTTGAGTGGTTAATGATTTGATGGAATGATTTTTTTATGAAACCAATTTCTCTCCCATGGTTTATACCATGAGGAAATTCCTATGAAACCCACTTATTTTCTCATATTATTCTATGTTTAAATGTTTATGAAACCTTTCTCTTTTCCATGTGTTATGAAATTATAAAATTTTTATGATAATTTTTTCATTTCATGGATTTTGATACGTTGAATTTTTATGATGTTATTGAACACATAAATATGGTTTTCATAATGTGATGGGTGGAACCAATATCTCACTCAAATGCATTGGGTAAAGATTTATATCCCATGAGATATACAAGACTAGAATGGGGACTGAACTAAGTCCTGTAAGATAGGGCTAAAATGGGGGGTGAACTAGGGTAAGTAATATGGGGTTGGAATTGGGAGTGAACTCGGTTCAATAATATTGGGCTGAAATTGGGAGTGAACCTATTTCAGTAAAGTAATTTTTCCACTATGATGGTCTTGAAATTAATCCTTGACTAATATGGAAATTATTTTATATTCTTGTGTATATTATACAAATTTCATGTATTATTCCAATGTAATTCTCTAATTGATCATGTTATTTTATTACCATAAGATTTATATCTTATGAATTGACAATATTTATTCAATTCCTCAAGATTATTATCTTCTTTGAAAGGGTATTTTTCTCAAATATTATGCTCATTCACTCATACCATTATGTTCATGTTATACTTACATGACTCCCTTTTTTACCTTTACTAAGCATCTGAGATCCCCATATCATATGTTTACTTTCCCCATGTTATAAAGATAATTATTATTAATGATTTTTATAAGAAGTGTAATATTAGGGAAGAACATAATGGGAGATGAAATATCTAACTTATGTACCTATGTTCAGGTTTCTAGGATTCCCAATGCACTAAACTATTATAGTATTTAGGCACGTGTTTGTGTAATGTTTCAAATATTCATCAAAAATGATTTACTATCTATGTATGTTAAGCCTAGGTCTATATTATCATGACCCACCTTCACCATGATGAGGGAAGGGGCAGCAGATTGCCAGACCCTTCCTTCTTTAAGTTGAAGGAGAGATAATGACCCCCGAGACCCGCCTTCAACAGGTCCTGGAGTGGCGACTCGCACCAAGGGTATAAAATCGCACACTAAATAGAAGGAATTACACTTTTTTTCTTTTAATAGGATTGGGATAAAAGACAGTAAATCACACAACACCAAGACTGAAAGTAAAAAAGAAAAGCCAAGAACAATTCCCAATGCATGTTACAAAAGTAAAATCCACAATTTATAAAGAGACTACAAGGAAAAAAATACCAAAAGAATGAACAACAGCAACTTTGATGATCTGTCACAAAGTCTGAGCTATTACGGTCCAGCACAATCCCTGAAGTCCTCCTGGAAACCTTAAAGCAGTTTAATATATGTAGGGTGAGCATACATGTATACTTAGTAGGGAAAACCAAAGACTCTCATGCACAAGTGTAGAGACATAATAATTCCTTATGAGAAAAGAGATAACCAAGAAACTACCATGGAAACTAACCCCCCAAGCCTCACCAAGGCACACTCCCCAAATAACGCATGTCAAGTAATGTATAGTAATAGCACATCGATGTTTGGGTACCCCGCGCCACTTTCCCACTGGTTATTGAAGACATCCTATGCATCGATCCAATCCCACCATTATCACCATAGTCCCACTGCCACACCCCGGCCACACACACCTGGTCCATACCCTCACGCAGTCTCACAGACAAACCCTGCCCACAAACACCTGGGTCACAACTGTCTCACGTAACCACACCTGAAAACACCTAGGCCAGAACAACCACCGTCATGCCTGAAGACACCTGAGCCTCATCCCAAAGAAACTTGGGAAACCACCTGCCTGCACACACCTGGGCCAACCACTACACCACCCTGCCGGAATATTCTTGGGCTAATAATGGACTTCAGGCCATCATAGCCTTCCCAAATATACTTCGTCTATCCGAGAAATGGAGAAAAAAGGAGCTAATAACTAGCCAATAAAAGAAGTGTTGGGAAAAACACCCTCCCCCATGAAATGGGGGTGTTCGGCACTATTTTCTCAACTTGGGTGGGGAAATAATTAGAAACACAAAAACTACAAGTATGTTTTGGTAACAAGAACTCACCCAAATCTAGGTTTTTCTTCAGCCAGCCTAAATAACACAATCAGCGCCCAAGTCATTACTCACACCAAACCAAAACCCATTTGTCCCATTATTATTTCATGTTCAGTGATAATGTTTAATTAAGTTCTTACACCTACTTGGGAAACTAGAAGCACAAGATAAGGAAAGAGCACACCCAAGATCAATTTAAACACTCACACTCGTTTCTCATGTAAAGCCACAAAAACTAAGAGGGATAAGAGAGATCCCTCAAAGTACTGTAACCAAGGGAAAACCAAAGTTACTACCCCATGTTCCCAAAATCCAGGAGCCAATAGTTCCTCAACAATAGAGGATTTCACTCCAATTCGTGACATAATCAAGGTTACCACGCGACCTCAAATTTACAACCAGCGATATCATAACAACATGGAATCCCATCCCCACCCACATCACCTAGAATCTGGACCGTGAATAAAAACAAAAAAACCACTTCTACCAACACAAAGCAGGCCCATGTGGGTATTTCAGATTTAAACGATTTAACACACTCCATGATTTCAACTTCACTGTGCTTTAACCGGGGTTATCACAAAAAGTTTTGATCCTGGTGGTTTCAATTTATTTAGCTGAATTTACATAATCAACCAAATTCCTTTACACAGCAAGGGTTCACAACCACAATACAATCCATTTAAACATCTCCAGAAGTAAGGGTTCATTAGTGCACATAGAAAGACCACCAACGGCTGTTATTTTTAGTAGGTGTAAGCCCACACAATTCAAAAATCATTAATCATTAAAGAAGAGAAAAACAGAGCATCATCCTCTGTCACACCCCTCCCCTTCATTCTTTAGAATCCTTTTATTATCTTCTTTAGAGTTTGGTTAATCCAATTATATAGAATTAATATCATACCCACCTTGCAAGATACACATAAAGGAGAGACAAAGGTGAAACCCTAATTGATTGATCAATGACCAAAGTTTCTCTTCAAGCACCAGGAAAAAATTATGCACGATTTGCAGGGATGGGGCCTCAGGAATGCAAGGACGAGCAGGAAAATTGATGTGAGGGTGATCGGGAAAAAGAAACCTAGGGAAAACCCTTTAGTTTATAAGGGTTGAGGACGGTTGAGATAAGAACATGAAACCGGGTAAGGAGCGGAGGTCGTGGGTTGACCACGTGGCCCCACACATCATTAAAGGGTCCCCGCCTTTAGGGGCGGTTTAAACCAAAGAACACTAGGGTGCCTCACTTAAACAAACACCATTAACTAGTGTTAGTGGGCTTTAAAATAGGCATAGGGGGTCAAAACATGGATTAAAACCCAATTTACGCCAAAGGAGGTGCTACTGAAAACCCCGTGGGGGGTTACGATGGGTCTGCCGGTTATCCGGGCTACCGGTAGGTTACGGCTACTAGTAGACCGAACTACGAGTTGGATGAGTTACCAGTAGGCCGAGCTACCGGTAGGCTGCGACTACTAGTAGATCGAGCTACCGGTCAGCCGATCTACCGGTAGGCAGTGGCCACCGGTAGACCGAGCTACAGATGGGTCGAGCTACCGGTAGGATGTGTCTACCGGTAGACCGAGCTACCGGTAGGCCTACCGTGGGTCAAACTTCACCGAGACGTTGGGATGGCCTCCGAGACCACCCGAAACGCCTCAAAAATCATATTTTTACTAAGTAATGGTCCCTCAACAACCCATTCCATTACATCAGATACCTCTAAAACTATTATCATCCTCAAGAGTCAAAACAACCTATAAGGAAAGAGAGGGTCCGAATAACCACCTCGAAAGATACCTCTCAGTACTGAACCTCATTGTTAACTAAAAACACCTCCCTCTCGAGAACCAAGAAACACACCAAGTCAAACTGCACAGTCATTTGGGTTGAGAAGTCTCTACCCCCATGTCAATATACTATCCCTTTTGAGCGGCACTGACTAACCCGAATGGGTTTAATCGCATCCACCTTAATGTGTCTTGATTATGGGTCCGATCCTCCCCTCCCCATAGCCCGGACTTTTCACACACATTCAGAGAGGAAGAAAAACCACATATTCCATAGCCAACAAGGTAAAACGCTCCACTAAAACAAGTATAAATAAAACAGTACAAAAAAACTATGGGTACTGGGCACGCATCTGTGCTTCCCTCTCCCATGTACACTCCTCAAGCCCACCATGTCTCCATAACACACGAACCAAGGGAATGGCTCACCCATGAAGAACCTTCTCATCACGATCCTCGATCATCACTGGTATTTCAACAAAGGTCACATCATCCTCGGTGTCTAGCTCTCCCCAGTCGAGGACGTGTGAATCTTCATGCAGATACTGATGAAGCTGGGACACATGGAAGACATCTTGCAGCCTTAGTAGTGGCAGTGGTAATGCTAGATAATTAGCCACTTCACCGACTCGCCGCAATACCTCAAAGGGTCCGATGAACATGGGAGAAAGCTTACTCCCCTTGACAAACCTCCATTGTCCACGCTGAGGGGAGACCTTCAAGAACACGTGGTATCCAAACTCAAACTCCAAGGGCCTCCTCCTGGTATCAGCATACGACTTCTATCGGTCTTGGGCCACCTTCATACTTTCCCATATAATCTGAACCTTATCTGTCATGCTCTGCACCACCTTCGGGCCATGGATGCATGCATCTCTGAGTTCGGTCCAAAACACATGTGAGTAGCATGGCCTTCCATACAAGGCATCAAATGGGGCTATACCAATGGTGGAGTGATAGCTGTTATTGTAGGTGAACTTTATCAAAGGTAAGTGTCGCACCCACGATCCTGGTGAGTCCAGAACACATTCCCGCAGCATATCCTCCAAGGTCCGTATGGTGTGCTTTGTCTGTCCATCTGTCTGGGGATGGAAAGCAGTGCTAAGACGTAGCTGGGTTCCAAAAGCATGCTGCAATCCTCTTTAGACTCGTGAGGTAAACCGTGCATCCCTATCCGAGACTGTGGACCTCGGAACTCCATACAACTGCACCACCTCATCCATGTACCTTTGTGCCAAGGCATCTAATGCATTTGACTCCTTAATCGCCAAAAAGTGAGCTGATTTTGTCTACTGTTCCACTACTACCCAGATGGCATCGTACCCCCCTTGAACCTTTGGTAGTCCATTGATTAAATCCATCGAGATGTCCTCCCACTTCCACTCAGGGACATCTAGAGACTACAATAGGCCGCCTGGAACCCGGTGTTCATCCTTCACTTGCTGACACACTACGCACTTGGCTACAAACTCTCCACTTCTCGCTTTACTCCAGGCCACCAGAACTATCTCTTCAGACCATAGTACATCTTGGAAACTCCCGAGTGCACTACTAGGGGTGAGTTGTGGAACTCACTAAGAACCTTACCACGCATCGCCTCTGGGACAAACAGCTTTCCTTGGATAAGAATCCAGTTCTGACCATCCTTCATCCACCCATTCAGAGCATTTCTCTGGTCAACTCGGTCTCGCATCACTTCACACTCTGGGTCTCTCCACTGAGACTCCTCCACTTGCTGAAACAGATACGACTACACTGTCATCTGATACAGGTAACCTCTACCACTATCCATCCTCGCATCCAGGTGCAAGGCAGCCAACTCCTTCATTGCCTTTGAGGCTTCTGTCGACTCTCAGACTGCATCCTTCTATGACCTTCTACTCAAGGCATTGGCCACTATATTCTCTTTCCCTGAAGTGTAGGAAATCTCAAAGTCGTAATCCTGGAAGAACTTCATCCACCATCACTGCCGTAAGTTTAGGTCCAACTGGGAGAATATATATCTCAAACTTTTTTGATCTGTGAAGTCCACAAAACGTTCTCTGATGAGGTAATGCCGCCATAATTTTAGCGCAAAAACAACCGCTGCAAGCTCCAGGTCGTGGGGGGAATAATTATGCTCATGAGGGAATAGCTTCCTAGACCTATAAGAGATCCCCCCCTTGTTGCTGCATCAACACACATCTGAGGCCTTTCCCTGAAGCATCACAGAACACCTCGTATGCTGCCCCTTCTTCTTGTAGTCTTAGCACTGGGGCACTAACCAACTTCTCCTTCAGATAGCTGAAGATTGCCTCGCACTGCTCACTCCACACAAAGACCTGGTCCTTCATGGTCAAGGCTATCAAAGGGGCTGAAACTCGAGAGAAGTTGGGTACAAACCTTAAATAGTAACTCGCCAGCCTGACGAAACTGCGAACATATGCCACATTCTTAGGTGCTTCCCAAGAAAAAACTGCCTCAACCTTTTATGGGTCCATCATTACCCCCTTCTCTGACACTACGTGCCCAAGGAAGTGCACTTCTCGCGTCTAGAACTTGCATTTCGACAACTTCCCATAGAGCTTGTGCTGTCGGAGGACCTCCAAAACCGTCCTCAGGTGCTCTGAGTGGTCCTCCTCTGATCTTGAATAGATCAGGATGTCGTCGATGAATACAACTATGAACTGATCCAGGTACTCCCAGAAGACGGAGTTCATAATCCCCATGAACACAGCCAGGGCGTTCGTAACGCCGAAGGGCATGACCATAACTCGAAGTGCCCATATCTGCACTTGAAGGCCATCTCCAAGATGCCTCCCTCCTTCACCCTCAAATGGTGATATCCAGACCGTAGGTCGATCTTAGAGTACCATCATTCCCCTTTTAGTTGGTCAAATAGATCATCTATCCTTGGAATAGGGTAGCGATTTTTGATCGTTACCTGATTCAACCTCCTGTAGTCTATGCACAACCTAAGACCATCATATTCCTTCTTTGCAAACAAGACTGGAGCACCCCACGGTGACGCACTTCGTCGAACATAACCCCTCTTTATCAGATCATCGATCTAATTCCACAACTCCCGTAGCTCCGAAGGTGCCATCCAGTAAGGAGCCATCAAAATCGAGTGAGCATCAGGCTGTAAGTCTATCCCAAACTTGATATCACATCAAGGGGGTAGACTCATTACCTCCTCATGAAAGATGTCCATAAACTCTCTAACGATTCCTGGAACCTCTACCATATCAGCATCTACTAGCTCTACTGACCTCTCAACTAACAAGGAGAGGAGGGTTTCCTCTCGCCTGTTGCCCTCCCGATTGACCCGCTCACTGGTGAAAGTAACACACTGGTCACCGAAGTCTAAGAACACAACCCTTCCTCGAATGCAGTCGATGATGGCACACACATAGAAAAGCTAGTCGATGCCTAGGATGACATCGTATGGTTGTATCTATAGCAGTAGTAAATCCCTGACAGACTGATGTAGCCCAATCATCAGCCCGCATCCTCAGCAAACGTATAACAAGTCAGTCTGACCTCCGGCTGTTGTGCTTAGCACCAGGGGCACAGTAAGTCTCTCAACATCTAGGCCCAGAGCATGGGCTAGACCAGGTGAAACAAAGGATTGCGAAGCTCTAGTATCGAACAAGGCGTATGCAAGGGTACTGAATAAACTGATCGTACCTTGAACAACCTTCGGTCCCGCTGGAACTGCTGCCTCCACGGCGTGAAACTGTCCACACCCAGCTCCTATGCCCCTCAGCTATCGAACGCCTCCTCGACCACGCCCTGGTCGAGGTCCCTGAGGAGCACCCTGAGGTCAGCCTCCTCCTGCAATGTCTGCTCTCAGAGGAGCGGGAGCTCGCTGCCCCTACTGCTGCTACTGGAAGGGCCTAGCAGGAAGCTGCTGGTGGGGCGGGTACTGGGCCTATCCGCCACCTCCGTACTAAACTCTCTCTGGGCACAGATTCCGGAGATTTCCATGGCTCCCATAGACAAAGCACCTCGGTCCAGCCCCCAAAAGAAAAGGGCGAGGACAGGGGGATCGAAACTGGAACTGCTTTGGCATGCTCCCTGCTGGTCGGAACCAAGGGGGTCCTGATGCTGGTGGTCGGGTGCTGATGGCCTTTCCCTTCGATGATCCCAGCTAGATCCCCTCTCGTGATACACCTCCAAGCATTTGCATCCTCTCGACCACTTTGGCCTTCTTCTGGACCTCCAAGTAAGTCGGCAAGGTGAAGGGGGTAACAGCGTACTAGAGGGAGGGTCGGAGCGCCTCCTCTAAACGTCTTTCCCGAGACTCCTCATCTGGAAAGAGGCCCGGAGTGAAAATTTGGAGTCCTTGAACTTGACCCCCAGCTCCCTTACCGATATACTCCCCTGATAGAGGTATAATAGCTCTGGCCTCTTCTCTGCCTTCATCGTAGAAGAGAGTAATTCCACCTGGAACTCCTTCTCGAAATCATCCTATGCCACCTCAACCACTTTCTTCTCCCCCAGGTAAAGAATCCACCAATAATGCGCTGCTACCCGCATCTGGCTGACGGCCAAAGGAACCTAGTACTCAGTCGGAGCCCAAATCAAGCCGAAGTCTATCATCAGCTCCTCTAACCAACTATCCATCTTCATGTTAGAGGTGTTTCCCTCGTACTTCTCGAGGGTCTATCGCTGGAAGTCTCAAAGCGTCCTCTGCCACTGATCATCTTCCCCCTCTCGGTTATCCCTCTTTCGATCATCCAGGTCGACCTCCTGGTCCATGATCGCTCATACAACTTGTGTTCGTCTCTCGGGTGCCATAGCTATGAGGTAAATGAGGAATGCCTAAGACTAAGTAGTGGAGAATATTGTTCCTAAACATCTTAAAATTTTTATTTATTCCTAATTCCCAAGACACCCCGGAAACATAAGAACACAAGTCATTAAGATGCATGTACCTTTCCTATGGTCTCTACCCTGCAATTAGTGTGGCCTCACTTGGTCGTTTGGTAGGTCCAGAGTCCTTGCATCGGATCATGGGGGGCCCTAAAATCCCGTGTCCTAGCCGGTGTTCCCTGGCCTAATTCACGCACCAAGGTCACCCAACACCGTTGCCCTACCATCCCATGCAATCCTCAATGTTCCTAACTCCAAACTCCATCCTATATCTCAACCACCTATGATACCATTCTGTCACAACCCGCCTTCACCATGATGAGGGAAGGGATAGAAGATTGCCAGACCCTTCCTTCTTCAAGTTGAAGGAGAGATAATGACCCCCGAGACCCGCCTTCAATAGGTCCCGGAGTGGTGACTAGCACAAAGGGTATAAAATTGCACACTAAATGGAAGGAATTACCCTTTTTTTCTTTTAATAGGATCAGGAAATAAGATAATAAATTCGACAATGCCAATACTAAAAGTAAAAAATGTAATGCCAAGAACCATTCCCAATGCATGTTAAAAAAGTAAAATCCACAATGTATAAGGAGACTATAAGGAAAAAATACCAAAAGAAAGAACAACAGTAACTGTGATGATCTGTCACAAAGTCTGAGCTAGTATGGTCCAGCACAATCCTCGAAGTTCTCCTGAAAACCTGAAAGCAGTTTTATATACGTAGGGTGAGAATACTAGTATACTAAGTAGGGAAAACCTAAGACTCTCATGCAAAATTGGGGAGACATACTAATACCCTATGAGA
Source organism: Viscum album (assembly GCA_963277665.1). Classification (NCBI taxonomy): domain Eukaryota; kingdom Viridiplantae; phylum Streptophyta; class Magnoliopsida; order Santalales; family Viscaceae; genus Viscum; species Viscum album. The sequence goes on along the minus strand of OY728165.1, from coordinate 1,774,750,914 downwards.
AAAGAGATAACCAAGAAACTACCAAAAAAAGTAACCACCCAAGCCTCACCAAGGAACACTCCCCAAATAATGCAAGTCAAGTAATGTATAGTAATAGCACATTGATGTTTGGGTACCCTGCGCCACTTTCCCACTGGTTATTGAAGAAATCCTATGAATCGAACCAATCCCACCATTCTAACCGCAGTCCCACTGCCAGACCCTGCCCGCACACACCTGGGCCATACCCACATGCAATCCCACTACCAAACCCCACCCGCAAACACCTGGGCCAGAACTGTCTCACGTAACTATGCCTATAAACACCTAGGCCAGAACAACCACCGTCACGCCCGAAGACACCTGGGCCTCATCCAGAAGACACTTGGGATACCACCTGCCCGCACACACCTAGGCCAACCACCACACCACCCTGCCTGAAGATTCTTGGGCTAATAATGGACTTCAGGCCATCACAGCCTGCCCGAAGATACATGGGCTATCCGGGAAGGGGAAAATAAAGGAGATAATAACCATCCACTAATAGAAGTGTTGGTAAAAAACCCCTCCCCATGAAATGGGGGTGTTCGGCACTAAGTGCTCAACTTGGGTGGGGCATGAATTGGAAACACAAAAACTAAAAGTATGTATAGGTAACAAGCACTCACCCGAATCTAGGTTTTTCTTCATCCAGCCTAAAGAACACAATCAACGCCCAAGTCACGACTCACACCAAAACAAAACCCATTTTTCCCATACTTGTTTCATGTTCAGTGATAATGTTTAAATAATTTCCTGCACCTACTTGGGAAACTAGAAGCACAAGCTAAAGAAAGAGCACACCCAACAATAATTTAAACACTCACACCCATTTCTCTTATAAAGCCACAACAAAAAAGAGGGATAAGAGAGATCCCTCAATGTACTTTAACCAAGGGAAAACCCAAGATACTACCCCATGTTCCCAAAATTCAGGTGCCAACAGTTCCTCAACAACAGAGGATTCCACCCCAATTCAAGATATAATCAAGGTAACCACGTGGCCTCAAATTTACAACCATCAATATCATAACAACAGGGAATCCCATCCCCACCCACATCACCCAGAAATCAGCCTGTGAATAACCACTGCTACCAACACAAAGCAAGCCCATGCGGGTATTTCAGATTTAAACGATTTAAGACACTCCATGATTTTAACATCACTGTGCTTTAACCGGGGTTATCACAGAAAGGTTTGATCCTGGTGATTTCAATTTATTTAGCTGAATATACGTAATTAACCAAATTCCTTTACACAGAAAGGGTTCACAACCAGAATACAATCTATTTAAACATCACCAGAAGTAAGGGTTTGTTAGTGCACAGAGTAAGACCACCAACACCTGTAATTTTCAGTAGGCGTAAGACTGCACAATTCAGAAATCATTAATCATGCAAGAAGATAAAAATAGAGAAGCATAATTTGTCACACCCCTCCCCTTCGTTCTTTAGAATCTGTTTATTATCTTTTTAAAGTTTGGTTAATCCAATTATATAGAAGAAATAGCATACCCACACCGCAAGATACACAAAAAGGATAGACGAAGGTGAAACCCTACTTGATTAATCAATGATCGAAGTTTCTCTTCAAGCGCCAGGAAAAGACAATGCGTGATTTGCAGGGGTGGGGCCTCGGGAATTAAAGGACGAGAAAACGAATCGATGGGAGGGTGATCGGGAAAAGGAAACCCAGGGAGAACCCTTTAGTTTATAAGGGACATGGATGGTTGAGATAAGAACGTAAAACTGTGTAAGGAGCGGGGGTCGTGGGTTGACCACGTGACCCCACACATCATTAAAGGGTCTTCACCTTTATGGGTGGTTTAATCCGATGCACACTAGGGTACCTCAGTTAAAAAAATGCCATTAACTATCATTAATGGGTTTTAAAATAGGTGTAGGGGGTCAAAATAGGGTTTAAAACCAATTTGTTCCAAAGGAGAAGCCACTGGAAAACCTGCGGGAGGTTAGGCTAGGTCCACCGGTTAGCCGAGCTACCAGTAGGCTACAGCTACAGGTAGACCGAGCTACCGATTGGCCGAGCTACTGGTAGGCTGAGCTACTGGTAGGTGGCGGCTACTGGTAGACTGAGCTACCAGTAGGCCGAGCCACCAGAAGGCCGAGCCACCGATAGGCTACGGCTACTGGTAGACTGAGCTACTGGTAGGCTGGGGCTACCGGTAGACCGACCAACCGGTAGGCTCTGGCTACCGGTAGACTGAGCTACCGGTAGGCCTGCTACTGGTAGGCTAAGGATACCGGTAGGCCTACCGTGGGTCAAAATTTAACGAGAAGTTGGGATGGCCTCTGAGACCACCCGTAACACCTCAAACATTGAATTTTTACTAAGTAATGGTCCCTCAACAACCCAAGCCATTATGTATATAGTTCGTATCATAGGATATTCATAGTTAACATTTGAAATCTAGGATGATAAAACCTTAGTTATATCCCTAATGACATCTCTATGTATAATTCTAAGGAAGATTAAAATTATAGAAAAAATATTTTGAAATTTTGTGGAAGAGTGAGAGAGTGGTTTCCTAAAAATACATCCATTTATAGATACACAAGAGGATGTGGCTCTGGAATAGATGTACCTGGGTGTAGAAACCCTAAAACACTTTATTTTTCTATATTTGATTGGGAACTGGTGCACAATAATGAGCATTATTACACACCAGGTTTGAAACTCTCGAGGGATATTATTGGGAAGTTGAAAAAATATATACAACCCATAATTAAGGATTTAAATAGATTATGAATATGAATGACGTACGATAAAACCTAAGGTGTTGTATGTTAAAGAAAAATGTGTCTTGATTTAGAACTGCTAAATGATTTTACAGACAATCTGGTGTTACATTATGACTATTGTTTCTGAATCTATGTTTTTTATATTAGTCAATGGATGGGACCTAAAAGAACCATGTTAATGATGAGTGTGATAGACAATGAAATTATTTTCCTCCTAAGAATCCAAATTTTATGGTATTTTTCATTAAAATCCTCATTTCTAGGATGACATAACATTCTCAATTTATGAATATGGTGGTTCTTCCAAATGAACAAGGTAATGAAAAAAATTATTGATTCCTTTGTGAAGATACATCTACCTTCTTTTTTTGGTCTTCTGATCCACTAATTACTAAAAAATGGATAGGTACCAATGATAAAATATTTTCTATTCTTCAGTGTTCAAAAAATGATAAATTAATTTTGGATGTCTGTTGTTTGGATGTTGAATCAGATCAATGGTGGAGTCTTATCAAGAATAAGAGGAAATAAGATGAAATTGACTTAATGGACTTGGATGAGTTTGCAAACATATTTTTTAACAATTAAGTTCCTCGTATTATTCATATGAAGATGGATACTGAGTTCCTTGAACTAATGAATAAGGGTGGGGAAACTTTTGGAACCTATGAAGAAAATTTTACAAGATTTTCTAGGTACGCTTCTTGTATTATCATCCTACATGAAAGTGAGGTTGATGGATTATTTATTATATTAGAAGTGAAGTATCTAGAGGGAGTTTTCCATAAGAGACTTAATTAGTTATGAATATATTGTTTTATGTTCTGTTTATGTGAATATTTGGGAACGATTTATATATCAACCATAGGGTTTGACAAGAAAAGGAAGATTGGGGTTAAAAAACATTGAGGGAAGAAGATTAACGTTCCATTTTCCTCAAAGTGTGGGAAAAATCATGATGGAAATTGCCTTAGTGGAACTAATAAATTCATCATGCGTGGAATAGGAGGGAATCAAAAAATTTATTTCTAATGTGATGGGAATAAGTTAGATAACGATGTAAATAGAGAGAAAGATACGCAAAATAAACCTTCCACACTTAAGTGATTCCAATGTAATGAAAATGGGAATTATGCTAACTTGTTCCCAATACTAATTTTTAATGATTATGATAAATATCAGTAACATATTAAGCCTATGGATAAGGTAAAATCTCATGAGATAACTATTTGTGATGAGGGGTGCAATAATGATGTCGTGAAAGGTGCACTTACCATCCACTCTAGAAAAACTAATGTCTATTTTGAATGTGGATTTATCCATTATTTCATATCAGAAGAATTATATAATTGTATTAGGATTCCACCCAAATGATTATTTTTTTAATTATAAGTGAAAACCGTTAATGGTACGATGATCATATCTTAATTTTATGATTCCTCTATAGTTTATGTTTGAGGGAAAGTGCTTCCTACAAATCTTTACATTCTTCCTTTGGTAGAATTTGATGTCATATTTGGAATGGATGGGATTTTTTTAAATAATTCCAACATCATTTTTCAAGTATGGGAAGTCACTCTTTAAATTTCTATATAACCTTTGATCATCTATCAAAGTGACAATAAGTATAAACTTCAAATGGATATTACAACCAGTGTATGGGGATTAATTACCTTTAATAAGGGGTATTTATCTCACATGGTTAGAGATAAATTAGTCATTAATGATATTATTATTTTTTAGGAATTGTTTTATTTATTCATTGAAGAGTTTTCTAGCCTTCCACTAAAATGTGAAGTTGAGTTCTAAATAGAACTCATAACTGGTTTCATGCCAATTCCAAATACTCTGTATAGAATGGACCCTATTTTGTTATAGGAATTAAAGAATAAACTCTAGGAAAACATTGAAATGGGATTAATTCAATGTAGTGTGTCACCTTGTGGTTCACCTATTCTTTCTTTCAAAATAAAGATGAATCAATGGGAAAATTTATTGATTATCAGGATCTAAACAATATCATAATTAAAAACATGTAGCATCTTCTTTATATTGATGACTTGTTTGATCGGCTACAGGGAGCTTAATACTTTTCCTCGATTTAAATTCCTTCTAGATATCGTCAATTAAGGGTCAAGAAGGAGGATATTATTAGGATGGAATTTTATATAAGATATAGAATATATGAGTATATAGTGATTTCATTTAGTCTTACTAATTCCCATGTTATCTTCATGGATTTAATGACTAGAGTCTTTAGAGATTACCTTGATATTTTAATGTAAGTCTTTATGTATGATATTATTATATACTCAATGATCAGCGAAGAGAATTAAGAAATGTTTATAATTGTACTAAATACCCTAAGGTATTTGAAACATTTTGAAAAAATAACAAAGTGTGTATTTTGGCTGAAAAAGGATTCATTTTTTCGTCTCATATAATCTCAATATAGTAGATATCAGTGAATCCATAAAAGAAGAAGTCTACTAAATTTTGGACTAGACAAATCATGGTAATTGAGATCTATAGTTTTCTCAGTTTATCTGGTTACTATCAATGGATTGTGGTTAATTTCTTATGACTATCAAATCATCTGACCAAGTTAACTCTGAAGAGAGACAAGTTCCACTAGATAGATGAATGTCAGTAATATTTCAAGAAACTAAATATAAGTAATTTTAATGTAACTATTATTAAATTACACCATAATAGATATGGGTTCGTAATCTATAGTGATACATCCAAGAAGTGCCTGGGATGTTTTATTATGGTTAATAACATGGTTATATCTTATTCCTCACAAAAACTAAAAAATTATAAGGAAAATTAAAAAACTCCTGATTTTTATTTAGCTATAGTAATTGTATAATTAAATATATAGAGGTATTCTAATTATTCTTAAAAGTCTGATATATAAATTGATTAAAAAATTAATGGAAATATTCACATAGAAATAGTGGAATATGTTCCAAAGAATATGGTAATAGATAATTAAATATTATGATTTTCAATACATTACCACCAAGGGAAATTAATCAATGTTGTTTATGATTTGATTCAAAAATATCATGTTATCTTATCCATGATGAGGATCATAAAAAAAAATACAATATTTCTAGATTTTCAGAGGATGGATATAGAAATTATAGAGGGAGGGTAGAATAATATCATGATTACTTAATTTTTCAACAATATATCCATGTGATGATTAAATAGGTGTTGAAGGAAGATTTTGAGGTCCAAAATAAGGTTTTAAATATTCTTTAGTTTAACCTTAATTATGATGGAATTATATGTTTCATGAATCTTGTATGTGTTCCAACCATACCAGAATTCAAGAAGTATGTTTTAGAGGAAGATGGTAGTTCTAAATTCTCTATTCATCCTAGAAGTATAAAGATGTATAAATATTTAAAAAAAATACTTTTGATCATAATAAATTAAGAGAGATATCACATAGTTGTATCTTGGGGATTAGTATGCAAATTATGGGAAAATGAAAAATATTTTTAGGGGATTTTTCATCCATTACCCATACCATTATGGAAGTGGGAGACATCACCATATATTATGTCATTGGACTCCCCAAAAAATATAATGGTCATAACGATCTATGGTTAGTATCCTATCACCTTAGTAATTTAGAACAATTCTTTTTAATAGGAGAAAAATTTTATCTCTATCCTCTTTTTTAAGATATAAATAAATTAGGTGGTTTGGTTGAATGGAGTTCCAAATTCTATTATATCTGATCGGGATTCAAGTTTTACCTTAGTGTTCCATCGAATTCATGATAAATATCTTCACAAAATATTGATTTTTAGCATTGCGCATCATCCTCAAATTGATGGTCAGTCTAAAGAACAATTCATGTCCTAGAGGATATGTTGAGATCTTGTTCTCTGAATTTCAAAGTTGTTTTGGATGAACACCTTTTTCTAGTTGAGTTTTCTTATAATAATAAATTTAACTCAAGAATTTATATGGCCCCTTGTGAATCCCTCTATGGAAAGAAATGAAGATCTCCAACATAATAAGATAATGTTGGAGAAATAAATCTATTGGGAACTAATATTCGTGAATAAATGGAACATAAGGTTGATCCATTTAGAAAAAAAATCCAAGCATCACATAGTCTATTTGAGAGATATGATGGAAATCATAAGATTGATATATAATTTTATGTTCCTGAAAAGGTTTTTCTAATAATTCCTCCATTAAATTTGTTTATGAGATTCAGGAAGAAAGTAAAACTAAGCCTGATGTATATCAGTCCCATTGAAATTATTTATTGTATTGAGATGGTAGCTTATCGCCTAGAGCTTCCTCCAAACCTCTCCCAATTATAAATTTATTCCATTTATCTCTCCCAAGGATGAATATACTAGAACCTTCCAATTTACAATACTCATAGGTCATACCATTTAAAAAAGATATTTCTTATGAGAAATAATTGGTGGAGATTCTGGATCTTACCGAGAAACTTCTATGAAACAACACCACTCACCTGCGTAAAGTTTTAGGGAAAACCCACAAGTTTAACTAATCTATACGGGAACTTGAGGACAATATTAGGCATAAGTATCCTCATTTCTTGTATTAGAATGAAAAAATAGAAGGGAAATTTTATTTTAAGGGGGTATAATGTAACACCCTGAGTTTTTATGAATTTGTTTTTTAATAAATTAAATTTTTTTGGTGGATTTCATTCCATGCTAAACCAAGTTAATCTTGATTTATAGGAAACATCAAGTTAATATTTTACAACACACAACACTCTATTATCTTGTATTTTATTTTAAAATAAGTTGTAAAAACCCATTGAAATATTTTTAATTTAGTTATTTAAACATGACAGTTATAACCACTCCATTAAACATAGCGATATGAATGGTAATAAATAATTTTTAAATATTATGGATAATTTGTTTATATAAAGAAAACACATTAATAAAATGTACTAAATTTTTCAATAATGTCTTTATATGTTTTAAAAACAATATTTTCTCAAAACCTGTTTATTATGTCCTTTGTGAAAAATAATAAAATTAATTTTAATGAGTTTTTGAAAATTAATTTGAAAAAATAATTTTTTTTGAATTCATAATATGAAAATTATAATAGGGTGATTTTTAGGTATTTTTAGGAAAAAATTCCTTTTTTTGTTAAATGTTGAAAAATACATAATTTAAATTTAAATTTTTCATTTTGATTAATTTATTTATAAAGATAAATTGAATTTCTAATTTTTTTTAGAATATAATTAGTTCAGATATACATTTGTTATTCCAATTTAGGAAACATTAATAAATTTCTTATTTAATTGTGATATAAAAACATTGTACACATATGATCATTTTGACCTTAAAACCCCACCTTCTCACAACATCTGTGTGATTAATTTTAAATTGATCATTTCCACTTCTATGAATTGAATTTGTAAAAATGAATTAAAAATATAAAATAATAATAATTTTTAGTTTTGAATAACTCCAACATGATTTTTTACAAAAAATAATAGTGGATACAATAAATAATAATTACCACAGTTACGGTAAAAATGGGTTTACCATGGGGGTAAACTAATAAGATAATTGTTAAAATGACTTACCAACTTGTCCAAATATTATCGGCTGGAAATATTTCCACCATACACATCACATGCTCTTAACTAAGTTCATTTGGAATATTTTTTCTTAGTAATTACTTTATTATTTTTGAGTCCTTTTTGAAATTTCCAATTGATTTCCATGTGGGATTTTTTCCCCAACCTCTAAAGGGCCACCAACACCCTTCACTTAATCACACATTCCAATCCATTTGGATTGACCTAAACCTTACTAAATGTCTCCCCAAAATCATCATTAAATTCAATATCTTATTTTCCACCAAAAATATTATCCGTGGTGTCCTTAACAAGAAATCGAAAGTAGGTTTCTCTTAGAGAAGGTAATTATCTTAATAAAAAATTTAATTTTATTTCATCTTTTTTCACCTTCAATAATGTCTTAACTCTTAAATTATAATAAAACCATTATCTCCCATATAAAAATATGTTTATTGTTTATTTCATAATAATTATCCATCTTCACTTCCATCAAATGGTTTATAAAAACATTATCTCTGTGTAAAGTGGAATATCGTCTCACGAAATGAAATCATTCGTATTTTCATTACCACCTCTCAAGTTTGTTCATAATGATGTATTTTTGGATTATATATAATATATATGATATTTATTATTTTATTATATTCTTTAATTTTTATATCAGAAATACCTATATGCTTTCCAATTTTTGAAAATACGATAACGTCATCTGTGTGTATGACGAACTACCGCCTCACGAAGCGATGTGATTAATTCATGATTTACATGAAATATATTAAGTATGGGTTTAATAAAAATATATTAGATATATTAAATAGCCATTATTATATAATGATAATGTATTTTATTTACATTTCATTATTTCAACCCAAAAAATAAAATAAAAAACCATGATCATGCGAATGTAAAACATACTGTCTCCATGAATGGTGAATTTAATTTCCTATCATGGCTTTTTATAGATTACAATAAATAAATATATACTTAATTGATAAGATATTTATATCATGTTTATAATTTTTTAAATTATATATTCATGATCAAATTAATAGAAACAAAATTATAACAAATCAGAACATATACAAAGAAAAAAGTGGTTATTACATGAGACGTAAAATTAATGTGAAATTGTTAATAAATGGGAAAAAAATCCATAATAAAACCATATATTTTATGATATGTATTAATATTGTTCTATAATATATTTATTATAAACGTACATTTATTATATAGGTGCCTTGAATAAGTGTTATGGAAGTTAGTACTTATGGTATGGAATTTTTATCTCAATTTTCCTTCATTGAGATGTATATTATGTTATGAACCTGTATTCTTTCACATGGTGTATATAAAGCCCTTATGAAATTTAATATCATTAATTTATTCATCATATTGTTGTTTTAATTTTAATGGTATGTTATTCCTTCATGGGGTATTTTATTAAATGATACCAAAATGTTATAGATTTCATGTTAAAATCTCATCATTTATAGGGATTGTTTTTTATTATGTTTATGATAATAGATATTATGATCTGATACTCAATAAATATGATAATATTCTTTCAACTATGATTATTAATTATATCATCAAGTAGTGATACTATTTCTCCACTAATTGTTCCTTTAAATAATTAAGAATTTTTTTTAGGAAGATGTAACTTTATTTCTCTCTTTGGTTAAAAAAATGTTTTCCTCCAAAACCATTTTTTATAAAAAAGTTTTTTTAAAGATATTTTATTACTATCTTATGTTTTTAAAAAAAAATTAACGATGACTTAATTTTTACAAAAATGATTGAAAATAATCGTCATGTAATTTTCTAAACAATGCTCGTTTTGATTTTTCTAAAAATGTAGAAGGAATATTCATTTTGGCATGTATGAAATGAACTGAATTCCCAATGACATAAACAATAATTTCTTTGAATACTCCATAGTATTTTTTCAATTTTATTTTCAAAGAAAAAATATTTTCAAAATATTTCATGTTTAAAAAAATTCATATTAGAAGCAATGTATTCCTTAATGAATGTTTTGAATGGTAATTCAAAATTATTTTCCATCTAGGATAACATATTTGGGTGTAAAATATGAATTATCGAGAATATGATCAAAGGATGCCATTCTTAAACATTATATTATTATTTTTTATATTGATGAAATGATTTTTTATGAAACCCATTTCTCTTATATGGGTTATACCTTGGGTGAATTCTTTTGAAACCTTATTCTCTTAATAGTTTTTCTGTGATCAATTAATTTTAAAATATTTCACCTTTTCATAGGTTATGATACTATTAAATTTTCTATGATACCCATTTCATTTAATGGGTTGTGATATGTTAAATATTTATGATCTTCTAACACACATAAATATGTTTTTATTTGGTGATGGTTGGGACCTATATCTCCCTCTAATGAATTGGGTACATATTTTCATCTCATGAAATAGAAAGGACTAGAATGGGGATTGAACATGGTTCCAAAAGACATATCTTGAATGAGGAGTGAACTCGTTTTAGTAATATGAGACAGGTATGGGGAGTGAAACTCGGTTCAGTAAGATGGGGCTAGAACGAGGAGTGAACCAAATTCAGTAAATGACTTTTTCCACTATGATGGTCTTAGAATTAACCTTCACTAATATGGAAGTTATTTTATATGATAATGTGTATGCTAAAAATTCCATGTCTTATTTCATTTGTATGCTCTAATATGTCATTTTATTTTATTACATTATGATTCACATCTTATGAAATTCAAATTATTATGTCATGAATCAATATTATGGTATTTGATATTAAATGTATGTTTTTAAATTTTTATGCTCATTTTCACATAACATTATGTTAATGTTATACTTATATATCTACAATGAATATCCTTGCTAAAATTTAAGCTCACCCTTTCTTATGTTTCAATTTACCCATTTTATAAAGATATTTATTATGTATGATATGTATAATAATGGTTCTAGTTGGGAAGAATGTAGTGAGAGAAGCCATAACTCACTTGTGGACTAGTTTTTATTCTTCTGAGATTCCAAAGCCACTAAACTATTACGTACCTTGAGTGTGTGTTTGTGTAATGCAATGAATATTCATAAACAATGTTGTACTATCTATATATTTTAACCCTGGGATTTAATATAATGATGTGTCATGATATTAAATGTCATTTCCGATGGGCAATAATGAAAAACAGAATTGTATGGTATATCGGTCATTACCTCAAATTACATAAGATCAAAGAGAAATATCTAGGAAAAAGTAGATTACATCATCCTCTTTTTATACTTGTGTATAAGTGGGATGGTGTGGTGTTAGACTTTTTCAAAGGGTTTCCTTGGACCCCAAGATGTTAAAATAGGGTGTAGGTTTCTATCCATCATCTTATAAAGTTTGTGAATTTCCTTCCCATTTGAGAATCTCACTCCAAGTATGTGTTGGGTATGTTGTATGTTCGGTAGATTTTGTGTCTATGTGGAGTTCCTATGAGTATCCTGTCGAATAGATCAGTTCTCTTTACATTATATTTTTAAAAGGCCTTCAAAGGGTGATGGGGTCATAGCTCAAGCTGAGGACAGAATATAACCCTCAGATCAATGAATAGTTCAAAATGATAGTTTAAAATTTAAAGGATATGCTTAGGGAATGTGTGTTTGAATTTTGTAGAAAATGGGATGACCATTTGGACTGGGAAATATTTTCGTAAAATAACAATTTTCAGTATTTAATTTTTATTTATCCATTTGAGTCACTTTATATTCTTTGTTCATGACCAAGTTTTCTTATGGGTATCACCTTGATTGGGTAACTAGTGATTATAGATGCAAGATAAATTGACACTGTTGTTTGTGGGATTGACTTAGATAGTAGAATGAATCAAGATAATGGATTATTAATTTTATATTAGTCTACAACATTGAGGTATGCATTGTGTGTTCCAAGTGTTTTAGCTTAGAAAGTACAATCCAGATCCTTCACATGTGATTGATAGTGGGGATTTTGATTTTGAGGTGGATTCTTAATTCAATATTATACAGTACAATTTTTTAACCATAGTGAAAAGGTAATGTATGGTGATATGGTGCCTCTAATTTGAGTATTATAGTAGCACAAATATATTCATGAAAAATTGATGAATTGGTCATGATATGTATGGGATTATTGGCATGAGTTATTGTTGAATGGCTTCTTGAGAAACTTTTCATGGATGATAATTACTTTGTAGATGAGATTATAACATCCCAAAAAATTTCAAAGTGAATTATTTCATGTTTCAAACTTTATTTGAAATAAATTTGAGTAAAAATTTGTTTGGGTTATGTCTAAATTAGATTATGGGTAGTTTAGTAGGGTTTTAGGATCCTATAAGAGGTATCATAGTTTGATCATACTTAAGGAAAACCGTGTAGTTTTTCCCAAAAAAACTATGCATACTTTTTGAGAGTAAAAGACGGTGGTGTACGGTTATAGATAATTGATAGAAATTGCTCAGGTAACCATGTAACTAAAAACAAAAACAAATCATGGATGAAACATACTTTATCATACCATATTTCCAAACTGTATGTGTTCCCTGAAGCGGTAGTGATCCCCGCATAGTTGGCACATGGTTTTCTAAACTATGCGACCAAACCCTATGAAAATAATAATAATAAAAAAAAATTCACATAAAATCACCCAAAAAATAATAATACTCCCACATACAAAGAAGAGTCTTTTACCTATGGATTTATTTTTATATTCTTGATAAATTATTTCCCTCTGAAGAGAAAATCTATTGGAACTAGAGAAATTGATCCTAGGGGTTTCAAGTTAAGTAATCATTTATCCTCTATATTTATTTTTCATATTAGATCTTATATCTTATCTTTGGTCAATACCTCATATTTGGACATCCAGGGTCATGTCTATGAATTATGACATGATCTAATTTGATTCATTCTAGATTCAAAGAAAAGGAAGGCATTAATATTTGTTTTCATGAACATCCTCTAATTCATCTAGATTAACTTTTTGGTAATTCGAAACCAATCGTATCACTGAGATGTTCTTATACTTGTAACTTCACTCTTAAATCCCCATATAATGAATTGGGTATAATTCTAGGTATCATAGGTGTGAGGTCTTGAATCGAGTGGTGAACCATGATGTTGGTATTGTATTTTCTTATGTTTTGAAAATTATATAAACTATATGATATGAAATTCTTGTGAGTGTGTGTGTAACCCATGATACCCCTCTTGATATGACATGTTTGAGAGTGTGTGTGTGTGTGTTGACACATTATACCTCTCTTGATTTCACCTGTTTGTGCATGAGTATAGCTTAACAATTTCTATGCTATGGGTTGTGTATGTATAGAGACCCAAACATTTCATGCATAGATATTACATCTTATGATATGAATATTCATTACATAATATAATGATCCATTATAGAATCATATAGGTGTAGTTTTTTGGAAACATGGATTCATAAACAACTGGTTCATAAGTGAACGACATTATCTCCCACTAAGTTCTTCATAATTAGAACCCTTTTTAGAAACATCATACTTAATACCTTTATTCATAACATATGGAAAGGGAACATAAGGAGGGTTCATAATAGATGCATGGTAAGGGTAAAAGGGATATATCAGTGATCAGTTAAACATAACATGAGAAAAGGGTATGAAAACATTAGAATAACATTTCAAAACCATACCCATTATAGCATATATCATAACCATGAATCATGGAATAATGAATGGAAGTTAATAATACATGAATCATTATATAATCAAATAAATTGTTCCATGGTAGAATAAAATTGGCATAATTGGTGTGTTTTTGGCATAAACATAAGCATATAAAATAATTTCCTTATTACTCAAGGCTCACTACCAATAATATCATTGTGGATTGGGTTCACTCGCTAAACCATCATAGAAATTATGGTTCACTCCGAATACTATCATAGTAAACAGAGTCCTTTACTGAATGGGGTCCACTCCCCATTAAATTCTTATTTATATCATTAGATATCCATATTTACCCAACACATTGGAGTGGAATATAATTTATTTCCCACCTATGAAATAATAAAACATCTATATATATATATCCTCTATGAGATTATAAAAAATTCATCATAGCATAACCCATGGATTGGAAATTGGTTTCATAATCATTTCATCATAGCATAACCCCTTGAAAAGAAATAGGTTTCATAAATATTTATCCATTCCATTATAGCATAACTAATAGAAAAGAATTGAGTTTCATAAAAATCTTTTCATCATAATCATACACCATCTAGAGAAAGAATCTTATAAAATCTGGTTCCCTATAATCAACATTATCAGTTATTTTTTATTTCCATATCATATATACAGTAACTTGTGCATGATTTTTTTTACCATGATTGTGTGGGTATTTATTCATTCACTATTTACATGGTAATGTCCTTATATTATTTTTTGTATAAAAAGGCTATAGCATTTCTTGGTCTATAATGAGAACCTTGAAATACTATGACATCAATCTTAAATATATTTCATATGGACTAGATACATTATACTAACTAGACACTAATCATTTTGGAAATTCAGGGGTTGGGTGATCATAAGAATTGAGACTTCTTCCTATAAAATGTTTACTTTGTGATCTCAATTATATGAGATTATAAGTATTAAACTTCCAATAGGAACACCACATGTTTCAGGTTTCATTGGATGTTTCTATCTTAGTACATGTGTATTGGACTCATAAATTGAGATTATTATCATTGTATAATAGTTGGTCATGTACTTTGATACACAAAGAAAACAATTTCATTAAAGTCATGCTGAGATATTTATTTTGGGTGCATCATTGGGGGTGTGGAATTGATTTAATATTCAATAAATAATGTTTTTCTTCCAAAAGTGAGTAATATCTCAAACCAAGTTGATCATGATTTTAGTACCTTCACTAAATCTATGTACATGGTAGAAGAAGGAAAGTCTGTCTAGTTTGGTCAGTGAAAAATAAGATAAGAAATGATAATGACACATTATGTGTCTGGATTAATGAGATTCTCACCCAAAGAGATTATATTTCATGATGTGAGTTCATAGGAAGGTTATATTTATTATGACTACTCATTATCTCTTTAGGGGTCTTTATGTGTTGCTACACACCACTCTTGTTCTATGAATAGTATTAACTGATATAGAGATAAGGTCCTAGAGGGTCACACACTAAGGTTATCCAAAAGATTTTCCTATTCTATTTAATATGATTTTAAGAAATTATATTCCCTACCACAGGGTCTTGGATATTTTTTGAGGATATATGATCACAAAGTAATAAATAAATTCATATTATTTGTGTTTAGAATAATTGAAATTGAATTTATTTATGAAATGTATTTACAAGTATGGATGTAAATACATGTAAAGATATTATCAAAATGATTATTATTTTAATATTAATGTTTCATTTAATTTTTATAGGAATAAAGGTTCAATTTAATTAATTTCTCTTATCATGTGATATATTTATTATATTTCCAGAAATTTATAAAAAATATAAATGAAATTTAGGACCTAGTTATTTTGTCATGTGATGTTGTTTATGTCTTATATACCAAGTAATAAATATTCAAGGGTCTGGGAGACATTTTCTGGAAATTTTAGTAAATTTATATATAAGTGATGAGGCATTCCCAATAACTATACTATTCACAAAGATTTTATAAGAACCTCTCTCTCCTATCTTATTTCATAGAAATAGAATCGAATGAACTGAGATTCAAATCAAAGTCCTTATTTATTGATTAGTGGATCATCATTGCAATGATTGTTAGATGGCCAAGTCGAAGTCATTCATTTTTTTAAAATTGGATTGAAATCACTGATTTTTATGTTTAATTTTATGAATGTATTTATATTTATGTAAAATCTTTCTCCCACAATAGACATTGATGTCATTTATTGGTTTCTTCATGAGTTACAAATAATTTTTCATTTAGAAGAGTTTTTTCTGGCCTCTAAAGGTTTTCCATATAGTGTTGTAAAAATGTAAAATATTTTGGGAAGGAAAAAAATATTCAAAATACCTAATATATAAGATTTAGATAAATTTGGAAAATAAAAAAAAATTAGATTTCAAGGAGGGTTGTGGCTATTTTTCAGTGGTCAAAAATGGAAAAAAACAAACCCTATAAAGTAAACATGATGGGCCACACAGATTAATAATTTTTTTTAAAAATAAAATATATGTTGTAAATAGAGGAAATATTTTCAATTCATAGAAGTTGTTACCTTAATAATCATTTTTGATACAGAATAACTCTGATATGCTTAAGTAAATGTTCGTTTAGGAATTAATTCACAATACATTTTATTAATCAATGCTTTCATATAAGACTCAGCATCAATCCTCCTAAATAACATCATAGCATTGATTTTTTAAGGAAATGTAAATTTATTAATTACTTCATAATACATTACATTGATTGATGAATTCTAGGTCAAGATAAAACTTTTCACACAAGACTGAAGGAACTAAAATCTTATAAATATTCATATACCCGACTTCAAAATTATATTCTTTTAGAACAATTGATGGAATATTATGATGTTTATTTACCACAAGCTTATCCTAGGAATAGTTCATACTCCCTAGTTAAACTAATAATGAAATCATCTTTACTTTCTATTTTTTATAAATTTTATTTTTCCAAAACTAAAAAAGTAAATTTGATAGTAATACCTAATATAAGATCACAACATTATAATGTGGTACATTGTTTTTATATTTTGGTTAAAATCCCTTGCAATTAGTCAATGAAATGCATCCCAGTAATAGGGAAGGTTTTGAGAGTATCTCAAGGGTTCAGATATAAAAATGGGGGGAGTTCCACATAATAAAATGTACATGTTTGGCTCACTATTAGTACTAATAGAGTGTTAGGACAATGTGGACTACTAAAGGGAGGGCACAATTTGAAAACTGTGTGCGGTGGTTCGAGAGAACATGATGCTTGAGGATCCCTTTGAAATTAGAGGATCACACAATGCTTGTATGTTTTTTCAAACCATGTTTATGCCCAAAGAAACTATTAATCCTAGTTCCCCCTAGGATAGTATATACCACATGGTTTGGGAATGGTTTGTAAAAATGTATGGACAAATTATGCCCCTATATAAAAATAGAAAATTTTCCATTTTACCATCTTAATATTAATGCTTTCTATATTAATTTTCCTACTAACATTTTCTCTGGTACAATATGTTACAAACTAAAAGCTCCCAAGTCTCCCATGAATAGTTATTAGTCAGTTATTAGGAATTTAATGCGATTTTATTTGGAAAAGAATCCCTAGGTGTTTCTCTAACTCTATTTCAATATACTTTCTTAATGATGATATCCTCAATTTCTCCTCTTCATCTGAATATTTTATACTCCATTTATCGGGAGTCCATTTCCTTTATGATAGAGGTTATTTAGCTCAAATAAAGATTCTTATATGGATGAGTGGTTGTATACAAACATGAGGTAGTTGATCTATAATATTTCAATAGTAATATAGATATTACTCTGGTGTTTCTGTTTTTAATAATGAATTGTTTTGTTTTATTTTTCTGTCTTTGATAAGGAAATGTAATATTGGCCTTAATTTGTTTTGTGATATCCTTCACGGATTTGGTTGACTCCAATGAATATTTGATATTGGGCCTAGGGACACCTATGGTGTATGGAAGTCCCTTGAATGTGGTGTAATAATATTTTAAATGATTGGATAAAGAATTTATGAGAGTAAATGAGTTTTAATTATCTTTTCGTATGTTAGCACTATTAAAGGGCTACTTGGTATAATTCGGGGATAAGTAGTTATGACATACCCAGGGGATGAATTAAAATATTTAATATGACATTCTATTTTAAAATACTAGGCAGATATTTTCTAAAATGGTTCAAATGGTGTTCTTTAGATTTTGATCAAATTATGGATTTCAATATAAGAAAATTATGTTTTAAAATGGATGAATGTTTTGAAGTGAGGTGTTTAACTCAAGTTTATCTAAACAAGTTTTTATATAGGTTTAAAATTTTCATTTTATATAATGTTTTGGTTCCTCTCTTTAGTTAAAATGCCTTAATGAATATTTTAGTGGTTTTAAAGGAAATTAAGGGCTTGGGCCTTTTTTTCTTTTTCAAATAGTAAGACCTGTATTTTAAAGGGTTCCTTCAATAGTTTTAAAGTAGGGTGAGTTTTGGTGTTTATAAAATATGAAAGTGGATGAGTTTTATTTGAGTCGTGTTTTTGGTTTTGTTGGTGTGTTGGGAATTTTGTAAATGAAGAAATAGTGGTTTTCGAGGATTAAACATGTTGTTCCTAGGTTCCGATATGTTATCATGTATAGAGGGGAAATTGAATTTAATAGTAAAATTTAAAGTTTAATCATTTGATAAAAAAGGAAATGGGGAATTATAAAAGGGGGAATTATCATGTAATTAAATGGTTGGAAGAACATTTAAGTGTTTAGTTAAATGAATGAATGGTATAATTATGGAATTGGGCCAGGATGTTGAGTACATTATAAGAAATAAATATATGAATTTTTTAAGGGTTTTAACCATGAGTAACAAGTCAAATATGCCACAAAATTGAATTTTTTAGATGAAGAAACGGTTAAAGATGATATACATGACAGTTATGACCAATTGAAAGGATATTGGATATACTTATCCTTATCCATGAGATAGGGTTGATAGACATGACGATTGGAATCGTTGACTCGATATGATGGATATGAGGCTCCTTGATTTTGGACAGGGCTCTAAAATAATGATCCTGTAACTAATAGAATTTGACATGATTCTCCTTTTTTTTCTATTGTGCCAGCATGACGATCTGGAAACTAAGAGCACGTGATATGGTATTGGTAATTGTCTCAACGATCTTAGGCATCATGAAATGAAATGATTAATAGATTCCATTTTTTTTTTAAAAATTTTAACCCCTATGATTTATGATTCAGACTTTTAGAATCGTAGAAGTATGTTTAGCTATTTAGGTGACACGATAGGACCTAAGTTTTCAAGTTGCTAACTAATAATATTTTTATTGTGGAACATGCTTCCTTTTCTTTCTTCTTTATTTTCTCATTTTTTTATCTAAATACACTTTTGTTTGGCCTAGTTATTTATTTAGAACCCATTGGTGGTGGATTACTGAGCTTTAATCACACCCTGCTTGGTCCACTATGTCACTTAGGTACCTGTATAAAAGCAACTTGTTTTTAGGTATGGATTTAGGACAGGGAACTAGGTCTTGATTTATATTTGGGATTATGGGTTGGATAATAGTATTTTTTACTAGCCTAGAACTCAGGAACATTTTTATCCGTTTTTCATAGTTTGGGTATTTAGTGTTATATTGTATGACTACATACCATATAGTGTATGAATGTCATTATTATATCATGTTTCACTCGGATTATGGTTAGAATTTTCATAAGATGTTTCATTATTTATTATTCTAATTATGGTATTTATTTTTATTATTTAAATTGTTTCTTCACTCTGAAAAAGGGTATAGTATCCCTATTGTACCTCCAAAGACCTACGCTTCTAGTTAGTAGCACCTTGAATATGTGGAGGTGATCCTAAGGTCATGTGGCACATTAGATCAGGCCAAATCATTAATGGATCCTAGGTTGATACATTACACAAAAGGTATTTAACTCCAATGGTTTGAAAACCATATTGGTTATATTCTTTACAACTACTTATTTTTTTGTGAAAATTTATTATCATCCCTCAACAAGGTATACAAGTATTACATTATATATTCATTATGTATTCTCTAGGATTCATGTATCACTAAATTATTTGTTGAGTATGAGACACCACAAACAACATTTATTCCAAAACTATAATAATTTCCCCTTGTGTCCAATAGATATGTGAGATGAATTTTTTGGTTATACTAAATAAATTTTCAACTAGAACCATTATAATGTGAAATTAGAAGTTGTGTACTTCTCACTGAAGACTTACGAATCACCCTTTCTCAACCGCTTGGAGAATTCATCTTAATTCTTGTGATTATTTCATACTTACATGGCTATTCTATATCATTAAATATATTTGATAGGAATATTATATTCAATACCTAATATTGTAAATACTAACATCAAATATAATTGATGGATATACCTAATGGAGAAGTAAATATTTTTTCAATTCTGTTCATTTAATTTTATCTACTATAGACTTATCTCATGTCATTCAAATAAAATAATTTCTTATATAATGATAATTATTTTTTCTTTGAAGGATGTTATGATGGAATATTTAGAATCACAGTTTCATTAGACTTTAAACCTTTTCATTCAACTTTTATCCGTAATACCTAAATATATTGATCTCTTTATGTCCTTATCTACTTAGAAAAAATTACCCTTAAGGTATTAAAATTTTTTCTATATAATTTTAATTTATTAATATTGAAAAAATAGAAAAATTGTGTCATAAAAATATAAGTATGGGATGTATTGAAAATTTAAAATCTATATTTTATGTTTACACATATCCAGTGTAATCTTAAACCCATTCATAAATTTCTTCACTTTCTCCTCACATGCTTCTCATAGATAAGACAACATGTGAACACATCCATGTCCTAACATTGTGTCCACAAATCACATCATAAATTAATGATTAAATTATGATTTAAACATCAAATAAACCATAATTTAGTATCTTTTAAGAATATTTTTTACCCTCACTTCATTAGGTTTCTCAACATGTACTACGGACTCTATCACTATGAATTTAATATATAATTTCACTTTTTACATGAAGCACTACAACTCTTTGAAACTTATTTCGGTGAAGAAATTGACTATTTAAAATATAAATCATATTATTTTTTGGTATTTTATACTTTTTTCTTAAAAACATATAGTAGATTAGTAATTTTATCATGGATCCCATTTATACATTACTAATGAATTAAATCAATAATGGTCTCTGAATATTTTTCAAGCCCTATAATCCCTCATTAATAGTCTTTTAATACATTTTTTGTATATTAATCTAGTAGAAATGATCATTAAATCCTCTCCTCATGGTATAATATATGGATACACCACTACAAAGATAGTCTAAAGGTAACAATTTGACTAGCCAACCACATTTACTCATGGTTCTACGAACTTTTGAGTATATTCACATCTTTAATAAATAATAAACCCGATTTATTCATTTATTTTATTATAATGATGAAATAATATTACTACAGATACTTCTTTGTTTCCATATTTTGTTAAGTGAACTCATCTTTATTATATAAAAACCCCATTAGTATAATTCACCCTCAACTATGGCTGAAGATCACCCCATTCACCTAGTTTTGTTCGAATTCAAATAAAAGAAGCCATTCCAACATCATATTTCTTTGAGGGTGTTTATTATTTCTTAATGAATGAACTCATTTTCTATTTGATATGAAAATAACATGTGATCGCAAAAATATTTGACCATGTAGTAAATATAAAAACTTTCATTTGATCTTTATTTGATTTAATATATGCATTAGTTTTTAATTATTGTATGTGATGGAATTCACTTGAATAATCACAAAGAATTAATAATAAATTCATAAATTAAATATATTATGTGACTGTTCTTGATAATTTTATATAGTTTGATATTTTTATTATCACAGGATCAACTGTAATCCTTGGAGAAAAATACATGAGTTGTCTTGGACTCATATCTCAACTCACACACTCATTCAATGTATCACCATCAAGTCTGTAATACTACATCTCGATTTGGTACATGTATTATAAATGGGTTCACATATATATTTGAGAGAGTGGGATAAAAATTGACTTGGATTTAGTTAATTATAGAGATGTGAAACTATTTATAAGGGAAACAACTTCCCTAAAATCTTGTGGAAAAGGATTTTTCTAGAGACACATACTATATAGGAAGCACAAAACCATTGTAATAATTTTATATTCCTAGTGTATGGTGATACTTTATTTATTGAGGTTAACGAATCCTATAATAAAGTAGTATATATAAATTAGTTAAAATTGACAATATAAATTAATGTTTAATAACATATTCCAAGTATCAATGTGCGCGGGGTTATTATTTTGAAAATTCTGGTGGGTATTCAAGTGATATTATAAATGAGTGGTACACGCATGATACCAATAAATAATGATTGGTAATACCGTGTCGTTATTCCTAAATCAATTATAAATTTACTTGTCATAGCTACTTTCTATGACCATTTTCTTATGTTTTGGATGATAAGACCACCAATCTTGGAAGGTGTCTATATGAGACAACCATAAAGGGTTAGTGAAACCATAGAATTACAAGAAATATTTCATGTTACTAAAATCCTTTTTGGTATTGAAGTATCAAATAGGATCATAGAATATTCATTTTGAATGAATTTTATAAATATGACTATAATAGGTTAGTGGGAGAGTTACTATTTTCATGGAAAATTTTTTGTGATAACAAAAGGAAAACAAATAATAGTCTTATAGTTAGTTAAGACCATAATGAAAGTAACTCTATAGAGATTAAATTAAATTAGAAACAAAAGTCCTAGAAAATAATATCTACTGAGGTAGTTATAATGGTTTCTTAGACTGAGTAAATAGTACATATACTGACAAAGTAATGATAACATACAAGTTGGAACAATTTGAAAGAGAATTTTTACCACTGACACATGGAATAAATCCCAACAATACATTTGTAGGGTATAAGAAGAGATTTATTTGGTGAGAGTAATTCCATAAAAATATGTGATGGATTAGTCATATTCTTAGGCAAAGTACAAATATGATATTTCACGAATATAATTTATAATAGTAAAATACCAGTTATTTCTAAGAGAACTGTATAGAAAGAATTTATAACTATCTATTTTTACATGAGAGTACATCCTATAGGCACCTATTATTTTGAGAGGAAAAAAATAGTTTAAAGGGAACACACTAGTATAAATTATGATCAATATGATCTAATATCATAGTTGGGATAAGGTAATGAGAAGGAGAAGGTCATTAAAGCTAGTAGTAGTCATATATAAAAATTCATAGAACATTGTGACCTATGATGCAGCTTAATAAGAAGATTATTATATGAAATTATTTTTTTAACTTCATGATATCACATCTAGTAAGTATTTTTTTTATAATAAAATAAATTATAATAGTCCTATTACCTATACTAGTCAGTATTTCATATTTTAATAGAAGAAAAAAGTAATATAATTGAGGATGTCATCTCTTGAGGAGTATTTCTCAAGGAGGTGAACTCACAGATTGTACAATATCCATGAAACAGAGACATGGTAGGCCCATGAATAAAGTTATAACATAGTTGAGACATGATATTATCATGTGAGACCTAACAGGGATCATTATCAAGTTGGATCTAGTTCAAGTGGGAGTGTTATAAAAGTGTGTTCCATAGACATAGGTTTTTTAGTGATTTTTTATTATAGTATTATGTATTCGGTTATTTAAGCATGATTTGTATTGTATACGGTAGTGTTGATATTTTTGTGTCTAATATTTACAAGGTCAGGCCCTTATATTATTTTATGTATCAGAATGTTATTGTAGTTCCTAGGAAATAATGAGAAGATTAAGATATTATGAAATTAATATTTAACTCATGTCATATGGTATACATAAATCATACTGATAAAACATGCAAATTATTTGAATCTTAGGTGTTTGGGGTCTCATAAGAATTGAAACTTCTTCTTATAATGATTTAACATTGTGATCTCGAGTAAATTAGATCTTGAGGAAGGAATTTCCTATAGAAACACCACATGTTTCAAGTGTCATTGGCAGGTCCTATCTATAAACACATGTAATGGTATCATTATTTGACATTATTATTATTGTATATCAATTTATCATGTACTTTGATTCAAGGAAAAAACTATGGAATTGAAGTCATATTAAGGTATCTTGTATTAGATGCATCATTTGTGTTATAGCTTTGATTGAATAATAAATAATAGATTATTTTTATTCTAGAAGGAAAATATATATTTGACTTGGTTGACAGGATGGTTGTATTTTCACTAAATATATGTCCATGGTAGAAGAAGGTAAGTATAGTCAGTTGGGTCAATGAATAATAAATAATGAAAGGGTGATAACACAAATTAAACATCCTTATTTTTGAGATATCGATAAAAATACTATATCACATAGAGTGTGTTCATAGAAATGTTTTCATTTCTATGACTACTCATTATATATTTACGGGACTTTATGTGTAGCTAAATTTTGATATTGGTATGTGAATAATATTCACTGCTATCGAGATAAGGGATTATAGGGTCACACACTAAGCTTATTCAAAATTATAGCTTATTCTATGGAATGTGATTTTTTTGACATGGTTCCCCCACACATGGTTTGGGATATTTATGAGGATATATGGTCGTTAAGGAATAAATAAATTCATATAATTTTATTTTAGAATACCCGACATTAAATTTTATTTATTAAGTTTATTTACAATTATTAAAGTAAATGAATAGAAAAATATTATAAGAACAATATTATTTTCATATTAAAGGTTCATTTATAATTTTCAAAAATAAGAAAATTGATTTAATGGATCAGTTTTAACACATAATATATTTATTGTATTATAATAATGAGATAAAAAAATATTAATGATGTTTATAACCAAATTATCTAGTCAAAATATTTTATTTATAACTTATATATCGAGTAATAAATATTTGATAGTAGGGATCCTTTTACAGGTAATTTTATTAACTCATTATATAAGTGAAGAGATGATCCCATACACTATACTATTTATTGTGATTTTATGAGAGCCTTTATAAAATCCTCCAATTCCTAGAGAGATAAGAAGAATAACCAATCTCTTACTTGAAGTTATTCTTCCTGGAATGGTGTATTATCACTATAGTGATTGTTAAGAAGTTAAAGTTGTCTTTATAGATTTTCAATAGCACCCAAAACTCTATAATTGGTACTCTTGTTTACTTTTAATGCATGTTTGGATGATCTTGATGTAATACTATTCAGTTCCTTTGAGAAAAGATCACGAGTGAAAAGACAATATTCGGCATGGATTATACTCGAATAAGGTAGTTCTTTATATTATTTTCACTCTAAAAATCATTATATAGATTCCTTGGGATTTTATTGGGGTTTCACTTCACTGATGATGATGTAGTTATATCAATCACTGATGTAAAATATTAAATCCTCCATGCATAGACTTTTTCTTTATTCCCAGACACCATAAAATAATAATTATGGTGTAACATTTTGTTGTTGATCTGTTAGGTACATATTTAACCTCATTTTGGTTTTTCTTTTCTTATTTTCTATATAGGGATGAGAAGGAATTATAAGGATACATAAAATAGTTAATTCACAGTTTTTTTGGACTCCCAACATTAACTAGTCATTTATACAGGCTTTAAGAGGTCTTCACGATGTGTAACTAGGTTACATGATGTGTAAGTGTTACTAGGTACACTCCATGAAAGGGTTTCGTGATGTTAAAGGTTACACAACATTAAGATCTGTTTCAAATCATGAATGTTTCAAATAACATAATTTTAATCTCAGGTAATGGATTTCTCAACACACTTAAACACCATTGATTTCATGATGTGTAATGGTGTTACGCATCTTGTAATTTTCCAATAAAGAATGTTTTAGGGCACAGCTCTGTTTTTTGGAACCCATTCAACCACCCATTACCCTTTACTCTCGAACCAAAGCTCCTATCTAGTAATTTTTGTACACATTGTTCCTTCCTGATTGATCCACACAGTGTTTGATCTTCCTTGGGGTCATGGTGAGTCTCTCCAGGTGAGTGATGTTTCTGTTTATTCATTTACATAGATCATAGTAATTTCCTATGGTAGCATTCTCAAATATATTTATCTAAATTACTGTTTCATCTTATATTCTTCCAATGTATATTTTTACAATCTTTTTTTGGTGGTCGTACCCTTTTCGGTTGTGGTATGACGTGTGTTCGTTGTTGAGGTATGTGGTGTTTCCACTTTTCATTTGTCCCCTTGTTTTCTAAATTGGTTCAATACTAAAATGTGGATTGGATTCTAAGGTCTCATTTGGTATCATTGGGTTTTCATGACTGGTAGATCACATTGAAGGCGTGTGTGACCCGTGTTTTGAGTTAGGTCGTTCCACCTCTAGCCTATGTTTGATAAACCATATTGTTTCATTTTTATTAATTAGTTTATATGTAAATTGGTATGAGATTGGAATAATTTTTTGTTTGTATTGGAATGAGATTTGAAATAAAATTTGTTTATTTTGTTTTTTGATAAATGGAAGAAAAAGTGGTATTTTTGAAGAATTGAAAAGTGTTTTATGAAATGGTTTTGGAATTATTTTTGAAACATTAAGATGATTGTGAAAATGAGTACATGGGTTACCATGAATACTAGGTGGAAGGTTCAGCTTGAGGTCATCACCCATTGTGGGGGTTCACTTTTTGGGATGTTCCTCTTCTCTGGTAGGGAATATTATTAGCTCTACATAAATATATGATATTGGGGTTTCACATCCTCGGGTGTCTTCCTGGTCTTGGAGTGTATATAATTGGCTTCAGGTATCAGATTGCACTGTACATAGATTTTTCGGTATGAGTTGTCTACTGCCTGACCTATTGTATTCCTTTTTGTTGTGATGATTGTATTTCTCTTGTCGTTTTGTATTACTTAAATTTAAACAATTTTATCCATGATATGAATATACATTCTTGTGAAAGTAGATATGGAAAGTGTGCTTTGAAATTGAAATACATGATTTTTTTTAACTGTGATAAAGATGAAACATTAAACAAGTTTTCTATAAAAACTACTTTTCTGCTTATCATGCAATTTGTCACTTATAATGATCATACATAAATTTCTATATTGAGTATTTGTTTGGAATACCTAGTTAAGATCCTATTGATCCTATTAGTTCACATTCTATTCACCACTTTAGTGGTACATAAACCTTTTTATGTCTTCCAATGTAGGGAAAGGAAATGTGCCATAGAGAGGCGGTGAGGTTTCATATCAGCTGGGTTGTGTAGCTAGTGGTGAGATAGTGGGACTTTATCCACATCATCACATGAAGTATCTATTTGGTTTTGTAAACAATTAATTGGACATGTCTCTTGGATTTTTGTCTCCTTTTATAGTTATCTATTTTCATTTTCTTTCTTATAGTTATGGATTACATCTATTGGTTTTGTGTTGTTCCTTCTTGCTTCGTGTACATGTTTGCCATGTGTTTTTCTAGGTAGGGGAAATCATTCCCGCTTGTATTTTTTTGATGCTCAGTTTATTTTCTCCATCTTGTGTGGAATTGGAATTCACTTTGGGAATGTGATAGATCAGGTCGGGTGCTCGGTTTGAGGGAAACTCTGGTCAGTTTGTTACAATTTGGTATCAAGGGTAGGAATGTCCTCAATAGTCCTTATCTTGGGATGTCTTTTACACTAGATATAGGAATATCGGGATCTTAGAGGTATGTTTTGATAAGTGATTGGCCATTTCATTTCATGAAGATACTCAGGTTTCCATTGGAAGTTTGGATATGTCTCTCTAGTGTTGGGTTTGGTTTTAAATCTCAGTTTCGACTTATGTGTTCTTTGCTTTAAACTGTGATTTTTTTTATTGTATGCTCATTCTTATGTTTCAGTAAGTAGTATTATGCCTTTGAGATGTCTTTTATGTGTTCTTGATGAGTGTTTAGCTGATTCTCCTTAGGGGAATCATCAAATATATCAGAATCTCATTAATACTATAGTACATGATGTTTGTTCAATTTATCTAGATGTACCATAGGTTCACAACACAATTATTGAGGTATATCTAGGAGATGGGGGAGGGAGATATCGATCTCAATAATTCTTACACGTGAAGCCACCATCTATTAAAAGAACTAATGAACTTCATGTGGCTAAGTACTGGCGGGATATGATCATACAAATATTTGACCTCCTGGAGATAATTGAAAATATCATTGTGAAATGTGAAGTGTTCTGCTTAAGGGTTCCGAAAAAAGATGTTGGGATTCTATGGTCTAAGAAGATAGACATGTTGAATTGGATCGGAGGAATTTCAAAACCCTATTCCTCCTATTGTATTTTTCAGAGTCGATGATGTTGGAAAAGTCTCTGGAGTTCTTGTATTCACTACCAGGAGAGTATTTAGTGTCAGTATACACCAATTGTCTGGATAATCTTATCCATTTTTCTTTTCACTATGTGAATAATTACCATCTAAAGGCCCGGAAGTAACTAGATGGTTTTCAACTAAATATCAGATCATAGGTATTTATGTTAATATATTCTACTTATGTGGAGATGGTAGATATATCTATGATGGAAGATATAGATATGAAAGGCATGGTCAGTTTTCCACCCATTTTCTTCCATCTAGTGGTCATTTCAATGGAATTAATGGGAAGAAGCGGAAGGGGAAGGATCATCAAAGAGGTGGTATTGGTGGGTATTAGTACAGAGCCTCCTCTGCACCATATTCTATAGCTAGTAGTGTTCCTCTAACTTTCTATAAGTGTGGTATGGCCAGACACACCAGAAATTTTTTCCCTATTCCCATGAAGACATGAAACAGGTGTGGAAGTTTTGTTCTTATGTAAAGCTCCTATTGGGATATGAGTATGACTCATTATGGATAGGGTTTTTTAGTTGAAATGATATTGTGGTTCAGTCAGAAGCTCCAAATACTATAGGTCTCTAGCCACAGGCCTCAAGAGTGAAGAATATTCACACAGTAGATGAGTGTCAAGAGGAATTCTATACATGTTCGATGACAGTGAGAGGTACAATCCTTATTGAATCTTCCATAGAAACTTATTTATTTTATACGGTTCCCTCACACTCATTTATATTGAATTTTTTTATGTTCTTAAACTTAAATCGGAACATATGGAATTTTTAATGAAGTTAAAGATGCCTCTCGGTAAGAGGAAAGAGTAGGGGGTACAGTTTTCTTATTTTTCCTTAAAAATAGCTGATACAGAGTTGGTCTAGGTTTTTCTCTTTCTTAATATGGATCATTTTGATTTCATCATTGTTATCTATTAGTTTTCACTCATCAAGTTGATGTTGATTATTATCATCAATGTGTTTCATTTCTTGTTGCTGGTGGGAGCTCTTAGGTGTTTCATGGGGTGTGGGACCAAATGTCTGATCATGAAAGTCCTTCCCACCTATGGATAAGGAGTTTATTTTTTTCCATTTTAGGTGATCTTGATGAAATATTTCTTTTTTTGATCTTCCAATTGTTGTTTGGGAATTTTCTGAAATTTTCCTTGATGACTTATTTAGTCTTCCTCTAGAGAGGGATGTATAGTTTATGACTGAACTAGTCACAGGTACGCAACTGATATCAATACCTTAATATCGTATGGAACCATTAGTACTGAATGATCTCAATATTCAGTTCGATGGCCTATTGGAAAAAGGTTTCAGTCTCCCTAAAATTTCACCTTGGGTAGCCCTTGTGCTCTTTTAAAAAAACTAAGTGCTTTATTTCAATTTTATGTGGACTAACAAAAGCTGATGTAATTCCCCGACACCAATTACCCATAGTCGGTGCATTATTACATAACATTGACATGATATAAGGAATCATGTCCTAAAGGACCGATCAGTTTAATAGCCTTAGAAGTACTAGATGCATTCATAAGTTTTACATTACATCCTGAAATAAAAACATCAACAACATTTTGTCCCCTTTTGAACACACTTATATCCTTATCCTATCCAATAAGGTCAACCATAAAATACATCTTCACATCCTGGGAAAAATAAAACATAGGAATTGGTGAGATTAGATGCTCAGTAAGGAAAACAATATAGTGGGAAATTTCATAAATAAGTATAAATATTTAAGGCAATGTATAATACTAAAACAGATGCCTTTTAAACATTACACTTCAGTACAATATGGAAAAGATAAAATCAAATAATTCCATTTACTTATCCACATGGATATTCAACTAGTTGAATAATCACATGCAATATCAATATCCACTTTTATACAGATGGAATACATAATGTCAGACTTCATAACAACATAGTCAAGGCCTTGTGCCAAGACTAAAAATAAGATTTTTTCAAGGCCTTATGACAAGACACTATTTTGTCTCATTAGACCTACCGATGCATCGAGGAACTATATTGGGCTCTACCCGTCACTTACTAAGTCCAATGCATTTCGCATGTGAAAAGGTTTAAAAAAAATAAACATCCATATTGAAACTAGCATGAGAAATGTCAACACTTTATCCATAAACCATGAATGGTGTAAAAATAACACATAAAAAGTAAAACATATCACAAAACCTTCAATACAATATGAAAGTTTTGTATTATAACAAATCAACTTCAAAAAATCTTAAAATCTTAAAATATTTCAAAGGATGTTGACCTAGATGAAATAAAAAAAATTAGAGAAATATCTCTTTCTATTTGGAAATCATTTAAAAGTTATATAATTATAAGAGAAAACATTTATTTTGAGAATATTCTTAAAATATTTTAAGGGAAGCTTTTACGTTGTTATAACGGTAGAAAATAGCTACACGCACCGTATAAGTTAAAAAAATACATTCGTACCATAATTTTGTCAAAAAGGTCATAAAGTACCCTGTTTGAATAAAACGGAAAGATTCCATTCAAAACATATAAGTTAAAATAAGGGTATAAATGACATTAATCCATTTTATAGTAAATATTAATTTTTTTTAAATACATTTTTATGAAAACGCGGATATGGCTGATAAAGAGGTCACAATAGATACTTATGTAAAAACAACCTTGGATAATAAAGATATTATCAAATTAACACTTAACGTGTACTTTTACATGGTCGAGGGTACGTTAAACACTTTTATAATAGTTAAATCACCTTTAATAAATTATAAAAGAACAATATACATAAATATGATATCATATATGATCCTCTAATATTTCTTTGTTAATAATATTTCAGTAGTATCATCGTTTTGGGCATTAACTAACTTGTTTTACTTTATATGCTTAGTTATGTAAGATATGTTTTTTATGGATATGATGTATTTGATTTATATCCAGAATGATATTAAGTTCTTAAAAATTATTTTTAATCGTCAAATGAAAATTATTCTTTAATGGTTCTAATGAGAAAATGAATCTCATTGTGTTCATGGAGACGGTAATCCGTACGTACCCACGAGCGACAATATCATTGATGGAAAAATAATATGTAATTTGATGGTATATCATATATAAAGAATCATAAAAATATTATATTTATTATTTACATCAGTTATACTCATTATTATAACTATCCAAATAATGATGTGTTTGAATAACAAACTACACCACGATGTAGAGATGGTAAGCCGTATGTACGCACGTATGGTAACTTTTTCATTTATAGGATGGATAGAATAATGAGTATGGTTGTACCATTTTTATAATAACATCACAGTATATAAAAGATACCGGATTTAATATTTTAGAATGGAAACAACAAGGAAAGAAGAAGTGGAAGAATAAAAGAACTTGAAAGAGGTGGTGAAGTATTTACCTCTTCTTCAGGTGATTCCTTTTGAGTTGACCAAAAGAGCTACTTAGGTAGGATTTCTGATCAAAATAATGCCTCTAGGTTGAAGTGAGGGAATTTTGGGGGATATTTGGGTAGGTTTTGGCTGATCCAAAAGGATTTGTAGGTGTGAATTTTAGAGAAGGGTAAATGCCCTTTTATTAGAGAGGTGAGGGTCACTTTAGAAAAATCTTGAAATATTATTTTATAATAAAATCATTTTCAGTTTATAATGGCTCCAAAATAAATTATTTAGATTATAAGATGAGGATGGGTCGAAAACCACTCAACCAATATGTTTTATACAGATTTAAGTCACCATATTAACTTTATTATATAGATTTAACTCTGTTAAATAGTTTTACATTTACCATGTCTCTTTGTATTTTTATATTATATTGTTAATAAACATACTATAAACTTCCACGAAATCTCGAAGTGGTTCATTAATGATAAACCTATCATTATATATGTCTTTTTTCAGAACTATAGATTTTTAAGAAATATCATATCAATTAATAATATGATATTTGTTTTTTAAAACTCTTTTATGTCAATTTTGACATTATTTGGTATTTTATTGTTGTTAAAGTCATAATAGCATGATTACATCAAAAAAAATTAATTTAATCAACCCTATAATGTCATATTTACCAATAAAATTCTTTTATGGCATAAAAACATTAAAATTATATTTATTTTAATATTTATAATATCATTTATTTGATTGTTTCATTAATAAGGAAAATACTGCATCATTATTGTGTCATATATAAATATATTTATTTTATGTCTAAAAATTATAAATAAAATGTCCTGATTTAGGAAATCGTTTTAAATTTATAATGACTATTTATATTCAAATATATCAACTATATTACTTCATATAATATTTTTTACTAAAATATAATTTCTTTTGTTATTTTTGTCTTTAGTTAGATTATTTAATATAAAATGTCATTATCACTCCCAAGTGGCTCCATGGGGTCCCAAAATCTACCTAAAGATGACCATGGTAGTAAATGTATCATACAATAGGATTAGGATATATGTTATGGTAATTTTGTATTAATATAATATTATTGTTTTACTTTTATTTACTGGATTTACCCTTTTACAATGGTAAATAAAATATTTACCAAAATAATTATTCATAATTTCTAAAAATAAAAGGTACCTATTTACACAATTTTGATATCCTAATTAAAAATATGGAATAAATTTTCCTAAATTCAAAACACGTAAGTGAAATAAATTAATTTAAAACTAATTCCCGCTGTCAAAACAAAAAGCGGGTTTTTAAGAAATAATAACTATCAAAAGATTGACACTTGTTTATGTCCTCTTTAAAAGTGAAATTACATCCAATGACCTAAATTATATTAAATGATAAAAATATAATCTAATGAAATATTAAAACCACTAAAATGTATAATTTAACAATATAAATTATTTCTATTTAAAAAGGTTGTTTTTAATTAAAATTTAGTATTTTCACTATTCATCAAAAATTGAATGTTTTCAGAAAAGTACCAGAAATTCACTCTATGATAATATTGATATTATAAATTCAAAAATTAAGTCAATTTTGAAAAATAAAATTTATAACATTTCAAAAAGTGGTTATTAATATTCATAACGACTAGTTTTATTAGTTGTGGTGTGTTTGAATCTCGAAGTTGCCTACAATGCAAGCTATGGAATTATTCGAAGGGAAACGTACCTTGGAATCTTGGGGTGTTACATTCTTCCCTCCTCAAAATAATTTCATCCTCTAAATTTCTAGAATATAATTGTATAGTAAGACTCGGGTCGTACGTTATCATAAGTTCCTCGGGTTCCCACGTCACCTCTTCCAACTTATGGTTTCTCCATAGAACTTTTACCAGACAAGTTGTCCGATTTCTCAACACCTGTTCTCTAGTATCATGAATTTTGATAGGCTCTTCACAATAAGATAAATTAGGTTCCAGTTCAATTTCATCATAGGTGAGTACATGCACTGGGTCAGGCATGTATTTTCTCAATAGTGATACATGGAACACATCATGGACTTTTGAGAGACTTAGCGGCATTTCCAAATGGTAAGATATAACCCTAATTCATTTAAGAATTTCTAAAGGTCTGAAGTACCTAGGACTTAATTATCCCTTCTTACTGAATCATATAACTCCCTTCCATGGAGATACCTTCAGGAAAACATGATCTCTTACCTAAAATTTGAAATCATTCCTTCAGTTATCAGCATAGCTCTTCTGCCTACTTTGAGCTGCTTTGATGTGGGTTTGGATAACCTTCACCTTTTCTATCATTTCCTCAACAAGTTCTGGGCCTACAAGTTTTCTTTCACTAACATCATCCCAAAAATTTGTTGTGCAACATCTCATTCCATATAACGCTTCATGTGGTGCCATTTAAATTCTTGAATGGAAGCTATTGTTATAGTAAAATTCTACCAGAGTTAAATATTGATCCCACATACCTTGAAAGTCAGGTGAGCAAGACCACA
Source organism: Viscum album (assembly GCA_963277665.1). Lineage (NCBI taxonomy): Eukaryota > Viridiplantae > Streptophyta > Magnoliopsida > Santalales > Viscaceae > Viscum > Viscum album. Next base: position 1,774,716,343 of record OY728165.1, on the reverse strand, counting down.
ACATGTCTTCTAAGGTTTGAATAGTCTATTCTGATTGTCCATCGATTTGAGGGTGGTATGAAGTGCTCAAATGAAGTTCAGTATCCAGGGATTTCTGAAATCTTTTCCAGAATCCTGATGTAAAAGGGGATACAAATCATAAACAATCAATAGGGGTACTCCATGAAGTCTTAAAAATTCATTAATATATAGTCTTGCTAAATATTCAAGTGGAAAATATTCTTTTATAGCAAGAAAATGTGATGATTTGGTAAGATGATCTACAATGACCCATATAGCATCATTCCTTCTAGGAGTCTGGCAGCCCCATGACAAATTCCTTCGTAATATCATCCCATTTCCACTCAGTTATAGGAAGATGTTTCATGAATCCTCTTGGACATTGTCTTCCAGCTTTCACTTGTTGGAAAACCATACATCTCGACACAAAATTATCAATATTTATCTTCATGTTGTCCCACCAAAAATTTCCTTTCGAATCTGTATACTTCTTAGTGCTACCATGGTGTATAGATAAATTGGATCTATGAGAATCATCCAACATTTCCCTTTTTATATTAGCTATATCAAGAACACAATGTCTCTTCCCAAATTTAAAAATTCCATCTTTATATATGAAGTTGATCAATCTCCCATCATTCACAGCATTAATTTTCATTTCAAATTCTTCATCATTAGTCTGAGAACATTTCATCTATTATAGTAAAGATGGTTTGGCAACCATTTGAAAAAGAATTGATGTTTCTCCTTCCATGGTTATTCCCATATCCATCTTTACTAGATCCATGATAATAGGATCCTTTTAAACTCTCATCTTGTTCAAAACTCCATTATCCTTTCTGATCAAAGCATCTTCAAACTTATTTTCCTTCCTCGGGTGGTAGAGTATAGTGAAATCATAACCCTTGAGTAGTTCAAGCCATCTTATTTTCCTCATGTTGAGTTCTTCTTGTGAGAAAATATATTTCAAACTCTTGTGATCAGTATAAATTTCACATTTTTCATCATAGAGATAATATCTCTATATCTTAAAAGAAAATATTACAGCTTCTAACTCAAGATCATTAGTAGGATAGTTTTTCTCATGAAATTTTAGCTTTCGTGATTCATAGGAAATAAATCTATCATTCTGTATAAGGAAACAACCAAGTCCTTTCATTGAATCATCACTACAAATAAAAAACCCATTGTTCTCCGACGGTAGATTCAAGATAATAGAATTAACTAATATTATCTTCAGTTCTTCAAAACATTCTTCACACTCTTTTTTTCAAACAAATTTAACCCCTTTACGTGGGATCTTAGTTAATGGGTTAGCCAACCAGGCAAAATTCCAGACAAAATGCCGATAATAACCTGCTAAACCAATAAAACAGTGTACCTTAGTTATACTCATTGGTGCTGGCCATTATTGGATTTATTTTGACTTATAAATATCAATAGAGATTCTATCCTTAGAGAAAATATGGCCACAAAAATAAATCTCCTCAAGCTGTAATTCACACTTGCTAAACATCACATATAATTCATTTCTTCTAAGAGTCTTCAAGATAATGTGCATGTTATTTTCATGATCTTTGTATCTTTTGGCGTATACCCATATCTCATCAATAAATACCAATATAAAGTCATCGAGATATTCCTTGAATACTCTGTTCATTAGATCCATGAAAACAGAGGGTGCATTAGTCTTCCCAAAAGGCATTACTGTAAACTCATAATGCCCGTACCTAGTTCAAAATGATTTTTTCATATTTTGTTCATTCTTCACACACAACTGATGATATCCTAATCGAAGGTTAATCTTTGAAAAATATTTAGCTCCATGATGTTGGTAGAATAAATCATCAATGTGAGGTAGGGGACACTTGTTCTTTATTGTTATAGCATTGATCTCCTAGTATTCAATGCACAACCTCATAGATCTGTCTTTATTTTTAACAAAAAATGACAGGGGATCCCCATGGAGAAACACTACTGCGAATAAATCCATTATTAATAAATCCCACTAGTTGTTTCTTCAGTTACCCTAATTCCACATTGGTCATTCTATAAGGTGTCTTTGATATGGACCTTGAAATATGAATTAAGTCAATGGAAAACTCGATTTCTCGTTCTGGAGGATGTCTAGGTAAATCCTCTGGAAACACATTAACATATTCTTGCACAATAGGTATGTCCTCTATTCGAACATTATTTTCCTCAACCATAGTTATTTCACTCTCTTCTTCCCCAACAATTGAATTTAGTTGAGCTACTGGGGGTGCATCTAGATAGGAATCAAGTGCTGAAATTTCTTCCCTAAAGATAATGTACTTCTTATCATCATCGAAAATTGTAACCTCCTTCTTCTTACAATAAATTTTCACATGATGGATCGAAATCCAATCCATTCCGGGGATTATATCAAATTCAATCATGGGTATGATGATGAGATCAGTGTATAAAAAACATTTATCTACCCTAATGGGAACTGATTCAAAAACATTGTTGCAATGATACATCCCTTAAGAGTTTTGACTGAAAACTCCCTTGTTAAATAAAATTGGAAATATCAAATTTTCATGGAAAATTTGGAAGATATGATGCAATGAGATGATCTATAATCAAATAAAGCATTTTCTAAACTTGAGGAAACCATTAAATTACCTACCACCACATCTTTTGGAGCTTCAACCTCAGCAGTAGTGATCGCATAAGCTTAGTCTTTCCCCCTTGCACTTTTTGGGTTATGTTACCTTGGAGATTAGGACATTAATTTTCATAATTCCACTTTTCTCTACAATTGTAGCATTCAATAACCTCTTTATTCCCCTTAAAATCACAAGAATTGTGTACTTTTTCACCACACTTATAACAGACTCTCATTCCCTTCAGGAAAGTACCAGGGTGTTTCTTACCATGTTCACCGCAGGATGGATATTGAACATTTCCCTCCGTTCGCTTATTTATATTTCCATAGTGTTCAACATATCTCTTCTTCTCTTACTTTTCTTTAAAGTCGTAAGTCTTAGAGAATTTATTTCCTATCTATATAGCTCATGAGTCAATATCTTCATATGATTAGAAAGATTGTAAGACTAATTCTCGTCGAATAAATGATTTTCACCCATCAAAAAATTGATCAATCTTAGTCCATGGGTTACATATATAATCTGCAGCATGCCATGTAATCCTTGTAAATTTAGCCTCGTATTTTGCGACATTCTCATCCTCCTTTTGTCTCAGACTCAAAAAATTTCTTTCCATATCTACATAATGGTCATGAAGAAATTATTTTTCTAATAAAATATCTATAAACTACCTCCATTCTATATTGGATACTTCATCATCTTCCTTCGTGTTTTGAATCAATGACCACCATTGATTTGCATCTTCCATGAGGTGATAAACTACCATGGCATCTTTTTCCCTTTCATTACTCCCTAAAGTGTGAAATATTTTCTCTATCTAATTTATCCATTTCTCAGCTACTAATGGATTTGTACTCCCATTGAATTTTGTTGGTTGTCTCCCCATGAAGCGGTTTATCATTGATCCTTGATGTTGTGGATTAGGGTGATCCATACGGGTAAGGTTATTATTCATAACTTGTGTGAGTAGTCCAAGTATGGTAATAAGCTGATCAACACTAGTTTCATCACTAGCTCCACTATAATTATCTTGAGCAGGAGGGAAATCACTACATGGATTTCATGCATTGATATAGTTTCCATTCCTTCCACTTGGTGCCATTTATGAAGAATAGAATACAGTTGATTAGTTTATAAACACAATACATAATATCAAACTTCTAAAACACTTAACAGAAATTGAACACTTTATGTATATAATACATAATCATAAAAATGTTTTCTTTGAGGATATATATACTCTTAAATTCTTTATAATGGTTTGCAAATAAAATGAAAATTACCTTAAGCATATCCCCCAGGAGTGTCGTAACCAAGAGTGCATCAAGGCTCGTTGTTGTACACTAGTTCTCATTCAAGTCTAGCTCAATGCAGTGTTTTTTGGATTTTACCCCTAGGTACATCTGTGCTAGAGCTGCCTCTACCTACTTATATCTAGACAGTGATGTATTTCTTCCAAAACTAATAAAATCTATATAGTACCAAAATTATAGGAAGTACTTTTATACTAATCCTCAAAGTCTATCTTAGGTTAATGTTCTCTAATCAGAGTTTTTCTAAATCTAGGTTCCATGGTTTTTTCTAAACTTCCTCTGATACCAACTGTAACACCCCAACCCTAGTTACCCAGATTAGATTAATTATTACATAACATTGTCATGATATAAGTAATCATGTCCCAAAAGACCAATCATTTTAGTAGCCTTGTAAGTACTAGATGCATTCATAAGTTTTATATTATATAATGAAATAAAAACATCAATGACATTTTGTCCCATTTTGAACACACTTATGTATTTAACCTATCCTTGTAGGTCAACCATAAAATAATTCTTCACATCCTATGAAAAATAAAACATAGAAAGGGGTGAGCTATGATGCTCAGTAAGGATAACAATATAGTGGAAGATTTCTTAAATAAGACTAAAAATTTAAGGCAATGTATATGACTAAAAAAATCCTTTTAAACATTATACTTTAGCATAATATGGAAAATATAAAATCAAATAATGGAATTTACTTATTCACATGGATATTCTACTAGTATAATAATCAAATTCAATATCATTAGCCACTTTCATAATGATGTAATGCATAATGCCAAACTTCGTAACCACATAGTCAAGGCCTTGTTACAGGACAAAAAATAATATTTTTTCCAAGCCTTGTTCCTAGACACTAGTTTGTCTCATGATACCTATATATGCATCGAGGAGATATAGTGGGCTCCACACATCACAAACTAAGTCCAATGCATTCCTCATATAAAAAGGTTTAAACATAACATACGAATTCGTATCAAAACTAGCATATGGAATGTAAACACTTTATCTATAAACCATGAATGGTGTAAAAATAACACATCCATAGTCAAACATATCACAAAACCTTTAATACAATATGGAAGTTTTTTATTATAATAAATCAACTTCAAATAAGCTTAAAATTCATCAAAGGATGTTGACATAGAAGAAATAAAAAAATTAGAGAAATATCACTTTCTATTTTGAAAACATTTAAAAGTCATATAATTATAAAAGAATACATTTATTATGAAAATATTCTTATAATATTGTGAGGGAATATTCAACAATGTTATAACGGTTCAAAATAGTCGCACCCGATGTATATGTTTTAAAAAAATACATTATTACCATAATTTTGTGGAAAAGGTCATAAATTACCTTATTTGGAAAACAACAGAAAGATTCTATTCAAAACATATAATGTAAAATAAGGGTATAAATGGATTTAACCCATTCTATAGTAAATAGTAAAAATGTTTTCAAATAAATTTTAATGAAAACAGGTCTGTGGATGATAAAGAGGTCACAATAGATACTTATGTAAAAACAAGCTTGAATAATAAAGAGATTGTGAAATTTTACCCTTACCTTGTACTTTTCCTTAGTATAGGGTAAATTAACCTCCTGTATAATAGTTAAACAATTTTTATTAAATTATTCAAGAACTATATACATAAATATGATATAATATATGATCCTCTAATATTGCATTGTTAATAATATTTCAGTAGTATCATCGTTTTGGGTGTTAAATAACTCATTTTCCTTTTATTATTGGTTATGTATGCCATGTTTATTATGGAAATGATGTATTTGATTCATATCTAGAATGATATTAATTTCTTAAACATTATTTTTAATCATAAAATTAAAATTATTCTTTAATGTTTACGATGGGGAAATGAATCACATTGTGTTCGTGGAGACGGTAATTGGTACGTACGCACGAGAAACAATATCATTGATAGAGAAATAATATGTAATTGGATGGTATATCATATATAAATAATCATTAACATGTTATATTCGTTATTTACATAATTTATACTCATTATTATACCGTTTCAAATAGTGAAGTGTTTGAATAACAAACTACACCATGACGTGGAGACGGTATGTCTTGCGTACGCAAGCATAGTGAATTTTTCATTTATAAGATGGATAAAATAATTATTATCATTGTACCATCTTTATAATAACATAACATTATATATGAGATACTGGAGTTATTATTTTGAAATGGAAACAACAAAGAAAGAATAAGTGGAAGAAGAAAAGAACTTGAAAGAGGTGGTGAAATATTTACCACTTCTTAGGATGATTTCTTTTGAGTTGGTTAAAATGGCTCCTTAGGTTGGATTTCTGATAAAACTGAGGCCTCTAAGTTGATGTTATGTAAGTTGGAAAGATATTGGGTCAGGTTTTGTCTTAGCCAAAAGGCTTTGGAGGTGTGAATTTGAGATATGGGGTAGTGCCCTTCTATAAGAGAGGTGAGGGTCACTTTAGGAAAATCTTGAAATATTAATTTATAATAAAATCATTTTCGGTTTCTAATTTCTCCAAAATAAATTATTTAGAGGCTAAGGTGGGTATGGGTCTAAAACCATTGAACCAATATGTTATATACAGGTTATGTCACCATATTAACTTTATCTTTTAGATTTAACTCTTAGTTAAATAGTTTGAGATTTACCATGTCTCTTTGTATTTTTATATTATATGGTTAATAAACATACTTTAAACATCTAAGAGAACCACAAGTGGTTCATTAATGATAAAAATATAATTTTATAAGTGTTTTTTCAGAAATTTATATATTTAGGAATATTATGTCAATTAATAATATAATATTTTTTTTAAAACACTTTTATGTCAATTTTGACACTATTTGTTATTTTGTTTTTTGTTAAAGTCATAACTACATGATTACATTGATCAGAATACATTTAATCAACCCTATAATTTTATATTCATATATAAAATTCATTTTTGGCATCGAAACATTCAAATTATTTTTATTTTAATATTTATAATATCATTTATTTGATTGTTTCATTAATAAGGAAAATAATGCATCATTATTGTGTCATATATAAATATATTTATTTTATGTCTAAAAATTATAAATAAAATATCTTAATTTTGGAAGTATTTTTACGTTTTTAATGACCATTTATAGTCGAATAGATCACTTATATTACCTGATGTAAAAATTATTTCATTAAAATATATTTTCTTTTGTTGTTTTTGTCTTTACATTAGATTATTTAATATAAAATGTCATTATCACTCCCATGTGGCTCCATGGGGTCCCAAAATCTACCCAAAGATTCCCATGGTTGGAAACTTATCATCCAATAGAAATATGACACATTTTAGGGTAATTTTGTATTATTATAATATTATTTGGTTACCCTTATTTATCGGATTTACCCTTTAACCATGGTAAATAAGATATTTACCAAAGTAATTATTCATAATGTCTAAAACTAAATGTTACCTATTTAAACAATCTGGACCTCATGATTCCAAATATGGAATCCATTTTTCAAAATTCAAAACAAATAAGTGGAAGAAATTAATTTAAAATTTAATCCCGCTGTCGAAACAAAATGCATGTTTTTAAAAAATTATAACTATCAAAACATTGACACTTGTTCATGTCCAGTTTAAATGTGAAATTTCATCCAATGACATAAATTATATTAAATGATAAAAATATAATCTAATGACTTATTAAAACCACTCAAATTTATAATTTTACACTATAAATTATTTCTATTAGAAAAAGTTGTTTTTAATTAAAATTTAGTATTTTCACAATTCATCAAAAATTGAATGTTTTCAGAAAAGTACGAAAAATTTAACCTAAGATAGTTTCAATATAATGAATTCAAAAATGAAGCCCATTTTAAAAAATAATTTTTATAAAATTTAAAAAATTGGGTATTAGTATTTATAACGGTTAGTTTGATTGATTGTAGTGTGTTAGAAACATGAAGTTGCGTACAATGCAGGATATGGCATTATTCAAAGGGAAACATACCGTACGTACCGTGGATGCTTAGGGTGTTATATCAGAACAATTTAACAATCAATAATAAGTATAATTTTCCTCATGTGGATGATTTCATTGATTATTTAAAAGTGAAAAATAGTTTTCAAAGAGTTACCTTCGATCAAGTTATCATCAGCACAGAGTTTGGGAGTCTGATGTACCAAAACTGTCTTTCAGGGGCCGTTATAGCCATTATAAATATCTAGTGATTACTTTTGGTCTGAAGAAATCTTCTACGGTATTTATGGATTTCATAAATCAGATATTCCATCAATATATTAACACTTTTTTGGAAGTGTCTGTGGATGACATTATCATTTATTGGAAATATGTGTTTGATCATGAGAACCATCTAAGTTTGGTTTGAGAAATTTTGATAATTCTCTATTTTAATGGAATGATTTTAAAATGTATTTTATGGATTCAGGAACTGAATTTATTAGGAGAATATCTTTATGAACATGTCTTATCTGTTTACCTTGAGAAGGTGATGGTCATCTAGTCTTTAACGTAACCCCCTAATGTCTTTGAGATATGGAGCATCCTTGGTCTTGTTAGATACTATAGATGGTTTGTTAAGTATTTCTTTAAATTGGATTCACTTTTGGCTAATATTATAGAAAAGGAGGTAAAATTCAAATGGGATTCAAAGTGCCAATCATATTTTTATGAAATTAAATGTCATCGGACATCGACTCCTATTCTGATCTTACCTAAGCCTGGTAAGGGGTATGTGGTGTTTTTTTATGCTTCTGGTGCTGGTTTGGGATGTGTGCTTATGAAAGATGATAATGTGGTATCTTACAACTATTTTCATCTTAAACTTTATAAGAAGAATTACCCCACTAATAATTTATAGATTTTTTCACTTATTCATGTGGTTAAATATTGGAGGGGCTACATTTTTTGGGAGAGGATCATGATATTCTATGATCATAAGAGTTTGAGTTATATATTCTCTCAGAAATACATGAATCTCATATAGGTATTATGGAAAGAATACCTTCAAAAATTTGACTTTGATATCGCCTACACCCTAGGGATGGAAAACGTTGTTGTTGATGCTCTTAGTAGGAAATTATTATCACAGACTATTTTGGAATCAAAGGAGGAGTAGAACCTTATGGGTATTTTCACTCAATTGCCCTTGGATGCTCGAAAATATGTTTTAGGTATGTTTTTGACCCATGTTTAGTTATAATCATATCTCTTAGAGTCTATTTTTCATAGTCTGCAATAGGATGATGAGTTTAGTAAAATTTGAAAAAGCCTTTATGGTGGGGATACTGCTTCTAGTTAGTATTTTTATTTAGATGGTATGCTCCATTTTGGGATGTGGGTTGTCATCCTACCATTCCTGAGGAGTTTAGTCTTCTTTAATTTCCACAGATAATCATGTTCCATTCACCCAGACACAATGAAGATGTATTGTGACAGGAGAAGATGATTCTGGTGGTCGGGTATTAAGCATGACATTGTAGTTTTTGTGTCCTACTTTTATACCTTCCAACAGATAAATGTGTACCACATGAAACCCTCTAGTTTTCTTCATCCACTTCTAGTTATGGTATGAAAATGGGACTAGTTATCCTTATATTTTTTTCTTAGATTACCATAGACTCCCCAAGGGAGAAATTCTATCTAGGTGTCTATTGATCAGTTGATTAAGTCTGATCATTTCACTCCGATCAAGGATCCAAATAAGGTTAAAGATTTGGGTATGTTTTATGTGATGAAGATTTTGAGGTTACATGGAATTACTTCAAAATTTGTTTCATATAGGGATCCTACGTTTAACTTATGGTTCTATAAGAGTCTCAATGATAAAATGGGAACTTAGGTCAAGTTTAAAACAACTTACCATCCATAGATAGACAATCATATGAAGTGAGTAATTCAAATCATGGAGGATATGCTTTGTGTCTATTTTTTGGATTTTAGTGGATCATGGGATAGTCATCTGGGAATTGTTATGTTTTTTTATAACAATAGTTATCAATTGTTGATCAGAATGGCTCTCTTTTATCCATTTTATGGTCTCCTGTGTGGATCACCTCTTTGTTGAGAGATAGAGGGTGAAGTGTTATTAGTTGGACAAATTATGGTTCAAGATATGTCTGTGAAGATCTAGGATGTACATCAATGTTTGGTAAGAATCTGGAGTTTACAGAAATAGTATGATGTTTTTTGATGTCATCCCTTGGATTTTCCTGTTGGTGAATAGGTTTTCTTGATATTTTCTCCTCGGTTGGGTCACTGTCGGCTTGGAAAATAAGGAATGTTTCCTCCGAGATATGTTGGACTGTTTGAGGCCACTAAGAAACATGGAAAAACTAGTTATTGTTTGTCATTTTTGGTTTAGTTGATAGGTATTCATGATTTATTCCAAATGTCTCATGTTAAAAAGTATCATCCTGATCTCAGTCAGGTTCTGTGTTGGGAAGAAATTGAGTTAGAGCCAGATGTTTTTATTCTAGTGAAACTAGTTGATGTCATTGAATCTCAAGTGATAGTCTTTCATGGGAAGTTGATTTCATTGGTCAAAGTTATATGGAAACGTAGATAGAATTCTCTTGAAACTTGGGAACATGAATCATTTATGGGGAAGTAGTGGACTCATCTTTTTCAAGGCATTACATCTTCCACATGACTACCTGGGGAAGGAAATTATTTATGGTGGGATGTTTTTAAAATCATCTTATCGATCTTTCATGTAAGTCATTTACCTCATTGTGGTTTTACTTTTATCATTTTCTGTATAGGGACAACAAGAAATTCGGAGGATACCTATAATGGTGAAGTCATATATTTATTGTACTATCAAATTTAACAGGTCATTTTTGTAGGTTATATGAGGATTTCAAACTATGTAACTAGGTTACACTATGTGTAAGTATTGCTTGGTATAAGCTATGAAAGAGATTCATTCTGTGAAAGGTTACATGACATGAATATCAATTTCATGTCATGAATTTTTTAAATGTTATATTTTTAATTTGAGGTAATGTATTTCTCAGCGTACATAAACCATATGGATCTCACAACATGTACTGAGGTTACACATTATGTAATTCCTCGATTAAGGAAGATTTAAGGCACCACTAAGGTTTTATTTTCCCATTCGACCACGCATTATCCTTTTCTCTCAGACCAAATCTATTATCCAATGATTTTTAGAGACACTGTTTGTTCTATATTGATATGATGAGCATTTCATCATTGTTACATTCTTCATGAATCTCTCTAGGTGAGTGATCATTCTGCTTATTCATTACAATTGATTGTGGTAACTCGCTAGAGTGGTGTTAGAAGATATGTTGATCTAAATTGGTGTTTCTTCTTTTTTTTCCAATCACTATTGTGTGATCTCATTCCATATTATGTTCCCTTATTTGTTGTGGTGTGGTAGGTATTATTTGGTTAGGTATTTATCATTTACTCTTCTCTATCAACCACTTGTTTTATAATGTATATCGATCATGAGATGTGCATTGGATTCTAGGGTCTCTATTGGTGTTATTGGGTTTTCATTATAGGTGGTTCTCTTTTCGGGATAGTGTGGCTCAAGTTTTAAGGTAGTTGGTTCTATCTCAAGCCTATTTCTAAAAAATCATATTGTTCCATTTTTATAAATTAGTTTATAAATAAATTGGTATCAAATATGCAGGCTTGTTTGTGTGTGTTGGAATAATATTTTGAATAAAAGTTGTTTTCCTTGGTTTTTGATAAATGAAAAGAGAAGGGGTATTTTAAAAGCGTTGAAAAAGGTTTTGTTAAATGGTTCAGAAATGATTTTTGAAATATTGTGATGATTTTGAAGAAGTTCCCATGGGTTACCTTGGATACTTGGTGGAAGGATTAGCTTGGGGCTATAGTCCATTGTGGGGGTTCACCTTTTTGAGTGTTACTATTTTCCTAGAGTGTAGATTATTGGTTCTTCGTATATATACGGTTTTAAGGATTCACTTTTTAGGGTGTCTACCTGGTCCTGGAGTGTAGATTATTTTCCCCATGTACCAAAGTGCACTATTAATATGTTTTGGTTATAAGTAGTCTACTACGTAACTTATTGAATCCTTGATGTTTTGATGTCTTTGTTGATCATGATTTTTTTTTGTATTACTTGGACTTATACTTTTTTATCCTGTATATGAATGTTGAATCTTGTGAGAAATGATATGGAGATTTTTTTTTTTGAAATTGATATACCTACATTTTATAGAACTGTGATAAAGAGAACACATTTATAATGTTTTCTATAAAACGTATTTATAGCTTATCGTTCCATGATTCACATTAAATGAGAAAAAAAATAATTGATATATGAAGACATTATATGAAACTTCAGGGTGTGATCCTATTGAGCTATTTATCTCACACCCTACACACCTCTTTGGTGGTGCGTAGAATTTGTATGTCTTCCAATGTAGGGAAAGAAAAGGAACTATAGTAAGGTAGTGAGGTTCCATGTTAGCTGAGTTGTCTATCTGGTGGTGAGATAGTTTAATTTTTTTCATGCCATCACATGGAGTATCTTTTTGGTTTTGGTCCTTTGTATTTGGACTTGTCTCTTGATGTTTTATCTACTTTTATTGTTTTTTGTTTTCGATGTCTTTATAATATTTATGGCATACATATATTTTATTTCTTCTATTCCTTCATTCTTTATGTACATGTATTCCTTGTATTTGATTGGGTTGGGTTAAATTGGTCTCTATTGTTTGTTGGTATGATTGGGTTCTTGTCGCCAGCCCGTGGGTATCAAAAACACCCTTTGGGTATGTGATGGATCAGGTCGGGTGATAGGTTTGACGGTTACTCGGGTTAGTTCATTACATATGGAATCATCAGATAATATCCCTATTAAATCATAAGAAACATTAAATATTGTTATCATAAATAATTATACATTTAAAAGATCAATTGGAACCTTTCTTGAGTAAAATACCCTTTGAATTTTCAAATCAGTTTTTAAAATTAAAAAAACAATTTTAAAGATATTAATTTATTTGAAAAGAACCATAGAAAATTTTATTCTTTAAATTATTCATTTTTTATGATGTATGAGAATTTATTTCATGTAGTGTATATTAAAAAAGATTTCATTAAAAAAAATTTATAGGATAAAAGTACCTCTTTTGGAAAATGACAAGAAGATTCATTTTAATCCATTTTATCAAATTTAAAACATGGGTAAATTTTTTGTAAAAATAATTGTATAATAATAAAATAATTCTCTAAAACATTATTATAAGACATTACCATGGAATAAAAATGTATTTTTGACTGAAGATATAAATCAATTTGGTTTTCATTAAAAAAGTTCTATTAGTAACATGAGTAATAAAATAGAAGAAAATCAAAGCATAACATTTAATCTCTAGAAATAACCATTGGAGAATAAAATTCTTGATAAAATTAAGATTTAGATCTTGAAATTTCATCATCAGAAACTTAATAAGAAACAACCTTGGTAAATAATGATATTCTAATATAAAACGCTTACCTCGAATTCCATGAAAGAACTATAAATTTGTGTATAATACATTAATATTTATTATAATTATATAAAATAGTTATGAACATACTAATATTATCATATATGATCCACTTTTAACATTTTAATACCCTTTTATAAATTATCTATTATTAAAATTATTATTTGAGGCTGTTAATTGTTTCATTTTTCATAAGAATTTTGGTCAGTAGTTCTGATCCTTGTACTCTTGTCATGGTTCCATCATATATAGAATGTTAATAATGGTATAAATTTCATTTATATTCAATATATATATATTCATCCATAAAAGTAGAGGTAGAAAAATCAATTACACTATTCATGGAAGTGGTATGACATACGTACCCATGAACGTTGGTTTCACTTTTAGATGAAACAAAGGAAAATAATAATTCACCATTATAGAATCATTGTTATATAACATATATAATATATCTTAATAAAATACATATTTATTACCACTTATGTAAGTTATAAATTAAAAATCAATCACATCACTTCGTGGATGTGGTAGTCCACCCAAACGGACGATCAATGTTTTAATTTTATAATAGATTGGAAGGTAAGAAGGTATATATTATATTATCATTCCAAAAGAAAAATTATTTCATAAATATAATATATATAAATATTAAACCCATAATAATACCCATCCATACAATATGGTGCTGAAAACAAATTTCACCACTATGTTGAGACAATAATAATTTATATTTTATGATAAATATAATATATTTATAGTAGGTAAAAATAAGGTATAAAAATAAAGTGATAAGTTAAGGCTATTAATTCTTCTTTGAAAAACCAACTTTAAATATCCTCTTAAGGACCCTAGGGTTGGCCTTTTGTTGATAAAATAACCCTATATAACGTTTCTGGGGAAGTTTAGAAGGAAATTTCTAGTGTTTTCTCAATATAAAAGGTTCAAAGTGGAGTAAAGAATAGAAAGGAAGGGCGTCCTTTTATAAGGAGGGGAGAGGATACACATTGAATATCATAAAATATTAAAATTTATTAATGTAATATCAATAGAAATGCTTCAAATTTCCATTAATTTAAATAAAAAGAATTTAGGTTTGAAATAACATCTTACAATGAAATTTATATAGGATTTTTTGTAATTTTAAACCTTATCATTTGTATTAACCCATTCGTTAAACATTTTTGACCTTAACAACGGTAACAACTATTTCAATATTAAAGAGTTAGGAATGCGACCATAAATGGAAAAATAAAACCTAAATGGATCATGGATGATATTTTCAACAATATTATATTCACATGTAAGAATATGATATTTTTATGGAATTTAAATTATTTAATAAAATATTTTTTTTAAAAAATTATTCTTAATTTTAATCTTGAAACTATTCATTCAATTTGACTTTTAAGACACCAAAAAAGATATGAAATTAAAATATAATATTTTAACACATCCCTATGTTTTTATATATTTATAAAAAAAATTCTTGTACCACAATAATTCACTTAAATTTTATTACTTTTACTATTTTTAGAATCATTCATTATATTTTTCAGTTAATATAATAAATTTCGTGTCGGTGTTGCGTAGAAATTTAAGTGAATTATTAAATTAAAAAAAATATAAATGATTTAATATAATTAAAATTTAATTTATATTTTAAATAAAAATTTATAACTAAGATTATTTTCTTTTATCCTTATGTAAAAAAATTTGAGATATTAAAGTCAAGAGAGTGACATTTTGTATTTATTCTTTTCTTAAATTAATATGAAGGTCATAAGAAAAGAAATATAACACTGAGTATCGATTTATTATTGTATTTTATAGAAATGAATGAAATATACTAATGATATAGAATACATTCAAGTTTTATATAAATTCTATAACATATCCCAAAGGTATAACCCTATTTTACACATTTTACCCTTAACTATGGTCAAAGAAAATTTATTATGTTTACTAATCATATTGAAAAAAAATAAAAGGTTCTTATTTACCAAATTTTACCCTAAATATTATAAATATGTATTAATTTTTTACAATTATATTAGTGTAAGAAATTCATTTTAAAATAAGTTCTCAAAACACAACAAAAACTATTTTATAATAGAATTAATAATTGAGCATAAAATTAAATTTATTCTTATCCTATGAATAGAAACAATATTATATTAATGTTAACACATTTTATTGAATATATAATTTATAAATTTAAGTAAAATCATTCACCTATATTTACTTATTTAATTTATTTTCATACATAAACATTGTGTTCATAAAAATAGTTTCTTCATTAAAACATCTCTTTTATATTCAATGATTTATATTTCCATTTATAATTAACTGATAACCAATTAATTCATTTCAAAAAAAAATTGAGCAACATGTATTTCATAATTTACTTAGTCATATTCATACCAAACTATCCAAAAGGTAAGCGATATGTTTCGCATTGAAAAATAATATTTTAATAGTATATCATTGTTTGTTTAAAAAAAGTGTTGATCAAAATTTATGTTATTTAAGAAATAAAATTAAAGAGAACTATATCATAAAATCTCATTATGTAACATTCTAACCCCATTAAAATTAATTTCTCCTGAAAAATTATGTCACTAAAACATAAAGAAATAAAGATATATATATATCTCATTAAATACATAGTTTCCCAAGTAGCTTCTTCAAATTTTTGATTTCTCTAAAGAACATTAACTATGTGAGTAGTCATGTTCCATATCACTTTATCTATACAATCCAAGATTTATACTAATTTTTCTTCATGGGAATGATTATTCTATAGTGGTATGACCTTTATGTTTGGTACATGTGAATGATTGGGTATGTATTTCCTTAGGAGAGATATACGGAAAAGGTCATGAATTTGAGAGAGGTTATGTGGTTGATCAAAGAATAAACCAACCATCCTTATTTGATAAAGAATCTCAAAGGGACAAATATACATAGGGATTAGTTTTCCTTTATTTCTAAATCTAATAACCTTATTCTATGGATAAATTAAAAGAAAAACATTCTCATTAACATTTCACTCTAGATATCACCGATGATTATTACCATAGCTTTTCTATAGAAACTAAGCTTCATTTATGTTTTGTTGAATATATTTGAAGTTCTCTATCATTTCCTCATATTATACCCTAGGAAATTTTGTTCTCCAACTTTGTCTAATCAATTTGTATTTTTACACTTTTTCCCATAGAGTTCTTCATAATAATTCATCTAAATTATTGAGTGAAAAATATTACTGAAATAAAACATGACTGGATGAAGGTGTTGATCCAAACTACATTTAAATTCCATAGACCAATATCAAAAAATATCCCATTGTTTTTAAGGGTTCTCTTAGACTGATAAATTTTCTTAAGATGATAATTTGTACTGAAACTCAACTCTGTATCCCAATCACATTGAAGACATCACAAGAACTTTGAGGAAACCTCAAATCATAATCGGATACAAGAGAATGTGGTACTCAATGAAACCATACCAATTATTTATTATACATTCTAGAAAACTAATAAATAGGGAAATATTCTTTCATATCAATGAATTTTTTTTAAGAGGGTAGTGCCATGGTCAAATGACAAATCACATTTTATGGAATATAAAAAGAAAGAAGGTTACAGAAGTCGAAAGGAAGGAAGTTTTTTACAATCTTTGTTAAAAAACTGAAATAAATTAGGAGGAAGGTCATTCAGCCAAGTCAAATCCTAGTGAACACCTTTGTTGGAAAGGGTATCTACAATAGTTTTCACATCACGAAAAGCATGAGTGGAAATGTAATTAATCTCCAAGAGTGAATCCAGAAACTTCATCTAGAGTTTGGTAAGAGGCCAAGCCAAATGGATCACACCCTTCTAGATTTCCTAGACTATGGTGGTCAAATCACTTTCGATCCATAGATTCCTCCATCCTTTTTGAAGGGAAAAATTGACGACATGAATTACACCCATCATTTCAAATCCCATAGACGAAACGATATCACATCTTCCAAAGAAAAAAACGTGACACTGGATAGAAGAATCTCTAAAAATTGAACCGCATTTACAGGACCTGGATTTCCCTTTGAGTCACCATCAAAGTTTACTTTGATCTATTCTGGAATTGGAGTTTTCTAAAATACTTCAAAGGTGTGTTTGGGTTGTCGATAGAGGCCATCAACCCGAAGTTTGTATAGAGTCTCAAAATCGCCAATAGAGTTGTTTAAGTGGGCCTTTTGAATCGAATCAGCCTCTCAGACCACAATGAGAATTCTGGATTTTCCAGCATTAAGATTTAATGATCATTTATTATGGAGAATATCATTTCTTTCATACCAGATAACATGTATAAGTTTAGTAATGGTGGAGAGGAAACCATATTTGATTTGTTGAGATGCCATGTGATCAACACATTTCTTTAAAAGAGTATATCAAGTCATAAATAAACCACCTATAGTCAAAAATGTCAAAAATATTATCCCATATAGAAGAGGTTCTAGAACATGACAGAAAAATATGGTTAGTATCTTCCTTATGCTGGTTACATATGTGACATTTTGAGCAGAGTTGGATACCAAAAGTTTTAAGGAAAAACTTAGGGGGAACCCTATTTTGAGAAATACTCCAAATGAGAGTGAGTCTGGTAGGCTTGATCCAAGACTTACTAAAATAATTCAAACATTGAAAGTTATATTCAGTTCTAAAGAAATTGTTCTTGTAGAAATTGTTTGAGTCAAGGATGTCGTTTGGGGCCGGATCCTAGATAAGAAAGTCATTAGAGCTAGTGTGGGGGTAGTTATCAATAATTTGAGCAATGTTATCAGGGAGAACTTTCCTGAGAGAGTAAATAACATCTTTAATAGTGTAATTTTTATTATCAGGAGTAGATTTAGGAGGTATAGAGGAAATTAAAGGAGAACCAGTCCAATTATCAAGTTATAAATTCATGTTGGAGTCATCTTTAACCATCCATCTATAATTTTCCATAATGTGATGGAATGAAATCCTAATGAGGGCTAAACTGATGAAGTAATATAATTTATTTTCCCTTTCTTAAGCTTGGTGAGAAATCTGTTCTTGAGGAAGTCAATAACATTAGAGTTTCAGTTAATTAATCTTCAAGTAAGTCTGGACTGAAGAGCATCATTAAAGAGTTTTAAATTTTTAATACCAATACCCCATTATCTAATGGCTTTCAATAGTTCATCCAAGGAATGGTGAAAAGTTTTCTTTTCGAGGATAATTCTTGTTCAAATGAAGTTTTAAATGTAGGTATTAATTTATTAAAAAATACTAATAGACCATTTATAAATCATAAGAGAAGAAACCATTTTCGAGACAATGGTCAATTTGACAAGATAGATTCTTCCGGCCATGTAGTGGGATTTAACTTTACAAGTAGAAAGCATATTAATAATTTTATCAAAAATGCTAGAAAAGTAGTTGGATTTGGGTCTTCCCCAAAAAATGGGAATCCCCGGGTAAGTGGAGGGAAAGAGACCTTCTTTAATTCCAAGATAGTTGGTAATATGGAATTTTCTCTATGAGGATAAATTTTTTCCAAAGAAAATGTGTGACTTGTTCCAAGAAATATGCTGGCCAAAAACTGTTTCATAATGAGCTATAGAATTTTTAAGAACACGAGTATTCTTTAGATCACCCTGAAGAAACAAGATGATGTCATCGACATATAGAAGATGTGTAAGGACATTGAGATTTCAAGCAGCCTATATGGGATTAAGTTTCTTTTGATTGAAAAGATGTGTGAGAAATCTACAGAGATAATCTTCATCAATGACAAAGAGGATGGTCGATAGAGGGTCTCCTTGTCTGAATCCTTTGGTGCATTTGAAATATCCCTTGGGGGATCCATTAAACAAAATGGAAATAGAGGAATATTTAAATAAGGTTTTTATTCTCATAACAAAAGTATAATTAAATCCAAAGCTTTTAAGAATGTTTAAAATAAATTTCCAATATATAGTATCAAATTCATTTCTAATATCAAGTTTTATAGAAACATTACCTCCCCTAGTAGTTTTGTTTAGGCTATTAGTGCCTTAATAGATAATAAAAATTTATTCTTGAATAGACCTACCTTTTATAAAATAAAATTGATTCCAAGAAAAAAAATTTCGGCATATTGGGGTAAGTCTATTAGCAAGAATCTTGGAAATGATTTTTTAGAGAGTGTTTATCAGGGAAATAGGCCGAAATTGTTGGATCTCAGAGGCATTTTCCACTTTGGGGATTAATTTCATAAATAGTGAATTAATTCGATGGGGGAGAAAACCATTATAAAATAAGGACCTAAGAAGTTTTCACACATCCAAGTGAATGACATCATAATGATTTTGAATGAATCCATTATTAAATCCATAAGGATTGGGAGCACTATCAGGCTTTAGACTAAAAACAATGTCTCTAATTTCATGATTTAAAGGAGTGATAAACAGAAACATGTTGTCAATCTCATCAACCATCAATGGGATGATATAAATAAAAATTTCAATAGAAACATATGGACCATTAAATATGCTATGAAAGTAAGAGACAACAACGTTATAAATGGCCTCCTTTGAGTAAATAAGAACATCGTCATGTAACTGATTAGTAAGAGGCTGGGTGGATTTTCTAACTCTATGAAGCGAGTTATAGAATTAGGTCTTCTTGTCACCATCAGAGAGCCATTTTTTTTTTGAAAATTTGTTTGTGCATGTTGTCATTGAAAGTGAGAAGAGACTTGAGTTTTATGGAAATATTTATTTCCAATTAAGGATCAAGGTTAAAATCATAATTGGTATTATGAGTTTGCAAATGTACAAGATCCTTTTCCAAAGAGGAAATTTTTATGTCAATCAGTTTACTTTTAGTTCTACACCATCCTTTAAGGGCATGTTTTAATGTTTTGGGTTTGAGGATATAAGAAAAATTATAGTGTTGATGATTCATAGTTTCCCAAATATTTTTGATAAAATAAACACAATATGGGTCCGTAGACCAAGCATTGTTAAATCTAAAGGGGAGAGTGGATTTATGGTTCTTAATGAGAATATTGACCAGAATAGGATGACGATCTGAGTTTAACCTTGGTAGGGTGATGCTAGAGATGGTGTCCCATTTATCAAGAGTCTTTGTATTAGAAAAAGCTCTATCCATTTTACTAGAAAACACTTTGTTATAGTTTCTTCTGTACCAGATGTATTTCGCACTAGTGAGGTTAATTTCCACGATATTGTTGTCTTCAATAGAATCCTGAAACTCTCTTGATGATATTGATAAGTGAGAGGGACTAATTGTTTCCCTGGAGGTGAGAATGTCATTAAAGCCTCCCATCACAACCCAAGGGTCATGAATTTTATTAGCCAAAATAGAAAGATCATTCCAAAGGGTTATTCTTTCTTAGTCTCTATTTTTTGGCATATATCATTGTGAAAAAAGTGTGTTGACTATCCCATCAGAAATGACTAGTAAACTACTGTTCAAAACTATTGATAATATTAATATTATTGAGATATATTTGATAAAAAATCCTCATAGAATAAATCGAGGAACCTTCCTTACAGGAACCTAGAAAAATATAATTGAGAGAGCAAAGGTTCATAAATTTAGAAGTGAAATTATCTTTAGGCTCTGGTATAGAAAAACATTTAGGCTTATGTATTTCCAAAAACCACTTAAGAACAATTAGAGTGTCAGAGTTTGCAATACCTTGACAATTCCAAAAGAGTAGATTCATTTTAACTTTTGTTTTGGGTTATAACCCCCTTTTTTAGATTTTCCCGAGCCTTTCCTCTTCTTTGATCTTATGACCTCTAGAGAAGAGTTTGGTTTTTGTTTTTTCCTTGGGGATGAATATTATATCTAGGAGAAGTAATACTACTCACTGTACTAACTGAAATTTTCATAGGAGTAGGGGAATTATTAGGTGGAGAATAAAGTGTAGGTCTATTCACTGTATGTTTAGTTGTTTTGTCAACAATATTTAGCTTAGGAATTACTAAACCCAGGCTAATTTGCTACTCTGAAACCAAATTAGGAGCAGATTCCAAGGTAACAGAATTAAATCTAATAGATGTTATTTGATTAGAAACCAGAGGGTCCAAAACATCAAAATAATACATATGCCTAGAATCAAATTTGTTAGGTGTTTTATGCATATTAACTGAAGAAACAGTGTATAATGTGAAATCAGGAACATGAAGGTCTGAAATAGAACTATTATCCATAGTATTAGAAGAAATTTTATAAGGGGTATCTTGCAAAGAAACAATAGCATTTGATCATTGAGAGTTGTCAAAAGAAAGAGGAGGGAGTGTGCAGGTACCTGGTTCAGCATTGTTTAACTTGTTACCTTGCAGTTCAACTAATGTTGTAGCATTATAAGAGTAGGTGACATAGGAATATATTCTAGCAAGAGTAAGAGGGGAAAGTTTTTGATTTCCCAATGCATTCACCATGGTTTTATTCGGTAGTAAATTGTAAATTTCTTTTAAATGGTCCTATTCTCCAAGATCAAGGACTTGGGAGAACAAAACATTGTGTTCTCGTTAACAGTGGTAGTGTGTTCAGAAACTTCTTTATCCCTGTAAGCAGCCTTACTATGAACTATTTCACATAAAACAGTTTCCTTTGGTTTCAATAGATGAGAAGGTGATAGAGTGATTCTATTCTCACTAATTTCATTGGCATGATGAACATGATTGGTCTCAAAGACCATTTCTTCTATTTCTTTAGCCAAATCATTTTCCATGTGGAGGGATTCTTCCTCTTCTAATAATTCTCCCCAAGATTTATCTTCTATGTGGGAAAAGGGATTTGTTTTTTTAACCCAAAATTTTTGTTTCTTTCCGGAGGTGTTAAGTATATCAGCTTGTGATTTACCTTTCATATTGTATCTAACCTCCTTCCAATCATTGAAAAGTGGTGGAACCACTTGTTTACTAACCACTCTATGATTGGAGAGTTTATGTCCTATGATTTTACAGACCTCATAAAATAGTGGTTTTTTTCATATTCAACTTTAGTTTTAGTTTTAAAAATAGAAGAACTAAAATTGATAACATTAGGAAAGTTTGAGTCAAGATTCACTTCAACCATGACTCTAGAAAAAAGACCTAATTCAGCATTCAAGGTTCTTTGATCAATTTTGAAAGGTAGTCCAACACAAGGGACAATATCATTAAGTATTTTTTGATGCCAAAAAAACCAATTCAGTCAACGTAATGTTACCCAAATCTTCTCCATTAAGTTCCTATGTGTGTATGGATTAAAGGAAACATCCCAATCAGAGATTCAAAGAAACCCAGGCCGTAGTTGTAAATTCCCAGTTCATCAATCCTGTTCTAGTTACTCTAGCGAGATGCGAATTATGTGATAGTATCCTTTACCAATAGGCACTATCTTCCACTTCAATTATCCCCAACAGTGTGAAATCTTGGATTTAAGATCATTTATGGGACAAAGATGATCACCTTTATTGTATGAGACTCGGAAGCGGACTGAATACGTGTACATCTGAGATCTTTGATGTAGGGCATCCAGATCAGCATCAACAAATAAACCACCATCGTCCAGCCTTTTAAAGAGTGTAGGTTTTCTCTCCTTCAAAGAACACATATCTAAGCCTTTAAGTGCATCGCAAAAGGAGACTACATTTGGCTGATGAATAAACTCCTCGTTGCATGAGTCTGTGCCCAGCATTATAGTATCTTAACATGATGGATTCTATCCCTCAGGGGAAAACTCCCATTGTAGATCGAAACCGACCATGGAAAAATTAGATAGAATTGAAGGGGAAAGCTAGGGTTTGCAGCATTCTATGTCGTAGAAAAATCACCCATCGAATAGCAATTATTCACCTCTATATTGATAAATATCATCCTTGATATCAATTAATTGTTCTAACTTAGTAAGGTTATCAATTATAACCCAAAAAGAATCATGATATTTTGATATTTTGGGGTGCTTGATGAAAATATTTATGGTGATGTCTTTCCATTTCAATTCTGGTATGAATAATGGCTGTAAAACCCCCTAATAATTATGCCTCCTAGCCTTATCTTCTTTATATACTAAGAACTATGTTATATACTCTGCAATATCTCTCTTCAGATTATCCCACTAGAAATACTCTTTCAAATATCTATAAAATTTCATACTTATAGGATAAATAAATAATGAGTAACTATTGGCCTCATCCAACATCCCCTTATTCAAATATATTATATATGGAATACATAAATAATTCTCGAACCATATCATTCCATTATAATCAATGTTTAAATCATGATAATTTCATACCTTTTTTTACAATTCTATATCTTCTTCCAACGCCCCTCTAATCCCCACATGGTTTTATAGTCAAACACACATTTGATATAGACAAAATTTATCACCTTCCTTTAAGATTTACTGATATATACATTGAAAATTTAGAAATATTTGATCTTTAGTGATCCTCATTGTTGATAAGCTAGCATGATCCTTTCAACTTAGAGTATGGTTCTCCTTATTCAATTTCTCATAGTGGTAATGTATTGAGTAGTCATTGTCTTCAATCATATATATTTTGATTCTTAGGTACATATTCAACTATTTTTTAGTGAATATATACTTCAAACCATTATGATAAGTATATATATCACAAAGTTTCCCATAAATACCACACATCTATATCATTAATAAAAATAATAACATATCTAATTAAAAATAATGAGTTGGGTAATTTTTATTATGAACCTTCAATTTTTGTGTGTCATAATATATAATCATACTTTTATGCATGATAATGTATCCCAGTCACTTATTAGATGCATAACTATATATTACAAACCCATCCCTACTACAGGGGAATGTAATAACAGGTTATATAACATACCTCCTCTTTATTTCCTTAAAAAAAATTTGAATTTATATTTCCAATGGAACTTGCCTCCCTTTTGAATTATCATGGTGAGTAGATTAGGTAGTCAGGATAAATTATCTACAAAGAGTCAATAATATCCATCAAAACCAATAAAACTATGAATCTCAATAACAGTTGTTGGTATGGGAAAATACTCAATAACTTTTTTATTTGATGGATCCATTGATATACCCTCTCTTTAAATTATATGACCTAAAATGAATCTATTTATTACCAAAATTCAAACATTATAAATTTTTTATACCGCTTCTTCCTTAGGGTCTTAAATACAATCCTAAAATGGTCTTTATACTCTTACTCTCTATTTTAATGTTTATGAAAATAATTTATAAAGAGTACCACAATCTAATCAGGGTAATCCCAAAATACCCTATCCATTAAATATAATAATATAGAAGGGGAATTAGTATGAAAAAAATGGAATCATTGTATACACTTAGTGTCCATTACTTGTAATAAATGTTGTATTAGATATTTATTCTTTCTAGGCCCTCAATTTATGGCATATATATTGAATTTCAATCTTTTCAAAGTCTTTATCTCCACATATTTGATCAAATAATCCTTCAATATGAGAAAATGATACTTATTCAGGATTTTAATGTTGTTCATTTCTCGAAAATCAATATAGAGTCGCATTGATCCATAGTTCTTCTTAAAAAAAGAACAAGTTCACCCAAATTTGATGCACTTGGGTAAACAAATCTTGTGCTAATATTTTCCTAGAGTTTCTTCTTCAATTACTATAACTCAATTCGGACTATTCTATTTAGAGTATCTTAAAATGGTGTTTTAAAATTTGTGAATTCAATTTAAAACTCAAATTAACAATTCAGTTGATGACTAAGAAAATATTCTAAAAAACAAAAAAAAAATGAACAATAATAATATCATCTATGCTAATTTTCGCCCCAATCATTTGAGATAAATAACCCTTTTGAATTGGAATCAAGATCTACATAATCGATGATATTTCCATTTGAAATTAATTTTTATCATCTCATATATAGATGCTCCTAGGTTGGTTTGGAATGTCTAATGTGACCTCCCTTCCTCAAAAATTGATTTGGTATTTCTATATAGAGAAAAATAAATGATCAATATAACATTAAATTTAACTAGAAGTGTAATGACAAAATTTCAAATAATCACATTACCACAAACTTATATTTGAGAATAATCATAGACTTTAGATGAAATTGACACACCATTATAGGATTTTACTACAAGTTCAACATCTAACAATTAAGGTGGTACTGTGAAAACTATATAAAATTATTCATATATAAATGAGTGGGTAGATATGGAGACAAATAATACATGGGTAATTCTATATTGTATGGTATGTATACCTTTAACCACATATTATCAACATCAGCTATATTATCACATGAGATTTCACTTTTTCCTTGGGATTAAGGGGTTTCTGATGTATCCCATAATCCTTATCAATTATATTTGAGCATTGGTTAGCATAATTTTCATACTCCTTGATTTAAAAACACTAGAGTATGAGTTGTGGATTCTATATTGATTTTCCTCCATATTTGGATAACATTTTTCCTTCACTGTGGAATTCAACTACCTGATGACCTTTCTTTCCACTCTTAAAACATTTACTGATCCCCTTAATAAAATTCCCTCTATATTTTAATAAGAACATTGAGCATAAAAGAAAGATCCATCTTCTTCTCTCCATGGGTTTTAGAGTTTCCTTTGAATTCTATCTTTCAATTCATATTTAAAAACTGAAATTGATTAGTAACATAAACCTCATTTTCTACTTTGATTGAAAATTAATTTTTTTATTCATAGATACTAAATTATTTTATGGATAACTCTATTTGGAAGCTTGGTTTTATGCCAATGAAGAATTTATTGACTATATTTCCAGGTCGGATGATAATACCATAAGCATACCTCACATGTATTTTAAAATTTTCCACATAGGTTATAATGGATTCATCATCCTTATACATTTACTCATGTAATTATTTTTCTCTTTTCATATGAATAATACAAGGAAATTACATTTTACAAAATATGCTCTTAAACTCATTCAACTCTACGATTTTATTTTCTTACTTTTTCCTCGTTCTCTTGATTAATTCAACTATTAATATTATATTATTTACAAATGATAAACATCTAAAATAACATTTTTATGTTTTTAACACTAGATAATATAATATTTATTTTTAGTATTACTGATCCTTTACTCATAAACTACTCGATTAGCATACCAACTAAAACGGTGTACATATTAACACATTAACTCAAAAGAACATAATTATATCATTTTTTCATTGGAAATATCATCATGATTCATATATTGATAATGATTCATAATAATATCAATTATATATTTTATTCCATATCTAATAACAATTGGTTTCTAAAGAGGATAATTATTTAATTTTCCTTTTCATTCAGTATTAACATAATTCATTTGGGTTCCAAAAATTTGGTAAAACCAAAAAACATAGTGTAATTAACTCAAATCATAGTTGAAAACCACATAATCATGAGAAATAATTAGTTTTATGTCATAATCAGGCCACCTTATTTTCAATATATGAAACCTTTTATTTATTCTATCTTATTGGTGATCATTACCGAAACATTAAAATGGTATCCTATATTTATACTTATCCTCAGTATTCTTAGAATAGTTTTTTCATCCTTTTTTTGAGGATGTAACTAAAAAATCCTCTAATAAAAAATATAGAAACCCAAAAATTTAATATAAAAATATTATATCTTATTAGAATAATATTCATTATATAACATAATGATCTAATGAATAATCGTATAGGTCTAGTATCTTTATAAAATTGGATACAAAAAAAGGCTCATAAGTGAACTACATTATCTCTCACTAAGTTATTAGAATCTATAACCATTCTTATACATATCATACTTAATACATTTCTTCATAACATATGGAATGGAAACATAAGAAATGATGTGATCAGTTTCTCGGTAAGGGTAGATAAGGGATATGTCATTGATCATATAAACATAACATGAGAATAAGGGTATGATAACATGGAAATAACATTTTGAAAATCATACCATGTATATCATAGATCATAATCATGAAACATGGAATAAATCTCAGAAAATAATAGGATAAGAATCATAAATTAATTAAAGAAGACGATCTATGAGAGAATAACACAGTTATAAGATGTATGTTTTTGGAACATGTGTAAGCATAAAAAATCATTCCATTATTATTCAAGGCTCACTACCAAAACTATCATAGTGGATTTGGTTCACTTCCCAAACCATAATATTTTTCAAGGTTTACTCTAATTATTATCGTAGTGGATAGATTCCCTTACTGAGCTAGGTTTACTCTCCATTCTTGTCCTTTTTATCTCATGTGATATCCATCTTCACCCAATACATTGGAGAGATATATAATTATTTTCCCACCTATCACATAATTAAAATCATACATATGTGTGTCATAAGAACATAAAACATTAATTATTAAATAACACATATAATTTAAATGTGTTTTATAAACATTTTATCCTAGAATTTCCCATGGAAAATAAATAGGCTTCAGAAACATTTGATCATTTCATTATAGAACAACCCATGAAACAAAATGGGATTTCATAAACATATTTTAATACAAATTATAAACCATGATAAGAAATAATAATTATGGTGTCATTGGATCATATTCCTATTAAATTTTATATAACATCAAAAGACATTATCATAAATAAAAAACATGTAAATGATAACATTAAATATTTCTTATGGAAAATACCATGTTCATTTTGGAATCACTTCTTTAAAATATAAAAATATTAAAAATATTCTTGTTACAATTTTTTTTCAAAAGAACCTTGTAATATATTAATTTAACCTTCACATAACTTTTTATTCATGAATGTGGGAATTTTTTTCTTGTGGTGTCCATTAAAACAAAGATTCCCTTCATATTTTTGTTAAAAAGTCAAAAGTACCTCGTTCAAAAAATTACTGGTAGATTACTTTAAAATCATTTTTTATAATTTTAAACATGGTTAAAAAGGACTTTAAAAATCATAATAGATTAATAAAATTATCCTTGAAAATATTTTTAGAAAACATGGATATGGAAGAAAAAGGATTTTCAACTAAAGAGAAAAATAAACTCAGTTTTTCTTAAAATATTCTTTCAGTATCTTGAGTAAATAAACTGAGGAAAATGAAAGGTTAACATGTAATCTCTATAAATAACCATAGGAGAATATAATTCATGATATTCTTGATATGTATATCTTAGAATTTAATTTTTTAAAAACTTAATTATTGATAATCTTAGTAAACAATAAGATTGTGACATAAAACATTTACCTTGAGTTTCACATGATTCGAAAGCACTCTAACCTCATATATAATAAATTTCAATTTATTATAATTTCATAAAATAATTATTAAAATACTTATTATATAACATATAATCCACTTTTATAATTCTAACACCAATTTTTAAACTATTACTCATTAAAATCATTGTTCTAGGGTGTTAATTGTATCATTTTTTATGAGAATTTTGTTTCTGTAGTTCAGGTCTGTACAAATTAATATTTCTTACATAATATCCATAAAATTAAACATTATATAAATTTTATATTATATTTATTTATTTATTTATATTCTTCCATTAAAGTAGAGATAGAAAATTTAATTAGATCGTTCATAGAGACGGTTGGTAGTATATATGCATGAACGTTGTTTTCACTTTTTAATAGATGGGAAAAATAAAAGTTGAATAATAATTAAGCTTTATAGAATAATTATTTTATTATATATATCATATATATTCCAAAAATTTATCTTTATTACAATACATGTAAATCATAAATGAAAAATGAATCACATCACTTTGTGGAGGTCGTAGTCAACATGTACACATAAGCGACATTATCGTTTTAAAGTGGATTTTAATGTAATGAGGTAGAGATGATATTATCATTAAATTATAACAATTATGTAATAAATATAATATATAAATATTAAACTCTTCATCAAAAAAATCCATAAGATATTGTGATGAAAAATGAATTGTATAATTATATGAAGAGGGTAAGTAATACGTACGCATGAGCAATACATTAACATCCCATTTTATGGGACATTGGGTGTATAAGTGTGGTTTTCATGATGAAATATTCTTAGGGTACATATAAATTACATCACTTATTTATAATAATTAAAATATTAGACAAACAGATACCCAAGGACCGTATTGGTCTAGTGCCTTTAGAAACATGGAAACCTTAACCTTGTTATATAAGTGGTCTATATTATCTCCCACTAGGTTCTTCTTCACTAGCACCATTATTGGGCACCTCATAATTAATACATATATTCATAACCTGGTGAAGGAAACATTAAAATGAGTGCTCTCAAATGGTTATTTATGGTAAACAATGGAGACATGTAAACATAAACATGAGCATTATAGTATGAGAACATGATCAAAACATTTGAATATCATACCCAATATATAAAAGATCATAAACATGAATCATGGAATAAATATATCTAGTTAAAAGGACATGAATCATAATTAAATAAAGAACATAAGAAATAAAAGAATAACATATGAATAAAACATGGAATTATGGTAGATACATAAGAATGTATAATGGTTTTCATTGTAGTCAAGGAATTACTTTTGATTCCATCTTAGTGGAAAAAGTCCTTCACTGAATTGGGTTGACACCCCATTGCATTCCAATATTACTGAACAGATTTCACTCCTAGTTCCAACCCTATAATACTGAATGAAGTTCAATTCTCATTTCATCTATTTCTATCTCATGATATATATATATATATATATATCTTTACCAAGTGAATTTGAGGGAGATATATGTCCCACCCATATCATAATTAAATAAAACATACATGTGACACAATATAATTAAAAATAATATCATAACACATGAAATTAAATGGGTATCATGAAATTCTATTCATATCATAACCTATGGAGAAAGATACATGTTTCATAATGATATCATTAAAATCTTAACCTGTGAAGAGAAGCATGTTTCAAAAGCAAATAAGTTAAGATAGATAAATGGTTTTTGTATTCATAATTCCATCAAAACATAATTCATTCAAAGAGATAATATGAATGGAAACATTAAATTATTTCCCCAATAATACATGAGTAACACCAATGGTTTTTATCTTAGATGGGAAATAATTTTGAACAATATTTTAAAAACATTTCATGTCAAAAATATCTTTATTCTTTGAAATATTATTTTTTACACATTAAAATATTTGAAAACAATTTTCATTGAAAATATACTTGAAACTTTATAATAGATTCTTGAAAAAAATTTGAAAGTGTTTTTTATTTGAAAATTTATTAAGGATATCGAAAACCTTTTGAAAATTATTGTTCCTTAAAAACATATAAATAATGCATGAAAACCTTTTGAAAACTAATTTTACTGAAAAATACATTGATAAAATATAATGATA
The DNA here is from genome assembly GCA_963277665.1 of Viscum album. Lineage (NCBI taxonomy): Eukaryota > Viridiplantae > Streptophyta > Magnoliopsida > Santalales > Viscaceae > Viscum > Viscum album. Next base: position 1,774,685,409 of record OY728165.1, on the reverse strand, counting down.
TATTGGAAAAGTTTTGAACAAATTTTATTTGAAAATAGGTTTTTTAAAAAATATTAAAAATTAACCTTTTAAACATGCAAAAAAAGATTCAAATAAATGATGGCAGGTAAATCTATACATGATGAACATTCCTTTTTGCACCATAAAAAGTTTGAAAAAGTGTCTTGACCAGAAAAACGAAAAAATATACCTTTTTTAAAATAATTTTTCGTTTAAATGGAAAAAAGAGTAAAAATTAATTTTAAATATCATAGTAAAAAAATATAATATTCTTGGAATCCTGTTTAGAAAACAAGGTTTTCATGGAACACTAATTTCTAACCAAAGATAGAGGTAAGTTTATATTTTCTTAAAAACATATTCTTAATTATCCTAATTACCAAAGAGTGGAAAAAATGGTTGAAATACATGAAGACATTAATACTAAACAGGTAAGATTAAATTTAATGATTTTTCTAGAAATATGGATCATAATATTTCATTAATGAAAACTTGATCATAAATAATCTCAATAAAGAGTTAAATTGTTTCAATAAACTCTTACCAGATGGTAACACTGAATCATTCTATACATGTAGGAAAATAATTTTACATGGAGCTTAAAATATCTTAAAATAAGTAGATTCATTATATAACATTTAAATTTATACACCTCATATAAAAACATAGTTGTATAACATGGCTTGTGTCTCAAAGAAGTAAAATTGATACCAAATTACTTTACTGATTTGGTGATGTCTGAAACATCAACCCTGTGATATAAGGTTAATCAAATGGTTATCTAAATACCCATATATTTAATTATAAAAATCATATAATGCATTCATGGGTAGTATATACACTATACAAATTTAGTTAGTGGTGAATATGGCATGTATGTCATGGAAATAAAGAGTAACATGAAATTATTTTACCTTTAGTCTGACTTGTCTCATGTGTCTTTATATTTATAAATAATAAACATATGTAAATTAATTACCTGTTTCAGAACCTTTTTCAATTTTATTATTACTTTTACTTTACTGATTACAATGTTCTATATAACTACTCAAATAATTAATTGTGTGTCGGGTGTCTTGACCAAATATAGTTCATGTGTTAAAAATGACATTGGATGGTCGACTATGGTCAAAGGGGTTATTATATAAACATATATAGAATAATAATAATGAAATAATTATAATATTTATACATTAATTATACTTTTAAAACCAATCATTAAATTAAGTTGTTAAAAATGAATCAATGTTATAATCATGGAGACGATAGGTCGTATGTACGCATGAATAACGTTCCAATTTCTCAAGGATTGTTATGGGAAAAAGGTAAGTAACATTAATCTTTAAAAAAAGATAATTATATCATAAATACAATATTTTTTAATCATATTTACATATATATATATAATTATTATGATGTAAAATTAATCACATGTTTTCGAGGATTCGGTAGTCCATGGATCCACAAATGACATTAACACTTTATAAGTTTGTGAAAGGGTAATAAAGATAATGGTATGTAATAGATTTATAGAAATTTAATTATGTCATTAATATCATTTTTTTATGTCACGTATTTTTAATTAACACCATTCTTTGTACATTCCATGTAATGTGTGAACGAATCACATCTCATTGAGGGGGCGGTAGTCCACAATTCCTCAAATGAAATTATTATATTTACACAACATAGAAAATATATATATGTTTATTGTAAAATACATAAATAATATAAATTTAATTATAAATATCATTAATATTATATAAAAATAGAGTTTCTTTCATGTTTTCTATCATGAGAGGCCATAATGGAATAATAAACAATCATCATTTTGTGACGTGGTAGTTCGTTGTACACATAAACTGTATATTTGTTACCCATTAAATGGAAGTGTATGTATGTGTAGGTGAAAATCATAGAAAAAAAAAATATCAGAATATTGAGGACACTAGTTTTTTGTATAATAATTTAATAATGAGAGTGGAGGGGATAGAGAATGAAAATAAGATAAAGTAGCTTGATGAAGTATGTTACTTATTCTTTGGGTAGCTCTTTTTGGTTTTCACCAAAGGGATTCCTTAGAATTATTTATGTGAAAATGTAGGCTTCAAAGGCATGGGGAGGTATTTTTGAAATCAATTTTTTCATATCTTGGATGAACAGAATTTTCTTGGGATTTTTGTGGAAGTTAGAGGAGAGGGGGCCTTTTACAGTGGAGGAGGAGTGGCACTCTTTTAAAATTTTGGAAAAGGGAAATCCTACCCACATTTTTCTTGAATTTGGACCCAATAGTTGTCCAAAGTAGATACAAGGGAGGATATGTTCTAAATATATCGATAAAATATATTTTTTACAAGTCTCTAAGTCATATTAGTCTTCATGTTTATGGTTTAATCCCTTGTTAAGATTAATTTAATCATAATTGTTGAAATTTATATTAATTACCTTCACTGATATTTTGAAAAAAACATAAGTGAACTTATAAGAAATTATAAATTATGATGATTCAAAATATAAAATTCATTTTTTTAAAAATTTCAAACACACATGTGGTATAAATTAATTTGTATTTATTCTCGCAAATTGGATGACAATTTAGGGTTTTAAAGTAACAAATCTTCAAAAGATTGATATGTTTTGGTAGTCAATTTCAAAGTGAAATTGATCCCAATGACTTATATTAGATTTATTGATAAAAAATTAATCTAATTATACTCTAAAAAATCTACAAAAATAAGTTAACAATACAAATAAATTATATAAAAAACATCTTTGAATTTGAATTTAGTACTTTTAACTACACATTAAAAATTAAAATTTCATAGAAAGATTGAAAAAAATTCAAACTCACCTAATTTTTATGATTCTACAAAAAATATGAATTTTTTTTGAAATATAATATTTATAAAAGTGAAAAAAATTAGATTTAAAATAGGTTCTCCATTATAAAGTGGTAAAATTGATTTAATAAAAATATTGTGATTTCTGTGTTAAATTGGGTTTATTCTTATCATATGCCTATAAAATCTATTGGATGAATATAAAAAACTCTTTTTATATGTAAAATATATATTAGATTAAAATTAATTTCTAATTTTAATTAATTTAATTTTTTATGATTAAAAAAATTTGTGAGAAAAAGAATATTTTTCTTTAAAAATACTCCCTTTATATTCAATTGGTTATTATATTCATTTCAAAATAATTTTAAACTAAATAATTAATTTTATATTTTGGGAAAACTAAAAATTTTTAATATATTATTTAATTATATTCATAAAATATAATTTAATGGGTATGTTATATATTATTATTTTATATAATAATATTTCTAATAATATATTATTTTTCAGTAACACTAGGTCTTACATGTTACACAAGCCATCAAGTCAATTTAGTATTTCTTGAAACTTATTCTAATATCAGTTTTCCATATATATATTACTAAAATTTATATTTAGTTTATTGAATGATTAGAATAATATTTTATGATCAAATATTAGTACATTAATATAACAAAAGATAAATTTAGTATTATGTGAAATGAAAAAAAATTCAAAGAGATTAAATTAATTAAAACAAATATTCACAGAATCGTGGGGCATTACATTCTAACCTCCTTAATATTAATTTGTCCCTAAAATTTAATCTCTGTTATTAATGGTTAAATATATTAAAGTTTATTTCCTAGATACCAAAATCATAAAAATGTATACTTAACCTTCCTTTAGAAAAAAGAAATTTAGAAACCAAATGTTTACCCAATGTAACAAATAACTAGGTTTCTAGATATGAGAATGTAGATGGGAAGTGAAAATATGGAATTAGAGGAAAAGTATAAATATTAGGTAGTTAATGAGGTCATCAATCACAAATAAGATAGTTATTCATCAAACATTTAATTAAAAAAACTACACATTAACCAGGACATCATGTAGGCTAGTGATAGGCATAAAACTCTTATTGTCCTTTGGTCATGAGTTCAAGACCCACAGCCTTGCTAAACATGATTGGTTATCACCCGATATACAAGATGTCATTTTTGAAAACTATATTAATATAATTAAAAAAATAAATACTATAGAAATCCTTTAAAAAAATTTAATCACTAGATATCCTTTTAACTAAAGTATTCAATAAAAACTCACTATATAAATACGACTTCTGATGTCTAACTTAAAATTTCCATAACAGGTTAACCTTATAACCCTTCAAATATTTTAAAATCCAAAAAATTATAAATTAATTCAAAAAAATACATTTAACATCGATACCTTATATATCATCGAGACTCTCATGGTTATCGCATTCTAAACAAGTGAATACCATCAACATATATTCTATTGAAACATGGTAATAACTTGAATTTCCATAAATACTTTTAGAAAACATGAATTCTTCATTATTCCAAAAGTTACTAAATATATTCTTTAAATAAAATAATTTATAAAATTCATCCATGATAACATAGACTAGTTTTCAACAAACAAATAATCAGATCCATGGTAATTAGTGTTATCCAATTTACTTTATCCAAACTAGTCATCTATCAAGACAAACACAATTTTCTCAACATCTTGATCACATTAAGGTTCACATTACCTTAATCAAAATATAACATTCTTAAGTATTTATCACCACTAAAAATATCATTTTCAATTCTTAAAGAAATTTTTTACCAAAAATACTTATATATTTCATGATTCATATAACATAATATTTGATTTCCAAAAAAAGTAATTCATTCATCCAAATTTATTCTTAAACCATTACACATGCTTCGTCAACATATATCATAATACTTATTTCTTACAATATGAAATATTGTTCATGTTTTGTGGTTTCTAAACCTCATTATAATCATGCACCCTATGATTAATGTAAACAATACTAGAAGAACATTGCATACCTTTCACGTGTCTTTTTCATATCTTTATATTTAGAAGTATTACCAAAACTCATACCACAATCTTGATTCTCTTTATGAGATTTTCACTTGGGAAATAGATTTTCATAATGCCAACACATTCAAAATCTGATTAATTCAATGTTAACCAAGTTTCTTATAGTTATCTCCATTGAATAAAAATAGAAATGGTGTGGGGATAAACACATATCATAGAAGAAAACCACATATTTGTAAAAAAAATACATATAAATTGTAAAAAAAAATACTTATAAATTGTATAGATAATGACACCTAATTTTTAATCGATGACACCTTAGGTTTATCTTAGTTTATTCATATCCATATACTATTCAAATCCTTTATAATAGTTCAAGATGATTTTGTTTATTTCTAAATAATATCAACCAATATTGCCAAACCATGTGTGCAGCAATGCCCATTTTCATGTACCATATTACCCTATGTTAGTGCAGGGAAATCTTGTCAAAGTTTTTACCCCTAGGTATATATATTCTATAGTAACATCCACTTTTAGTATCCAGATAGCTATGTATTTCTGGAAACTAGTCAGTATATCCTTTACAAAAATTCCATGACATTTTTTCATACTTTTCTTTATCATTAGAATTATCCTTTGAAATGTCATTATAGTTCTTAATAAGTTTTTATCAACCTAGTTTCCAATGGTTAACTAAAAATTTTCTCTAATACAAACTATAACAACCCATTCATAGGGTATATAGACATTACATAACTTTTTAAAAATACTTAAAATATTGAAAAAACAGATTCCTAAAGACCATATTGGTCTAGTGCCTTTAGAAACATTGTAAATTGATCACTATTACTTATATGAGCTATATTATCTCCCACAAGGATCTTCTTGAATAGAAACTTTCTTAGACACATAATAATTTATAAAAATATTTATAACATGGGGAAGGAAAAATAAATAGAGGTGAGATTATATGCTCTATAAGGGTAAACAAGGGATATATGTATGAATATATATGATAATAAGATAATGAGAACATGATAAAAACATTATAAGATCATTCTATACATATAAAAGATTATAAAAATGAATCATGGATTAAATATTGACAATTTATAAGACATGAATCATAATGAAATAAATATCATAATCCATGTAATCATAACAATGGAATAATAAATGGAATTTTTTAAGACATATAATAATATATAATTGTTTCCATAATAGTCAAGGAATTAATGCTGAAGCTATCTTAGTGGAAAAATTCCTTCACTGAATCGGTTTCACATCGTATTCTACCGTATATTACTGAACCAAGTTCACTCCTCATTTAATCCATGTAATACATAACCGAGTTCAATTCCCATACTATCCATGTTTATCTCATGAGATATAAATAATTACCCAATTCATTGGTGGTGGGTATAGGTCCCACCCATCTCATATTGAAATTATACATACATGTGCCACAAGATCATTAAAAATCATATCATAGCCCATGAAATGAAATGGGTATCTTAAACATGTAATCATATCATGACCTTTGGAAAATATACAGGTTTCATAACCACTTCATCAAAAGCATAACATGTAAAAAAAATATTTCTTCAAAGACATATAACCCAGGAAAGAGAAATTGGTTTCATAAGTATCCTTTCATTAAAACAGAATCCATTTAGAGAATGAATATGATTGGAAACATAGAATCATTTCATGAAAAAAAAATTGTAACACTAATTGATTTTATATTTGATAATAAATAATTTGGAATGATCTTTTAAGAAAACATTTCTTGAAGAAAATATCCTTATTCTTTGAAAAAATATTTTCAAAAACTAAAAAAAATTGAAAGCAATTTTCCATAAAAATAATATTGAAAACTAATAACAAAATATTGAAAACAATTTTAAATTATTTTTCCTTCTAAAATATATAGAGGATATTTAAAACATTTTCAATGTTTTTTTCATTGAAAACTTATAAAAAATCATTAAAACCTTTAGAAAACAAATTTTCATTATAAATAATTCAAAAAATTATAAATAAAGATTTAACGCAATTTTAACATCATTTAATTGAAAATAAATTTTAATAAAAACATTTTCATAAAAATTTACCTTTTAAACATGCAAACTAAGCTTAAAGTAATGATGATTGGTAAATTTTTACATGCTGAACATTCCATTTTAAACCATAGAATGTCTAAAAAGTACCTCAGTTGAAAATGAAAAAAGATTCTTTTTTTAAAATACCTTTTAAAATAGGTAAAACAAGGGTAAAAATGTATTTTAAATATCGTATGAGAAAAGTATAATATTATGGGAAACCTTTTTATAAAACATGGTTTTTAAGGAACACAAATTTCTAACCAAAGAGAGAAGAAAGGTTATGTTTTCTCAAAAACATTTTATTAATTATCTTAGGTACCAAAGAGTTTAAAAATGGTACTGATACATAAATAAATCAACAATAAATAGTTTAGAATAACATTCTGGGGTGTTCAGGAAATATTGATCAAAATATTTCATTAATAAAAACTTGATCATAAACAATCTCAATAAATGGTGAGATTGTTTCATTAAACTCTTACTACATGTAAACATTGTATCATACTCTACATGTTAGAAAATGACATTAAATAGAGATTAAAAAATCATAAAAGTAATTAAATTCATGATTTAATATTTCAACGTTAGTTTAAACACCTTGTTTAAAAACTCATTTGTATAACATGGATTGTGTCCTAAACAAGGCAAATTGAGACAAAATGACATTACTAATTTGGAAACATTTGAAACTTAAACCCCATGAAAGAAATATTAAAAAATGGTTATGTAAATACCATTATTTTTTATTATAATAGGAATATAATATATTAACGGTATGTGTATACACCACAAAAAAAATTTAAAGATGAATAAGGCATGTATCTCATGGAAATAAATATTGAGATGAAATTCCCTTTCATTGAGTCTGACTTGTCTTGTGTGTCTTTATATTCTACAATAATAAACATATGTTAGATAATTAAATTATTTATAAACACTTTAAATTTTATTATTACTTTACATCACTTATTACCATGATTTATACAACAACTTAAACAATTAAATTTAATTTTGCTGTTTTGGCCAAATTCCGTTCATCTGTTAAAAAATACTTTGGTTAGTCGACTATGGTCAAAGGGGTAATTATATAAACAAATAAAGATTAATAATATTTAAATAATTATCATATTTATAAAATTATTATACTTTTAAAATAAATTATTATTTATGGTTGTGAAAAATGAATCAATGTTACAATAATGGAGACAGTAGGTCATGCGTATTCATGAGTAACATTCCCATTTCTCAAAAATTGATATGGAAAGAAGGTAAGTTACATTAATATTTAATAATGTAAATTTTATCATAAATAAAATATTATTTAATCATATATACTTATATATAGAATTATTTTTATGTAAAAGGAATCACATCGTGTTGAGGAGGTGGTAGTTCACATGTCCACAAACGATGTTATCACATTATAAGTGTTTGAAAAGGTAATAAAGATAATGGTATATATTATATTCCCATAAAGTTAATTATTTCATTAATATAATATAGATTTTTTTATGTCACATATTTTAAATTAAAAATATCCTTTATATATTCCATATAGTATGTGAATGAATCACTTAGGTTTGAGGGGAGTGTAGTCCCCACTTCCTCAAATGAAATTATTTTATTTACATGAGATGGAAAGTATAAAGATATGCTATATAAAATAATTAATGAATACTAATGATTTTATAAATACCATTAATATTATATAAAAATATAGTTTCTATCATATTTTCTACCATGAGAGGCGGTAAAGTATGAATGAACAATCATTTTTTTGTGAGGTGATAGTTCATCGTACACATAAATAGTATGTTCCTTACCCATTATATGGAAGTGTGTGTATGTGTAGGTATAACTATTATAATAGAAAAATATTTCTATATTGGTTATATTGGTTTTTTTTATAATAATGGAATAAGGATAGTGGATGGGATGGAGAATGAACATGATATAAAAGAGGTTGTGGGAAGATGTTACCTCTTCTTTGGGTAACTCCTTTTAGTTTTCACCAATGGACTTCCTTGGATTTATTTCTACCCGAAGGAAGGATTCAAGGAGTAAGTTAGGGATTTTGGGGAGCTATATAGGTAATTATTTTCAGAACATAAGTGGCTTGAGAGGTGTGTGGATGTGGGAGGATAGGAGGCCTTTTACAGTGGAGGAGCAGTGGTACTCTAGTAAAATTTTAGAAAATGGAAACCCCATAAATGTTTATATTATTGTAAGTGGAGTAAATAATGGTCCAAATTATATCTAAGGGAGGTTATGTTCAATATATTTCTATCCAATGTATTTTTGGACAATGTTTAGGTCATATTAGGCCTTACGTTTTGGGTTTAGTCCCATATTGAGATTAATTTAATCTTAATCGTTGTAATTAGTTTTAATTACATTGACTAATGTTTTTGGGAAAAAAGTTTATATTATTAAAAAATTTAAATAATTATGATTCAAATATGGAATATATTTTTCCAAATTCCAAACATAGAAGTGGTAGAAATTAATTTAATCTAATCCCACATGTGGGACAACAATACAGATTTTTTATATTAAAATGTTTGAACCTTTTATATGTTTTTATAATTAATTTAAAAGTTAAATTAATCCCAATAACCTATATTAGATTGATTGATAAAAAATAATATAATTAAAATTTAAAAACAATATAAAATATAATTTAACAATATAAATAAATTAGTTGAAAAAACATTTTCGAATTGAAATTCATTATTTTTAACAATTCCATAAAAAATAAAACATCATAGAAAAATTCCAAAAATTAATCCTCACCTAATTTTTAAGATTATATTTAAAATATGATGTTTTTTTTACATATAAGTTTTATAAAATTTCTAAAATGTAAATTTAAAACATGTTCTCCATTAAATGATAGCAAAATTACATTAATAAAACTATTGTGTTTTATATGTCAAATTGGGTTTCTTCTTATCGCATCCCTATAAAATCTATTGGATAAATATAAAAACTATTTACTGGGATATATAACATATATATTACATTAAAATAAATTGATAACTGTAATTAATTTTATTTATTATTATACAAACAACTTTTTGAGCATTAGAACAGTTTTCTATAAAAATACTCCCTTTATATTCAATTGGTTATTCGTTTCATTTTAAATAATTTGTAACTAGTACATTAATTTTAAATTTTTTAAAAACCATATTTTTTTATAATTTAGTTAATAATATTAAAAAAATCTTATTTAATAGCTTATTTATATATTATAATATCAACTTATAATATTTGTAATAATATTTTATTGTTCATTAACACTCGAGTTTGTGTGTTACGCAAACCATCGAGAAAAGTTAGTCTTGCATAAAACCTATTCTAACCTCGGTGTTCCATATAGATAATGCACAAATTTATTTTGTGTATAGTAAATGATTAACTTGGTATTGTGAGAGCCAAACTTAGTTATTGAATATAAAAAAATATATATTTAGTGTTGTGTGAAATGAAAAAATATCAATGAGAATAAATTAATTCAAAAAAATCACAAAATCTCAGGGTGTTTCATTCTACCACCCATAAAATGAATTTCACCCGTGAACTTTTTCTTGGTTGTTAAAGATTTAATTCTATAAAGTTCCTTTCTTAGAAACCCAGATCTTAAAAATGAATAATTAAGCTTCCTCTATAAAAAAGAACATTGGAAATAAAATTTTTAACCAAAGTAATATAAAACAATGTTTTTAGATAGGAGAAAATAGGGAGGATTTGCAAATTTGGTCTTAGAGGAAAATCATAAATATTAGGGAATGTTTGAGGTCATCAATAAAAATTATTAATTTTATTCATAAAACATTTAACTAAAAAACTAAACCTTAACTAAGACATCACGTAGGCTAGTGGTAGGATTAAAACCCTTATTATCCTTTGGCCATGGGTTCAAGACCTTCCACCTTTCCGAACATGATGGTTTTTTACCAAAAGTATTGGATTTCCTTTTCTAAAACTGCATTAAAATATTTTCAAAAGTAAATATGATATACAACCTTGAAATAATTTTAATCACCATATATCCTTTTAACTAAGGCTTTCAATACAAACTCACTACATAAATACTTCATCTGAAGATTATCTTAAACATTCTATAAATAGTTAACCTTATAACCCTTCCAAAATTAAAAAATCCTAAACATTAGAAATGAATTCAAAAAATCATCTTAACATTGATCCCCCATATAACAAAAAGTATCTCTTGGTTGTCACAATCCAAATATGTGAATACCCTGAACATATAATATCTTGAAACATTGTAATAACATGAATTACCATAAATAATTTTGGAAAATAGAAAAGATTCTTCATTCCAATGGTTACTGAATATACTCTTTAGATAAAATAAGTTGTAAACTACATCTATGATGACATAGAATAATTTTTCAACTAATCGATATTTATATCTAGGATAATAAGTTTTATCCAAATTACATTGTCCAAATCAATCATCTCTCAAGAAAAACAAAATTTTCTCAACATCTTGATCATATTAAGGGTTTCCTTCTGTTAATCAAAATATCACTTTTCTAAGTCTCCATCACCACAAAAAATACCCCTTTCAATTGTTAATAAAAAATTCTACTAAAAATATTTATATATTCCATGATTTATAAAACACAATATTTGAAATCCAAAACATAAGTACTTCAATCATCTAAATTTATTCTTAAACCATTACCCATGATTCATTAACTTATTCCTTTAAAACTCTTCCCTATAATATGAAATACAAATCATGTATTAAGGTTCCACAACGTCAATCTATTTCAGCTTCTTATGATTAATGAAAATAATACTAGAAGAACATCACATTCCTTTCACATGTCGTTTGTGGTCTCTTTATATTCTGAACTATAACCAACACTCATACCACGTTCATGATTCTATTTATAATATTTCAACTTAGTAAATCCATTTTCATAATTCCAACACATTTCACATCTGAAATATTCAATGTTTACCATGTTCCTTCTAGTTCTCTCCATTGAATAAAATCAGAAAGAACGGGGTGAGAAACACATATCGTAGAAGAAAACCACATAGTCATGGTAAATTTCTTATAGAATGTCAAAATGATGAATCCTTACTTTTAATCGATAAGACCATAGGTTTATTATAGGTTTTTCATAGTCATATTCTATTCAAACACTTCTTAATGGTTCGTGAACAGTTTCTGAATTTCCAAAGCATATCCCTCGGGGGGTGTCAGACCAGGTGTGAATTAAGGGCCATTTTTTCGTACCAAATTACACCAAGTAAAGCCTAGGATATATTTTCATAGTTTTTACCCCTAGATAAATTTTTTCTAGAGTGAATACACTTAAAGTATCTAGATAGGGATGTATTTCTAGGAAACTACTTGATTTTTCATTTAAAAAAATCCCTTTACATTTTCATATACTTTTCCTTATCCTTAGACTTATCCTTAGGTATATCCTTATATTTCTCACTATGGTTTTCTCATCTGAGTATAAAATTCTTAACTAAAAATATTCTCTGATATCAACTATAATGACTTAGTATTAGGGTACATAGACATTACATCACTTTTTTAGAATACTTAAAACATTACATAAAGAGATTACTAAAGACAGTATTGGTTTAGTTCTCTTAGAAATATGTAAACATGAACACTGGTACATAAGTGAGACATATTATCTCCTACTAAGTTCTTAATAACTATAAACATTCAAAAACAAATCATACATAACACATATCTTTAGAACCTAGGAAATGAAACATAAAAAATAGGTCAACTCATATTCTCAGTGAGAGTAAATAAGGGATACATGTAAGCATATACATGATCATAGGTGTATGAGATTATGATCCGAATATTTTAAGATCATAAAATGCATATCAAAGATAATAAACATGAACCATGGAATAAATATTGAAAGTTCGTAAGACATAAATCTTAAGGAAATAAAAAAATTAAACCATAAAATAATAAAATAAGAAGAAAACATGGAATTTTGTGGAACACATAAGTTTATATTATGGTTTTCATAGTTGTAATGGTATTACTATCCAAGCCATATTAGTGGAAAAATTCATTTACTGAACTGGGTTCACACCCCATTCTAGCCCAGTATTACTGAACCAAGTTCACTCCTCATTCCACTCCTATAATATTGAATAGAGTTCATTTTTTATTCCATCCATGTCTATCTCATGAGATATAAATATTTATCCAAAGCATTATAAGGATATATATATCCAACCCATATCATAATTAAATCAAAAAAACATGTGACACAAGATCATTAAAAAATAATATCATAACCCATGAAATTAAATGGGTATCATAATGTTTTAATTTTATCAAAATCTATGAAAAAATATAATAGTTTCTAATAACTTTATTAAATGAATAACTCATGAAAAGAATTGGGATTTAATATAATATAACCTGGGAAAGAGAAATATGTTTTATAAAAATTAGTCTATTAAATCATAATCCATTCATGATAAATAATATAAATTGAAATATTGAATCATTTCCCCCTAAAATAATGAGTAATATCAATGTATTTTATTTTATATGGGAAATAATTTGGAATTTTCATTTAAAAACATTTCTTGGTGAAAATATTCTTATTATTTCAAAAGTTATTTTTAAAACATAAAAAGTTTTGAAACATATTTCTTTGAAAATAAACATGAAAATATATAACATAATATTGAAAAAAAATGAAATCCATTTTCCTTTGAAAACATGTAGGGAAGCTTGAAAAACTTTTAAAAATTATTTTTCCTTGAAAAAATATAAAAGAAGCATGAAACCCTTTTGATTTTTTTTAGAATACTTTCAAAACAAATAAAGAAATCTAGAAAACAATTTCATCACCATTTTAATGAAAATATATTTTTAGAAAAATTCTTAAAAAACAACATTTTAAATATGAAAAGGAATCTTCAAATAAATTACGGAGAGTAAATCTATACATGTTGAACATTCATATTTTAACCATTAAAAAGTTTAGAAAAAGTACCTCGATCAAAAAAGGAAAAAAATATTCCTTTTTTAAAATCACATTTTTTTAAAAGGTAAAAGAGGGGTAAAGTTTTATTTTAATGAACCTAGGATAATAGTATAACATTCTTTGAATCCTTTTTATAAAATATGGTTTTTATGGAAAATATATTTCAAACTGAAGATAAAGGTAAGGTAATATTATCATAAAAACAATTTCTTAATTAGCCTAAGTACCAATGTGTGGGAAAATGATAATAATACATAGAGAATTTAATATTAACTATAGTAGAAGAAGATTTGTGAGTGTTAATTAAATATTGATCATAATATTTTATTAATGAAACCATGATCCTAAATAATCTTGATAAAGGATGTGATTGTTTCAATAAACTCTTACCCCATGGAAACATTGAACCATACTCTCCATGTTGGAAAATGATATTAGAAAGATATTAAAATATCATAAAAAGATATATATTCATGATAAAACCTTTCAAGGGACGATTATACACATTCTAAAAATACTTATTTTTTTAACTTGGTAGGTGTCTCAAAGAAGGAAATTTGATAAAAAAATTACGCTACCAATTTGGAAACTTTTGAAACATAAACAGCATGATAGAAAGATCATGAAATAGTTATGTAAATACACATAGATTTAAGTATAATAGTAATATAATACATTCATGGGAATTATATATTCCACATAAAAGAAGTGAATGGTGAATAAGGCATGTATCTTATAGAAATAAAGGATGAGATGAAACTCTATTACCTTGATTCTGACTTGCCTCTTTTGTATTTATATTCCTAAATAATAATATTATGTTAATTAATTAATTTATTCGTAACCTTTATAAATTTTACTATTAGTTTTACATCACTTATTACCATGGTGTATACAACTACTGAAACAATTAATTTTTATTCAGATTTTTTGACCAAATTCGGTTCGTTTGTTAAAAATGACTTTGGATAGTAGACTATGGTCAAAGGGTGTAAGATCCTGACCTTTTATAGAGTTATATAGGGTAAAAATTTTGGTACTTTTTTATTTATGTACTTTTGGTTGGATTTATGACATGGGGTGCGTTTGGGTGCAGTTTTAAGAAAATTTTGAGGTAATGGGTTTCTGCACAATTAGCACACAATTAGAGTAAATTGTGGGCCCATCCTAGCTCAAAATTCATACCTAGGAAATGAGGGACACATGATTAGGGAATGGTTTGTTAAATAGTGAACCCCTACCCATAAAAATCATGTGCACATTTTAATTTCAAATGAAATTTTATTTTAAACTCCATTGAAACACCTGAACGCAATCATTCCAACCATGGCTCAGACTTGATGATTGTTTGGGTGATTCATGAGTTTTTTTGAGGGGTTCCAAGGCCACAAACCATTATTATTCAATAATAAAAGCCTAGATTAGAATATCCATTATTTATTTGGTATTTGGATCTCATCTCGATCTTTATCCAATCAATTCATTTTTCTTCTATAAATACTTTGGTGGATTTTATCCTCTAATTCTTCAGATATAAAACTTTTTTGTCAGATATAGATCTTAGATTATATATCTAGATCAATATTGATTAGATCTTGATATCATTGATCATGGTTAAGGTAGTCAGATCTATAACTTAGATTTATGTCATTGGGCTACTCAGATTTGGGGGATTTCTATTGAGCGAACATCCGTAAATGAATTGATGTAGGTGGTCTAAAATTTGAATCCCATAGTCTTGATTAAAATTATGTCTATGTAATTGATGTATTTCTATAATATGTTTAGAATTTTGTTTGATTAAATTATTTATTTTGGGGAATAAATTAATTAAATGAAATATAGAATTGTGATTTTTGGATTTTAGGTCTTGAATAATTAAATACTAAATTAATTGTTGAGTCATTGAGAGTGTTTAAATTGATTAATAAATTTTTTAATTAATTTATGGGAATGGTTGGATTATTAAATTTTGATTTGAATAATTAATCATCAAATTAATTATTGAAATGATAAAATTTTGAATGAGATAAATAACTATGGAATGAATTATGAGATTTTGATTTGGTGGATATTGATTAATTAATTATTTAATCAGTTAATAGAAAAAACATTCTTAACAAATTAAGGAATTAATTAAGGGTATTAATATGAAAAAATAATTGTTGAATTAGTGATGAAATTAACAATAATTAATTGGGGAATTAATTATTGAATGTCGAGTTATGGAATGATTAATTAATTTTTGAATTAATTAAAGGATTTTATAAGGTAATTTATTAAATTAATTAACTAAAGGGTTTTAGTTAATTAATTTTTGAATTAATTAATGGGATAGACTTTCTTAATTAATTATTGAATTAATTAAATTATATTTTATGAATAATTAATTGTGGAAATTAATTAATGAATTGATGTGTTTAATTAAACATTGGGTTAATTAATTGAAATGGGTTGTTGTTAATTAATTAGTGAATTAATTAATAGAAATTGAGGTAGTTAATTAATTTTTTAATTAATTGATGGAGTTGAAATGATTAACTAATTGATGAATTAATTGAAGGGTTCTATATGATTACTTAATTGTGAATTAATTAATTTAATGATTGGTGAAATGGATATTGGTTGTGATTATGTTTTCATGGAGTAGAACATGGGATAACTGTGGTGTGAGGAAGGTATTAACAAGGAAGACTAAGTTAATTTCTATTATTGTTTTCTGACAGACCTTGTGTGCCTTCAAAGAAAAAAACATTGTGAGCTTATGTTTGTTTACCGGAGGATTGTGGGAGCCTTTGAAGAAGTAGAATTCTTGAGATTTTATTTTTTTTTTGAAGAACCATGTGAGAGTTCATGGTAAAAAGTTATAGATATTTCTCATTCTTCCTAGGAAGAATTTATGCTTCATTTTTTTACTCACTTCACACCCATGAGGATGAGACCCATAGTGTACATTAAAAATTCCTATCTGATTTACATTATTTATGTATTTGATAGATTACATATGAATTATTATGATAAATGATAACATGTACATTTAGATTTGTTGTATCCCTTTGTAATGGTTAATACCACGATGAGGTACGAAGAAGGTATTGTGGATCGGGTGTCCATGGGAACTCGGAAAAAAATGTGGTTAAATAAAGAGTAACAGAATAAATATAAAATTTTGACATTGTTTATTTATTTATTCTTTATACAACTACATATACTATTATTAATTGGGTTTTATTTAGACACCATTAGTGTTGGCCTATTGAGTTTTCCTCACACCCTACTTGGGATGCTAGATCGATACCAGAATAGAATTTTCTATTGCATGACATGTTAAGGGTAAGGTCCCTGGATTATATTATTAATTTGGGATAGAGTGTGGATGAGAGAACCAAACATGGTTCGAGACCATCTTGGGACTTGTTAGTTTCTTTACTTTTAGTTTTATTTTAAAAACTTTGGAACTTACTCTATCATGGAATGTATCCCTTTAAGTTGAGTACTACATTTTCGGTTTTGGTTATCTTTTTACCTTGGTACTTTTTATGATTCTATTTGCTTCCATTATTTCTTATTTACTTCCACTACTGTTTTACTCTTATAATAGATTGTATAGTCTCCCCATGAATCCCATACCATACCCTCACTGCTAGTCCGCAGACTTTGATGTATGGGGAGGCATTCCTGAAGTCATGTGACCAAAAAACTCAGGGAACCATTTCATGGAACCTGGGATACGATGTCATAAAGTGGTATCATAGGTCTAGTTTTCATTCTTCTTTTATTTTATTACTATTTGGTAAATGTAGAAAATAAACTAAGAAGAGTTTAGGCATGGTAATGATCTCATTCATGTGAGTTGCAGGACCATGTATGAGGGAAACCCTAAGTAATTAGTGTGGGATTATTTTAATTATTGTTTACTATTACAATTGAATATTATTTTACCTGGGGTGATGCCCTTGTTTTTTGTACTGATAATTATTTTTGAGATTTCGTAGAATTGACTAATGGCCCTGAATGGAACAATACTTGAGTGTGCATGCATTATTCTAGGAACTCGTGAATATTTTGTTATATTAATCATCATAGGAATGCAGAAGAAAATGTGTTTTGGGTAAGGTGTTAAACTTAAACAGTTCTTATATCTTATGAGATTGAAAGGAAAAGGTTGTTTATATGAATTTAACTATGGTAAAATCAGGCAATAATATGAATAAAAGGGTATCTAAATGAGAAACATGAACAATGATAATGCGGTTACCCTTATTAAATAATCCTATGTGTATGATGGATAAATGTGGTAATAGTGCCTCAGTTTTGCCCGTGTGTTGATGATTTGGGAAATGACATGTTGTGGCTTGTTGTTGTTTTACTCTAACATAAATTTAATAAATTTGGGTTATTATTCCTAAAAGGTGTGTTTGTAATTTTAGAGATATTCTTCCATGATGGTGTTTATTGAGAGGATAACGAGAGGAAATGGTTATGGATGATCCTCCAGTGGTGGAACCCGAGGCCCTAGTAGTGATAAGGGAGGAAGAAGTAGAGCAGTTCCATGATAACATCACATGTTTCATTAAATTTATGGAATGTAGCCTAAAAAGGGTTTTGAAAATCATGTCTGATTTGATGAGGGAGTTTCAGTTGCAGCACCCTCCGACTTTTACTAGATAGGGTAGAACTAAGAAAGAAGAGTTCGAGGTTGAATCTTTCCAAAATATACTTGACCACCTAGAGACTCCTATTGAGAAGAGATTCAATCTATTAGCTTACATGTTGTGTGGTCAGGATAAAATTTTGTGGGACATTCATACTTGTGATGTATAGCTATAAGATATGGAATGGAAGGTCGTTTAGGAGAATTTTTATGAGATCTTCTTCCTAGAGACATGGAGGCATGAGATATTAGTTGAGTTCATGTGGCTGACTCAGGTAAATATAACTATACTAGATACATTATAGATTTGTATCATTTTCTTTCTTCATTGGGAACAAACGAGGCTACATCAACAAAAATATTTCAAGATGGACATAAGTGGGAAATTAATACCCAAATGAATATGTTCCAGATGAATACGTTTATGAATGTGGTAAATGAGGATCTCATTTCTAAGGAGAAACTTATGGATGATTTCAGTGGAGGATATTTTGTTTCTATTGGATGGTCTGAAGTAATATCTTTTAATATAAATAAATATTGTTACTGAATGTTATCCCAGAGTAGTGGCAGGAAGAGTAGCGATGGGGAAGGATTTATTACACAGGACCTTATCAAAGAGGTTTTACAGTAGTGTGGTTGGATAAGGAATTTCCAAAAGCATTACCCTAACCAGCATTGGAGTGTTAAAGCTATAGAATGTTGGGACATCTATAGATTATCTACAAGAACCTCGGGAAGGCACTTAGTGATAATATATCTAGGCAGAATCAAGGTGCAAGAAGGGGGTATTCCAGACCATATATGGTGTATAGCTAGAGAACTAATGGAAGAGGTGGTAGAGGTAGTGGATGTGGTACTTCTGGGGAAGAGCGTCCACATCATTAGAGTAGCGCAGCTTAGAGAATTCAGACAGCATCACAAGGAAAAGGGGTAGTATTGTTACTTACGATGAAGTCTACACTTTTGGATAAAGCGGCTGGGCCACCAATAGTTAGAGGTACTATTCTTATAGATTCTATATTATCAAGTGCCTTATTTTATACTACTACCTCATATTCTTATATATATATGAAAAACTTGTTAATGGTTTGAGCCTATCAGTGGAGTTCGTGAGTGGGTTAATGAATATATATACACCAATATGAGTATGATCAACAGACATCTGTATTTCAATAGATGTTCTCTTGAGATCAAGGAGTACCATTTTCTATGGGATCCCTATATCCTTAACATGACTGTATTTTACCGAATTATGGTTATGGACTGGCTAGTCGCATACCAAACCCATATAGACTGCTACTATAGGATAGTTACATTAACATCTCTTAAGGGTGACCTATACATTCACCGAGGAGAGTGGGATATCTAGGTGGGATGAGTAGGTCTAATTACATAGTAACTATGAGATCTCATATCCCATGTTTCAATTATTTTAATGGATGTCGAAGGTTTTAAGAATGATTTCATTCCACCAGTAGTAGAACTATTTCAGGATGTCTTCCCCAAATACATCTTAATTCTCCCAACTAAGAGAGATGTATAATTCACTATTTAACTCATATCGGGGTCTAATCTAGTATCTATTACATTGAATATAATGTCACCAACCGAGCTTCAAGATATCAGGACATAACTAGAGGATTTGAAGGATAAGGGTTTTATCCTTCCAAGTACATTGCCTTGGGGATCACCTGGATTTTTCACAAATAAGGATAACAAGAGTTTACGTTTTTTGTGTTGATTACCAAAACATTAGTAATATGACTATAAACAACTGTTATCCAATTCAGCATATCATTGATCTATTTGATTAGTTAAAAGAATCTTACATGTTCTCAAATATTGACTTGAGATTTGGGTATCATCAGGTGATAGTTTGGACTTCTGATATACCAATGACTTATTTTAGAAGAATGAATAGCTTATATGAGTTTTTCATAATTCCTTTTGGGCTGAAGAACACACCAGTAATGTTTATGGCCTTGATTAATAGGATCTTTCATCCATATCTAGATCAATTTGTACTGGTGTTTGTGGACGACACATTGGTGTACTCCAAGATTAATGATGATCATTCCCAATATCTTTACATCCTCTTGAATGAACTAAGAGAGCATCAACTATACAACAAGATATCTAAGTCTCAATTTTGGATTGAACAAGTACAATTATTGGGGCACATTATCTTATAGGAAGCGTGTTACTGAACCCAGAGAAGGTTTATGTAGTGGTTTCTAGGAAGCATCCCAAGAATGTTTTTGATATCCAATGATTTAGGGGATTAACTGGATATTACAATGGATTCATCCAAGACTTTTCCCATTTGATAGTGCTACTTTCTTGCTTAGCCAAGAAATGGATAAAGTTTGAATAGTCAGATACCTGTGAGAGTTCCTTCCTTGAGTGGAAGAAGTTTCTCATATTAGCATTGATGTTGATCTTACATAAGTTTGATGAAGAGTGCACGGTGCATTTTGATTCTTATGAGATTGTAA
Organism: Viscum album; assembly: GCA_963277665.1. Classification (NCBI taxonomy): domain Eukaryota; kingdom Viridiplantae; phylum Streptophyta; class Magnoliopsida; order Santalales; family Viscaceae; genus Viscum; species Viscum album. The sequence continues at coordinate 1,774,664,223 of OY728165.1, read as the reverse complement.
ATGGTGTTTTGCTGGTGCACATAGATTGATTTGTGGTGTATGGGTCTTGTTATTTGAGGCCTCATAAATGAAATTACCCTACGCAAAACCTCGATTTGGCAGTAGTGGTCTATTCTTTGAGGTGTTGCTTATACAATCTCTTGGGTGAAAATTTTACACTTTACACTGGCCATAAGAGATTTAATTGTATCTTCATGCAAAGAGATTTGAATCTTCAGTAGCAAATATGGGTTGAATATATGCAGTCTTTTGACATTGAAATGGAATATACACCTAAGAAGGGATATAGTGAGGTTGATGCCTTGAGTAGGAAAACATAAACTCAGATGGTTCACGAGTCGAGTATTGAGTGAAAGATGAGGACTTCACTGGATAAAATTCATGTGGTGGTTGGGGAGAGTCAGAAGTACATGACTCTAGTTTTAGATGAAGTGGAGTATACATTTTTAAGATGGATCTAGGACAGAGAGTATGAGGATCTTGAGTGCTTAACCTTAAGGTAAATATTTTATTTTGGGGAGACACCTTCAGATTGGTTGATATATGAGGATGATATCATTTATTTGAATATATTTGTTTTTTTTCTTTGAGCATGTGAGAGGGGATCATATAGGAATTTCATGCTTCATGGTGGGAGGTACATCCAGAAGTGACAAAAATTTACAGTGACCTATGACTATAGTCATGTTGTCCAAGAATGAAAAAGGAGATATTAGGTCTTGTAAAACAATGCTACACTTTTCAGCAGGTGAAGGCAGAGCATCAACGACCTACAGTTTTTCTATATCCATCGCCCACATTAGAATGGAAGTGGGATTAAGTAACTATGGACTTTATGGTAGGAATTTTGAAGACACTTAGAGAGAATGATGTTATCGGGGTTTTTTGGATTAATTGACCAAATTACCACATTTCTTTCCAATAGAGTAATCCTTTAAAGTATAGCAGTTGGGAGAACTATATGTTCAAAAGATAATCTATCTGTATGAGGTTACATAGACTATAGTTTCATAATGTTATTTTTTCTTTACTCCATGCCTCTATAATGTCTTATAGAAGGATATATGTATACATATATTATTGAGTATTTATTTTCACCCATATATAGATGGGAAATCAAAGAGTACTATATGGGTGCTTGAGGATATGTTATTGGAATGTGTTCTAGACTTTGGTGGGTCTTGGAAAAAACACCTGGCTTTAGTGGAGTTTCCTATAAAAATAGTTATCACGAAAAATAATGATGGTAAGATATTAGTATCTTTATGTTAGGCCATATAGATCACCACTATATTGGTTAAAAACTGGTGAGTCAGAGTTGTTGGAGAAAAAACTCGTTCAGGAGACATCATAAAAAGTGTAGTTGATTCGGAAACATATGGTCAAGGATTAGAGTAGAAAGAAGTCATATGATGATAGAAGAAGTTAAACCCTATAGTTTACAGAGGGTGATAGTATTTTTCTTATGATGTCGACTAATTTGGGTCTCCGTAGGATATAGATATTGGGAAATTTATTGCCCATGTTTATTGGACATTTGATAAACATGTAGAGAATTGGGCTAGTGGAATACCGATTAGATCTTCCAAAGAAAAATAGTGCAATGCATGAAGTTTTACATGTGTCAAAACTATAGAGGTACCACCCATACCCTTATCATGTGATGGATGTGGATGAGGTCGATCTTATGATAGATGCTTTTTTTGAGGAGCATCTAATTTGTGTTTTGGATCGTAGTGATAAAGTGTTGTGGGGAAAGAAGCTGATGATAGTTCATGTGTTATAGAAACATGGAAGTTTACAAGAGGAAACATGGGAATTGGAAGAAGATAACAGGGCTCAATGGGAATATATTTTTGCCTTGGAATATTAGGAAAACTTTTAAGTATAGGTCAAGTATTATCTATTACAAGGTAGGGATATTTTAATATCCAGACCTTTTTTGAGTTATCTCAGGTGAAAATTCATGTAATTTTTGTTTTATTTCAGTACCTTAGTTTTTACTTATGACTTAGATTGAATTTGGGTAGAGTTTTAAGAAATATTTTAGTTAAGGGGACTATGCATGGTTGGTATAAAGTTAGATTAAACTATTCACCTAACCTGGCTAACTATGCAGACCCATACAATGAGGGTCCCACTTTTGGCACACATTTTGTTACACCATCCACCCCTTCCTAGAAAAACCATGTGTGTAGTTTTATTTCACCTAAAAAAATATTTCAAAATCCATTGGACACTCAAAACACCCTCATTTTTATCTTCTCTTCTATTTGATGGTTTTTGGGAGATTATAGTACTTTTTAGAGGTGTTCCAAGGTTGTATGACCACCGTTATTTATGATTCAAAGCTAAAATTGAAGATTTATACTTCTTTGGATAAGTATATCTCATCCTAATCCTTGTCCAACCAATCCTTTTTTATTTTCATGATCCTTTGGGAGATTTTATCCTCTGTTAATTCAGATCTAAACCATTTTTGTGAGATCTAGATCTAGGATTGTAGATCAAGATCTAGATTGATTAGAGCTTGATTTCTTTGATCTTGGATTAGGGATATAGATATGACACTCATATCTACATTATTAGGGTGCTCAGATTTTGGGTAATTTCATTAAGAGAATGTTCATCAATGAATTAAGGTAGGTGTCCTATAATTTAAATCCCCTGGTCTTGATTAAAATTATATATATGTAATTGTATAATTTCTATTTCATTTGTAACAATTGTGTTCTTGATTAAATTAATTAATTTGGTGAATAAATTATTTAAAGGAAATTCAGAATTTGTATTCTGGGATTTTAGATCATTAATAATTAAATGATAAATTAATTGTGGATTTGTTGATATTTTGAACATAATTAATTAATTGTGGAATTAATTGATGAGAATGGTTTGGATTATGAAATTATGATTTGAGTAATTAACTATTGAATTAATTATTGATATGTTGAAACATTTTAATAACCAAAAATAAGATTGAACGCTATCTATAGAGAGTTCTCTCCATGATCTTCTTCTCCTTTATGCAAGGGTTTAAGAGTCCATCCTCAGATTCTCCTCTTTTCTCTCTGCTCCTCCCCTCAGTGATATGATTCTGGCACTTCTCTCTTTGGGATTTCTATTTTGGTTCTCTTGTGTCTCTATAGAAGGTATGTTTTTAGACACCCTCCATCTCCTTAACCTTCCATAGCCTCAAGTTCCTTCATACCTCTCTAGGTTAAGGATAATGTGGAGTTAACCTAGAGACATTGGAATTGTGGTTCGGTGGAAGTTGGGTTTCATGCTACATCTAGAGTCAGTCTTTCACCCTTAGCCACCAAAACCCACTCTGACCTAGGGTTCAACCACTCCTCTCCAGGAGAGAGATGGAGCTATGGGTACATAGGGTTTTGGAAAATTCAGTTTTCGGTCATCGAGGATCATTTTGGGGTTTCATCTTGGTCTTCTTTAGGGTTTCATCCCCGAAAATCTTTAGGGTTTTTCTCTTGTTATTTTTTCCCTTTCTGCTCTTCATTCCCAATGGTCGTTTTTCTAGTCATTGGTGGTATCATTTTCTGGTGTTGTTTTATTATTTTAATTATATAGTTGGGTTTCATCATTTTGGTGGGATGTTCAAATAGAGATTAAGGTGGAGATGGTGGATTGGAGTCGATGATGTTGTTTGACATGAGTGGTGTTCAACGGTGTTTTGGTTAACGATGATTTATTTTTAATGGTGATTCTCATGATTCTGGTGGTTCTCTCCTATGATATTGGTGTGACATCAAGCCACTACTATCGATGAAGACTATGATAGTTCAAGAAGATGATGTTCTTATGAAGATATGGAAACAATGCATCATGAAGATTAGTTGGGCGGCTCGGATTCTGTTGGAAGGATTTGATGGTGAAGTGATGGGATTCATTATTTCAGGGTACACAACTTGAGAAGGTTGGTTTCTAATGATGTTAAGTGGCATGTGGACTGATCCTGATGTCCAATCTGTTTAAAATGAAAATTTTGGTACAGTTTAAATGGGGCACCAATTTTTGAATTTTTAATCCCAATATTCGGTTACCGCTAACCCATAAACTAGATTTTTGAAAATGAGAAAAAAAATGGATTAGAGGAGGATATGTTTAAATTATGAATAATATAATTAAATATGGAATTATTTACTATATTTTATGTTATTTGATATAGATTAATTAATTGTTGAATCCAATAATGTGATTTAAATACATAATTAATATTGGGTATTTATAGATAAACCAATCGTTGAATTAATAATTAAATTAGAAATAATTAATTGGTGAAATAATTATTGGATGTTGAGTTGTGAAGGGATTAATAAATTTTGGAATTAGTTAATAGAAATTATATGGTTAATTTATTGTTGAATTAGTTAATATAATGGTTTTGATTAAATAATTTGTGAATTAATTAATCAGATAAACAAGGTTAATTAATTGTTGAATAAATTAAAGGATTTTTTATGATTAATTAATTATAGAAATTAATTAATGAAATTTGTTTGTTTAATTAATAGTATTGTTAATTAATGGAAATTGGTTATGATTAATTAATTTGTGAATTAATTAATGGAAATTTAGGTAGTTAATTAACTGTTGGATTAATTGACGGATTTGAAATGACTGATTAATTGTTTAATTAATTGAATGGTTTTATATGATTAATTAATTTTGAATTAATTGATTGAATGATTTGTGAAATGGATATTGGTTTTTATTAAGTTGGTAAGGATTAGAACATGGGATAACTATGGTGTGAGGAAGATTTTAATTATTAAGACCAAGTGATATTCTCTTCTTATTTTCCAAAGGACCGTGTGAGTCTTTGAAGAAGAAGACTACGTGAGCTTCTATTTGTTTTCTGAAGGCTCATGTAAGCCTTCAAAGACGAATACTCTATGATATTTGGTTTTTTTCGAAGGACCATGTGAGAATTCAAGGGAAAATACTTAGAGATCATTCTCGTTCTATCTAGGATACATTTATACCTCATTTAGTATTAATCACTTTAGACCCTTAAGGTTAGGACTCGTTGTGAACATTTGTCATGCCTATTTGATTTTGATGTTTTATGAATTCTATAAATTCCATATGAATTATGATAATGAATGATAACATGGACATTCATATTTTTGATATTCCATGGGAGTTTTTCATACTTCGGTGAGGTCCAAAGAATGTATTGTGGCTTGAGTGTCCATTGGAAACTGAATGAAAATATGGTTAAATAAATAGTAACAGAATATATGTAAAAGGATTACTTTATTAGATAATTTATTCTTTATAAAATTGCATACACTGTTATTGAATGGATTCATTTTAGACACCATTGGGGGTGTCCAACTGAGTTATAATCACACCCTACATGGTCTACCAGATCAATACATTAATATACTTTATTATTGAAGGACAAGTTAAAGGTTAGGGCCCTAGATTAGTTTTCTGATTGGGGATAGATCATGTATGAGGGGTATGGACATGGTTCGGGACCCACTTTGGATTCATTAGTGTCTTTAATTTCAGTTTCATTTTAGACACTTTGGCACTTACTTTGGCATGGCATGTTTCCCTTTCAGCTGAGTATTGTATTTTTTGTTTTGGTTATCATGTGACATTGGTAATGTTTATGATTATATATGCTTCCACTATTGAATATTTACTTCTAGTGGTGTTTTAATATGATAAAAGATGTTATAGTCTCTACATTACTTACTTACCAGACCCTTGCTACTAGTCGAAAGCCTCGGGTGTACGGGGAGGCGTTCTTGAGGTCTTGTGACCTACCGACTGGGGGCATCATTGTGTAGCACCTGGGATGAAACATTACAAAGGGTTAATTATATAAATATCTACATGATAATAATCATGAAATAATTATTATATTTATAAATTAATTATAATTTTAAAACCAATAATTATTTATGTTTGTTAAAAATGAATCAATTTTGAAATCATTGAGATGGTATGTCCTACATATGAATAAGTGACATTCCCATTTCTCAATAATCGTTATAAAAATAAGGTGAGTAACATTAATCTTTACAGGATGATAATTATATCATAAATACAATATTAGTTAACCATATATATATATATAATTTATGTGTTGAAAAATGAATCACATCATGTTAAAGAGGAGGTAGTCCACATGTCCGCGAACGTCGTTATGAATTTATAAGTGTGTGAAAGGGTAATAAAGATAATGGTATATATTATATTTCCAAAATGTTAATTATGTAATTTATATAATATCTTTGTTTTTATGTCTCATATGTTTTATTAAAACTACCCATTATACATTCCATGTAGTGTGTGAACAAATCACTTTTCTTTGAGGGGGTGTTAGTCTACACTTCCTCAAACGAAATTATCATATTTACACAAGATGGAATGTATAAAGTTATGTGTTGAAAAATAATTATAAAAGATTAAAATAATTATTAATATCATAAATATTATATAAAAATAGAGTTTCCATAATTTCCACCATGAGAGGAGGTAAAGGAAGAATGAATAATCATCATTTTGTGAGGCGGTAGTTCGATGTACACATAAATAGTATTTCTGTTACCCATTAGATGGATGTGTGTATATAAGTAGATGTAAATCATAACATAAATATATATCACACTAATGTGTATATTTTTTCATTGTCTAAGAATGGAATAATGAGAGTGTTGGGGATGGAAAATGAAAGTAAGATAAAGGAGTTTGAGGGAGGATGTTACCTTTTCTTTGGGTAACTCCTTTTCTTTTTCACGAAGGGACTTCCATGGATTTTTCAGCCCAATAGAGGATTAAATGAGTATGGGAATGATTTTGGAGATCTATTTTGTTATATATTTTATGAAATTTTTTTTCTTGAGTGGTGTGTGGAAGTGTGAGGATATGAGGCCTTTTATAGTGGAGGAGGAGTGACACTCTGGTAATATTTTGGAAAAAGAAAACCCCACCCATGATTTTTTTTTATTTAATGTGGATCCAATAAAGGTCTCACATCGATAAAAAGGAGTATAGGTTCTAAATAATTCCATAAAATTTCTTTTTGTACAAGTTCTTAGGTCATATTAGGCATTATGTTTAAGTTTTAGTCCCTTGTTAGGATTAATTTAACCTCAACTTTTGTAATTAATTTTGATTACCTTGGCCAATATTTTTGGTCAAACACAAAGTTGATGTTATTAGAAAATATAAATTATTCTAATTATTGATATGGATTCTATTTTTCCAAATTCCATACACATTAGTGGTTATATTTAATTTAAATCTAATCACGCTGATGGGACAATACTACGGGTTTTTAAAGTAAAAACGTTCAAAAGTTTTCTATGTTTTTGTAGTAAATTTCATAGTGAAATTGATCCAATTGCCCTAAAATGTATTGATTGAAAAAATATTAATTTAATTTAACATAAGAAATAACTTAAAAATAAATTTAAATATTTAAATAAATTAGATGAAAAAGAGATTTTGAATTAAAATTCAATTTTTTTAACAATTCATTAAAAAATAAAATATCATATAAAAATACAAAAAAATAAACCTCACCTAATTTTATTTATTTTATGTCAAATATTAAGTTAATTTTTACATATAATGTTTGTTAATGTTCCAAATATTATATTTAAAATATGTTCGCTATTAAAATATTGGGTTTTATGTGTTAAATTGAGTTTATTCTTATCTTATGCCTATAAAATAAATTGGATGAATATCCAAAATATTTCCTTGGATATGTAACATGTAAATTAAATTAAAATTACTTTATAATTTTAATTAATTTAATTTATTAGGATTTAAATAGATTTTTAAGAATAATATTAGTTTTTTATAAAAATACTCCATTTATATTCAATAGGTTCTTATATTCATTTATAAATAATTTGTAACTGATTAATTCATTTTATATTTTTTGAAAAAACATAAATGGAAAACTAATAAATATATATTCTAAACCATATTCCATTTACTTGGATTAGGATAATATTTTTTTAAATTCTAAATCATTTAACAAAATACTATTGATTATTTAATATTATTAATATCAATTATAAAACAATTAAATTAATTTTACATTATAAGACACCAAAGAAAAGGTAAAATTAGAATATAATATTTTATCACATCCTAAATATTCCATATTTATCTAAAAAAAATTGACACAAAAATTCATGTAAAAGTTTTTACTTTAAAATCTTTAAAATCATTGATATTATTTTTCGATTAATTGAGTATATATTATGTCGGTGTTTCATAGGAATTATTTTATTATTGAATAACTAAAAATTATAAATAAATTAAAAACCACTTGATTTATATTTAAAATACACCTTTATAATCTACATTATCCACTCTTTATCCTTATGTAAAAAATTTAGTGATATTATAGTCAAGTGAGTGGCATTTTGTATTTATTCCAATCTTAAATTAATATAAAGGTCGTAATTAATGAAATATTGAAACAATTGACCATATTTTCTATACATGGATTTAAATGGAATAACTAAACTCATTCAATAGTATAATTTAATTTTTTAGATAAATTTTAATGTCTTATCTCAATGTTTTAATCCTATTATACTTGTTTTACCCTTACAGGGTTGAAAAACATGTAATATGGTTACTGTTCATATTGACCAAAAAATAAAAGGGATATATTTACCGAATTTTAAACTCATTTTTAAAAATATAGAGTCCATTTTTCAAATTTAAAATTATATAAGTGGTACAAATTCAGTTTAATATAAGTGTTCAAAAAGGAATAAAAACTATTTTTTAGATAAATACATTTTTAAGCACAAACATCAATTTATTTCTATGTCAGGACCAAAAAAGACATTATTTTAATGTTAAAAAATTTTATTGAATATAAAATATAAAAATTTTATTAAAATAATTCACCAATATTTATTAATTTAAATTATCATGATAAAAACACATTGCTTGCATAAAAATTGTTTTTCAAAAAAACAACTCCTTTATTTTCAAAATATTTTTATTTAAATTTCTAAATAATTGATAACCAATGAATTAATTTTCTACCTATTTAAACCATATGTTTTTTTGAATTTAGTTGGCCCTATTTATACCACCAATTCAATGTCTATGTGATAAATGTCACATTAAATAATAGTATTTTAATATTATATCATGGTTCGATTAAATGCAATGACGGGTGTAATGAAAGATATAAAAGGAAACAATTATAAAGAACTACATCATAAAACCTCAAGTTTTTTCATTACATATATATGTGTATGTATTTTAAACTCATTTTATCTATTATCAATGTTTGGAGTGTACCCTTCAGTGCTTGGTTAATCCCTTATAATGGATACCATATGTAATGTGATATATGAGTATTTTTGGTGGGGTCTTGATTGGAAGATAGTGGGTCATTATGGACTTTATTCCCATCCTAATACTAAAAATTGGGAATGATGGTTGTGTGACATACCCTAAGATTTCTTATGGGGTATGATGTCCATGTTGTGTAACTTGAGGTATGGAGGCCTTGTGGCCTCCTATGAGAATTTTTTTGGTCCTGTTGATTGTTCGGAGATGTATATAATCCATATAAAACTCTTAATACAACATGTATTTGAAGTAGGTTGGGTTGGGTTCATTCCATCTTTGTTAGAACTTGATTTCCTAGAATTTGATCATTTACTTGTTCATTTACTTCTTTCCATTACATACAATTTTAAATAGATGTTGTTATTATGTTAAGAACGTATTATTGGTTTTATATGGGGTTTATACTCACACCTTGAAGAGGAATCTCAATGCACATAAATACATTATGTCTATAGATCCATTAAAGTGAATGGTCCCTATATTGGGTGGATGATCTAGAGGAGTAAGGAAAATGGGTAAAGATTCAATAGACTTGGTGACTATTGTTATAGTGTCTCTTGTTATCTTCCTCTTTGTTTTCATTAAAACATAACATATAGTTAGATGGTTTTTTGGTTATATTGTATGAAATATTGATAAATCATGTTTTATTTTATTTACCTCCATTGTATGATTATTTTATTTTTATATATATTCACCATGTATATGTGTTAGTTATATATTTCTATCTAGGGAATAGTCTCTCAGTGTTCCGACTTAATCCCTTACTACTAGTTAGCATCATATTGCATATAGGGGTCACACATGAGGTTATGTAACATTTTGTATTGGATAAAATGATCAGAGTAAGGTCATTACTCATAAATTATGCAACATGTGATGAATTGAATTTTTGGATGTATAAAAATGAACAGTTCTAAATAGAAGGTAAAATTACAAAGAACAAAAAGTAAGAGTTTGTTTATATGGATGTATGGGTCATAACTCTAGTTCAATATCGTGAAGGGTGACTTCACAATAATACCATCATTGAAGATTTGACACTGAAAGTGTAGGTGTTCTTTTTCAAGAAAAAGTTTATGGTATTAAAAAACATTTTTTGATATAGATACATGGTGTAAGAAGATAATTTATGCAAGATGAAATGTTTGAGGTCAAATAATGGGGGGGTTATGGTGTTATAGAGATCATGTTATAGGAAAATAAAATGATATGATAGGATAATACTGGGAACTATAAAACAAAATGGGGTCACTGAAAGGATGAATCATTCAATAATAGAGAGGGAAAGGATTATGAGAATATATACTAGATCTCCAAAATATTTTTGGGATAAACATTGAAATATATGGCCTACATGGTGTATAGGATTCAATTTCTCTATTGGGATAGGAATATCCATAATTCTGTCAGTTTGTAATATAGGTTGAACTTACTCATCTCAAAGTCTATTGATCACTCACTTGTGTCTATGTTAATGAAAATGTGAGGGAAAAACTTATGTTAAGTTTAGATAATTTTACTTTTTGTTTATGGATATAAAGACAATAGATTTTTAATATGGGTAAAAAATATAGAAGTAGGTCCAAAGATGAAATTTTACCTTCAATTATGAAATCATGTGTATATATAGAAACTATAGAGACTCAGGTTTTTGGCCCTGTCAGACTTTGAAATATTTCTATGAATAAATCCTGAGCTAGGCGCGAAGACGGTGTGCGATTCTGAGGCCCGGTGTTCCTGGAATTAATTTTATAAAAATATTAAGTCTTTTTATACTATGCACATGGCGGAGGTGTGATATCTCCCAAACGGTAGATCAGAACAGGAATTCGAGGGAATGGTTGTGTCTGGAACATGTCGTTTACCCTATATGAGGTGTAAACATTGTGGGTGCAGGCCTATAGTGGAAAGCACCACCATGGGCGTTATCGTATATAAGTGGAAAGGTCCATTTACGAGCGTTGGCTCGAATAACATCTGAACGGAGTCTCGGATCACAAATCTGAGTCCGTCGTTGTGTTTAAAACAGTGTGTTTACCCTAGGGGTGTCCTTACCTTTGTCCGCATCGGGTGCCGAGATGGAGGCGAAGTTGTTGGGGAGTGAAAATGAGTTGTTTTATAAAAATAAAAATAAAAACATTTCGTCCCCCCCCCTTACCTCCTACGCGCAGCAAGAGGCCACTGCCTCCTCTCCTCTTCCTACTTCGACGAACAAGACTTAGAGGTGCCTCCGTCAGCCATTTTTGACACAAATAGTCAGCAGATCGAGCTTCAGGGCGTCGACGGCGTCGTTCTACACTTGAAGCTTCGGCGTTTCGCCCGCGAGGTAGGCAGTTTGAGTTTTATTCACTCGATCTTGTTTTTGCTGCGAATTTCTTCATTTTGAGGTCATTTCAGGGAAGATCGCATCCATAGGGTCACACTGGTGCATTTGGATCACAAAACGGATCACCGAGGTTCCCCTGGCTGTACGCGGAAGGTCCGCCGGCGCGGCTCCGGCGCGGCGGCCGGTCCCGGCTGGCCGAACCGGCCAGTCTGGTCTGGTCCGGCCCCTTTTTGTCATATGGGGGTCTTTAAACCCCCATTTCTTGCAATCCGGAAGTCAGATATGCGTGCCTTCTACGGCGAGACGACCCTGGGGACGAGGTGAACCCTCCAGTGTGAGTTCGAGCTTTTAAAGGTTCGGGATCGTGGTCCGGGAGTTAAAAAAGTCATATAAAATAATAATATTTTTTTATTTTACGACTTCGGGCCGTTGTAACTTCTACTCAGAGTGTTAGAATGACGGGACGTCTGTGGCATTGAGACACTGATGTTACTGTGGACTTTTTGAGATGGTTTCCGGGTGTTGGGACTGAGAATGGGGAGTGTCCCCACGAGGCCGTGTTTTGGCGTTTGCGGAGAAACGCAGCTTTCGCACCAGGAGTCTGATTTTGGCGGATGAATAGTTGATCCTGTATGTTTTTTCCAGAGGATCACAATGGTGCGATCCGTTCGATGAGTTTCAGGATTGAGGTGTGGGCCCTGCCCGAGCTGACTTCGGTGAATATTACCTTTTTCACTGAGTGCCCATTTCGGACTAATGAGTAGTTGATTCGGTGTGTTTTTTCAAGGGGATCGCTGTGGTATGATCCACATGAGGAGTTTCAGGATCGTTTTTTGGGTCCTGCACGGGCTTGCTACGGTGAATAGTGTCTTTTCACCGGTTGTCTATTCGGGCGAGTAAACAGCCTATCCTGTATGTTTTCCCACATAGATCGTGATGGTGGCCTCGGTATCGGCCTAGGATGTGTGCGGTATGGAGTTGTGGTAGGTCGCTCCGGTTAAGGATGTTTGGACCAGTAGTGGTTGAGGGTACTCCCTTGGTTCGTTCCTACGAGGGTTTGTGCAGCATCACAACCTTAGTATAGGCTTGTGATCTTCTCTATGGGATTTTTAATCTATTATAATTGTGGAATCCCTCCGGTGGGCCTAGAGCGGGATCCTCTAGCATCTTTCCCCTAGATCGGGTTCTTGGTGTCGCTGTGACCGCTTATCCACAGGAGGTGATCCCCTATCTAGTTGGTTAACCCCGTATGGCTGTAGAATCATAGGGATTATGATCCCCTATGCGGTGGGCCATACTCAGTAGGTTTGTGGCATCATTGGGTATACGATCCCCTACTCAGCATGAGGTGTATAATAGGGTTGTCGTATCATTGGTTATGTGATCCCCTACTCATCATGTGGTTTCTGTAGGGTTTCAGCATCATCAATTCGACCTCCTACATTACGAGTTATACCAGATAGGGTTCTGGTATCATTGTGAACACCTTTATATGAGCGATGATCCTCTATCTGAGTGACGTGCTTCTGTCGAGTGCCAGATCGGGTTGTGGTATACCCCAAGGGACCCTGGGAGTGATCCCTTATCTGTGAGATCTCTGTCTACCAGAGTGGGTTCTGGAGTCCCCTAATTACCCTAGGAGCGATCCCCTATCTAAGGAGTTTGGTGTTTATATTGTTTCAGCGAGGTTTCCTCGGTAATTCTATCTGACAAGCGTGATCTCTTGGGTGAGCGTCTGAGAGGTTTGTGAGAATCCTGATGGAGTGTATCTCTCAGATGAGTGTCATCTAGGATAATAGTGATCCTGTGGTGTACTCTCCTAGTTGTGGAAAGTTTCTAGTGATAAGTTTGTTACCTCTTGTGGCTTGGTGCCTGAGCTGGTTATATCTGGATTGTTCAAGGTGTATGTATGGGCACACACCTGATCTGAACTGACTAGTTGTGTTTAGCCGGGGATGGTCACGAGATGAAGTTTCTCTCTCTTCTCGGTTCCCCTGGCTGGGATGAGCGGATTGTTTCCTTTCAGTTTCTATATTTTGTTTAGGGTTTTTGGGGTGCCTACTGAGTATGTTTATACTCACCCCTGCACGGGCTTTGCCCGCACATATTTGTGTCTTGTGCAGACCACATGCCTTTCGACAGAGACCCAGGAGGACCTGGAGTAGGAGGAGCTTTGTGAGTGGGTTTGACTGAGGAGCTGATCAGCAGGTGTTTCAGAGTGCTTACCCTCCTTCTGAGTAGGTGGGACACTTTGCAGTTTTCTTTTAGTGGGACATGTTTTCCCCTTTTGTACTTTTGTTGTACTCTGGTTGGGATAGATGTATGCATGCATTTACTTTTTAGATTTTCTATATCTCTGCACTCTTTCATGGAGGTTTTTGTGGGTTCATGTGTACAGGTACCTTAATCTAATGCCTCACATGTGTGTGATAGCCTACTCGTCACTGGACGCTAGCCCCTGGCCTATTGGAGGCGGGCATGGGGAGTCGCGGCTCGAGCCCCGTTGGGTCGGGTCATGACAGAGTGGTATCAGAGCTGCTTCCACCTTTGGGATCTCGGAGTGTTGCTGGTCTAGCTGTAAGTTTGGTTTGGGTGGCATAGTGACAGTGTTAGGATGTTTTGAGTTCAGATTTCAGGCCAGGGACTCCAGTGTTGGTGCGGCAGCCGATGTATCCATACATCAGGACTCTGATAACCTTCCTTTCGACTCGGGACATTCGTACAATAGTCATAGGGGAAAAAAATGGTACATGCATCATATAGGACTGGGTTTTTGAGTTTTTCCTTGTCCATTTTGAGTCAGCTCTCCAGATATACTCTTTGAATGTGGTGAATATTGAATATATTTCAGGATGCCTCCATGAAGACAGCTAGCAAGGGTTCCGCAGCAAGATTGTGGTGAAGATCTGCCCTGTGTAGAGGCTGTGGACCAGGGCACAAGTTCTAAGGTTGGACCCCCAGGTGGTCCTCCAGTTGAGCCACCACCTGTCGAGCAGCTGTTTGTGCCAACAATGAAGGACGAGGTTTCATGCAGGATGAGTCTACTGCATGAGTTCCAGAGGCAGTGACCTCTAAGGTTCCATGGTGATCCAGACGCCAAGGCAGCTGATGACTGGCTTGAGGCAGTCACCAGAGTTTTTCACCTAGTGAGGACACCTCCAGATCAGATGGTGGTCCAAGCGGCAAGCCTTCTGCATGGTTCTGTCGGGAAATGGTGTATTTTGGTGACGCAGTCCCATGACGAGGAGATACTCATGTGGGAAGAGTTTGAGGAGCTCTTCAGGGTCGAGTTCTATCCAGTGTTGTTGAGGTCAGTAAGAATTCAGGAGCTTCTACTACTTTAGAAGGAGGGTTTGACCGTGTCGGAGTACTCAGCGAGGTTTACAGACCTGTCGCGCTACTCCCTGGATATGGTTTGAGACTCGTTCTTTAGGGATCAGACTTTCGAGTAGGGAATACGTAGGGAAATCCGAGTAGGTGTAGTTTTCTTGTGCCTACCCACCTATGCTGGAGTGCTAGAGAGAGCGTTGGTGGTGGAGAGCTTTCTGTCTGAGAAAATTTCCCCTATTAGTGTTGGGCACATGAGAGCTGAGACGTCGGCATCTGGTAGTCGACGACAGACTCACGGGTCTGGACATGGGAGGCATTTTAAGAGGCGACACCAAGATGGAGGATCTAAGGCTCAAGGATCACAGGGCCAGCAGGCCAGTTTTAGTCAGCTGTAGGAGAGGTGGTGTTATTCTTGTGATGGTTGGGGACACCTTGATAGATATAGTCTGACCCATTGTGCTGCTGATAGGGAGATGCTCGATGGACCACCTTGGCAGAGGCATCGTCTCGAGCAAGGAGGTCCGTAGGGCGGTGGACGTGGGAATAGAGCTGGTGTAGCAGGAGGCAGTGGTAGGCGGTATCATTTGCCACCACCACCACCCCCAGGTGGTCCACGTCAAGCTCAGGGAGCTGGTGGCCGAGGGCAAGGACAACTACAGGCCCTGGAGGCTGTTGACCTAGAGGCTCCACGGATGGATAGAGCTATGCCTTGTGTCCATTCTACTTTCTGAATTAGTTTGATATACAGAGTTTAGCGGTACTCTTTCTTTTTTGTTGCTTTCTCGAGTTTTTTTCAGGGCGTTGGTAAGACCCTTTGTGGGTGTTGTTCAGCATGCTTCGAATGCATGAGGAAGAGGAATCCTTCCCCCACCGAGACACGTTTTTGTGACGCGATTAAAATCGTGCGGGCGAGTCAGTGCTGCCCAAAGAGGATAGTATCGAGGTGTGGTGGATGAGTCCCTCTGACTTATGTGCTTGGGCATGGGTGTTTGTTGGAGAACTCGCTGGTGTGGGAGACCCAGTTGAGAGTCTAGTCGCTTTCCTGGTTCTTATGGATTTTTGGGGACGAAAAGTTCTAAGGGGGGAGGATGTAGTGCCTCGGTTTTTTGTCCCTATCAGACTTTGGAATATTTCTATGAATAATTCCAGACCTACGAGCGAAGACGGTGTGTGATTCCGAGGCCCGGTGTGCCCGGAATTAATTTTATAAAAATATTAAGTATTTTTACACTATGCACATGGCAGGGGTGTGATATCTCCTAAACGGTAGCTCAGAACGGGAATCTGAGGGCGCGGTTGTGTTCGGAATGTGCCGTTTACTCTAGATGAGGTGTAAACATTGCGGGCGCGGGCCTGCGGTGGAAAGCGCCACCAAGGGTGTTATCATAAATAAGTGGAAAGGTCCATTTACGAGCATTGGCTCGAATAACATCTGAACGGGGTCTCGGATCTCAAATCCAAGTCCTCCGTTGCATTCAAAACGGCGTGTTTACCCTAGGGGTGACCTTATCTTTGTCTGCATCGAGTGTCGGGAGGGAGGCGAGTTGGTGGGGAGTGAAAATGAGTTGTTTTATAAAAATAAAAATAAAAATGTTTGAACCCCCCCCCCGTACCTCCTACATGCAGCAAGAGGTCACCACCTCCTCTCCTCCTCCTCCGATGAACAAGCCGCAGAGGTGCCGCCATCAACCGTTTTCGATGCAGATCGTCAGCAGATCGAGCTTCAGGGCGTCGTCGGCGTCGTTCTGCACCCGAAGCTTCGGCGTTTCACCTGAGAGGTGGGCGGTATGCGTTTTAATCCCCCGATCTTGTTTTTGCTGTGAATTACTTCATTTTGAGGTTGTTGCAGGGAAGATTGTGTCCCGAGGGTCGTATCGATGCTTTCGGATCGCAAAACGGACCACCGGGGTGCCCCCGGCGGTCCGCGGAAGGTCCACCGGCACGGCTCCGGCGGAGCACGGGGGCCCGCGGCGGTCCGCGGTGGAGCGCGACGGCAAGCCAGCAGAGTGCGGTGTTGCTGGCCGCAGCGCGGCGGAGGGCCGCCGGCCAAGGCGGCCGGCGGCGACGGCCGATCCGGTCCCTTTTTGTCATACTGGGGTCTTTAAACCCCTGCTTCATGCAATCCATAAGTCAGATTCGTGTGCCTTCTGCGGTAACGCAGCCCTGGGGATGAGGTGAACCCTCCGGTGTGGGTTCGAGAATTTAAAGGTTTGGGATCGTCTCCCGGGAGTTAAAAATGTCGTATAAAATAATAATATTTTATTATTTTACGACTTCGGGCCGTTGTAACTTCTACCCGGAGTGTCAGAATGACGTGCCGTCTGTGGTGTTGAGACCCTGATGGTACGACAGACTTTTCGAGATGGTTTCCGGGTGTTGGGACTGAGAACGATGTGCGGGCCCCACGAGGCCGGGTTTTAGCATTAGCGGAGAAACGCAGCTTTCGCACCAGGAGTCCGATCTAGGTGGATGAACAGTCGATCCTGTATGTTTTTCCAAGAGGATCGCAATGGTGCGATCCGTTTGATGAGTTTCGGGATCGAGGTGTGGGTCCCGCTCGAGCTGATTTTGGTGAATAGTACCTTTTTCACTGGGTGCCCGTTTCAGACGAACGAGTTGTTGATTCTGTCTGTTTTTCTAAGGGGATCGCTGTGGTATGATCCAATTGATGAGTTTTGGGATCGTTGTGTGGGCCCCACACGGGCTAGCTACGGTGAATAGTTCATTTTTCACCGGTTGTCCATTTTGGGCGAGTAAATAGAATATCCTGCGTGTTTTTCTATGTAGATCACAATGGTGGCCTCGGTATCAGCCTAGAATGTGTGCAGTATGTCGTTGTGGCGGGTCCCTCGGGTTAGCGCTGTTTGGACCAGCAGTAGTTGAGGGTACTCCCTTGGTTCGTTCCTATGGGGGTTCGTGCAGCATCACAACCTTAGTATAGGCTTGTGATCTTCTCGATGGGATGTTTAATATGTTAGAGTGGTCGCATCCCTCTAGTGGGATCGGAGCAGGATCCTCTAGCATCTTTCCCTTAGATCGGGTTCTTGGTATCACTGTGACAGCTTATCCACGGGCGACGAAACCCTATCTAGCTGGTTAACCCCATAGATTTTTGGCATCATCAGGATTATGATCCCCAACTCGGTGGGTCGTACCCATTAGGGTTGTGGCATCATCGGGTATACGATCCCCTACTCAGCATGAGGTGTATAATAGGGTTGCAGTATCATTGGTTATGTGATCCCCTACTTAGTGTGTGGTTTCTATAGGGTTGTGGCATCATCAATTCGATCTACTACATCACGAGTTATACCAGATAGGGTTCCGATATCATCATGACAAACATTATATGGGCGATGATCCTCTATCTGAGTGACGTGCTTCTGTTGAGCGCCATATCGGGTTGTGGTATCCCCCAGCGGACCCTGGGAGTGATCCCTTATCTGTGAGATATTTTCCTACTAGAATAGGTTCTGGTATCCCCTATCGGACCCTAGGATTGATCCCCTATCCGAGGATTTTGGTGGTTATGTTGTTTCAGCGAGGTTTCCTCAGTGATGCTATCTGACGAGCGTGATCTCTCGGGTGAGCGTATGAGAGGATTGTGACAAACCCGATGGAGTTTATCTCCTGGATGAGTTTCATGTGGGATGACAGTGATCATGTGGTGTACTCTCCTGGTTGTGGATAGTTTCTAGTGATGAGGTCGGTACCTCTTGTGGCTTGGTGCATGAGCTGGGTATATCTGGATTGTTCAAGGTTTATGTATGGGGATACACCTGAGCTGAGCTGACTAGTTGTGTTTAGCCGGGGATGGTCACGAGATGGAGTGTCTCTCTCGTCTTGGTTCCCTCTAGCTGGGATGAGCAGATTGTTTCCTTTCAGTTTCTCTCTTTTGTTTTGGTTTTTTTGGGTTCCTACTGAGTATGTTTATACTCACCCCTGCATGGGCTTTGCCCGCCCATGTTTGTGTCTTGTGCAGACCACATGCCTTTCGACGGAGTCCCTGGAGAACCCGGAGCTGGCGGAGCTTAGTGAGTGGGTTTGACAGAGGAGTAGACCGTCGAGTGTTTGGCAGTGTTTACCCTCCTTCTGAGTAGGTTCGACACTTTACAGTTTTCTTTTGGTGGGCCCTGTTTTTCCCTTTTGTACTTTTTTTGTACTCTAGTTGGGATAGATGTATCTATGCATTTACTTTTCTGTTTTTCTATATCTCTTCCTTGTTTCATGGAGGTGTTTGTGGGTGCATGTGTATAGGTACCATAGGTTAATGCCTCCCATGTGTGTGATATCCTACTCGGCGCTGGACGCCATCCCCTGGCCTATTGGAGGCGGGCTTGGGGAGTCGCGGCTCGAGCCCCATTAGGTCAGGTCGTGACAGAAACTAAGAGGTTTCATCTGATGTGATCAAAGTATCATCAAAAGATGAGGGTTGGATGAATGAAATTTTAGTAGTTATGGATTTTTTATAGAATTTAGGGAGTATATAAATATTTGAAGAACCAGACTATTTGAAGGGTGTTTTTCATGATAGTCATGTTCATATGGTGTTTCCAGGCATAAAAGTTCTAGAGATATTAAGGATAATAGAAACTTGTGGAAGATATTTGGAATGAAAAGTTATATAAGTGGTGGTTCTAGATAGATTACAACTATAGGGATGGTTATAGTGATCTACTAGGATTATGCTTCATGAGAAATGATATAGAACTGATCTTCACTTTTTTATTTTCATGAATAATAGAGATTCCAATATCTTGGAAGAGGTTATAAGGATAAAAGAAACAATTAATTGGAAGTTATCTATAAGGGTTGAAATATATCCTTTAATTGTGTTTTGAATATGAATATAATAGGATTTAATTTTAGGAAGATATTTTTTTAGAATAAATTGGTTTATCGATTGAAGAATTAGACAGATGTTATATGGGTGATAAAAAATGTATTTTCATTAAACGATTTCTAAACAAAGGTGCATATTTTTTTGAGATCCTTTCTATAATTTTTAAACACATAACTACATTGATAGTAGTTGGTTTAGTTTACATGGAAGTATTTCATCTGAAATAGTTAGATGTGAAGAGAATTTTTCTTCATGGAAACTAAGATGAAGAAATCAATTTGGAGTTGTAAAAAGGTATTATAGATAAATAGATAAAAATTCATGTGGGAAATATTAATAAAAAAACACCAAGTCAATGTAACCAAATGTCCAATGCCTTATAGAGGAACAAGAGCTCATTCAGTGAAATTTTGATCATTTATGTCACCAAAAGTTATATGATATTAAGAGATTCACCATCCTACTTATCTATATTGATGGAATGAGTATTGCAGATCTATTAAAGGAAGGACTAATGAACTAAAATTGGAATTATTTAGAAGTTTTGATGTGAATAATATTTTTCAAGATAAATAAATTTTGGGGATAAAAAACATAAGAGACGTATGTTTTGGAACTCTATTCCCAACTCATCTTATCTATACATAAAAGGTGGTGGATCATTTTTGGATGAATGGTGAAAACCCAATTACCAATCCCCTAGATAGAAATTTATTTTTGAAAAAATAGAAGGAACGATTAATATTAGTAAAGTATGAGTATATGGAAAAGGAACCTTAAGAATTTTTAGTCATAAGTTCATTGTATGTTATTGTTTCTATAAGGATGTACATCACATATACTGTGGGAGTAGTCAAAGGATTCATGGATAAACCCATATGGGAGAACTGGGAAGCGATAAAGTAGATCCTATAGTATATTAAATTTTAGGAAGTTTATTCCTCTACTTTGGGATAGATGAAATATTATAGCGGTTTTCATAATCAGGATATGGGGGAGAATTAGATACATGAAATATAATGATTGGTTATGTGTTCACTTTCGATGAAATCATACTGAGCAAGATGTTAAAAAATCAACTGGTAGTTTCACATTTAAAATGAAAGTGGACTACATCAGACTAATGGAAGCTAAGTGGGAGTTGGTATAGTTTAAGGGCTATTGTAAGATCTCAAAATAAGGTAGGATGTTGGTATATTATGTTATTATTCTATTAGTTTATATAATTTTACAATAATATGATATTTCATTCCAGGAAAAAGAACATTTAGTCAAAATATCACATTATCTAGAAGTTTTTGGAGGAACCATTATTGTATCTATGGAATGTGGATGGAGTTTGAGATTCATTAAACATGCTAATGAAGGTTGTATTCTGGGATGTGTTAAGGTGTAGTTGAAACTCAATTAGGATGAGATAACTAAGATCAAGGATAGATAATCATCTGGCTATATAATAATTACTGATTAGTGAAGAAAGGTATGAGAATGATGATAGAGGATTTAGTGATGGAACCTAGAAAATCCATCTCAACTGGGAGATTTGTAGTTTTAATCATGTGAACCCATTTTATAGTGAGTAAATAAATCAAATATAATGATAGATTCTAGATTATAACATTTGTCTCTTGGATGGAGATGGTGGAGCAGTAGCTACAATGTTTGGATGTACAATAGTTAGTAGACTAAATGATTTTAGTTGGAATAAGGAAGCTAAATGTTACCCCTAGACTCAGAATATAGGTTGAGTGAGAAGATGCAAAGGACTTACATAATATTCATTATATATGATACATAATATTCTTTGACTGGTTTTTTATAGAAAGGGGAATATGTAAGAATATTCAATGGTTATATAT
The DNA here is from genome assembly GCA_963277665.1 of Viscum album. Lineage (NCBI taxonomy): Eukaryota > Viridiplantae > Streptophyta > Magnoliopsida > Santalales > Viscaceae > Viscum > Viscum album. Next base: position 1,774,642,490 of record OY728165.1, on the reverse strand, counting down.
AAGGTTTTTTTCTTGAATTTTCTAGAAGAACACACTATTCACCAAAAAGATGAATCAAGGTAGTGTATTTCATTGACATAATGGAGGGATACCTATGAAGATCGAAGTTATGAGGACACTCTCATGCAAATATCTAAATATTGTACTAATGGTTTCACAAGTACTGTTTTTAATTAGACATATCATTTGTATGATTCTTTATAAAGGATATATAATATTCATTTATAAGAGATTTAATGGGAAAGGGGGTATGTAAAAATATCCAGTGGTATATGTAAGGATTTTTCTCAAACTTTACAAAAGAGTACACTGATCCCCATAAATTGGATTTGAAGTAAGGGATGTCTTTGATTGAATGAAGGATTCCACTAGCTATACAATACTTTAAGTATTATTATATGAACATTTTTTAGTGATTTGAGATTACATTATAATCATCTTTCATTTCCTATTAAAATGATTTTAACACCCCCCATGGATTTGGGCTACCATCTAAACCATGTAAATATTGTTTTCTCTTTTTCCTTTGTTTGTTTCAATTGTTGTCTTACAAGAGTCCATTTTTTTTTGAAGGTTTGTTTCATAGTTTAGTTACTTAGACAAGTCATCTCTTCTAGTTCTAGTATATTTTTATCACAAATTATTCTAGTAATTTTTTCCCACATTGTAAGATCTAAAGGAATAATATACAATGGTGGAATTAGAATATGGAAAGAGGTGCTCGAATACACCTCTATTCAAAGGACAAAAAATAAGGAATACTAAGTGGGTTCCATATTTTTAAAACTATGAAATATCATTTTTCCATCCACTAAAAATGGATCTTGGTAGCAATTGGAACCCATTTGACCAACATCAACCACCCAATGGCCATGCTAGAGATCCTTCACCCCTAGAATCCCTACTGAGTACATGGTGCACCTTGACCGGGTACCTAATGGCCCTCTATAGCCACTAGAATACAATTTCCATCCCATTAGTTCCTTGATATTCACATTGAGTCTCTTACAATAAAGCATCCACCTTAGATTCTTCTCTTATATAATTTAAAAATAGTCTACAAATGAAAATGTTTGATCCAAATTAGAAAATTTTAGAAAAAATAATGTTCAACCATCATCAGAAATTATCTTTTCTCCAAAAATACTTACACTAACTGATTAATGTTATTACAAACACCCCTCCATAACACTTCCCACCCTAGGAAATCCCCCAATACATCTCTTGTAACTACATTAGCGACCAATATCAGAAAAAAAACTTTATTTTTTATCTCCTACTATCTATGGTCACGCTAATACTCTTCTTGATATATTAAAACCACCCAATACCCCATACACCTCTCACTTTTTATCATCATACATTTTGGATATCCCCAAATGAAACATATTTATCCTTATCCAAGGCATCAAACTTGATCCAAATTAAACAAGATGGATTGTATCCCACCACAAAAAGAGAAGATATCACAATAAATGCAATGATAACTAATTTCACCAGCTTCATGATGATTCCCCACTCCCAGATTCCATGTATTTCTAAATCAAGAAATTTATATCCCAATAGTTAACATTATTGGTCAGACTAGTTCATTAACCACTTAGAAATATATTCAATAATCTCAAAAACATTTAGTCCTTGACCTCCATAGTCTCAAACATGAGACTATACTATAAACATGAAGACTTAATCTTTTTAAAATGGTGATATACTCAATAAAAAAACTTCTTTACATAGTATTAATCACCCAAATAGCCTGTTTCTAAAATCTCACACATATTAATCCCACCATACTACAAACCTCAACTAATATTAATCAATTACCGAATTTACTAACTATTTATGATCATAATAAGTTGGTACCAAAACATGGGTATTCTTTCTTAGAAAAACATCCATGCTTCTAGTATCAAAGTTGAAATGACAAAGATCAACTAACACTGATCTAGATCTTTAAACATGTCACCCTCAATTCTCACTGTATTTCACAAAAAACAAAATTCATACCTATTAATATGTGTAAGGAATCATTTATTGTTATTTTAATTTTTTTCTAGAAAGAGAATGTGTAGAGATCGGGTTATGGACTTCAGGATGATTTTATTACTTGAAGACTGTAAAAGGAAGGTTTAGATTAGAAAGCAATATTCCAGAACCACGTGCAAGTGGGAACATCATAATGAAGTGGCATAGGAAAATGATATATGAATATAACATTATTAATTGAAATATTCTTTTGAGGTGTTGATACCTATGGGAAACTAAATATTTCCATAATAAAGGGTGGGAAACCCTAAAATTTCATAACTTGGTGGAACTAGTATAACTTGTTATACCGTATATATATAGGTGTGGTGGGTTCACATGTAAGATGTGATGTGATTATACATTCTTATTCTATTTAGTAATAAAAACAAGAGTATTCTCTTATGGATTATGACTTAATCTAAACCATTTAATTCCTTGTAGTAATTTATTATATGTTTTTATTATGTACTTGTTTTTGAGAATTATGAGAGATCATGTTTAATGTTTTTTTTCTTTTGGTTATGGTGAATTGAATTCTTAGTTCAGATACATAAAATTCAAGTGACTATATGTTTTAAAGGTTTCAATCCTCATTTTGCAATTGATCATTTGGAAGTTTTCATCTAGAACATTGGGGTTATTTACCACATGTGATATTAGATCTCATGGTTTTTTAAGATTTATATCACTCAAATATTTTCATAGTAGACTCTTCAATAAATTTCTATTCCATTTAATTTTTTTTCAGTCAGAGATTATTTTCAATTTGAAATTAATGATGTCAAACAAATTAATGTTTTGAATTTAAAACTTTTAAGGGGTGGTTTTCAGATTCTATAGAATAAATATCAAATGATATTTTTTCTAGAATTATCATCAGATTCTAATGAAGGGGATCATACCATAATTAATGAATAATGTGTTATGGGAATGTTTTGATTTAAAGGATGTGGGAGTATTTTTGATGTCATTGGAAAATAATTTTCTCTTCAATGATCAATAGTTGAAGTCCATTGAGTAGATAATGAATTATCTAGCTCATATCATAGAAAATTTAGTCAAAATAAATAAAGACTTCATGATGTCAAGACTATTTGGCCTGAATGTGTTAGAAGGGACGTTTGTGGTTGATCTATTCAATGAATTCAATATAGATTGGAGTCAATTGGAATCGATATGAGTGAATTTTATAGAACCAATACAGACTTTTATTCTACTTTAATAACTACCAAAATCATGGGATGAAATGGTTAGAACAATGGGAAATTTGAGTGATAAGTATGAATTAGTGTTTGAGGATGTTCATGATCTCATTCTAAATGAAGATATTTAATAAAAGGAAGTAAAATCACATGTTGAAACCATACTCAACTGGAATTCTCGAGGAAAACCACCTCAATGGAAAAACATGGAAGTGTAGTGAAAAATATAAGGATAGAAGTTGATGTATGTTTAGAGAAGTCAACTATTCTTGAGAGTTTATGTTATTATTTTCAAAATAATTTTTATTTAAAGAAGGATCGTAAATACTTCATAGTTAATTCTAAAAATAGTTCTTTTTATGTTTCATAAATACTATAGAAAATGAATAAGGTAGTTTACTACTTGGTGTTTAATATCTTAGGTTCTTCTGGCCCATTACCATGTGATTTTTGGGTTTTGGGAACTTTGAAATGCGATGGTGGAGGGAGAGAAGGATTTGGAGTAGAATCTCAAACTATGGGTGGTGAATCACTAAATAAGTCAATTATTCATGATGTAATGGAATATTCATATCTTGGGAGACATTGTTTATGGAATTTCTATACAGGATAAGTTCAGGAAATTGATTTTTTTTCCATCATATGATAAATTATGTTGGGTTTTTTTGGTTTTGTCATATAATTTTTCACAACATGAAAGGATATATTCATGATGTGAAATTCCTTCAGGTTTGTTAGATCAAGAGCCTAGTTTTTTTAGAGGATGTGACCCCTATATGGTACACAGTGAGAACAATCTATTCATTCTATGAATGGTCAATTTCCACATTGATTATAACTTCTATACCCACTAAAAGTTCCATCATTCTTTAATATTTTATCAGGAATGTTGGGATATACCTAGGTAATTTTGGGATCCCTAATAACCTTTATCATTTTCAATTCATCCATGGCTTCCAAATAATTTATATTAGGGACTCTGGGAGATTTATTCTTCATTTTCTATATATGTTATTTATTTTTTCTTTAGGGGTTTCACAAAATATGTACAAACTAACTATTACCATATTTGTCCAACGGATCAAAAATACCACTAATCATTGTCCGATGATGAACACAGCTCATCACCCTCTCCACCTTCATCTATACTTTCTTCAATAAACACCTATAAGAAATTATATTAAAAATTAAATATTATTATATATATATATATATTTAAAGTTAAAACCAATATATGTTTCAAAACTAAATGATATTTTATTTTTTTGATTTATTTACCCACCACTACTCGATGCAATACCACCAGGGAAAGATATGGTTTTCTACTGATATAAATCATTCAATGATCTCTACAAAGTAGATATCTGAGTCCCCTATTCCTAAACAATGTTTTTTAGAGGATCAATATCTATTTTAGAATCTCGGGGTATGGACTATCTATAACCATGAGTAGATGAAACTGCAATCCCTAGTGGTCTACCAAAGACCTTAGATGGTATGGATTCCAAACCCATCTCACACACTTGACTAGGATGCACCTTCTCATGGACATTAGAAACTGGGTTATCCTGGGAGACTAAGTAGGACTATGCAAGATTGGAATCCCATAGTTCTTTAATTTTAACCTATAAATCAAATATTTTTTATATCAGAATAAATATATATTAAAATAATGACAACTGATAATAAGTTATTATAATGAAAAATGAGTTCAAACCCCATATTCATTGGAAGGTCAATTAACAAAACTTCCATCATATATTTTTTTGAACATCCAACCACACTTTTGTTCAGGATGCTTGGTTCCCTAAACTCAATGACGGCATTAAACTAAGATAAATCTACAATTTAATATATTAAATAGGTCATATTATCTTATAAATATTTAGACTAACTAAAAGATTACCAGAGTCGATCAGAATCTAGAAAAACTATTTTACCCTGCAGTGTGATGGATTACTGTCTTAGTTTGGCTTCATGCATTATTCCTTGAGTGATATAGAAATAAATAAAATGTAATTTAATTGCAATTTATTCAATGTCATCTTTTTTTCATATACATGTACAAATGTAAAATTATATTAATATAAAAATATATATTTAAATATGATATTCTTCTCATCATGATGTCTATTAAAAAACATTCCATTTCTCTTTGGGTACCACATGGGGTAGTTTATCATGCATCTGTTGGGAAGTCAACGATGTATCATTGGAATCTATCCACAAACTCCATTTAAATTCTTTACATTTCTTGCCCAGATTTTTCAATTTTTACTTTAGTGCTAGCACGTCAGCAACCGTAAAGGGGAAAACATCTGTATACATAAATTCAATTTCAAAATATTATAATTTAATAATATAATGAAATTCAATTAGACCATGATGTATTAAAATTGACTTTATTTGGGAATCAAAAACATCATTTTTCCAAGTTGAAGGCATATGCCTCCTATCAACATACGTAATAGGAAGGGAATCCGGCTTCGCGGCTTGCTATCCAAGAATATGGCCAAGTGATCCTATGGAGTCATCTGTAGGGACCCTATATGAATAAAATGGGACAACTATCTTATCTCTTGTCAGATTCCAAACATATGAACTTTTCATATTTTTCTCCATACAATCATTATTTCTATCATTTATGGACCAACAGTTTGTATAAAAAAATGGAAATAAATTTATTCATAAAAAAATTGTACCTATAACAGTCACCCTAAAGTATCCCCATAATTAACTGTAAGTGGAGACCCACTCCCACACTGCATAATATCTTTAAGGGGAATTCAATTACTGAGCTGCTAAAGGGATGCTCATAGAGGGTGTGAGAGATGGTGGTGAGGGAGATGGTGCCGGGAGCAAGCAGATGGTGTCTCAGATGTCATAGGGAGGGAGATTAATAGATATTCCTCTATATATGTGGTCGATTAAATAGTATAATGCTTCCTCCTTATCATTCCTATAATTTAATAATATAAAATTAAGTTCAAGACATACATTTCAAAAAAATATACAGAAAAAAATTAAGAAAGATAACAGATACATAGTACAAATAAAATATATATATATATAACAAAGGCTATAAAACTAATGTTATATTGAATTTATAGGTGGAATTGAGTTTTTGGGTATAACAATTCAATTGTTCAATATTGAATTTATAGGTGGAATTACATTGTTTATAAGAAATCCTATCCAAATTGTTCTAACTACAAGGATGATAAAAAGGCATCTAGTTGCAAGGGAATGAATTTAAGTAGATATGTTATTGGATATACATTAGTACATTTTTATTTAGTACTAGTAGTTGAGATTACTTTAGGAAGATACTTATGATCACAATCTTATGTTTTATACTAAATTCATGAAGTCATAACATGTATATTCATTCTATAGTGTGGATTTTTTAAAATATTTATATCACCAAAATGAAATGGGATGAATTTGTTTACATTTAATATTTTTATAGGAAGTGGTGTTCTATAGATAATGAAATAGTAAACTATGAGGATATTGATTATTGAGTGGTTAAAAATAACTGTTATGCTAAGCACAAGGAAAAATCCTTCGGTTATCAAACCCATAGAATCGCCAAACCCATGGCGTAATCCTCTTGTTGTCAAACTCATGAAAATTCTCAATATATTATATCATAACATGTAAACCGCATCATATCTAAACTCATGGTTAAATCATATCCTAAATCGATGATTTCCATTAAAAAAGTAAGTGAATAAATATACATTTCAAAACAACATGAACACATCATGTTACCAAACAGTCACCACTTTAATATCAACACAATTATCATTGTAACATAAAAAAATTCATCATCACACTATTCCAACACAGGCATCCATCCATCAGTCAATAAACCATTAATTACATTATATGTCAAAAATTTTGTTTATTCATACATTCTAATTTTACCTTATTTACATTCATTCCCAGAATTAAAATTTTAAATAAATATCCATTTATCGTAAGCTAGTAATATGTTTTGTATTTAAACTTTCCCATGTATCATACCTAAGTGATTTACTACTACATTGAAAGATATTAGTTAAATTCCAAAATAATATATGTTCAATGTGTAATATTTTAGACACATAAAACAAGGATATTCCCTTATAATCACCACTACCCATTACTATTTATATCCTATTTATACCTTGTTTTGGGATATGTATTCCATACAGTTACTAGCTAACTATGTTGATTTTTTTATTAGATGAGAAACAAAAAATAAAACATAACAAAAACCCCATCAAATCTTATCCTATAGACCAAACTGATCTAATAAATACTAGATAAAATATAACTAAAACAAAACAAAAAGAATATATCATAACTAATTCAAACTAACTCAAATCTAACAGAACTAGAAGAAAAATATACTAAACTAAACTAATCTCAAAAACTGAAATACAACCTGAACTAAACCTAATCACACCAATATGATCTAAATAGAAAGTAACCAATTTGAATATAACAAACATGATATAACCTTAATAAAATAAAATATAATATAATTATACATGACCAACTCAAACTTAAGTAATTTGAACACAACCAAATAGAATAAGAAAAAAACTAATATGAATATATTCAAGTTGAAATAAACAAAATGGAACCAAAATTTTCCATCATGAAAATATCTAACTCAAAATCATAATAATATCAAATATTAAAATAAAACATTAATTGAATAATATTAACCTTCCCAAAACAACTTATCCAATCTATACTAGATCAAAAAACACATAATGCCAACAAAATAAAGTAATACTGAACTACCCTTAAGTAAACAAGGTAGAAGTGAATGTGACCTAACCAATCCAATCCCCAAAAAACTATACATGTGAAAAATAAAATGAATTGAAAAAAATATCAAACATGAAAGAGAAAATTTAATTATAAAAAATAGAACCAAATGAAATGAAACAAAATTGAATCAATTCAAACCTATTTAAACATAAAAAAACTATACTAACCTAAAAAAACATGAAATGATCATAAAAGTATGAAATGACTATTATCCAACTAGATCCAAATCAAATTGATTGGATAAAGTTAACTCAAACTTATATACCCCAACATGAATTGAATAAAAAATATAATGAACCCACATTTCACTTATCTAAATTGTGTTGAATTAACCATACCTAACCCAACTAAAGTAAATTAAACCACTCTAAATTTAACTTGCCTAAATTAACCAAAAAAATAAATCTAAACTAACTTGAAATAAATTGAACTAAATGCAAACATAACTAAACATAACTGAATTGAATAAATCTTACTGAAAATGTAGGGGGTGGGTGGTGAGGGTTGAGACTGTTATAGTGGGCTGTAAAGGGTAGTGACTAGTGGAGAGAGGTGGTGAGGGGTGGTAAGGGTTTGGACCAACAACAAGGGTGGTGAGCGCCAGTAATTCTAGGGCTTCAGGGGGCCAAGGGTCATAGGGGTCAGAGGTGGGGGTAGGGGTAGTGGCCGGTGGCGGGGGGTGACAAGGGGCGGCAAGGGTTAGGACCAGCGGTGGTGAGCACTGAGAAAAGTAGGGATTTGGGAGGTTATGGGGTCACGGAGGTCAGGTGGGGGGTTCAGGGGATAAGTGTGAGGTTGGGTAAAAAATAGATTTTTCTAAAGTTTTTAATAAACTACTACTAAATTAATTAAAAAATCATTAGTAGTGGTTTCTTAAACCTCCGTTAAAATCCTTCCACTAAAGATTAATTATGTTGTATTTCTTGTGAATTTGTGATTGTATGGTTCATCCTATATTTCTTTGGCATTGTGAAGTGAATTGAAAAGATTCATTTGAGGTATGGGATTCAAGTTATCTCCCTTTTTTGTTCATTTCTAGGATTTTCATTCCATTAGGTGAGTGGTGTGAATTATAATAAAAAATATAATAGAAAAGACTAATAAAATTGAAAGTGAATGGTTTGATGCACATGTAGTTTTTGTTTTTTTTTTTGATGTTTTTGGCGTTGGTTCATTTTATATTAATATTATTGGATAATTTATTATAGTGGTAGATTAATTTGAGAATATTATATAAATGGTTAAATAATATTTCCTAGAAAATGAAATATACTAAGTTGAATTGACCTGTTTTTTGATTTACTTGATATATGCGGCTCGGGGGGTCTTGGTTTTGTGCATCATGGTGGTCTTAGTTGATCACATATTAATGGACTTTGTTTTTTTATAGTAGTTTGATGTAGTGGTTTCTTGATAGTATATTGGTATGATTGGAATAATAATATTTTAATATATAAATGTGTTGGTCACAATTTAAGGCACATCAATTTAGATGATCATATTTTACTAGAATTTCTACAGTAAAGAAGGATCCCTATGTTATATCTCGATTGAGTATCTAATCATTAAGATAATATTATTATATTTTAATGACATATTTTTTTTTTATATTTAGGGGGTTTTATGATTATAAAAAAATTCAACTATGTTCCTATTTGAGATAACCTAGTTAGATTAGTCAGGATCAACTCGAGTGAGTGTTCATTAATCCTCAACTATCATTGCTCTCAAGGAAACTGGGAAGGAACATTGATTTGTTTGTTTGTCTATATTGAAACTAGAATGGTATGTGAGTAATTTTTAGTTTAAGACCTTGTATTTGATAAACTAATGATATTGATTACAGGTGACTTCTCAAAATAAAAATAATTATGTTTATATACGAACTAAAATCAATTAAGGAATTACATCAACAGTGTGATAAGATTACCAGATTCAGGTCTAGGTTATAATTTTTCTTAGGGAATAAATCTATACTCATGGATTCTAGCTTCTAGATTTCATCAATCTATGCAATCTATAAACACAGTCATGAAAGAGAAGGGGTGATAAAAGAGGTAAACATTCTCAAATCATCCCAAGATCAAAGTTATTCATGAAATAATGAGGATTTAGGTTCCTTTGATTTTTACTTGATCATATCAATATAAACACAAACCAAGAAGGTTGAAATAAATAAAATTAAATTAACAACCCTAAAAAATAAATTACCTTATAGTGATTATAATCATGGAGTTCAAGATTATAATAAAAAATACCCCCTTGAATGATCACTAAGATATTTAGAAGTACTTGATGGGGAAGTGGGTGAGAACATATGAAGAAAGCTCTCATATTTGACTCATCATTACCTATGCTCGTTCCAAACCTTCTAAAAATCTATTGAGATATTTTAATGAGAAATTGTCCTTGTTGGATCATTGAAAATTCAACGGTCTATGTCTGTAGCTGAGTTGTTCATGAGCTATTTTTCTACCCCATTGATTTTACTTGATGAATGAAAAAACACATGGAATTGAATGGAAATTTTGTGAAAATTTGTTCCATAGAGTTATCTATTCACATATTTTTAAAATAAACCCTATTTGATTCTCTAATCCCAAGTTATATCACAATCACTACAGGTACGACTAATATATCTCACCCATAATTTATTTACTTTGTATACTGTAGTTAGGCCTATTGTTCCCAGATCAATCATTTTTTACAATAGAATTAATTGAATCATAATGATCATATAATTATAAAAAATGAATTTTCACATTTTAAAGAGTTTATATAAATTAACAATAAAAATAGTGAACTACTATCAAATTGGGTCATTGTATAATTACCTCTTTTTAAGAATGTTCTCAGCAAATGAATTCAAAATATACATTGATTATTAAATGCATTAATAATAGGATATTAATCTCTATAAAAATGTAATTAAAAAATTTAAGGGTGATAATATATGATATATCATTTTTCGATCACATCCTAACACCTAACCATTTGTACTCCACTGAAAATTCATATATCCAAATCAAGTCCCATTATTAAAAAAGTCTAGAAGACATCAAATATTCTTTTGAAATGAAATCCATCATCTATATTTTTTTAAATAAATATTAATATAATTCTTATTCTCTCAAATTCAAATTTAATAAATTTCATTTATTCACCAATGAAACATATCGAAACCTACCTATCTTAGATATTATTCTCCTTCACTCTTGGAATTTATGAAATTGGGTTTATGATAATTTCCCACATTTCATGATAACATACCATATTCTTGTTGAGATACGAAGTTCTTTAATGGTATAAAATAGTGTGCTACTCAACATGAGTAACAAAAATATATTTTTTGGAGGTTCCATGTTTGGTTGGATTTTATGTTTAAAAATATGAGGCGGAAGAGGAGTGTTTAATCACTTAGGTATAAAGCATGTCAAAATTCAGTATATATTCAATATTAATGTACTCAATCAAGTCCATATATAGTTTTTCACTTCCAAATCACTATCCCTTTTGTTATTTTTTTTTGGTTTTTTGTCAAACCGTGAATAATAAATAGTAAACTCCCTCTTTTATCAATTTATTTTTATTTTGTTATTATTTTTTTCAATATATAGAACTATTATTTTATATAAAACTTTATTCATAGATAAATAGGGAAACATGTGTAAAACAATGATATAATATTTTTTGTGAATACACTTCACAAAGAAAATACAGGTACCCTTTAACTCAACCCATGCTAATAAATATTTCCTTAGAATTAATTTAGAAAAGACTTATCTCCTACACTTACAGAAAATAAAACAAAAATATACACAAGATATTATTAGGTAGGTATAAATTATCTTTTATAGTGGGTTTACTAAAATGTATTTCGTGGTCTTTAAATCTTAAGATTGGTAAAATGTCATGGTGGCTTAAAAATTAGTTTAATTATATGTAACACCTCAATATTTTAAAAGAGGAAAATCATGATCAATAGCATGTATGACATGAAACACCAAGATTAGAAGATAATATAACACCCCTAGACTTTATGATATGTTTATTTTTAAAATATTTCAATCTCTTTGATGTCCTTCAATTCACATAACACCAGGTTGAACGAAACATGATACTCTATTAAAATATTATTATTTAAACATGGATATTATAACCTAGCCATTAAGATGATGGGTATGAATAGTAATAACTAAATAATGAAAATTTTATTTTTTACATGTGTATGAAATAACATCAATATTTATCTATTGATTAGAAATAAAATAAGAACCATTTTAAAGTGAATGAAATATTTTCTAAAAAGTTGTATTTTTTAAAGGAGGATTAACCATGAATTGTTCAAATAATTTAAATATAATTTTTAATGATTCTAGAAATTATATTTACAAAATAAACATAATTATAAAAAAATTTATATCAAAATTATCTTAGTGTTATTTTTTTATTTTTCAGAAAAGTTTCATTGTTTGATGAATAGTGATGAATTTTGAATTTTAATTGAAAACTGCATTTTTGTTTAAATTGTTTATAATGTTAAATTATATTTAATTTGATTTTAAAGTAAAATTACTTCAATTATATATATATATTAAAACAAAGTTTATCATTGGAATCGTTTGTATATTTATTTTAATATAAAAACATTGTAAACTATTCAACTATTTCTCTTTGAAAACCTACTTTCTCGTCGTATCTGTGAGATAATTTTAAATTAAAATTTCCCTCTTATATGAATGGAATTTAGAAGAATGGATTACATATTTTTAATTACAATATTATATATTTTCTAATAAGGTCAACTTATGTTTTTACTGAAATGAATATTGAAAATAAAAAAAATTAACGTGGTTAAGTTAAGAATGGGGTTAGTGGTGTTTAAAAAAACAATAAGGGTTAAAATGAACTAAATACTTGTATAAAATATATTTTAAGTCCATATTTAGACATTATAATGTCAATTTATATATATTAATCTATTTTTTACCCTTATTAAATGTGAAACATATGAGAAAATATTTTTATTTTCAAAAAATACAAGTGTGTCACTCACAACCCATTAAAAGGACACCCCATTTCCGATCATCATCACAGCTTTAAAACCATTAGGTTTAGACAATAAATATCCAAGTCACTTACCAAATTTAATCCCATCACACTATATTTCTTTTTTTGGTTAGCAATACATTCTATGATTACTTTAGGTATAATCCTATGGATGTGGTATGAGAAGAGTTAAAATTCATAACTATATGTTTTTGTTTTATTTTTTCTTCAACCTCATTAAAATATATTATGAAAAATACCTCAAGGCAGCATTGAAGCATTTTTTGGGTTTATTATGTATGTTAAAAAAGTGATTTTCATTGATAAGTTGTAGAGTTATTGAGATATTGTGGACAATCTATGTTGACAAAGATCCAAGACGAAGGTATTGATACTCTATATGTGGTACAAAAAGGTCATGTACAAGGTGATTTTTTTTCCTAGAGTTTTCCAAATTTTTGGGCCTTAAAATTGAGAAAATATAGAAATATGTTCATAGAAAATGTATTTGTGAAAAATATTGAGAGTTTTTTGTAATGTTGCGCACAAGATAGGTATCGGAATCACAAGAAAAAAATATGTAAAAGGCTTGATGTGTGTGAAAGATTGTAATTTGTGTGAAAGATGATTTTCACGAAAGATAATTAGACGCCCATTGTGACATCAAAACTATAATTCCATGCTCAGGAGAATGTTTAACATAGGGTCATTGATTCCTATAATTAAAACGTTACCCCCTCATTTGAAAATTTTAATCATTAGAGAAATTTGATGTTATGAATCGCTTAAGAAAGGGTGTTGTGTGTATGAAATGGAGTTGTGTGTTTGAAATGGATTTGTTCATAATAAAGTAGTTGTGTGCAAGAGGTTTTCTGTGCAAATTATTAAATTTTGTGTACAAGGCATTAATTTTGCATTCAAGACACCCAAAAAATTTCATGAAATATTGGAGTTTCCCAGAAGTTCTGTATTAAATGGGTATTCATCAATTGGGTAAAAGTGGAACTTAATGGTATACTAAATGATATGTAAAACATTCTGATTCAAGAGATCGATGTTGATTATTCTGAAGAATCAATTAACACTGTTCAGTTGAGAGAGTATTGAGCTTTCAAATTTTTAGTGGTTGTAAACTAGGAGGGACAGTGAGTCTGCTATAAACCTTGTTAATAGTGGTGTTCTTTAATTGAATTTGGTACATCGGTGCATTGTCATTGTATTCTCCAAGGATATATCCTAGTGAGGTTGAACCAAATAAAAGTTTATGTGTCTCATGCATTCTTTAATTTCCAGTCATAAATTACTGCAGTAAAGAGTGAGAAGGGATTTATTTTAACAAATAAATAAGATCAAAAGGGGTAGTTGTTTTAGTATTTCATACCCTGATTCACTGCCTCCTCAGGGTATTTATCCTAGTGGACCTAAGAAAATATTCATAATTTATTATTATATAATAAAAAGGGCCTAAATTTAAATAGATTTTTTTATATTAATTTCACGACCTATATCCATCTCCCCTTTCCTCCAATAGGAAATAATAATATCACTCATATGTACAATAGACTACAGCCTCACAAACCAATGTGACACCTTTTCCATCAACACCTCTTGTGGTTGGGTATTATAATGGGTATAAAGTATATATATGATATTTATAACATAATTATACCTATTGAGTAATTATAAAATATATAATTGTTATATTTCATTCTATATGGGATATAATAACGTCTCCCATGTGTATGGTGGGCTTCCACCTTACAAAGCGGTATGATTTATTTTTCACTAACTCATTAAATGGAAGGTAATAATGATAAATATAATGAATATATGTAAAATAAATGAATTAATTATTATATTTATAATATATTTATCATTATTAAGAGATAATATATATCTATCTGTCATTTTATTTCTTACACATACAAATTATAACGTCGTTCATGTACGTGTGGACTCTTGCCATCATAAAGTGGTGTGATTATATTTTCATATTCAAAAAAAGTATGATATATATAAGTATATTTGAAGAAATAATGTTGTACACATAATGTTATGATCAGTTTTTAATGAAAAAATAATAATTACCTCCTTTCTGTAAAATCTTTGAAAATTGGGAACATTACCCATGCGTGCATACAACCTACAGTCTCTATTATTGTGACATATTTCATTTTTCATAACCATATTTCATGATTTGGTTTAAAAATATAATTGATATGTAAATATTATAATTAATTCATGATTATTATTTTTAGAAGTTTAAATAATGACCTCTTTGACCATAGTCAACCTACCAAATTCATTTTTGACACATAATACAAATATCATTGAAACATCTGACGTAGATTTAATTGATTAGGCAATCATATATAATCTGGTAATAAGTGAAATAAAATGAATAATGAAATTGAAAATTGTTATTAATTAATTAAATATTAAAAATAAGTTTATTATTCTTTAATATAATGAATTTATGTGATTATTCAGACTTAAGGTAAGGGTTTCTCGTCTCACTTTTACATATGTGGTATATAATTCGTATTCACTAATTAATTATTTTGAGTGATGTATATACTTTAATTTTTTTTTATATAATTAATTAATTTATATTCATGGTATTTAATGTTTTATTTAAAGTTATTTATTTCACTGGGATTATGGTTCAAAAATTACCGAAGTGGTAAGGGTTTATTTCATAATCTCATCATTTTTTCAGATTGTTTTTGTTTATGTTTTCCTTGGAGGAATTATTTGATATATCTATATTAAAATTTATATATCTTATTCTACTCAACTAATTCATATAATTTTTTAAATAATAATACTATATCCTACTCTTTGGTATATAAAATGATTAAGAATTCTTTTTTAACAAAACCTGCCTTTATTTTATTTTTCAGTTTAAAATCCTTCATCACCTAAACCCATGCTTTCAAAAAAAATTAACATTATTAAAATTATTTATTAAATACATTTTTACACATGTTTTTATTTATAAATTTTTTTTGAAGGAATAATCATGTTTTTCTATATAATTTTTGTTTGGATTTTATCAAAAATGTTATTGGAATATTTGTTTTAACATACACAACAATCTTGGAATTACCCACCATCATGACCTTCATTTATTTATATCTTACATTGAAATTTTACAAGTTTATTTTTAAATAAATTTTTACCCAAATATTCAATAAATTCTTAGTTTTAAAAATTTATTTTCAAATAAAAGTATTTTCAAAATATTATTCTAATTTTTTATTTTTAAAATAAAATGTGAAATTTTCAAAGAAAGGTTGTTCCCATCACGAAATATTCCAAGTGATCTTTAAAAAAAAATTTCCATCTTATAATACATCATTTTATTATCCATATATTTTAATTAAGATATAATCTAGTGATATGATCTTTATTTTTTCTCTAGATGGTTTATTATGAGTTTTTCTTGGGATATATTGTGTTGATACCATTCACTTTATTCCACATTTTTTATGATTATGCTGATTGATTGGGGAAAGTATTTTAATTTCATATTCTTATTTAAATATGAATTTTTATGTTCATTATGTATCACCCCTTCATTTTAAGAATTCATTGGACTTTTTTAAATGATTTCAGGGGCCTTTTATAGCCTCTAGATGCATTGGTAGGTCTCATGAGTCAAACTAGATGGGTTATTGGCTGAGAAATTAGCCATTTATTTAGATTTCTGGGTATAAGACACTGACAGTATTTAGATTTCTTAGAACAAGGCCCTAATGATATTTTTTTGATGTCCAAAGTTATTCATTCCATCATTATAAATTTAGTTATTACTATTTCATGTAATGATTCTATCAGTTATATTATCCATGTTTAAGTATTCACTATCATATGATTATTTATATAGAATTATTTGATCAGCATTTATTCCTAGAATATTATGCTCAAACTATGTATTAAATTGAAAGTGTTTCGATTATTTGCCTTTCCATATTGATTGCGCCTTATTTATTTATAGCTTATATAGTACACATACCCTTACTAGAAAATTGAGATCATGCCTTTATTATGTTTTATTTTCCCTAGGATACTAATAAGTATTTAATAATTTATATACAGGGATATAGTAAGGAAAATAATTGAGTTATCAAGAAAATACTTTTTTGTGTTTCATGTTTTCAAATACAACTATGACTCAAGTATGTATCTACATTTTTCAGACTAATAAAATACTTGCTCCTTTGTGATGCAATTTCTTATATATTATGTTGTTTTAATAAAGTTGAAATCATCTCTATGATATAGGGGTCATGGTCACTATAATTGGTATCAGAGGAATCTTAGTAGAAACCTTGGTAAATAGATTTAAGAAAACAATTATTTGGGAACATTACCCTATGATAAAAATTTTAATATTAGTATAGAATAACATACTGAAGCTTTTAAGGAAGATATTATGTGGTCTTTCATAGAAAATATATCACTTCCTACGTACTACAATTAGATATTGTTTTTAAAAAAATGTGTCTATTGGTAGTATCTCTGAAAAGGGTGCATTGGGGTTGACCCAATCATCACCATGTTTATGAACAAGGGACGTACTATACTCTTGGTTTGAAACTCCAAGGGGATTTTCCTAGGGTTAACTAACATATTCTTTACAAACCATTATGAAAGATTGGAAAATATTTTTCTAATCTAAAAAAATTCCCAAAGAAAATATGTTTATGATTATGAGATTATGTATGCATAAATTTGTCAATTTATGTTGATTGTTTCACTAGTTTTGGGGTTGTACATTATGTTTCCTAATACTATAATCTAATCTAATTCATACCATCATTTAAAAATGTATCCTATCAAAAGGAATGAGAACCACATCAATGCATGTAAACTAAAGATTTATAATGATCGTTTCATTTATGGTCTTAAGAAAAAAGTTTTTTAAGGGAACTAATCTATGAGACATTATCATCATATGAGGACGTAGTATCATGTGATAACAAGATATAGAAATAATTATTTAATTATTGTGGATTTTAAGGGAATAAATATAAGAATAGAAAATCATAGAAAAATATAGATAAACGGAATAATATAAAAATGATTTTTTAACATGTGATACTTGTGGAAGGAACCACCTTGTTACATGCTTAAAAGTTTTCTTCAAGTGTAGAGAAAAATCCAACCATAGTCATGATTTTAAGGGAAAGAAATTTTTTCAAATGTTCATTTCTTCAACTGTAAGGATACGGGGAACTATTCAAAGGAATTCCACAAGAATCAAAGGAATATACCTCAAAAGAAGCTAATGGATCATAGTCAAGCTTATTTTATTACCATAGATGAAGTGGGATTATTAATTTATTTGAATTTGTATTCAAGAATTATTCCATTTGAGTATTTTATCAATAACTTATTTGGTATAATAATTACTAAATTTATAAGAATTATACTATAGTAATTTTTCATTAAGGAGTTTAAAGCTTATATTGCACTGTATTGATGAAAAAAATGATTCAGTTGAAATTTTCACTTCTGATAAAACCAATGATTAAGAAGAAAATAACTTATATATGTTCATGATTTTCAGATAAGGATGTTGGGATAAATACATGATTGATATAGACAATGTAAATTGTATATTATTAACTACCATGTAACTAATTAATTATTTGTTTAAAAGTGGTTTATGTTATCATTTTTGTAGTTTATAATAATTTTTTATTTAAGGAATATATCCACTAATATATGTTTTATTTATGGAATAAGTAAGAATATATGTTTTTAATACGGTTCTACAGTAATTTAGGTTAT
Organism: Viscum album; assembly: GCA_963277665.1. Classification (NCBI taxonomy): domain Eukaryota; kingdom Viridiplantae; phylum Streptophyta; class Magnoliopsida; order Santalales; family Viscaceae; genus Viscum; species Viscum album. The sequence goes on along the minus strand of OY728165.1, from coordinate 1,774,623,585 downwards.
TACCATGTTTCAAGATGAGTAATGATAGAGTTATTAACATGTTTAGTATGTGATTATTAATATATACTTCATATTGTTTGGGAGATTAATCATAAGTTCATTTTGTAAATTTAGTAACCTTCTTTCTAATGTTTTGTATATTAATATTTAAGAAGGTTTACAAGGATAACCATTAATGAAATTGTTTAAGTTCATATTTGGATGTGTTTTTGTAGATAAATTTATAATATTTTAGTATAATAGATAACATGGTGTAAACATATTGTTTTAATGATAATTAGGGATAGAAGGAGTGACTATTCATTATTTTATGAATCTTATAATCAATTAAAATTAAATTACAGTTCTTCAGGGAAAAAAATAATCTTGGATAATCATTTCTTATTGTAATAAATAAAGTAAATAATGATCAAAGTCAATACAAATTATGAATTTGTGCCTTTGAAATAGAAAGATATCATGTATGTATATTTTCATATATTCTTAGTCAATAGGGTAAAGAAATTACTCAACTCTATGAAATGCTATTGAAACAAAAGGTTATCCCAATAGCTTAATTAATGTTGATTAGATGATCAATTAGATCATCACATATCTATGGTTTTGTGGTACTTAACTTTACATTTATCATTCACTTTATTATGATCAATGACCTTTATCACTCAATAATTATTTATGATTTTTTTCTATGCTCATATCTTCACTTGGAACCAATTTTATCCTACGTAGAAACCTAATTATGTATTATTCCAATTGAACTTTTAACTTCTATTTTTATCATATTAATATGATGTTTTATTAACCCTTTTTATGATATAGGTTTTCAATGAAGGTATTTAAATTTCAAAACCTTGATTATCGACATAAAAATTAATTATGAGGACACAATTTATTTAACAGGGGTACAATTTAACACACCAAGATTTTTAAAGATGAAAATCATGTTTGATAGTGTGTTTGAAATGAATCGTGACTCTATGGATTGTGATTCTAGATCTGAGTTGGAAAACAGGGCTAGTAGCATTAATCATTTGGTTGGAGCTATGCGGTATCTGGCTACAACTGGGTCACATCAAAGTCTTTATTGAAGAGGGTGTTGTCAAAGAATTTGGTCTCCACCACCATCCTTTATGGAATTGCAAAGGACCCAAGTGGTTGAGCAAACTATCCTACATTTTCACCTTTGTTTTCTTCATTCATTGACTCTCTCTCAAAAATTATTCTTTCAAGGGGGTCAGTGACTCATGTTGATATTAGTGCTGAAATATTTGATGAGAGGATTTCAAGCGGGAATAATTTACTAATTGTGCCTCTTGTTTTAGCGAAGGGTGATAAGTCTCGGAAGTTTAATGATCTAGTCAGACTGGTATCCTTTTTGTGGGGTTCCTCTGATTGGTGGTTTGTTTCTATTATTAGTGGATAATTCCATTGCATTCTCCCATCGAATTCTTTCAAAATATATGCATGGAGAATTGGATCGCTATATTTGAAACTTGTATGGATCCATCTTCTGGAATGGTCACTTGATTTCTATGCCTCTCGTGCAAGGAATGATTTTTCTTAGGTATAGGTCTGTTTTCATGAAATTAATGGAGTCTATTGGCATATAATGATTCTTGATGACATTGGCATGGAAATTGGGACTCATATTCTCCTTGACAAGGAAACTGAACTTGTTCCATTTGGAAATTTTTCCAGGATTCTGGTGGAGGTTTATTTGAGCTCCACCTTGATTGATAAGGTAACTCTTTCCACTTCCACTGATAACATCCATATTGATATTGGGAATGAAAGGAAGCCTATTTTTTGTACTGAATGCATGGTTGTTGGGAACTCATTAGAGTTATGTCAGAGGAATATCTCTTGTGAGATATGTGGGATGAAGGGTCATCCAGATACTCTTTGTAGAAGGAAACATGAGAGGAATCATGTGGATTTGTCAAAGTATTCTTATCTTGATAGAGACTCTCTAAAAAAATCAACTTCTACTCAGTCTGAGATGTTGGATTATAGTAAATATGTTTCCCATGCGCATAATTTGAATGAAAAAGTACTGATCATGGATAATTCTCTGATGAGTGATCCCTCTAATGCTTGGGCTAGTTTTTTCAAGGATATTACATTCAAATATGGTCGTGGTATTACTCCCACTGAGTTATTTGAGACTAGACATACTCCTAGCCTCTTTCTTGATGGATCCCCTTCTTACATTGACCCTCCAAATATAATTATGAATGATAGTCCTAGTGTAGGATTGTTATGTGATGATACTATTGAGTTGGCACCTGAATCTAGGCCACCTCAAAAGGTTGATTGTCTGTAGGAAATATATAATATTTCCTCTAAGATTTCACGGAAGTGGGGTGACATCTCTGAGGTAGAAGAGACAATGGTGGGTTGCTATAGTCCAACCACTTTCAAAGATGCATTCCATTCTGGGAAATGGAAGGGTGATTATTGTTTATCATTCACTCCTAATCTCTTGAAGATAAGGCCAAGGAAGGACTATTCTAACACCTCGTAATGTGTCTTCATTATCTTCTAAGATTTCATGAAAGTTCAATTCTGATATTCATAAGATCCTCAATCAGGGTAATTCCCAGTCTGAATGGGAAACAACTGATGAATCTGATTATAGTAATTACATGTCTTATTATGATTTGTAATGTTGTGTCTGACGGATGAGGGCAAGTTCCTTTGTTTGACCCTGCCCTCCTTCTCTGTACCTTTTTCTTTTATTTAATAAATAGTCAGAAGCTAAAATTTTTGCTACAATTGCCAATATAACACCCTAGGAATTTAGGATATATTAATTTTTAAATAAATTCAATCTCTCCAATAGTTTTTAATGCATGTAACATTGGGTTTTAAGTAAATATGATACTCTATTGAAATATTATTTTCTAAACATGGCCATTATAACAAAGCAATCAAGATGGTGGTTATGAATAGTAATAAATAAATTATAAAAAATTTATGTTTTACACATTTATAAAATAAATTAAATAATTATATATTGATTATACGTAAAATAAGAACCATTCAAAAGAGAAAGAAATGTTTTCTAAAAACTGTATTTTTATGAAAGGCGGATTAGTTGTGCAATATGAAAATAATTTAAAATTAATTTTTACCAATTTTAGAAAAATTGTTTTAAAAAATAAACTTTATTTTTTGAATTATATTTTCAAAATTATCTAAGTGTAAATTTTTTTTATTTTTCTGAAAAGTTTCATTTTTTGATGAATAATGAAAAATACTGAAATTTAATTGAAATCTAGATTTTCATTTATATTATTTTTTATGTTAAATAATATCTTAAATTAGATTTAGAGTAAAATTAGATCAATTATATATTTATTAATAAATTTTTTTCATTTTAATCATTTTAATTTTAAATTTTGATATAAAAAACATTGTAAACATTTGAAAATTTTCTCTTTTAAAACATGCTTTCTCATTACGTCTTTGAAATTGATTTTAAATTTATTTTTTTCACTTATGATAATTTAATTTTAAAAAAATCATTCCATATTTGGAATAATAATATATTATATTATATAATAATGTTAAATAATGTTTTCACCAAAATGATTAGTGAAAATATTTGAAATTAATTATTGCAGTTGAGGTAAAACTCGGTTTTTCCGAGGGGATTAAACTCAAAAGATAGGGGTTAAAATAACAAAAAAAGTCTAAAATGTATTTTATGGTAATTATTTCTACAATATAATGTATAAATCATTATAATAATCCATCTTTACCCTTTTCTATGAGAAACAGATAGGTACACTTCAATTTTCAAAAATTACAAGTGTGTCACTCACCTTAATTATAAAATGTCACCCTCTCTCCTCTCTTCTTCACACATTAAAACCCTATTGGTTCTGATAATACCAATTCAAATTTCATCCAAATATCTATATCCTCATCCTAGAATCCTTGGTTTGGTTATAAATCCATTTAATTAATACATTATGTATAATTATAATGGGGTGGTCTTAGAAGGTGAAAAATTTCTATCTATGCATTTTTTGTTTTATTTATTATTAAAAATCCGTAAAATATTATTTATTTTTACTTATGAAATTTCATAATTATCTACAATATACTAATATTTTATTATTTTATGTTCATTACAAATATCCATCTTTTCTTCCATGATACGTGAAATAATAACATCGCTCATTTTGACGGTGGACTACCACATCGTGAACCGATGTGACACATTTTCCATTAAAAAATAGCATAGTTGGGTATGATGATGAATATAATGTTTATATATGATATTTATAACATAATTATACCAATTTATTAATTATTTCATATATTCATTTTTACTTCCCATCCCATAGTGGATACGATAACATTGCTTGTGTGTACGGTGGACTACCTCCTTCTAAAGCGATGTGATTTATTTTCAATGACTCTTTACATTAAAGGTAATAAGGATAAATATAATGAATATACATGAAATAAATGAAATAAGTATTATATTAATTTCATATTTATTATTATTAAAAGATAATATATATATCATTTTTTCATACACTAATAAATTATAAGGTCGTTCATGTACATGTGGACTATCGCCTCCACGAAGTGATGTGACTCTTTTTTCATCACTACACCACATGGATGATATATATAAGTATATTTACAGAAATAATATTTTATCCCTGATATTATGATAATTAGGAAAAAAATAAAATATTACCTACCTTCTTTCCATAAGGATCATTGAAAAATGTATGTTTTTCCCCTATGTACGTATGATATAGAGTCTCCTCAATTGTAATGTAGTTCATTTTAATCAACCATATTTAATGATTTATTTTAAAATTATAATTTATTTATAATTATTATAATTATTTAATGTTTATTATTCTATATAATTTAAAATAATTACCTATTTTACCATATTTAACCTACCAATGTCATTTTTGACGCATAATCCAAATATTGTCGAAACATCCGACGTAAAATTAATTGATTGCGTAATCATATATTGCAAACAAAATATGGGAAATAAAAGGAATAATAAACCTAAAAAATTATTTTAATCATTTAAATAATTAAAATATTTTTATTATTATATAATATAAATAATTTACATTATGATTTGAACTTAAATTAAGGTTTTATCCTCTCACTTTTACTTCCACGAGACATATGTCATAATCACAACATATTTATTTTATATAGTGTTTATACTTACCTTTTGTATGTTATATCATTAATTCATTTATCTTAATTTTATTTAGAGATTCCTTTAAATTTATTTGTGTCGAGGGGATTATCATTTAAAAGTTACCAAAGTGGTAAGGGTTTATTTCACAACCTCATCAGTATTCAGGATTTTTTATTTAAGTTTACCTTAAGGAAATTTTTTGATATATATATATATATATCTTAAAATAAGTCTACATTATTCTCCTCTATTTATTCATCAAAAAATTTAATTAATAATTCCATTTTTTACTCTTTGGTACTTAAAATGATGAAGGAATATTTTTTAAGAAAACATAACATTATTTCTCCCTTCGGTCAGAAACTCTATTTCATCAAAACCTGTCTTTTTTAAAATGTTTTCAAAAATTTTTCTATGAATTTAAAAATTATTGATTAAATAAAATTTCTATCATTTTTAATTTTTTTTAAAAATAATTAATAGAATATTTATGTTGTTTCAAAACAATCCCCATTTTTATTTCAATGAAAATGTGAAAAAAAAAAATTAATACATATGGAATGTACAGAATTGCTCTTCATCATGACCGTCATTTCATTGAAGCATAATTTGAAATTATAGAAGGTTATTTTTAAAGAAACCTTTTTAACTATTATTCTGTAAATTATTAGTTTTTAAAATTTATTTTCAAATAAAATGATTTTGACAATATTTTTTGATTTTTCTAGTTTTAAAATAAAAGGGTGATTTTAAAATATTGATTATTTCCTTCAAGAAATGTTCCAATTAATACTTTAGAATATTTTTCCATATAATAAAACATCCTTTTATATTAATTATTCTTTAATTAGGGTATAATCCAATTATAACATCCTTAATGTTTCTTCAGATTTTTTATGATCAGTTTGAATAGGGATATACTATGTCGATAACATTCATTTTACTACGGATAGTTTAGAATTATGTTTATTTATTTGGAAGTATTTAAATTTAATATGAAACTTTAAATATAAATTTTTATGTGTATTATATTTCACCCATTTCATATGAGGAATGCATTGGAATTATCAAGTCATGAGAGGGCCCTTAATAGACCTTTGATGCATCAATTTTTCGAATGGGACAAAATAGATTGGGTCTGGGTCGAGGCCTTACCCATATTTTTAAATGACTTAGCCCAAGGCCTCTTTTGATGTATTGGTTAATGTCTGAAAAATTATGTTTTAGATGTATATAATTATAAATTCCATCATTATGATTCCAATTATTGATATTCCATCTGATTATTTGATTATTTAGAATACCCATGGTTATGTTTTCAAGATAATGTAATTATTTATATGGAATTATTTGATCATAATTTATTCCTTCCATATTATGCTCAAGTTATAGACTAAATGACATGGGTTTTAGTTATTTACCTTTCTATATTATTTATGTCTTATTTATTTATAGCTTATATTGTATGATTACCCTAACTCAACATTTGATCTCACTCATTTCTTATATTATATATTCCCAAGGATACTAGTAATTATTTTATGATTGATATGAAGAGATATTATACGGGGAATAATGGATTTATCAAGAAAATGAATCATTATATTTTATATTTTCAAATTTAAATGTAATTCAAGTATGTATCTAGTTTACCATGACTATTAAACTATTTTTTTATTTATGATTCAGTTCCATGTATCTTATTCCAAAGTAATAAATTTGAAATTGGATCTAGGATACTGATGTTGGTGTTGCTATAGTTTCCCTCAACAAAAGTTTAGTAGAATCCTTAGAAACTAAATTTAGGAAAACATAAATTAGGGAACACAACCCTATGAGAAAATTTTAGGATATATATATAAGAACATGATAAATTTTTTAAATGAATAGATTATGTGGTTTTTTCATGAAAATATATCCTTATATGGATACTACAGTTGGATTTGGTTCTAGAACAGATTTTCTAAGGGGTAATAACTCCAAAAAGGGAAAATTGGATTTAACCCGATTCTAACCTGATAATTGAAAATGGACCTTACTATACTCATCATTTGAGAATCCTAGTTGATATTATTAGGTTAATTCACATGTTATTTTATAACTATTTTAAAGGATTTAATAATATTTTTATGATTTTAAAACATTTCAAATGAAATAATTTTTATGATTATGATATTATCTAGGCATAAAGTTTTCAATTTTTGTTAAGTGTTTCATTTTTTTGGGATTATACTTTATGTTTCATAATTTTATGATCTAATATATTTTATTACATAATTTAAAAATAGAACCTAGAAGAATTAATGTCAACCACAATAATGCACATAATTCAAATAGTATGAATGATCATTTCATTAATGGGATTAATCCAGTCATTCAAAGGGGACTGGTCTTGTCATGACCCGACCCAACAAGGCCTAAGCTAGAAATCACCTCGCCTACCTCCAATAGGCATGGGGCTGGCCACTAGTGCCGAGTAGACATATCACTAAAATGCGAAGAACTTCTTATATACGTACACATGCACTCATCTCCAAGCTCATAAAATGGTGAAATTTAAAAACCACTAATAAACCAATGAATTCATACATATATATCCTAAAACTAGAGTTCAAAAGAACTATTAAAAGTCTATGAAGGGAAAAACAACACCAACTAAAGAAAATTGTAAAATCATCCAACCTTCTCAAAAGGAAGGGATCGTTGTCAACTGAAACTACTGGAATGATCATCAGCCTAGCTCCGGTAAACACCTTGTATTTTCCATCTCCCTAAGCTCAGCCTACCTTGAGTCGTATGTGTACTATATCAAAATCCATGCGGTCTAAAGAAGACATGAAACATGCCCAGGAATAGCCCATGTAGGGATGCATATAAATACAGTCAATAGGAACCCCAAAACCCCAAAATAAAAAGGAAGCAACTGAAAGGAAATAGTTTGCTCGACCTAGGCTGAGGGAACCCTAATCAAGAGAGAAACTCCAGCTTGAACCATCCTCTAATGTTCATGACAATTCATCTTGGTCTACAATTGGTGTTGACCCCAACATGTGAAAACACCGTAAGAACTCACATAAATCACCCATATATACTCATCTCAGACTCCATGTAACATGAGGTTTCAACCTCATATCTAAAAACGTGATTCAATTTGTAGGATCTAACCATAACACAAAACTAGGACAAAACACCCCACATGATTAGTCATCCCAGATGGTACCCATATGAGAAATGCACCCCATCGGGAACAATTTTACCTTCCCTAATAGTAAATCTAAGAGAACGTGCTCCATTGGGAATGCCTTACTAGATCCATCTCTAGTTCCCATCACCATAGATCCTTTCATTACTACCTTGTGACCAATGCATGAAAAAGAAACCCAAGTGAAGAGGCCCACCCCTTTCTATTGCACACAGTTGAAGGAGAAGTACTCCAAACTATACATCGTGTGCATCCTCTCTAACAATAGAGAACTGAGGGACCCACACCTCTCCACTACACTGTAGTCAAGGGTATACTTCTCTAAACTAACTCATGAATCCTTGGTCGCTCATATATGGAGTGGTCCACACCTTAGTCTGTCGAGGGAGAACTGACTCCGAACTAGGTATCATTCACATCAATCTTATGGTCCCACTCCATGTAATTGTATCCCACAACTGAGGGAGCTCCAACTCTTATAGAGGATCCACTCTCCAATACTACTTGGAGATAAGGGGAGTACTACTCCATAAGTGAGGACTTGAACCCTGATCCAAGAGGGGAGTATAAATCATTAAGGACCCACACCCTAACCTAGTAGGGGAGTACCACTCAGTGACTAGGGGACCTGCACCATAGTAGAACAGGGGAGTACTAACCCTACTAGCTTGTTCACTATAGGGGGATCACACCTTGATACGATAGGGTAAAACTAACCCTAGGCTTGATTATACCCTCCCTCGCAAGGAATGGGAGTATTAAATCTTTCAGAACAAAACGTATGGAGGATCCACACCCATGAATGACAAGGGATTACTAACTCTTCGAATAGAGGAACCTCACCCTATCTATACTCCATATTTGGAGGACCCAATCCCATGTCCAATAGGGGAGTACCATCCATATTCATGAACATCATAGAGAAGTACACACCTTAATTCATCAGGGGAGTAACAATCCCATCGCCTCTCTTAATTAACCAAAAAGATATCCAACTTCGGCTTGGAACATCATTACAAGTGTCTTGCCTGATTTACACCACCCCATATCTCATAACCCATAATATAGGCCATCAACACATTATATAAGAAAAACCACTTAGGATAGAGTAATCAAAAACCTATATCCAAGTACTAACAAAGGTGAAATAGGAGGTGAAATATCTTAGAAGGTTATTTTAGGTGTACACGGCATGCATCTGGGCCTACATTATGTGTGAGCCCCCTAGAGCACCTTCTCATGTATCCTGCCTACATGGTTTACCAACCCATTTATGGGGACATGGAATGTAACATAGGTACATTTCATGTCCCTCATCACTCAGCTATTATCCATGTTCCTCTTCAACATAGAAAAGCCAACTGTATACCTCACATGCCATATATCCCATTCTACACAATGTGTTTAGGCTAAATGACCAATTTACCATGTATTTTTCTAATGTTTCGGTACTGAAACCTTTTTTTGTGTACCTTGTCCATGTGTTAGTTCTTGTACATGTAGTCACACATTGATAACCCAAGGCATGTCCAAATAATACAAATGTTAGGGGACCACATGGAATCTAACCCCTATAAATGGTGTTTCGTCATAATGGTTCATCTTCCCTGAACAAGAATATCTACATGGTGTGTTCATTGAACTAAATGTTGTGTAGATGGTAATTCTAGTTGTGAATTACCTTCAAAACACCCTGATTCATCCGTTTCTATCTCAAAATTCATAGATCTACCTAGAAAGGATCAATAGAAATTGTATTTGGGATCTAGAACCTTCAAATAATGCATAATGAAATGGATTGAGACCAAAACTCAAATATCCCTACCTATTTGGTGAAACATCAAAGCTTGGGATAAAGAATGATGCTCGGATCATGCTTCTCTTTAATTTGTTGATAATCTATTTCAGAAATGGAGTTCGGTAGCACATCATCGCTTCAATTTTTATCGTCATTCCACCATTACCAAAGGGATGAGGGGAGGAGGAGAGGAGATGTTTCCATCCTCTATTCTGTTTTTTTTTTCACCAAGGGTTGGGGGGATTTTAATTAATTAAAAACCATTAATTCACCTTTTTAGTTCCACAGACCCAAAATGAACCCGAATGAATCTCCCAGCACGAATGACCTTAGGACACACCTATGGTAAAATCATCATTCTGGACTCAACCATAGTATCAAAAATTTGTTTTGAGACTCTGCACATGATTTATTTATGTTTCAAAAGAAAATGTGTTCACATGATAAAATATTTTTAATATTTTTAATATGTTTCAAACCACTCTTATGTCTAGCTTCTACTGGATCACCTGTAACATCCCTGGTAAGTAAAGAATATTAAATTTTCCATAATTATTCGTATTTTTGAATTAAATATTAATTTTACTTTAAAGGGGATTCAATTCTCGATGGCGTACCTAATACACAACAGCGGGTTTCTTTGAAATCTTTTGTTGCACACGAATAATATAATAATATTATTTTAAATTGTAGTTAACACCTAGCCGTTGTATTGGTGGGAATGAATATAACTAACTAAAATATGATTATACATGTTTTTTAAATGTTTTTACATTTCTCCAATAATAGTTTGAGGCTTAAAATCTGAATTAAACTAATTTTAAGCATAAATAGTGTAATATTATTTAAAAGGTCAATTTACCGCATTTTGATGGAGAAACCTCTTTAAATATAGTTATAGTCACCTTTATATGTTATATTTCTCCAAATAAAATTATTTTTTGTATTTGGGACATCAAAATTTACTTTGGGTAAATTTCTACTAATTTTCTGATAAAATTCATTTTTTACGAATAGTGAAAAATACTGTATTTTTAATTCAAAAGTGCATTTTAATCTAATTTTTTTATATGGTTAGATTATATTTTTAATTGGTTTTAAAGTGTAATTATATTTTTCTTTTACCATTTAATCCAATGTTGGTCATTGGAATTAATTTCATTTTGAAATTGAACATAAACTAGTATCAATCATTTGATAGTTATTGTTTCTTAAAAATACACTATTTGTTTTGATAACGGGAATTATTATTAAAATATGTAATTAATACTCTATGTTATGAATTTGGTAAAATATACATCAATTTTGAATTTGGAATATCAAGTATATCTTAGGCTGAATGTTTGGTAGTTTTCTGAAAAAACATCAATTTTTGATGAATAGTGAAACCACTATGTAGTAGTTAAAAACTGAATTTTTCATTTAAATGAAATTTTACTGATTTTATGGATTGAATTTCAAAAATACTATATACATGGTTTTTATTAGTAAGTAAAATATGGTTCAATAAGATGAAAATAATTTTTGGTGAATAGTAACTTTTGACTTTTAATTACCACGGATAAAGGTAAATTGGGTAATTCAAGGAAAAAAATAATATTATAATAATAAAAAATTACATTAACACCTTCCTAACCTTATTGGATGAGTCATTTACGACCAAGGTCATCTTTGGTTCGATTTAGAGACCCCATAAAGCCACTTGGGAGTGATAATGACACTTTATTTTAATTAACTTAAAGTAAAGGCAAAAATGACATAAACAAATATCTTTTAGTAAATTAATTTTTACATGGGGTTATATAAGTTATATATTAGAATATAAATATTTATTGGAAATAAAAAAAATATTTCCTACATTATGGTATTTTTTTATAATATTTAGACATCAAATAAATTTAATTATTTATGACACAATAATGATGCAGTATTTTGCCTCATTAACAAATGATTTAAATAAATAAGATTATAAATATTAGAAAAATATCTTAAACCTGTCCAGTTTTTATTGGATGATTTTATTTCAACCATTATTCATCTTTTCTTCGACTTTAATTATTTTTGGACCTTTTGAAATGGAATATCATTATATAATAAAATAATATTTACACAATTTCCTAAAGAGCACCTCCTCTTCCTTATAAAAATCCATCACTTATAACTCATTCCTCACACCTCTCAAGCCTCTTGTATCATCCAAAACCTGCCCAAATAATCTCTCAGGATCTCTCTCCTCCTCTTAGAATCCTCAACATAGGCAAAATTCACTTCAATAAGTCCTTTTGGTTCAAACCAAAGGGAGTTACCCAAATTAAAGGAAATGGTTTCCCTTAAATTATTTTCTTTTATTTTACTTCTATAACCCCTAAAATATTTTTATTCCTTTATTTTATAAAAACAACAGTATCCTAAATATACTGTGATGTTTTTATGAAAATTATTTGAACTACACTTACACACACATCCATCTAATGGGTGAAGAACGTACTATTTCTCTGAATGGAAAACTAACGTCTCACGAAACGATGATTGTTCGATTATATCTTACCACCTCTCCTGGTGGCCATTAAGATGACAGTATATTTATATATGATATATATTATATTTATGTTTCCTTTATTCTTCTGTATATTTCTTTTATATCATACCTTTATGGTTTCCATTATGAGTAAACGCGATAATTTCATTTGAGGAAGTGCGGACTATCGACTACTCAAAGTGATATAAATCGTTAATGCCTTATATGGGACATATAAGGTATGGATTTAATGATTATATATATGATATTATACAGGAATTATAATATATATATATATATATATATATGTATCATTATGTTTTAATTCCATTAAAATACGAAATAGAAATGGAAGTAGCGTTCATTCATACGTACGGCTTACCGTCTCCATGAACAGTGCATTTCATTTCTTACCTCCATATGTTATGTAATTTTATAAATACATGTATATACTGGATATATATGATATATATGATATCTAAATCATGAATATATTTTTTGATATAATGAAATTTTGACCATGTGAACAACTTGTAATTATAAGAAGTCCATTTTTGACTCAAGTACCAAGTATCGACAAAACGACGTTATTAACATAATTGATTATATAATGTTAATAACATAGTAATAAGTGATATAAAAGAATTAATAAACAAGAAAAAGGTTCTTAATCAAGTATAAATTAACTTCAGTTTATTATTCAGGAGATTAAAGAATGAACGGGTCAAATCGGACACGAGGTAAGGGGCTTCGTCTCAATCTCCTTTCATTGAGGCATATTTTGTTTTAGTACATGACTTTATTTTATACGCCGTATAAACACCTTTGACTTTTCATTTAATTAAAAGGGAATATTTTTCTCCAAATTTTTTTACTAAACCACAAAGAAAAGAATGTTTCTTTTTTAACGTAAGTGGTGACAACAACCTTTCTACTCCCGCAAGTATTATTTGATCTTTTGACGTCCTTAACAAACCGTAATGTTTTTAAAAGGAAAATAAATACCATATACTCTTTTTATGTATATTGGTATTGAAAATGGTTTTGATAATGTATTTTTTATGTCAATATATTTAAATGATATATTGTGATTGAAATGTGGAAATGTTATCTTTCTTTTGTGTTTGTGATACGAATATGTTATGGTTTTTGGGCATTATTGCGTATACGGGTGGTTCTATGATAAAACTAGGGAAGTTGAGCCCGAGATATCTCTCCAATTCATTGGGTAATGTGAAGGAGGTAATGGTGAATGTTTCTCCTAAGAGATATATGGAATATACTGTGAAGTGTATTCCAAAGTAACTCCTTATGTAGTTGTGATAGCTACAATGTAAGTATGTTATGTATGACACAAGTTACCTTTATGATTTATGATTTCTATATGTTATTAATAAATCTTTGGATTTCATGATATAAGTAAAAGAGTTTATGTTTTGTATGTATTTATGAACTAATGTTTTCTTTATTTGTTTTAAAACTCTTACTGAGCTTTTTATGCCCATCCCGTGTTTGGAAATGTTTTTCATAGGACTTAAAGATGAATAAGGTCAAGGATGGGATTGAGGAAAAGTCATTATGTCTAAAACATGGAACTAGACATGACGCTTTTTTTCAAAAGTTTTTATTTTGTGAAAAAATGGAAACTAAGTAGAAGTGTATTATTTGTAGTTTTTGAAATGTAATGTAATAGTTATGGCCTAATTCTCTAAAACTCTAAACCTAAAAAGATCCTAAATGTGAATTATTAATTTAATTCAAGATTATGTAAAGTTTAATGTTGGGTCCCTATAGTTGGTATCAGAGGTCGGTTTAGATAACATTGAAAGTTAGGGTATTGTTAAATTAATATCCATAAATTTATTTAGGTTAATATTGAAATGATATAGAATTTATAGATTACCATGTTGCTTCGCCTATGATATTTCTGTGTTTAGAATGGTTTTCTACATAAGAAATTGGGAAACTATGTTTGGATGACATCAATATGAAGACAACCTTCCAAATCACCAACCTAAGATGATCAAAATCAGAACTGAACAGTTTGTTGCAGTGATGGCACATTTGACTGAAGCTATAAATGGTGGTGGTATCCATGCACGAGATCAGCCAGATCAACCATAGAGGAACATGTCATTCTTGGAGAATTTCATGAGGCAACATCCACCATCATTCAAAGGATCATTTGACCATGTTCTAGCTGAAGGGTAAATTATAGCACTAGGGAAAATATTTGATGTCATGGGGTGTTAAAAACATCAAAAGGATAGTCTCTCTATTTACTGTTTTGAAGGTGAAGCTGATCAGTGGTGGTCGATGGTGAAAAATATCAGGGATAGTGAGGAGATTGATGCTCTTGATTGGGATGATTTCAAAGGTATGTTTCTTGAAAAATATTTTCTTAATGTGGTTCATCTTAGTATGGGAAAACAATTCTTATAATTGAGACAGGAAGATGAATAAGTGGCTACT
This sequence comes from Viscum album, assembly GCA_963277665.1. Taxonomy (NCBI): domain Eukaryota; kingdom Viridiplantae; phylum Streptophyta; class Magnoliopsida; order Santalales; family Viscaceae; genus Viscum; species Viscum album. Next base: position 1,774,608,404 of record OY728165.1, on the reverse strand, counting down.
TATGAAGAAGAATTTACCCGACTTGCAATGTATGCTCCAAATTTCATATGAGATCTTGATAGTAAAATCATCCATTTTTACTCAGGATTAAAGCCAAAGTATCGAAGGGATTTAGCTTCTCATGAGTTCAAAAGTTATGAAAATATTCTTTGTTTTTCAGAGAAGGTGGAAATAGAGTTTTCCGATTATTAGGTGTTCTTTGACAAACAATAGAATAAGATGTCTAGGTGGCAGACGAAAGGGAAGAACACTTCAAAACAGTCTGATGGTAGGAAACTTATGTTTTTAGTTTGTAAAAATTGTGGTAAAAAGCATGCTGGGGAATTTCATTTGAATTCTGTTAAGTACTGCATATGTGGTAAAATGGGACATATGGCTCGTAATTGCACTAAAAAAGATCATGTTAATGGTAAGAAAAAATCTGATTTAATGTGAGTAAAATATTTTAAGTTAAATGAAATGGGTCATTATAGAAATTAGTGTCCAACGAAGAACTCAACTGAGAGAAAGTATCTATACTATAAGCGGAAAGGAGTGGTGAATTCCTTTTCCACTACTTCAAAATATGTTGGGCCATGAAATGAAGTAGTATCATGTACAATGATTGTTCGTTCAGATTATTCCATTGTGTTGTTTGATTCAGGGTCTACACACTCTTTCATTTATTATAAGTTTTCTAGTAAATTGGGAATTCCATATCAATATATGAATCCTAAACTTATGGTAAAAACACTAGGAGGAAATGTTGTGATAAAAAGAAATTATAAGAACCTTAATTTCCTTGTGTTCCGAAAGAATCTACCTACAAACCTTATTGTTTTTCCTCTAGTAAAGTTTGATTTTATTTTGGGTATGGATTGGATTTATGTTTATCATGCTAATATTGACTACAGAAATAAAGAGGTTTCTTTTCGGAAATATTTTCAGTTTGTGTACAAGAATTAACCCTTTCTATTGATAACATATTAGGAAGCTGAGAAACTAGTAAAATACAGAAATGAATGTTACCTTGCAAATATTGTTGAAAACAAACAAACTATTAAAATTAATGATGTTCTAGTGGTAAATGAGTACCTTCATGTTTTTCATAATGAATTTCCTGGTATTATACCTGATAGGGATGGTGAATTTATTGTTGAATTAGTTCCTGATGCTAAGCCAATTTCAAAAACCCCTTATCAAATGGCTCAAATTTAACTTTTAGAGTTAAATAAGAAATTACAGGAGTTATTAGATAAATGTTTCATTTGACCTAGAATATCACAATGGGGTGCTTCTGTCTTGTTTGTTAAAAAGAAATATGGTTCAATTAGACTTGTCATTGATTATAGAGCATTGAATAAAATCACTATTAAGAACAAGTATCCACTTCCTCATATCAATGATTTTTTTTGATCAGATCTAGGGATCTAATTATTTTTTGAAGATTGATTTGAGGTCAGGGTACCATCAGTTTAAAGTAAAGGAAGCATACATTCCAAAGACTTCATTTCGTACTACATATGGTCATTATGAATTTGTAGTTATGTCTTTTGGTTTAACCAATATACCTATTGTATTCATGGAACTTCTAAAAATAATTTTCCATGAGTTCATTGATATGTTTTTGATTGTGTTCATTGATGATATTTTATTTTTTTATAAAATAAAGAGGCTCATGAAAGTCATTTAAGTATTGTCTTTAAAACCTTAAAAGAAAATATATTGTATGGAAAATTCAGAAAGTGTGAGTATTGGTTACAGAAAATTTCATTCCTTGGTCACATTGTTTCAAAAAGTGGAATAACTATTGATCCAACTAAAACAAAAGTTATTGAAGAATGGCCAAGACCCACAAATATAACTTAGATTCGTAGTTTTCTTGGTTTGGCAGGTTATTACCGAAGGTTTGTTTAGAATTTTTCACGGTTATCTAGTCCACTGGCTAAGTTAACTCGGAAAGGTGTTAAGTTTGTTTGGACAAATGAATGTGATGATTGCTTTCAGGAATTGAAAATAAGATTGGTGAACGCTCTAGTTTTGGCACTACCTTACAAAAATTGAGAGTTTGTTATTTAAAATGATGCTTTGTTGAAAGGACTTGGATGTGTCCTTATGCAAAATGATAAGTTAATTGCTTATGCCTCGCGTGAGTTGAAATCTCATGAGTTCAATTACCCTACACATGATTTTGAATTATCTGTTATTGTTTTTGATTTAAAAATTTGGAGGAATCATTTGTATGGAGTAAAATTTGAAATATATACTAACCACAAAAGTTTGAAGTATATATTCACTCAGGAAGAATTGAACATTAGACAGAGGAGATGACTGGAATTAATCAAGGATTATGATTGCACGATACCTTACCATCCAAAAAAAGAAAATAAAGTGGTTGATACATTGAGTCAAAATAGTATTGCTTCATTGACCATGCTATTTTTGGAATAAGATCCTTTGGTTTTTTATTTGTTTAACATTTCCATAGAAGTCGTTGGTGTAGGAAATTCTTCTATTTGGATTTAGGTGTTAGTGAAATCATCTCAATCAAACAGAATAAATAAAGCACAGAAGAAAGAATGTGAGTTACAAAAAAATGTATAGTTGGTTCAGAATGGTATGTTTTCTGAATTTAACATTGATAATGGTTGTGTTTTGAGGTTTGGGAAGTGATTATGTGTGCCTTGTGATTCACAGTTGAAGATTGAGTTGTTATGTGAAGCTCATAGTTCTCTATTTTCAGTTCATCCTGGTAGTACTAACATGTACATAGATCTTTGTGAGTATTACTAGTGGGATGGAATGAAAAGAGATATTGTTGATTTTACTGTGAAGTGTTTGACATGTTAGCAGTTTAAAGCAGAGCTCTAGTTACCGAAAGGGATGCTTCAGTCTTTACCAGTGCTATGGTGTAAATGGGAAAATATATCTGTGGACTTCATTGTGGGATTACCAAAGACATCATGAGGTAATAATGCAATTTCATTTATTGTTGATCGGTTGACTAAATATGATCATTTTCTTCCTATTCTAGATACTTTGTCTCTAGATCAACTTTATCAGATATATGTTAAAGAGATAGTCAGCTTACGTGGTGTTCCCCTGTTCATTGTATCTGATCGTGATCCCATGTTTACTTCTATCTTTTGTAAAGGCCTTCAGAAGTCTTTGGGTACTGAATTAAATTTTAGTACAACTTTTCATCCGCAATAAGATGGGTAGTCAGAACAAACAATTCAGACCTTGGAGGATATGCTACATGCTTGTTCATTGAATTACTAGGGAAATTTGGACTAACATATTTCTTTGGTTGAAGTTTCTTATAATAACAATTTTCATTCTAGTATACAAATGGATCCATTTGAGACATCATATGGAAATCGGTGTTGAACTCCAGCTTTTTGGGATGATGTAAGTGAAAGGAAGCTGATGGGACCTGAATTGGTCGAAGAGATGGCAAAAAAGGTTCATTTGATTCAGAAGCACATGAGAATAGCTCAGAGCAGGAAGAAAGGTTATGTGGATAATCATAGGAAGGATATTTCTTTTGAGGTAGGTGATCATGTCTCTCTTAAAGTTTCTCAATAGAAAAGTGAGGTACATTTTGGTAAGAAGGTAAAGTTGAGTATAAGGTTCATTGGACCATATGAAATCATGGAGAATGTTGGATTAGTTGTGTACATAGTGGTTTTACCTCCATGTTTATACCAGGTACACAATATTATTCATGTTTTAATGTTGAGAAAGTATATTCCAGATCCATCTCATGTTTTAAGTCCATAGTAAGTTCAGTTGGAAGAGAATCTCTCTTTTGAGGAACAACCAGTCTAGATTTTTGACCATAGAGAGAAAGTGTTGTGGAATAAGGTAATTCACCAAGTAAAGGTTTTGTGGAAAACCCATATGGTTGAAGAGGCAACATGGGAATATGAAAATTCACTGAGGGATAAATACCCCCACTTATTTTGTAAGTGAATAGAATTGTGAGGACGCAATTCCCAAAAGGGGGGAAGGATGTAACATCCCAGGTAATAAAGAATAAAACATTTTCCATAATTTTTCATGTTTGTGAATTAAATATTAATTTTACTTTAAAGGGTTTTCTATGCTTGATGGCATACCTAAAACGCAAGAGTGGGTTTCTTTCAACTCTTTCGTTGCACACTAATAATATAATAATATTATTTTAAATTGTAGTTAATGCCTAGCCGTTATATTGGTGGGAATAAATATAACTAAGTAAAATATGATTATACATGTTTGTTAAATGTTTTTACATTTATCTAATAAAATTTAGAGGCTTAAAATGTGAATTAATCTAATTTTAAGCAGAAATACTCTAATATTCTTTAAAAGGTCGATTTACCGCCTTCTAATGGAAAAACCTACATAATTGTAGTTATAGTTACTTTTATATGTTTTATTTGACCAATTAAATTATTTTTTAGATTTCGGACATCTAAATTTACTTTCGGTATTTTTTTGGTATTTTTCTGATAAAATTCATTTTTTTGAATAGTGAAAAATACTCTATTTATAATTCCAAAGTGCATTGTAATATAATTTATTTATATGGTTAGATTAACTTTCTAATTGGTTTTTAAGTGTAATTATATTATGTTTTTACCATTTAATCCAATTTTGGTCATTGGAATTAATTTCACTTTGAAATTGCATATAAACAAGTATCAATCTTTAGATAGTTATTATTTCTTAAAAACACACTATTTGTTTTGATAACGGGAATTAATTTTAAATTAATTAATGAAACTTATATGTTTTGAATTTTGTAAAATAGAATTCATTGTTGAATTCGGAATATCAAATATAGCTTAGGCTGAATTTTTGGTAGTTTTCTGAAAAACTTAAATTTTTGATGAATATTGAAACCATTATGTAGTAGTTAAAAACTGACATTTTCATTTAAATGAGATTTTACTACTTATGTGGATTGAATTTTGAAAGTTTGACATACATTTTTGTTATTAGTAATTAAAATGTGGTTTAATAAGATGAAAATAATTTTGTGAATAGTAACTTTTAACTTTTATTTACCGCGGTTAAAGGTAAATAGGGTAATTCAAGGTAAAAGGAATATTATAATATACAAAATTAGCTTAACACTTATCCTAACAATATTCGTTGAGTCATTTACGACCATGTCCATCTTTGGGACGATTTTGAGACCCCATGGAGCCACTTGGGAAAGATAATGACACTATTTTAATTAACTTAAAGTAAAGTCAAAAATGACATAAACAAATATCCTTTAGTAAATTAATATTTACACGGGGTTATGTAAGTTATCCTTTAGACTATAAATATTCATTGTAAATATAAAAATATTTCCAACATTATTATATTTTTTAAAAATAATTTAGACATCATATAAATTAAATTATTATTCACACAATAATGATACAGTATTTTACATCATTAATAAATGATTTAAATAAATAATATTATAAATATTAAAACAATATCTAAAACCTCTCCAATTAATATTGGATGATTTTATTTAGACCATTAGTCATCATATATTCTACTTTAATTAGTTTTTGACCTTTATAAACTGAATATCATTATTTAATAAAATAATATTTTCACTCTTTTGTAAAGAGCCCCTCCTCTCCCTTATAAAAAACCCTCACATTTAACTCATTCCTCACACCTATCAAGCCTCGTGGATCATCCAAAACCTACCCAAATAATCTCTCAATATCCCTCTCATCCTCCTAGATGCCTTAACATAGGCATAATGCACTTCAAGAAGTTCTTTTGGTTGAAACCAAAGGGAGTTTCCCAAATTAAAGGTAACAGTTTCTCTTAACTTTTTTTCTTTTATTTTACTTCTACATACCATAAACTCTTTTTATTATTTTATTTTATAAAAACACCAGTATTATAAATATACTAGGATATTTTTATGAGAATATTTTTAACTACACTTACACACACCTCCGTCTAATGGGTGAATAACATATTATTTCTGTGAATAGGAAACTAACACCTCACGAAATGATGATTGTTCGATTATCTTCTACCGCCTCTCATGGTGGCCATTAAAATTAAACTGTATTTATATATGATATAATATATTTTTGTGTTTTCTTTATGCTTCTGTATTTTTTTTTATAGCATACCATTATGGTTTCCATTATGGGTAAACGCGATAATTTCATTTGAGGAAGTGCGGATTACTGCCCCCTCAAAGTGATGTGACTCGTTAATGCCATATTTGGGATGTATAAAGGATGGAGGTAATGATATTATATATGATAATATAATGGAATTATAATATATTTATTTATCATTGTGTTTTAATTACATTAAAATATGAAATAGAAGTGAAATTAGCATCCATGCATGCGTACGACTTACTATCTCCATGAACGGTGCATTTCATTTTTTACCTCCAAATGTAATATACTATTATAAAAACATGTATATACATTTATATACTAGATATATATGGTATATATGATATCTGGATCATGAATATCTTTCTGGATATAATGAAATTTTGACCATGTGAACATCTTGTAATTATAAGAAGTCCATTTTGGACTCAAGTACCACATATCGACAAAACAAATATTATTAACTTAAATGATTACATAATCTTTATAAATGGTAATAAATGATGTAAAAGTAATAATAAACTTGGAAAATGTTCTTAATTAAATATAAATTATCTTTAGTTCATTATTCAATAGATGAAAGAACAAATGGGTCAAATCGGACACAAGGTAAGGGACTTCGTCTCAATCTCCTTTCATTGAGGCATATTTTGTTTTAGTAGATGACTTTCTTTTATACGTTGTATAAACACCTTTGACATTTCATTTAATTAAAAGGGAATATTTTTCTACATTTTATTTTACTAAATGAAAAAAATGAATGTTTCTTTTTTAACATAAATGTTGACAAAGACCTTTCTACCGCCGCCAGTATTATTTGATCTTTTGGCTTCCTTAACAAGACGTAATGTTTTTAAATGTAAAATAAATACCATATAATCTTTTTACGTATTTTGGTATTGAAAAAAGTTTTGATAATGGATTTTTTATGTCAATATATTTAAATGAGATATTGCGATTGAAATGTGGTAATGTTATCTTTCTTTTATGTTTGTTTTATGTGTTACGAATTTGTTATGGTTATTGGGCATTTTTATGTATATGGGTGGTTCTGTGATAAACCTAGGGTGGGTGAGCCTGAGATATATCTCCAATTTATTGGGTTATGTGACGGAGGTAAACGTGAATATTTCTCCTAAGAGATTTATAGAATATACTGTGATGGGTATTCCAAAGAAACTCCCTATGCACCTGTGATTGCTACAATGTAAGTATGTTATGTATGCCACAAGTTACCATTATTATTTATGATTTCTATATGTTATTCATAAATATTATTAATTCATGAGGTAAGTAAAAGAGATTTTGTTTTGTATTTATTTATGAACTAATGGTTTATTTCTTTGTTTTATAACTCTTACTGATCTTTTTATGCTCATCCCATATTTTGAAATGTTTTTCACCAGACTTAAAGAGGAACAGGGTCAAGGATGGGATCAAGGAAAATTCGGGATGTCTAAAACATGGAGTTAGACATGACTCTTTTTTTAAAAGTTTTTATTTTGTAAAAAAATGGAAACTAAGTAAAAGTGTATTATTTTTAATTTTCAAAATGTAATGTAATAGTTAAATCCCAATTCTCTAAAACTATAAACCTAAAAAGATCCTCAATGTGAATTAATCATTCAATTCAATATTATGTAATGTTAAAGGTCGGGTCCTTATACCAAAATCATGCAACAAATGGGAACATGTCTCCTTAGATGAAACAGGTGGGAAAGCATCAAGTCCAATGTTCTGTTTTCAGTCATGGGGTCTAGTAGTAAACCACCTCGTTAACCTAATAAAGATACTAATAGAACCCGACAATTCACATCCACCCCCAGATGGTCTGTAAAATAAAATCCTAATGTGTTTAGTGTTTATGTTTTACAATAAACATGGAAGGGAATTCACAAAAAAAAAATATGGCAACCCAAAAGTCACATTGGGCCTTACTAGGCCCTTCGTATACAAACATCTAGCTTTAACACAACTCACCCAAATAGAAACACTAATACACCCACTAGTGGCATCATAACTGAGTATAGATGGTAAGAAACCAATCCACACTAAATAAAACATCGTAGCGTCTAACTATTACACTATATAATTATTCTAATAAAGCCTCTCCCTCTCCTAGGTCCACCAAGCTAAATATGGTCTAGGAGGGAAACTCCATCAGAAAGACCAGGACCTGGTCTGAAACTTCATCACATAATCTCTACCTGAACATGAAAGTTTAAGGAACTCATCCACCACATATCGATAATCTTCTATTTGTGCAGCACTTACTCGCTCACACAGTTTTTCTCATGTCACAAAAATGAATCTCAATGGGGAAATCATCCCATTCCTCAGAGAGTTCAGAGCTATGTCAAACTGCACCACATCCTCCTCAAGTGCATCGTATACGAAGATTATTCCAAACACACGAGGGTGCTTACAAAAAAACATAGGGATTCCCAAACACAAAATGGGTCTTATTGGACCATCTATCACAACTACCAACATAGGGTTCAACCATCACCATATGTCACCCTGGTTAAAACTCAAGCATAATCAGAAAGAAAAGAGTACCAAATATGTCTAACAATTATTACTAAAAAAACTATAAATGAAATAAGAAATGCCTCTATTTATCCTATTATATATTAGGTCAAAGGCCTCTATGGCATGTAGTTGTCCTTTACCACCTCCTCCATCTCCCTGATCCTGGAACGGACCACCTAGGGGTGGTGGTGGAAACACCTCGAATTGTCTACCACCTCCTATCGCTCTTCCATCTCCTCTGCCTCATTTTCCACCTTGCATAACTCCTTTCTCTAAGAATTGTCTCTACTAAAGCGAATTTCTAGCCAGCTCCCTCTCAGAAACACGGCAGGTTGGAAAATCCCTAGTGATATTTCCCCAGCCATCACAAGCATAACATTGCCTCTCCTATAATTGACAAAATCTTATATGTTTTTCCTATACTACAGACCCTTGAGTCTTTTTATGGTTATGGGTATGCCTCCAACACCATGATCGTCTTATCTATCGTCTGTTAGTTCATAAAGATGTATCATCCTCATGTCCACTACTTTAGGTCAAATCCACAAATTCCTTAGCTAGGAAAATCTCCATCACCAGATCTCGCTCCAGCACTCCAACATAGGTGAAAATACACAATGGAATCACAGACGCCCTTATATCCCAACACAATCCCTTCGTGAAGCTCTATTCATTGAATAACATTTCCTAAACAATATTCAAGGAGTATCACGAAAAGTCTTTGAACATCGCTGAAATATCTTCCATTATCATGCTACCCTACAAAAGTTGTAGAAGCTCCAAGATACGCAGTGATCTCAACATGACTTAGTAAAACTCTTCTTAGAAAAGTTGCTCACACTCTTCCTAAGTGATCGTCACCTCATCAAGATTATGTATCACCAAACTCCACCATCTCCCGGTTGACACCAATAGAATTCCCTCCGTAAGGACCACCATTTTATCGGTAGGTGTCCTTACTACCCAGAAAACTCATGAAGTTTCCTTGAGCCAATCATCTACTTCTTGAGGGTCTGGATCACCTCAATACCTCAAAGGTCATTTCCTCTAAAACTTGTGTAATTCAGTCAACTTGTGTGCATCCTCGGCCTTAATTATCAGTAAAAATTGTTTCTCAATAGGTAGCGGCACTTCCAGTATACCACGTAGAGGTAACGCCTCAGAAATGGTTCCCTACATTGAAACCTCGTCATAGGGAGGATTTTGATCACAATCACATCATAGAATCATTTCTGGTTTTCATCATCATGGAATCTTGAAATAGAAATAAAGCGACCCAGGCTTGAAATACTTGAATATTACATCCTTTTAGATGATTATTCAGTACATTAAAATAATATATGCCTGAGGACCATAATAGTTGGGTTTTATCGAAAACATGGAAACATAATAAACTATCCTGGTGAAATATCTTCAACAAATACCATAAATATCTCCACCTTTAGTAATTCTACCTAAAAGATTTCTTCATACTCGAGGTAAATGATATATAAGAAAGTGGTGAGAAAACATTATCAATAAGGGTAAACAAAAGATAACCAAAGAATAACATGAGCATAAGTTTTTGTGATCATAAAATTATCAGATCATACCTTTCTTATCAAAGGTAAACATGAATCAAAAAAATTAAATAACATAATCCATAGGATCGTGAAATTGACATAAGGAATCAAATTTTGGCATACACATCAAATTGTAACTTTGTTAACTTGTATAAATAGTAATAGGTTCACTCATTAAATAAAGGACATGAAATCACGCCCTTGCATAAAAATATGGACATGGAAACTGGTCCATGCATAATATTGTGAAAACTAAATATGGTTCACTCATAACATTGTGAACATTTAATCATGTTCATGCATATAATTAGGGACATATAATAAGGTCCATGCATAACATTATAGACATGAAAACCAGGTCCATGCAGTGAATTAGGGATATGAAAACCATGTCTACCCATAGATTTGTTAACATGAAATCATACATATATTTTCCTGAAGATCATAAAAAATCATATCATAACTCATGAAAATAAATGATTATCATAAACATGTAATCATATCATAACATGTAAAAAAAGATAGGATTCATAATCATTTAATTAAAATCTTTACCAGTGAAAAGAATGGGGTTTATTAAACAACCTTCCATAAAATCATAAACCATTTAGGGACATAATGTGAATGGTATTCTTAAACAATAACAATGTATGTCATCGTATGTGCGGAAGGATTTTGAAAGATCACTTGGAACATGAATTTTCATTCAAAATAACGTTTTAAAACATAAAAAAAATTCAAAACCCTTTTATTTAAAACAATATTGAAAACATATAAATGAATCTTTAAAATCATTTGAAATGTTTCATAAATACAATATATTTTCTTAGTGGAAATAGTATTCTTTTCTTAAAATGCCACGTAATTTTTAAACACATTTTAAAATAACCTTCTAATCTTGTAGAGGAATATTCAAGGAAATAAGTCGTCATGAAATCATAAGAATACTTTCATTACATATAAATTAAAATAAATAATTCTTCTCTTACTTTCACCAAAAAAATTAAAAAATTACTTTATTTTTAAATGAATTAAATATTATTTCCAAACTATATAGTAAAAATTCAAAATGGGTAATAATGAAATTAAACATCTATAAGAGAACGGTAAAACATTTTATAAAAACATTTGTAGAAAAAATGTTCATGGATAAATACTACCCAATAGAGACTTAAAAAATAATAATCCCAAATATGGAAGAGATTGTGAAATCACTTTATAATCAATAGAATTGTATGCCCCATGTAAAAAATTAAAATTATAAGAATATAGAAATATCATAATATTCTGGGTAAGACTCATAAAATAAATTCAATGTTAGTATATACATCATGTAGAACAAACAAGTAGTGTATGAGGTTCATGTCTCATAGAAATAAATGTAAGATAAAAATCCACTTACCTTGTGTCTTGACGCTCTTCGTACTCAAACAAGATTCCTCTTTTTTATGTATCTTCTTTTGATCTGCAAAAAAGGACTCCTTAGGATGGATTTATTCACAAAGTATGGACTCTAAGATTTAGTGAGGTAATTATTTAGTGTAAATAGGTTGGTTTTGTTTTATCCAAAGGGATATTTAGGTGTGAATTAAAGGGAAGAAGTAGTGAAATTTTATAAGTTGGAGGAGGGTAATTTTCGAAAACTCCAAAACTATTAATTTATTATTAAATTATTTTATATTTTAAATCTTTCCAATGTGATTTATTTCGAATTCGAGATAAGGATGGGTTGAAATAATCACAAAAAATTATTTTTAGACATGTTTAGGTCACAAAATTATCCTTATATTTATTATTTTACCCTTAGTTAAATAATTTTTCTTTTTCCATGAAAACGTTTTTCTTACACTATAGGGTTAATATAATTACTAGAATGTTTCTAATGGAATTAAATTGAATAATTTATTAAACATTTGACACATTCCATGTTAGTTTTATAAACCTTACATTTTTATTATTTTTATATTATTTAATAAAAAATTATATAATTTAAAGTATCATTTATGTAAATTTTGATACTATTCAATATTTTCATTGTTAAAAATAAAAAACCAACATGATAACTTCAGAAAAATACATCCAAAATTTCACAAACATGTCTGAATTATATATAATTTTTTTAGGTCATTAAATAAGTAAAATTATATTTATTTTAATTTTCATAATATCATTTATTTGATATCTCAAATAATTAAACAATTACATCATCATTATTATACTAGACTTTATTTAAGTTATTTCATCTCTAAAAATTAAAAATAAATTATTATGAGGAAGATAAATTTATTAACTTTAAAATTAATAATTATATTTGAATTTATATTATGTGTAACCCTATATTAAAAATTATTTACTTATTATATTACAATAATGATACTTTTAACTTTTCTTTAAATAAAGTATAATAAATGTCTTAATCTAAACAATGTGGCTTAAAAAAGAACATATTTTTGACCTAAGGTTGATTTTGGTCTAAGAACACATATCCTATGAAATTATAATAGGTGTTAGGGTAATTTTATATTATGATAATATTATTTTTACCTTTAATTACCCTATTTTCCTTTAACCATGCTAAATAAAATTCAAAAGTTAATATTCACCAAAAAAATATTTTGATCCTATAAGGCCACATTTTTCATACTAATTACAAAAATATATGTCTATTTTTCAAAATTCAATCCACACAATCACTAAATTATGGTTACTTTTAATCCCGCAAATGTGGCTAGAAGGTGGGTAAAAGAGACATTCAAAAGTTAAATAATTTTTTTATATATAATTATATTATAAAAATGATTAAAATGAACTAAATTGGATTAATATATGTATTATTTATCTATTTTGACATTCAAATTATTTTAAAATAAAATAATTACTAAAATTAAAATGTTGGTTTTTAAACAAAAATGTTGTAATTTCACTATTCATCAAAAATTGAAACTTTTTAGAAAAATACAAAAAATTCACCCTAAGTTAATTTTCATATTCTAAACTAAATAATGATATCTATTTTAATGAATGCAATTTATAATAGTTTATAAAATTAGTTTTATTATTTTTCATGAAATTACATAAAAAGTAGTTCTTTTAAGAAAATAATAGTTTTAAACATATAATGACTTTACAAAAAAAATACATTTTTTATTATCAAAACTAAAAAATTAGTTATTAGTATTAATATTAAATTATAAATAGCTAGGTTATAACTATATTATTATAATAGTAATCTGTTGTTTCATAGAAACTCAGTGTTGCGTGTAACACAAGCCAAGTCGGTGTTGCATATAGTGCAAGCTTCCCTTATAGTTCCATATAACATAACCCAAAACATAGTGTTATCATATAATAAACACAAATACTATCTTCAGTGTTGTGTGATGTGAAAATATTATAGGATTAAATTATTTTGAAAAAAAATAAATTCGCAAAATCTCATGGTGTTACATTCTACCCCCTTAAAATGAATTTCTCCCTCAAAATTCATTTAGACTTTTTAATTATTAATACATAAAAGTTTCTTTCATAGAAACCCACATCGTAAAAATGAAGTCTAAAACATCATTTTAAATTGGACTATTTGGAAAATAATAGTTACCCAAAGTAATTCATAACTAGGTGTCTACATAAGAGAACATAGGTGAAGATTTGAGCATAGAGGAAAAGCGTAAATAATCATAGAGATAGATAAATATCACTAATCACAGGAAATTGGTTCATCTAGAGGAATTTAATAATCACAAAATAGTAACCTAAAGAATCATTAAAGTGGTCATTGATATCATCAAAAATTATGATAATAGGACACCCTTTTACATTATGATCCCTTTTCCCTAATGTTGACGAATGTTTTTAAGAGGAGATATACTTGCTTGATTTTATCCCAACTTCACCCTTTGTAGTTCCATGATTAATTTAAACTTCATCTCTTATTCCATGAAATGAAGTTAAATTTTGCATTCCTAAAGTGTTAGTAGATCATGATATCTATAAATAGAATAATATTACATTCCATCTATCTTTACCCAAACAAAATGGTCATCATAAGTTATAAAATATGTATAAATCTACCTATGGTGATATATTACTTTAATTTCACAAACTTATCTAAAGTATATTTTAAACATTACATTAATGGATAATCCCACAATCCTTCCAAAAGATGAAAATCCAAAACATTAAAAAAAAGTCCACTACATCGGCCTAACATTTACCTCCCCTAAATCATAAGGTGTTTCATGGTTCTAACATTCCAAACATTTTAATACCCTAATAATTTATTCTCTTCAAATATGTAAATAAATATAATTACCATACATACTTATTGAAAACATGCATGTTTTCTTATTCATAAGTCCAAAAGGATCTAAACTTTATCCATGATAGCATAAATCACATGTCAATAAATCCTTAATTAATTTCAGGGAAACTATTATCATCCAATTTACTTATTCATATAAAAATATATTTATCCCAATATAATTATCACAATAGCATGCTCATATTATGGGTAATCCTTCCTGTAATCATGTGTTTTCCAAAAAAAATACCTTATTACCTCAATCACTTGAAATTTTTACCTGTACCATTCAACATATGTTCATATATACTTAAGTAAAAAGTATAATGGACCAATACATATATTTTTCATTATCCCATAATACCATAACAGTACTTCTCTAACATTATTATTAAATACAAATACATAAGCACTCAATCATTCCACAACGTCGTTGTTATACACCACATCTCTAATAGTGATCAAATGAGATTTTCCTTTTCTCGTATCCATAAGTGGTTTCTAACATCAATCATCATCGAAAACCCTTAAATTATGGAATATGTTAGCATAATTCTCATTATTCTTACACTTATAGAACTAAATTTAGGGTGGTGCATTATTTGTAGTTTTCTCTCCATTCACATTATTAAATAACTTCTTCTAATAACTTTGGCACTCAAATTATTGATTACCTTACTTTCTACAGTTAAAACATTTATTATAACCCTTAAAGAAATTTCCTTCGTTATTCTTTCCACACTTTTATCACAATTAAAATATAATAATCTTTTCTCCATATTTTTTAGAGTTTCATTTGAATTTTATCATTTTTCTCTTATCATAATCATGTGATAGATAAGAAAATTCAATCTACCTTTTTGTGAGACGACTAAAAAGAAAGTACATATTGAAATATATGTTATTGAACTTTTCCCAATATATGGAGTCAATATTATCTTGTTACATCATATTATTTATAATGTTCTACTATAGATTATCTTTACCTTCCAAGCGATAAGTTCCTAACTTAACTTTTTCATGTTCATAATAGTAGTGATTGAAAAATATATTTTCAATGGTAAAAAACCATTTCTTAAAAACTAGTGGATCATTAATTCCACTAATATTAGGTGGGTGTTTCCTTAAGAAGGATTCAAGAGAACATTGTTCCCACTTTTGTTCATTTGGAATCCTAGAAGAATTCATGTCTTGATAAGATTTTTTGGTCATAGAAAAAATATTTTTTATTCCAACACCCATAACCTTTGGTTGCTGTTTATGAAAATCATTGTATTTTCCATCACATTCCTCATTAACATAGTTCCTTTGAGTTCCATACATTGACAAAAATAGAAAATAATAGTTTGAGCAACACTAATCATACTAGAAAACTACATAATTAGGTGAAAGTAATTTCAATCTATAATATCATAAGTTTAATCCTTGGAAATCCATGATCATTAATAAATTCTAGGAATGTAGCCTATACATATACTTATCCTTAGGGATGTACCAAAACATATCCTTAGAAATATCTCTAGGGATCTCCCTAAAGCTTCCACATTCTTGTTTCCAAAGGTTAAATAAACCTTTACGTTGATACCAACTATAGTGACCTAGGCTTGACATACATGGATATTACGTCATTTTAGATTAATATTAAGTACATTACAATAATACATTCCGGAGGACCATAATAGTTTAGCATCTTTGGAAACATGGAAACAAAATATTCTATCCTAGTGAATGATCTTCAACATCTCCCATAATGATCTCCACTATTAGTACTTCTACCTAAAACCTTTCTTCATAATCTAGAAAAAGGAAACATAAGAAAGGGGTGAGCTAAAGTGATCAATAAGGGAAAACAAAAGAGATACATATGAATAACATGATCACAAGGTTTTATGGTCATAACATTAGCTGATAATAACCTATATATCAAAGGTAAACATGAATCATAAGGAAATGAATGAAAATAATCCATAAGATCAGGAAATTTAATTAAGGAATGAAATTGTGGCATACACATCAAATTGTATCTTTGTGAACATGTATAAATAGTAAGCGTTTCACTCATTAAATTAAGGACATGAAATTTTTCCCTTGAATAAATATATATACATGAAAAAAGGTCTTTGCATAACATTATGAAAACAAAATATAGTTCACTCATAAAATTGTGAACATGTAATCAAGTTTACGCATACCATTGTGAAAATATAATCAGGTTCACACAAAACATTATCGACATGAAAAATAGTTCCAAGTATATAATTATGGACATAAAAACCAGGACCATGCATAGCATTGTGAGCATAAAATCATACATATATGTTCCACAAGATCAGAAAAATCATATCATAACTCAGAAAATGAAATGGGTATCATAAATGTGTAATCAAATCATAACTTGTGAAAAATATGAAGGATTCATAATAATTTCATCAAAATCATAGCTTGTGAAAACAAGGGGGTTTTTTAATCATCATGACATCAAAACATAAAACATTCAGATAAATAATATGAATGGTATTCTTGAAAAATAACAAAGTATGTCATTATAGGTGGTGAAAGATTTTAAAAGATCATTTGGAACATGAATTTTCCTTAAAAATCACTTTTTAAAGCATAAAACATCTTCAAAACCATTTTATTTTAAATAACATTAAAAATATAAAGGAATCATGAAAATAATTTAAAATATTTATTGAGGAAAATATCTTTTCTTTGTTGAAATAGTTTTCTTTTCTTAAAATGCTGCTCAATTTTAAAAGAACTCATTTAAAAATATCCTTGTAAGGTTGTAGGGTAAGCTTCAAAGAAATAATGCAATATAAAAATTTAAAAATACATTCTTTTCATATAAGTTAAAATAATAAATTATTCTCATAATTTTATCAAAAATTTCAAAAGTATTTCATTAGGAAAATGAAAGAAATATTCATTTCATACCGTGTAGTAAAAAGTAAAAAATGGGTACAAATAAATGTAAACATACATAAAAGAAGAAGAAAACATTTTTTGAAAAAAAATTATAAATGATGGAAAAAAAATAAATATTAACCAATAGTGCCTTAAATATAAACATTTTCAAATATGGAATAGACTGTGAAATATCTTTATAATCAATAAAATCATTTTCCCCATGTAAAAAAAACTACAAGAATATAGAAATATCATAATCATCTAGATAAGAATAAAAAATTAAATTCAATTGAAGTATATACACCACGTAGATGAAACAATTAGTACATGAGGTTCGTGTATTTCAGAAATAAAGGTGAGGAAAAAATCCCTTTGTTTCTTGACACTCTTCGTACTCGAACAAGATTCCACTTTTTCGGGTATCTCTTTTTGATTTGTACAAAATGACTCCTTAGGATGAATTTATTCCAAAAGTAAGGCATTTAGGATGTAATGGGGGAAGTTGGGAGAGAAAATGGGAAGGCTTTTGTCGAGCCAAAGGGCTATGGAGGTGTGACCTGAAGAGAAGCAGATGTGTCCTTTTATAAGGGGGGGGATGGGCACTTTAGGAAACTCCAAAACTATTAATTTATTATAAATTCATTTTCAATTTAAAATATATTCAAATTGAGTTATTTAGAATATGAGACGATTATGGTTCTAAATACTTTCAATAAATTAATTTTATACATGTTTAGGTCACAAAAGTAACGTTATCTTTTGACTTTAACCCTTAGTTAAATAATTTAACTTTTAGAGTGACAACTTGTTTTTTACACTATAGGGTTAATATAGTTACTATAAAATTTCAAATTAACCCCAATTGGATAATTTATGACATATGTTAATCATTAAATGTTATTTGAATGAACCTTATATTTTTTAGGAATTTTATAACATTTAATATAATATTGTTTATTTTAAAGTATACTTTATATCAATATTGGTATTATTCAATATTTTCATGTTTAAAAATATCAATCCAATATGATATATTCAAACCAACACTTCAAAAATTTCAATAACATGTATAAGTTTTCTATAAAAAATTTTCATGTAATTAATTAAGTTAAATTATATTTATTTAAATTTTTTCATACAATTTATTTGATATCTAAATTAATTAAAAAATTTCTACATCATTATTATACAAGAATTTAATATATTTATTTAATCCCTAAAAATTAAAAATAAATTATCATGCTGAATATAAATTTAATATATTATAAATTAATAGTTTTAGTTTAATTTATCTTATGTGTAACCCTATATTAAAATTTATTTACTTATTCAATTTTGAATATTAAACTTCTAACTCTTCTTTAAATAAAATATAATAAATTTATTTAATCTAACAGAAGTGGCTTAAAAAGATCATATTTCTAAAATAAGGTTTTTTTTCTTCAAAAACAACATATCAAATGAAATTAGGAAAGTGTTAGTGTAATTTTATATTATTATGATATTATTTTACCTTTAATTACCCAATTTACTATTAACCATGGTAAAAAAATTATAAGGTTACTATTCATAAAAAATATATTTTGATCTTATGAGACCAAATTTTTCATATTTATTACAACAATGTATGTGTGTTTTTTCAAAATTCTATTCAAAAAAGAAGAAAAATTATGTTTACTGTTAATTTTGTAAATGTGGTTAGAAGGTGGGTTAAAGAGACGTTCAAAAGTTCTATAATTTTTTTATATATAATTATATTATAAAAATGATTAAAATGGGATAAATTAGATTATTATATTTTTTATTTATCTATTATAACATTAAAATCAATTTAAAATATAAAAAATCTTTAAATGAAAAATTCGGTTTTTAAACAAAAATGTTGTAATTTCACTGTTCATCGAAAATTGAAAAGTTTTAGAAAAATACCAAAAATTCACCCTAAGATAATCTTAAAATTATAAATTAAAAAATGATTTATATTTTACCAAAGTCCATTTATATGAGTGTATAAAATTAATTTTACTATTTTCCACAAAATGACATAAAAAAATAGTTCTTTTAAGAAAATAGTAGTTTAAACATATAAAGACTTTACAAAAAAATACATTTTTCATTATAAAAATTAAAAAAGTTGTTACTAATATTCAAATTAAATGTTTAACATCTAGTTTATAGCTATATTATTAAAATAGTAAAGTATTGTTTTGTAGAAACTCTTTGTTGTGTGTAACGTAATCCAAGTCGGTGTTGAGTGTAGTACAAGCATCCCTTGTTGATGTGTATAACATAATCAAAAACATGTGATATTATATAATAAAAAACTATTTTCAACGTTGCATTATTTGAAAATATCAAAAGATTAAATTCATTCAAAAATTCCACAAAATCTCAGGGTGTTACAAGAATCAAGACATACCACGGTCAAAGTGTATATCTGGGGAGCTAACTCAAGAAGAACAAGAAAAACCAAAAACCTATTCCTATATGATGCATGTACCATTTTACTTCTTATTAAATAGTGTTCTGATGTACCAAGTTGAAAATAAAGTTATCTAAGTCCTAATGAATGGATTTATTGGCCGTTGCACCAACACTAAAACCTCTTACATGAGAGCCAAACTTAAAATATCATGAAACTATTGTTATACAAACCAAACCAAGCTCATGACATTATAGTCCCAAAGTGGACTAGTTCTCTAATACCACTCTATCACGACCTGACCCAATAGGGCCTGGGCCACAACTCCCCAAGCCCACCTCCAATAGGCCAGGGGCTGGTGACTGTTGCTGAGTAGGCATATCACTAACGTGGGAGGCATTGCCTATGTACTTGTACACACCCACGTCTCCAAGATCACAAAATTATAAAATGTAAAAATCACTAAACAACCAATTCATGTATACATATATATCCCACAATAAGAGTACAATTGAAGTAATAAAAGTGAAATAAGGCCAAAACAATGCCCACCAAAGAAAACTGTAAAAGCATCCAACCTGCTCATAAGGAGGGTAACTTTTTCAACTACAACTATCTTAAAGCACCTTGGACCAACATTGATAAACAACTCGGTTTTTCTATCTCACTAAGATTCGCCAACCTCAGGTCCTCTGTGGACTCCGTTAAAAGGCTTGTGGTCTACACAAGACACAAAACATGCATAGTCAAAGCCCATGTAGGGGTGAGTATAAAAATACTCAATAGGCTCCCAAAAAACCAAAATGAAAATGATAGAAACTAAAATGAAATAGTATTCTCGACATATCTAGAGGGAACCCTATTTGAGAGAGAAACTCCCAATCGAACCATCCTTGGCTTTGCAGTACAAGTCAGGTCAGTCTACAAGGGGTGTCAACCCCGACATGTGAGAACACCACAAGGACTCTCATAAATCTCCTAGATATACTTGTCTAAGACTCCAAGTCTCATTTTGTTCCAACCTCAAAGCCATCATTATAATTCTATTCATTTTATCTAATCATAACACTAAACTATATGAAAAAACACCATGATATCAGTTATCTCAGATGGCACCCATCCGAGAGATGAAACCCATTGGTAATTACTCTACAATTCCTTACGGTACATCCAAGAGAATGTGCTCCATCAGGAACACCTTACTAGGTCCAGCTCTAGTGCCTAGCACTAGAGGTCCTTTCATCTCTACCTTTCACAAACTGCAATCTAAAGAAACCCATTTGAAGAGTCCCACCCATCTCCACTAAGAACATTTGAGGGAGAACTACTCCAAAATATATACCACATGCATCCTTTGTAACAATAGAAAATGGAGGGACCCACACCTCACCACTACCCTGTAGTTGAGGGAGTATTGCTCCAAACTAACCTATGAAACCTCTATCGCTCTTGAATGGAGTGGTCTGCACCTCATTATGTTGATGGAGCAATAAATCCTAACAAGGTATCATTCACTTTAAGTGTATGGTCCCACTCCCCGTAACTATATCCCACAGCCGAGGGGGATCCAACTCCAATGTAGGACCCACTCCACACTACTACTCAGAGATAGGGGAGTACTACTCCATAAGTAAGAAAATTCGCCCTGATCCAACAGGGTAGTATAGCTCATGAAAGACATGTACCCTGATATGATAGGGAAGTAACACTCTATAAAACAAGAAACTAAACCCTAACCTGGTAGGGGTGTACCACTCAGTGACTAGAGGACCTTTACCCTGGTAGGACAAAAGAGTACTGACTCTGCCTGCTTGTTCACTATGGGGGACCTACAACCTGATATAATAGGGGATTATTGAGCATTGGCTCAAGGACCCACTCCCAGACATGGTAGGGGAGTACAGAATCTTCCAGAACAACACCTATGGAGGACCTACGCATGGAAACTATAGGGGAGTACCGACTCTTAGAATAGAGGATTTGCACCCTATCATGGTAGGGGAGTACCCACTCTATCTATATGTCATATTTGGAGGACACAGACCCTAGTCCAATTGGGTATTCTTTTCCATCTTCATGAACATCGTAGGGAACCCCATGCCCTAGTCCATCAGTGGAGTAAAAATCCCATCATCTCTCTTCATGAACCAAACCAACATCCAATATCAGCTCGGCACAGATTCACAGGCATCTTGATCTATTTTCACCACCTCGCATCCCATAAACTATAAAGGAGACCACAATCACATTATATGTGTAAAACCACTCTGTATATACTACTCACAATCTTTAATATATGTGTCAAAGAACGATATATGGAAGGTGAAAGATCTCAGAAGGATCTTCCAGGAGTATACTACGTTCACCAGGGCACACACAGTGTATTATTCCACCTGATCACCTGGTTTTTTTCCTATGTACAAGGTTTATCAACCCATTTATGGTCACACCAAATATCAAGGAGGTACACACAGTGTCCCTTATCACTTGGACCTTGGCCTTCTTCCTCTTCTACACGGACTGGCCAACCGTCTACCTTACACACTGTGTATCCCATTCCACATGGAGTGTTAAGGATAAAAGGCCACCTATCCATGTAGATTTTCCATGTATGTGTATTGAACCATATTTCCATGTACCTTGTCCATGTGTTAATTCATGAACATGTATTTTCACATGGCTAACCCAAGACATGTCTAATGATTACATGATTGAGGTCACTACACGGCATGTAACCCCTATAAACAACATGAAGTCCCAAAGGTTCATATTCCCCGAATAGGAAGAGCTACATGTCATGCTCACTAAAATAAATTCCATTCATATGGTCATTCTAGTCAATAAGTTCCTGAAAAACACCCCAATTTATCCTTTTCTTTCCCAAACCTGACAAATCTACCTAGAAGGGATCAACAATAATTGTATTTGGGCTCTAGAACCTTAAAACAATGTATAATGAAAGGGATCGAGACCAAAACTCAAATCCACCTACATTTTTTGTTGAATTTATGAATCTTTCGATGAAGAATTATGCATGTATCGTGATTCTCTTTGATCTATTTATGATCTACACCAGAAACATAGATCATTAGCACTTCATCGCTTCAACTTTTAGCTCGATTCTTCCATCGCTAAAGGGATGAGGGGAGGAGGGGAGGAGATGTGGACCTCCTTTTCTATGTCATTTTAAATAATGTTTTGGGGCCTAAAATTGTTTTTAATTAATTAAAAATAATTAATCTCCCTCATCACATCACAAAAATTCCCATGTTCGAAACTACCATCACGAATGACCTTTGGTCGCACCTAGGGTAAAAACGACATTCCGAACTCAAACTTAATCTCATAAATCCAATCTAAGACTCCATATAGAAGTTATTTATGTTTAAAAAGAAACTACATGCACACAAATAATTATATTTAATATTTTTAATATCGTGACACTGAGGCACCCCATGCCTCGGCTTCCCACACCAACCCAATACTCGACTTTGTAAATATTCTATGGAATACTCCAAAGTCATACGGGTGAAAACCTAATTAATTAAAAGTCTCCCAAGAATTATCATTATATGAGTACATAGTATCATGTTCCAAAAATATATATAAATAATTCTCTAAGTATTATTCCTTCAAATGGAATAAATAGAAGAATAGGCTGGATGAGAAAAATACATATAAAAGGAAGAAGGGAAAGAAGTATTTTTCAACATGTGATACTTGTGGAAGAAAACACAATGGTACATGCTTAAAATTTTTCATTAGGGGTAGAGAAGAATCCCATTATACTTGAGATTTCTAGGGAAAGAGAAAAAATATTTCCAATGTTCGATGTTACAAATGTAACGAGATGGGGCACTGCACAAATGAATTCCTAATGCATCAAAGAAATATACCTCAAATCGGGATAATGGATCATGGTCAAGATTATGATATTACTAGAGATTAAGTGGAATGGTTAATATTATTTTGTTTTTATTCAAGAATTATTCCATTTGAGTATTTTAAAAATTATATACAAGTTATAATAATTTTTAAATGTATAAGGATTATTCTGCGATACTCTTCCATTATGCATTTGAAAGCGTATATTGAATAGTATCGATGACAAAAAATGATTCAATGGAAAGTTAGACTTCCTATAAAAAACATGATTGATGGAAAATTAACCCTTAATATAGTATTTATATTGAGATAATGATTTTAGTACAAATAAATTATTGATATATATAATGTATATTGTATAGTACTGTTTTCCTAAAAATTGATTAATGATTTGTTAATGAATTTGTTTATGTTATCATTGATGGATTTTACTACATTTTTGGATTTAAGTAATATATCCAATAATCTATGTTTTATTTAAGAAATTAATAATAATTCATGTTTTCAATAAGGTTTTGCATTAATTCAGGTTATTTACATGTTTCAAGAGAATTCATGATGGTGGTACTCACATGTTTGGTATGTGATGATAAAGTGTTAAATCATGTTGTATAAGGGATTAATGATTAGTTAATTTTAGAAATTTAGTGGAATTATTTCTAATGTTTTGGATCGTAAACTTTTGTAAGGGTCATAAGTTTAACCATTTATGAAATGATTTATGTTGAAATTTTGATGAGGTTTTAGAGATTAATGTGATACTTCACCATGTGAATATTTTTAAAAATTAGCTAAATTGTGTTACCCATTTTGTTATAAGTATAACTATGGATCAAAGGAATGACTTATCACACTTTTATGGATCTTATGATTCATTAAAATCTAATTTCAGTGGTTCATGCATAAAAATCATATTGGGTGTTCATTTGTTATAGTAAGAAATGAAGTGAATAATGATATAAGAATAACAAAAAGATGAAATTATTCCTATTGAATTGAAATATATCAAGTAAGTATATTTTCATATATTTTTAGTCTATATGGTAAAGTAATTCCCCAACTATAGAAAAAGGATATTAAAAAAATTATACTAATACCTTCTTTTATGCTGAACACATAGTCTTTTAGATAATTATATATTTATAGTTTTGAGTTCCTTAACATTACATTGATCATTAATTTTCTTATGATCAATGACATATATCACTCTATATAATTATTTATTCTTTTCTTCCATTTCTATATTGTCATGACCCATCCTCGGGACCTGTGCTGTGACTACCCCAAGCCCGCCTTCTATAGTCCAGGGGCAGGCGACTAGCACCAAAGGCATAAATCCCGATAAAATGGAAGACATTGCCTTTATATAAGAAATCAAACACCACAAATTACGCAAGCTAAATTAAACACTAAGTAAACTGAGTACAAAAGTAAGTGCTGAAAAGTAAATGGGCTAGAATACAAACCCAACTGAAAGTACAGTACAACTGAAAAGAAATTACAGTAGAAGTAAAGTAAATCAGCAACCACCGAGTAATTCTCCGGCTATCCCACCTGAAGGGTGGGTCAGATGATCTGCTCAGCTCTTCGGGTCCGGCTGTCCGCTCCGTGTACATCCCGCCTGATAGTCCACCTCTGGGTACCACCCACCTCTACAAGCCTCAACCCCGATCAGCGCTGTCTGTCGTCTGCAACCAACACAATGTAGTGCGGGCATAGCCCATGTTGGGGGGAGTATACGATACTCAGTAGGGACCCCGAGACCCTCGAAGGTCTCACAAAATCCACAAAAGATAAACCAAAAAGGAAAGATACAAACACGAAGTATAAACCAATTCTACTTAGGTATATGACCACACATATACCTAAGTCATCAATTCCAGTTCAACTCGAACTCAAGAGTCCGAGAACAACCCAGTCCACACAGAAAAGTACAACCCAGTCCATACAGGAGAGCAAGTCAATCATATCGATGATAATGATTGAAATTCAAGACTCATCTCACACAGGTATACTACTCATGAAGAGGGGTGGAGATGATAGATGTAGCCTCTGAATCATCTCCCCTGCCGAACCCACATAGGATCCAAGTACATAAGTCATCGCTGCCAGACCCACGTAGGATCCAAGTACAGTAACCATCGCTGCCAAACCCACGTAGGATCCAAGTACAGTCATCATCGCTACCGAACCCACGGAGGATCCAAGTACAGTCGTCCTCGCTTCTGAACCCACATAGGATCCAAGTACAGTCGTCATCGTCGTCGCAGTCGCAGCCAGCTCTAGGGTTCCCGCACACAGCATGCTCGATTTCAGTAGGGTCTGCTCCACGAGCCAAGGGGTCATTACATCAACTATCACTAAGTCTAGAGTTGATGTATCACAATGTTCCATCTTGTCAATAGTAACTCAACATGACGGACGGTGCGTCAATCGGACGCCTGGTCTCAGAGTTATTGGCTTTTTCGTCCCAGGGGCCCGTTGGTTTTTAAGTTAAAACCAACCAAACCATACTCTAGCTGTGTCGAAACATTTATTGGAGTAGGCCGAATGAACCATCTCACTAAGAGGAATTCAATTTGATAGACGACACGCCATTCGGACGTCCGGTCGTTATGTTATAGGCGTTTCCGCTCCGAGGGCCCGATTGGTTTCGGGTTCGAACCAACCTGGACATACCCAAATTTTACCAAAATCTTGAGTGTAATATACTGAAATGACCGTCTTGATCAAAGGATCCCAACTCAACTGACAGTGCGTCGATCGGAGGTCTGTAGCCCATGATATGGGCGTTTGAAAGAATCTATCCGAAAATAGGCGGTTCGGGCCCGGTCCGACCCGGGTCTGGGTCCGTCCCATTTGGGAACGGCCCGGCTCGGCTGGTGCGGTCCGGCCTGC
This sequence comes from Viscum album, assembly GCA_963277665.1. Lineage (NCBI taxonomy): Eukaryota > Viridiplantae > Streptophyta > Magnoliopsida > Santalales > Viscaceae > Viscum > Viscum album. The sequence goes on along the minus strand of OY728165.1, from coordinate 1,774,581,776 downwards.
CTGGGTGCAGCCCGGCCCGCGGCCAGTCGCGGCTTGGCTCGCGGCCAGGCGGGGTGCGAATGGGGGTGCCGCCCCCTGTTTCTGAAACTGTCGGCCATTAACGCCGACCTTTTGTAACTGCAGGACCTGAGGGGGTCCCGCCTCTATGTGGCGTCGGTGGCCGAATTTTCCAGCCGCCCCTTTAAAGAATTTCCGCGGCCTTTGGCCGCAACTCCTGTCCGACCGGCGCTGCACAACAGTGCCGCACCCCTCCGCCGCGACCCGCTCTTGGTTGCGGCCTCCTCCGGCCTCACTGGCGCGGCGTGACGGGGCTGCGCACCTTCGCCCCAGCCTGCTTCTTCCGTGCCCCCTTTTCTGTCTCTGCGCGGTGCAGCAGCACCGCGCCACCTTCTCCACAAATTTCAACGAGGATCAACAAATAAAAATGGGAGGAGGATCAGCCGTGTTTGTGTAGTCCGATCTCCTCCCGTTATTTTGATAACAATCATCCAAATTAATTAACGAAAAACATTAAACTAATCATGAACGTAAATAACCCCTACCTCAAAAAACTATGAGGAACATCGGTGTTGCGGTTGACGGCGTCACGTGGTGAGGTTTCGTAGACGTTAACGAAGAGCGTCTGAGGAGGAAACGGCGTCTCTACTTTTTATCACGGCGAGAACGAAGTGTGAGGTAGTTGGAGAATTCCCGGATCATTGTTTCCTTCCTTGCCATGGAGGAGGAAAGGGAAGAAGAATCCGGGGTCCCTGAGTCAATGTTCTTCGTCCGAGTCTTGGAGTTCTTCAACGAAGGGGATGAAGTTCTTAAAGTCACAAGATCTCTCTCCCCTTCCCCTCAACACAACATGACTAACAAAAATTAAATAAGTCCCATCTTATTTTATTAATTCATGCTAGGAATTTAAATTTTAAAATTCAAACACATAACTCTATTAATTGATTAAGTGTGTTGAAATGATTTAATGTGGTGAAGGAGGGAAGAGGAGAAGTCACCCACTTAATTACAAGGGGGTTTAACAAGATTAAATGGGGAGAGTTAAGGTGTTAGGGAATATGAATGGGTGGGGATCATGTGGGCCCCACCTAACAAATATCCTAACATGAGTAGTTAGAAACTTTTGGGTCCCACCACAACTTCCCCATGTAGATTAAAACCACTATAGAAAAATAAATAAAATTGTAACACAATTTTATTTAACTTTTCATTTAATCCACACATTTTTTTACAACTCCTCCCAAGAAAATGCACTTTCGGTAAAGGTCCTCTTAAGAAATTACTGACAATTTGGTTCCATCGGTTCCCTCAGATTTCAATTCTGAGCATCGGTTCAAAAGATAGAAAAACCCGCTCGTTCGTTCACTGAACACACCCGAGATAAACTTCGGAAATTGATTTCGGCCACACCGGGCCTCGGAATCAGGTTATGTCAAAAAATTTGTACTCGTAAAATACCAAAGAATTTAAGAAAAAATTTTCCTTCAAATTTAAAGGTCTTTACATTACTCCCACCTTAGGGATTTACATCCCCATAAAGCTACATCATAAACTAGGGAAACAAATGAGGGTATTGTGCACGCATCTGAGCCTCCCGCTCCCATCTTCTCTCCTGGAGGTTCCCGTGCTACCACTTGATGTGCACTAGAGGAATCGACCGTCCACATAGGACCCGCTCCTGTCGATCCTCGATCTCCACTGGGACCTCTACAAAATTTGTCTCATCATCAATTTCCATCTCCCCATGATCAAATATATGTGTTGGGTTGTGCACGTATCTTCTTAGCTGAGATACGTGGAAGACATCATGCACTCGGTGAAACTGAGGTGGAAGAGATAGGTGATAATCAACCTCTCCTATCCTCCTGAGAACCTAGAATGGTCTGATGATGTGCGGAGACAACTTTCCGCCCCATCCAAATCTCTGTAATCCGCATCGAGGTGAGATCCGTAAGAAAATGTGTTCGCCATCCTCAAAATCTAGTGGTCTCCACCTCCTATCAACATAGGACTTCTATCGGCTCTAAGTAGTCCTCATTCGCTCTTGGATGATTTGTACCTTCTCCATCGTGGCATGGACCATCTCTAGTCCTAAAAGTGGTGACTCCCTAGGGACTGTCCAACACAGAGGTGATCTACAAGGTTAGCCATACAATGCTTCGTATGGTGCCATCCCGATGGTGGAGTGGTAGCTATTGTTGTACGAAAACTCCACCAAAGGTTGATGATCCTCCCAACTCTGACCAATGTTGAGGACACATGCACGGATCATGTCCTCATGAGTCTGAATGGTACTCTCCATTTGACCATCTGTCTGTGGGTGAAAGGTAGTGCTCAGGCATAGCTACGTCCCAAAAAGCTAATAAGTAAAGCGAGCATCTCGATCAGAGACGATAGTCGATGGCACACCATGAAGCCGTACGATATCCTAAATGTAGAGGCGTCCCAAGATCTCCACCGAGCCCTGCTCTCTGATGGGTAAGAAGTGGTCCGACTTGGTGAGTCGGTCTACGATCACCCAGATAGAGTCGTGTCCTCCGGAAGTACTTGGAAGCCCTGTCACGAAATCCATAGATATCCCATCCTACTTCCACTTCGGGACCTCCAAGGGCTGTACCAAGCCTGCTGGTGCCTAGTGCTCTACCCTCACCTGCTAGCAGGTGAGGCATCGTGAAATGAACTCTGCCTCAGTCTTCTTCATACTCGGCCACCAGTGTTGTCGTCTGAGATCCTGGTACATCTTCACCACTCATGAATGTACCGCTAAAGGGGAAGTGTGAAACTCTCTCAGGACATCTTTTTATAATGCAACTGGTACCATGGTACGTCCTCTGAAAAGGATGATGTGCTCTCCTCCCATAGAGAATCCAATAGTTGACTGCCCTGAGGATATCTGTGCATGCCACGTCTCAAAGTCAACGTCCCCACGTTGTGCCTCTCTGACCCGCTGAAGTAGTGGAAGAGTGACTGTGAGTGACTTTATAAAGGTTGCCCCATCTCTATCCACGTAGGATATCTGCAAAGTGTCTAACGACTCTGTCACCTCTCCAAGTAGCTGAATTCCAATCCTCCTACTAAGAGCATCAGCTACTACGTTTCCCATTCCAGGAGTATAGACTATCTCAAAGTCATATTCCTAGAGGAACTCGAGCCATCATCATTGTCTCAGGTTCAGATACTTCTACGAGAAGATGTACCTGAGACTCTGGTGGTCGGAATAGACTGTAAAGCGCTCGCCCATCAGATAGTACTGCCACATCTTCAGGGAAAAGACCATTACTGCTAACTCCAGGTCATGGGTACCATAGTTCTGCTCTTGTTTCCTCAACTATCATGATCCATAGGTTATCACTACCCACTCCTACATCAGGACACACCCGAGTCCGGTCCCTGATGCATCGCAGTAAACTTCATACCCTACACCATCCTCTGGTAGCCTTAATATGGGTGCACTGGTCAATATCTGTCTCAGCTCCTGGAAGCTCTGCTGACATCTATCTGACCACATGAAGGGTTTCCCCTTCTTCGTCAAAGCTGAGAGTGGTGCTGCAACTCTGGAGAAGTTTGGAACAAATCTCCGATAGTACCCATCCAAACCTAGGAAACTCTACACCTCCGTCATGCTCCTGGGTGGCTCCCAAGATAGCACTACCTCGATCTTCGCAGGGTCCACCACAAATCCCGCCTCAAAGATGACGTGTCCCAAGAAGTGAACTTCTGGAATCCAGAACCGACACTTCGAGAGCTTACCATAAAACTGGTGCTCTCGGATTGTGTCCAGTACAACCCACAAGTGGTAGGCGTCCTCCTCCTCAGTAGTCGAGTAAATCAATATGTCATCGATGAAGACTATGACAAATTGATCAAGGTAAGACTAGAATATCATGTTCATGAGACTCATGAACACTGATGGAGCGTTGATTACGCCCAAAGGCATAACCAAGAACTCATAGTGGCCATACCGACACCTCAAGGTCATCTTCTACACATCCTCGTCTCGAACTCTGAGCTGATGATGGCCCGACCTGAGGTCTATCTTTGAGAACCAGCATGCTCCCTTGAGCTGATCAAATAGATTTTCAATCCTCGTAAGTGGATACTTGTTCTTCATAGTCAGCTGATTCAGGTGATGGTAGTTGACACACATTCGCAAGCTCCTGTCCACCTTCTTGGCGAACAAAATCGGGGAAGCCCAGGGGGAAACACGGGGTCGAATGAATCCCTTGCCCTACAAATCCTCTAGTTGTACCTGTAGCTCTCGACTCTCAGCGGGAGCCATCCGATAAGATAGAGTAGATATCAGGGCTGTCCCGAGGTACATGTCAATATAGAATTCTACCTCTCTGCGAGGGGGTAGTCCTGGAACGTTGTCAGGAAAAATGTCTGCATACTGATCCACCACAACAGGAAAACTCGGACTCCTCACATCAACTTCTCCCAGGATGAGACTAGCCAACTGATGAGTGATCAGCTATCCTCTCCTCTGTGTGAGTCCATCCTGCACTGAAAAGGCGCGCTTCTTGCCGGTGAATGTGAACTTACTCCCATCGGTACGGACACACCATGCCTTGCGCCTAATGAAGTCAATCTGAGCATGGACCATAGATAACCAATCCATGCCCAAGATGACGTCATAAGGCCTCGATGCTACTACAAGAAGATCCTAGCTGAAGCACTCACCTCCAAGAGTAAGCTCACACTGGTGGAACCAGTGAGTAATCATCGAGTCTGCTCCTGTAGGAGTCTCTAGCCATAAAGATCAAGCCAACTACTCTGTCGGAATCTACGAGCTCCGAACAAAGGCAATGACAATGAAAGAAAGACTCGCTCCTGTGTCTATAAGAACTGCAACTAGGGTAGTGTAGACATAGATAGTTCCTCGAATCATCTCAGGTGCATTGTGGTTCTAGGCCCCCACTACCTGAAGCTGAGCCTGCCTCTGCCCACCAGCTCCCTATGGTCATGGGGGACCTCCTGGTGGTGGTGGTGGTGGTAGAGCCCTGAAGCATCATCCAACACCTGCTACTCAGTCAGCTCCTCTACCTTGTTTGCCTGCTCCCTACAGACCGCCATAGTGGAACCTTTGCCTCTTCCTGGGTGGTGCCTCAACTGTTTGTTTCTCCTCTACATGGTGGGTCGGGCAGTCACGAGCCATGTGTCCCTACCCGCCACAGCTGTAGTAACTCCTTGATACACAACGCATGGAGGGTGGCTGTAACGAACTCTAAGCGGAAGAGGCTCTTGATGTCCGTCCAATGAAGAGATGCCTTGTCCTGCACCTGGAGCATCAAGATCCACCATCTACCTTCTACCGCGTGCAGGAGACTCTCTGCGAGGATCACCATGAGGTCTAGTGGTGTCCCTACCAATCTGAAGACTCGAACAATAGCCTCCAGCCAATCCTCGACTTCCTGAGGGTCTGTCTCCCCGCGGATCCTGGGTGGCCTCTGATGCTGAAACTCGTGCAGTGCACACAGGCGACATGCACTTTCAGCTACTGGGGCTAGTGGCATCGGTGGCTGAGTGGGTAGAGGTACTTCCGGTGCCTCTGTTATAATGGGTCCCTTCACCGAGGCCTCGTCACTCGGTGGGATGTCATCTCGCACAAAACTCGTAACCCTAGATGGCTGCCATCGTGGGGCCATCCTGAAAAGAAGCAGGTGTGCCACGGTTAATACAGTATACCTGGTGAGATGACACAAAGTAATCACAAAGAAAACTTTTGAAACACACATGCAATCAATGTTTTCGTGCACTGATCAGAAATTATAAGTCAGGGTCCTGGTGTATGGATACGTTGGCCGCCGCACCAACACTAGACTCCCTAGACTGATAACCACACTCAATACCCTAAACACTATTGATTCACACGGAAAAATTACCAGAGTCCTGATTACTGTGGTAGAACCGACTCCTCTGATACCAATTTGTCATGACCTGTCCTTGGGACCCGTGTCGTGACTACCCCAAGCCCGCCTTCCATAGGCTAGGGGCTGGCAACTAGAACCAAAGACATAAATACCGATAAAAGGGAATTCATTTCCTTTATATAAGAAAACAAACACCACAGAGTATGCAAGCTGAAGTAAACACTAAGTCAACTGAGTACAAAATTAAGTGTTGAAAAGTAAATGGGCCGGAATACAAACCCAACTGAAAGTACTATACAACTGAAAAGAAAGTACAACAGCAGTAAAGTAAATCAGCAACCACTGAGTCTTCCTCCGGCTATCCCACTTGAAGGGTGGGTACAAATGATCTCCTTTGCTCCTCAGGTCCGACCATCTGCTCTGTGTACGTCTCGCCTGATAGTCCACCTCTGGGTACTGTCCCTCTCCACAAGCCTCAACCACGATCATCCTTGTCCATCGTCTGTAACCAACACAACGTAGTGCAGGCATAGCCCGTGCAGGGGTGAGTATACGATACCCAGTAGGGACCCCGAGACCATCGAAGGTCTCACAGAATCCACAAAGGATAAACCAAAAAGGAAAGATACAAACATGAAGTATCAACCAATTCTACTTGGGTAAATGCCCACACATATACCTAAGTCATCAATTCCAGTTCGACTCTAACTCAAGAGTCCGAGAACAACCCAGCCCACATAGGAAAGCACAACCCAGTCCACACAGGAAAGCAAGTCAATCATATCGATGATAATGATTGAAATTCAAGTCTCAACTCACACAGGTATACTACTCACGAAGAGGGGTGGATATGATATATATAGCCTCTGAATCATCTCCCATGTCGAACCCACGTAGGATCCATGTACAAAAGTCATCGCTGCCAGACCGACGTAGGATCCATATACAGTAACCATCACTGTCGAACCCACGTAGGATCCTAGTACAGTCGTCATCGCTGCCGAACCCACGGAGGATCCAAGTACAGTCTTCCTTGCTGTCGAACCCACGTAGGATCCAGGTACAGTCATCATCGTCGTTGCAGTCATCGCCAGCTCTACGATTCCCGCACACAACACGCTCGATTCTGGGAGGGTCCGCTCCACGAGCCAAGGGGTCGATACATCAACTTTCACAAAGTGCAGAGTTGATGTATCACAATGTTCCGTCTCGTCAATAGGAACTCAATGCGATAGACGGTGCGTCAATCGGACACCCGGTCTGAGAGTTATTGGCATTTTCGTCCTAGGGGCCCTGGTTGGTTTTTAAGTTAAAACAAAACCGAATGTACTCCAGCTATTTCCAAACCACGAGCAGAGTAAGCTGAAAGAACCGTCTCACTATGAGGAAGTCAACGTGATCGATGACACGTCATTTGGACGTCGGGTCGTTAAGTTATAGGATTTTCCGCTCCAAGGGCCCGGTTGGTTTCAGGTTCGAACCAACCCTTACGTACCCAAAAATTACTGAAAGCTTGATTGTAATATACCTAAACGACCGTCTCGATCCAAGGAAACCAATTCAACTGACGGTGCACCGATCTGAGGTCAGTAGCCCAAGATATGGGCATTTGAACGAATTTGTCCGAAAATAGGGGGTTCGGGCCTGGTCCGACCCAGCCCGAAACCCCCTGGGTCTGCCCGAACCAGGCCGACCCAACCCGGGTCCAGGTCCGGCCCATTTGGGCACGGCCTCGCCGGGCTGACGCGACCGACTTGGAGGCCGGGCAAGGCTCGGCTCGCGGCCGAGCGGGGTGCGAAGGGGGGCATTTCCCCCTGTCTCTGAAACGACCAGCCATTAAGGCCGACCTTTTGTAACCGCAGTACCAGAGGGGGTCCCACCTCCAGGTGGCACAGGCTTCCGGCTCTTCCGGCCGCCCCTTTGAAGAACCTCCGTAGCCTTTGGTCGCGGATCCTGTCTATCCAGCGCGGCATGACAGCGCCATGCCCCTCCGCCGTACCCTGCCCCGGCCGCTGCCCCCTTGAATTTCTGGCACGGCACAATGGCGCTGCACCCCTACACCATCGCCCACTCATGGTCGCGGCCTCCTTCGGCATCACCGGCACGACGCGACGGTGATGTGCACTGTCGCCGCAGCCCGCTTCGGCTGCAACCCCTTTTTCGTTTCTGCGTGGTGCAACGGCACTACGCCGCCTTCGCCGCAAAGTTCAACGAGGATCAACAAATAAAAAGGGGAGGTGGATCAGCCATGTTTGTGTCATCTGATCTCCTCCCGTTAGGTTGATAACAATCGGCCAAATTAATTAATGAAGAATGTTAAATTAATCATGAACGTAAATAACCCCTACCTCAACAAACGATGACAAACGTCGGTGTTGCGGTTGACGGCATCATGTGGTGAGGTTTCGTAGACGTCGATGAAGAGCGTCCGAGGAGGAAACGACATCTCCTCCTTTTATCACGGTGAGAACGAAGCGTGATGTTGTTGGTGAATTCACGCATCGTTGTTTCCTTCCTTGCTGCGAAGGAGGAAAGGGAAGAAGAATCCGGGGTCGCTGAGTCGATGTTCTTCATCGGAGACTTCGCGTTCTTCAACGAAGGAGCTGAAGTTCTTCCAGTCACAAGAGCTCTCTCCCATTTCTCTCAACACAACAATACTAACCAAAATCAAATATGTCCCATCTTATTTTATTAATTCATGCCATGCATTTATATTTTAAAATTCAAACACATAACTCTCTTAATCGATTAAGTGTGTTGGCATGATTTAATGTGGGGAAGGAGGGGAGAGGAGAAGTCACCCACTTAATTACAAGGGGGTTTAACAAGATTAAAGGGGGAGAGTTAAGGGGTTAGGGAATATGAATGGGTGGGACTCGTGTGGCCCCCACCACCCAAATATCCTAACATGAGTAGTTAGAAACTTGTGAGTCCCACCCCAACTTCCCCATGTAGGATTAAAAGCACTTTAGAAAAAGAAATAAAATTGTAACACAATTTTATTTTACTTTTCATTTAATCCACACATTTTTTTACAACTCCTCCCAAGAAAACGCACCTTTGGTAATGGTCCTCCTAAGCAATTACTGGCACTGCGGTTCCATAGTTTCCCTCAGATTTCAATTCCGAGCACCGGTTCAAAAGATAGAAAAACCCGCTCATTCGTTCACGGAACATACTCGAGCTAAATTTCGGAAATTGATTCCGAGCACACCGGGTCTCGGAATCAGGTGTCATCAAAAACTGCATACTCGTAAAATCCCAAAGAATTTAAGAAAAAAAATTCCTTTAAATTTACGTTTCTTTACATATATATATTCACTTGGCAACAATTTTATTCTAATTATTAACATAGTCATGGGTTATTCCATATGACCTTTGTACTTTCCTTTTTCTAATATTAAGATTATTTTTTATTAACCCTTTTTAGGATGTGGGTTTTCAATGAAGGTATATTCAAATTTCAAACCCTTTATTATCAAGATCGTGATTAAATTGTGAGGAAACAATTTACTTAAGGGGGTTGAATATGACACCACAATTTTTAAAAATATGAATATCAAGTTATATAGGGTTTATTAAATGAAACATAATGTTTATAAGATAATATAACAGCCCGATACAATCTAATATATTTATTTTTAAATAAATTTATCTCACTTATAGATTGTAATGTGTGAAACCTTATATTTTAATGATACATGATCATCTATAAAATATTATTATTTAAACATGACTATTATATCCTAGATGTTATAATGGTGTGTTTGAATAGGAATATCTAAATTATAAACAAATTATGTCTTAGACATTTATTAAAAAAATCAATTTCTATGTATTACTTTTAAATTAAATAAGAACCATTTTGAATGAGAAAGAAATGATTCTAAAAAATTGTATTGTTCTGAAAGGTGAATCAGTCATTCACTGTATACATAATTTAAAATTATTTTTTACTATTATTATAAAATGTATTTGAAAAAACTCAATTTTTAAGTCATCATATAAAAATTATATTATGTTAATGATTGGTATTTTTCTGAAAATTTCCATTTTTTATTGAATAGTGAAAATACTAAATTTTAATTTAAAGCTAGATTATCATTTAAATTATTTATAAAATTAAATTATATTAAAAAAAATTATAAACTAAAATTACTTAAATTATATATCCATTAATCCAATTTTTTTATTGGAATCATTTTCATATTGAATTTCAATATCAAAACCTTGTTTACTTTTTATTAATTTCTCATTGAAAACCTGTTTTATTGTCGTGTCAACGAGATTAATTTTAAATTAATATTTTTATATTATGTGAATAGAATTCATAAAAATTGATTAAATATTTTTAATTATATTAATTTATAACATCTAATAATTTCAACTTTATTTTTTACCCAAATGAATAGTAAAACCGTAAAAATTAATTATCATGATTAAGGTATAAATGTGTTTACAAGGGGGTTAAACTAAAAATATTATGATTAAAATGACATAGAAACTTACCCAAAATATATTTTATAGTAATATTTATTCCTTTTAATATCTATGTATTTATAATAATCGATTTTATAGCCTTTTGGAATGTGAAATTTGTGGGTACACCTTGTCACTCACCACACTTATAAAAGGCCACCCCCTCTCCTCTATTCTTCTCACCTTAAAACCCTTTTTTTCAAAAAAATACCTATAAATATAAGTTCAAAAAATTTATCCACTCACCCAAGAATCATTTTTACATAAATTCATTCTTATAATACTTTACGTATAATTCTAAAGAGGTGATCTGAGAAGAAGTAAAATGCCTAACTATGTGTTTTTGTTTTATTTATTCTTCCACTTCATTCAATTATTATGAATTTATTATATTATAATGAAAAATATTTCACCAGTATACATATATATAACTATTATTATGTAATTACCTATATCCATCTCCCCTTCCCTTAAATGTGAAATAATAACATCACTCGTGTGTACATTGGACTACCGCCTCGCGAACTGATGTTATATCTTTTCCATCAACAAATATAAAGTTTGGGTATGTTGATGGATATAAACTATATATATGATATTTAAAACATAATTATACCTCTTGATTCATTATATATTATATACTATTAAAATTTCCTTTCTATATGGGATAGGATAATGTCACTCATGTGTATGGTGGACTATAGCCTCAAGAAGTGATGTGATTCGTTTTTAATTAACTCTTTACGTGGAAGGTAATAAGGATAAACTAATGAGTATATGTGATATAAATTATATAATTATTATATTTATGAAAAATTTATCATTCTTAAAAGATAATATATATATATATCATTTTCTTTCTTACACTTAAAAAAATATAACGTTGTTCGTGTACATGTGGTGTGGACTACTGCCTTCACGAATCGATGTAACATTCTTTTCATCACAAAAAACATAGAAAATATATACTAGTATATTTAAATAAAAAATATTTTAGGAATGATATTATATTAAATATGTAAAGATAAAATATTACCTACCTTTTTTCCATAATGATAATTGAAAAATGGAAACGTTACTCATGCGTACCTACGGCCTAAAGTCTCCATGGTTGTAACGTATATCATTTTTCATAAACAAATTTCATGATTAGTTTTAAAAGTATAATGTTTGTATAAAAATAATAATCATTTCATTGTCATAAAAATAAATAAATTTCAATAATGACCACTTTGACCATAGTAAACCATCCAAATCCACTTTTGATACAATATCCAAATATTGTCAAAACATATGATGTGAAATTAATTTATTAAGTAATCACATATAACATGGTAATAAGTGAATTAAAAAAGGAATAATAAACTTGATAATTGTTATTAAGAAATTAAATAATTAACATAAGTTTATTATTCATGAATATAAATAACATACATAATGACTCATACACAGGGTAAGGGTTTCTTCTCTTAATTTTACTTCAGTAAGACGTATGCCATATTCACTACTTATTTATTTTGCATTGTGTATATACATACCTTTTTGTATTTTTAATCATAAATTCATTTATTTTCATGGTATTTAATGTTTCATTTAATTTTTTTTATTCTAATGTGATTATGATTCAAAAGTTACCAAAGTAAGAAAGGTTTATTTCACAATCTCATCATTATTAAGGATTTTTTGTTTATGTTTTACATAGAGTAATTATTATATATATATATATATATATATATTAAAATAAATCTATTTTATTATCCTTTAGTTATTTATTAACATTTTCAAATAATAATACCATATATCCACTCTTTGGTACTTAAAATGATTAATAAATATTTTTAAGAAAACCTGGCTTTATTTATAAATTTGGTTTGAAATCATTTTTCATCAAAACCCTTGTTTTCTAAAAATGTTTTCAAAAAAGTTTTATCCTTAAAAAAATTGTTTATTAAAAACAATTTTAACCATATTTTAATTTAATAAATATGAAAGGAATATTCATGTCATTTCTAAAATAGTTATCATTTTCATTTACATAAAAATTTCAATGAAATATTTATTTTACTGTATACAACATGTGTAGAAATACACACTATCATGACCATCATTTCTTTGAAAATTATATTTTAATTTTGAAAGGTTATTTTTAATTAAAATATTTTTATGAATATTTATTAAATTATTAGTTTTTTAATGTGACGTTCAAAGAAAATTATTTTGACAATATTTTTTTAATTTTCTAGTTTTAAAAAAAATGGTGATTTTTAGAGAAACGTTATTTTCCTAAAGAAATGTTCTAGGTGATATTTTAAAATCATTTTCTATCTAAGAATACATATTTTGATGTTATTTGTTCTTTAATTGGGATATGTTCCAATAATACCATCTTTCTTATTTTTCTAAATGGTTTAGGAAAATTTTGATTGGGGATGTACTATATTGACACCATTCATATTAATCCTGATAGTTTATGATTGGGGAAATTATTTAAAAAATTTATGCTAGTTTAAATAAAATTTTTATGATTAATGTGCTTCACCCATTTTATATGAGGAATTCATTGGACTTAGTATGTTATAGGTAGGGCTCGCTATATCCCCTTGATGAATTAGTATGTATTATAGGACAAACTAGACTGGGACTTGGCCAAGGACTTACCCATTTATTTAAATTTATTAGAAAAAATACTTGATGGTATTTAGATTTCTTGGAAAAAGGCCCTGATAGTATGTTTTAGATGTCTATTATTTTGAATTCTATCATTATGAATTTAATTATTGACATTCCATTTGATTATTTTATTTTTTAGAATATCCATGGTTATGTTTTTAAGATAATGTGATAATTTATATGGAATTATTTGATCATCATTTATTATTTCCCTATTATGCTAATGTTATTGATTAAATGTCATGTGTTTTAATTATTTATTTCTCTATATTGATTATTCTTTCTTTATCCATAGCTTCTATTATACTCTTATTCTTACTAATCATTTGATTTCACTCATTTATTATGTTTTATTTTACCTAGGATACCAGGAAGTATTTTATGAATGATATGCAGCGATTTGATAAGTGGAATAATGGAGTTCTCAAGAAAATACATTGTTATATTTTAGGTTATCAAATATAAATGTGATTCATGTATGTATATAGTTTACTAAGACTATTAAAATATTTGGTCCTTCGGGATGTGATTACTTATATATTATACCAATGTAATTAAGTAAACACCATCACTAGGATCCTAGGATTAGGGTAGCTATAGTTGGTATTAAAGTAAGTTTAGTATAATCCTAAGGAACTAGATTTAGAAAAAATAGATTAGGTATCATAGACCTATCATAAAATTTGATGATAAGTATAAAAAAATTAATGTTTTTTAAGGAATAGATTATGTGGTTTTCTTAGAAAATATTCCAATGCATGGATACTATAGGTGGACTTGGATTTGGAACATATATACCTAGGTGTAATAAATCTAAAAAGGGAACATTGGGCTTGACTCGATCATCACCTAGTGCCCAATAATAGTCCTTATTTTTATCCATGTTTAACATTCATGGGGCATATTATTTGGTTTCTTCAAATATTCTTTACAAACTATTATGAAGGATTTGAAAATATTTTATAATTTTTAAACATTGCCAAAGAAACTGTTTTTATGATTATTATATTATAAATGAATAAAATTTTTAATTAATGTTAATTATTTCATTAGTTTTTGGATTATAAATTACATTTCATAATGTTATAATCGAATATAGTGTATGCCATAATTTATAAATGGATCCCAAAAGAAGGAATGGGAACCACATCAATAAATGTAATCAGAAGTGTAATAATGATCCTTTCTTTGATGGGATTAATCTAATATTTTGAAGCGAACTAGTCTCCAAAAAATTATCATAATATGAGTACATAGTTTCATGTGATAAAAATACAAATAAATTATTCTCTTAGTATTATGTCTTTAAAGGGAAAAAGAGAAGAAGATGATGGAATCGAAAATTATGGGTAAACGTATTATGGGGGAGAATTGTTTTAAAACATGTGATAGTTGTGGAAGGAAAAACCTTGGTACATGATAAAAATATTTCATCAAGTTTGGTGAATAAATTCATCATGGTTGTGATTGTAAATGAAATTAAAAAAGGTTTCTAATATTTAATTCTTCAACTTTAAGGAGTTGGGGCATTAAAAAATGAATGCCTCAAGCCTTAAAGAAATGTTCCTCAAAATTATCTAATGGATTATGGTCAATATTATGATATTACCACATATGAAGTGGAATGATTAATTTTCTTTTGTTTGGAATAAAAAATTATTCCATTTGAATATTTTATCAATGATATCCTGGTTATAAAAAATGTTAAATTTATAAGGATTGTAACGTACTAATTTTTCATTAATGATTTTAAATCTTATATTTAAAGGTATCGATGAACAAAAAATGGTTCGGTGGAAAGATTAAATTCTTAGAAAACACACGATTTAGAGAAAAATAACCCTTAATATGTTCTGGGTGTTGATATAAGGATGTTATGATAAAGAGATGATTGATATAGATAATGTAAAGTGGATAGTACTAAATCCCTTGGAACTAATTAATGATTTTTTTTTAAAAGTGTTTTATGCTATAATTGATGGGGTTTATAACATTTTTTGAATTAAATAATATATCCAATAATATGTGTTTTATTTATGGAATAAGGAAGATTACATGTTTTCAATAAGGTATTATATTAATTTGGGTTATTACCATGTTCCAAGAGAATTCATGATGGATTTATTCATATGTTTGGTATGTGACAATTAATATCTACTTTGTGTTTTGTGGGTTATTAATGAAAAGTTCATTTTGAAAATTTAGTAAACTTTTTTATAATTTTTTGAATATTAAACTTTTGGAAGGGTCATAAGGTTAACTATTTATGAAATTGTTGAATTTGAAATTTGGATGTGGTTTTATAGATTAATATCTTACTTCACTATATGATGATTTATTCATATTGGATAAACAATGCTAACCATTTAATTATAATGATAACTTGGGATCGAAGAAATTAATTATTATTCTTTAATTGATCATATAATATGTTAAAAGTTAGTTGTAGTTATTCAGGGTTAAAAAATTCATCTAGGATATTCAATTCTTATAGTAAGAAATGAATTCAAGAATGGTCTAAGAACAACAAAAAGATGAAATTGTGCCTATGAAATAGAAATACTTCAAGTAAATATATTTTCATATATTCTCAGTCTAGATAGTAAAGGAATTTATTAACTCTAGGAAAAGGATATTGAAAATAAATTTCCTAATACCTTTTTAATGTTAAATGAATTGTATTTTATATCATAAGAAATTCACGGTTTTTTGGTCCTTAAATTTCCATTGATCATTCACCTTTCTATGATGAATGACCACTATCACCGTCTTTAATTATTATGCTTATCTTTCATTTCCATATCTTCACTTTCCTATAATTTTCCCCTATAGATAAACCTAGTGATGTGTTATTCCAAATCACCTTTTTACTTCCCTTTCAATAATATTAAAAGGATTTTTTATAAATCCTTTTTACGATGTGTGCGTTCAAAAAGTTATTTTTAAATTTAAAATCCTTGATTAGCGATATAGAGAATAAAATTAAAGGATGCTATTTATTTTAGAGGGGTAGAATGTAACACTATAAGATTTTAAAATAGGAAAATCATGTTCAATAGAATGTATAAAACACGAAACCAAACATATAAGAGAATATAACACCTAAATAATTTAAAATATATTTTTTTTATATATGTTTCTTCAATATCCTATAATTCACAAAACACTGAGTTTAAATGAAACCTGATACTCTATTAAAATATTATAATTTAAACATTACCATTACAACATATCTGTTAAGATGGTGGGTATAAATACTTATAAGTAAATTATGAAAAATAAATTACACATTTATAAAATAAATTCAATTGTTATATATTTATTATAAATAAAATAAGAACTATTTGAAAGGAAAATGATTTTTTCCGAAAAAACTATATTCTTCTTAATGGTGGATTAATCATCCATTATGAAAATAATTTAAAATTTATTTTTTCCACTTTTAGAAAATTTATTTTATAAAACATATTTATTTTTAAAAATAATCATAAAAATTTATATTAGGGTAATTTTTTTGGGATTTTGTTTTGAAAAGATTCATTTTTGATGAATAGTGAAAAATACTGAATATTAATTGAAAACTGGATTTCTGTTTAAATTATTTGTAAAGGTAAATTATATTTTATATTGGTTTGAAAGTAAAATAAATTAAATTATATATATTAATCCAGTTTTGGTAATTTTAATCATTTTTTTTAATTTTGATATAAAAACATTGTAAACATTTCAAAATTTTCTCTTTCAGAACCCTCTTTCTTGTGACGTCTGCAAAATTAATTTTAAATTAAAATTTATCAATTATATTAATTTCATATGAAAAAATGGATTAAATATTTGCAATAATGATAATATTTATTATATAATAATTTAAAATTAAATTTTTACCAAAAATAATAGTGAAGAGAGTAAAAATTAATTATCACGTTTAAGGTAAAATG
The DNA here is from genome assembly GCA_963277665.1 of Viscum album. Classification (NCBI taxonomy): domain Eukaryota; kingdom Viridiplantae; phylum Streptophyta; class Magnoliopsida; order Santalales; family Viscaceae; genus Viscum; species Viscum album. Next base: position 1,774,564,822 of record OY728165.1, on the reverse strand, counting down.
GGTTTATCGAGGGGTTAAGCTAAAAAGATAAGGTATAAAGTGACCTAAAAACTTCTCTAAAATATATTTTATGGTATTATTTATATATTAATTTTTTTTATTCTCTATAATACTCCATTTTTTACGCTTTTGGAATATGAAAAATTTATGTACACTATTTTCTTTTCAAAAACTACAGGTGTGACACTCACCTCACTTATAAAAGGCCCCACAATCTTCTCTCTTATTCACACCATAAAAACATTTCGTTTTAGAAATACCTATCCAAATAAATTATGAAAATCAATATACTCACCCTATAAACGTATTTTTGGTCATAATCTCATTCTAGTAGTACTTTAGGAATAATCCTAAGAGGTTTTTTGAGAAAAGGTAAAATTACTTACTTTGCATTTTTGTTTTCTTTATTATTACACCTTATTAAAGTATTATTAAATTTTTATTATATAAAAACACCAGTATATTACATATACATATATTCTATTACTTTAATTCCAATACTTATATGTGTCTTCTCTTCCTTCAAATGCGAAATGATGACATTGCTTGTGTGTACGGAGGACTACCGCCTCATGAACCAATGTGACATGTTTTCCATAAACACCCCTCATGGATGATTATAATAATAGATATAGAGTATATATATTATATTTCTAACATACTTAAACAAATTTAATAATTATATTATATATAAGTTTTTACTTTCTATTGTGTTGGAGATGCGATAATGGTTCTCGTGCATATCGAGGTCTACCACCTCGTGAGGCGACGGGATTCACTTTTTCTTAAATCATTACAAGGAAGGTAATAAGGATAAATTTAATGAATATATTTTATATAAATTATTTAATTAATATATTCTTGAAGTATTTATAATTCTAAAAAGATAATATATATCATTTTCTTTCTTATGCTGAAAAATGATAACATCGTTCATGTACATGGGGATTACCACCTTCACAAAGTGATGTGACTCTATTTTTATAACCAAGAAAAATTGATTATTTATTTTAGTATATTTAAAGAAATAATATTGTACAAATACTATTATGAACATTTTTGAAGGAAAAAATTTTACTTACCTTCTTTCCATAATAATCGTTGAAAAAAAAGGAAATGTTACGCATGTGTGTGTATGACCTACTGTCTCGATGATTGTAAGATCATTCATTTTCTATAACCATATTTCATGATTTTTTTTATAAATAAAATATATGTATAAATATGTTAATTATTGAATGATTATTATTCCTTATATGTTAAAATAATTAGTTATTTCACCATATCAACCTACCAAAGTCATTTCTGGATCATAAGCCAAATATCATTGAAACATCTGATGTGACATTAATTGATTATTTAATAATATTTCACATGGTAATAAGTGTAATGAATGTATTAATAAAGTTGAATTATATTTTTAAGAAACTAAATAATTAACATAAATTAGATATTTATTATGATAATGAATGTACGTGAAGATTCAAACACATGATAGGGGTTTCTCATTTCACTTTTACTTTGATGATACATATATCCTATTCACCACTTATTTATTTTTTGTGCTGTATATACTACCCTTTTTGTATGTTATATAATTAATTAATTTATCTTCATGGTTTTTAATGTTTCATTTAAATTTATTTATTTTATGGTGATTATGATTCAAAAGTAACCAACTTGTTAATGGTTTATTTCACAATCTCATCATTATCCAGGATTTTTTTAAGTTTTCAATGGGGTAATTATTTAATATTTCTATCATAAAATAAATATATTTTAAACTCATATAGTTATTCATGAAATTTTCAAAATAATAATACCAATTTTCCACTCTTTGGTACTTAAAATGATTGAGGAGATGTTTTTAAGAAAACATAACTTTATTTCTCTCTTCGATCGGAAATCCTTTTTCATCAAAACCCATGTTTTATAAAACTATTTTAAAAATTATTTTTAACCTTTTAAAATTGATTAAAAAAAAATTTACCCATGTTTTAATTTTTACAAAAAAAATTGAAGTAATATTCATTTTGTTTTCAAAACAATGCCCATTTCAGTTTTTCTATTGATTTGGATGGAATATTTTTTTTAACATATAAGACTTATATAGAATTACCTACCATCATGAATGAAATTTATTTGAATATTAATTCAAAATTTTACTAGTTTATTTTTAAAGAAAATCTTTTCCTAATATTTTAAAAAATATTAACTTTTAAAAGTGATTTTCAATGAAAATGATTTTGAAATCATTTATTAGTTTTCTAGTTTTAAAATAAAAAATATGATTTTCAAAGAAATGTTATTTATCTCACGAAATGTTTTAATTGATATTTTAAAATCATTTTCCATCTAAGTAGATATAATTTGAAGTTACTTATGATTTAATGGGTATATACTATAATGATACAATCTTTATTATTTATACATATAGTTTATGATTCGTTTTATTGGGGATGTACTATATTTCTACCATTAATTTTATTCTAGATTGTTTATGATTATGTTTTTTTGATTTTGGAAAGTATTTACATTTCATATTCAAGTTTAAATAAGAGTGTTTGTGTGTATTATGTTTCACCCCTTTATTATTATAAATGAATTGGACTTAGTAAGTGATGGACAACGCCTTCTATAGACCCTAGATGCCTCAGTATGTCTAATTGAACAAAATGGATTTGTTCTGGGATGAGGTTTTGAATCTTTATTTAGATTTCTAGGAAAAAGACATTGAAGTTATGTTTTAGAAGTCTTCCATTACGCATTCCATCAATATGAATTCAATTATTTATATTCCAAGTGATTATTAGATTAATTGGAATATCCATGGTTATGTAGTTAATATCATGTTCTTATTTATATGGAATTGTTTAATAATCATTTACTCCTACCATATTATAAAGAAGTTATTGATTAAATTTCATGTGTTTCATTTATTTACCTTTTTATATTGATTGTTCCTTATATATTCATAGCTTATGATGTACATTTACCCTTACTGGGTAGTTGATCTCACCCGTTTATTATGTTTTATTTTCCCCAGGATACCATTCAGTATTTTAATACTGATATTTAGTAATATTCTAAGTTTAATAATGGAATTATCAATGAAATAGTTTTAATTTATTTTATACTGTCAAATGTAAATGTGATTCACATATGTATCTAGTTTACCAATACTACTAAACTATTTGGTCTTTTATGATGTGATTACATATATCTTATGGTAATGTAATAAATTAAACACTAGATCTGGTCTACTGGGTTCGGGTTCTCTACATTATACAATGTTATTTTCAATTAATGATGTACTTTTTCATCAATATAAAACACTAAAATCTTATGGAATCAAATAGAATCATGCAAAGTTATAGTTCCTATAATTAGACCAATAATATCAAACAAGTGATTGAAATTAAGAATATTAAATAAATATCCAATAATGTCTCTCTATTAAGGGATTTAATATATTGGTCAGTTCTAATGTGGCATGGATTTCAAAAAACCACTAAACACATTAGAATTATTTGACAAATCAAATTATAGAAATAGATTCAATATAAACATTTATTTGAAATAATATTTCCAAAAATAATGGGATTTTTCACATAATCTAATTTAGCGTGAAAAATGATTTTAGATATTTTCTTTAACATCGTTTTTTAATAAAAAAACACAAAAAAAATAAATAAAATGATTTATTTATTTTGTGTTGTTTTTTTAATTATTTAATATACACATAAAAAGTGTGTAAAGGTATATATAATCATGTGTTTATTTAAATTTAAATCCTAATTATCCTATTTTACCATTCACCACACCTAAAAAATTAATTTTCATCAATAAAAGAAGTTTGTTTCAATAGGAATGTAAATAAAAGTCTGAACAAGGGAAAACCTTCTAAGTTGTGTCATTTTTTGAATCTTTCAGTTGGATTTCCTCCACCATATTATTTTGAAACTAATAATAGAATTATTTAAGTATCTACCCATTAACATTAATCTTTTGACCACTCTACTCATTCAAAACATGTGTTTAACCAAATGGGTAAACGTTAGTAATATTATAAGGATCTATCCATCGGAAATGAAAATTGCATGGGTAGATCTTTAGACTAGAATTGTATATGAGGACCTTATCACTAATATGAAACTTATAATGAGGATTCATCTCATCTTGGATAGCCTTTTTATTATATTTTTATATCTAAGTGTTCTCATATTAATCACTCTGAATTTCATCTAAACATGATTCTGAAAATTCATATTTTCACCTGCAACTGAGTGATTTATATTACATTATTTAATAAAACAATATGCATGGTGATATAACTCTACAAGGAGGTGATAATAAATTCTAAACACAATATCTTATAGTGATATTCATATTGAGGTTTTATAATCTATATTGAATGCCCAAAGTGCCTCATCCAAATGAAAACACCGATCTTTCCAATTTGGTTGTATCACTTTTTCAAAGTTTTTGTTAACTTACCAATTTGAAATTTATTCTTTTTCATTAATTTTTGGTATGATATGTAGTGGACACATTATTAACAACTCCAAACTTACAGATTAATGTTTTCTTGTTTCTATTATTAAAATGTGAACCATGATCGATAATTATGAATCTTGGAAAACCAAACATATTTATAATATAAAATCTTAAAAAATAAACAATATCATCAAAAATATAAATTCAATACTCCATTGGATTCATAAACTAGTTTATGAAATGGCATGAAGGTCATTCTCAACCCCCACGGGCTGACACTATGACAACCCTGCTTTTATTACAAACTTAAACATGGTTTATTATATAAAACCATCACTTGATACAACATGGAATATAAAGAGTTATAGTGACTTTGGAGCTTAGGAAAATTACATAAAACCATAAAACATTAAATACAACATCTTTATTGAAAACATCCTTTACATGACCACTACATTCCCTCATACTTAGCATTGCATGGGATAACTTGAGGACATACATAAGAAATGGGTGAGATATAAAGCCCAGTGAGGTAATAATCTTGGAATAACATGAGTAATGAAATTCATGTTAGACAATCATCTTATCAATATAGAATAATAGAAGCATAAACATAAAGTCATGATAATAAATGATAATCATAACATGGAAATGTGGCAACAACACTTAACATGGAATTAGCATGGGCCAAGGCTCATTGCACATAGAGCATGAGTAAATCCTCATTGCATATGAAGCATGAGTAAAACCTAATTGCACATAAATTAGCATGATTCAACACCCATTGCACATGACGTATCATGATACTATACATTACTCAATGCATTTGAGCGCTATAAGGGCGCACCCTTCTTAAACATTTCATTTCATGCATAAGTGTGCCACAGGGATCATATAACATGGATTCATAAAACGTCATCATTTATTCCACGATAGAGGAATGTGGAATACATACATGAAACTATTTAAACTATAAGTAAATTATAATAAATTTGAATACCCTTGATAGAGAAATGGGCATGGTATTCACTACACAATGACGTTGGCTTGGAAAATTGGTGCAATTTTCGGCAGCGTAACGGCGTGATGTAAGAATTCATAAAAAGTATGATGAGAGATAAAGGGGTGTCTCATAATATGTACATTAAATGTACAGTAAGGGTTCATATAGATACATGTCCCAACAATTGTAATGTAATTTTTATGCCTAATATAAAAGGATTACATGGATGTAAAAGAATAGATATAAATCCCTCATGGAATTTCAGTATAGTAATGGGTGTACGTGGGAAGAATTTAATGAGATTGAAAGGGGTATACCATCATTAATGAATAAATAGGTAAGTATGGGGGAGGTGAGAAACCATACAGAAACATTTATAATTGAAATTAAAAGGCCATAACAACATTAAGAAAATTGGACAAAAATAAGAAAGGAAGAAAAAACCCTTACTTGGAAGTGTGCTTCCAAAGGCTTGAGAGAGGATTGGGAGAGGCATAATGGGAGATTGGGGCACCTTAGGAGGATTCTAGGGAGAGTAGGGAAGAGGTTGGATGAACTAAAAAGGATTTTAGTAAGGAGAAAGTGGGATCTTGGGTGGGTTTATATATGAAATGTGAGGGAATTCTTTGTTATTTAGGGTTGGGACACCTCACATTAAATTAATTCAAACCTCAAATTAGCCCATGGTTCTTGCCCATGTTTATTTCCAAAGGGGAGTGGAAAACAATATTTTACAAGGCCAAAGTCTTAAATTCTTAAAATAAGGGGTTTTCTTATGTGGAGGTGAGTCACACTCTCAACGAAAACAATTAAAAAAGACATGATGTTTAATAATCCTTGAAGGGTCCATTAATGCTTTGTAAAATGAGTCAAAAAACCCCAAAATCATATTATTTTAATGTTAAACCATATATTGTCAGAAAAAAACCATTATAGTATTTTATTACATCACTATTGGGTCATTATGATGTCTTAAAACACATTATATATTTAAACGGTATTTAATTTTACCCAGAAATTTGACTGTCTCTAAAAATTATGAAAAATTCACCATTGGATAATTTCGACATCCTGATTCCAGAAAAAATATTTATTTTATCTAAACAATTTTATAAATATTTTAATTTTCACTTTTAAAATAAAAGCCAACATTTATCGAAAATTCATGGGTTTTGACAAAAATGGTTTTCAAACCTTAATAAAAATTCCGATTGCATTCATAAAATAATACAACCATTTATATTTAATAAAAATTATTTTAATAATAATAATAATATTTTATTAATTAATTATTTAATAATAAAATCCATTAATTCATCAAAATAGATTTCTTAGTTGAATATTAACTAAAAACACTATTTCAGCTTTAAAAACTATTTACAAGGTAACAAAAATAACATGAAATTATATTAATTATTATATAAAAATAATAATGTACATAACTATAGTGTTAAGTTCTTGTTACATAACCCCTTATAACACCCACATAAGATCTAAGGGTATGGTTTTCGATGGTGACCGACTCTTGGGGTGGCTCAGATAACATTTCCAGGGTGGTAATCTCTATCAACTTCCACTATTCTCGTAGGCGGTATCACTCGAGATTAACCTGTTGAAGCTCGGCTTGGGCTTGGTCATGAATTAATCCCAATGATGCCACCTCTTTTCTGAGATCTGACAAATGGGATTCGTATGGGGAACCTCTACTGGATGAGGCCATCGCTTCCTTTGTCTGAGTAAATTGAATTCGTTAAATCCCTATATTTATACTAATCTTGTGATCACTGTTCAACGACTATATTATAAACTATCACAATTATTAAAATAAAACCAAAGAAGTTGACATATTATATAAAAAATTTACATAATGAGATATTTAATTAGATCAATAGGGTTTTCCATTAATGAATTTTTGGGTCATTACAATCTTCCCCCCTTAATAAATTTCACCATCAAAATTTCCATTTTCCACACTAAAAAAAATGCGAGTAACTCTGCTTCATCACTTCCTCTGATTCCCACTTTGCTTCTTCAAACATGTGGTTTCACCATAACACATTTATGATGGGAATTGTCTTATTTCGTAGAACTTTTTCTCTACGATCTAAGATCATCACTAGTTTCTCCTCATAAGAAAGATCATCCTCTAATTGTACCGCCTCTGCAGAGAGTACATGTGATGGGTCTGCTATGTACTTTCTTAAGAGGGATACATGAAAGACATCATGCACTTTGGCAATGGTAGGTGGAATTGCTAGTTGAGAAGACACAAATCTGACACGATCAAGAATCTCAAAGGGGCCGATATACCTTGGACATAACATACCTTTATTTCCAAACCTCGTGACCTTCTTCCATGGAGATATGCATAGAAATACCATGTATCTAACTTTAAACTCAAGGTCTCATTGACGGCTATTTGTATAACTCTTCTATAGACTTTGGGCTGCATTGATATGTTGTTGAGTAGTTTTCACCTTCTCCACCATTTCTTTGACCATTTCTGTTCCAAGAATCTTATGCTCACCGACCTCATCCCAACATGCCGATGTTCTGTACCTTTTCCCATAAAGGGCTTCATATGGTGCCATTTGAATGCTCAAGTGGGAACAGTTATTATAAGAGAACTCAACCATAAGAATATGTTAATCCCATCCTCCTTTAAATTCCATTGAGCATGCTCTCAACATGTCCTCAATTTTTTGGATAGTCCTCTCTTATTGGCCATCAGTTTGAGGATGATAGGCCATACTGAAGTTAAATTCAATATTCAGAGCATGTTAAAGACTCTTCCAAAACATAAAGTTGAATATTGGATCTTGATCAGAAACAACAGATAGTGTTACCCCATGTAGCCTTACCACTTCCCAGATATATATTTGTTCAAGTTGATCCAATGAGAAATCCTCCCAAATATCAATGAAGTGTGCAGAATTTATAAGACGGTCCACAACAATCCATATTGCATTGTTTCCTTTGGATGTATTCGAAATTCTGGTGACAAAGTCCATGGTGATGTTCTCCCATTTCCATTCTGGTATGGGCAATGGTTCCATCATCCCCTTAGACTTATGCCTCTCTGCCTTCACTTGCTGACACACCTGGTACTTTGATGTATATTCAGTGATCTATTTTTTCATATTATTCCACCGATAATGCTCTTGGAGATATCGATACATCTTTGTGTTTCCTGGGTGAATAGAGAAATTTGAACTATGTGCATCATCCAAAATATCCTTCTTCAGATCCAGACTTGATGGAACACATAGTCTTTTCCCAGATCTCACAATTCCTTCTTCATTAATATTAAACTCTGAGGATTTACCTTTTTCGATAGCTTCCACTTTTTATTTAATTCCCACATAATCTTTTTGAGCATCCTTTAACCTTTCCAAAATTGACGGTTGAGCAATCATTTGTGATAGGATTGATGATGTTCCCCTATTTATGATTCCCATGTCCATCCTCATCAAATCTAAGAATATTGGATCCTTATCAATTCTCATCAATGATAAGATTGATGGGTCCTTTCTACATAGAGCATCTTCCACCTTGTTCGCCTTCCTAGGGTGGTAACGGATTGAGCAGTCGTAGTCTTTGATCAGCTCTAACCATCTTCATTGGCACATATTCAACTCTTTCTGTGCTAATATATACTAGAGGCTTTTGTGGTCCTTATATATTCCACACTTCTCACCAAAGGGATAATGCCGCCAAATTTTCAAAGAGAATATCACTGCAGCCAGCTCGAGGTCATGTGTTGGATATTTCTGTTCATGAACTTTCAATTTCCTTGAAGCATAGGTAATGACTTTGTCATTTTTCATCAACAAACCTCCCAATCCCTTCTTCGAAGCATCACTGAATACCACGAAAAGTTCTCCACTTGTGGGAAAAGTGAGCACGGGCATAGTGATAAGCCTCCTTTTCAACTCCTTAAATCTTTCTTCACATTTATAACTCCAAGAAAACTTTACTCCCTTCCATGTTATCTTGGTAAGAGGGTTGGAAAATCATGAGAAATTTCTCACAAATCTTCGATAATATCCAGCTAACCCCAAGAAGCTACAGATATCTATTACAGATGTTGGCCCCGGCCATCTCTCAATTGCATCTGTTTTAGAGGGATATAAAGATAACCCATTGCTTGTAATGATATGGCCCAAGAATGATACCTCCTTCAACCTGAACTCACACTTTCTGTACTTGGAATAGAGCTTATCCTTCTGCACAGTCTCTAGTATAGTTCTTAGATGCTCCTCATGATCCTCCTTGGTTTTGGAGTATATCATAATATCATCTATAAAGACTACCACAAATTTGTCGAAGTAATCTCTAAAGACTCTATTAATAAAGTCCATGAATATTTCTAGATCATTAGTGAGTCCTAAAGGCATTACTATGAACTCATAGTGCCTGTATCTTGTACGAAAACCAGTCTTTGGGATATCTTCCTTCTTCACCCTTACTTGATAATATCCCAACCGCAAATCCACCTTGGAGAAGTATTGTGCTCCACGCAGCTGATCAAACAAGTCATAAATTCGTGGGAGAGGATTCTTGTTCTTTATCATGATTTTTTTGAGCTCATAATAATTGATGCAAAGGCGCATTCACCCATCATTCTTCTTGAAAAAGAGGAATGGTGCACCCCAAGGTGAAGCACTTGGGCGTATAAACCCTTTATACAAATTCTCTTATAGTTGTTTCTTCAGCACTTCAAGCTCCACAACAGCCATTATATATGGAGTTTTGGATATTGGAAATTCCCCTGATATAAGCTCAATTGAGAATTCAACATCTCTTCTCAGAGGAAGACCATGAAATTCCTCAGGAAACACTTCATCGAATTCCCTCACAATAGGCATGTCTTCAAGGATGGTTTCTTCACTGGACTCAATCATTTGAGGCAGATACGCATGCTCATAGGGCAGTAATATCCACACTTGAGATGATTCATCTTCTTCCTTTCACTTGTAAAGAATCAGGGGTCGATTCTCCAAATGGACAGTGATTTACCTCTCACGACAATATATGTTGGCTCTACATAAGGAAATAAAATCCATGCCAAGAATTGCATCAAATTCCACCAGAGGGAGTATGAAAAGGTTTGCTGGAAAGCTAAATCCACATATTAATATAGGGGAGGAGTTATATTCATGGGATGAAATAATTTCCCCATTTGTCGTACTCACTGACATCTTTACTTCCATGATTTGTGGTGTTGATGGTATTATTATACTAAAATTTTGAGATATAAAAGAATGCATAGAACCATAATCAAAAAGTATGTTCTCTATTATTTAATGAATAACTAGTGTACATATCACCACTACGTTGTTGGGGTTTACTTCGGCAGTAGTGATGGAAGGATCTCTCTCTTGCTACCTTGGAGGTTTTTGGTTGCCTCCGAAAACCCTTGGATTAGGGCACTGATTTACAAGATGCCCTGGTTCTTTGCAGTTGTAGAAATGAACCATGCGTTGAGGTTCGAATGGATTTTTCCAGTCCTCTATCGCAGCCACGGGTATATCTTGATGACAGTTTACAACCAGGTTCCCTTCTCTTCTAAACCTAAACAATTTTCTTGTACCCTTTAGGAAATTTCTGGGGTGCTTCTTTCTACACCTTTAGAAAGTGGGGTGCTTGATTTTCTTAGCACCATTGGATTTATCCAACAGACAACCAGCATTGAAGTCCACCTTATGCTTCGTATCCCCATGATACCCCTGTGATTCTACGATCTCCATTTCAACCTTGAGGGCGCATCAGACAATTTCCTCATAGATGTCGAAGTCACGAATTTCCAATTCTTTCTGCATGCTAGGTTTCATCCCACAAAAGAAGCGGTCAACCTTGAATTCGGGGGTAACGACCAAGATGGAAGTATATCATGCAAGCCATGTGAATTTTTCCTCATACGCTCCAACAGATTTGTCATTTTTTTTCTTGAGGGAAAATAATTCCCTTTTCATCTTAAGTCGGAGGGTGCGCGGAAAATATTTATCAAAAATCATCTTCTGAAAATCCTTCCATTCCTACGCCTTGATATCCTCTTCAGGCTTCCTATTTTTGATCAACATCCACCATTGATCAGTTTCACCCTCCATACGATAAATAGCGAGGAGAACCTTCTCTTGTTCAGAACATTGAAGGATGGGGAAGATCTTTTCAATGGAGTTGATCCATTATTCAGCGATTGAGGGATCAGATGATCCATTAAAAGTAGGTGGCCTTTGTCTCATTAAGCTCTCGATAATGAATTGTTCTTTCATGGGGGGGGGGGTTGAACTTTCTTCTTGACCCATGTTTCTATTCAAAACTTGAGTTATCTGAGATAGAAGCATGACAAATTTCGCGATTCCTACTCCCATCAGATTGGGAATCTCATTAGTACAGTCATCACATTGATCTTCACATCAGTTGTTAGCCCGAGTCCTCCTATTACCGACCATTGGCTGGAATAAAAGGAATGTTATTGGTAACACATTAAGGGTAATACAAGGACAAAACTGATGACTTATAAATAACTCTTACTTCCTTAACATATGAATCTACTGGCTTCAGTCTATGTTATCCATGATCTACTTTCTAACATATATTCTTATGGCATTTTTTTGTCCCTTAATAATGGTCCATTCTAAGCTTGTGAATTTACCAAAGCATATCCCCCGAGAGTGCCATAACTAAGAGTGAATGAAGGCCCATTGTCGTGAACCAGTTCTCGTTCAAATCTAGCTCAAAGCAGTGTTTTCGGGCTTTACCCCTAGGATACATATGTGCCAAAGCCGACTCTACCTGCTCGTATCCAAACGAGGATGTATTTTCTTTAAAAACCACTTACTCAATACCCACCAAAACATAGGGATTATTTTATTATACTTAGTATTGTCTCTAATTATTTACTAGAGTTTTCTAATCCTAATCCCAAAAATAACTAAACCTATCCTTTGATACCAACTATGACAACCTTGATTTTATTATAAACTTAAACACGATTTATTACATAAAACCATCACTTTATACAACATGAAATATCTAGAGGTATAGTTTTTTTGGGTCTTAGGAACATTAAATAACAACTTAAAACATGAAATAAATCATCTTTATTGAAAACTTCCTTTACATGACCATTTCATTCCCACGTACTTAGCATTGCAAGGGTTAACCTAAGGACATGTATAAGAAAAAGGTGAGCTATAAAGCCTAGTAAGGAAATAATCATGGAATAACATGAAGAATACAATAAATGTTAGACAATATCCATATCAATAGTGAAAAAGATAAGCATAAACATAAATTCATGATAAATCATGATAATCATAACATGGAAATGTGGCAACAACACTTAACATGGAATTAGCATGAGCCAAGGCTCATTGCACATGGATCATGAGTAAATCCTCATTGCACTTGAATCATAAGTAAAACCTTATTGCACTTGAATTTTCATGATTCAACACCCATTACAAATGACTTATCATGATACTATACTTTACCCAATTCATTGGAGCGCTATAAGGGCGCACCCATCTGAAACATTTCATTTCATGCGTAAGTGTGCCACATGGATCAGAAAACATGGATTCATAAAACATCATCATTTATTCCATGATATACGAATGTGAAATAAATACATGAAACTATTTAAACGATAAGTAAATATGCATAAAGGTAAATACCCTGGATAGAGAAATGGGCATGGTATTCACTACACAGTGACGTTGGCTTGGAAAATCGGTGCAATTTTTAGCAGCGTAACGGCGTGATGTAAGAATTCATAAAAAGGGTTGAGGAGAGAGAAAGTGGTTTCTCATCATTTGTACATGAAATGGACAGTAAAGGGGAATATAAATTCATGTCCCAACAATTGTAATGTAATTTTCATGCATAATAAAAAAGGATTACTTGGATATAAAAGAAGAGAGAGAAATCCCTCCCGGATTTTCGGCATAGTAACGGATGTACATGGGAAGAATTTAATGAGAGATAAAGGGGTATCCAATCATTAAAACATAAATAGGTCAGTATTGGAGTGGTGAAAAACCATACCCCAACATTTATAATTGAAATTAAAAGGTCATAACAACATTAAGAAAATTGGACAAAAATGAGGAAGGAAGAAAAAACCTTTACTTGGATGTGTGCTTCCAAAGGTTTGAGAGAGGCATGGGAAAGGATTATTGGGAGCTTGGGGCACCTTGGGAGGATTATAGGGATAGTAGGGAATAGATTGGATGAACTCCAAAGGCTTTGAGTGAGGAGAAAGTGAGAGCATGGGTGGGTTTATATATGAAAGATGAGGAAATTCTTTATTATTTAGGGTTGGGACGCCACACATTAAATTAATTCAAATCACATACCAGCCCATGGTTTTTTCCCATGGTTTTTTCCAAAGGGGAGTGAAAAAAAATATTTTACAAGGCAAAAGTCCGAACTTTTTAAACTAATGGGGTTGATTATGTGAATGTGAGTCACACTCGCAAGGAAAACAATTTAAAAAGGAAAGATGTTTAATAAGCCTTGAAGGGTCCATTAATGCTTTGTAAAATGAGTCAAACAAACCCAAAATTGCATTATTTTAATGGTAAAACATATATTGGCCAAACATAATTCTTATAATGTTTTATTAAATCACTATTGGGTCATTATGATGTCATAAAACACATTATACATTTAAAGGGTATTTAATTTTACCCAAAAATTTGACTGTCTTAGAAGATTATGAAAAATTCACTATTGGATAATTTCGACAACCTGATTCCATAAATAATATTTATTTTATCTAAATAATTTTATAAATATGTTACTTTTCTCTTTTAAAATAAAAACCAACATTGATTGAAAATTCACGAGTTTTGACAAAAATGGCTTTCAAACCTTAATGAAAATTAAGATTGCATTCATAAATTTATACAATAGTTTATATTTAATAAAAATTAATTTAATAATATTAATAATAATTTATTAAAATATTATTTAATACAAAAATCCATTAATTCATCAAAATAGATTTCTCAGATGAATATTAACTAAAAACACTATTTGAGCTTTAAAAACTATTTACAAGGTAACAAAAATAAAAAAATTATTATTATATAAAAATAATAATGTACATAAACGTAGTTTTATGGCCTTGTTACATAACCTCTTATAACACCGGTATAAGACCTAAGGGTAAGGTGTGAAATGGTGACAAAATCTTGGGTGTCTCGGATTACATTTCATGGGTGGTAATCACTATCAACTTCCACTTCTCTCATAGGCAGTCTCATTCAAGATTAACATGATGTAGCTTCGCATGGTCTTGGTCAATAGCGAAGCCCAATTATTCCACCTCTTTTACGAGTTCTGACAAATGGGCTTCTTATGGGGCACATCTACTGGATGAGTACATCGCTTCCTTTGTCAGAGTAAATTGGATTCATTAAAGCCCTATATTAATACTAATCATGTGATCACTGTTCAACGGCTATATTAGCAACGGTCACAATTCATAACATAAAACCAATGAATTTGACATATTATATAAACATTTTACAAAAAAAGACATTTAATTAGATCAATAGGGTTTTCCATTAATAAATGTTTTGATCGTTACAGACACATGTTTTTAGGCATCAAGTAAAAACCACATAGCAAAAAGAAAAATATCACTTTACATAAAATTTGGGAATTCACCATTTAAATTTTTTTTTGAAAACCAAATCATTCCACTAAAGAAATTATTTTTAATTAACCATTTTTAAAATCGAGTTTTTGTACCTATGAAATGTTTTTTTAGAAATAATACAGTAAAAATACATTTATAGAATTTTTTTTCACATCACTAAGGTCACCTTTTAAAATTAAAAACTAATTTCAACAACTTAAAATAATATCAAAAAACATTATTCCATCTTTAAAATATTAAAAAATTACTTTAAGACCATTTTCTAATAGAAAACCCTTTACCATATTTTTTCAAAACATAATTAACCAACTACACACAACATAAATCTAAATAATTAGGGACTATTTATCATACGTAAATTTACCGCATGGATTGGTGGAGTGTGTGTTAACCAAATAATTTTCCCTGAGAATAATATAGAACCATGTATACGGTCTCTGCATGGGTTAACAATCAATGTGATCTCATCATGTACTACAAACTCAACTCTTGTTTCATCCCTATAATAGAAACTAAAAATCAAAATCAAAATCCCAATATCCCTTGGTAACTCATGTTTCATCACGTGGGTTGTAACGACCCGGACCCAAACAGCCACCCAAACATTGCTAAATGGGTCAAGTGTTACTACCTTAGGCGCACCTCCCCGAACGCCAAAGGCTGCCAAATAGCAGTGAGGGTCTAATGGGTATAGTGGGGAGGCTATACCATCTCGGAGGATAATAGTAACAGTATTTGTTCGAGTATAACAGTAAAGGTGCAGCGGAATAAAAGACTCAGCAGCCTCGAACCAGACCCGCAGAGCAGAAGCATAATCAATATAGATAAACAGCATAAGCAATAAATATAAACAACAACAGCGGAAAAAAAACAACAGCATGCTTATTACATGTAACTATTACTGAGAAACAAAACATCAATCCCAGGCAGTTCGTACATATAGGAACATAAAAAGGTGTCAATGGCTAACCAACTGTAGATAAAATAGTTAAGCATCCTGATACAAGAAAAGAAAACAAAACAGAGTAACTCCACCTAGGTATTACCTCAAGGTCCATACCATCTCTATACAACAACTAACGCATCCCAGCTCCTGAAGATGGCCTCTTTCTTGTACGTAAATCCATAAAGTCTTTACGCGTCCTGAAAATCTCGTGTTGGGTGTGAGACAAATCTCAGTAGGGTACCACCCAATGGTGCATACCTAATATAAGTGTTTAAGCAGTCATGCGAGCGTAAGGAAAATTGTAAGAAGTAAAATGAAAAAATAAACACTAACTCCTCTCATTCTCAGTAGCCACCATGGAGTATCACCTGCTTCAGCCAATGCCCGAATCTCTGCCAAGTAACTTGGTGACATCGCCCCCTGACACTGTGTGTCTCAAGTACCGACATCACGAAGGCACACCCAATAATTGTAACCTGGCACCATGTGCCTCCTGACACCTTGTGTCTCAAGTAATGACGTCCCGAAGGCACTCCCTAGAATAATAACCTGACACCATGTGCCTCCTGACACCTCGTGTCTCAAGTACCGACATCCCAAAGGCACGCCCAAGGATAACCCAGAGGAACGGCGATGTCTGGTCTCAATGGTATCCCATGAAGGCTCCTCACCTCCCACGTGGCTCTCTATGGTAAGAAACCCCAACAAAAATACCTAACCGCAACTACAAGGGCATCTACCCACACGAGTTGTCAAAACCACCTCATCATGGAGTATCTCTCAATGCACACTACTCAAAGTCTCGGGTGAGCAGTAATCAACAAAATAGTACCTAAGTCACCAAAACATCTTACACCTTATGTCCCTCCGACCATGCCGCTTAAGTCTGATGGCATCGCCATCCTAGTAACCCAGGTCATGCCCAACCTGACAGTTGTACAGCCTCAAGCCAACGTCCATGACGCCCATTCTCATGGTCAAAACCACCCAAAGTAACCCGGGCCATTCCCAACCTGTGATCTGCATCACTCAAACATAACAGGGCCAAGCCCAACACAACCCCAAGGGTCCAGCATGTGCAATTCAGCAATTGCATATATATATATATCAAATTCAAACAGAACTCATAATGACAAAACAATTTAAATAGTTGAATTAACCTAGCCTAACGACTATCGAACAATAGCACCAAGGTCTTGAATTCCTCTAACAACTTAAAGCAGGCTTAATAAATTAGACTCAACATTTTAACACGTTAATAATTCAATTAAAACCATTTTGGCATTTCCCGACCAAAATGCCCCAATTAGAATTGACCCCTCACCCGGCCCCGCTCACGCAAACAGGTAACAGGGCATAACCAAAGGCATCCCATAGGTACAACAAGCAATTCAACATGGAATAGCAGATAAAATGGTTCCCGCTCCAAATACCCAAAAACGCGCTGAAGGCCGTGTCACCCAAACAACCGCGAAAACAAAAAATGAGGTATGCACCACCTACCTGAGACTCGTATGATGCTACTCCTCTAGTAACAGCTTCCAATTTGTTATAAAACATGGTAAATCTACAAAAGATTCAAAACCTCTCAGACCCCTATAACTCTTTCTAAAACGAATATCAAACAAAACGGGTCAAGAGGAATCGAGGCCTTACCGAGGGGGTTCCAACACATCAATCAGAGTTCGAATCCGACTTTAGATGAAGAACTGGGAGAGGATTGAAGTCTCAGCCAACTTGGTTCATGAAACCAAGTGAGATATTGTGGTTCTGCCTCAAAATGAGGCTACTTCCCGTTTTAACGCAAAAAAACTAAACGGCGTGTACTTCATGACTACACGTTGTGTAGGTTATTTAATTGTTCATAAGATTGCTTAATTCCACTAACTTACTTTCCAGACCTACCGACATGAGTACCTGGCATGTACCTATGGGTACACGGTGTGTACTAGGTTTCTATTATCTTCCTCGCCGACTTACCTACACGCCATGTATATCCATTATACATATCTAGACTACACGGAATGTCCAAGGGGAACACGGAGTGTACCTGGTTCTACCCGGCCAACAGGACTACATGCCATGTATGGGCACCACACGGTTGGAAGTACATGGTTTGTTTAAAACTACACATTGTGTAGTAAGAAATTTCTACACGGTCATCACACGACATGTACTCAGCGAGCACACGGTCGGTCACCCGCTTAACATATACATGGCGTGTACTTATTGTACATGGCGTGTAGTCTGGAAATTTCCAGAAACTTCCCATTTTTTCTAGTTTCCTTAGAAACTAGTAAAAAATTCAAATAGGGTTGGGATTTTGACTCGTTCTAAAAACCTGGATTTTTACAATCTCCCAACATTAAAATAGCTCATCCATGAGCTATCAAACGAATCCTAGAGATGGAATCATACATAAGACCCTGATAAAAGTAACCCAGACTTCCCTGATCTCAAAGGTTCTGGAAAAATTCCTTCAAGGGGCTCCCCATTATAGGAATCGCCTACCCCGGTCTCAACCAAACTAAACTTAAATCAACCAAGGTTTACTAACCTATTTTCCGGATGCATAGTCTTTCCGTGAAGCATCATCACCCATGTGCCACATTGGTGCTCTTTTGTCATTCCCGACACACAATGTATTTCGCACCACATCAATGACCTCCTCTATAAGGTCTTGGTGTCTGGCACCTCAAGTAACCCACATCCTCGATGCCCTGGTTCCCACAGCAGCTCATATAACTCGCATCCTAGATGCCCTGATGCCAAGCACCTCATACATATATAAATCGACTATATCACGCACCCAATATGGTTCCAATCCCAATGATTAGAATCTAGTTAGTCCACATAGATCATGTGCACTGCGTGCACTAAAAACAGACATGCCTCTACAAGTCATGCCAAAAAGGAAACATGGAGATCACGGCCACACCGCAGTGTACATCTAACCATCGTCGGCTCACCAGCCTGCTCAGCCTCTGGCAGCTCCACGGCGTGCACTTGGCCTAAAATACACTTGCCTGATGCCTGACCTCCCTGTGGTGTTGCTCTATTCACTGGCCACTAACCCCTCAGCTAGGTCCCACTGCCTCTGTTATGACCTTCGTGCACATCTGAACCTTGACTAACCTCTCCTGGTACCGAACCTAAACCAACTCTAGATACTACAGTCTGTCCTGGTCCATGCCCACCGGTTATCTAAGAAGGCTGCCTGGAAAACCTCTCCAGATGTCTGGCATGTCCACATGCCCGGCACTCCTTCGGAGGCCTATCAGACTGAGCCCGAACAAGACCCGGTTGTCCACACTGAAAGAAAATCACAGAAGATCTACCATGAGGTGGTCTAGCTGAATCCCTATCCTGAATGCCCTGTTGGAACTCAACTCTTCCTCACTTCATACTATCCAAACCATCACCTGAAGCTATCTCCTTGTCTAAGAGAGACTTCTCTCTCTCGTTTCCCATATCTATGAGTGTCTGATTTACCACCTTGGAGAAGGAACCCAGCCTAAAAATGTTCACCTAGACCCGAATGGTGTGTCGTAAGCCATCCTCAATGCGACTCACCCTAGCCGCGTCATCGCTCACCATACCAGATGTGAAGTCAGAAAACTATGTGAATGTAGTTGTGTAGTCCATGACATACATATCTCCCTTCTGAAGACTCAAGAACTCTCGAGCTCTCTCTACCCTCAGTGTATCTGGGTAAAAGTGCTGAAAGAACCTGTCCGCGGCCTATGAGCCTAAACCTATACGTCCCACCAACGCTTCACCGGTCCTCTCGGCATGTACATCGCCAGCTTGACCTGCCACCCGGGAGGCGTCTCTAGCTGCTCGAAAATCATCTGCATACTCTCTGTCCAGTTCTCATTCACCTGTGGACCACCCTCACCCTGAAAAAGCGACGGGTGCTTCCATTGGAACTCCCATGTCAGATACGCCATAGAAGGATCTATACCCTGTGTGCCTCTGTCAATCCCCTGCAAGAAACATACCAGGCTAGATCAGAGCTCCTCATCAATCCATGGTCCAAACGTTGCCAAACCCGGCTGTTGTCCTGCCTGCACTGGATCCTGAACCTGATCCTGTCCCTAAGCCTATACTTGTGGCTCGTGCTCTGCCTGTACTTAATTCTGAACCTAATCTTGTGGCATTGTATCCTCTCATGTCTGATTCTCCATCATGTCATGAAGGTGTAACCCACTGAATACCATAAATGGTCAGACATCCCATATATACATATAACAATATATTCTAAGCCGAAAAGGAAAGCAGTAAAAGGAAGTGCATAATAATTACCCTTACTCTCCCTCAATTTAACCCATTCCCCATAGCATCCCGGCCTCGTGTCCTCCTTGCCCGCCCTAAACAGAGCAAAGTATCAAAAAGTACCTCGGGCCATGCCCATCCTAACAGCTCACATTGCCTCAACCCGACGACCGAGTCGCCCAATCCTGATAGTCACATTTCCTCATCCATAGTACCTGCCTGCTCTCCTAAGAGCCAAACCCAAATATCCTGCAACATGAAATTCTACAGATATACAAGTCGTGGCATAACACATTGCAATAAACAAGCAATTGTATCAGGAATTTCACCAATTCACATTTCATAGCATACTAAGCATGGCAAAAGATTTTTATTCACATGGAATTATCACTTTACAAAGCATTCGTGTAATTATGAAATTGAAATACCCTAAAATATGCTTATCAAAGCCAAGAAAACAAGCCTCACCAAACCGGGCCAAGGTCCAATTATCCCTTATCGCAACGGGTCAAGGGTTTCATATCACTATAAAAAACATCACACATCAACTGAGCCACTGAGGTGGAAATCATATAAACTGTAATCTGAGAAAAAGCAACAGCAATTCCCACCCAAGGTAACTTGGTCCATCCCTTGTACCTGGGGCTGCAGGCACCCAAGAATAAGCTAGAGACCTAGTTCCAGTAACAACCTATCTCCAGTATACCATATCCCAAATAGTAAAACCAGCAAAAAAAAGAGAAGTCTGAAACTCATTAGTAGTCATCAAGGCACTACTACTAAATCCCTATCAAGAACTCCTCTAATACCACTTTGTAATGACCCGGACCCGAATATCCACCCAAACAGTGATAAACGGGTCATGTGTTACTACCTTAGGCGCACCTCCCCGAATTCCAAAGGCTTCTGAATAGAATCGAGGGTCTAATGGTTATAGTGGGGAGGCCACACCCTCTCATAGGATAATAGTAATGGTATTGGTCCGAGTATAACAGTAAAGGTGCTGCGGAATAAAAGACTCTGCAGCCTCAAACTAGACCCGCAGAGCGGAAGCATAATCAATATAGATAAACAGCAGAAGACTAAAATATAAACAACATCAGTGGAAATAAACACAACAGCATGCTGATCACATGTAACTACTACTGAGCAACACAACATGCATCCAAGGCATGTCATACATATATGAATATAAAAAGATGCCAATGGCTAACCAACTGTAGCTACAATAGATAAGCATGTTGATACAAGAAAAGAAAACAAAATAGAGTAACTCTAGCTAGTTATGATCTCAAGGACCATACCATCTCCATGCAACATCTAACGCAGCCCAACTCCTGAAGCTGGCCACTTTCCTGCACGTAAATCCATAATGTCTTCACGCATCCTGAAGGGCTCCTGCAGGGTGTGAGACAAATCTCAGTAGGGTACCACTCAATGGTACGTACCTAATATAAGTGTTTAAGCAGTCATGCGAGTGTATGGAAAACTGTAAGCTACACAATGAACAAATAAACACTAACTCCTCTAGTGATCAGTAGCCACCATGGAGTGTCACCTCCTTCGTCCAACGTCGGAATATCTGCCAAGTAACCTGGAGACATGCGCCCCCTAACACTGCGTGTCTCAAGTACCAACTTCTCGAAGGCACACCCAAGAATAGTAAACTGGAACCATGTGCCTCCTGACACCTCATGTATCAAGTACCGACATCCCGAAGGCATGGCCAAGAATAGTAACTCGGCACCATGTGCCTCCTGAACCCTCGTGTCTCAAGTACCGACATCCCAAAGGCACGCCCAAGGATAACCTGAAGGAACAACGATGTCTACCCTCAAATCACAGCGAGCCTCATCCCCTAACCTGATAGTCTCAATGCTATCCCCTGAAGGTTCCACACCTCCCACGTGGCTTTTTATGGCAAGCACCCCCTACTAAAATACCTAACCACAACTACGGGGGCCTCAACCCACATGAGTGGTCAAAACCACCTCATCACAGAGTATCTCTGTGTGAACACTACTCAATGTCCCGGGTAAGTGGTAATAACCAAAATAGTTCCTAAGCCACCAAAACATCTGACACCTTCTGTCCCTGCAACTATGCTGCTCAAGTCTGATTGCATCGCCATCCTAGTAACCCGGGCCAAGCCCAACCTGACAGTTGTACTGCCTCAAGCCGCCATCCATGACGCCCAATCCCATGGTCAGAACCACCAAAAGTAACCTGGGCCAAGCCCAACATGTGATCAGCATCACTCAAACGTAACTAGGCTAAGCCCAACACAACCCCAAGGGTCCAGCATGTGTAATTCAGCAATTACATATATATATATATATCAAATTTAAACAGAAATCATTACGGAAAAACAATTTAAACAGTTGAATTTCCCCAGCCCAATAGCTTTTGAACAATACCACCAAGGTCGTGAATGCTTCTAACAACTTAAAGTAGGCTTAATAAATTAAACTCAATAGTTTAACACATTAATTATTCAACTAAAACCATTTTGGAATTTCTTGGCCAAAATCCCTTGATTAGCAACGACCCCTCACTCGGCCCCGCTCATGCAAACTGGTAACAGGGCATACCCAAAGGCATCCCATAGGTCCAACAAGCAATTCAATATGAAACAGAAGATAAAACGGGTCCTACTCAAAATACCTGAAAACACACTGAAGGCCACGTCACCCAAACAACCACGAAAACACAAAATGAGGTATGCACAACCTACCTGAGACTCGTACGATGATAATCATATGGTAACAGCCACCAATTCGGTCTAAAACACGGTAAATATAAAAAAGATTCAAAACCGCTCAAACCCCTATAACTCGTTCTAGAATGAATATCAAACAAAACAGCTCAAGAGGAATCGAGTCCTTACCGAGGGGTTCCAACGCATCAATCGTAGTTTGAATCCAACTTTGGACGGAGAACCGGGAGACGATTCATGTCCAGACCATCTTGGTTCTCGAAACCTAGTGAGATATTGAGGTTCTGCCTCAAAATGAGGCTACTTCTCGTTTTAATGCAAAAAAAATACACAGCATGTACTTCATGACTACATGCCATGTAGGTCATTTAACTGTTCATAAGATGGATGAATTCCACCACCTTACTTTCTAGACCCGCCGACATGAGTACACAGTGTGTACCTATGGGTACACAGTGTGTAATTGGTTTCTCTTATATTCCACACTGACTTACCTACACACCATGTATATCCCTTATACACAGCTAGACTACACGGCGTGTCCAAGGGAAACTTGGCATGTACCTGGTTCTACCCGGCCAACAGGCCTATATGCCATGTATTTCCACCACACGGTCGAAAGTACACGACGTGTTTAAAACTACATGCCGTGTAGTAAGAAATTTCTACACGGTCATCACACGACATGTACTCAGCGAGCACACGGCTGGTCACCCGCTTAACATATACACAGCGTGTACTTAATATACAAGGCGTGTAGTCTAGAAATTTCCAGAAACATCCCATTTTCTCTAGTTTCCTCAAAAACGAGTCAAAAATTCAAACAGGTTCGGAATTTTGACCCGTTCTAAAAACCATGGTTCTTACAGCAATGGTGATTAGGCAACGACCCATGACATACCTCTTGAGCCTCAATAATTTTATCTCCATCTACCAAATATCCTATATAGTAAGTTCTTCTCATAATAGATACGACGTTCCTATAGATAAAAGAACATATCTCCTCATTTAATACAACTTTTTATGATCTAACCCAATCAATCACTATGTCAAAAACCTAAACCATTCTATGATAGGACTTGAAGGTCATTATCACTCACCAAGAGATGAAAAAATAATTTATTTATCATGGAAATGCCACTTGGGAATGATTTTCCCAACAAATAAATAATAAAATTACCATCATAATATAAATAAAAAAAATTCATAATCCTTCTATACATCAAACATCCATGACCGAGAAAACAAATAAGCAGTAATGTAATATTTGAACTCAGAAGGAAGTAAATTGTAATGAGAACCAAAAACCTCCCTCAACCTCTAAACACCCTATCAAGTAAGGCTAATATTCTCCTATAATAGATTTACATCTCCCACTATAAGCTATAGCTACCCTCTATATGTAAAAATTAGTAAAATAATAAGTATAGAATGTGATAAAAGAAAGTGAAATAATAACTAAACTATAAATATACCTATCTATTTGAAACTGTATGAGTTACTTCCCAATAAGAAAGAACAACGAAGCCTCAAGGGTGAGAATAAAATATAATCTAAAACCTGTTACTAAAAAATGATAGATATATAGGCATGACTATAAAATTTCTTAGTAAGGATAAAAAAATGAATCACTCCTTAAGCCTTAACATTAAATAAAATCCTATTTCATGCCAGTTTAAAAAAATAAATATATAGAAATTGGGTTTTTATTTAATTAAAAACTTGTTATAGTGTAATCATTTTCAAAAACTATTTTTCCTTTTTTATTTCCAAAACCATTTTTCAAAGAATGGGACGTTTTCCAATAATTCATTTATAAGAATAAATAATATAATAAATTAAGAGTATTAGTGAGAAAACATATCAATTAAAATAATATTACAATTTTATAAAAACATATTAAAGTAAATCAATATTTTAATCATTTGAAATTTAAAAATAGAACCTAGAAAACTATCATTTGAAATATCTTACCATAGAAACAGAAGTAAAATGAGATAAAGAACCATTAGAAATCTATAAGTAGCTAAGTTATTGGTGTTATAGATACATCATATCTTAGGGTCAAACCTCAAAAATATATCATTCTCATTTATGTTTCACTGTGGAGAAAGAACCCAATGGCCAATAGTAATCACTAATATCATGAAATTTAGTTAGGGTTAAATCATAATATTTCTAGTGAGACTAGGGTAAATCCATTCCATCTTACCTAGTTATTACTCATAGACTTCCCACATAGGTACCCAAGATTCCAATGATCCATGCCTTCAACTAAAATACATAAGTTAGGTATAGTATCAAAACCAAATCTAAATCACATAAAATTGAAAAAAAAAAGTATACAATAACACCTCACCTCCCTACACTAGCAATGTGAAGTCCATTTTCATAGTTATATGCCAACATGCTAATAACATCTATATGTGTCCAAAAATGACATAAAATTGTAGGATTTTATTGGATTGAATCATACTTTTCAAATATATATTGAAAGTTTCCACAAGTACTTAGATTTTTAGGAGTAAAAATTTTTCTTTTCGAAAACCATATTTTATACCATAGATTTCATGATCCAAATCCATTATTCGCACATAAAAACATAAGTAACTTTATATATATATAACCCTTTTTCCAATTCATATATTCCCTAATCCATGTTTCAATATGTACAACGAGGGAACTTATGTGTGTGTGTTTCTGTGTAATTCACATTTTATATAAATTAGAGAATTAAAAATTGGTTTTTAGCTATTTATGAACACGAGTTTCTATTAATCCTTTATGGAAAACTCAGCTGAAATTCTAACATTTCATTCTTTTTAAACCTAATCATTTAAACTAATTGGAAAAACTAGAAATTACCCAAGGTTATTTTCATTTCAAACAATCTGGAAAACATATTTTTAGCAAGAGGATCTCATGGAAGAAACTTAGGGAAATCAAATAAAAACAAAATGGAAAACAATTACATCCATCAAACCTATTTTCTCTAATTTATATACTTCATAATATAATGAAAACATGCATTTAAACACCCAATAAACAATAGTTTCCAATTTAAATTCATGAAAAAAGGGTAACCTACCTCAAACCAAAGAATAACTATATGAATTTGACAATAGTGTCTCAAAAACCCCATAAAGAGTACCATGGAACTCTAGAAAAATATGAGAAACCCAAAATTTAAAAAATATATAACTAAAATTGGGCCAAGGAATAAAAACGGAAGAAAATGTACCCAAAATTGATTTATTATTCATTTCCTTCAACAGTTGTGACTAAAAAAGTCATCAATCTAACACCATAAACCCAATGAACAAAAAACAAACTGAAATGAACCCCCAAATATGGCTAGCGTTAGTCCATTTGGTTCACACTATAATGTAGGGAGGAAAAGTGTGGTGAAAATAGAATAAGAAGAGAGAAGAGGAGGAGAAAACCCAACCTTATATGATCATGTGAATAATCAAGATAAAAATCATCCAAAAATATTGGGAAGATAGAAGGTATGTCATGCATATATGGGATCCCCCTAGTTGTGTCCAGAATGAGGGAGAGAGTGGGGGGAGAACACCCCTTTAGGGGTTTATTTTTTAAGGGAAAAAATCAAAAACCCAAAAAAAACCTCTAAACACATCACAGCATTTTGCATCATGTTTTACCAAATAGTTCACCCACCATGGTCTACTAATGAAACACCTAGACACCTCACATAGATATTTTACATGGTTTGGGAAACCATTAATTTTCCATGTGGTATACTCTTTAAAAGTTGTATATTCCCTCACACAGTATGAACAAGATTTCTACTAACCATTTTCAAACCATAAACCGAAGAAAAAAATCCCCAAATTTTAAAATTAAAACTGGTTTGACATAAAACTCAAAAATGAGGCTGAATTTAATTAAAAATTTTATATTAATTAATAAATCATTGTTAGGGTGTGACAAATAACGACTTGTGAGTCATCCGTCCTAGTATCCTTTGCTTCCTAACATATCGATACATAGTCAATAAAAAATAAAATGTATAAAAATACCAATGAATTTTGAAAAATTTCCACAAATTTAATTCCCCGTGAATTTAAGATCTCACAAAATAACATGGGTTGTAGGAGAATTTTATTAGTCTAGGAGATGTTCCTTGTGAATTGACATCGATTTCATGACTTAAAAACTGATGGGAATATCTATACAATGTTCTCCAACAAATTCCAGAGTCAAGGACCTTTATGTATGTACATTGAGAGACAAAGTGTCCCCCATAAACTAGAGTGTAATATAATTTCAAAATAATGTTTAACTCATCATCATGGACACACCAAAAAATAACCAATTCACTATAAATTATCCATAAGTTTGGGTCATCACAAATGTACCATTGTGACTGATCCTAATCTCTTTGGGATTGTGAAGGGATAAAATCTCTGGGGATAATTGATGCTGCTAAAAAAATCACAATGTCTGCATTGCAAGGGTTAAGGTCTACTACATCACAATAGTTCTCATCAGTGAAGTGGTCCAATGGTGGGAAAATCCAACTAATGTATCCAACTACCAATTTTTCCACTACTCTCTTATCTCAAATCTCTAGTTCAAATTCCAAGAGGAGGACAATTCACTGTATGAGGTGGGTATAAGCTTTGGTTTCATAAAGATAAACTGAGGTTCAATGGGATTAGAAAATACAAGGACTTTTGACCCAAAAATATATAAATATATTATTTTAAATTAAAACACAATAAAAAGATGTTATTTTTTAGTTTTTATTTAGTTTTACTAGGAAATTTAAAGGGTTTTTGAAGTAGGCACAATTATATGAGGATCCCTCTCAACCATTTGTGATAAAACTATCCCAACTAAAATGTCAAAGGAATCACACTTATGTTCATAAGGTACCTTCCTACTTGGTGGTAGGATGATGGGAAGTGATATGAGACTCCTTTTAGGGAATTAAATCCATCCTGAATTTTTTACCAAAAACAAACTAAGAAATTTTTTATAAAAGATGAGTTAATTGAAGTGAAATATTACTAAGGTATATAATTAATCTGTAGTAAAAACTATCATTAACCAATAATGATCGCACCTCATGAACACAGTTCTGAAATTAAAGAGAGGAAATTATTTTAATTTTCTATTTATCAACTAGAATTCCCTTACTCAAAATAACATCTCAATAATTATCCCCCACTTTACCATGAAATTTAATTTCTCGTAATTTAATATAGTACCTTTTCTAATGAAATAGAAGAGTATAGAACCTATGTTTTCTAAAAAATCATTAAAGGAAGAGCCAAAAACTATAAAATAACCCATAAAAACTTCCATACAAGTCTCAGGGGACTCAAAAAATATACTCAGCCTAAAATTTTGAAATGTACCATGAGATTTATAGATACTATATGGAATCCTCTTGTATGAAAAAGTTCTAATTAGATAGGTAAATTTTTTCTTTTCTTGATCCTTAGGGGATATATATATATTTAAAAATAACCTGAATAGACATCCTGGAAACAATAATTGGACTTATCAAGAAATAATTATAACATTTGTTCAATGAGTGGTATAATAGATTTGTCCATATTCATGGCTTCATTTAACCAAGGGTAGTCAATATAGAATCTCCAAATATTATTCACACATGTTGTAAATAATTAATTTTTTTCTTTTGAAACTACCATTAATCCGTTTTTTATATCAAAAACATTTACTCAGAATACCCATTTTCTATCAGATATGGGATAGATTATCCCAGTAGCAAGTAATTTAGTAGCATTTAATTTTAACACTTCAAGGAGAGTGGGATTTAACAGGATTTGATATTACATTAGGTACTTATCCTCATTATCTAAAATTATATATTGCATTAAAATAGATGGTATAATTCTATGAATATTATCCAATGTCTGTCTTATCACATTTTTAAACTATCTCAAAAGGTCTGACAGTTTTGAAATCTACTATGGAGAGAGTTTGTTATAAATAATGATTATAAATTATGCAATTCCCTTAATATAGGAATATTTTAAATTATATGGAAGTGCTTCTAATTATAACACTATTGTTTTTTTTTGGATTTAGGGAATGTATTTAATTGTGGTTAGGTACGTGGATCTATCTATGTTATTATTTTTTATCTCTATTGAAGTAGAATCAATGGAAATGAGATTTAAGTAATAATTGATCATCATGGGTACCTATGAATGAATACACACATCAATGAAAACCCAAAAATTACACTTTTCAAACCTATATATTATTTGAAACATGAATTATAACCCAAATAATCAAAGAGTTAAGATTAGAAAATTGAATTATATTATGGGTTGAGGAGAGAATGTTGTGTGTGTGTGTGTGTATTTTTAAATATCACTTCCATCAAATAAAAAGATAGAGTGGAGTTCTCTTTAATGGGGTTTTTCATAGTATTGGGTATATTAAAACATAATTATTCTCATCCAAATTACATGAAAATATTACCATTGTAAATATTTATGATTTTCATTTCCATTTTATGTAAATAACTTCAAAGTATGAGAGGAGTGTGTCCTTGGGTCATAGTATCTTCCATCTCAATAACATATAATTTTATAGGGAATAGGATATTTTTTACTAATTTGAGGACATCCTCATTCACCCATTTTTGGTGTTTACTGATATGGTTGGAAAATTTTATGATGATTCTCATTGGTTTATGTGATCTAACTTGTATTGAACTGTAAATAAAATGAGTAATCACATTAGTCTAATACCATAATAAAGTATTTCCTCAGAAAAAAAAGTCTCACCTTTGGTGTAAGGTGTCATAAATATTCATGGATCCTTGAATTTTATTGGAATCACTGGTTTTATTAGGGTAATACAATCCTCCAAAGGTTTAATCTCTCTCATTATCCTTTAATCACTACTTATGGGTGAAAATATATTTTATAAATTTTCTGTACTATGTAATTTGTTAAACTAGATCTAAGGGAGTAATATTAACTTGTAACATTTTAAATGTATACATGATCTATTTAAAATTTTAGTTATCAAAAGTTTTATTGGATTGCAAGAGTCTTTGGGAAAAGGAATAGGAATTTATTTTTCAAGAGAATTGTCAATAATAAATTGTTTACCCATTTTCTCATCACTTTAATCCTTTAAGGGTAGAGAAACAAAATTTAAAGTGAAGGACATATATTTTTTATAGAATCGTTAGAAGTTGAATGTTCTTTACTAATACTAATTTTGATATCATACACATTACCAGTGTCATTAGTATTGGTAATATTTTGGGATGATATTTTTCTAGAACCTTGTATTTTTATCTCACTAATGGTGTTTTCCAGTTGTCCCAATTAAGTTCCAAGGTCCTAAATTGATGATTATGTGGTCTATTGGAATTAGTAGTTCTGGGATTCCATTTTCATCACCATGTCCTTGAGCCTTACATTAGATTTGGGAAAAGTATTATTATTTCAAGATAGTGATGGAATAGAAGGTTACAAACCTTGTCCTCTTTTATACCAAGTCTTTTTGGGATAGCTTGAGTTTCCCCCATTTTGGTACCGTGGTTTTAATTAACACCTTGGGATTTTATTTAGCCTTAATGATTCTTTCATAAAGGGTGGTTCTTATTGAAATATACTCCCAGAAAATACTGCTACATAAGACTCAAATCAATCCTAAATTTCGGGGGCACTAATCTTAAAAATGAGTGTTATCAGAACTAATACCAAAATAAAATGGAATGAGTGGAGAGTGTGAATTACCTAAATCATAAGTTAATTGTATTATAGGATTATTCATTTCATGTAGTTTATTATCTCCCTTTTATTCTAGTTATGAATGGATTTCCTTATGAACTCATTAATTGGGTGAAATTCCTCATGTATTTTGATCCATATAGGATATTAAGTCACAAGCGGTGGTAGGGGTTTTATATGATATGGAACCACCAAATATAGCTTTTATCAATACTTAATACATGGGGACAAGTTCCTTATATATGTATTGAATTGAAAATTGTTCACTAATTTGGTGGTGATGGAAACTTGACAAAATTATTTTGAATCTTCCCTAATATTTGTGAAGGGTCTCATCTTGTGATTTCCTAATATGATAGATTTATTTTCTAATTGATTCAGTTTAAGAAGTAGGGAATAAATTCTTGATAAAGAGTTGTTTAAGTTCATTATAACCCCCAATTTTTGTAGGTAGATAGTATATCCAGTATTTGGATAAACCATCAATTGAGAGAGGGAAGACCTTAAATATTATAAGGTATTCAGACACATTTTGGGGATTTATGGTGGATCACACAATGTAAAACTCCACGATATGTTTGTGAGGGTCCTCACCAGGAATAACACTGAATTTTAGATAGAGGTGGATGAGTCCCAATCTCAACAAAAATGTCTCTCCTTCCTCGAGATATTTGATGTGCGTATGTTAGTGCTCCACATTAGGGTTGTTCATTTATTTTATGTTTTGATTAAGTGAAAACATATTGGATATAGTTTTATTTTGTTCACTATTATATTATTTTAGGAAAACGTGATGTTCCAAAATAGCCACTTTAGTGTTACTAGATTTCCCTACACTAGAAGAATTAATTTTTGAGTGGGGTGTCTTTTCAATTTTTGGGTCAATTTCAAGTAATATTTCGTCTCCAAATACTATCATGAAATAAATATACAAATATAGTTTTTAACCAAGATAAGTCTCAATCTGAATGGGAGCCTACTGGAGATTCTGATTATGGGAATGACATGTCTTATTATGATTTTTAGTGTTTGAGAATGAGGGCATTAATGATTGTGTGAACCCTTTCGCCTCCTACCTGTTTTCTCTTTTCTTTATTGAATAAAGGGTCAGAAGATTTTGCATCTAACTTGACCTTTTTAAAAAAATTAGTGGAATAAATAAAACACACTAGATAATAAAGTGTAAAATATAGAAAATAAAATAATTAAGAAAAAATTCTAATTTACTAAATAATAGAGAAAAGAGAGTAAGAGAGAGAGAGACCATGAAAAAAATAAAAAATCCAAATGGAAGGGGGTAAGATTGAAGAGTAAGAAATAAACAAGGAAAATAAATAAAATAATGGTAAAAATGATCTTATCCCTAGAATTGGCTTCAAAATTTGATCATATTTTTGAGCGCATCAACTTTGTTTTTTATATTTTTACAATTATTTATGCAATATAGAATGAACCCTAGGTTATCTATTGAAGGATACATAGATAATAAATTTCTGTTGAAAAGTTTTTATGAAAAATAAACTTTGATAAATATTTTTTCGGTTTTATGATTCTAAAAAATTAAAATATTATACTAAGTGGGAGAATCTAGTTAGATAAATTATGATAAACGTGGGAGAGTTTCTCTTGATGCTCAACCAATATCACTCTCAAGGAAAGTGGGAGGGATCATTAATTCCTTGATTTATGCATACTGAAACAAGTATGGTATGTTAGTTATTACTAACTTAACACTTATTATTATATCAATCAATGATATTGATTAGTAGTGACCACTCAAAATATAAATAATTATGTTAATTTAAGAAATGAACTCAATAAAAGAATCACATCAAAAAGGTGATAAGATGGAAAAATTTGAGTTTATGTTATAATTTTTCTTGAGAAACTAACATGAATATTTATGTGTTATAGATTTTGTATTTCATCACTGGATGAAATCAATAAGCACACTCACGAAAGATAATGGATGAGAAAAGATGAAAACATGATAAATTCATAAAAAGACTTATATTATTCATTAGAGAATGAGTAATTATGTTCCTTTTATTTTTATTTGATCATAACATCATAAACACAAAATTAAAAATTATAAATGACGAACAATTGAAAAAAATACTGATAATTCAATTACCTTTTATTGATTACAATCATAGATCTTGGGATTATAACAAAGGGAACCCCCAATATTGATATATAAGAGGTTTAGAAGTACGTGATGGATAAGAGGATGAAAATGGAGGATTAAACCACTATAATTAAACTCACCCTTACCCCTAGTCATGAAAACAATTCTAATGAGCCATGAAGTTCTTATAAAGAGAATTTAGAAACTTTGATTCATGAAAATTCAATGCTCAATTGGTGTAGGTGATTTATTCATGATAGTTTTTTAGACCCCATTAATTTAAATACAAAACTAACCAAAATATGAAATTTAATTTTAAATGAGTGGAAATTTATTTATTTGAGTTATCTATTCACATTCTTTGAAATCATCTAAATTAGATTCTCCAAGCCTGAGTTATGAAACAATCACTACATGTTGGTCCAATTTGTCTCAACCCTAATTTCTTTACTTTGTGGGCCTTTATTTAGATTCGTGTACTTAGATCTATCCTTTATTCATGTTATTTGAATTCAATCCCCGTGATCATAGAATCCAGAAAATTTATTTTTTTCATTTTGATCAGTGTATATAATGTTATGATAAAAATAATAAATTATTATCAATTTTGGGCCATTGTGTAATTAAATCTGTTTAATCATGTTTTCAACACATGAATTAAAAATATAAATTTCATGAAAAATGATTTAATAATGGGACACTAAAACCTATAAATAATGTAATTCATAAGTGTAAGGTTGATAATATAAGATATATAATTGTGTCATAATGTTGTTCTTGTGAAAATTTTAAAAAATAACTAAATAAAAAAATCACGGTGATCGATCATTGAATTAAGAAAAAAATAAAACACATGTTTCAAACCTTATTTTATTCTTATGTTTTGGTTTTTCAACATTAGATACAATTTTTTTGTGGAATGATATTATTATTTTCCGGAAAGAGGTTGTGGTGATATTTTGTGTGCAAACACATAGGTTTAGTTTGTGTTAGTACTGTATATTTATATTTTATTTTATTTTCTTATGACCCCTACCCATTTTGGATAAAATAAATGTAACCCAGAGACCTTGGGGATTTTCCCTAACATCAAGGATATGGAAGATATAGATGGCTGACAACACCCTCTTCCCTACTCCCACTTCAGTTGCAGCTTCTGGTGGTGTTAATGGTGGAAAATGAGATATTTGGTGGGAGCCATGCATGGTAGGATGAGGGAACTAGTTTTGTTTCATAAATTTTCATGATACCCTATTACCCTGGTTATGATATATGAGTAATGTTGTATGTTATACAAGATATTATATGTGGTTTGTGTCATAAGTTATGATTTATGTCTGGTTCTCTCATTGGTGGATGTAGAAGGGATGGTAGAGAAGGATGCCATCACATTGGGTAAGAGTGAAACTTAGTGTGGAAGAATTTGAAGAGTTCCTAATATAAATTATTATGATATTACTATGATAATCTTTCATGTGTTATTTAGTGATAGATTGTGTGTGAGGATGCGGGGAAACTAATTGACTAGTGAAGTTGCTAGTTAGCTTTGTTGTTTGGTCATCAGGGTATTATTATGATCTTTTTAATTTTTCAGGATATAACTTGGGTATGGTCCTGTGTATTATACATGTTATACTCACCCAACATATATATAAATTGTTTTTTAGGTTTCCAATAGTTATTTTGTGATTGGTTTGTATAGTAGTATCTTGGATCTTAGGTTGTTGGGGTTTCTTCCATTAGATTTCATTTTGGAATGGTTTTGTGTTTAGATAAATTTGTATATATTTTATGTTCTTGCATATGGTATATCACTTGTATGGTATTTTGTTTCTTTTATTTTATATGATTTATTTTTTAGGTGTTTTTTCATCTTATCTTTTGAACTTTTGCTTATATTAAGGTCAAATCCTTTAATTTTAGTATTTTATACCCTCAGTGTTAGTCTTTAATCTGGTACCTACGAGATCTGGGACTTGGGGGGGTCACTACTTATCTTCACTAATAGCCTAGGGGTTATACTAGTGGATAGTGGTCTGGATATAGTGGTATCTATGGGATGTTGGTTAACTGATAGGGTGGAGTTTGGAGTTAGACATTAATGAGAATTAAATGGGTTGGTAAGGCAACAGTGTTGGATGAACTTATTATCTGATGAAGGAATTGGATAATAGCTGGGAAATAGGATTTTAGGGCCCCTATTTATTCGAATAGATGAACATAATTTCTAAAAATATACTAGGTAAAGTTTCTCTTCTTGTAGGGTAGGAACCTAGGAGAAAAACATGCATCATATTTTCTTGAGTTTTATTTTCAGTGGGGTGAATCTAGGAATGAATAAGTGAAATAATTAAATTGATCAAAATGAATCCATTACTATAATACATAGGTATTCCACCTTTAATTTTAGATATTTTTTGGTCTCCACCCACATGTGGTCCGATTTGGGTAGGTTTAGTGGATTGGCCCTAATGAAAGTCAGGGGATCAATCCTAAGCATTAGGATGAGTAGTGATAGAATAAGTTGTGTTCCTTCTAGTTTAATTTTTTTGAGAATTATTAGGGTGGTATCTCTAATAAAAATATAGAGTTCTTGATAGAGGAATTTGAGATCAATTTTGGCATGATTCGATCCTAATTCAAGTATTTTATTCCCTTAAAATTTAGCTAGTTGAGGGGAGAAGTGAATCAGTGGTGGATGTTGCATCTCAGAGAGTGGTAAGAGACTGATGTGTCATGAAATGATTTCCAACATGATTTTAGGGATTAATTATTAACAACTATAATGGAGGTGAAAATTAGTCATTAGTTTCTATCCATTCAAAAATGGATTATGAGAGTTTTGGAGCTAGGGATTAAGTTTTAATACCTTTTTTGATTTTACCCGGATGTGTTTCCAGATGAGGAGTCCAGATCATGGTTCTTAGAGTATTTATTTCACCTCATCCGTTATTATATAGTAACCCCATTTACATAACTTGTGTATTTTTATGTTTAGAAGAAGGTAAAAGTGACAAATATGGTGTAGGAGCTAGTTGGAATTCCCATAGTTAGGACATGGTAGGGACCCCCAAGGAGTAGGGAATCAGATGGAGGGTTTTGAATGGTAAGCATGTCAAAGTTCCAATTGGAAAGGAAATATCCCCATTAGTCAACATCAATTTTATAAATGTATTTTAGTTCATATGCTACTACAAATATATATTTAGTTTTATTATTTGGTTATGGAGTTCATGGTCATTACCAGTGTTAGTTCCCTTAATCCATGTAGTATTAGTATGTCTTGAGTAGTTACTCACCGTTCAATTAGTAGTGATAGTTAACCCCAGGTATGTTTTTGAAGAAAGTCCTTCTATCTTATGTTTAGTAGTATGTTTAGTTGGATTATACATATCTAGGAGGTGGTGGATTTGGTATAGGGAATATATTGGATGTCCCCCTTCTTCAGTGACCTTGGTCAGACAATGTATGTATAGGTAATCTATAATAAAGAGTATGAGCTGGTCGAGGATAGATGTATGTGATAGAGGCATTGATGTCAAAAGTAAAATATATTTTTTGAGGTATAATAAATTTATAATCAACTGAGGTTTCTTCTTTGGTTAATTATAGATCTTCACACTCCTTTGTTGCACCCACCTTCTTCCTCACACAAGTATTGGGTGTGGAGAGGTTTTTTGTACCCCCGGTGTTATCTACACTAGTTTAAGGATATTCCATATTGTTTGATGTTTGTTAGGTAGGTATAATGATAATTGGGCAACATCATTTTTTGGGAGATTTATTTTTCTTGTATGTACAACAAAATTATTTAATTATAAGCATAGATTGGATTTATTCAATTTGTGAAGTGGTGAACTGTTTTTGACGGAGAGTTTATTTTTCTGATATGGAAGGATATTTTGTGTTATTCCCAGGTGAGTAAGATTTTCATATGGGTGGAAGGTGAGTGGATCCCCTTCTTACCTTGATGTCTATGTACTTGAATATTCTAGTAAGATATTAGGTGGTGGAGACCACCATAGTTAATAAAAAGTTTCAGGATGTCTTCCCCATGTATTTTGGGACACTTCACCTTCAACACAATTTCTATTTTGGGATAGTTTTTCAGTCAGGTGATACAATGGTTTTGATGGATTCTTACTGAATTTTTTCCTCGGAGTTGTGAGATATTAGGATCTAAATTGATTATATGATGTAAAAAAGAATTATTAGGCCTAGTGTAAAAATCTAGGAGCCCTATTTTTTAAAAAAAATTAAAGGTAGTTTGAGGTTGTGTATAGACTACCAAAGGCTCAATCATGTGAAAATCAAGAATCATTACCACTTTTGATAATTTATTATCTCTTTGATTAGTTGAGAGGATATAACTAGTTTACTATGATTGATCTGTGTTCTAAATATTAATAACTAATGATGGAGAGTCAAAAATTTTGAATACTTCATTCTAGTACTATTGGGGAAAATTTGAGTTTATAGTCATGTCATTTGGTGTTACGAATACAGTAGTTATATTCATGGGACTCATGAAATCTATGTTTTATCAGTTCTTGGAATAGTTTTTAATCATGTTTTTTGATGAAATTATCATGTCTTGAGGTCAAATGAGGATCATGTTGATCATCTTTGGATAGTTTTGAATTCTCTTATACACCACCAATTGTTTGGAAAATTATACAAGTTCATGTTATGGATGTGAGAGGTGAATTCAATTAGACATGTGGTGTCCTAAAAAGGAGTAGGGGTGGATCTAGTAAAGGTTGAGGTAGTTATTTATTTGTTATTTCCTAAGAACCAGGTATACATATATATATTTATTAGTATCACATGTTATTATTGGAGGTTTTTATCTAATTTATATTATATTACATCCATTTTGAAATCCCTGAACTTGAAGGAATATAATTGTTTCACATTGATCAGTGTCAGGTGGAATTTTTTATATGAAGGGGATGTTGATGATCACACATTTCCTTTGAATTCTTGAGGAGGCCATGATTTTTGAGGTGTTCTATAAAGCTTACCATATGGTTTTGGGATAAATATTGATGTAGCAGAAGGTAGTAATCTCTTATGGGTCCAGGAAGTTATGCCCCCATGAGCATAACTACACCACCCACAAGTTTTATATGGTAGTGATGGTGTTTTCCTTGAATATATGGTGTCATTACATCATCATGGAAATAATTATGGTCTTCATGGACAATAAAAATATAATTTATATCTCTTATCAACATAAATTGAATCTACAATAGTGAAGGTGGATGGAGTTTCTTCAGGACTATGATTTCAAGATCTTTTATACACTAAGAAAGGGAAAGGTCAAGGATGATTCCATGAAAAGAAATTCCTGGAGATCAATTTGAGAAAATGAAGATACCTAGAGGGTGATTGATGATTTTATAGATTTCAATATCAAAGTAGAGAAGGTTTATGAAATAGGATACCTATTAGAGATGATGATATAACCCTACTTATTGCAATAGGTGGATGAGTCTCAGTTGGGAGACTCTGGGGTAGAGGTGATGAATGAATATATCATTCATGGTAATTCCCCTATGGGATGGTTAATGGATGACCAGAATTAGGATATGTTCTAGAGATGTATTTTTTCCCCATTAGTGATTTATGATGGAGTAATATGTGAGTTTCATATCGATCCTATGATGGTTCACCCTGGAATATCTATGATGTATTGTGTCTTGAGGAGGAAGTTTACATAATCAGGACTGAATCTGTAATTTTTGGAGTTTCTAGAATGATGGATGGTTTTTCAGTATGTAAAGTCTTAACATCATGTAACTGGTGGTTTTTTATATCATTTTTATGTCCCTGAGTAGAAGTTAGAAGTCATATTTATAGATTTCATCACTAGGATACCCTATGATGAGGATTAAGTGATGTAATATAAGTGACTGTGGACAACCTTATCAAGTTGATTCACATTCTTGTGATCTAGTGATCGATCACCACTAACATTCTAGTAATATTATACATGAAAGTTATATTTAGGCTTCATGGATCACTAAGGACCATCATTTTTTGAAGGAGAACCTCATATTACTTTGTGATCCTAAAGGGTATTTCATTGTTCCTTTATCACTTAGTTACATATTATTATTACTTTCTATACCTATATTGATAAGAATAAAAATCATACTATCCAAACACTATAGGATATGTTGCAAGTGTGCATCATGGATTTTGGTGGATCATGTGTTTGATGTCTTCCTTTGGTTGAGTTTTCTTCTTATAATAGCTACCACTCATCCATTCATATATCCCCATTTAAGTAATTGTATTTGAGAAAATTTTAATCTCCCTTGATCAATGCACATATTTGAGTGGAAACAGTTCTTGGTCTTGATGGGGGGAAGAGCATGTTGGACAATATCCAGGTGGTTCACGAGAAGATAAAGGTAGATATAGACATACAAAAGGCTTATACCAATAGGTGTATGAGACCATTAAAGTTTGAGGTTAGTGACTATGTCTTCCTAAAGGTTTTCTCTAAACATAGTTAGTGGAAGTTAATTTGAGTAAGTAATATCTCACCCAGTTTATTGGATCCTTTGAGGTGTTGGTGTGTGTTGTCAATGTGGACTATTTTAGGCTCTGCCTCTAAATCTAGATAGATTTCATGATTCCTTCTATATATAAAACCAATCCTTTTATACATATTATTTTTTATTTTTATCATAAAAATCCATTAATAAAAAAAGGATCGAAAAGGCCAAGTGTCATTGGAGGACTAGGTTTATAATAAATCAAAAGGAAACTAAAACATGAAACCATTATTTTATTCCCCATAATGAGATCAAAAATCCATTAGTGATCCTAAAACTATGTAGGGTAACCTGGGTAATAAAAAAGTGAGGTGTGATCTAAAAATCCTAGTAAGGGAACAAACATGATAAAGAAACATAACTTGAAAGTCAAAGGTATAACATGATATCATAAAATAAAATTATCTTGAGTAATCACATGGGAGAATAACATAAATATAATGGTAACATGTGATCATGGAAACATAGGAAATGTGTAAAAACATATAACATGACATAAACATGAGTCAAGGATAACTTTTTAGACAATATAAAATGATGGACAAAGTCTAATAACATATAAGTTTTACTCCCTAATCCCATATATAATGTCTCATCAGACTATATATTTACCCAATGCATTGGAGTTCCATTTAGGAACACCCAAAACAACATGTTCGTGATTTACATATTCCACATAAATAAAATTAATCATCGGGCCAAAACACAATAATTACTAATATAAATAAAATGGGTTGCATAATCTTTCATCATATTATAATCAAAATAATATTTATAATGAAGTAATTTGACAGATAAAAATATGGAATGTATTACCATGTAAAATTAATGTAGGATAGGATAAGTATATTTCTGAGATACAAATATACATAATTTATAATAATTTCATAAATTTAAATATATATGGATAAAGTCAGTTAGAGATAGAATGGTGATAACCTAAAGAATATGGTTGTTTAGGGAGATCCCATAATTAAAATAAAAACAATAATCCAATATTAAATAAATAATTTTAGTTGAAAATGAACTTGTAAAATTTCAACATAAGCTTCAATTCATTGAGTTGTGATGACATTGGGAATTTTTTTCCATTTCTTACATGTTCAAAAAACATTCCTACCACACTTTTTTAGAAACTTATAAAAAATACTCATTCCAAAATAGGCAATAATATTCAATTTAAATCATTTTGAAAAACATATTACATTGTTAAAAATATCTTAATCAATTTATTGGAAAATATTAAAAATATTATTTAAATTTTTTAAAAGAAAATATGGATATGATAGATAAAACATTTTCCACCCAAATGTGAAATTAAGTTGTCCTTTCCTAAAAAAATTATCTCAATAATTTTAAGTTCTAAGGTGAAGAAAATTTTATTATTAATTGAAATATTCATGAAAATATATAGGATAATAAAACTAAATGTTCTTAAGAAACAATGATCAAATAATTTCTTTCAATGTAAATTCAATCATAAACAATCTTGATTAAAATGAGGTTGAATCATACACCCTTACAACCTTGGTAACTTTTAAATAATAACTCCAAAGATTGATTTAAATGAATTGTAAAATAAAATAACGTGAAATATGAATTATTTATGATATAAAATGTAAATGGTTATTATATAAACTATATGAAATAAGTTGGTGAATAACTATAAAATATGACTCAATGAAAGTAAATTGAGATGAAATCCCTTACAATTTCATAAATAACTTAATAAAAACCAATTAAAAGAGAGATATATTGAATTTGAAATTAAAATAACATGAATAATAATGATACATGATGTTAAATATTCAGTTTATATTATATACACAATTTCAAATAAATTATCTGTGTAAAAGAACATGTTCTCAAAGAATGAATTTTTTAGACGAAAACTCTTACCTCAATCTCGATTCATTATGTGTGTTACTTTTATTCCTGAATAAAAATATCATTTTAATTATTTGCTTAATTGATAAAATGTTTCAATATTATTATTCCAGTTATTTTATTTTTTAAATTTTTATATTCAATTACTAAATCATTTTGGTTTATGTTGGACATGTTGACAATATTTAGCTCATATGTCCAAAATCACTATGGTAAGTTGACTAATTTATAATATATTATTATTTCATCAGATATAGAAAGATAATAATGAAATAATTATCATTTTTATACTTCAATTATACTTTAAAAACCAATCATGAAATATGGTTATGAAAAATGATCTATGTTACGATCGTGGGGATGGTAGGTCATATGTACGCATGAGTAAAATTTCCATTTTTTAACGATCATAATGGAAAGAAGGTAAGTTTTTTTATCATTATATAGTTATATTTATATCGTAAATATCATATTATTTCATGAAATTCACTTACATGTATCATCATTGTGACGTGGTAATAAAAATGAATCACAATGCTTCACGAGGCGGTAGTCCGCAGTACGGATGAACGATGTTTTTATATTTTGATGGATGATAAGGTAAGAAAATATATGATATATTAATTTTAAATAATGATTAATATTTCATTAATTTCATATAAATATATTAAATCCATAATTATGAATAATTTTGGGAGACGATGACATAAAATTAAATATATTTGTTTATGAAGTGGTCGCTTGTCATAAACACGAACGATGGTTTTGTTTCCCAATTGATGGAATTGGAAATGGATATAGGTTATAACACTAACAATATAATTTCAAAGTATACAGTAGAAACATATTTTATTACATAAAAATTTATGAATAAATTTTTATGGAGGTGGAAGAAGAAACAAAACAAAAACACTCGATTAACAACAATACCTCTTCTTCAGACCACCTCTTTAGAACTATACCAAAAGCCTCCATAGATTGTCTATATAATAAAAGTAATTATTTCAGAAAATGTAAAATGAATTAAAGAAGTTATTTTAGTAGTAATTTTTTGAACAAAAATTATTTTCAATTGTGTAAAGGAGAAGAGTGGAGGTTCCCTTTTATAAGTGAGAGGGAGTGGCATTTTTGTAAATACCAAAAACTATTCAATATTTAGAAGTCACTCTCAGACGAAGTGACTCAAAAATTGATAAATAATGTATTTTAGTGGTTATATGGTTGATTAAACCTCAAACACTCTAAAATAAATATTTTTTAAACATGTTTTTGTATTTACTTCTAAGGTTACTTACTTTTACAACTTTAGTTTTTTTATCATGGTAACAAGTTATTTTACTTATTATACTACTCATTATTACCAAAAAAATTAAGTGGACATTATTAAATAATATTAATTATTATTATTCCATATATGGGATACATTTTATCAAATTAAAATTATATAAGTGGACAAATTCAATTTAAAATAAAACCCACAAAACGTGTTGAAAAATAGTTTTTCAATAAATGCATTTTTCATGAAAGAGACGATCTTAAGTTAAATATATGACTATAAATCATAATTATATGAATTTAAAATTATATAAATAGATTTATAATTTATTAATTTACTTTAAATGTTTCCTTACTAGGGTTTATATTAATTACTTAAAATGAAGAAACTTTATAAATATAAAAACGGTTTATATAAAATCGTGTTATTAAGCATAAAAAATATATACCAAAATTTTGAAAAATAATTATTAAAATGAAATTAATTAAATAAATATAAATTAAATGGTTTATATTTAACTTTAATACCAAATTTAAAATATAATTTAGACTTTTAAATTACTTTATTTAATGAAAATAAATGACAGTATTTTGGAAAATATGATGTTTTCACTATTCATTGGAAAATTAACCATTTTAGAAAAGTCCAAAAATTTCACAGTAAGTTAATTTTAATATTTTTTTTATTAAAATATTTTCATTTTATAAAATAAAATTCATAAAATTTCAATAAATTTATTACAATATTTTCTCACAAAAATCATATAAAAAATATTTTCTAAGAAAATGTATTTTAGAAGCATAAAATTACATTAATAAAATTTTAGTACTTATTTATTATTCATTAATTGATAAATTTTTATTATATAAATAATATATATATATTTTTTATAATATTTTTATTCTTATTCAATCTTCTAATTCTAATGGCTAGGTTATAATGGTCATGTTTAAATAAAAATAATTTAAAAATATATCATTGTTTGTTTAGTGTCAATGTTTCAGGTTGTATATGATATCAAATATAGTTTTATTTTAAAATATCTTAATGTTATATTATACCCCCTTAAATAAATTTTTACCATGAAATTTGAAATTATGCTC
The DNA here is from genome assembly GCA_963277665.1 of Viscum album. Lineage (NCBI taxonomy): Eukaryota > Viridiplantae > Streptophyta > Magnoliopsida > Santalales > Viscaceae > Viscum > Viscum album. Next base: position 1,774,520,998 of record OY728165.1, on the reverse strand, counting down.
AGTAATCAAGTGTTTGACATTTAAACATTCCTTTTTGGAAAACCCACATCGTAAAATGGATTAATAAAATATCATCTTAAAAATGGGAAAGGGAAATATGAAAGTCATATAAAATAACACAAAACAATGTTTATAGATATGAAGATCATTACTTGGAAGTTAAAAAATGGATTTGTAAAGAATATCCATTTAGTATGCAACATTATAATTTTTTGAGAGAAAATACCATCGATTTATCAATAATGAATATCATTTTTTAATTTCTAGATCCTTTTCCTAAAGTTGAGGGATCATTTTACCATCTAGAATATGAGAATTATGAAATATAATTACATGAAAATTATTATTTCATCCATTAATAATTTTTCACCATAATCTCATTTGTTTCTCGAACCGATTACTATTCCAGATGGATTTCTTCCTCACTAAAGCACTAAAATGTACTTCTGATCTATCAAATAATTCATAAAAGGATAAAAATATATTCCTCTTATCATTATATATTAACAAAAACTAAAATTATTACCATTAGTTAAGATAAAATCCAAAATGTATAGAACATCATATTAATCTCAAAATCTAAAGTTCAACATAAATCATTCCATAAATAAATGACCATACATCATAAATAACCTCAACATTAAAAAATAGAATTGTGTTCTTCCAAAATAATATTTCATGAGAGATTTCATGTAATTCTTAAAGGATAAATATACCTATACCCAAATAAATATTTCCTAAAATATCATTAATTATAATAAAATCCTAAAAATTCAAAAATATTTGATCCTAAAATATATTACCCAAAGTCAACTTAATAATTATTTATCAATTCATTTAAGTAAAAAAATCATACTAACTAGTACATAATGTAGGCCAGGGGTTGGCACTTCTCCCTTATTACCCTTTAGTTATGGATTCAATCCTCCTAACCTTTCCAGATACGATGGGTTGTCACCCAGAATGCTGGTTATAATTTTTATAAAGACATATAAAAAAGTGATAATCATATTTATAATTTTTCTTGATCCTATAATGGTCTCAAAAATATGATGAAAATTGACAAAAATAACATTATTCATCAAATAAATTTTTTGACCTTTAAGGTTTTCTACCCATATCATTCTTTTTTATAAAATAAAATAATTTTAATTGATTATAATTATCTTCACATCAAGAACATATCAATGATTATATTTTCATTAATCATCTATTTTTCCATAAAAATGTCACCTCACCATTTAATCACCTTTATATATCATTAGTACTATTCAAAATATTCTATAAAATCCTTAAATAAAAAAAATTGCAGAACAGTCTTTATAAGTTTCTTTATTCTTATAACCATAATATCATTAATAAAAATACATCAAAAAATGATTCTCATAGTACAATACCAAAAAACATCAATCATTCCACATAAATTTTTATCATAACATAAGCCATTATGAATTAATCCATGTATAGTAGGATTGAGTCAAATAACAAAAAAGTTCCACCCATCTATGGCATTGAACTGTTAGTGGTACCTTCTATTGAACTTTATTTATTTTCATCTAGTTAATAGGACTCATTATTTTTCTTATGAATTTTTCTAATTTGTAACCTCCCTTTCTACACATTAAGGAATTTTACATGGTATCTCTTTCCACATTTTTGAAATTTATAAAATTAAATCTTTATTTCTTTGTCATCTTTAATACTTTAACTTCCATGAGATGCTATCATTTTCTTCTTTGATGTCTCTGTAAATTCAACTATGTATCAGTTGTTAATCGTAATTAGATATAGATCATTTGGAAAAATAAAAATATTTCTAACTTCTATCCCCATTATTTTAGGAATATAGTTAAGGAAATAATTAAATATTCTATCACATTGCTTATTGTCATGCTCTCTCTTATTTCCCTACATTACCTAAAAATAATAAAATAAACAAAATGATAATAAATTAACATAAACAAGGGAAACATATAAACCTAGAAGGAATAAATTATAAATGATTTGTACATCCTAACTTATAATCCTATCGGTTTCAACCAAGGTTACACATGTTAAAGTAACCTAATATTTTTTTATATAAATTTTTTAAGTCACTTCTAATGGTTTTTAATGAGTTTTGGAATTACCAAAACATATCTCTTAGAGGTATCAGACCATATGTATAGAAATTCATGGTTTTATGTGCCTGGTGAATATCAAGTCAGTCCCAATACAACCTTATTAAGGTTTTTACACCTAGGAAAAGATGTTCTAAATTGAAAACCACTTATAGTATTCAAAGAGGGATGTAATTTCTTAGAACCCACTTCCTCTATATTTCACCAAAATTCTTGGATATTTTGATATGTATTGTATTTTCTTTATACTTATCCAAAGGGTTTTTACTAAATTATTCTATTCTAAATCCACATAAATAACTAGACCATAATCTAATAGAAAATATAGTGACCCAAACATTTTATACATATTATTTAATTATTTTTAACATCAATATAAATTAATAAAAAACAAGGATTAAAAAGGAAAAGTGTATTTGGAATACTAGTTTCATAATACATCAAAAGGAAACATAAACATGACATGATTATTTTATTCTAAATAATAATCTCTTAAATCCATTTGATCTCCTAAAACTGCATAGGATAACCTAGTGAATACATAAAATAAATGGGTAATATAAAAATATTATTAAGGGATTAAATTTAATAAGGAAAAATAAAATGTGAGCCAAAGGTATAACGTGATATCATAAAACAAAAAGATCATGATTAATCACATGAGATAATTACATAAATAGAATCATAAAATAATATCATGGAAATTTATTAAATTTGGTAAAAACAATTAAAATGAAACAAACATGAGTCAATTGTAACTATATAGACTATATCACATGGTAGAAAAGGTCACATAACGGATTAGGCTTACCCCCTTGTATCATACATAAATTTTTATGAGACGAGAGGTTTACCCAATACATTAGAGTTATATCTATATACACACATCAAATAATGTTCATGATTTATGTGTTATACAAAATGGAAATCATTCATAAGGCCTAAAAATAATAATTACCAAAGGAATGAAAATGGGTTTCATAATCTTGTCTCATATCATAATAGAAGTAAATTTCATAATAGACGCATTCGATAAATGGACATAAGGAATTTATTACCCAATAAAAGGAAGGTATAAAAAGTTACTTATATATGTGATATACATAAATAAAAAATTTATAAGTATTACATAACATTAAATTGAGAGATAAAAAGTGAGTTAGAGAGAGAACGGTCATAACCCGAAGAAAATAGTGGTTTAGAGAGATACCTTACTTAAAAATAAAACAATATATCAAATATTAAAGAATTTTTTTTTATTAAAATTAACTTTTAAAATTTTAAAGGAATATTCAAATCATTGAGTATTCATTACTGTGGGAAATTGCGTTAATGACATAGAATTTAATAAAATATTAATTTCACAGTTTTTTAATAATTCAAAAAACTCATCATTTAGAAAGAGATAAGAAGATTTCTCTTAATACATCTTTTAAAAAGTAAAATATGTGTAAGAATATATTTAATTAATTTTTATAAAGTATTAATAATATTCTTTAAAAAAATTAATTAAAATATAGATACAGAAGAAAAAATCATTTTTAACCGAAAAGAAAAATAAAGGTGGCCTTCTTTAAAAACATTTTTATCAATCATTTTGAGGAAAAATGAGAGGAAAATAATACTATTACTTTAAAATATCATGAATAACTAAAGTAAGATAAAATCATGGTGTTGATTATACAATTATCAAACAATTTTCTTCCATGAAAAGTCAAGTATAAAAAATCATGATTAAAATGTGATTGAAGCATAAACTCTTACTGCCTTAGAATATTTTAAATCATAACCCATAATAATTAAGTTAATGAATTTAAAAATAAAATTCCATGAATTATAAAAAAATAATGATATAATATGTAATGGTTTGGTATATTCACCATATAAAAAATTATAGGTTCATAACATTAAAATATACCTCAATGAAGGGAAACTAAGATGAAAACCCTTACAATTTCATAAACATCTTAATGTAAACTGCTTAAAAGAGATAGAGATTGAAGTAAAAGTTAACATAAAATGAATATGCATAATAAATTGTGTTAAATATTCAATTTTTATTATATTCACCATTTAAAATAAATTATGTTCATAAAAGAACATGTGTCTCAAAGATTGATGTTTTGAGACAAAAAATCTTTACTCGAGCCTGACTCATCACATGTGTTCATTATATTATAAATTAAAAAATTGATATTAATTATTTAATTTATTGAAAAAATAATAATTCTTATTATTCATTTTATTTTATGTTTCTCAATAACGTATTCAATTACATATTCAATTATGTTCGTTTTGGACGTTTTGATGATATTTGGCTCATATGTCAAAAATCATTTAGGTAAGTTGACTAAGGTTGATAAATTAATTATTTAATAAACTATATAATACTAATAATTACATTATTATCATTTTTTATAAATAAATTATACTTTTAAAACTGATCATGAAATATGGTTTTGAAAAATGAACTATGTTATGATCATGAAGATGGTTGGTTGTACGTAAGAATAACTAACATTTCAATTTTTCAACGATCATAAGGAATGAAGTTAGGTGTTATTTTATATTTTTGTAATTATATTTATATCATCAATATAATATTTCTTTAAATATATTTAAATATATAATCCATGTCATGTGCTAATAATAAATAATCACATCTCTTCACGAGGCGGTGGTCTGTCGTACACACGAATGATGTTATAATGTTTCAATGAATTGAATGGTAAGAAAGTATATGATATATTAGTTTTAAATAATTATTAATATTTAATGATTATAATATATAAATATTAAATTCATAACTATGAGTAACAATTTTTTATGATTATGGAAAACAAATTACATTAGTTTACGAGGCGGTAGTCTGCTGTATACACGAATGGGAGTTTCGTTTCCCATTTGATGGAAGAGAAAGTTGATATTAGTTATTAAATTAACATAATAATATCTAAATTTATGTTATATACTTATGATAATATATCATATATGTTTAATAATATTTTAATGAGGTTTTATAAGAAATAATAAAATGCTCGGTTAAGAATGATATCTCTTCTTTGGACCACCTCTTTAGGATTGTACATAAAGAATCCCTAGATTGGATTTATGATAAAAAAAACCTCTAAGAAATTTTAATGGAAGTGGGGAAGGTGTTTGGTCAAGGATTAAAATAACCATAAGGCTTTTCAGTTGTATAAAAAAGAGGATCGGTGGTTCCCTTTTATAAGTGAGAGGGAGTGGTATTTTTCTAAATACCCAAAACTATTCAATAATTGGAAGTAACATTCAATCCATGTAACTAAAAAATTGAATACTAATAGAGTTTATGGTTTATATTATAAAAAAACCTTTGCAATATAAAAATAAACATGTTGTAAACATTTTATTTCATTTACCTATAAGGTTACTCACTTTTATAATTTCAAATTCTTTAACATGGTAACTAGTTTTTTGTTTACTATTTTTAGTATTCATCATGAATAGAAAATTAAGATTACCTTATTAAATAATATGAGTTATTATGATTCCAAATATGATATGTTTTATCAAATTAAATTCACATTATTTTTATAATTCAACTAGAATTTAATCCCACGAAATTGGTTGAAAACAGTTTTTCAAGAAATGTATTTTTGAAGAAAAAATGATCATATATTAACTATATGACTGAAAATTAACTTTATATGAATTTATATTCATATAAATATCTATAAAATATATTAATTTCAATTAAATATTTCTTTACTATTGGATATATTAATTAATAAAAATGGATAATCTTTATGTACTTAAAAATAGTTTGCAGGAAATCGTGTTTTTAAGAATAAAAGTAAACTTATACCAAAATCATGAATATTATCGATTGAAATCAAATTAATTAAATTATTATAAATACAATGTTTCATATGTCACTATAATACCAAATAAAATATATTATTTTGACTTTTAAATTACATGATTTAATTAAAATAAATGATAATATTTTGCGAAATCCATAATTTTCACTATCCACTTAAAAATTAACCATTTTAGAAAAATCCCAAAATTTCACCATATGTTAATTTTGATATGATAATTTGAGAAATTATTTTCATTTTATAAAATAAAATTTCTAAAATTTCAAGAAATTGATTATAATATTTTCTCACAAAAAGAAATTCTAATCATTTTTGAAGAAAAAATATTTTTGAAGAATAAAATGTGTTTACAAAAATTTGTGTACTTATATATTATGAATTAATTATTTAATTAACATTACATATAAAAATTAAAAATTCTTTTAATTATATGGTTATTCTTATTCACACGAACAATTATAATGGCTAGGTTATATCAATTGTGTTTCAATAACAATATTTTAATAAAATATCATAGTTTTTTTAATCTCAATATTACTTATTATATGTGTAATCGAAAAGGTGTTCCTTTAAAATATTAGGGTATTAAATTATGTACCCATTAAATAATTTTTGAACTCATACTTTTAAATTTTCTTCAGTAATAAAGGGTTTGACATTTGAAAATTCCTTTGTGGAAAAATCATATCATAAAATGAGTAAATAAAACATCCACTTACATAGAAGGAAAGGTAATTATGAAGGCCATATAAAATACTAAAAAAGTATGTTTAAACCCAATTAGAGAATTTTTGGAAAGTACAAACATGTATTTGGAAATAAGATCTATTTATGAGGTAATGTTATACTTTTTTTAAGAGACAAAAGACAATCGACTTATCAAAGATGAATTTAATTTTTTTCAAGATCTGTTTCCTAAACTTGTGGGGTAGTTTTACTACCTATACTGTTAACATAAATAAATATACATACTTAATAATTATAATTTCATCCATTAATCATTTTTAACCTCAATCTCATTTGTTTCTCCAAATAATGAGTTTTCAAGATGAATTTATTCACACCTAATGCACTAAAATATACATCTAATAAGTCACATAATCCAAAAAATGATAACAATATATTCCTACTATCATTTAATATTAACCAAATATTAAATGGTTACAATAAATTATGATAAAATCCAAAATTTATAAACCTTTATAGTAATCTCCAATTTCAATGTTCCACTTAAATCATTCCATAAATAAATTAATCTAAATTTTAAATAACCTCTACATTCAAAAATTTAATTATATTATTCCCAAATAATCTTTCATTTTAAATTAAATGTTATACCTAAGGGATACATTTACCAAACCCCAAAGAAATATTTACCAAAATACCATTAATTACCTCAAAATCTTAAAAAATAAAATATATTTGTTCGTAAAATATGTTTCCCAAAATCAACATAATATTTATCTGTAAAATAATTTAAGTAAAAAAAGTAATACTAACCAGTAAAATTTGTATGATTGTTTTAGGAACTAAAACCTTGTCTCTCTTTAGTTCTCTATTTAACACCTTTGCCTATGCCGAATTTGATATGTTATCTCCAGACATGCATGTTTTCCTCTAACTCAAATTATGGAAAATAAAAGTTATAATCATATTCATAATTCCCCTTAATCCTATAACGTTGTCAAGAATATGATGAATATATTCCAAAATATCATTAGTCGTTTAATAAAAAAAATTAACACTAATCTTTTATATCCATATCATTAATTTTACCTAAAATAAAATAATTTCAATTAACCATAATTACCTCAACATCAAGAACATATCAAATATTGTCCTTTTCTTAATCATTTGTGAAATGTCTTGGATTTATGGAGAGGTAAAGACACTTAAAATACTTTTAAATCCCACTTATTTTATTCTATTAATATGATTAAGGGTATATAGGGAAATTTTGGAGATTTCCAACCTCATTTAATGCCTGGAGCTTGAAATTTTGAAAAGGAAAACTGAGCCATAGTGTTAGCACATAATTAGTGCTAACAGTGTGTCTCAACCATGCGAGGATGTCCAGTGCTCTTCCTATGATACATGGTTTAACTAAATTGTATGACCCATGATTCATGGTCATTTGACTTATCTCTGAAAAGTTCTAGATTGTTTTTTTGATGGGCTTCACATTGTTATCCATACTGTTCACCTAGCCCATGTGAGGGGTGTCCTGGGGTAGTTCTTGGTGCATGGTTTTTCCAACCATGTAGCTAAACCATGAAACTTTTTAAATAATGGTGAAATAATTATTTTTCTCTCATTTATATTTATCTTCCCCCTCATTTTTATTTATTCCTCCATGCACATCATCTTACTCCCATGTGGAGCTCCTATTCTCCTCTTTGTTAGGCTTTAAATAAACTATCTCATCTAGACTCTATTTCCTTTGATGTATGTTTCATTGGAAATATATTGATAAGTTATCCAATCATCTTCCTTCTTTTCTTAGTTTTTATCATCCTCTTCTTTCTTATTTTGGTGTGATCTAATATTCCCTATTTTAAGGGAATTTTTCTATTTTGATGATTTCTTTGCATTCTAGATTGATTCAAAGGAGGATAATGGGTGAATGTTTGTCTAACAACCTAAGGTAGGTAGTCTACTTCATTTCCCTAAAATTCTTATTGTATTTATCATACACCATTTTCCCATATTCTATAATCCTCTCACGATGCCTTCCAAATGTGTAATAATCTTTATTAAATGATATTTCCATGTTTTGTGTAGTAATATAAAACCAAGAATTAACATCATGGGGTGACATCCCCAATTCGATTCACCACTATTTGTGTGCCATCCTTAAGGGAATAAGAGCCTCATGCCTTTAATTTTATTATACCACCAGTTAAAGTGTGTAAAATGACTCTTGTGATGATTTTAATTATTTTTTTGAATGGTATTCACTACATAATAACTAAACCCTTATTTTTATGAAAAATTGATCGTGATTCAAGGGTCTCGACTTAAGGACGCCTTAGAAAAGCTCATTGCGCTTAATAATTAGAATTTGTTAATGAATATAAATACACTAGGAGTGATACTTGGTTTCTTATATACATTATCTTGGATGTAATCACCAAGTGGATACTTTACTTTACCCATGGGTGATACCTAGTTCTATAGAGGTTTAAGTTGGACACGCATAGTGGGAAAATGTTATGGACTATTCCACAAACGTTACTTGGTCCCCTATGTGGTATTCCAAGGAGGAGATTAGTGGGTTATTATTTTATACTATACTGAGAGTGATACTTGGGATTCCCCTTTACATATCTCCTTGGAAGAACTCTTATGGTTATGGGTAATGATAGTGCTCATAGTGTGATACTTTGGATTCCTATTTAAGGATCACCCTAGATAAAATATAATAATTATGGGTAGTGATAGTGATACTATTAAGATACATGGGATTCCTTTTTTCTGGATCACCTTGGACTGGTCTATCATGCCTTTTTAATAAGAACCATGTTTCCATTATTCTAAGAGTGACAGAATTCTAATTTATGGAATCTAAGGCCACATACTTGAAGCCAAATAACATGCTTGGGTGTGGTTAATATTTTCACTTGAATTCCGTAGTGGTGTAGATAAACATTCTTACATGTGTTCCAAGAGAATAATATTATATATATATATATATATGTATATATATTATTCATAGGTTTAACTTGTCTTAGACACATTCATCTTATCAAAAATAAGGAAGTGTTGGTCGGGCATCCCATTAGTAATCCATACCGAGTTGTTTTATTTGTTTATTACTTTATCTTTATCATTACATGGTCACTTCTCATTTTATTTTCACTAAATGGATAGTTTTAGATTCTGTTGGTGGTGTCCTACTGAATTTATATAACACCTTATTTGGGATAACCATGGTACCAAAATAGACTCCATGACTACGGGTATAGACAATGGGAAACATCTAGGTTCTAATGATTGATTCTCATTACTATAATGGAATACGAGAGAAAAAGAAAAGAGATTTTCCTTGTGATTCTAATGGGTGGATATTTTTATCATTATGGTTTTTTGGTTTAGCATTTTTTATATAGATGTACCCATGTATCCCTTTTACTTCACTATTTGTATATAATCATGATATGATCATCATTTTTGATATATGATATTGATTTACCTTACACCTATTTATTTATCTGGATGATTTATTATTCTACTATGAGTTATTATTACTATTTCCTATATTTTTTCCCTTATTATTACCATTGGGTTACTCTCTAATCAAGAGATCATTTTCTTCTCATGGAAACACACTAGTCCTTCATTGCTAATCGACAGCCTCTGGTATATGGGGAGGTGTGAATGAGGTCATGTGTCCAACCATCTCCGGAACCATTCATTCGATTATGGGATATGACACTACAAAGTGGTATCAAAGAAATTTTTACATTTATATTACTATTTATATGTTAGTTAATATATTAGAAACATTTCTTAATTTAGTAATGAGCTTGTTCCTGGGAGTAGCTAACCAATGTATAAAAAAATCCCAAATTATATGTGATGGGATATTTCTATTTCTGTTTTTTTTGTTTCAATTATATTGATTTCACTATTGGGTGATGCACAGGTTTTTTGGTGTAATTATTGTTGATGGTACTAGTATACACTTATTTTTCCTTATATTGGTACAAAAGGAGATATCATCTTAGGCATCATTATAGGAACTTCAGGATTCACATTTCATTAATTTTGTTATTCCATATAGGTATATCTTGTTGTTTCATATCATGTATTTCCCATGAGTGTTGTAATATCCATGATTAATATATATGGAATTGTTCTAACACTTCTTGTAGGGAAAAAATAATTGGATTAATTAAAGTTACTAAATTAATATAAATGGTTCTTTCCAATATATATTAATGATGACACCTTATGTAACTAATTATTTCATGTCTGATCCATGAACCATTAGTTTTATGGGATGAAATGTTAGCATATTTTATTATATTAATCACAATTTTAATTTTTTAATCATTTACTTCCAAAAATTAGTAACAGTGATTCATTTAATTAAATCATTTTACATGACCTGTTACATCAGGATATCAGATTTGAGGGTAAGGTTGTAGTAACTTAACGTACTAATTGAAATTTATAGAGTATTGGACTTTATAAATTGAGAATAGTGAAGCACCTATTTGGACTATAATTCTAATATGAATATAAATGGTCATGAACCTAAATAAATTTTAAATTTTAAATTTAATGGTTACGACTAAATGGGTATTCAAATTAAAAAGAAAGGGTTTTCCTCTATACCTTGAAATTGAAACTCTATATGCTAGAACCTTTAATGTGTGATGTGAGACCTTGACCCTAACCTAGCCTTAGTGGAGGGAATTAGAAAATTTCTCTTATAACTTACATGACTTATCCTATCAACTAGTCTTAAATTAAGGAGTTGATAAATAGGTTTCACCCTTTTATAGGGAGGTTTTATACCTATCCTTTTCCATTATCTGTTATTTTAATATTTTCTTAAATATTATCTAAGGTGTGTATTTTCAAATTATATAGTTATGTAACCATTATTTCCTCGATTCATACACTATGAGGATATATATAAAAATGATCTATAGGTGGTAGGACCTAGTCCACCAGTATTACCTCCTATATTTCCACAAGAGGAACCTCCTGTTGAACTTCCACTAGGAATTGATTATTATTTTTGATAGAGATTATTATGTTTCATTCAGTCTATATTGGGAGATCTATGAACTTCCCCTTCTATGGAAAAGGTGACATAAGAATTTCCATAGAAAAATAATCTCACCTACCTAGGAAATGGAGGTCCTCTGGATGTAGAATCCTAGTTAGAGACTATGTTATTTATATTCGAGCCTTTAAGGCACCTCCAGATCAAAGGGTCAAGATCACCACATATATAATTTCTGACACTACTAGATTTTTGGGGATTTCATCACTTGGCATGTTCATAATTGGAAAATACTCTAGGAAGAATTCTAGACAGTATTCAATGATTTTTTTCCCATAGACATTAAAAGGATACCTATCTAGAGAGTATATTCACCTATAGTAGGTTGTTATGTCTGTGATGGGGTATTCAGATCATTTCACCTGGCTTCGACACATTTCATCAACTATTTTTCATGGTGAGTTGATCACTATGAAATAATTTAAGTATGGGATTGTGTACTCCATCCAATCGCCGGTGAATGAATTTATATTGATCACTGTTTCAGAGGTAGTGAATCATTCCTTCACCACTATGATGAAATTGAGGGAAGATATAAATTTTAGTCAGGTTGTTTTGTCTTCTAGGTAGGGAGGTAGTTCTTTAAGTGGTATGAAGTGACGTTTCAAGTCTACTCAATACGACATCATAGTTCAGATGGTACAAACTGATAGTTATGTGGTGCATCACTAGTGTGTTAGGATAGGCCATAAGAATCTCTATTGGATAAGGGGGCCGATTGAGTGTCGATCATGCGACTGGATAGGTCACCTTTAGCATTTTTTCCAAATATCCTCTCCAGAACCAATTGAGAAGGGATATGTACTATCACCACATTTAGGTATAGAATATATATCTCCACATAAGGTAGGGATTTGTTATACTACCAGGTGATCGGGATGTGGAGGTGGACATGCTTGAGGTAGTCTAACTTCAGAGGTACAACACCAATATATCAGACCTACTTAGGTTAGTCATGTTACATCTCAAGGTCAAAGATCTGTCCAAATATATATAGTGAATACTACTCTTGAAGATTATATTCTAATTACTTCTACCATTTTAGGTACTATTCTATTATCCTCTATGTTAGTTTATTCTTTATTTTATATAGGTTCTTCACACTCCTTTTTTTCTACAGAAATTGTAGAGATTCTTTATAAAAACTAATTATTTATATACATAGACCATACAACACTTTTGAAGAATACTTAATGTGTTAGAAAAATATATTCCCAAATACCATATTATTTTAGTGCCTTTGTAAACATAGAAACATGAACACTGGTACATTAGCGAGCTACATTATCTGCCACTAGGTTCTTCACAGCTAAAACCCTTTCTAAACACATCATAATTAATGAATATCTTTATATCCTAGGGAAGGAAACATAAAAATGGGTGAGATAAAATTCTTATTAAGGGTAAGAAAAATGGATACATGTATGCATAAACATGAGCATAGGCATATGATAATGTGATCATAATATTAAAATATCATACCCTACATATCAAAGATCATAAACATGAATAATATCATAGATATTGGCAGTTCAGAAGACATAAATCACACCGAAATAGAAAACATATGTCTTTAAATAATAAATGGAGAATAATTCATAGAATTTTGGCATTCAAAAACATGTGAGATCATTCTCTATAAGTTAAAACACATTTCTAGAACTTATCAAAGAACTTCATGGGAACTACACCTACTCGATAGGACACAGAAACATCCCCAGTCGCAGTCCATACATTATAAGGGATTAGGTTTACCATATTTACATAGTGGATCGGGATTCCCCATCTTCCTATAGTAGATCGGTTTTTACCATCTTCTATATTTATAGTGACTACACCTACTAGGTGGGACACACCACCGTCCCCAATCACAGTCCTTTCCTTGTAAGGGATGGGTTTCCCCATTTCACAATAGTGGATCTATCCCATTAACTTGATTCACATCATTATCTCATGATATATAAATCATTACCCAATTCATCGGAGGGATATATAGATCCCACCCATCTCATAAAAAAATCATTCATACATATTCCACAAAAATAATAAAACATTCATCGTATCATGACCTATAAAAAGTTATGGGTTCTATAAACATCAAATCATAACCTATGAAATGAAATGGGTATCATTAACATTTTAGTACAACATAACCTATGTAAAATAGATAGGTTTCATAATCATTTCAACAAAGCATAACCCATGAAATGAAAAAGGTTTCAAAGGAATATAACTTGTGGAAGGGAATGGGGTTCCATAAGAATCATTACATTAAAACAAAAAACATTTAGGAATGAATATGAATAGAACCTTTTGATAATTTCTTATAAAGTAATTAGAATCTCCAATGGATGTCATCTTAGATGGAAAATAACTTGGAAATAAATTTTGAAAACATTTCTAGAGGAAAATATCCTTTCTTATTTTTAAAAGGATCCTCGATACATAAAACCTTTTAAAAACAATTTTCTATGAAAAATACTTGAAAACATAGAAAGAAGGATTGAAATCATTTTGAAAACTTTTATCCTTAAAAATATATAAAATAATATTGAAAACCTTTTCATTAACAGTACACTAAAAACTTATAATGGAAGCTTGAAAACATTTTAAAATAATTTTTTCCTTTTTAAACATTTTGTAAAACATATAAAGAAAGATTGAAAACCTTTTAAAAACCAATTTCCTTGAAAACCTATAAAATAATATGGAAATTTTTTTAAAATAAAATTATTTTAAAATACTTTAGAAACTTATAAATAAGTCTTGAAATCATTTAAAATAAATTTTTGAACATAAAATATTTTTTAAATCCATTTTCATTGACAACCACTTTAAAAAAATGAATGTCCATAATATTAAGAAAAAAATCTTAATTTGAAATAAAATTGTAAACTTACATTGGAATATTCAAGGAAATGGTGTTCAGGATGGTGGGTATTTTCTTGATTTAATTCTATTTGTGACAATGAGTTTATGTTCTTGGGAAGGTTGAGGGTTACCCCATGGGATGTTAGCTAAGTGTTACAGGTTCCTTGGAACATAAAGCCTGAGAGATTCTTCAGAGATGGAAATGATGTTGAATGAGTATCATTATGTTTCGCTAAATGGTATGGTTGTGCCCTGGTTCTCTCAGAAAGTCACTATAGTGCAAGTGGTTAGATTTTATTCTAGTTTCGATGTTTTGTATCATTCGGATGTCAATAATGTATATTTGAACAATGATTAGTGAAGGCCTTGATGTTTATTTTGGGTGGAAGAGGCAATGGTGATTCAAGTATAGATAGAGAATTTTTATATGAAGGTGACAATGAGGTGATTATATCCATGTGGTTGAGATTTTGGATGAATTTTTTTATTGTTGGGTGAGATTTCAAGAATGTATTATAGTCTTTGTGGGTAATTTAATAGGAGGACTGGCAGGGAGAGTAAGTAGGAATTGGGTTAGGCTTGGTGATGTTTGCCTATATAATCTGAGGCCAGTTTTAATTTGTGTTCATAGTAAATTGTGAGACCTTGAGGGATATAATTAGGTTCATATGTGGGAACACACTGGTAAGGAATGTTTCTATTTAGGATCAGTGAAATGGTGGGTCAGGATAAGTGTCTTCTATTCTCTATGAAACCAAAGTGTATAACATGGGTATGTGAGAGGTCGTTGGTTCTCAATTAGTGCAGTGTATAATTTTTCTCCAGTTTTCAACTTCAAGGGACTTTCCAGAAGAGCTCAAGTGGTGTTGTGGTCGTAAAGAAAAATGAAATTTTGGTTCAAGACTATTTAGAAAAGGTTATTGGAGTCGTGGTTATTAATTTTTTGCAATCATGCAAGAGTGGTGGTGGTTAAGTGCTAAAGAGATGTGTGTGGGAACAAGGGACCAAGACTCTTGGCTGTTCAAGGTGTCCCATAGTGATATGTTACATCATTTATGGAAAAACTATGGTGGTATTTGTCGATTACTTCTTATCATACCTTAGCTAGTGATGATCATGCCCAAAATCTTGACATCGTCTCAGGTATACTGAGAAAGCTATAGCTTTATGCCTAGAAACTGGAATGAATATGGTTGGATGTGGGATATCTTAGATTTTTCCCTCTGATGGAGGTATTTGGAGATGGAGGGTAGAATGTACACCATCAATCATCTATGATTGACGTCCTTAGGATAGACGGAATGTTAATGAATGTTGTGGGTGTCGCTCACATAAGCCAATAATGGGTATTTCTTGATGTTTGTTTTATTGATCTGGGAAAATCTAGATGACCCCATTAAATTTTTTCGGTTTAACTCATGACCAAATTGTGAGCCTTGGTGATGGAAATTTCTTGATAAAAATGATTATAATTACACTCTTAATGAATGTAGTGATAATTCATCCCTGGATATGTGGGGAAGACTGTGGAGTTGATGTGGTGGAATTGGGATGCTAATTAGAAACCTTTGAGGTGCAAGATTGGGTTCCTCAGAAATGGCCAGGTGGCCCTTGGATGTAGTGGTTGATTGATAGAAGCACTAGTTTTGGGCTCATGGTGGTTCCAAATTAATTTGAGATGCCCATGCTAAAACCCATTAAAAGGTTTGGTAAGACATAGAAATGATTTATAAAAAGGGGGGTTGGGATCTATAATATAATTAGAGGTAGCGTATGAAATATTTTAGGTTATATTGGGTGATAATAAAGTTTTATTAGGTGTGAAGGAATCTTTTCAAGTAATATAATGGTGCGATAATAGTAAAGATAAATTTTTCTAGGGTGAGTCCGTTGGGGTAGCTCTACTCGGCTAGGAACAAGGGATGAAAGTGCTGAGTTGTAAACCACCTTGGTGGATATTTTGGAGTGTAAAGTATGTTAATAAGTTTTATATGGGATTTGATAAGTATCATATCCAGATTTGGTCAGTTTATGGATGGTATGAGTGCTTGTGTTTGGAATGTTTATGGGTGCGGTGGAGTGGGAGTGGGGTTTGGAAGGTAGAGAATGTCATGTTGGTGGAGTTCTAACAAAAGTAAAGGAATGATCCGGATAGGTGTGTTAGATGATAGTGGCAAACCATAAATTAGTAGTTTCCATGTAAAGGTTAAGGGGGTGTTGTGTCAACATGTGATGATGGGAGTTCTAGAACAAGCCAAGAGGGGGTGGTTAGACATGATATGGTAGAATGAACAGATGTGGTAAGTGGTAACCCACCTCTAGTTTGATGTTTATAGTGTAAACATATTTTCAGAAATTAAGTCGTTATTGAGAGAGGCCATATTTCTCTTGGTCCAAAATTTTATAGATTAAAAATATCCTTCTAGATGGTTTTGATGAAAGGTATGGATTCCAATAATGGGTGAAGTCATATTGGATACTCAGGTTTAGTGAGTCGGGAAATGCATCAGGTGTGTTGTGAAATCTAAGTTGAGGACCTGGTGGTTATTTTTGAGAGTGTAGGTTCCAA
This sequence comes from Viscum album, assembly GCA_963277665.1. Taxonomy (NCBI): domain Eukaryota; kingdom Viridiplantae; phylum Streptophyta; class Magnoliopsida; order Santalales; family Viscaceae; genus Viscum; species Viscum album. The sequence goes on along the minus strand of OY728165.1, from coordinate 1,774,503,778 downwards.
CCACTGGAATGTGGTGAGAGTAATATAAAGTGTGTGGTGGGGATTACCACAGTGGGAAAGTAGTCGGTTGAAGTTGTGACCAATGTTTTGAGTTGAAGGTACATAATTAAGTACCTTTTTTTATTTGGCCTTGATAATGATCATTGAATTGGGTTTGACCGGTTGAGTTCCTTAAATGGTTTGGTTGCGTTCTGAATGTTTGATTATGTAATGGGGTCGTCGGGCATCAATTTGTAGATCGACATAGGTTGATGAATGTGGTTGGAAGAATTGGGTGTTTTCTTCTATTGTTGTCAACTTGGGTCACCATTCGTGTTTTGAAAACAAGTTAATATGGCACCATGTAAATTAGGCCATGAGTTACGAAGAGGATCGGGCCAATGGGGTGTCGATTGGCTCTTCTGGGATGGTATGAAGTTGTGTTCAATGTTTCCTAGTGTTATAATTATGTAGTATTTCCTATTATTCCAAATAAATTTCTTGTGGTAAATGTTTGGTTGAGGTTAATGTTTCCTTTGAGGATCATTAAGTCCATTTTTTGAATAGCACTAAGGATGTTTTTTGAGGTAATATTGTACCTTAAGTTCATATTTTGTGGAATCATTAGAATATACCCGAAGAAATTTGGAAGATAGATTCCATCATATAGCCTCAGTAGACCAATCTATTATCTTTAGAATCTTAGGGATGCTTGGATGTTTTGATCGAAGAAGATATTTTATAATATGGGGAGATTGTAAGATCCAAAATTTATCTAAGTATGTTCTTGTTAAAATTTTGGTTTAAATTCCTCAAATCTATTTAATTAAATGTTTAGTAGGTGTATGAGTAGGTTTTGGGGTGACCTGATGGTTCAAGAAATGAAAGGAAAGGAATTTTTTCTATCTTGTGCATAATACTCAGTTGGCACACAGTTAGAGATAAGTGTGTTCCCAAACTGATCTAGCCATGAGGAGGGGTGCAAGGTTTAGTAAATCGTATAAGGGGGAGATCAAAATCTTACGACCTTGGAAAGAGTCATTTCACATGGTTGGCACAATTTTTGTCGAACCATGAAGAATCCCCAGGTAACCATGTGACTTGGACCCCTCTTGTAAAGAGGATAGAGCACAGTTGGCATAGGGTTTGAAAAACTGTGTGGCCAAACTGTTCAACGCATTAAAAAGTAATAATTTTCCAAATTGTCCCCTTAGGATTTTAAGTTCATCACATAATTTATCATTCATTTCTTCTTCTCTCAACCCTAGTGATGAACCCATTAGACCAATACTCTATAAGGATCATTCTCCTTCAATTCTAGGACATTTGGAGTGTTCTTGGGTGTGAATTGCTTCTTTGGGTAAGTCTAACACTCCTCTTTCTTCTCTTTTCTAGATTATGTCTTATAGTCTTTTAATTCTTCTTATAAATCCCTAAAACCCTCTTTTTCTAGAGGATATTAGGTTGTGGATTCAAGGGGTTCTTGAATCATGATCTAAGACTAAGGTTGAGTGTGCGTTAATATTTGGAGTTGAGGTAGGTGGTCGATAAGTTATATCCCATAGTCTTATGTTGATTTGTGCTTGCATGGTTATGTGTTTGTTTCTCGATTGTTGTGTGTTTAATGTCCTTAGTAATATTTAATAAAAATGGTTGTATAAATAGATATTTGAACCCCCCATGATCCTTGTGGGTTGTGTTGAGGTTGACTATACCAATTTAGGGCTACACATGGGGTGCGCCAATGATTCGGAACATAGAAAATGGTAATGTTAAGCCTGAAGTTGATTTTTTATATGGTAGATCCCAAGAATGACGTTTCAGTACATTATATTGAATTAAAAATGGAATATAAATAGTGGTTTCTAGCCATTGGTAAAGGTGTGAGGGATTATTTGTCTTTTTTAAGACCAAGCTGATAAGGAAGATTATTTTATCCCAGTTTGCCCTTTTTTGTCAAGAGAGAATCAAAGAAGGAGAAATCACCTTATATTGTTTTTGGTGAAAATCGGACTAACCATCATATTTATAAAATCAGAATCAAAATAAATAAGAATATCCACCATATTTGGTAGTTTTTTCTCAATGAAAATGTTCATCGGACTCACCAAGGGTTTGGAATGGAAGAGAAGATCATAATAAGGTTCTTCTTTAGAGTCTACCTTTCTTCAATATAAATCTAATGATGATTTGTTGATTTTTAATTCACAAAACTCATAAGTGTTCTATAAAAATTGTGATAAAAGATTTTTGAATGAAATGGGGAGAAAATGTATTATCAATTGTATTCAGACCAATTGTATTATGGCTAATTAGGAAGGAAAGAAGATACTAGGAAATAGAAAGGAATAATACTTTCCATTATAAGTCAAATGATGCTAAAGCTAATCCTCAACTTATTTAAAGACATAAATGAATTCATGATACATTATGAAATTTTAAAGAAGAAGATAGTTAGTGAAGTTGAAGATTCTTGGTCTCAATATCATCATAATGAGTCTACCAAATGGAAAATTGTTCAAAGGCTGGGAAGGTTGATCCAAATGAGAAAAAAAATAAAGGTGCTAGTTTTCAATCAGACCAAAATACAAAAGATTTAAATCTTCAAAAAAAGGATTGGATGAGTTTCATAATATAAAAATAGCAAGAATTTAAGTTTAAATAATTCATTGGAATCATATTCAGAAAAGAAAGAAGTTACCAAAGTCAATGATGCAAATACCGATCCATTGGATTATTTATACCATCATAATCATCGAATTCAGATTTTTTTTATTTGGGATTTATTAGAACCAAGGATAAATAAAATAAGATGAAGTTTTTAAAGACAATAATAAAATATATTCCCAGCTCAATCAATAATGTATTAAACCATTTTCATCACCATGAATTGTTGTTTGTTTTTCAAAGTGGGTCAGGAGAAAGAAGAATTCCCTTTCTAAGTGGGTTAAGAGAAAAGAATAAGAAATATATATTATTTTTAAATATTTCACCATCGTAATGAGGTATATCATAATGAAAATAAAATTCATAATTGGACATGAGTGTTTTTTAGTTTATAATATTTCATGAAGAGTTTAAAGGAGATAAAAAATTATTGTCAAGGGGGATCTTGAAGGTCAAATTAGATGTTCATTTTTTTCATCAGTTGGTATGGAACATCATATTAAATAAATCATCATGGGAAAATCAAAATGGAGAATCATGATTAGACAAAAGTGCGTTAAAGAATTCTGAAGTTAGATAATGTTGTTATAATATTTGAGATTATTTAATAATATTTGAAAAGCATTGATGAATTCATAAATTAATATGAAATTCATGGGATCATGTTGAATCGAGAAATTTGGTTGTGTGGGAAAATTTTTAAGAATCTCACTCAAACATTTTTTGGGTAACCTATAAAAGGTAAAGGTACTTTTTAATTTCTGATGGATGTACTATAGACATATAAGTTTTGAATTTCTAGGAAGAAATGTTTTCCTAGTTTTTTTCTTGAAGAAGTCATATCAGGAAAACGAAGAAGAGACAGTATTGTATTCATCTAATTATCTTATTCAGTTGATTATCATGTTCGTATGATTATTGTATTCCGATGAGCATCGTATTGGGATGGATCAGTAGAATTGGAATTCCAAAATAAAATAGAAGTGGTTCAGAATTGTCTCAACCTTATTCTAACCGACATATATATTTTTCTTATTGATAAATCAGACATGTGAATCATACTGGGAAATCATACTGAGTTTTATTAAAAATTATGGGAAGTTTTTACCATCATATGGGTAATAAAGTGAATAATTTATTTAAAAGATAAAATATGTGAATGTTGATCAACAAGATCCATAAAATTTTTGTTACCAAAATTTTATTTCATTATTTTATGCTACTTGAACCACATACATTGTTTTATGAATCATAGTGAAACTTGAGTGTAAGGGCATATCCTACTCATCATATTCCACACAAATGGATTCTTTTCTAGTGTATTGTGTGGTATTGGATTATTTATAAGTCATACCATGGATATAGATAATCTTATTGAGTAGTAAACCTTGTAAATTCTTATATTACTACGGATGTGTGTTTGAATTGATTTAGTAGAGAAAGATATATTTAGTAAGAGGTTAAGGTTGATTCATAATTAAAGAAATATAAAAGAAAAAATATTTCACTAATTCACCCATCCCCTAATCAGTGATACAAATATCTTGACTAGGAAATAATAGTTGTTATCATAGCCAAGGTTCCTTTCATTTATTATTTGTTGAAGTTTTGAAGATAAGTTGATAGAGAATCTGAATTGTTTCAATAGTAAAGGTATTCTGGTCTTTGATGGTAATAATTATCATATCTAGAAAGATAAAATATTGTCTTATCTTATTTCTCTTGGATATGATGTTATTGAAGCTTCAATAGATATACTTCCTCTTATTTATGACAAGGATACTCTTATATCTATCGATAATAAGAATCCTGAGAATAATTGAATGGATAAAAATGATTTACTCTCATCACTTTCTGAAAGTGATTTTTTAAGAGTGAAAGGTGTTTCCATAGCTAATGGTGTCTATGATAATCTGAAAACGTCTATGAAGGCAATAAAAATGTAAAGAAGTAGAAATTACAAATCTAGATGCTAATATATAAATATTTGAAAATGAGTGAGTAGGAATCGATTGGGGACTTCTTTACCAGGGTGAATGACATTATCAGTACTATCAGATGTCTTATTGAAGTCTTTTAAGAATATATAATTGATGAAAATATCTTGAGAATCCTTCAAAATAAGTTTGATGCTAAATTATCTTCACTGGAAGATAGAGATCCTGAAACATTATCTCAGGATTATTTTCACAGCACTCTCATCGATTATAAAATGAGAAGTGATAAATCTATTAAAATAAAAACAAAACTTTATATAGAAATGTATTCTAAGGATACCTGGAAAGATAATTAAAATAATATTCTTATTAAAGAATAATATGGTGATAATTTTTTGAAAATGAGGTATATACAATTCATGATGATTTTTTCCCTTGTTTTCTAAAAATGTGAAACGAGGTATGGGTAAATATAAAGGGAAAATTTCCTTGAAATTATTTTAATGTGGTGTCATTTGGTACATTTCCACTAATTTTACTCAATGAAATAAATAAAAGGATATTGAATAAGATGAAATAAGGTATATAATATAAGGGAAGAAATAGGGTGATAAGGCAATGTTTTTTTTAAAGGGAAAGATAAAAAATATTCCAATATAAAAGGAGTTTCATATCCATATGATGAAAAATAATATAGTAAAGAAGATTCTAAAAATTATATTGAAAACATTGAGAATAACTTTATTACAATAGTGAATAATGAGGAGTTTGGAAGCAACAGTTCTCAAGAAGAAGAAGAAACTCGATTATAATTTCATCTGAAAAAAGAATTGAAATAGTGACTGAAAAAGATTATAAGGAAAGAGAAATAAATCAGGAAGTTAAAAAATTAGAGTTACTCAACAAATAAACAAGAATTTTTTCCTGATGATAATGGTATGTTTCTAAAAGAAAAATTATAATTTGAATAAATATCATTAATATTAAATAATCATAATGAACATATGGATGTAAATCTGATGGAAAAAGAAGAAGAATTTGAAATTGTCTAATAAAAACTATTTAAATATGAACATATAAATATAAGTTTGAAATACACTATCTTAAGAGTTGGTAAAAATTTTAGAAAGGATGAACCTAAGAAGAATTCATAAAATTCTTTTTTATAGGTTGAGAATAAATCTGGATTTATTTATGGAAAAGAAAAAGGTGGGAAGGTTTTGTATGTGGATAAAGTTGAAAAAGTTGAAAAATTAGAAGTTTCTAAATAAAATTTAGTTTCAAAATGTTTCTAAACATTATGAAAATAGAAAATTTCTTATTCTAGTTTTGATCAGGCTGAAAAGAAAATTGAGCTGTGAAAGAATTATTCGGTTGGAAAAAGAAAGGTTAGTGGTCAAAAAAGTTTATATAAGAAGGTTGCTGAGAAACATACTCCCAATTCAAGTCAGTATGGAAGCTATAAAGGTAAATATTATTTATATGGATACTAGTGGTATTGTGGTGGATTCTTAATTATATAAAATATTTGATCTTTCAACCAATAACATTACAATTATTCCACTGGTTATGAAAGGCAGGGTTTAGGGGGAGTCAATCCCCTAAAAAGAAGAAGTCTAAAAATGAAGATCTGAGGAAACCTAAGAATGATGGTGTCAAAATTAAAAATAGGTTAAATACCAAAGAAACTATTTTTAAAAGTTGTTCACAACCTTGAAATATTTCAAAAAAAACTTATTTTGTTACCAATATAAAAAAAGTTTGTTAACAATTCCCAAAAGTCGGAAATGAAGAAATAAAATTCTCTTGTTATAGAAACCGCCCTGAAATCTATTAAATGAGAATGATATGGGATTATTGATAGTGGTTATTCTTCTCATATAACATGTGATTTTAATTTATTAAATAATTTTAAAGACTTTAAATAAGGAATAATGACTTTTGTTAATGATGAATCCTTGAGAATCAACGGTGTTGTATCATCCATCATTGGGACATAAACATTGAAATCAAAGAATGATTTGTATGTTTATGGGATGTAACATAACTTTCTAATTATTTCAAAAAAAATATGAATTCAAAAATTAATTTTCAAGAAGGATTTATTTGTTGTCAAAATCAAGGATGGAAAGATTGTTACAAGAGGCCAACCTAGGAAATGAAATTTTTTTCAATTTGGTGAAATAAAAAACATATTTTAATTTGGCGTGGTGGAAGAGAATAAGTTTTGGAAGAAAGGTCTGAGACACATGTGTTAAATAAACATAAGAAATTTATCCAAGAAAGATAGTGTTTGAGATATTCTTGATTTGTCAAGAAGAATATATTGGTGTTTCACTATTTGTTAGAAAGGAAAAACTATAAATTATGTGCATAAGAAAGTTGATATTTGATGAAAACAACCCATGGAAACTTATTCATTTTGATATCTGTGGGATAATGAGAAAATAATAAACCAATGAATATTATTACATAATTACTTTCACTAATAACTTTACTCACATTACTTATGTTATGTATATGAAACATAAGTCATATTCACTGAAAATGTTTAAAAGTTTCAGGAGGAAAGATAAAAAGGAATGTGAGTATTCTATAAAGAAGTTAAAAACTAATAATGGTGGTGTGTATAAGAATAAATAATTTGAATGTTATCTCCGGAATCATGGAATTATAAATGAGTTCATTTCACTATATACTCCTCAAAAAATTGGGTTTCTAAAATAAATAATAAAAGTTTTGTGAAAATTGGGAGAACTATGTTACTTGAACATGGTATTTATCATTACTATTAGAGGCAAGCCATGAGTACTATTATTTATATTCAAAACCAATGTTTTTCTACGAAAATTTCATATAAGACCCTATATGAAATTTTTTATTAAAAAATCATAGTTTGAAACACTTGAGAGTTTTTTATAGTCCTTGCATTATAAATAATAAAGGTGGAATCCTTGGAAAATTTGAACAAAGAGGTGAAGATTGAATTTTTCATGGATATGCTTCAAAAGGAATAGTATACTGATGTTTCAACAAAGAAACTAGAATAATTGTTTATTCTAATGATTTTAATGTTATTAAAAATGATGTGGAATATAAACAGACTCTGGATAATACAGAAGTTGAATAGGATAACCAAATTTTTTATAATAATTCCGATAAGGACACATATAGTGGTAATCTTACTCAAGAAGAATAATCATATTTATCTTTTTAAATTGATGATAAAGAAACTAAAAAATATCATCTTGGGTTGAGTAAGTGGTGGCTTAGAACCTTATTAGTGATCAACACCAAAGGGTCAAAAAAGAATAACAATTTCGCATACTTATTTGTATTCAAAATTTGATCCAAATGGTGTAAATAAAGCCTTTGGGAATCTAGAATGGGTTTAGTAAATGAATGAAGATATTCATCATATAGAATTAATTATACATGGGAACTTTTAACCTGTCCAGATAATAAAAAAATTTATTGGTTAAAAATGGGTATTCTGAAACAAGGTGAATGAAGAAGGTGAAGTGATATGAAACAAATAAAGATTAGTGTTAAAAGGTTACTCAAAAATCGAAGGTGTTTATTTTGATGAAAATTTTTATTTGGTGGAAAGGCTATAAACAATCAAAATCTTTTTTTCTATTTTTTCACAATGAAGATACCAAATTTTTCAAATGGATGTGAAGTCTTTATTTATAAATGGGGATCTTGATGAGGAAGTTTACAATGAAAAACCATGTGTATTTTTTGTTGGTAAAGATGAAAGTAATTTGTTTAAGCTAAATAAATCCTCATATGGACTAAAATAACCACCAAGAGTATGGTATTATAAATTGGATACTTTCTTAAGGAATATGAGTTTCAATAAAAAATATTTTATATTAATTTTTACAATAAGAAAATTCATGAACTTTCCCTCATTATAATTGTTTATGATGATGAAATTATCTTTTATAGGAATGTCGAATGAACTTGTGAAAGATTTCCTTAAGAAATGAAATTTGTTTTTGAGATGTCTATGTTAGGTGAAATAAAATAATTTCTCAGGATAAAAATCTAACAAAAGAAGAATAATATTTTTCTTTTTCGAGAAAATTATGCTAAGGACCTTCCAAAAATTTTAATTATGGAAAATTTGAATCCATTTTCTACACCGATATCATTGGAAACCATGATTAGTGATAAGGTTAATAATAAATAGTTCCTAAAGATGATTAGAAGTTTTTTATATTTAACTACCTCAATACTCGGCATTATTTATGGTGTTACCTTATGTGAAAGATTTCAGAGTGCTCCTAAAAAATTTCATTTAATTATAGGAAAAATAATTATAATATATATAAAAGCCATAAAAAATTTCAAAATTAGTTATGAGAGATCAAATAGTACTTATTTGTTTGGGTATTCAAATTCTAATTGGGTAGGAAATGTTGAATATAAAATATCCACATTTGGTGGAGCTTTCTTTTTGAGGAAAAGGTATGTTAGTTGTCATACAAAGAAACAAAATTCATTAACTCTTAGTATAGATAAAGTTGAGTATTTTTTTCTACTAAAGAAACTTCCCAAATTAGACTCAATTAGAATATTTAGTTTTTGAATTGAATTTATCCTTTCTCTTGGGTAGTGATACCCAAATTTCAATCAACCTCACCAAGATTCCAGTAAAAATTATCATTCAAAACATATTTATATCAAATATCATTTCATCTAATATCTTGTGTAGAATAATGAATTGAAGTTTGATTACATCAGAATAAGTTGCTGACATTTTTACAAAACCTTTTCCAAAGGAATTTTTTTCATAATTGAGGTTAAACATGGGCATTCAACCTCTTTCCCATCATGGTTTAGGTATTTTTTTACCACTGTATCATATTTATGTTGGATAGTGTTGTCAAGGGGGGTAATTGTTTTATAAATCTAACCTTATGGAAGAATTCATAAAGGGGGATTTGTGGGTAAGATTTAAATCCAACATATAAGTGTTTGAACTATTATAACTATTTATTATAGTGGTTATAAGAAACAAAAAATATATATTCTAGGGATGTTTACGAATTGGGGACAAGCTGAGGAAGAAAACCTGAAGAAGAAATATGAGGAAGAAAATATTAGAAAGAAAAGATGAGGATGATTTTTATGGGTAACTATTTTTGGATAAAACGGTTTTTATATCAATGATTATTGTTTCCTACAATGGTTTAGCTCAAATAGTCTTAGAATTGTTGATATGTAATCTATAGCTTAAGGATACAAAGTTTAGTGATTTATGAATCTTGGTTTCCAACCAAATCTCAATGGGAATTTGTTAAGACCAAGCTAATAATGAAGATTATCATATTTAGGTATTGCCTTTTATTTTCAAGGAAGTATCAAAGAAGAATAAATCACCTCAATTTTTTTTGGTGAAAATAAGGATGACCATCATTTTAAAAAAAATCAAACTCACAATTCTTAAGAAATTACATTAGATTAGGAATATGGTTTTTCAAGGAAAAGGTTAATTGGAATCACCTTATGTCTAGAATGGAATGGAAGATTATAATAAGGTGCCACTTTGGAGTCTGCCTAACTTTGATATAAATATTTAGATTCTTTTTTTATTTTTAATTCACAAAAGTCATAATATTCTATAAAACTTGTGATGCAACCATGATGAAATAAAGGGGGAGTAATGGTGTTGTCAATCATATTCAGTCCAACTGAATTATGAATGAGTATGAAATAAATATTTTTCTGGATGAATGGGAAGGTATAATACATTCCATTATATGTCATAAGATGCTAAATATGATCTCCAACGTATTCAAATTCGTAAAGAAAGACATGATACTTGATGAAATATTGAAGAAGAATAAAGCTAGTGAAAATGATGATTTATTGTCTCTAGATCATCGTAATTAGTCTATCAGATGCAGAATTTTTCAATGGATGAGAAGTTTGATATCAATGAGAAAAAAATAGAAGGTTCTAGTTTTTAGTGAGACTAAAAAACAAAATATTTAAACCTTCAAAGAAATGATGTGATGAGTTTTTTAATTTAAAAAGAGAAATAATTTAAGTGTTAAAAGTTCATTGGTATCATATTCAAAAAAGAAAGAAGTTACTAAAGTAGAAGATATTAATACCGGTCAATCAAATTTGGTATACCATCATAATCATCAAAGGAAGATATCTTTCATGGGTAGTTATTAGGACCAATGATAAAGAAATGAATTTTATCTTTTTAGGTCCAATATGAAAAGAAAGTCAGAGCTCAATCAACAATGTAGTCAACCTTTTTCATCACTATGAATTATTATTTTTCCTTAAAATTGGTTCAAGAGAAAGAATAATTCCCTTTCCAAGTGGGTTACAAGAAAAAAAGAAGAAGTATCTATTTTTTTACATTTCTTTTCAACATAATGATGAATATCGTAATGAAAATCTGATCCTGAATTAGACATGATTTTTGTTATGTTTGGAATATTTCTTGAAGAGTTTATAAGAGATACAAAAGTATTGTTGAGGTGGAACATGAAGATCAAAGAAGAGGTTCTTTTTTTAATCAGTTGGTTTGAATCATCGTATTAAAGTAATCATATTAGGAAAATTATAATGAAGAATTGGAATCATACTAGAGTTTTTGAAAAAATTAAGAAGTCGTCTAAGGTTGTTAGAAGATTCGCGATAATTTTAAAATATTTCAGATGCATTAACAAAGTCATAAATTCTTCTAAAATTCTTGGGATCATGTAGAATCGGGAAATTCGGTTGAGTGAGAAACGTTTTCAAAATCCCTCCAAAACTTCTTTCGGATCACCTATAAAAGGAGAAAGTACTTCATACTTTCTGACAGATATACTATAGTGAGAAAAGCTCTAAATTTCTATGGATAATGGGTATCTAGATAATTTTTCCTGAAAAAATTGTGCCAGACAGAAGTATAAAGAAGAATAGAAAATATTTCATTCAACTAATTATCATATTCTTCTAATCATCATATTCACATTATCATTATATTCATCTGGTCATCGTATTGGGCTATATCAATGGACTAGGAGTTCTAAAATCAGATATAAGTGGATCAGAATTGTATCAACCATATTAAGATAGACATATATATTTTCCATATTGATCAATTAGACTTAATAATCGAACTGAGAAATCAGAATAATATTTATTATGAAGTCTAGGATGTTCTTAACATTTTTTTGGTTAGAAAGTGTATAATTATTTTGAAAGATAATATTTATAAAACATTATCAAGAAGCACCATAACATGTTTGTTACAAAAAATTTATTTCATCATTTTTTGTTACTTGAAACACATGCACTATTTTATTGACCATAGTGCTACATGATTTTAATCGTATATCCTACTCATTGTATTCCAAAAAAATGACTTTTTCCAATGGATTGTGTGGTATTATATTATTTCTAAACCATGTCAAGGAGGTGGATACTCTTACTGAGTAGTGGACCTTGTAAATGTTTTTGTTCCTATGGATGTGTGTTTGAATTGCTTTAGTAGGGAAAGAAATATTTAACTAGAAGTTAAGTTTGTTTCATAACTAAGAAGACATAAAAGAAAAAAAATATCACTGATTTCCCCCTCCCCCTATCTGTCATAAAAATATTTTTACTGAGAAATAATATGATTAACATGAAATGAGTTGGATATAATTAAGAAAATTGTGATAAGTGATTTACAAAAAATAATTTAAATGCATAAGCGGGTTAATGCATACTAAATGGAAAACATGTTAAGGGGTAAATGCTGGTGAATTGATAAATGTGTTAAATGGGTTAATAGAAGGGAATTTATGATTATGTTAGATGGGCTAATATATGGGAATTGTTGAATATACCTAATGGGTTAAGGCATAATAAATATAAATTTGTTAAATGGGCCATGCAATGTGATTTGGTAGATTTTATAATTGGTTAAGGATTTATATTAATTCACATATTAAATAATTATGAAATTTTAATTTTATGTATATTGATTTTGTATGGTTTTTGATATGGTATATATGGTAAATGGATAAATACACATTTTAACATTGCTCAGTGGTTGTGGGGTATGGGAAATGAGGATCTCTGCTCATGGGTTGAGTTAAATATAGGTTCTAAACCCCACCCCCATAATGTACAGGCTAGGGAATAGTACTGAGGATTTATTCCCCTAACAAATGCATTTTATAGGACTACTTGGTATGAGGTTCCAAGGTAAGTGTGATGTAAATGTTATTGAAATGATTTTCCCTAATGAGTTATGGATCTTTATTTATTTTCTAAAGCATGATAATTGATCGGATTAGGCCATTGTATGAATGTTGTAAATGAGTAACCAATGAAACATGTGATGAAAATGAATTTATTAATGAAGATAGCATAAGTGATGAAAATGGAAATAATGATTGAAATTGTTAAAATGAATATTTTTAGATATTAAAACCTGATTTTTTCTTTATTTATTTTTTATTATTTATCACTTCCATGCATTATTCATTCAGAATGGATATTTTGTAGACTTCATTGGTGGTGGCATACTTAGTTGTGCTCACACCCTACTCAGAGCCACCATTGTGTATTAGAGAAGATATCCTATTTTTAGGTTAGTTCAAAGGAAAAGGCCCTATGACTGGGAGTTGAGTTGGGCTTGGGATGTGCATGGATGAGGATCTAGACTTGGAGGTAGAACCTTTTTTGGTATTTATCTATTTGTCTTTTAATCAATCATGTAATTTTTTATTCAAGAAGACAAAAGACAAAGAACAAGGGCAGACCAAAAAACCAAGATCAAGGCCTAAGGTGGCCGAAAGTAATGGAGGCCAAGGGAATCCCCTCTGATGAGGTTGACCCCCTCTGGCTTCATGGAAATCATAGTATTAAAGAAAATGGGATCTAGACCGGGAACGTCAATATAAGCTAGATGGTCCACGACTTTGTTCCCCTCGCTCCAAGTATGGTGCACACTCATGTTGCTTCTAATCATGTCTCTGCACTTCCTAATGATGTAAAGGATAGACCAAGGGATTTCACCACTTCCTTGCATGGAATTGTGAAGAATTTGGGAATCGGTTTCAACCAAAGTTAGTATGATCCCTTTTGACTGCATAGGAGGAGCTCGAAAATCATCACCTTGGCCTCTACTAGGAGTGAAGATCCAGGCCCCAGATGAGCGGTGAACGCCATGATAACCGACCCCAAGGAGTTGAGAACCACCCCTCCTCCACGAATCAGCCTCATGTTGCATGACCCATCTGTATTGAGTTTAAGCCCATGGTTGGGCAGTGACCAGCAAACCCAATTACCACTATTCATCCTGCTGCCCGAAGAATTGGAATTACTGCAGGCGTGAAGCTTTTACAGGGTGGGTGCCTCCTTCCATCTCCCATAAGATCAAACCATATCCAGAAGAAAAAACATAGTTCGATAGATGAAGCCCTGGACAGAGATAGTAATACCTTCATGCTTGGCCTTACTCCTCACCTGCCAAATCGACCAGCACCCTGCGAGAAAATCCACGGATCATCGCGTTTGCTCTGGACCTCTCTCCCCCGCTCCATGGAACCACTGATCAAGAAAATTCCGGCCCGCCATGTGACTATTCTGGATTCCTGTGAACTCCCCAAAATATTTCCACACAGCTCTGGCCCAGTCACCTTCAAAGAAAAGGTGTCCTGTGCTCTCCTCCTGGTGGACCGAGCAATAGTGGCACCACGAAGCCAATGGGATACCGCACCGCTTGATGTTTTCATCGGTGGAGATGGCCTTGTGATGTAGCCTCTAGGTGAGAAATTTTATTTTGATAGGGATACCTTTGGACCAGATAATATCATCCCAAGGGTTACTCTGTTCCTGAGAGACCAGCATACGCTGAAAATCTTTTGAAGAAAAAGACCCCGAGGGAGACGGTGTGAAAGTGCATCTATCTAGTTCAAAGTTGATCTCGATGAGGTTGAAGATGTCCAACTAGTCCTTTTCCAAGGTCGTGTTGAAATATTTATTATCAGTTATGGTTTTTTCGCTTTTTGGGAACCAGTTAGTCATGTATATTCGGGTCATTTTTATTATTTCCATAATTTCACTTCTTATCTATTATGGCTTACTCTAGTAAAGAGTGTGTAGTCTTCCCACATGATGCATTGGACCCTCACTATATGCCAGCAACCTTTTTTGTACAAGGATACATGCTTAAGGTCATGTAGAGACTCATCTCGGGAACTAGTTTAGTCGCTTCCAGGCTGTATATTTTTCACCAATTTCTAAACCTAATAATTACCTTTGGAATGAAAATAGGTTGGATAATATTACCTCATATCATAATAAAAGGAAATTTCATAATAAAGTAATTTTATAAATGAACATAAGATACTTATTACCCCCTCAAAGGAAGGTATAATAAGATAATTATATATGATAGAGATATAAATTCATAATTTATAATAATTACATGACTATAAAGGGAGTGATAAAGTGAGTTAGAGAGAAAATAGCCCTAAATGAATGAAAAGTCTAGTTTAGAGAGATACCTTTATTAAAATAAAAATAATATCCAAAATTAATGAAAAAAGTTTCTTTGAAAATGAACATAGAAAATTCTTGAGGAATATTTAAAGCATTGAGTGTTCATGATAGTTTGAAATTATATTCATTCCAAACAAGTAATAAATTACTTTCATAATTTAAAAAAAAACTCCTCATTCAGAATGAGATGAGAAGACTCATTTTAAGACATATTGTAAAAATTAAAACATAGATAAAAAATTCTTTACTAAATTATTTGATAATATTAACATTTTCTTTAAATGATTTTCAGTAAAATATGGATATGGAAGAAAAATAATTTTTGGATGAAAATAGAAATAAAGATAGTCTTTCATAAAAAAACCTCAATAATTTTAGTTACAAAATATAGGAAAATGGTAATTTTACTTGAAAATTTCATGAATAACTAAAGGATAAAAAATTTAAATGGGTTTATTAGAGAATGATCAAATAATTTCCAACAATGTAAATCCAAGAATAAAAAATATAGATTAAAATGATATTGAAGCATGTACCCTTACTGCCTTGGTGATTATTGAATCATAACCCCCCAATGATGAAGTAAATGAATTGTAACATAAAATACCATGAAGTGTGGAGGATTCATGGTATAATATGTAAATGGATATTTTGTAATGACCCAAACTTTTAGGAACAAAATTCCCCTTTTTGATTTAATGTCTTATGAATATAGAAAACACATGCACATAATTTGTTTTATTGTATCCAATTAGAATTAAATGACTGTTAAGTATCATTATTGTTGATAATATAGTCATTTAATAGTGATAACATGACTAGTCTAAATATAGGATTTTAACAAATCCTTTTCACATAGACCAAGGAAGTGATAGCCTCAACCCATAGGATCGTTCCCTATGAATCCCATTTATCAGAGCTTCCAAGTGAGATAGAATTTCTAGGATCTTACCTAGACCAAGCACAATCAAAGATAAAACAACTTAAGAATGAGAAAAACCATTTATGAAAGAATTTCAAGCTCATCAAGATCAAGACCCAAACCATGTTCACCGAACAACCCCATGAAAGCTCCACCATCCCACACCTTACTCTTTGTGTAACATCCATGGTAATTATAGAAAAATAATTTTTCACATATATAAATATTTATAAATTAGATATTCATTTTAGTTTAAAGGGGACACTATGTGAGATAGCTTACCTGAAACGCAACAATGGTTTTCTCCAAAATCTTATGTTTCCCACAAAACTGAGATATACGAAAAAATAATGCATTATAAATTTTATTATTTTAAATGGTAGTTATAACCTAGAAATTATATTGGAAGGAATTAACATAACTAACCATATTATGTGTAAATGTGTTTATTAAATGTTTTTTTACTTAATTCTAATAAATTTTAGTGTCTTGAAATAAAACTAAATCAAATTTTAGGCATAAAATCTCTAATATTTTTAAAATGTAGTTTTACCACCTTTTAATAGAGAACCAAATTTAAATATAGTTTTTTACATATTTAAATGTTCAATTTAAAAAAATAAACTTTTTATTTGAAAGTGGGACATCAAAATTTAAATTGGATAAATTTTTGGTATTCTTCGGATAACCTTAATATTTTAGTAAATAGATAAACATACTGCATTTTAATTCAAAACAATTTTTTTCTAAATTATTTAAATTGTTAGATTGTACATTTAATTGATTTTAAAGTATATTTATACTATTTTTTTATCATATAATATAATTTTTTCATTGAAAATAATTTCTAATTGAAATTAGATATGAAACAATTTCATACTTTTGAATGTTTCACTTTAAAAAACCCAATTTTTAGTTTTGTTTGCAGAAATAATTTTAAATCAAATTTTCCCAATTATGTGATTTGAATTAGATAAAATGGATTCCATATTTTTAATTATAAGTTCCAAAATAGGTTTTATGGTAAATTTTATTTTTAGGTATAAAAAGTTTTCCATGATAAAAAAATTATTTACCGTAGTAAAGGTGAAATTTTGACTAGGGTTAAAGTTAAATGTTATTAGATTAACATAAATAAAACCTAAAACATTTAATGGTTGGTTGAGGTGTGGATTGACCCTATACAGCCTATACAACCTTAATTACAAGTAAAATTCAAGGAAATTAAATTAAACTCTATATGGTTGGCTTTTAATATAAATTAATCAATAAATTAATCATTTGAGCCCACCTCCCCTCAAGTATAAATACCACCTCTCCACCACCATATTTCAACCCACAAAGCCATTTCTCTCTTCAAATATCTACCCAAACCTCTCCTCCTCACTATACCTATGTCGAAGTTCTTCTGGTCTCACTAAAATACCAAATCCAAGGTCTTCAAGGGTCTTTCAATTAATTTGTTTTCTTTTTCTAATTTATCTTCACCTCATTCATACATCAATGCATTATAACTATAGAATCATGTACATGCTTTAGTGTTATGTTTCTAATGGAATATCTTATATCAATTTCATTTCTCACCTCCTCTTATTCAAATAAAAAAAAATTTGTCCAAGTTAGGATGGTTAATTGCCTATGTCACTATGCCTAAATTTGTATTTATCAGTGGTTTTTTTTGGTTTAGAGACGGTTTAAACCACTTCTAAATCATTCTATGGTGGTTTTCAAAAATAGTCACTAAATCTTGTGTCGAGAAATCATTAGTATGAGTTTTTTAAAACTATCATAGAATGATTTAACATCAGTTTAAACCATCCCTAAATTGTTATTTATTTATTTTTATTTTTTTATTTTATTTTTTATATTTTTTTAATTTTTTTAATTTTTTTAATTTTTGTAATTTTGTAATTTTGTAATTTATTTTATTTTCATAATTTATTTATTTATTCATTTACTTTTTATTTCTTTATTACTTTATTTATTTGTTTTTTTGTTTATTTATTTATTTATTTATTTATTTATTTATTTATTTATTTATTTTTGAAATTCATTAATTAATTTTTTTATTCTTATAATTTATTTATTTATTTTAAAAATTCGTTAAATAATTTTTTTAACCTCGTAATTTATTTATTTATTTATTTATTTATTTATTTATCTATCTATCTATTCATTCATTTATTTGTTTATTTATTTATTTATTTATTTATTATTACCATGCTCATGCTCATCTCCTTGCACAAGTCCATGTCCATGCACATGCCCATGCCATATGTAGAAATTTTGGATTAGGTGAGATTTGAACCCTTTACCTCTTGCTTACTCTTTAAATATATTACCACTCCAGGACACTCTTCATGTGGTGAACAAATAGATTTTAATATACTTATATATATATATATATTAATTGGAAAAACATTTAATGCCTAACTAATAGATACACACTAAATAATAATTAATCAATAATTATTAATCAATAATGATTAACCAATAATCAATAACTAATATGTAATAAGTAATTATTAATATTTAATAATTAAAAATTACTAATTACTAATTAATAAATAGAATATAAATGAATAATAAATAATGAAATATATAATATTGAAATAAATGTTAGATAAAATAGTAAATAATAAATACTAAAGAGTAAATAATAAATAATAGATAATAAATATTAAATAGTAAATAGTAAATAGTAACTTGTAAATAATAAATACTAAATACTAAATACTAAATAATGTATAATATATATTGGACCCTCTATGATATGGTAGTTTCCATAATCAAAAATAATGTCTAACTACAGATTCTACTCTTTCATGCCATTTATTATCTCTTAGTAGATCAATTATATCATAATGAACAATATAATTTAATAAGGCAATAACATATATTTGTAAATCCATATGTTTACAAGTGTTTGTTTTTACATGTATTATTGGATGTCACTGAGTCATGTAATGTGTTGTGTAAGACAGACTCTCCATAGGATTTTTAGATTTTCTATTCAACACACCGATGTTCGACACACTGATGTTCGACACACCGATGTTCGACACATCGATGTTCGACAAACCGATGTTCGACACACTGATGTTTGACACACCAATGTTCGACACATCAAAGATGAAACATAGAAGATGACACACTGAATATGACACCCCGAAGCTGACACACCAAAGATGACACACCAAAGATGACAGACCGAAGATGACACACCGAAGATGACATACCGAATATGGAAGACCGATTCAAATGACTCACTGGTATTCATATAAAATTATTTCATTTTTATTAAATGAAATTTATTTCTAACGGTCATATTTAGACAAATTAATGTTTCTAACATTATTTAATGTTGTTTGTAGGACTATCCATATATTGTACAAGGTACATGCATGTATGGAGATCTTCACACCTACTACCGAAATAATTTTTTATTATTTTACAAACACTTTTAGGAAAAGTGAGAAACCCAAAGAAACTTCCAAGCCCAAAAAACACCTCCAAAGCCCCTCCAAAGCTGAACAAGACAACAAACACCCAAACAACCAAAAAAACTAAAAACCATAGTTTTCATACCCGTCATTGCCACCAACGCATGAACACCCCTCCACGGTGGTCATTCCCAATTCAGAAGCCAGATTTAAATGCCTCATGAAATCATTATCATAGTCCCACCTCACATCATCTAGGGTGATTCGCCCAAAACCATCTTTCTTGGAAAAGATGCCTTTCTTAAAAGCCAAGGACACGCCATGGTCCTTCTTAAAGGAGCCTCTGGTGCACAAAGGTCAAGGAAGATAGGACTAATCCTTCTTGCCTTATCTTTTTGTAGCAGCAGTAGCCACTCTTCCATCCTCAGTCCTGGTTCTATCTCCACCATGCACTATATCACTAAAGGAACTATTGACCATACCACCTCTATTCTCCTTGTCGTAGTTGGTAAGCATCCCCATCCTCCCAAGAATTCTATCTGAGGATGACTCCTTGCCCTCTACATCTATTCCTCTCCTCTAATCAGGCGTGTTGCAGTCAATGTCACACATATAAATTCACGCAACGCCATCATCCTTAAATGCTTCTTTTCCTTTCCCCTTAAGAACACTTCCCATGTTGGTAGGTTTACACTGCTGGTAAATTTTATTCACCACAGCGGATTCCTCCAAAACCTTACTGCAAACCTCACGGTCATCTTCTCCTACCACAAAATCCCGCATACTGATCTCCAAAGGTTCATCCTGCTATGCTAAAACAGCATCCATACCCTCCTCAGCAAGTTCCTGGAAGCTGTTGCTCAATGGAAACAAAGGTGTAGATGAAACGCCTGGTCCCCACTATCCTGGCTTCTCCCATTCCTGCCCAAAGCCACTGCCGAGTTACCTTTTTTACTTTCCACCCTATGTTCCCTCATTTCCAAAGAGCCAACTAGATGATGATCCTTCAAAGTCTCCTCTCCAGATGAGTCACCATTCATTTGAGAACTCCTATTATTAGAATTCTATTTTCTTTAACTCTTGCCTACATTAGGGACCTCCGGATTGCATTGAGTCTTCATAACATCCATCAATGATGATATATCATCATGCCTATCAGAATCCTTGCCAACCCCTTCTACGAGCTGTTGGACCAAAGGACCCAACGATTGGGATCCTTCATTTTCCCCCTCCATATCAGTTGTCCTAAACTCCCGGCCCACCATTGGCTATGTCAGAGGGGTAATCCCTGCTGTATCCTCCCTCCTAACTGAGGCCTGGTACTCCTGACGCCAAGGTTTAATCACCTGTGATGATGAATCACTTCGACATCTCCCCGAAAGATGTCCAAAACGGTTACAATTCAAGCAAAAATAATGCCAGTTCTCATAAACAAACTGATGTTTACACCTATATTCCTCACCAATTGTAATCTAAACAAACTCTCATGGTACCCTAGAAGAATCCACCTCAACACATACATGAGGTTTAATCGGATGTCACACTGCTTCAGTGCGACTATCTGCACACAGAAATCTACCCACAAGATTACCCAACATTCTTATAATAGAGGGATTCTAAAAAAGTAAGGGGAGATTAGGAAAACTGACCCAAACCTCAGCCAAGGGAGAATCCTGTTTCATATTAAAATAAAACAACCATAAAAGAAGGAAAACCCCAATACAATTGCAACTGCGAGGAGCTCTTGACCAAGATTGAATGAGGTCCTCTGCTGACTCAAAGTGAATCATAATATTATGTCTGTCCAGCAGCCCGATGGTTGCCCTTTCTTGAAGATCCCAAGGGGAGAAAACAAACTGGTTGAACGCATCGACAAAAGGTCTCCTCTATCTGAACCGAGAAACTAGAGTAAAATTCAATAGCAAAGAGGTTTCTGTGAACTTGGATGTCGAAATCTGAAGAGATGAACCTCTATACACCTGGAATCTAGATTATAGAGACTATGATACTCTATTTTGGAGACAACTTCTAGAAGAGGATTCGAATATAATTTTCACTACATCCAATGATTCCATATCTGTACTGCATGACACACTGAGATTTATAAACTCTAGTTTTTACTTTTAAAATTTTTTTGTGTCCTTGTGTTTAGTTTTTGAGCTGTGTGTGCATATTTTTGTTTCACACACATTATCTCATGAGCTTAACTGAAGGATACTAAAATATCCTCACACTCAATCCATTTCTACTCTTGTATCCCACGTAGAATAGTGGAAGATATCATATGTGGTCTTTTTATTAGTGTTTTCCATGAATAATTGTGGTAGAGGTCAAGTGTGACCTAGATAGCCTTGTGGGCTATTGTGAACCCTGTTGAAGGGTGTGGATCCAAAGTTTATTAATATAAATAGCTTGGTGAAAGGTGATCACCCAGTGAATAGTACTAAGTCTCATCGTGAGACTGAACCTCTTGTTTTAACCGCTGTGTTATTTGTCTTATATGTTTATCTGTTATGTATTTCTTGCATTAAGATAAACCGAACATTGATAGTTATTTTAACAAGTGTTTATATCAATTTTGAATCAGTAGAATAGTTTCAAAAGTTTGACTAATCTTTAGATTCGTAAATATGAGAACTAATCAATCTTTTGAGAAAGTAATTAAACTTTTAGGACATTTATAAATTCACTACAAACTGACATTGATTTTATTTTAATAAAAGGATATAATTTTAAAGAACTAATTTTAATAGAAATTTTTATGGATACTCGATTCACCCTCCTCTTGAGTCATCTACTCTGACCAATATTTGGTATTAGAGGGATAATTTTTTTTGTTAATTTTAAAATCTTGTCAACTGTGATTGTAGTTGTTATTCAAAGATATAAAAATTTATGTTATTTCTAAATTATCATCTCTTTGAAATTCAGCTACAATATTTATCATTGAAAATAGATTAGAAGGGGCTACTACCAATAGAACACTTTTCTTTAATGGAACCAATTATGCTCAGTATAATCTTAAGATAAAAATACATCTAGAAAGTATGGTATTTGAAATATGTACTTCTATTGAAATTAAATTTACAATTACTGAAAATGATAGAAACACTTGGATTAAACATACAAAGACTTCCTATAACAATAATTTTAAAGAAATGAATTCTTTGTATTGTGCTCTAGGATATGAATAGTTTAACTGTATCTCTTCTTGTAAAACTGCACATGAAATTTGGGACACTCTATCTGTTTCTCATGAAGGAACGTCTCATGTTAAAGAAAATTGATTAAATACTTATACTATTAAATATGAAAAATTCAAAATGAATCTTGATGAGTCATTTTCTAATATGTATCCCAGGTTCAATGAAAATGTGAATACCATGATTTCCTTAGAAAGAGAAGTAACATCCAAAGAGCAGATCATGTGAATTCTATAATTCTTACCAGAAAGATGGAATGGAACATCTATGTCTATTAGAGAATCGTGTGACATTCATAATATGTCAGTGAAGGAATTGATTGGAAAATTAATGATGTATGAAGAGGAATTAAAGCTAAATCATGAAGAGGATGAACCAAAATAAAAATATGTAGCCTTAAAGACAACTGCTTCTAAAAGTAAATACAAGGAGAAAGTTCAAGATGCTATTGAAAGCTCAAGCAGTGATGAAGTATCTTCAGACAATAATGAAGAAATGGCCCAGCTGGAAAGATGATTCACGAAATTTTATAGGAAAAAGATGTTTTTCAGAAAGACATATTACAAAGGGAAGTATGATAACAAGGGTAATTGGAAAAAGTGTTGGAAGAAAAATGATAAATTGGAAGAGATAATTTTCTACGAATGTAAAAGGAATGGACATGTCAAGGCTGACTGTCTAAAGATGAAATATAAGAAAAGTATCAAAATTAGGATAGAAGGTATAAGAAAGCAATGAAAACCACATGGAGTGCCTCTGAGGACAACTCAAGTGAATCTGGCTCTTCTCAGAAAGAGAAATATGATATGGCTAATATGTGTTTTATGACAATCACAACTGAGGTAACCTTAGACTCTCCTGTACATAATTCTTATTATTCTGAAAGTGAGTCTAAGAGTATGAAAATTGATGTATTATTAAAATATTTCAATATGTTAGAATAAACATGTAATGAGTTGAAAGATAAGTATAAATCATTTAAGAAACAACATTATTTTAGTGTGACTACTAATTCTGAAATTATAACTACAAATGAAAAAAATGATCAACTACTCAAGGAAAAAAATGAGTTAAAAATGTCTAATGAGAAATTGAAGAAAGACTTAGAAAATTTTAAAAATGGGAAAGATACTCTTAATAAAATTCTTGGTAATCAAATAGCTCCTAATTATACTTTTGGGATAGGATATCAACTAGTACAAATAAATTTATCCAAATCACATTTTGTAACCAAATCTGGAAAATCTGCTACGTTCTTCAAAAAACAGAATTCTACAACAAGCTCAAGTTCCAAAAACTCATTTACTGCATCTAATTCTTTAGGACCAAATAGAGTTTACCTTTTAAAAACTTTATATTATGCATAGTGGAGACCCATAAGACAGTTGTGGGTACCTAAAGCTTATATTACTAATGTATGTGGACCCAGAAAAATATGGGTACCCAAGTCGTTTCTTGGTTAAACTGTTTTGTAGGTAAATAGCCTAAAGAGCTCTATTAAAAAGATATGTTACTTGGAAAGTGGGTGTTAAAGATATATGAAAGGGGACCATTGATGCTTTAAAAGTCTTATCAATATTTATGGAGGAAATGTCACATTTTGTGACAATGGTTAAGAAAAAATCATCGGCATACGCTAGATTGGTAACCCTGACTCTATTTCAATTTCGAAAGTACTGTATTTTGATTGATTAAAGTATAACCTGCTCAGCATATCTCAATTGTGTGATGATGGATTTAATGTTAAATTCAAAAATGATTCATGACATGTTTTTATGCCAAGAATAATTTAGTACTTACTACTCTTATAAATGATAATGTATATGTTATAAATCTAGACACACTAGCCTCACAGATTGTCTCTTGTCTAAATGCCTTTCACAAAGTGTATTGGATCTAGCATAAAATACTAGTACATTGCAGCATACACTCTCTTATAAATTTAACTAGAAAATGTATAGTTAGAGACTTACCCAAATTAGAGTTTCTAGACAATACGGTTTGTAATCCTTATCAAAAAAGAAAGCAACATAAAATCTCTTTCAAACCAAAGAAAGAAGTAACTACTTATCAACCTCTCGAGTTGGTTCACATGGACTTGTTTGGACCATTTAGAGTTTCAATTCTTAATGGGATGCACTATTCTTATGTTCTTGTAGATGATTTCTCTAGGTACACCTGGACATTTTTTCTATCTCATAATAGTGAATCTTGTTCACATTTTACCAAGTATGCTAGGTCTGTAGAAAATCTCAATGGTTTTGAGATTGAATCCTTAAGAAGTGATCATGGTTGTGAGTTTGAGAATCAATATTTTGAATCCTTTTTCTCACAAAATGGCTATAATCATAATCTCTCTACTCCTAGGACACCTCAACAGAATGGAGTGGTATAAAGAATAAATAGAACCTTATAGGAAATTACTCAGACTATGCTTAATGAATTTGATCAACCCATTTATTTTTGGGCTGAATCTATTAATATATATTGTTATATAATAAATAGAGTCTTAATCAGACCCATCCTTAAGAAAACTTTTTACAAGTTCCAGAATAATAGAAAAGCCAAATTAGGTTACTTTAAAGTGTTTGGATGTAAATTTAATATTCTGATCACTTAATATAATTTCGATAAATTTGCCTCCAAAAGTTATGAATGAATATTTCTTGGATACTCTACATCAAGCGAAGACTATTTAGTGTTTAATAAGAAAACCAAATGTGTGGAGGAATCTCTACACATCAAGTTTTGATGAAGCAGATCCATATGATCCCAAAACCTCACTAGAAAATATTGAAGAAGATATGTCCAATCTGAACATTATTGATAAAACCTCAAATCATCATATGAAGGAATCTGTGAAAGAATATATTTCTAGAAATTCTCCAGATCCTATTTATATTGAACTAGATCAACCTGAAAAAATCTGAAATATAAATTCCTACATTCTCTAGACCAACCAGGACCATTAAGAATCATCCCTTAGATGCTGTTGTTGGAGATTTAAATAGAAGAACACAAATGGGAGCTTCCATGAGAAACCAGGTTGAAAATAAAGCTTTCTTGTCACATCATGAA
Organism: Viscum album; assembly: GCA_963277665.1. Classification (NCBI taxonomy): domain Eukaryota; kingdom Viridiplantae; phylum Streptophyta; class Magnoliopsida; order Santalales; family Viscaceae; genus Viscum; species Viscum album. Next base: position 1,774,478,034 of record OY728165.1, on the reverse strand, counting down.
CCTAAAAAAATCAATGATTCAATCAATGATGAATTTTATATAATGGTCATGCAAGAGGAACTTAATCAGTTTGAAAGAAATAATGTTTGAAAACATGTAAATAGACCAAATGATACTTTTACCATAGGAACCAAATGGGTGTTTAGAAATAAAGTAGATGAATCTAGCAATATAATTAGAAATAAATCTAGACTAGTTACACAAGGGTATAATCAAGAAGAAGGAATTGATTATAAAAAGACCTTTTCACCAGTAGATGGACTTGAAGAAATTAGAAAATTAATTTCTTATGCAGTACTCTTGGATTTTAAACTTTATCAAATGGATGTCAAAAAGTCCAATATTAAATGGTTATATAATTTGGAATGTTTTTGTTGAACAACCCCCAGGTTTTAAAAATCCACTTTTTTCAAATAATGTATTCAAATTATCGAAATCTTTATATGGTTTGAATCAAGATCCAAGAGCTTGGAATGAAAGGTTGAGTAATTTTCTTATTTATAAAGGCTTTAAAAAGGACTCACAGACCCTAATTTATTTATAAAAATAATTTCAAGAGAAGTTTTAATAGCCCAATTATATGTAGATGATATTATCTTTGGATCTTCTAAAAACTCTTTATGTAATGATTTTCCAAACATAATGAAAAATGAGTTTGAAATGAGTTTAATGGGTGAACTTAAATATTTTCTTGGATTTTAAATATTTCAAAATAAAGAAGGTGTTATTTTAAATCAAAGTAAGTACACTAAAGATCTTTTGAAAAGATATGGATTTGATAGGATTAATAGTAGTGAAACCCCAATGAGTTCTACATGTAAGTTATATCTTGATGAAAATGAAAAATTAGTTGATCAGACTACTTATAGAGGAATGATTGGGAGTTTGTTGTACTTAATTTCTAGTAGGACAGATATTATGTTTAGTGTGTCTGTGTGTGCGAGATTTCAAGAAAATCCTAAAGAGTCACATTTAAATACTGTTAAAATAATTTTCAAATACCTCAAACATACAACTAACTTAGGATTGTTATATCCTAAATGGAAACCTTTTGATTTTGTTATCTATTCAGATGCTGATTTTGGTGGATGTAAGTTAGAGAGAAAGTGTACCTCGAGAACATGTCACTTTTTAGGAAAGTCACTAATATTGTGGTGTAGTCAGAAGAAAAATTCAGTTTCATTATCAACTTTTGAAGCTAAATACATTTCTACTGGAAGTTATTGTGCACAAATTTTGTGAATGAAACACACCTTATTAGACTATGGATTTGAATTTATACATATCCCCATAAACTGTGACAACACAAGTGCTATTAACATTTCTAAGAATCCAATTTCTAATTCTAGAACAAAGCATGTTGGTGTAAGACATCAATTTTTGAGAGATCATTATCAAAAAGGTGGTATAACTCTTGAGTTTATTGGGACTGAGCATCAGCTTACTGATATATTCACTAAACCCTAAAACTTTGAGAGAATGAACTACATCAGACATGAACTAGGAATGATAAATCTCTATGAATCTTGAAACCGATATTCTAAAACTGATTCCTGAAACCAATCTCCTTGAAACTGATCTTCTAAAACCAATCTTCCTGAAACAAATCTTCTAAAACTGATTCCTAAAACCGATCTACTTGAAACCGATATTCTAAAGGAGATCTCTTGAAACTGATTCCTGAAACTGATCTCATTGAAACTGATCTTCTGAAATCGATCTCCTAAAACTAATTCCTGAAATGGATCTCCTTGAAACTGATCTTCTAAAACTGATCTACTAAAACTGATCTCTTGAAACTGATCTCTTAAAAACAATATCTTGAAACCAATCTTCTAAAACTAATCTTCTGAAACTGATATTATGAAATCGATCTCTTAAAACGGATTCATTTACACTAAATTGTTTTTTGGACCCTTTTGTAATTTTTTCTGCTTTAAATAAAATCATTCTATTTTGGTATTCTTTTTACTCCATTTAAATTTTATTCTTTAGGATTTAAAATCCCTAAGTGATATATTATGTTCAATCTGTCTTGACCTTTCACCTCCCCACTACTGTAAAGCTTTCTACCCTTTTTCACTCTACCTCTTGACCCTCATCCTCAACTCTTTTGGAATCTGAAGCCTCCACAAGGAAAGGACCAAGCGCACTATGGAAGATCCAAGAAAATAACCTTATGTTAAGCGATAGAAAGGTGAGTCTAGTGGGACTACAAAACCATGCTTAAGAATCCAATTGGTTACGGCTGAAGAATAAGTGTCTGTTGAGTGGCTTCTGTCAAGAAATTCATTTTTATTAAAAGTACTAGAATCTCAAGGGTAGTTGATCTGGTTTTCTAACAATGAAAGACCTTATTATCCCCATATAGTGCATGAATTCTATCACCATTTGAAGTTATCTTTGGATGAAGTTGAGGAAGGAAGAATAAAGTCATTATTAAATGGAAAAGATGTATCTTTTTTGGCTAAGGAATGGGTTGAGTTCTTAGAGATGCCTCATAAAGGTGTCTATGCTGATTATCCATGAAATATTCAACCTTCGTCTGATTTTTTCTCTTACAAAGATTCTCTTAAAGAGATAACTAGAAATGGAGAATCTAATAGGACTATTGAAAGTGAGTTTAAAGGAAAAATTAGATTATTGTTTATGTTTATACAGCATCAAATATGCCCAAGGAAGGGATATTTCTATGCTGTGAAGTATCGGGATATATTCCTGATTTATCTGTTGAAACATGGGATAAAAGTAAACATGTGTAGGTACTTAATGGTGAATGTCTCTGATTTGATAAAACCATCCAATAAGGCAACATGTTTATACTATCCAAGGATGATCTCTGCCATGCTAAAAAGGTTTGGATATGTGGAATATGGAGATGAAGTGATAAGTGGATGTAGTGGTTTCTGTCTTCAAAAAGACATTTCTAAAAGGATGAAGATCTTCTGGAACCCTTGGAAGAAATGTTGGGTATGTGATGAGGAAAGGAAATATAAAATTTCAATCCATTAGATCATCCTACCAGACCAAAGGATCAAGTTTATCTAGGTCTCAAAATAGGAGAAGAACCAGTTTATTCTGATGAGAAAGAAGAGACCGAAGTGACAAGGGAAGAATTGTCTCTTTTAGATGATAGGAGTGATACTTATATTTCTTAAATATCCAAGCAAATGTCTTATGGACCTGATCTTCCACCTTTGGACTTTCCCTTATGAGAATTTGTGTTAGGTGATTAGGATGAAGAAGAGACTGAGGTTACTGGAGTTGAAGGATATGTGAGTAAATCAGAAGAGGAGTCTGATGATGATGATGATGATGATGATGATGATGATGATGACGATGACGATGATGATGATGATGATAAGAATGAAGGACGAAATGATGGGCATGTAAGTGATTCTTTAAATGTGGGACAAAAGGTGGTAGACAGATCCAGTGAGGAATCTGTACATAGAGAAGGTAATGAAGTTGAGCATGTTGAACAAGAGGTTTTTTATCATAAAGATGTTGAACATGAGGATAGATCACCCCATCCTAATGCTTAAAATCATGAAATCATTCAGTAATTGAATTAAAATATGGCTGGTGTCCTTAAGGAATTAGTTAAGGATCATGTTACTCAAATTGAAGAAGTTCCTAGATAAATTGAAGTGGATAGAGATCATGTAGAACCTAAAGTTCATTTGGTTCCTATACCCGTAAATTTCGTTATGGCTAGAGGACTGAATGAAGAAGTTGATGAAGATAATGTTGTTCCTAAGCCTCAACGAAGAACGATCAGAATTGATATTGTTGAGCCAAGAGACTAGAAATGTACTCGAGAGTGGAATAATGATCCAGGATACCTTCTTTTTGGTTTGGAGTATGACTCAAATGAGGAGAGGGTGCCTCCTCCTCCTATTCCACAAGTCCAAGATGAACCAGAACCTGTTGCACTTGTTCCACCAGTTGCACCTACAAAAGTAGAGCCAGTACCACAGACCATGCCCAGTGACTATGTCACTAAGGCTGATTTGGAAAAATTCCAAAATGATATATGTTAGTTAGTGAAAGCCTCAGTTGGATCCAGAAGTGAAGCCTCCACTTCAATAGGTATTTCAGATGCTGATGCAGTGAAGATTGAATGAATAGTGATCCAAGAGATTCAACTAAATCTCATTACCACAACAGAAACCATTATTAGGCACAATAATTTGCAGAGAGAGGAAGTAAGAAAGATGAGCAATGAGTTAAATTATCTAACCTCTAACTTCAATACCTCCTTCAGTGGTGTTCTGGAAGTTCTTAGAAACTTGGTGACTCATCTACTCTGTGTGGATCTGAAGAAGTTAAAAGATGAGTTGGGAAAAATGTTATCTTTCCCATCATGTTCTAGAAGTGGGAAAAGTGTTGTTGCTGATTTGGAGTCTCTCAAAGATGTGATGAGAGAGGAACTCTAACATCTTCCGAGTATTTCAAATAGAGAAACACTTGAAAAGGTACACAAAAATATAGAACTTGTGTACAATATGGTTAGGGAGTTCACCAATGAAGCCACTACTTCTTAGAAATAGATTCAAGAAAAGGTGGATAAGTACTTTACCAAGATCTATACCAAGAATCACCTCGTAAATAGCTTCAATTTTCTTGTAGAGAATCTCAAAATACCTCATGTCTGAATCCTCCAAGAATCAAGTTACTCAATTGAATGATTTTACCCCTTTCCTAAATAAATACTGGGAGATTAACAAAGACTTCGAAAAAGGTATGCAGTATGGTGGTAAAATCATTAATGATTTCATCAATATCCTTAAGCCATATCTACATGTTCGGGATGAATCCATTGTGGTCCCTCCTGCTGCTTCCATTGGTACTAGATCTTGGTCTCCTACTCCAATGACTGTCTCTCATGCTATTTCCCAGATTTGACCAGTCATTATAGAGGAAACTCCCAGCCATGAGTTGTCAAAAAGAAGGCCTCGTCTTATAGAAAATGTACCTACATGTGTTGTCTTGGCTGGTGTTATCTTCAGACCACCTCTTCCCTCTCCCTCTACCAAACCATCTCATCTTATTCTAGATCCTTCATATAAAGGAAAATCTGCACAGCAGCAAAACTCTTAGTGGTGGATTGTATTTTTATAGGGATTTGATTTTTTTTTACTGTACTTTTTTGTATCTTCATCGAAATCTTTATGATGTCTTTCTTTTATGATATTTCCTCTCTTATTTTCTTCTTTTTTTTAATCCCAAAAGGGGGACAAAAGAAGAGGCATACATTATTAATCTAATAAGAGGAATACATTATTAATATAAGGGGAAGAATTTCTAGTATAGGACACATGGAATATACTCATCATAATCCTTTTATTGAGGGGGTGCTTTGTTTTAAAAACTCAAACAAGAAAAGGCTTTAGTTATATTGCATAATATCCTTTAGTGTTGTATGTTATGCCCACTTATTTTTTGATTCATTTTATTTGTATGTATACCATAATTTTTTATTATCAAAAACGGGTATATTGTTGGACACTCTATGATATGGTAGTTTTTATAATCACAAATAATGTCTAACTACATGATCAATTCTTTCCGGCCATTTAATATCTCTAAGTAAATCAATTATATCATACTGATCAATATACTTTAATAAGGCAATAACTTATATTTTTAAATACATATGTTTACAAGTGTTTGTTTTTACATGTAATTTTGTATGTCACTAAGTCATGTAATGTGTTGTGTAAGACAGACTCTTCATAGGCTTTTTAGATTTCATGTTCGACACACCAATGTTCGACACACCGATTTTTGACACACCGATGTTCGACACACTGATGTTCGACACACCGATGTTCGACACACCGATGTTTGACACACCGATGTTCGACACACCGATGTTCGACAAACCGATGTTCAACACATCGATGTTCGACACAACGATGTTCTCCACACCGATGTTCGACACACTGAAGATGAAACACCGAAGATGACACACCGAAAATGACACACCAAAGATGGCACACCAAAGATGACACACCGAAGATGACACATCGAAGATGAAAAACCTAATATGACACACCGAAGATGACACACTGAAGATGAAACACTGAAGATGACACACCAAAGATGAGAGACCGAATATGGAAGACCGATGAAAATGACTCACCAATAGTCATATATAATTGTTTCATTTTTATTAAATCAAATTTATTTCTAACGGTCATATTTAGACAAATTAATGTTTCTGACATTATTTAATGTTGTTTGTAGGATTATCCATAGATAGTACAAGGAACATGCACATGCTAAGATCTTCACGCATACTGGACCTTGAAGTATAAAAGGATTACAAGATCAACCTAAAAGAAAGATCTCTCAATCCGCTAGAAAAACAAAAAGGATGGTTTTGAAAATATGTAAGATAATTCAAATAGATGAACTTGAAGCTTAAGTATGCAAGAAGTTTAATATTACAAGCTTCATCTTGCTAAATCTCATTGAACATCCTGACATCGAATAGTTGAACCTCTACACACATGGAAGCTAGATTAAAGAGCCTATAATACTCAGTTTTAGAGACAACTTGTAGAAGAGGATTCTAATATCATTTTCACTACATCCAATGATTCCAGATCTTTACTTCATGACACAAAGAGATTTATAAACTCTAGTTTTTACTTTTAAAACTCTCTTGTGTTCTTGTGTTTACTTTTCGAGTTGTGTGTGCATCTGTTTGTTTCACACACATTGACTCCTGAGCTTAACTGAAGGATACTAAAATATACTCACACTCAATCCCTCTCTACTATTTTATCTCATGTAGAACTATGGAAGAGATCCTGTGTGATCTGTTTATTAGTTTTTCCCACGAATAACTTCAGTAGAGGTGAAGTGAGACCTGGACAGCCTTGTGTGTTGTTGTAAACTCCGATCTACGGTGTGGATCAAAAGTTTATTAATATACATAGTTTGGTGGCAGGTGATCATGAAATGAAGTGGACTAAGTCTCAGCTTGAGACTAAACCTCTTGTTTTAACTGTTGTGTTGTTTATTTTATATTTTTATCTATTATGTATTTCTTGCATTAAGATAAACCAAAATTTTATAGTTAGTTTAGTAAGTGTTTATGTCTCTTTTGAATCAGTATATTAGTTTCAAAAGTCTAAAAAATATTTAGATTGGTAAAACTAAGAACTAATCAATCTTTAGAGAAACGAATTGAACTTTTAGGACTTATATAAATTCACTACAAACTGATTTTGATTTTATTTTAATAGGGGGATATTATTTTAAAGAACCAATTTTTATAGAAATTTTTATAGATACTCAATTCACACCCTCTTGAGTCATCTACTCCGACCAACATTTGGTATCAGTGGGATAAAAGTTTTTTTTATTTTTTAAATCTTGTCTACTCTGATTATAGTTGTTCTTCAAAGATCTCAAAAATTCTATTATTTCTAAATTTTCATCCCTTTGACATTCTGCTACAATCATTATCATGGGAAAAAGATTAGAAGGGGCTGCTACCAAATACTAAATAGTGAATACTAAACATTAACTTATAAGTAATAAATATTAATTAGTGAATAGTAAACAATAACTTGTAAATAATAAATATTAAATACTAAATACTAAATAATATAAAATATATAATATATAATATATAATATATAATATATAATCTATAATCTATAATATATAATCTATAATCTATAATCTATAATCTATAATCTATAATCTATAATCTATAATATATAATATATAATATATAATATATAATAGATAATATATAATATATAATATATAATATATAATATATAATATATAATATATAAGACATAAAATATATTACATAATTCATAATACATAATTTATAATACATAATATATAATACATAATATATAATAGATAATAGATAATACATAATATATAATACATAATATATAATACATAATATATAATACATAATATAAAATACATAATATATAATACATAATATATAATACATAATATATAATACATAATATATAATACATAATATATAATACATAATATATAAGTAATGTATAAATAATTAAATATATGATAAATAAATAATAAATTAAAAAATAATATACAAATAACTAAATAATAAACATATATTAAATAATAATTAATTAATTAATTAATAATTATTCATAATTAATTAATTGATACTTAATAATAATCAATAATTAATAATTCATCATTACGAATTAATAATTAATAATTGATAATTAATTATTAAAAATTTATAAATAATTAATTAATAATTAATAAATAATAAATATTGAATAAATAAATAAATATTAAATAATTAAATAATGAATGAATAATAAACTAAAAATAAATTAACATTTATTAAATTCAAAATAAATTAATAAATAATAAATAATAAATAATAATGAATAAGTAATAAATTATAAATTATAAATAATAAATAAAAAATTATTTATTAATTAATTTATTAATAATTAATAATTAATAATAACTAATAACTAATATTTAATATTTAATATTTAATATTTAATATTTAATATTCAATATTTATTTTTTAATAAAAAAATATTTGATAAATAGAAAATAATTAATAATTAATAAATAAATAAATAAATAATAATAAATAAATAAATAATAAATGAATAATAAACTAATAATTAATAATTAATTGAAAATTAATTATTAAATTAATGATTAATATAAACATAATAACATTTTTTTGAAAATGGTTGAGGCTTGAGGGCCTCTTTATTGAAGAAATTTAAAAGGTGGAAGAGGAACATACAAAGACATAACATTCCAAAACACAATAAGATGAGGGGAAAAGATCAAGTAACTTGTGATCTAGTGCTCATATTGTGGAGAGGGAGTCTCCCAACTCGACCACAAGGAAGTCTTCCTATTCTCCACGTTTTGGCTTGCAACCATGGTCCACCTCCATCATCTGAGGGTTCATCATCATTGATAGCCAACATTTCTTTTGCGGCGAGTATACACTTAGATTTTTTCAATTCTTCATCACTTCTTGCAGAGGCAAGAAAATCAAATGAGTTGCATGTATTCACTTTGGAGTGAGCTTTGTTCCTAGATTTAACATAAACTCTACTAGAAGGAGTAGAATGAATAACAGCACAATCATCTCCATCCTCTTTAGATTCGCTAGTGGCAGTATGAATGAGGACCTCTATACATTGAATGTGTCTAGAAAAAGAGATCTGTTGAACATTATGGAGAGCAGAGGTCTTGTAACGATGAACTGGGGACTTTCATTCATCAACAACATGGTCTGGTATATCAACAGACACCCTAACCTTCCTGGAATCTAAGTCAGGGAATTGCTAAGTCATAGATGTGGTACCATTGTTATGCACCGAATGAAACATGTTGTTGTAAGAGTTGGTAGCTCTAAACCCCCTTCCCTTCTCAGAAAGAGCAGCTAAATTAGGACCTTGAAGGGTCATTGGAATTGATTTAGAACCAATTTTTTAATCGAAAGGAGGAAAACATGGAAGGATCTTATTTCAAGAATCCATGATTCCATTCCCATCTAAAATAGGTAAAAATCTCTTACCTTGAGTAGTCTTTAAATTCAATCCATTGTCCGATTTAGGAGCATTAGTACCAATATTATGCTGCCTTTCAATATCATAATCATGACCCACAGTATGAGTGGAAATAATCAAATCCTTTCCCAGAGTTTTCTCACATTAAGAGGAGGGCTTCATGGGAGCAGGTTTCCCCATGTTATCCCGGATTGTTTTTTTTACTTTCCTTTATGAGCTTTGGCATCACCCATTTTACGTTCCTGCCACAAGTTGAAATCCACATCTTCCTAAACCAATACCTCTTTTTCATCCTGAATTTCAACAGGATCCACCTATTCATGCTCATTCATAAGTCCTTTATATAAAGAATCTCTAAAGGATCCAATTGTACAAGGCTTATTATCCCCATCAAAAAAATCAGCCCCTTCCTTTTTGATCACAGGGTGTTCCTCTATTATGTCCTCTACTCAAAAGAGGGAAGTATCCTCAAGTTGAGTTTTATCAATAGAAGTAAACTTTTTGTTTAGGATTTCATATTTAGTCTTTGTCTTTAGTTGGGGGGGGGGGACTTTCAGCAATATTTTGAGTTAGAGTCAAAGATGGAGTAACAACACTTTGATCCTAGGGCAATACTGCTGCATGCAGATCATTTGTATTGTTTGGTCTTCTTCTATAGTGAGTTTAGTCATTTCCATTAGTATCATATTTAGAACAGATAGTCTTGGCCCAACAAACCATATTAGAGTTACCCGCTATGCCACAAGAGTCACATAAGGGTGGGATTTTTCATACTCAATTTGTAAACATACTTCATATTGAGGTGTGGATAGGATCACTTTATGAATGGGAGAGGAGTTGAGATCAATTTTAAGCAGTATTCTTGAATAATGTCCATAACTCACCCTCTCTATAGCCATGTCCATTCTAATTGGAACTCCAATTACTGAAGTAATGTCAAACAGTATCTCATAGTGCCAAAGAAGCCAATTTAAACCATAAATTTTAACCCAAACTTGGGCACATGTTTCCTTAAAGACATTCAAGTTAAAGTTAAAACTCTAATTATGGATTCTAAAAATACCCAATCTCAAAATCACTATAACCACACTCCATGATCTTTCCTTCAACTCCATATATGGGAATAGAACAAGGAAAAAAACTCAGCCAAGCAAAATACACTTGAAATCCGAGAAACCACAAACAGAAGAAAGATGAGAAACAATGTTATTTTGTTTCTAGGGTTGCAAACCATTTGAGAGAGAAATGCGAGAAATCAAAGAATATTTAAATAGATCAATTATCTCATAATTTTCTCCTTTTTAGGATGAGACATGTGTTGTATCTCCTTGGAGGATAATTCTTTTCAAGGTTTGTTCCTTGATTTGGGAAACGAATCGCTCAAGAAGTCCGAGAAATAAGAGGGGTTGACTGATGCACTTCCATCTTGCTTCTTATGGATCTATGATCTGAAACACTCTGATTAATGATTTTAAACATAGAAAAATAGGTTGAGACTCTACAGATGTTCACATCTGATGCAATATGTGAGGATGTCTGTTTGTTTCTGCTCCTGTTCCTCCATTTTTCTTTTCACCAATGTGTACATAATAACTAAATATAAATAAATAAATATTAAATATTAAGTAAATAAATAAATAATTTTATAAATAAATAAATAAAATAAAATTATCAATAAATATATTGATAAATAAATAAATAATAGATAAATAAATAATAATAAATTAATTAGTTAATTAATTAATTAATATTCAATAAATAAATAAATCATAAAATGTTAAAAACCACAAAAAACCATAAAAAATGAAATGACCAAAAAATCTGATTCAGGGATCCTTTTTTAGCACCGCAACTAGTCAAATTGAAGATCATGAAATGAGCTTCCATATAATATGTGGTACAATCCAAATGGACAATTTTATATAAAGTTATAACTGATTGAATTTTAAGAAATCGGAGTCTCCAGCTAAAACCATTGTTTCAGAGCCCTTCTAGGTATTTCTAATAGAATAAAAAGACGTAAAATACTCTAAAAGTTGGTACCAGACCTAAACGGTATAGAGCTTATCGTAGGCTTCCATTTAATATGTGGTAAAGCCCAAATTGATACCTGGATTAAAAGTTATGGTCATTTGAATATCGAGTTCGATTTTCAACCTTTTTAAAATTTGAATATATTTTTTTCTTTGATTATCAAATGATTTAAATCTCACGTGGTTCTATATAATTTAATAAGATTCAATTTTACATTTGGTGAATCTAAAATGGACTCCTGATCATAAATTTTGGTTGTTTGATGTCAAAGTCTGGTTTTTAGGTTTTCGTAGTTTTGTTTTAGGTTTAATGTTATTATTAACTAATAATTATAAATATTTATTAATGAAGACATTATAATTAATTATAATTATAAAAAATAAACTATATTTTATTTTAAATATTAAATACAAAAAAATAATTGAATAATAAAAAATATTTTTTTATTCAATTTTGCGGCGGTTTTGAAAACTCCACCACTATTTCGCGGCGGTTTTTTAAAAACATGCCGCTAAAAATATTTTTTGAATTTATTTTGGATGTTATTTTATAAAATTTATAAAAAATATTTTAAAAAATTTTAGCAGTGGTGTTTTCATAGAGGTTTTCAAAACCTCTGATAAATTTTTTTCGATCAAACATTTAGCGGTGGTTTTGAAAACCACTGCAAAAAACCATCAATAAAACACTATTTTCTTATAGTGTGTGAATAATAATTTTGTTCTTTTTCCTTTATCACCATATTGGCTAGTCTTAAAACCAATATTATGGAAAAAATATTTTAATATATATATTATAACCTATTTCATATTCTTTATATGTTATATTAAACATAATTTTGTGATTTCTATATTTTTGTTATATGATAACTTTGTTTGGAGACGTGTGGACTACCGCCTCCTCAAAATGATGGGATTCATTCACATGTCACATGGAATTCATTAGAGATTTTTTTAGTAAACATTTATGAAATAAATAAAATATTACTACTGCTATAATGATATTACATATGTATACATATTTATATACATTTCATTTAATTTCACTCTTTCAATATGACAGGAAAAATGGAAATAGTGTTCATGCATACATACGACCAACCATCTCAATGAACTATGTATTTAGTTTATAATCAATTAATATTATAAATAATTATATAATAAATATATAAGTTACTTATTTCATGTTTTATATTCTATAGATAATGGACTTATGACCACATGGAGTATTGACATCATACCAAGTTTATTTTCGACTCAAGTACCAAATATCAACAAAACATATGATATGAACATAAATAATTTTTTAATTTTTATAACTTGGTAATAAGTGATATAAAATAAATAATAAACTTTAAAAAGGTTATCAATCTATAAGAAATTACTAAAATTTTATTATTTAGGAATATAAAGATTGTACGTGATGAGTCAGACTTAAGGTAATGGCTTTCATCTCAATCTCCTTCCATTGAGGTATTTCTTGATAATATTCACCTTTATTCTTTTATAATGTGTATATATATCCTATATGAAATTTCATATCTATATTTTATCTATAATAATTTTTTTTAATGTATTAATTATTAGAGATTAAGATTTAAATGTTCATAGTGGAATGAGACACCTTTGACGTTTAAAGATTTAATTATCAAATATTTTCTTCTGGATATTAATTTATATATTTATTTATATTGATCTAAAAGTATTATATAATACATTTTATGTGTATCTTTAATTTCATTTAATGTTTTCAAAATGGAAACTTTTTATACAAAGTTTTTTACTTTCTTTACATAAATACAAAAGGAATGTTTTTTATTTTAACATATACGGTGGCAACGACTTCTCCTATGCTGTAACCACTATTTGATAATTGGATTCCTCTATAATCCTTAATTTTTTTAGTAGGAAAATAACTACCTTATTCGATTTTTGGGTATTTTAGTTTTGAAAATGGGTTCTTAAATGAAAATGGTATTTTTATACAGAAATTTGTTTCATATGGGATTAGAAGAAGTTTTCAATAGGGTTTTTGTGATTCACGAAATAATACTCGAGCATTATATGAAATGGGTGAGGCTTACATAGCTTATACGAATTTTTTATCCCCATTTTAGCTCATGGGTGATCTTTTTATAGATTATATAAAGGTTTTATCTGCATTATAGCCCACGAGTGAGCCCGATATAGCTTTTACAAAGGGTGATCCCCATTATAGATCTCCAAATTGGAAGTCAACCATATGGTTATTTTAATTGGAAGTGGTTTGAAAGGGTTTTATGTATATGATTCTCTTAGTCACCTAAATGAGTTTTAAATTCTTTTCTAATGGTTTTAATTTTTTTCTTTGAGACAAAAGTATTAGTGTTATTCTTGTGAAATTGGTTTGATTCATTCGCTAAAAACATTAAATGGGTTACCATGTTTTAAAACTAATAATGGTTTTCTTTCTTTTTATGTCCCTTACTATGATTTTTAATCATATCCCAAGTTAAAAATTGTTTTCCATAGGTATTAATATTTGTAAGTACAATGAATATGTCATGGTAAAAGAATTGAGGATATGTATCGAAAATAAATCATGTTTTATTTTAAAAGGGTTTACTTTGCTATAAAAAAGGGGATACTATTTGGAAGTGTCCACTTTTCATTCTTATAGTTTTGGTTATGTAATAGTTATGGACTAATTATCTAATAATTTAAAACTGAAAATATATTTAATGTTAAACAAATAAATTTTTTAACTAAAACTCAATAATATGTAATGATTAATGTTGGGGAATTATAGTTGGTATCAGAGGAAGGTTTAGACAAATTTAGAGATTAGGATGTCCTTTTGAGAGATAGGGATAACATATGAGTTTATAATTTTTAGTTTTATCATAATTAAAATGTATTAGAAATCACTTTTAAGGCTTTATGTTCAAAATTTTAAGGTGATTAATGGTATTTTTGGAGACATTTATTTTTTAGGTAATTTTGGGTTATTACTTTTTGGATGTAAAATGAAAGGCAAGAGATAAACTTTTAGGTTAAAATATGTTGTGGTTATTTTTTAGGATTTTATATCACTTTTTTGGAATGTAATAAAATTATATAGTTTTTGAAAAAGGATAACACACAGATCATGCGACAAAAAGTCACGTCGGACAAAGCTATGGGAATTTAACCCAAAATTGAAGTGTGATAGGGCTTTATCACCTTCCATCATCCTACATTAAGTCCCTAGTTAATGTGACTTTTTCTATTTAATTAAATAGGTTGATGAAATAATAATAAGTTTATTTAAGTAACTAAAGTATTCTAAAATGGATATCCTTAGTTTTGGAAAATTATATAGTTATTATGTAATAAATTTTACATTGGAAGATGTTCACTAATTTTGGGATCTTTATATGATTAAGTTAAATAGAATACTATGGAATTTTAATTGAGGAGTAATGTTTTACCTATATTTTGAAATAATCTATTATTTTAATTATGGAGATATGGTGATTTAGGTTATTTATGTAAATGATTTGCCTATCATGGTGAATATATGATTAGGTTAATTAATTTTTGTTATTATACATTAAGAGTGTTTGATGTTATTTGGAGATAAATGTTAAAACTTATTCTGGAAGACTATTTGATCAAATCCTTCAAAAAATTTCATTTCAATCTTAGTTTCAATTATTTGAGGAATTTTAAGGAGAGTTTTTTTAATGGTATATGTTGGAATTTGGTTATTAATTTTGAATTTTATAGATTAAATGTAGTTGTTCATCATAAAATGTTTTATTCTTTTGGGGGTAATTATCTGATATTATCCTAACCTTATTGGTTTTGGTTAATATTTCAAGATAAGAGAAATGGATAGTTAATATTTTGTGGATTATTTGATTCTATATAAGTTGATTCATCTTAAATACTCATAGTTTAGAGGAATATATGAGTTTGTAGTGGAAGCTGATTAATGGATGAAACTCTACTTGTTGAGTAAGTATATTTCATTATATTCTTATTCTATGTAGTAAAATAATTACTTAACATTATAAAAAGAATCATAAAAAAACATCTTCCACTTAATTTTCTTACTGTGAAATAAAAGACCATTTAACCCATCACAAGTTTGTGGTTTTCTGATTGTTAACATTATCCTGATCATGTTTTCTATCACTCTCCATCAGAACTTGAAAGTTATTTTTTCTTCCATATACATGATTTCCTACATGGAATCCTAGTATGTGTTATCTCGAGTGACCTTTGTACCTCACTTTATTTCATTTAAAGTGGAAGTTTTATTAACTCTTGTTTTAATGTATGATTTCAATAAAGTAATTTTGAAAAGTCATACCTTAGTAACCAACCTTGAATTAAAATTCGAGGACACAATTTCCAAAAGGTGGGGAATGTAACAACCTAAGTAATTATAGAATATGAATTTTTTGTATCAATTAATATTTACTAATTATATATTAATTTTAGTTTAAATGGGACACTATGTGTGATAGAATACCCGACACGCAATAATAGGTTTATCTAAAATCTTATATTGCACACAAGACTGAGATATATCAAAAAATAATACATTATTAATATTATTACTCTAAATAGTAGTTATCACCTAGATATTATATTATTGGAAATAAAAATAACTAATTATATTATGTTTACACATGTTTATTAAATGTTTTTACATTCTTTTAATAAATTTTAGAGGCATAAAGTCAGAATAAATCCAATTTTAGGCATAGAATATATATTATTTTTAAAATATAGTTTTACCACCTTTTAATTGATAACTCATTTTAAATATAGTTTTGGAAAAAAAATTATATTAAATTTGAAAAAATAAACTTCTTATTTGGAATAGGGACAACAAAATTTAATTTGGATATTTTTTTTATTTTTCTGATAAATTTAATTTTTTATTGAACAGTGAAAAATATTGCATTTTAATTGAAAACTATTTATTGTATAAATTATTTATATTGTTAGATTATAATATTAGTTGCTTTTAAAGTATATTTAGACTATTTTTGTATCATTTAATTGAATTTTGGTCCTTGTAATCAATTTTAAATTGGAATTAGATGTGAAAACATTTCAAACTTTTGAACGTTTACTTTTAAAACCCACTTGTTAGTTTTATTTACAGAATTAATTTTAAATAAAATATTCCAATTTAGGTGAACTGAATTTGATAAAATGGATTCCATATTTGTAATTATAATTTCTAGATTAGGTTTTATGGTCAACTTCTTTTTTAGTTATAAAAAATTTACCATGTTAAAAAATTATTTACCGTAGTAAAAGTGAACTTTTGACAAGGGTTAAAGTTAAAAGCTTAACATACCAAAAAACTGCAACATTTGTTGTTTTTTTGAGGTTTTAGTCGACCCTAACCATATTATAATGAATTAATTAAAATAAAAATCCATATAAATTAATACCACCTCTATATGGTTGGCTTTTAATATAAAATAATCAATAAATTAATCACTTGAACCCACCTCTCCTCAATTATAAATACCATCTCTCCACCACACTATTTTGGACCAAAAAGCCTTTAATATTCTCAAATATCTACCCAAAACTCTCTTACTCACTCTCCCTATGTGAAAGTTCTTCTGGTCTCACCAAAAGACCAAATCCAGGAACCTCAAGGGTCTTTCAAGGTGGGGATATTCAAGAGGTAATTTTCTCAAAGTACCTCTATTAATTTCTTTTCATCTCTACTTTCTCCTCACCTCCTTCACCCATCAATGAATGATAACTCAAAAATCATGTAAATAATATATTTTTATGTTTATAATTTAATATATCATATCCATTTCAATTCTCACCTCCTTTTATTCAAATAAACGAAATTGTCGTCTCGGTTATGCAGGTTAATCGCTTCCGTGAATAATGTTTTTGTGGTTTTAATTTACCACCTTCATGGGTAATCATAAAAACATTATTCTAGTAAAATAATTTTTTAAAATATATATTATAACCTATTTCATATTATGGATTTTTTATATCAAACAAACCTTCTGTCTTTCCATATTTTTGTTATACGAGAACTTCATTTAGCGACCTGTGGACTACCACCTCCTCAGAATGATGTTATTCATTCACACATCCCATAGAATGAATTGAGGATTTTTTTAGTAAAAATATATTATATAAATGAGATATTAATTATACTGTAATGATATTATATATATGTATACATATTTATATATATATATATATCATTTAATTTTACTCTTTTAATACAATAGGAAAAATGAAAATAAGGTTCATGCATACGTATGGCCTACCGACTCCATGAATGGTGTTTTTCTTGTCTTAAAATATTATTATATGTACTTATTTAATGAATATATAAGATATTTATATCATATTTTATATTCTATAGATAATGGACTTATAACCACATGGACTATTGACATCATACCAAGTTCATTTTTGTCTCAAGTACCCAATAACAACAAAACAAAAGATATGAACATAAATAATTATGTAATTTATATAACATGGTAATAAGTGATATAAAAGAAATAATAAACTTGAAAAAGGTTCTAAATCAAGAATAACTTAATAAAATTTTATTATTTATAAATAGAAATATTATATGTGATGATTCGGACTTAAGGTAAGGGATTTAATCTCAATTTCCTTTTATTGAGGCATTTCTTGATAATATGCACCATTATTATTTTATAAAGTGTAAATAAAACCAATAAGACATTTCATATCCATATTTTATATGTAATAATGTTATTTAATGTTTTTTAAAATGTATTAATTCAAGGATATTAAAATTTAAATGTTCAAAGTAGTATGAGACACCTCGAACATATAACAATTTAATTATCAAATATTTTCTTCATGATATTAATTTACATATTTATTTATATAGATATGAAAAATTATAAAAGACATTTTATGTAAATATTTCATTTTATTAAATTTTTTCAAAATGTAATATTTTTATAAAAAGAATTTTACTTTATTTACAAATTGACAAATGTAATGTTTTTTTAACGTATACGGTGACAATGAATTCTCTTCCACAACAATTGTTATTTGATACATAGATTCCTCTATAATACTTATTGTTTTTAAAAGAAAGAGAAATCCCTTATTCATTTTTTTTGGGTTTCTTGGTATTCAAAATGGGTTCTTAAATGTAAATGGTATTTTTATACGAAAATGTGTTTCATAAGGGATTAGAAGAAGTTTTCAAAAGGGTTTTATAATTCATGGAATGGTACTTGAGCAATATATGAAACAGTTGAGACTAAAATAACTTATAAAAAGTTTTTATCCATATTTTATCTCATGGTTGATCCATTTACATCTTATATAAAGGTTTTATCACCATTATAGCTCACGGGTGAGCCCAATATAGCTTATATGAAGGGTAATCCTCATTATAGATCTCCAATTTGGAAGTTGACCATGTGGTTATTCCAATTGAAAGATGTCTAAAATGGTTTTATATATATGATTCTCTAAGTCACCAAAATGAGTTTTAATTTATTTCTTAATTGTTTTAAATTTTTTCATTGAGAAAAATGTATGAGTGTTATTCACGTGATTTTTTTTTCATTCACTCAGAAAACATTATATGGGTTACCATGTTTTAACTAGACTAATTGTTTTATTTATTTTTATGTCCCTTACTGATTTTTTTATGCTCATCCCATGTTTGAAATTGTTTTTCATGGGTCTTAATATTTTTAAGGAAAAAAAGGATATCATGATAGAAGAATTGACGATGTGTCTCGAAAATAAATCATATTTTATTTTAAAAGGGTTTCCTTTGGTGAAAAATGGATACTATTTTGAAGTTTCCACTTTTCCTTCTTATGGTTTTTTATTTAATAGTTAAGTCTTAATTATCTAAAGCTTTATTCCTTAAATGATCCTCAATGTGAATGAAATTAAATTCTTGATTAAAACTCAAGATTATGTAATGATTAAGGTCAGGGCCATATACTTTGGGAATTTTCTGGTGTAATATAGAGATATGTATCAAGACCATAGTAATTGAATTATGTACATTATTTTTTATAAAATAATGAATATAGTTTTTCCAATTATTGTTACATGGTAAATTATTTTTAAATCACAAATAGTATTTTTGATTAATATTTAAATTCAATTATGAAATATATTTTGATGAATTATTGGATTTTTAAAATAAATAATATTTCAGTAACATATCATTATTAAATAAATTTTATTAAATATAAATGATCATATAATTTTTATGAATTCAAATTTGATTTTTATTATGGCTCTAAAACTATTATTGTCAAAACCCGTCAATTTTTATTAAATATTAGTTTATATTATAAAAGATAAAATTCACATATTTAGAAAATTATTTAGATAAAATTAATATTATTTTTTTATTCAAGACATAAAAATTATCCAATGGTGAATGTTTCCTAATTTTTTGAGATAGTTGAATTTTTGGGTAAAAATTAACTACCGTATAAATAAACGGTGTGTTTTATGAAATCATAATGGCCCAATAGTGATATAATAAATACTATAAAATTTATAATCAGAAAAATATATGTTTTTAATTTAATATAATGTTATTTTATAACTATTTTTTATTTTATAATTCCTTAATGAATGCTCGAGGACTTATAAAATATTTTATGATTTTAAAATCATTTCGTTGAAAGTGTAAATCACCTATACATAAGAAAGGGGGATATTTTATTATATTTGGACCTTGGAATTATAAAATAATGTAAATAAATCCCCTTTCCAATAAAACATTATAAAAACCATGGTATGGTTTTTGGTTTTGAATATTTTATTATGTAGTGACCAAAACCAAAATAATAAATAATTCCCCCTCCTTTCCTATATAAACCCACCAAAGATCCAATTTCTATTCACTTAAACTCATTTAATATCATCCAAAATCTTACATATACTCACTATAGTCCTACTAATGTACCCCCAAGCTCCCCTAAAGCATCTCCTAAGCCTTTGAAGTAACGCATCCAAGTAAGGTATTTCTCTCAACTCATTTGAATTCAATTTCCTTCTTTGAGATTATTTCTTTTAATATCAATTTATTAATTTTTAATTCATTTAAAATCATTACATTTCTATCCAATCAATGTTATTTGTATGATTTATTATTTATCCTCCCTCATTTGGACCCTTACCTAAGTCGTTGCTATGTTGAATTTTCGTAGGGGATTCTCTCTCTCCTCTTTTTATGAAGAGCTTCCTGTATGATATTCACTTTTTATTTCTATTTTATTAAGTTGGGATAAAGTATTATCTATCCCCCTTAAATTCAATTTTATTTTTAAAATATTATATCCCATTTCAATCTCATTTATCCCTCTTATTAACCCTTATGTACACCCGTTACTATGTCAAAATTGTGTAAGGAATCTTCCACCCTCCTCTTTTATCAAGCATTACTTTTATGTTATGTCTCCTATTTTTATTTTTCTTATTTTGGGATATGTTATTAAATATTTTTATTACTATAAATTTCAGGTTTAAATGATGAGAGACCCACTTCTCTCTCGTCAACCCATTTTATGAATTTCCATATGATGTTGTTATGCTACTGAAATTTCACCATGATTTTCCATACCAAAATCATTGTGTACTGGATACCATACCCATTTTTATATCAAGAGTATTGAAATTTATGAACATATACTTATTTATTGGGTACTTACATGTATGTATTCTACATTCATTGATCGTGTAATAAATTATAATGATTGAATGACTCCATGTTAAATGATCTATGTGGAACACTTAAGCATGAGAATGAAATGTTCAAGAAGGGTATACCTTGATAGTGCTTCAAGGAATTGGGTAATGGTTAGTATCATGAAACTTCATGTTCGGATAGGGGATTAACATGATTCCTTAATGTGACTTTGTCCACCATGGGTTCTTGGAAGATTTGTCCTTGATCTATTTACGATGCAGTGTTTTATGTTGTTGCCACGTTTTCCAAGTTATGATTATCATGTTATATGATGCCTTACTATTCATGTTCCTTTAATGATCTTTTTATATATATATTGTCTAACATTTATTGTATTCCTCATGTTATTACTTTTTCATTAACTTAATGGGATTTATATCCCACCCCTTAAGTATGTATGTCCTCAGGTTATCCCATGTAGTGTTAAGTATGATTTAATGTTTTGGTCATGTTAAAGAAGTTTTCAATAAAAATATAGTTATTTAATGTTTTAGGTTGTTATGTAATGTACCTAATTTCTCAAATACACTAGACCTCTAAATCTTCTAATTTATATTCAGTGTAATTTTATGTAATAAATCATTTTTAGATGTCAAATAAAGAGCAGGGTTTTTATAGTTGGTATCATAGGATTGGTTTAGATATTTTGGGATTTGGATTAGAAACCCCTAGTGAAAACCTTTAAGGGGAAGACTATGTGTAAAAAAACATCCATAAATTTTATTAAGTATAGAGTAAGTGGTTTATTAAGAAAAAAACCAATGTCTGGGTACTACAAGTGGATGTGGTTCTGGCATAGATATACCTAGGAGTAACAACTATGACATGGTGTTCTGGGCCTAACTCGGGGTAACCTGGTACACGACAACAGACCTTACTGCACACCTGGTTTTAAAATCCTAGGGGATATGCTTTGGTGTATTCATAAGCTAATTACAAACCATTATTAATGGAATTAAGATAAAATGACCATCAGAATATATATGTTAGGAAATATATCATGGATAACGTAGACTGAATCCTAAAAACTCATATGTTAAGCAGTTAAATGTATTTTATAAGTTATCCATTTAAATTCATTGGATTTCCCTTTATGTGTTTAATGTATTAAAAATATATATCCCTGGGTTTATATTGGATAATGAAAAACTAGAATCAAAAAATGAAAGTTGGAGTTATTCTCTATAGTTCTACGTCTTCCTTTCTATCATGAAATTTTATTAGAACTATTCAAACACCATTACAAGACATGTAAGTAGAGATGTCGTCGAAAATGGAAAATGGGGTAATTTTTGCATCCCATGTAAATAACTCATCCCCTGTCACAATTTGTGGATTTAACTTATTGGAAAACCTTTTCATACATACCTTGGTGGAATTTGATGCAATTCTGGGCAAGTATTGGATTTCCCTATATAGTTACAACATAAATTTCCATGAGAGGGAAATAACTCACAAAATAGGAAATTAACACCCAATTCTATACAAGTGAAAGGAGGAATATTAATCTTATTTATCACCATAATATTAATCATGTATATTACTTCTCTGTGGGAAATCGTATTTAGCTCAGATGATTGAGTTTAATGAAAGGATCATCCTTGAAGACATTCTTATTGTGAGGGAATACACTGATGTGTTTCCTAACAAATTTCCCATTTTTCTTCCTAGATAAGAGGTTGAATCTTCAATAAAACTTATACCTGGGGTGTTTCTAATATCCCAGAATCCATATAGGATTGTTTTTTGGGATCTTGAGGAACAGAAGAAACAACTACAGAAGAATCTAGATAAATGGTTTACACGCCCAGGTGATTCGCTATGAGGTGCACTAGTCCTCTACATCAAGAAGTAGTATGAATCAATGCACCTTCTCATTGATTATCATGATACCAACAAGATCATGATAAATAACAAGTATCATTTTTGAATTAATGACTTTTTTTATCAACTACATGGATCATAATACTTCTCCAAGGTGGATCTTCAGTCGGGATATTACTAAGTAAGGATAAAGAATGAGGATATACCTAAGACTTATTTTTTTACATGGTAATGGAACTATGAGTTCATAGTGATTCCATTTAGACACACTAATGCCCAAAAAATCTTTATGGACTTGATAAATATAATCATTATATATTACCTCAAAAAACTGCGGTAGTATTTATAGATGATATTCTAATATACTCCAAAACCAATAAAAAGAATTAGGATCATATTAGCACTATGCTAAAGACCTAGTGAAACAAAAATCTCTATGCAAAGTACATGAAGTGTGAGTTATTATTGGAAAAATTATCATTCTTGAGGCATATCATCACAAGTAATGGGATATCTATAGATACCTCAATGAAGAAATAAATTGAGGAATGGATGAGGAAAACATCTATGATAGATATCTATAGCTTCCATGGGTTAGCTGGATATTATCTTTAATTTGTGATAAATTTATCATGATTTTAAAACCCTCTTACCAAGATAACCCGGAAGGGAGTCAAATTTTCTTGGAATGATGAATGTGAAAAAATATGTATGTAGTTTAAAAGGAGTTTTATCACTGCCCAAGTGCTCACACTACCCACAAGTGGGGATATGTTCAAAATTTTCAATGATGCTTCAAATAAGTTATTGGGATTTTTTTTTGATGAAAAAAGATAAATTCAATGCCTACGCCTCAAGGTAGTTGAAAATTAATGAGAAAAAACTATCCCACACATTATCTAGACTTAGAATTTTTTATCTTTGCATTGATAATATAATATCATTATCTCTTTGGGGAGAAGTGTGAAATATATACTGATAAAAAAATTATCAAATATATATTCACATAAAAATAGATAAATATGTGCCAATGAATATGATTAGATCTCATTAAGGATTACTAAAGCTCAATCCACTACCATCCTAGTAAAGTGAACAAGGTGGAAGATTCTCTATGTATAAAGGACCCATCAATACAATCATTGATGATAATTGAGAAGGATCTTATATTATTATACTTGAAGAATATGCACATGGGAATCACAATGAAAGGAACATCATCAATCCTTTCACAAAATATTACTCAACCATCTCTTTTGGAAAGCTTAAGGGATTCTTATAAAGATGATGTGGGAATTTAGAAGAAAGTGAAAACTATTAGAAAACGTAAATCCTCATACTACAATGTTAGAAATGAAGTAATTGTGAGATTTGGGTCAACACTATGTGTTCCATTTAATCCATAGATAAAGAAATATCATTTAAATGATGTACATAGTTCGACTTTCTCTATTCACCTGGGAAACAGAAAGATGTATCATGATCTCCAAGAGCACTATTTGTTGGATAACGTGAAGAATGAGACTACATAATATACATAAAAGTTCTCGGTATATCAAAAAAGTAATGTATGAAAGTAAAAAAGTTTAAGGATATGATGCAATTATTTCCCATACCAACGTGGAAATGGGAAAACATCACCATTGAATTTATCACTAAACTTATAAAGACATATAAGGTAAATAATGTTATCTGGGTCTTTTTTTATCATCATATAAAGACTGCACATTTCATTGTGATTCGAGAGGATTTCTCACCGGATCATATGGTACAGATATACATAATATAATTGGTAATTATTCATAGAGTACCACTATCGATTGTGTCTGGTCGAGATCAAATATTCACCTCTATGTTTTGGAAAATTCTTAAACATGATCTAAACACTGAGTTGAACTTTAGTATGACTTATCTCCCTTAAAATAATTTTCAATTTGATTGGACAATCCAAACACTTGGGGAAATGTTGAGATCTTTTTCAATGGAGTTAAAAGGTGGATGGTACCAACATCTTCCTTTGGTGGATTTCTCTTACAACAACAATTTTTATTCTATCATCCAAATGGCCCCCTGTAATGCCCTTTATGATAAGAGGTTTGGAACACTAGAACATTGGAATGAATTTGGGGAATAAAAACTTCTAGGTCCTAAAATATTTGATGAAATGATTTAGAAGGTTAAAACCATTCATAAGCACATCAAGTCTGATCAGAGTCGAAAGAAGAGTTATGATGTAAAATATCAATGAGACCTAGCATTTGATGTTGGAGACATAGTATTCCTATACATATATCTATATATAATAGTTTACAGATCTGGGGATAAGGTAATTCTTAGAACAAGGTACATTGGCTCTTTTGAGATCCTTAATCGCATTGGGGAAGTGGACTATCGACTAGCACTCCCAAACAAATAGTCTCAAGTACATGATGTATTCAATTAATACTTCTTACGAAAGTACATACCAACCCCATAACATGTACTCAATCCAGTGGTGGTACTATTAGAGAATGACCTTTCTTGTGAAGAGTAGCTGGTGAAGATCTTATATCTTAGAGAAAAAAGTTCTATGAAATAAGATAATGCCCCTAATAAAAGGGTTGTGTAGAAACCACAAGTATGAAGAAGCAATGTGGGAACTTGATGAGGTGATGAAGCAGAGTTACCCTCATCTATTTTAAGTGTGGGAAAAATAAATTTCAAGGGAAAATTTCTAAAGCGTGAATATTGTAATGTCCCAAACTTTTATTAATATAATTTCCCTTTTTGATTTAATGACATATGAATATCGCAAATACAAGAACTTTTTTGTTTTATTATATCAAATTGGATTTAAATGACTATTAAGTATCTTTACCTTTGATAATATATGCATTGAATAGTGATCACCTGACTAGAAAACGTATAGGGTTTTAATAAATCCTTTTGGCACAAAGGAAGTGATGACCTCAACCAGTGGGATTATACCCTATAAAGCCCATTTGTTAAAGCTTCTAAGGGACGTAGAATTTATGGGATTTTATCTATACCTATCCCAAGATGATATCCAACTACATAAGAATAATAAAAACCCATTTATGGGATAATTTCAAGCTTATCGAGATCATGGCCTAAACTATGTTCACCGAACGGCCCCTTTAAATCCCCACCATCATGCACCTTAATGTTAGTTTATTTTTTGGTGTAATAAATGGATATATATAAAGAACCTAGAAATATTATTGTGTACATTATTTTTTATATTTTAATAAATATATTTTCTTCCTATTATTGTTACTTTGTAAGTGATTTTTAAAGAAAAAAATCGTATTTTTGGTTAATATTAAAATTCAATTAAGAAAAATATTTTGATGAATTAAAAGATTTTTGAAATAAATAATATATTTATAAAATATCATTATTTAATTACTTTTATTTTATATATATGATCATATAATTTTTATGAATTCAAATGTGATTTTTATTTTTTCTTGAAAACTATTATTGTTCAAACCCGTCAATTTTCAATAAATATCAGTTTTTATTTTAAAAGTGAAAATTTATATACATAGAAAATTATTTAGGTAAAATAAATATTATTTTTGGAGTCAATACATCGAATTTATCCAATGGGTAGTTTTTTATAATTTTCTGAAACATTTGAATTTTTGGGTAAAAATTAAGTACCATATAAATATATGTTGTGTTTTATGACATCATAATGGACCAATAGTTATGTAATAAATACTATAAAAGGTATAGCTGGATAAATATATATTTTTAATTTAAAATAATTTTATTTTCATATTATTTATTTTATTTTACAAATACTTGGTGAATATTCCATGACATATAAAATATTTTAAGATTTTAAAATTATTTCTTTGAAAATGTTACTCACCTCTACATAAGTAAGGGAAATATTTTATTATATTCATACCATGGCCTAATAAAATAATTTAGACCAATCCTATTTCCCAGAAACCATAGGAAGAAACCATGGGATGGTTTGTGGTTTTGAATATTTTATTATGTAGTGTCCAAAACCAATATAATAAAGAATCCCCCCTCATTTCCTATATAAACCAACCCAAGATCCTATTATTATTCACTCAATCCCCGTGAATCTCATCAAAATTATTTTCTATAATACCTATAGTCCTCAAAAGATTCCAAAAATCTCCCAAGAATCCTCCCCTAAGCCTTTTGAGTCACACATCCAATTAATGGTTTTCTATCCTCTCCTTTAAATTCACGCACCTTATTTGAGATTAGTTCTTTTAATTTAAATTGATTATATTTTAATTCATTTATAATCATTACCTTACTGTAAAATTTATGTTATGTGTATTAGGGATCATTTATCCTCCCCCATATGGCCCCTTACCTAAGTCGTTACTATGCTGAATTTTTGTAAGGGATTATCTCTTTCTCTTTATCAAGCAATTCATTTATGATATTCTCTATTGATTTAAATTTTCTTAAGATGAAATATATTTTTATCTATCCCCCATAATATCCATTTTTTTTAGATTATTATATCCCCTTTCACTCTCATTTATCCCTCTTATGAATCCTTATATACACTTGTTATAATGCTGAAATTTTGTAAGGAATATTCCACCCTCCTCTTTTATCATGCATTCCTTTTTGTTATGTCTTCAAAATTACGTTTTCTTATTTTGGGATATTTTCTTAAATATTTCCCTTAATTTAAATTTAATTTATAAATGTTGATATTATCCATTATCTCTCATCAACCCATTTTATTAATTTCTATATGACATCGTTATACTGCCGAAATTGCACCATGAGTTTCCATGCCAAAATTGTCATGTAGTGGATACCATACCCATTTATTTATCAAGGGTATCCACCTTTATAAACATATAATTATTTATTAGGGAAAAACATGTAATTATTCCATATTCCTTGATCATGGAATAAATTATGATGATTTAATTAATCCATGTTATATGATCTATGTCGCAAACTTAAGCATGAGAATGAAATGTTTATGAAGGGTGAGCCCTAATATCACTCTAATGCATTAGTTAATGGATAGTATCATGACACAACATGTTGTGATAGGGTATTTACCAAATTATTTTATGGAACATTTTCCACAATGGGGTCTTGGTGGATTTAGACTTTCTATATTTATAATGAAATGTTTTTAGTTGTTACCACATTTCCCATGTTATGATTGTCATGCTATATGATTTATTATTATTCGTATTCATTTTATAATCCATTGATATATGTATTGTCTAACATGTATTGTATTCCCTGTGTTATTCTATGTTTATTCCCTTATTGAGCTTTATATCTAATCCCTTTCTTATGAATTTCCTCAGGTTATCCGATGAAGTGTTAAGTACGCCAGAATGTTTTGGTTATGTTAAAGAAGTTTTCAATATAAATACAGTTCTTTCAAGTTTAAATATGTTATGTAATGTACCTAATTTCCCAAAGACACTAGAACTCCCAATATTTTTAGTCTCATTAAGTGTAACTTTATCTAATAAATCAGGTTTATATTTTAAATTAAGATCAGGTTTTTATATATTATATACACCAAATAAAATAATTGAGGTTCATCACATTAAAATATGCCTCAATAAAGGGAAATTGAGAAAAAATATCTTATCATTTAAGAAATGACTTAATAAAAACCACTTAAAAGAGAGAGAGTACGAATTTAAATTTTAAATACCATGAATAATAATATTAAATGATGTAAAATATTAAATTTTTATTATATACACCATTTAAATAAAATTATGTGAATAAACGAATATGTGTCTCAGAGAATGATGTTTTGAGATGAAAATCCTTACCTCAAGCCTGGATTTTCAGATGCATTCATTTTATTCTTGAATAATAAAATCATGTTAATTATTTAATTGATTGAGATAAATTTTTAAATATTATTATTCCTTTTTTACCATGTTATATTCAATTACTTAATAATTTAGGTTTTTGTTGGACGTTTTGATGATATTTGACTCATAAGTCCAAAATCACATTCGTAAATTAACTAAGGTCAAAGATATTATTATTAAATTATATAAAAAATAAAAAAATGGAATAATTAAAATAATTTATACATCAAATATTCCTTTAAAAACAATCATGAAATGTGGTTATGAAAAATTAACTATGTTATGATCATGGAGACGGTAGGTCATACATACTCATGGGTAACATTTCCATTTAAAAAATCATGATGGAAAGATGGTAAGTATATATTTTATCATTAAATAATTATATTTATATCATAAATAATTATATTTATATCATAAATATGATATTTATTTAAATACACTTACATATACCATCCATGTTATGCGGTAATAAAAAAATCACATCACTTCATATGGAAGTTGTTCTTCGTACACACAAACAACATTATAATTTTTAATGGATAGTAATGAAAGAAATTATATGATATATTACTATTAAAAATTCATTAATATTTCATTAAAATCATATATAAAAATTAACTATATAATTATGAATAACTTTTTTTGTGATCATATAAAATTAATTATATCAATTTGTGAGACGATAGTGTGTCGTACACACAAACGATCGTTTTGTTTCCCATTTGATGGAAGAGGAGATAGATGTATGTTATTAAATTGACATAATAAAATATAATTTTATGGGAGAATATTATTTTATTATATCATAATTCATTAATAATATTATAAGGAAGTGGAAGAAGAAACAAAATAAAAACACTCGGTTAAGAATGATAACACTTCTTTATACCCCCTCTTTAGGATTATACCTAAAAACTCCCTAAATTATATTTATGATCAAAAAAGGTTTCTATGACATGTTAAGGTATGAAATTTATTTATTTAGATAGTTATTTCTTTAAACACAGTTTTTTTAACAGTGTAAAGGAGAGGAGAGTATGTTCTCTTTTATAAGTGTGAGGGAGTGGCATTTTTTGTAAATACCCAAAACTATTCAATAATGGGAACTCACTTTTAAAAACATTCCTCTAAAATTCATAAATAATGATTTTTATGGGTTGTATGATATTTAAACACTTAGAAAATTATAAAATAAAAATGTTTTAAATATTTTATGACATTTTCCACTAAGGTTACTCACTTTTACCTTTTTAGTTTTTTTACCATGGTAACTAGTTTTTTTACTGTTTTTATAATTTATTATAACCAAAAAATAAGTTGACGTTATTAAATAATATTAATTATAATTATTAAAAATATTTAATCCATTTTATGAAATTAAAATCTCATAAGTGGAAATATTCATTTTTAAATTAAACATATAAAACGTGTCAAAAAATGTTTTTTCGAGAAATGTATTTTTCAAGAAATATACGATTTTTAATTAAATATATGACTAGAAAAAATCATTATATAAATTTAATTTAACATAAATATATCTATAATATATTAATTTAATTTAAATAATTAATTAATATTGGTTATATTATTTAATTAAAATGGATAAAATGTACTTAAAAACTATTTGTAGAAAACTGTGTTTTTATGTATAAAAATAAACTTATACCCAAATCATGAAAATTATTGATAAAAATAAAATATATTTAATTACTATAAATAAATTGGTTTGTATTTAACTTTAATAACGTATCTATAATATAATTTTTACTCTTAAATTACTTGATTTAATGATAGTAAATGACCATATTTTGGAAAATTGGTAATTTTCACTATTTACTGAAAAGTTAACCCTTTCAGAAAGATACAAAAATTTCAACCTAAGTTAATATTAATATTATGATTTCCAAAAAAAATAATTTGATGAAACAACATTTATAAAATTTCAATAAATTAATTATAATATTTTTTCACAAAAAGAAATAAATATCCTTTTTGAAGAAAGCGTATTTTATAAGGCATAAAATGGATTTATTGAAAATTGAGTTCTTATTTATTATTAATTAATCAATAAATTTAGATTATATAAAACATTTAGATATATTTTTAATAATATATTTATTCCTATTCATACCTCCAATTGTTTCGGCTAGGTTATAATGGTCATGTTTGAATAATAATATTTTAATAATATATTATGATTTATTTTATCCCAGTGTCGTGTGTTGTATATGATATTGAACATAGTGTTATTTTAAAATATTTATGTTTTAAATTCCAAGTGTGTTATCTTCACTAGTATCATCATGATGATTTTCCATTTCATTGACTAGGGTGTATTCGATATCGGGGACATCATGGCATTCATGGAATTACTGATTGAGATTTAGGACTCTTGGGAGGAGGAGTTATGAGGGTTTGTTATCCCCATTGTTTGAGTAACCATAGTTGTTTATTCTCTAATTTTTATATATTTTGAGGTTATACATTTTTATGGTAGTTTGGTCCATTTTTCTATGTTATCAGATATAGTTTCATCCTTATTTGATGGATATATTCTAAAGGGAGTGTTTGGTAGTTTTTTATATTTAGTGATTACCTTTTCTAATTGGTTTCTATTCTCAAGAATGAGAATCATATGAGATTTATCTTATGTAACATCCCATATTCTTTACAACAATTACATTGAGAGTTTTGGGTGTTTGGATACTTTATATAGGATGGAGGAACAGAGAGGCTAATCTACAGTTGAATCTGAAAATATGGGAGGTGATTCAACATAGTGTGAATGAATGTTCACAGCTTAGGAGGCTTGGTTTTTGGAATTTTTATATAGTAGTAGTACATGATTTGAATTTATGATCCCTAATATGAAATTTCAGGGTGCACTATTTGGTGGTTCTTTACTTTATGTTTTCATGACATGAAAGGATATATTCATAATGTGAAATTTCTCCAGATTTATTATATCGAGACCCTTATTTTTTCTACAGGTGAGAACCACATAAGGTTCACACTATGAACCAAATATTCATGATGTGAATGGGTTTATTTATATATTTTTAATAAGTTTCATCCTCCCTCTAATTTCCCTCAATATCCCATCATTCTTTGTTAACTTCAAGGTATCCCTAGGAATTTTTGGAGCACTAAAAACCTCTAACCATGGGATTTCATACTTTTCTTTTAGAGATTCAGTATTAGAGATTCGGAGTGAGTATTTATAATATTTATATATGATTTATTACTTTTTTATTTATATTTTTCACATTATTTTATATTTTTTGGAGTTTTGGGGGTTTTTCTGTGATTTTGATGATGTGTCACTACAAGTTAGATTGATTCGAGGACTCGTTGTGTGGTTATGGCCCTATGGTTCCTCCTATCTTTCTTTTCCACAATATTTTTTTTATTTTTATAATTATTCACTTTTGGTAAAGTGATAACCATACAAAAACCTCCACAAACCATCCACATAAACCCTACTTAGATAACCAACAAACAACATACTGATTTCAAAATTCACAGACTAATGTTACTACATAAAAATTACCGCCACTACCACCTTCCTAAAAACCTTAAAAATTAAAAATTCAAATATAAATTTGTCATCACCCAAGATTCAGGCATTTTCCTTGAGACACACACCTATCACGATTGTCCACATACATTATTTGAGACACAACATCATCACATTGTAGACCAACCATCACCGTCTCCAGCTAGCCAAAATCACTAACATTGTTATCATCAGAAGTTTTCATCATCCTAACGATTCCAACTACTCCAAACACCATAGTCGTAACCCTCAATGAACCACCTTTTTTGTTGTTGACCATCATCGTTGGAGCCTGGAACCAGGGCATAGAACCAGGACATCCACCACCAATCACCACCAGAATCTTCAAAATGCCTCCAAAGAACTCCACCATCCCCACAAAAATACCATCATAACAGAACAATAAAACCATCAAAACCTTCGACGGTGGGCCAGTTGCCCTACCGGAGACCCACCACCACTCGATCTGCACCTCCCAGAACCTCTGTGAATACCCACACATCAGACCGATAGGGAACATAGTGCTGGACAAGGACATCAAATTAGGGATGAGTAAATGGAGGCCTCAGTTGGGGACCATGTTGGAAACCACATTGTTCCATCTAAACATAGAACCACTAATATATAAACTTTTATGATCCCAAAACAACAACAACAAAACATACCTCGAACCACTTCCACAAAAAATAGAATGATCCAAATAGAGGAAAGAACCTGATATGAGACTATTGTCAACCCTCCTACATCACCATCCTAAGATAGCCAGATCTTGAATCAAACGTGACCAGAGTGGAGTCAAACATAATGGGTAGGTTGAAATGTTAAGAGGATAATAAAGGCATTATACTCCATCACCTATGTCGATCTAATCCATCTTAAGAACCCGCACACACAAACCTAAAATGGGTGTCTAATGCACAGGGAAAGACTAAAATAGGGGTGGTGAGAAATGTACGATGACCACACTAGTAATCTATATAAGTCGATAGGTAAGAAAAAGAAAGGAAGATAGGGGATAGTAAGGGCCAGATGATTCCTTCAACCCTCAAAACCCTAGGAGTGGAGGATAAGGTAGCTGGAGCACTAGGAGTTGTGAGAGTGTGAATCCATAAGAAGTCCTCTATTGCATTGTATTTTCACAGAAACAAGGAAAGCTTATTTTTACCTAAGGGAATTAAGTTATCCCCCTTTTATTTTTATTTGTGGGATTATATTAATTTTTATTTTTTTAAGTTTTATGGTATGAATTTTCAAACTAAAGATACTAAAATTTACTAATGAAATTGAAAGGTAATGGTGTGATGTGCATACGATTACCAGTTTTTCTGATGTTGATGATCTTATTTTATGATATATTCTTATTATAGGATTATTAATTGTAGTGATGTAGTTATTTGATAATACCTTTTAAATGGTTAAATACTTAAATCTGTTAAATGGAAAGGCTAAGTTGAATATTCATGTTTTATGCTTGACTTTATGTGTACAGCTTGGCATCCTTGGTTGTGTGATGTTTAGTGGACTTGTTTTTTGTGGTTTTGTGGACTTGATTGTGATGCAGAATTTTGATGTGTTGGTTTCTTGATAATGTTTTTTCATAATTATAATAATAATATTGACATACAAAAATATTGTTTTTGCTAAAAAATTTATTTGTGTTCATTTGAACTAATATTTAAATTCAAAAATCTTGGTGGTTGATCATTGAATTAAAAATGGAAAATAGAACCCATGTTGTGGCCTTTATGTGATTCTTATGGGTTAGTTATTCTACATTAGAGGAAACACTTCATGTCATGATATCATTAGTGTCCCACTGGTGGTTAGGGTGGTATTTATTAGGTAAAACCATATGTGTGGGCTATAGTGGGTACTATATACCTATATTTTCTTGTGTTTTCATACACACCCCATCATATTTGAAAAACCTAAAAAACACCTAGGGATCCTAGGAATGTTTCTACTTAACATCTAGGAAGGGTAGGATAAAAATGGATTAATATCCCCTCTCCCATACTCTCCCTTCAAAAGAAGCTTCTAGTAATGTCATTGGTGGATGATGGGATACGAAATGAGGGTCGTGCATGGTTAGAGAGGGGAATGAGATTGATGGACCATGCATTCATGATACCCTACTAACCTGGTTATGAGATATGATTTAAGTGGTTGATTTTGTAAAATATGATATGTGGTCGGTGTCTCCAGATATGATATATGGATAATTTTATCATTGGTGGAAATGAAATGTATGGAAGAAAAGTATGTATTCACATTGGGTGAGAGAGTAAAATCCTTGGGGAAGTGGTTAGGGGGATCATTATATATATTCTTATGATATTACTATGATAATCATGGATGTGTTATTTGGTGAGAGAGACTTGGTGAGTTTTTAGGGGAAACTACTTAATCAATATAGGTTATGGTTTGTTTTTGTGTCTGTTCATCGGAGTATTAGTATACACTTTTCTCTTTTTCATAAGAGACTTTGGGTATGATCCTACTGTGTAACACCCCAATATTTTGAAAATAAATATAGAATGAAATTTTATAATTTATCCATTAAACACAACTTTTCCTCTTCTATGTTTTGAATTTCAAGAAATGATCATCTTGAGTTGTGTTCAGTAAGTCATTTGGGGTTTGATAGAACAAACTTGATTTTTGGTGAATAGTAACATACCCTTATAAATAGTAATATGAATAGTAATATGACCCTTAGGAATAGTAAAAATATTTTTATTTTATTTTCGTAAGGAAATATGATAATGGGATCATAATTACTTTTTCAATGTCACATAAAACTAATTGCACTTTAGGATTGTTATTTTTATAATTAACTATGACCTTTTTTAAAAATTAAATTTATAATATTTATAAAATTATTTTTGTAAAATGGATTTCACTTTTGAATTATACACGTCAAAAAATTTTAGGGGTTAATTTTTGGAATTTTTCTAAAATACATGAATTTTTCATGAATAGTAAAAATACAGTTTTGAGTATTCGGTAGTTTAATGACATCATAATGATGAAATAATTAAATATAAAAGTACGGTCTACTTTTCTATAGTAACTTACGACATGAGTTGTCCCAAGTGGCTAAAACCATGGGCAAATACCATGGGCAATCCCATGGTTTGGAAAAAACCACTAATGAGGTGTCCCTTTGAAATTATTAAAAAATTACCTCTCTTTTTCTATAAATACCCACTAATCCACTCATTTTATTTCATTCCAAATATTTCATCCTCAAAGATCTGGTGTTTTTACCTCTATAGGAGTCCTCATAAGTTGTCCCTAATCCCCCATGGTCCCATCCTTCAAGATCTAGGAGTTATTCTACAAGGTAAGGGAATGCTTCATTCTCTTCTTTAAGTCAATACTTCTTTTATGTTATCTATTTGAAATTAATTTCTCATATATTTTGGTTTTATTTTATTCATTATTCTAAATGTCCTTTTGATTTAAATATCATGAGATACCCTTTTGTTCTCATTATTTTATTTTATGAAATTTTAAGTGACGTCGTTAGGCTGTCGAATTTTCATAAGGGGTCTTTTAACTTCTCTTTTATTTTCGAGTCCATCTCTTCTATTTTTCTCTCATCAACTCCTCTATCAAAATGATCATGATAAATCCAGCCTCATATATATACTTGATTTATTTCATGTTAATGGAATACCCATCATAAATATTCTTACTCCGTCACTTTTATTTTTATAAACGAAATCAACGTCCATGAGGTTCCAATTTATAGCCTCCGTGGACAACGAGGTTTTGTTCTTCAATTTCTTATTCATTACTGGTCATGAAACCATATTTATGGTTTAAACAGACTATAATATATGTATTATAACATAATTAATATTCAAGAACCATAATATGTACATATAATTAAGTTATATGACAAAACTAGTTCATAATAATCCAAATACTTCCAAATAATCGAAGTGGTTCTCATCTAATGATTCATCCTCATTCCATATAAAAAAATGATAGAAATTACCATAACAAGTTCTTTATGTTCATAAATAATATATAATTCTAATCCCGGAGATTTATAACCATTCCACATGAACTCCATTACTTAAAAAGAAGTGAACCTATTATGACAATAAAGAAAATGAACACCCTAGAACAATGAAATTCAATATAATAACTTATCAATAAGGGTATAAATGAACTAAAAAGAATTATGATAAACTAAATAAATTTCTAATAGGTTTTGAAATAATTTATTAATATGTATAATTTCATATTCCAGGAGATTAACTTCAAAATAAGAACACTTTTGGAGTTAAGGTAATGGTTTTTCACCCGAACTTCCATTTTCATTCGGGTTACTTTCATTGTCCAATTACCTCAATGAAATTATTATTTATTGTTATGTACTAATCATATATTCTGTTTGAGTATCATATATATGTTTAAAAACCCGAACCCTTCCTTGTTTTATGGATAGTTACATCTTTTAAAAGGGAACTTTCAAAAAAAATTCCAAAATAGAAGCCCAATTCAAGGGAATTTCTCCAATTCATATCTATTTACAAGGGTACTCTATAATCTGTTTTTGGAAACCATTATCTTTCTAAAAATAATCAATTTATTATGAAAATACTATCTTACTTAACTTCTGGTTTTATACAAAGATTTTCCAAAATAACTCTTCTTTTCAGAATAAAAGAGTATTTATCTCAAAATTGCTTAATGATTTTATAAGAGTATTTTCGCTCAACGCTCTTATTGATTACATGGTATTATTGGGTTTAATCATTTATGAATTCATATAACATATTTTATTTAATGTTTTATGAATAACTTTATTGTGGATGATCTATCCTAAAACCATTTATCATATTATTCCGAATGGTTAGTGTTTATGTTCAATAATTTGTTAAGGTTAGTAACATTTCATATGATTGTTTCAATATGAATGTATATGTTTTCTATGTTGATCCCCACTCATATGAGAAATGAATTGGACTTATTATGTGATGGTTGGGGTCCGCTATATCCCCTCGATTCATCGGTAGGTCTCATGAGACAAACTATGGTATTGGCACGAGGCCTTGACAAAAAGATTATTTTTCGGTACCAGCACAAGGCTTGGATGGTATGGTTATGATGTCTGGCATATACACTTCCCTCTTTCTAATGCTAGTATTTTAAGTTCATGTGGTTATTTGACTAGTAGAATACCCATGATTATGTTTTATTATGGCATTATTTATTCATCCCATATTTCTTCCATAATATGTTCAAGTTCATTATTAAAGGCATGTGTTTTCAATTATTCACCATGTCTAACGTTTATATTAACTTATGTTGTATTGCTTACGCTTACTGAGCATTTGAGCTCACCCATTTCTTATGTTTCATTTTCTCAGGACATGAACAAGTAATTTATGAATGACATACAAGCATAATCTAGGAGATGTGATGTTTCTAGTGGAATAAAAAAGTGTTTTGATTCCCTTTATGTTGTAATGATAAACTTATGTATGTAACTTTTTTCCAATAATAATAAACTACTCGGTCTTTTGGGATTCTTATTCCTTGTATGTATGCCAATGTAATCAAATAATGCACTGGCTCTGGGCAACTGGGGTCGGGTCCATATAGTTGGTATCAGAAGAAGTTTAGAAGAATACTTGGAAACTAGATTTATAAAACGGAGAATTAGGAAAGATTCCCTAAGTTAGTCTTTGAGGAAATGCATACAATAATGTCCTGGTATTTTTGTAATGAATAGATAATGTGGATCTTTCAAGAAATATATCCATGTCTGGATACGAGCTAGTAGATGTGGCTCTGGCACAGATGTATCTAGAGGTAAAACCCGAAAACACCGCTTTGAGCTAGACTCGAACGGGAACTGGTTCACAACAATGGGTCTTGCTGCACTCTTGGTTACAACACTCCCAAAGGATATTCTTAGGATAATTCACATATTCTTTACAAGCCATTATGAAGGATTGAAATGTTAAATATTCCTCAAAGAAACCATTTTTTTGAATATGGGATTAGTTATGCGTAGGATCTCAACTTTTTTTGAGTATTTTTAAGTTAAGATTACACATTATGATTCATAACCTAATCTAGTGTATTCCATTATCTAGAGATGGCGTCAAGTGGACGGAATGGAAATCACATGAATGCACATGTGCCCTGTTGATATTTTCCTCCGATGCAAGATAATGATGTTGGCTCTAGTGCTGTGATTGTTGCTGAGAGACTCATAACTATACTGGGAAAACTTACTCAGGTTATGAATAATAACCTTACCCGTATAGAGCATCCAGATCCACCACGTGGAGGAGCCATGTTAGATCGCTTTATGCGACAACAACCTCTATCATTCAACGGGACTACAAACCTATTTGTAGCAGAGTAGTGGATATGTTCCCTTGAGAAGATATTTCTCTCGTTGGGATGTAATGAAAGAGAGAAGGTTGCCATGGTAGTATATCATATATCTGGAGATGCAGATTAGTGGTGGTCCTTAATCCAAAACACAAAGGAGAAGGAAGATATAGAATAGTTGTAATGGAGGGATTTTAAGGAAATCTTCCTAGAAAGATATTTCCCTCATGAGAAATGAGCAGATATGGAGAGAAAATTCTTGAATCTGAGGCAGAAGGAAGATGAGAATGTTGCAGGGTATGAAGCTAACTTCACAAGATTAGAAAGACATGTTATAGACTACATATGAAATCCAAGGAGAAAAATTGATCGATTCTTTGATGGCCTAAATCCATTCCTCTAGTGGGCACTGGTCTCCCAATGTTTTTCATTATATGAGGATATAGTTTCATGTGCCATAAAGACAAAAAAAGAATTATCTAAGTCTTATGACTTTAAGGGAAAGTAAGAAAAGAAGAGGGCTGTTGAAAACCTTGGGAAAGGAAATAAGGAAATGGGGAAGAAGGGAAGAGTTGAGTTTTCACCATGTGACAATTGTGGAAAGAAACACCCTGGTGCAAGATTAAAAGGAAAAGGTGTGTGCTACAAATGTGGTTAGAAAGTCCATCTTGCTGGTGACTACAAAGGAAAGAAGGAAGCCAATGATGTTCAATGCTATAGTTGTTGGGAGATGGGACACTATGCAAATGATTGTCCAAAACGTCAAGGAAATATTCAACAGAGAAGGACAAGGGATCAGAGACAAGCTTATGCAATCACAACTGGAGTGGTTGAAGTTCCTAATGAAAATGTGGAAGGTACTTTAATTTTTTCCTCAAGTTTAGCCAATGATTTATTTGATTCTGGATCATCGCATTGTTTCATATCTTCCCAGTTTTCTAGGAAAATTATATATTTTTTATTTTATTTAACAAGGGAGTTGTCAGTCAAAACTTTTTAGAGAAGTATCATTGCTACAAAGTTCTATGAATCAGTTCCCATTAGGGCATATAAATGTTCTTTATATATTAATATCATTGTCATACCCATGATTAAATTTTATATAATCCTCGGTATGGATTGGCTTTCAAACCATGATGAAAAAGTTTATTGTAAGAAGAAAGAGGTTACTATTTTGATGACGATGATAAAGAACACCTTATATTTAGAGAAGAATCTTCACCACCTGATTCTTATCTAGATCCAACCCCAGTATCTCAACTAAATTCAATTATTGGGGAGGAAGATAATGAAATAACTATGGGTGAGGAAAGGAATGTTCAAATAGAGGATGTACCTATTGTGAGAGAATATGTTGATGTGTTTCTAGAAGATTTACCTGGACATCCACTAGAATGAGAAATTGAGTTTTCCATTTATTTTATTCCTGGTTCAAGGACCATATCGAAGACCCCTTATAGAATGTCCATTGTGGAATTAGTGTAACTAAAGGAAAAACTAAAGGAATTGAGTAATAAGGGGTTTATTCAACCTAGTGTTTCTCCATGGGGAGCCCCTGTCCTTTTTGTTAAGAAGAAAGATGGATATATGATGTTATGTATCGACTACAGGGAGATCAGTGTTATAACAATAAAGAAAAAGTATCCCCTACCTCGTATTGATTATTTATTTGACCAACTACTAGGAGCTAAATACTTTTCAAAGATTGACCTTAGATCTATATATCATCAGTTGAGTGTGAAGAAGGAATACATTCCGAAAACAGCATTTCGAACTAGTTATGGGCATTACGAGTTTACAGTTTTGCCTTTTGGATTGACTAATACACCCTCTGTCTTCATGGATCTAATTAATATAGTTTTTTAGGAATATCTCGATGACTTTTTAGTGGTATTTATTGATTATATCTTGGTATACTCCAAAAGCTACGAAGATCCTAAAAATCACTTGTGCATTATCTTGAAGACTCTTAGAAGACATGAATTATATGGGAAGTTTAGCAAGTGTGAATTATGGATTTAGGAGATTTCTTTTCTTGGCTATATTTTCTCTAAAGATGGAATCCTAGTTGATCCTATGAAGACAAATGAAATTAAATATTGGCCCGCGCCAACAAACATAACTGAGGTATGGAGTTTTATTGGCTTAGCGGGTTATTATCAGTGTTTCATGTAGAATTTATCCAGACTGGCTAACCTACTAACGAACCTCACACGTAAAGGGGTTAAATTTTTTTGGACAAAATATTGTGAAGAATGTTTCAAAGAACTGAGGAGAAGATTAGTCAATGCTCTTATATTGACTCTACCATCAGGGAATGACGGGATTGTCATTTATAGTGATGCTTCAAAGAAAGGATTCGGTTGTTTCCTTATGAAAAATGATAGGGTTATTTATTATAAATCACGACAGCTAAAAATTCATGAGCAAAACTATCATACTCATGATCTTGAGTTAGATGCTATAATATTTTCTTTGAAGATATGGATACATTATCTCTATGGTGAAAAATGTGAGATTTATACTGATCACAGGATCTTGAAGTATATTTTCTCACAGAAAGAACTCAGCATGAGGAAAAGGAGATGGCTTGAACTACTCAAGGATTATGATTGCACGATACACTACCACCCAGGGAAGGAAATTAAGGTGGAAAATGATTTCAGTAGAAAGTATCATGGAGTTTTGAACAAGATGAGAGTTGAAAGGGATCCTATTTTCATGGATCTAGTAAAGATGGATATGGGAATAACCATGGAAGGTGAAACATCAATGATTTTTCAATTGGTTTCTAAACCATCATTACTAGAAAGGATAAAAAGTTCTCAGGAGGATGATGAGAAGTTTCAAAAGAAGATTATAGCTGTGAATGATGGGAGATTCAGTGAATTCGTATTTGATGATGGAATTTTGAAATTTGGGAAGAGACTTTATGTTCCCAATATACCTGATCTAAAAAGGGAATTTTTGGATGATGCTCATAGTTCAAATTTCTCAATACACCCTGGTAGCACTAAGATTTATAGATATTTGAAAGAACATTTTTGGTGGGACAACATGAAGAGGGAGATTGCTGATTTTGTGTCAAGATATATGGTTTTTCAACAAGTGAAAGATGGAAGGCAACAGCCTGGAGGAGTATTGCAACCTCTTCCCATACCAGAGTGGAAATGGGATAATATCACGATGGACTTTTTCATGGGACTACCAAAGACTCCTAGAAGGAACGATGCAATATGGGTCATTGTTGATCGTCTTACCAAGTCAACACATTTTCTTACAATAAGAGAAGATCTGCCACTTGAACATCTAGCAAGACTATATATTAATGAATTTGTGAGAGTTTATGGAGTACCCATATTGATTGTTTCTGATCGTGATCCACATTTTACATCAAGATTCTGGAAAAGTCTTCAGAAGGCCCTAGATACTGATCATCATTTGAGCACTGCCTACCACCCACAAATTGGTGGATAATCATAACGGACTATTAAAACATTGGAAGATATGTTGAGGTCTTTTTCACTTGATTTTCAAGGAATTTGGGATCAGTATTTACCTATCTTGGAATTTTCCTACAATAATAGCTTCCATTCAAGTATTCATATGGCACCCGATAAAGCATTATATGGGAGGAGATGGCGTACACTAACTTGTTGGGATGATGTTGGTGAAAGAAAGCTCGTGGAACCAGAACTTGTTGAAGAAACAATGGAGAAGGTGAAGATCATCCAGCACCATATCAAAATAGCTCAAAGTAGGCAGACGAGCTATGCTAAAAACCGAAGGAAGGATTTGGAATTTCAGGTTGGAGATCATGTTTTCTTGAAGGTGTCTCTATGGAAGGGAGTTATACGTTTCGATAAGAAAGGTAAATTGAGTCTCAGGTACATAGAACCTTTTGAAATTCTAGACTGAATTGGAGTCATAGCTTACCGTTTGGAAATGCCGCCAAGTCTCTCCATGGTTCAGAATGTGTTCCATGTGTCAATGTTAAGAAAGTACATGCCAGACCCAACACATGTACTCACTTATGAAGAAGTGGAACTTGAACTCGATTTATCTTACTGTGAAGAGCCTATCAAGAGTATTGATACTAGAGAACAAGTATTATGAAATCGAACGAATCGTCTGGTGAAGGTTCTATGGAGGGACCATAAGATGGAGGAAGCAACATGGGAGCCTGAGGAGCTTATGTTAAAGACATACCCGTGTCTTTTTAGGTAGTATTTTGTGAATTTCAAGGAAAATTTTTTTTAAGGAGGGTAGAATGTAACACCCCAAAGTTTTGAAAATAAATATACAATGCAATTTTATAATATATCCATTAAACACAACTTTACCTCTTCTAGGTTTTGAATTTCACGAAATGGACATCTTGAGTTGTGTTTAGTAAGTCATTTGGAGTCTAATAAAAAAACTTCATTTTTGGTGAATAGTAACATACCCTTATGAATAGTAATATGAATATTAATATGAATAGTAATATGAACCTTATGAAGAGTAAATATTATTATTATTTTATTTTCGTAATTCAATATGATAATGGGATCTTATTTAAATTTTCAATGCCACATAAAACTAATTGCACTTCAAGATTGTTATTTTTCAAATTAACAATGACCTTATTTAAAAATTAAATTAATAATATATAGGAAATTATTTTTGAAAAATTTATTTCACTTTTGAATTCTAAACGTCGAAAAATGGTAGGGGTGAATTTTTGGGATTTTTATAAAATATATGAATTTTCATGAATAGTAAAAATACATTTTTTAGTATTCGGTAGTTTAATGACATCATAATGATGTAATAATTAAATATAAAATTATGGTATACTTTTGTATATTAACTTATGACATGAGGTGTCCCAAGTGGCTAAATCCATGGGAAAATACCATGGGCAAGCCCATGGTTTGG
The DNA here is from genome assembly GCA_963277665.1 of Viscum album. NCBI lineage: Eukaryota > Viridiplantae > Streptophyta > Magnoliopsida > Santalales > Viscaceae > Viscum > Viscum album. Next base: position 1,774,434,166 of record OY728165.1, on the reverse strand, counting down.
CAAAAACCACTAATGAGGTGTCCCTTTGAAATTATTAAAAAATTACCTCTATTTTTTTATAAATACCCACTCATCCATTCATTTTCATTCATTAAAAATCCCTCATCCTCTAATATCTGGTGGTTTTACCTCTCTAGTAGTCCTCCTAATGTTTCCCTAAGCCCCCAATGTCACATCCTTCAAGATCTAGGTGTTATTCTACAAGGTAAGGGAATCCTTCATTCTCTTCTTTAAGTCGATAGTTCTTTTATGTTATCTATTTGAAATTACTTTCTCATATATTGAGGTTTGATTTTATTCATTATTATTAATAAAATTTTGATTTAAATATGATTATATACCCTTTTGTTCTCATCATTTGATTTTATGAAACTTTAAGTGACGTTGTTAGGCTGCTGAATTTTCATAAGGGATCTTTTAACTTTTCTTTTATTTTCAAGTTCATCTCTTTTATTTTTCTCTCCTCACCTCCTCTATCCAAGTGATCATGATAACTCTAGTAACATATATATAATGTATTTATGTCATGTTAATGGAAAACCCATCATAAATATTCTTACTCTCTCTCTTTTATTTTTATAAACGAAATCAACATCCATGAGGTCCCAATTTATAGCCTTCGTGGACGACGAAGTTTCGTTCTTCAATTTATTCTTCATTACTGGACATGAAAACATATTTATGGTTGAAACATACTATAATATATGTATTATAACATAATTAATATTGAATAACCATAATATGTACATATAATTATGTTATATGACAAAACTAGTTCATAATAATCCAAATACCGCCAAATAATCGAAGTGGTTCTCATCTAATGATTCATCCTCATTCCATATAACCAAATGATAGAAATGACCATTACCAATTATTTATGTTCATAAATAATATATAATTCCAATCCTAGAGATTTATAACCATTCCACATGAACTCCATTACTTAAAAACAAGTGAACAAATTATGACAATAAATAAATGAACACCCGGGAACAACGAAATTCAATATAATAAATTAAAAATAAGGGTATAAATGAACTAAAAATAATTATGATAAACTAAATACATGTATAATAGGTTTTTAAATAAGTTATTAATAAGTATAATTTCATATTCCAGGAGTTTAAGTTTGAGAGAAGAACACGTTTGGAGTTAAGGTAAGGGTTTTTCACCCAAACATCCATTTTCATTCGGGTTACTTTCATTGTCTAATTACCTCAATGATATTCTTATTTATTGTTATTTACTGATCATATATTCTGTTTTAGTATCATATATATGTTTAAAAACCATAACCCTTCCTTATTTTATGGATAGTTACATGTTTTAAAAGGAACTTTCAAAATTGTTTCCAAAATAGAAGCTTGATTCAAGGGAATTTCTCCAATTCATATCTATTTACAAGGGCACTCTATAATTTGTTTTTGGAAACCATTATCTTTATAAAAATAATAATTTTATTATGAAAATAGTATCTTACTTCACTTCTGGTTTTATACAAAGATTTTCCAAAAGAACTCTTCTTTTTAAAATAAAAGAGTATTTATCTCAAAATTGCTTAATGATTTTATAAGAGTATTTTCGTTCAATGATCTTATTGATTCCATGGTATTATTGGGTTTAATAAATTATTAATTCATATACCATATTTTATTTAATTATTTATGACTAAATTTATTGTGTATGATCTATCCTAAAACCATTCATCATATTATTCCGAATGGTTAGTCTTTATGTTCAATAATTTGTGAAGGTTAGTTACATTTCATATGATAGTTTCAATATGAATGTATATGTTGTTTATATTGATCCCTGATCATATGGTGAATGCATTGGAATTATTATGTGATGGTTGGGGCCCGCTATATCCCCTTGATGCATCAGTAGGTCTCATGAGACAAACTATGGTCTTGGCACGAGGCCTTGACAAAAAGAATATTTTATGGTGTTAGCACGAGGCTTGGATGGTATGGTTATGATGTCCAGAATATGCACTTCCCTCTGTATGATGATAGTATTTTAAGTTCATGTGGTTATTTGACTAGTATAATACCCATGATTATGTTTTATTATGGCATTATTTATTCATCCCATATTTCTGCCATAATGTGTTCAAGTTCATTATTGAAGGGATGTGTTTTCAATTATTCACCATGTCTAACATTTATATTAACTTCTGTTGTATTTCTTACTCTTACTGAGCATTTGAGCTCACTCCTTTCTTATGTTTCATTTTCTTAGGACATGAATAATTAATTTATTAATGACGTGCAAGCATAATCTAGGAGACGTGATGTTTCTAGTGGAATAAAATAGTGTTTTGATTCCCTCCATGTTGTAATGATAAACTTATGTATATAACTTGTTTTTGATAATACTAAACTACTTGGTCTTTTGGGAATCATATTCCTTGTATGTATTCCAATGTAATCAAATAAGGCACCGGCTCTGGGCAACTAGGGTCGGGTCCTTACATACTTAGTATACATGTTATGCTAAACCAATAAATATATAAAGTATTTTTTATGTATCTAAGATGGGTTTGGTGATCAATCAATATATTATAATCTCAGATCTTGGGTTGTTGTGGTTCTAGACATAAAAATTTATTTTGGTATTATTTTATCTATGGGTATATTTATATTCATTCTTATAGGATATCTCTTGTACAAACTTTTGCTTTATATTATTTTATAAGATAAATTTATTGGGTGGTTTTTCATCTTATATATTGATATTTTATGTATAATAAGATAAATTCCTCCCATTTGAGGGTTTTATATGCTCAGTTATAGTCTCTAACATGAGGCCTACTATAGGTGGGACTCAGGGGTCACTCCTTATCTTCACTACTAATCTAGGAAGGGTACCAATGGAGGGGGGTCATGAAAATGTTTGGGTACTTCATCTGAATCATAAATCATTGATTGGGGATAATTTTTTCAATCTATACCCATGATATAAATCATGATGAACTATTTTCTATATTATTTGACTAGGTTCATCTTACTGATAATGAGGCTCTTGAGATCATAGGTAAAGACTATGTAAAAAATATAAACTCAAAATAATGTTATTTAGAGTCAAAAGGAGTTCATCACATATTGAGTTTATGGAAGAACCTAATTTTGGATGTCAATATTGATGAAGTGGGTTTTTATAAGAAATTTTTATAAGGAATGTGAAATAAAACATGGGGATTCATGGTGGTGACCAAAGGTGTTAAAAACGAAATGTTGTATTTAACATGATGATAAGATGGATCAAAAATTTAAAGAATGATAACTTTTAGAAGTCCATAATTGTGGAATTCTTATCTTGGTGACATTATTGAGAAAAACATGAGTCTTGGAATCTATGATTATACCGAATCTCAATCATATAGTGTATGGAAAATGTGATAGTTTTATACTTGGTATGTAAACAAAGGTGTTGTTTGTCAAAAATTTAAGGAAACCAATGACTCAAAATCTAGAGTACATTCACATGGAGTTTTGGGAATAAAATCTAGTTTTTCTTATGGAGATTTGTTATATTATTTTATATTCCTTAATGATATAGACTTTAAGTTGTGGGTGTACTTTCTTAAACCTAAGTCCAAAGTTTTCATAACTTTTATTCGATATAGATCCATGGTTGAGAATTAGTATAGAATAAAGTGTAAATACTTAATGTATAATATTGGAGACGAATACAGTACACAATTACATAGGGTTTTTAGAAGAATGGAATCCATTTTTAAAAGAATATACCTGAAACTATGAAATGGAATAATGTAGAAAAATGGATGAATGGGACTTTGAATAAGAGAGCTCAGAGCATGAGATTACACTACAGTTTTCCAAAGGAGTTTTGGGAGAAAGATATGAAATATGTATCTTATATCATAAATAATAATCCATCCATACTGATGGGAATGATATTATGAAAGATTTTTGGACTAAAATAATAGTAGATTTTTCTTGCCAAAATGTTTTTTAAAGTCTCTCATATTTTAAAGTTAATTCTTTGGAAATGGGATAAACATGAAGAAAAATCTCAAGAATATTTATTTGTGAGATATGATGATGAGAACTTCGAGTTTCGCCTCTAGGACAATTAAAAATGAAAATTCATTAAAATCCATCTTAGTGAGAATATTATTTGGATGGATCATAACATTGTGGATGGTTTGGTTGAGAACAAAGATTCAATGGAGAACATCCAAGTTAATCTAAATGTAAGTATGAATGTTTTAAAAAGTTCATAAATCATAAAAATTATAAAATAATAATTAAATTTATAAGAATTAGAAGGATATAGAACTGTAAAAATTTATGTTTTAGAAGATATAATTTTTGAAGGAGCAGAACATCAAATGTAATTAAGGATATATTTCAGGATTAGATGACTGGTTCAGAGGTTCCAAACTGATCTATATTTCTTACTTATTATGGATGTTAGGGAGCCTAAAATCCCAAATTAAGTGAAAATTATTAGTTATTTAAAATATTTTTAATTATTTATGCATAATTATATAGACATATTTCATTAAAAGAAAACATTGGAGCTAATAGAACTACTATAAGGAAAGAAGGCTCTGCATAAAAAATGGTTTTACTGATTGAAGGAGGAAGAATATGATAGTAAATTTTTTAGGTATGGATTATTTAAAAAGTTATTGGAGAAAAAATAATGATTTAATTTATCTAAAATTTCCCTACTAGTCATTATGAATGAAACAATCTGGATTGTGTTAATTTTGGTAGCTTAAAAAAGACTACATCTTGAATTATGCTCTGAAGATCATAGAAGAAATACCCACTTTACATACTGAATTTGAGTTTTTCTGATAAATAAATCATCCAAACCAATTCCTTCCTTTATTCCATGGAATATAAGTACTCATATTCTTTAGATGAAAGTGAAACAAATAGTTTTACTATTGACATTTAACTTATGGTAGTCCCTTTGAAAGTGAACAAAAAAATCATGGTACTCTTTCAAGCATCCATATTTCCTCTAAAATATACATCAATAAAACCTTGAAACACACCATATATTAAAAAATATAAGGATATTTTTTATAAACCATTGAGATATTGAATAATACATTCCACCTCTTCCCATAACTCCTTCCCTAAATTTTCCATATACCTACTAACAACTCCTATATACCTGCTAATGATAGACAATATATTATTATGGAAGGAGAATCATTATAACTTTCCCTAAGTGTCATAGGATTTATGGATTCCTTGAAACAATTCTTTAGGTGGGATATTATTTATAGGTGTGAATAATCCTTTCATGTTCCATTTATTTGTGTCTATAAGGAGAAATTTTAAAAATCATGTTATGGAGTTGAGGTAGAATTTGGTAGTGGAAGACCAACAGTGGTAGGAATGGCCTAGAACAAAAGGTTCTAGAACCATGTGGAAAGTGTAAAACTAATCTATTAGTGGAATGGGAGGATGATTTCTATATGAAAAATTTTTCACTGAAATATGTAGTTGAGGTGATGTAACCTACAGGAGACCAAAGGTGTCCATGATTAACAGTGGGCACCCTGTGAATTTTGGAGGGTGAATGAACCTGGATGAATGGATGGAATATACTATATATATATATATATGGTGTGGGGTATATTTATAAGATATGATATGATTATATATTCTTATATATTTTAGTAATAAAAAAAATAGTGTTCTCTTATGGAAGACTAAATATGAACCATGTAATACCTTGTTTTCATTTCTTATGTGTTTTTCTTATGTTTTTGTTTTAAAGAGTTTTGAGAGATAAAGTGTATGGTGTTCCCCAAGTGAGGATATATAAAGTTTTTTATAGACCATGGGGGTTAAGTCACAATAGTACCATAAGAATATGATGGTTTGTTCCTCGCTATTGTATTCCCCTTAATTTCAATCAATGTTAATGATCTTTCATAAACCCACTATTAGTCAGACGTTGACACTTATAAGACATAATCATCATATCTTAATAGACCCATCTCAAGAGCCTTATTCTAGGTTCTATGATAACATGGTGGTTAATGACACAACCCTCCAATTAATCAATGAATTGAATTCATAACACTTAGTCTTGAAAAACTCACCACCAAGAAACTCTCACATTCCAGCCCACTGAAAACCACCCTAGGTCTTATAAGCAGCTCAACAATTCATGTATACTCTATAATATTATCTAGGTAATCCCAAAATTTTGAATATTTGTGCTGAGTTAAATGTTTTATCAATAAATTAGAAGAATCAATGGTCATTATACCATATTTGACATACTAAAAAGGTCGCATCTCATCTCTCATATCAATTGATTTGTACGCATAACCACAAAAATAATTAGCCCTATATCATCTCACTATAACATCATATATACCTCATCCCACCCACTAGTTATATCTCAATTAACTACTATGTTGGGATTATAAGGATTTAATAACACTTATTCAATGTTTTAGAAGATAATAAAAACAATAATTCTAAATATCACTATGTTATGTAAAACCAAAAACACTTATAAACTAAATTAAGAACATATACTTTGCACTAATGATATCCTCGACTACAAAATTCAATCATATTCTTGATAAATATCAATTAGAAATAGTTATTGGGTTCCATCCTTTATAGTGTATCCAACAGATTATTTTAATCAATAAATCCTTAGAATGGTTACTCCTCACAACCATGGTCACTAGTACCATGGGTGGAAAAGGATAGAGGATGATAAAAATTAAAGCATAATTGGCATGAGCTTGTCGAGGGATTATATGAGCACAAATCTCAATAGTGTATACTGTTACGAACCAAACAGTTATAAATAAAATTTCCTTTGTGATTAAATTAAATGTGTCATTAGGTAATATGGTTAAATAAAACACATGCACTTATTTGGTTTTATTATCGTATTTAAAATACCATTAAGAATATTTATCCTTGATAATATGGTTTTTTAACAGTGATCATATGATTAATATAAATATAGGGATTTAACAAATCTAATTGATAGAGACAAAGGAAGTGATGACCTCAACCATAAGGATCATACCCTATGAATACCATTTATCTAATCTTATAAGGGAGATAGAATCGCATGGATTTTTCCTAGAACAATACCAAGAAGAAATCCAACAAATTAAGAAAGAGTGAAATCGTTTACGGGAGAAGTTTAAGCTCATCGAGATCACAGACCAAACCATGTTCGTTGAACCACCCCATGAAAGTCCCACCATCGAAAACATTAGTTTTAGGGAATTTTCTAGTCTATTAAAGGGTTATAAATCAAGACCATAGCAATATTACTATGTACATTATTTTATAAAGAATATATTTTCATCCTATTATTGTTACATTATAATGGTTTTTTATTTCGATACAATAAAACACAAACAATATTTTTGGATAATCTTAAAATTCAAATAAGGAACTTATATTGATGAATTAATGGATTTATTAAATAAATAAAATATTATTATTATTAAATAATTTTTATCAAATAAAAATGATCATATAATTTTTACAAAGTCAAATGTAATTTTTATAAGGATTTAAATACTATTATTGTCTAAAAAACCAGCATTCCTTAATAAATATAAATTTTATTTTAAAATTAAAAATTCACATATTTAAAAAATTAGTTTGAGAAAATAAATAATATTATTGAATCAGAATATCTAAATTATCCAATGGTTAATTTTTAATAATTTTCTGAGACAGTCAACTTTTCGAGTAGAAATTAAATATCATATAAATGTAATTTGTGTATTATGACATCATAATGAACTAAAATTGATGTAATAAATAGTTTAAAATTTATAAACTTACAAATAAACTTTATCTATTTAAAATAATGAGATTTAAATTTTATTTTATTAATTTTATAAATCCATTATGAATCCTCCAAAATAATTAATATTTTTTTATGGTTTTAAAATCATTTCTTTAAGAGTATGACTCACTTACACATAAAAAAAGGTGTTATTTTATTAATTTAGTCCCTTGTATTTATAAAATATGGAAAAACACTAAAATATGGTAGAAACCATTGGTAAAAACCAGGGTAATGTTTGTGGTTTTGGGTATTTTAGTATATAGAGTCTAAAACCTAAGTTTGACAAATATTAAAGAAATCACCACTATTTTCATATATAAACCCACCAAATATACCATTTATATTCAATAAAAGTACTTATATCACATTCTCACTATAAAATCCACTCTCTAGAGTCCTCCTAAGGTTCCCCAAAGCTCTCCATAATCCCCTCCCAAGCATTTAGAGTCACACACTAAAGTAAAGGATCATCACCTTCTCTTCTTGATTCAAGTTTCCTTATTATATTATGCCTTATATTTCTAATTCCTTATGTTGGGATATGTTTCTCCATTTCCATATTACTACCTATTTTATTTAAAAATTATTAGAGACCCATTTCACTCTTATCAACCCATTTTATGAATCTTTAAGGGAAGTTGTTATGCTGGTGAAATTTCACAGCAATTTTCCATGACAAAACAATTGTACTCTAAATACCATACCCATTTTCTATTGAGGGTGTTAATTCTTATAAAATTAATCATATTTTAATTTGGAATTACATTTATGTATCCACACTCCTTGATCATGGAATTAAATATTATGATCAATGAATCCATTTTGTATGATCTATGTGGAACACATAAGAATGGTAATGGAATGAGTGCGTCCAGAATTATATAGTGTTCCAATGCATTGGGGAATGTTTAGTCTCATGAGATTTAATTTTGGGATAGGGAGTGAAACTTATTCATTTGTGGTATTTTTCCATCATGATTTATTATTAGTTATACTTGACCTATTTTTATGATGCAGTGTTTTAAGTTTTTTCCACATTTCCCATGTTATGATTATCATTATATATCCTTCCATATTATTCGTGTTCATTTTATTCACCATTTATATGCCTATTTTCTAACATGTATCACCTTGTACCATTTTTATTCCCTTACAGGTCTTTATATCTCACTCCTTTCTTCTGTATGTCACTAGGTTATCCCGTATAGCTTTAAAAGCCATGGAATTTTAGAATGATGTTAAGGAAGTTTTCAATAATATCATTATATTCCATGTTCAAGATGTTATGATATGTACCTATTTCCCAAATAAAATAGAATTATAGATATTATAGGTTGTATTATGTGTAATTTTATGTAATAAATTGTGAATTAATGTGTAATAAATATAAGGGTTTTCATTGTTGGTATCAGAGAAAAAGTTTAATTATTTTTTGGATTATGTTTAGAAAACTCTAGAGAAAGTCTTAGGGATAAGAATAAGTATATAAAACATCCCTCAATTTTGGTAATTATATAATAAATGTTTTTTCAAGAAAATATATCCATGTCTGGACACTAAAAGTGGATTTGGTGATGGCATAGATGTACCTAGGGGTAAAAACTCCGATAAGGTGTATCGGGTCTAACTTGGAATAACCTGATACCCAACAACAGGCCTTACTATGCACCTATTTTGATATTCCCAGGGGATATTATTTGGTAAATTCATAACTTCATTATGAACAATTATTAGGGGTAAAAAATTCCCATAAGGATATATGTTAGGAAAAAGAACATGGATAACGTAGATTGAAGCCTATAAATTCATAAGTTAAGGAACTAAATTTAAATTATAAGTTATCACTTTAATGTCATTAAATTAATATTTATATTATTAATAGTTTAAAAATAGTCATCTCAAATTTTCCATTTATTATATCCAGTGGTTGGTAGTATGAGGAATCAGGTAAATAATCAATGCGGTGGACAATGTGATGACTTCCCCAAAGAGATTCCAAACCCGATGGGAGTGGGAATCGCAAATTTTGTGACAATACTCTCTCAACTAACTCATGTATTGAACAGAACCCTAGATTAAGAGGAAATCCCAAATACCACTAAGAAGGAAATTTTTTTAATTGAGTCTTTTATGTAAAAAAGGCTCTTGGATTTCAATGTATCGTCTGATCCCTTAATCGCAGAACAATGAATCAACTCCACTGACAAGATCTTCTCCATCCTTCATTGTTCTTAATAAGAGAAGGTTATATATGATTTTTATAATATGTAGGTAGAAGTTAATAGGTGGTTGAAATTGATTAAGAATATGAATCTGGAGGAAGAGATCAAATCAATGTGGTGGAATGAATATTGGAAAAAAATTCAATAAATATTTTCCGTTCACTCACCAACATAAAATGGAAATGGATTTCTTTTCCATTAAAGAAAAAAACGAATCTATTAGGGAATATGGGTAAACTTTTACAAGACTTTCATGATACACCTCTTCCTTTTTCATTACTGGTGAATTCAAGGTTGACTGCTTCATTGGTGAGCTAAAACCTAGTCTATGAAAAGTCTTGGAAATCCAAGGCATTGATAGCTATGAGAAAATTGTTTGATGTAACCTCAAAGAAAAAATAGAGATCGATGAACCTCATGAGTATCATGGGAATAAGAATTGGAAAGTGAATATCAATTTTGAAGATCCTATGGATAAATCTAATGATTAAAAAAAATTAACAACCTATTTATCAAAGGTGCAGAAAGAAGCACCCCTGAAATTGCCTAAGTGGTACAAGGAAATGCTTTAGGTTGGGGAAGGAATGGAACCCAGTTAGCGATTGCCGATAGGAGAAACCCACTAGTGAGAGAGAGGAAAGGAATGTACCAGTCAACCCTCAGTTCATTGTTCATTGCTTCAATTACCAAGAACCATGGTTCTTTGAAAATAAATAAACTAAGGAAAGAGTTTTTAGAGGCAACCAACAACCTCTAAGGTATCAAGGGTGAGATTTTCCCATCACAACCACTATGGTAGATCACAACAATGAAGTGGTAACATGTATAAAAGTTATTCATTCAATAATAGGGAATGTAATTTTTTATTTTGGTTCTATATATTCCTTCATATCATGAAAGTTTAGTAGAACTATTTGAAAACCACCCTAAAGAATGGAAGTATAGATATCAGTGAAAATGGAAAATACAAAAACTATTGCATCTCATGTATATAACTCCTACCATGTCATAATTTTTGTGATGAACATCCTGAATAACATTTTAATATTACCTTTTGTGAAATTTGATACAATTATAGGCATGGATTGGCATTCCCTAAATAGATCCAACATAAATTTCTACAAGAAGTAAATCACTATTTGTATCATGAATTGTCCTTTGATTTCGTATAGGTGTGAGGAAGAGGATAAATATTATTTAGCACCAACATCTCAAGAATAGATATTATTTACCTATGAGAAAGTGTAAAATGATTGAGTCTAAGGAAAGAATCATCCTTTAAGACATGGTCACTGTAATGGAATACGCTGATTTGTTTCCTAAGGAATTGCCTAGTATTCCTCCTAGAGGAGAGGATAAATTTTAAATCAATATTATACATCAGAAGTTACCATTATTTAATAGTCTATTTAGAATGGTTTCTATGGAACTTGAGGAGCTGAAGAAAAATGTATAGTAGAATCTTGATAAAGGGTTCATATACACAAGTGATTCACTATGGGGTGCACCAGTCGTCTTCGTCAAGAAGAAGTATGGTTCAATGTGACTTTGTATCAATTATTGTGTGCTCAACACAATCACGATAATGAAAAGTATCCTCTACCATGGATTAAATAATTTTTAAATCAGATACATGGAGCAAAATTTTTCTCCATGTTGGATTTTTGATTGGTATATTACCAAGTTATATTTAATAAAGAGGATATCCCAAAAACTACTTTTCATACAGGTATGGGATCTATGAGTTCATAGTAATGTCATTCCGACTCACTAATGTCCTAGAAATATTCATGGTCATGATGAATAGAGTCTTTAGAGATTACCTTGACATATTTTTGGTAGTATTTATAGATGATATTATAATATAATCCAAAATAAAGGAGGACCATGAGGAGCATCTGATCCCGATCCTAAAAACCTTTCGAAATGAGAGGATTTATGCAAAGTATAGAAAATTTGAGTTATGTTTTAAAGAAGTATCATTATTGGGGAATATCATTATATAAAATAGGATATCTATGGAACCTTCAAAAATAGAAGCAATTGAAGGAAGTCAGAGGCCAACTTCTATGATAGATATCCATATTTTCCTTAGATTAGGTAGGTATTATCGTCTATTTGTTTTCAAATTCTCATGATTGTAAAACCCTTTAACCAAGATAACTTGGAAGGGAGTCAAGTTTTCTTGGAATGATTAAATTTAAGATAGATTAAAGGATCTATAAATGAGGCTTATCATTACACCTGTGATCACACTACCCACAAGTGGAGATCTTTTCATGGTATTAAGAAATACTTTGATGAAGGGATTGAGCTGTGTGTTAATATAGAATAAAAAAGTCATATCTTATGCTTCAAGATAGCTGAAAGTTTACAAATAAAACTACCTAATTCAAGATTTGGTGTTGGATGTAGTGATCTTTTTTTTAAATATGGAGGCATTATCTATTTGGGTAGAAGTGTGAAATATATATAGATCACAAAATCCTCAAGTGTATATTCACATAGAAATATATGAATATGTTCCAATGAAGATAGTGAGATATGATTAAGGAATATTGTTACTAAATTCACTATCATCCTAGGAAAGTGAATAAAGTGGCATGTTCTCTAAGTAGAACAGATATAGATATTATATCAATGATGATAATTGATAAGGACCTGATCTTAATAGATTTAAAAAGTTCGAACATGGGAATCATAAATGAAGAAAAATCATCAGTCCTTTCACAAATTATTTCTCAATCCTCCCATATGGGGAATATATAGGATGATCAAAGTGATGATGTGGGAATTCAGAAGAAATTGGAAACTATAAGAAAGGGGAAATCCTAAGAGTTCAATGTTAATGAAGGAGTTGTGAGATTTGGGTCAAGAATATGTGTTCTATAAAATATTTATTTAAAGAAGTAACTATTGGATGATACACAATGCTCAACCTTCTACATACACCTAGGAAGCACAAATATGTATTGATATCTCTGAGAAAACAAATGGTGGGACAATATGAATAAATAGATAATGAAATAAACAACAATATGTCTTTTATGTCAGAATGTTAAAGAAGAAAGGAAAAAATATAAGGGGATGATAAAACCATTACCCATACCTACATGGAAATGGGAAAATATCACCCTAAAATTTTTCACTGGTCTTTAGAATAAATTAAGATGGGCTAACTAATAATTAAATTTTTATTAATCAATCTCTTTTGAGGAAAAAGTGAGAAACCATGAGTTTAACTAAAAAAGAGATAACAGAGTCATTGAAGCACAATTTAAGCATACTAGATATATTCTTGCTAAATAATTTCTAATATATTTTGATTACCTAAGTAACTGGTTCCTCCATTATTATATCTTTAAATCAAAAGGCCAACTTGTACCTAGATTAGATATAATCTTCAAGGATAATGTCTCTAATATTAAATCCACTAATAAGAATTAGATCCTACTTTTTTATTCATTTTTATTTCTCCACATTGAGAGACACACAAAATGACCTCCCCATAATTCCGGTATCTTCCCTTTCATTAGAATTGATAGACATTCATTGTTCAACCACTTCTTCTTCGGATCTCATAATAAATTCCAAGGATTTATCAAAACCATCACTTTAATTCCTTTGCTGAAGAGAATCTTTCTGTCTAACTTCTTATGTTTCAACTTCTTCGTTGATCATGTCTCCATTTTGGAGGATGAAAAATGAAGTAGTCCTTCATCTCTTTATTGATTCCCTTCTGGATCTTACTTATCTCCAGGATCAGAGACACCTCTCCAGGACCCTCTACATCTAATTCACCTATATTGTACTTACTCCTATAATCCTTCTTCCCATCCAAGGAGATCCTAACTAGTTCCCCCTCGACCTCTAGGACCGATTCCTCAACCTGTAATCATTCAAATTAGTTACCCAATTTTATGGTTGCAACCTACCTACAAGGACATATATTGATCAAGTCTTCACACCCTAAAACATTTCTAAGTAATTATACATAACCTTAAGAATTACCCTCACTACATTAAATATAGTCTACTTCCTGACTTCCAACACAAGTACCTATCTCTGGTAGCACCACCTCTGCATATGATGTGCCCTAGGAGATCTTGGAATCTCCAGCATCCACCATAAGAGTTTCCAAAAAAGAGATAACCTCATTCCCCATCTATGGCCTCCTTTGTTTTGAATGATCATCCACAGAAGCATGAGGAACACGCCTGTCCATCCTTAGCTGATTGGATATGTTTCTAACCAAGAGATTTCTAACCCAAAATTTTCATTGGGTTTCCTTTTCCATTGTCTTCATAACCACCTACCCCTAACCATAGGAGCCTACAACATCAGAGGTCGTAGGATTCTTTCTATTTCCTAATACACCCAAACCTACATACATAACTAGATATATATTACCCCAACTAAAAACTGCTAAAGAATGACTCATTCAAATACACACCAAATAGAAATCAATCCAGGATTTTTAAATAACTTTTTCCCTAAAATGATACTCTTATCATACTTTTATCAAAACAAAATTAGGGGAAGTTATTTAGGAATCAATTTCCACATAGGAATGAGGATAAATAGCATTGAAAAGAGATACATTACTACTATATGAATATAAGAACCTACCCATGAGGTTCCCTAGAATCCTAAATATCACAGGATTTTGGAAGGGTAAAGGGAGGTTTAGGAATACCACCCAATTCTGGACCGAGGGAGATTCAAATTTCAAGTGAAATTTTTTGGACCATATAAAGATAAAGAAGTGTGAATCGTTGTATCTATGGGGTGAAAAATCCCATGATTTGATAAAATACTCATCTGAAGTGAACTGTATCATGATGTTATTTATATCAAGAAACCCTACAATAGACCACTCTTGAAATCCCAAGAATTGAACATGAACCAGTCAAACACATACACCTAAGGGCATCACTTTGACAATTGAATAATCAATGTCCGACCAATGACAGTTGAAACTTCATTGAATTCCACAATTGAGATCAGTAGATTAGAGAAACCTTGGTACAAATCAAGAACCTTCTGTTATAAATAGAATTGGGTGAATGGGGGAACTAGATCAGGAAGATAAAATGGGGAATGGTGGACACTGCTCCCTTGATGGGAGATAAAGGCCCCTCCCCCATTGGGGGGGAGGGACCGACATGGAGGCTGCTTCCATCAAGAAGCAGGAGAAAACTCACCACGAACACCCAAGCAAGACAGATCAGGATAATGGAAAATGGGAATATTTATATATGGGTTTTGGTGTATCATCTTACAAATACTACACACTTAATTGATATTTTAGAGGATTTATCATTGTATCAAATGTCACATATATATATTATATAATTTTAAAGGTTTTATGTAGTACCACTATCGATTATATTTAATCAAGATCCAAGATTCACCTATATGTTCTTGAAGAGTCTTCAACGTGCTTTGAATAATGAATTAAACTTTCGCATGGATTATCACCCTTAAATTGATGGAAATCTAAGTGAACTATCTAGATACTTGAGGAAATATTAAGAGCGGGCTCAATTGAATTCAAAGGAGTATGGGACTAACATCTTCCTCTAGTAGAGTTATCTTACAAAAATAGTTTCCACTCGAGAATCCAAATAGCTCCCTATAAATCCCTTTATGAGAAGAGGTACAGAACACCTACATGTTTGGATGAAGTCGGGGAACAAAAAATTCTAGGTCCTAAAATGGTTTAAGAAATGGAGAAAATGGTTAAGACCATTCATTAGTACATCAAGGCTACTCAGAGTCGAAAAAAGAGCTATGATGACAATTTTCGACAAGAACTATAGTTTGATGTTGGATATATGGTATTCCTCCATATATATACATGGAAAAAAGTGGTGAGATTTGAAAATAAGGGAAATCTTTAGTCCAAGATATATATGTCCCTTTAAGATCCTTGATTGCATCAGAGAATTAACCTACTAACTGGCACTACCACCTTGCCTATCTCAATTACATGATATATCCCATGTATCCCTCTTGATAAATTACATACCAAACCCCTCACATTTAATCAATCTAGTAGTGGTACCGTTAGATTATGATATTTCCTATAAGGAGCATCACGTGAAGATCTTATATCATAGAGAAAAAGTTCTGCAAAATAAGACAATATACCTAGTAAAATTATAATGGAGAACCACATGTTTGAATAAGAAATGTGATAACTAGATGAGGTCATGAAAGAGAGTTACCCTCATCTGTTTTAGTGTGGGAAATGAAAATTTCATGGGGTGAAATTTCTGAAGGGGGGAAATTTTAATGATCCAAACTGTTATAAATAAAATTCCCATTTTTTTAATTAAATTTCTTATTATTTAATATGGTTATAAAAACACATGCACTTATTTGGTTCTGTTATCAAATTTAAAAGATCATTAAGAATATTTACCATTGATAAAATAGTCATTGAATAGTGATCACATGATTAGTAAAAATATAGGATTTTAATAAATCTAATTGATATAGACAAAAGAGGTGATAGCCTCAACCAATAGAATATACCCTAAAAAGATCATTTATCTGAGCTTCTAAGGGAGATAGAATCACTAGGATTTTCTCAGGACCAATCCCAAGCTGAGATCCAACAATTTATGTATGAGAAAAACTATTTGCAAGATATGTTTATGATCATCGAGATCACGACCCAAACCATGTTTGCTGAACTGCCCCATGAAAGTCTCATCATCATACACCTTAATCTTAGGGTGTTTTCTGACGTATTAAATATATATATATCAAGACCATAGAAATTGACTATGTACATTATTTTTTAATGAATATATTTTTATCCAATTATTTTTACTTTGTAAAGGTTTTTTATTTTGATAAAATAAAACACAAAGAGTACATTAGGATAATATTAAAATTAAAATAAGATACTTATTTTGATGAATTAATGAATCATTATAATAAATATTAATTTAATAAAATATTATTATTAAATAATTTTTATCAAATATAAATAATCATATACTTTTTATGATGTCAATGTAATTTTTATAAGGGTTTTAAAACTGTTATTGTCAAAAAAACTCAACATTTATTAATAAATGTCAATTTTATATTAAAATTGAAAATTTAAATACTTATAAAATTATTTAGATAAAATTAATATTATTTTTTGGAATCATAATATTGAAATTATTTGATGGTGAATTTTTCAAAAAATTTAGAGAGTTGAATTTTGGAGTAAAAATTAAATACACTATAAATATACACTACCACAAAACTGGGCAAGGCCAGCGCCCGCCTTTATCAGCGCTAACGAAAAAGAGCTGATAAAAGGGGGGCACATTTATCGTCACTAAAAAAGCACTGATAAAGGTACCCCTTTATCAGAACTTTTTTTAGCGCTATTAAAGGTACCCCCTTTAACAGCGCTTTTTTAGCCCTGTTAAAGGGTACCCATTTATCAGCACTTTTTAGTAGTGTTGATAAAGGGGGGTCTTTATCAGTGCTTTTTTTAAAAGCACTGATAAAGGGTCTGCTTCCAAAAAAAATCATTAAATATATATATATTAATATTTAAATATATAGATATAGTTATATTGATATAAATATAATATATATTTTTTAAATATAATTTTAAATGTATTTTAGATAAGTGTAAATATACAGTTACACATAATATATAAGATATTTAGTGAAAATGGCTTATAAAAAATTAAAAAAAATATTTTTAATTAACAATTTGATAATTATTATGAAGTAATAGTCATTTAATATCAATTTGAAGACTAAAAAATTAAAAATAAAATAAAAAGATCCAAAATATGTTGAAAATGCAACTCAAACATCAAACAACCATAACTTTTGATCTGAGTGTTTGTTTGAGCTCTACCACATATCAAATCGAATAATGCGACGAGATCTACGTTGTTGTGACTTTGGTCACCTTAGTCAAGGTTTTTTCGAGGTCAAAAAAGGCCCACAAGGCCTCCAAAACTGAGTTTTTAGTCAGGGTACCCCGATTTTTAACATTTTGTGGATTTTCTGCCTCGTTTAAGGGGGTATTATTGGCTTTTTTTGGTGGGGAATGAATTTATTCCAAGGTATTACATTCATATTGATATTATTCCTTTGAAATTTAATCATTTTTTATAATTCACTGCTATTTATAATCAAATATAAAACAATATATAAATATTTTTTATATATTCACACATAAAAATAATTTTTTAAAATAAATAATTAAAAATATTTACATATAACATATATTATCTTTATCTAAATAATAAATAATATCCATTTTATTTAAAATTCAAATATATCAATATTTATATACCTATATATTAATCTAACTATATATGTACCTATATAATGTGTGTGTGTCTATTTGTGTGTGTCTATATATTAACAAACTGATATTATATATATATATATATATTCTAACATATGTATATGCATATATATTTATATATATATATATATATGTATAATTATACTTATAGAAACACACACACAGATATATATGTGTGTGTGTGTGTTGTATATATGTATTTATTTACACATACACAAAACAAAACATATTTTATAATTGTATTGAAAACTAATCTTATAAATATATATTAATATACGAATAAATATATTGATAAAAAAATATAACTAAATATATATAAATAAATAGATATAACTTAATATTAATATAGGATTAAATATATAAATATATACATATATAAATATAACTAACTATATATGTGTATATATATATATATTAATACAACTATATAAATTTATATTAATACATGAATAAATATAACTAAATAGATATATATATATAAATAGATATATCACTATTTGGAGAGAAAATAAAATTAGAGGAGTGTTAAAGACTTAGCGCGCATTGGGGAGGTCTTGAGTTCGAAACCTGGTGGAGGCAGGAAGGGGTGCGTGCATGTAGGGGGGGATATAGCACTGTTAAAGGGGTCTAAAAGTGCTGATAAAATGCAGGGCATCGTGGCTGGGGCTTGTGAGGGAGTGGGTGGGATGGGGAGCTGATAAAAGGGGGGAAAGATCTGTTAAAATCCCCCCCGCCGATTTACATATTTTTTTTAAATTTTTTTAAATTTTTTTTTAAATTTTTTTACTTTTATCAGTGCTCTAAAAAGCATTGATAAAAACCTATTTTATCAGCGCTAAAAAAAGCAGTGATAAAGGACCCTTTTATCAGCGCTTTTTTTAGCGCTGATAAAAGGGGTATTTATCAGTGCTTTTTGGAGGGCTGATAAAGGGTACCCCCCCCCCCCCCTAACTTCGCCGGCATTAACAGCGCTTTTTTAGCACTGTTAAAGTGCTTTTTTAGCGCTGATAAAAGCCATATTTGTAGTAGTGATACTTTGTGTATTTTGAAATCATAATGACCCAAAAGAGATGTATTAGATACTATAAAAGGTAACCAGGACCAAATATATGTTCTATCTTTAAAATATTAGGATTATCAGTTTATTTAATTTTATAAATCCATTATTAATCCTCCAAAACCATTAATATATTTTAAGGTTTTAAAATCATTTCATTAAGAGTATGACTCACTCCCACATTAAAATGGTATTATTTTATTAATTTCATACCTTGTACTCATAAAATAATTAAAAAACTCCCTTTTTTAGAAAATATGGTCAAAACCCATGGGAAGGTTTGTGGTTTTGGTTATTTTAATATATATAGTCCGAAACCTAAGTTTGAGAAATATTAAATAAATACACACTATTTTCCTATATAAAACCACCCAAGATCACATTTCTCTTCACTAAAAATACTTGGAGAATTTTTTTACTCTACCATAAATTCTATAGAGTTCTCCCAAGGTTCCCTCCGACTCTCAAGAATCCCCTCTAAATCATTTGGAGTCACACACTCATGTAAAGGATCCTAACCTTCTATTATTTATTCAATTTTCCTTATTATATTATGCCATCTATTTCCAATTCCTTATGTTGGGATATGTTTTTACATGTACCTGTTACTACGTATTTTATGAAAAAAATTATTAGGAAGCACTTTCACTCTCATCAAACCATTTTATGTATTTTTAAGTGACATTGTTATGCTGCTGAAATTTCACCATAATTTTTCATTCCAAAAAAATTGTGTTTTGAATACCATAACCATTTCTTATAAAGTGTTTTCATGTTTATACACTTATAACTCTTTGACATGGGACTTGCATATATTTATTCCAAACTCCTTGATTGTGGAATAAAAAATGATGATCAACGAATCCATGTTGTGTGGTCTATGTGGCACACTTAAGCATGATAATGAAATGAGTACGCCTATAATTATATAGTGTTCCCATGCATTTGATAATGTTTAGTTTCATGATACATAATGTTGGGATAGGGAGTGAACCTTATTTCTTTATGGGACTTTTTGCATCATGATTTATTGTCATTTATCCAGACCTATGTTTATAATGTAGTATATTAAGTTGTTTCCAAATTTTCCATGTTATGATTATAATTCTACATCCTAACTTATTATTCATGTAACTTTAATTCCCCATTGATATTCCTATTGTCTGACAAGTATCACCTTATTACATGTGTACTCCCTTACTATTATTTAAGGATCACCCCTTCCTTTTGTATTTCCCCAGTTTATCCCGATCATCATTAAAATCCATGGAATTTTAGAAGCATGTTAAGGAAGTTTTCAATAATGTCATTGTATCCCATGTTCAACATGTTATGACATGTAAATAATTCTAAAATACAATATACTTATATATATTTTTTGTTTTATTTTGTGTAATTTTATGGAATAAATTTTAAAATATAGTTTAGTAATGAGAATTGTTGTCATGGTTGGTATCATAGGAAAAGATTAGTTATTTTTTGGATTACGATTAGAAAACTCTAGAGAAAGACTTAGGGATAACACTAAGTACAAGAAAACATACATAAATTTTGGTAAGAATATATTAAGTGTTTTTTCAATAAAATATATCTCTATAGAGATAATATAACTAGACATGGTTCTGGAATAGATGTACCTAGGGGTAACAACTTCGATAAGGTGTATCAAGCCTAACTCGGTGTAACTTGGTAAACGACAACGGGCCTTACTATGCATCTTTTTTGACACTCTTAGGGGATATTCTATGGAAAATTCAATAGATCATTATAAAACATTATTAAGTGAACAAAAAAATCCCATAATATTGTATGTTAGAAAATATATCATGGATAACATAGATTGAAGCCTATAAATTCATAAGCTAAGGAAATAAATTTAAGTTATAAGTAATCACTTTAATGTCATTAAATTACCATTTTTTTGTTTAATAGTTTAAAAATACTCATCCTAATTTTTATTAAATTCTATTCAGTGGTCGATAATAAAAGGAATCAGATAAATAATAAATGTGTAAGGCAATGTGATGACTACCCCAACGAGATGTATATCCTGATGGGAGTGGGAATCACAAACTTTGTAAAGATACTCTCTTAGATAACTCAGGTTTTGAATATAAACCTGAATTATGAGCACCAAAGTACCCCTAAAAGGGAACAAATTTTAATTGAGTCATTTATATGAAAAAGTCACTTGTCTATCATGGATCATCTGATCTCTTAATCATGGAACAATGGATCAAATTCATGGGAAATATCTTCTCCATACTTCAATGTTATGAATAAAAGAAGGTTCTACTGGTTATTTATCATATGGAGGAAAAATCTGATTAGTGGTGGATATTGATCAAAAATACGATGCTTGAGGAATAGATCAAATTGATGGGGTGGAATAAATTCTTGGAAAATTTTTAATAAATTTTTTCCCCACACTCTCTAACATAAAATGAAAAGGGGATTTCCTTTCCCATAAAGAAAAAACAAAGAATCTATCATGGAATAAGGGGAAAAATCACAAGACTTTCATGATAAACCTATTTCTTAGTCTTTACCCCTAAATTCAAGGTTGATCGCTTCTTTGGTGGGCTAAAACCTAGTCTATAAAAATTCATGGTGATCCAATGCTTCGATATCTATGAGAAGATTGTTTGATGTGACCTCAAAGTCAAAATAGAGATTGGTGAATCTAAAGGGTATCATGGGGATTATAATTGGAAAGTGGAGTTTAATTCTAGTGATCCTATGGATAAATCTAACTGTGGAAAGAATTTTTAACATCCCACTTTTAAAGGTGTGGAAAGAAGCACCGAAAAATTACCTAAGTGGAATAAATAAATGTTTTAGGTGGGGAAGGGAACCTAGCTAGTGATTGCTGATAAGAGAAACCTGTAAATGAGATAGAGTAAAGGAATGATCCAGTCAACCCTCAGTATGTTTTTCATTTAATCAATTATAATAAACCAAGGAACTTTGGAAACTAATACACTAATCTAAGGGTTTTGAGAGACAACCAACAACCTCCAAGGTAGTAAGTGTGAGCTTTTTTAATCACAACTATTGAGGTGTATCCTAGAAATGAAGTGGTAACAGGAATGATAGTTATTAATTCAATAATACTAAATGTTCTTTTTTATTATGGTTCTACAAATTCCTTTATATCATGAATGTTTAGTTGAACTATTCGAACACCACCACAAAGAATGGATTTAGAGCTGTCGATGGAAACATAAAATGGGGAAATCATTACATCCTAAGTATATAACACCTACCACATCACAATTTGTGCACTTAACTTCCTATAGAACCTTTAAATACTCCTTTAAATGAAATTTAACACAATTTTTGGAAAGGATTGGATTTCCCTATATAGATCCAACATAAATTTCTGCATGAAAGAAATCACTCTTTGCATCATGAATCGTCCTCTGATTCTGCATAGGTGCAAGGAAGAGGATGGATCTTCTTTAGCACCAACAACTCAAGAATGGATATTATTTTCTTATGAGTAATAATATCTAGCTCAAATTATTGAGTCTAAGGAAAGAATCATCTGTGAATACATGGTCGTTGTGAGGGAATATGCGGATATGCTTCCTAAGGAATTTCCTAGTCTTCCTCCTAGCTGAGAGGTTAAATTTTCAATCAAGCTTATACCTAGGGAGTTACTATTATCCAACACTCTGTATAGAATGGTTGTTGTAGAAATTGAGGATCTAAGGAAAAAAAAGGAGAATCTAGATAAAGGGTTCATATGCCCAAGTGCTTCACCATGGAGTGCACCAATCCTCTCTATCAATGATAAGGATAGTTCAATACTTCTTTGTATCTATTATCGTGAACTCACCTAGACCATGATAAAGAACAAGTATCCTCTATAATGTATTGATGAATTTTTCAATCAGATGAGTGGATAAAAACAATTATCCAAGCTGGGTCTATTAATGGGATATTAACATTTTATATTGAAGAAGGTGGATATCCCCAAGTCTACTTTTCATACAAGGTATAGGCTATTAGTTCAAATTAATGCCATTTGGACTCACTAATGCACTATAAATTTTTCTAAAATTGATAAATAGAGTATTTAGAGATTACCTAAACAATGTTTTATTAGTATTTATAGATTATATTATAATATACTCCAAAATCAAGTTAGTTCATGATGAGAATCTGAGAACTGTTCTAAAAACCTTTCGAAAGGATAAAATTTATGAAAAGTATTGAAAATTTGTGTTCTGGTTGAAGGAACAATTATTCTTGAGGAATATCTTCATAAATAATATGATATCTATGGACCCTTCAAAAATAGTATCAATTTAAGGATGTTTGATTCCAACATGGGTGATAGATATCCATAGTTTCCTTGGTTTAGCTGGGTACTATCGTCAATTTGTGAGAAATTTCTCTTGATTTTTAAACCCTCTATCTAAGATAAAATGGAAAGGATTCATGTCTTCTTTGAATTATGAATGTTAAAATAGCTTCAAGGAGTTCAAAATGAGGCTTATGACTGAACTTGTGATCACACTACCCACTAGTGGAAAGATTTTTGTGGTATTAAACAATGCTTTTAAAGAAGGGATTAGTTTGTGTGTTAATGAAAAATGACATTGTCATGGACTATGCTTCAAGGCAGCTAAAATTTCAAAAATAGAACTACCCAATGCATTATTTGGAGTTGGTTGTAGTGATATTTTATTTGAAAATATTGTAGCATTATCTCTTTGGGTAGAAGTGTGAAATATATATGGATCACAAAAGCCTCAAGTATATATTCAAAAAGAAATAAATTGATATTCACCAATGAAGATGGTTGGAGTTGATTAAAGACTATTACTACTCCATTCACTCACATCCTGGGAAATAAAATATAGTGGCAGGTTCTCTAAGTATAAAGGATCCAAAAATTCTATCATTGATGAGAATTAAGTAGGATATGATATTCTTATATTTGAAAAGGATGGACATAAGAATCATAAAGGAAATAACATCATCAATCCTTTCACTAATTATTGCTTAATAATCCCATATGGATAAGATAAAGGATGATCAAAGAGATTATGTGGGAATTCATAAGAAAGTGTAAACTATAATAAAGGGTAAATCATCCTAGTTATGTTAATAAGGAAAAAGTGGTGAGATTTTCATCAAGAATATGTGTTCCATCAAATACTAAGTTAAATAAGGAACTATTGGATGATGTGCATGGCTTAACTTTATCCATACACCCAGGAAGAAAAAATATGTTTCAAGATCTCTGAAAGAACTACTGGTGGAAAAATATGAAAATGGATATCATAGAATATACATATATATTTCTTGTATGCCATCAAGTAAAATCTAAAAGGAAAAAATACATGGGGATTATAAAACCATTACCCATACCTACATAAAAATGGGAAAACATCACCATAAACTTTATCACTACTCTTTTAAATACATAATGAGGGAATAATGTTATATGGGTTACAGTGGATCATATTACAATACTGCACAATTCATTAAAAATTGGGTGGATTTCTCACAGGATCAACTTGCACATATATACATCAGAGAAGTGGAAAGGTTGCATGGAGTACCACTATCAATTGTATCTGATAGAAATCCATGATTTACATCTATGTTCTAGAAGAGTCTCCAATATGATATGAATATTGAGTTTAACTTCATAATGGATTATCGCCCTCAAATTTATGGGAAATATGAGTGGACTATACATACACTTTAGGACATATTGAGAGCATGCTCAATTAACATCAATGGAGGATGGGACCAAGATACTCCGCTAGTCGAGTTCTCTTACAACAACAGTTTCCACTTGAGTATCCAACTGGCTCCCTATAAATCCCTTTATGGTAAGAGGTGCAGAACACCTACATCTTGAGATGAAGTTATGGAATGGAAACTACTAGGTCCTGAAATTGTTGATAAATGGTGGAAAACATTAATCCCATTCAATATCACATCAAGGATACTCAAAGTAGACAGAATATCTATGATGACAGTTGTCGACGATACCTAGAGTTTGATGTTGGATACATGGTATTCTCCATATATCTCCATGAAACAAAGTGATGAGATTTTGGATGAAGGAAAATCTTAGTCCAAGATATATCAGCCCCTTTAAGATCCTTGATCACATCGAACTGGTTACCAACCGAATAGAATTACTTCCTAACCTATCTAAATTACATGATGTAATTCCATGTATCCCTCTTGATAAATTACATACTAGAACCCTAACATGTACTCAATCCATATGTGGTACCATTGGATGATGACCATTCTTATAAGGGGCATCCCGCCAAGATCTTATATCATGAAGACAAAGTTCTACAGAAAAAGACAATACACCTAGTTAAATTATTTTGGAGAAACCACAAGTTTGAAGAAGAAATGTGGGAATCAGATGTGGTGATAAAATAGAGTTACCCTCACCTTTTTTAGTGTGGGAAAGGAAAATATCAAGGGTGAAATTTCTTAAGGGGGAAGATTGTAACGACCCAAACTATTATAAATAAAATTCCACTTTTGATTGAATTAAATGTCTTATTATGTAATATGGTTATAAAAAATACATTCCCTTATTTGGTTTTATTATCAAATTTAAAAGACTGTTAATCATATTTATCATTGATAAAATAATAATTAAATAGTGATCACATGATTAGTATAAATATAGGGTTTTAACAAAAACAATTGACACCGAAAAAGAAAGTGATGGCCTCAACTAGTAGGATAATACCCTATGAAGGCCATTTATTGAAGCTTCCAAGGGAGATAACATCACTAGGATTTTTACTTGACCAATCCCAAGTTGAGATCCAATAACTCATGTATGAGTGAAACTATTTATGGAAGAAGTTCATGATCATTGAGATCATGACCCAAACCAATTTCATCAAACCGCCCCATGAAAGTCCAAACATCATGCACCTTACTCATAGGTAGTTGGTAATGTATTAAAGGGATATGTATCAAGACCCTAGCAATACGATTATGTGAATTTGTTTAATGAATATATTTTCATCCAATTATAGTTACTTTGTAAATGATTTATATTTTTATAATATAAAACACAAATAGAATCTTGAGATAATCTTAAAATTAATATAAGGAACATATTTTGACGAATTAATAGATTTTTGAAATAAATAATATTTTAATAAAATATTTTTATAAAATATTTTTTATCAAATACAAAGGATCATATAATTTTTATGAAGTCAAATGTAAATTTTATAAGGGTTTGAAAACAGTCATTGGAAAAAAACCCATAATTTCTTAATAAATGTTGGTTTTATTTTAAAATTTGAAAATTCAAATATTTATAAAATTATTTAGATAAAATTAATATTATTTTTGGAATCATATAATCAAAACTATTCAATGGTGAATTTTTCAAGATATTTTAAGATGAATTTTTGAGTAAAAATTAAATATCATATAAATATAATTTTGTATTAGGGCCTCATAATGACCCAAAATAGTTATAATAAATACTATAAAAGGTATAAAATAACAAATATACATTTTCTATTTAAATAATGAGATTTTATGTTTATTTTATTAATTTTATAAATCCATTATGAATCTTCCAAACCCATTAATATATTGTATGGTTTTAAAATCATTTCTTTAAGAGTATGACTCACATCCATGTAAGAAAATGTAATATTTTATAAAGTTTAAACCTTGGAATTATAAAATAATTAAAACACTCTAATTTTTTAGAAACCATGGGTAAAAAATATGAAAGGGTTTTGGTTTTGGTTATTTTATTATATATAGTCCAAAACCTAAGTTTGAGAAATATTAATTAAATCCCCACTATTTTCCTATATAAACCCACACAACCTCCCATTTTTCTTCACTAAAAATATTTTTATAACGTACTTACTCTACCCTTCCATCTCTATATTCCTCCTATGTAACCCCCAAACTCTTAATAATCCCTTCCCAAGCATTTGGAGTCACACACTCAAGTAAAAGATTCTCACCATCTCTTCTTTGTTCGATTTTCCTTATTATATTATGCATTATATTTCCAATTCCTTATGTTGGGATATGTTTTTCCATGTACCAATTACTTACTAATTTATGTAAGAATTATTAGAGACCCATTTCTCTCTCATTAACCCATTTTATGAATTTTTATGTGACGTCATTATGTGGCTAAAATTTCAGCACTATTTTCCATGCCAAAACAATTGTGTTGTGAATACCATACCCATTTCCTATCAAGGGTCTTCGTATTTATACACTTATAAATATTTTAATTGGAACTTACATGTATGTATTCCACACTCGTTGATCATGGAATAAAACATGATGATGAATGAATCCATGTTGTATGATCTATGTGGCACACTTAAGCATGATATTGAAATTAATGTGAGAGGTGAGCCTGGAATTATATAACACTCCAAGGAATTGGGTAATGTTTAGTATCATGAGACGTCATGTTGGGATAGGGAGTGAACCTTATTCCTTTATGGGACTTTTTACATCATTATTTCTTGGCATTTATCCTTGACCTATATTTATGATGTAGTGTTTTAAGTTATTTTTACATTTCTCATGTTATGATTATCATGCTATATCATTCCTTATTATTCATATTCCTTTTATTCACAATTGATATACCTATTTTTTGACATTTATCACCTTATTCCATCTTTATTACCTTACTGGGATTTATATCTCACTCGTTTCTTATGTATGTCCCCAGTTTATCCCATGTGGTTTTAAAAGCTGTGAAATTTTAGAAGCATGTTAAGGATGTTTTCAATAATGTCATTGTATCCCATGTTCAAGATGATATGATATGTAACTAATTCTTAATTACACTATTTATCAATCTCTTGAGCTTTATTATGTGTACTTTTATAAAATAAATCATGAATTAATGTGTAATAAAAACGTTTTGTCATATATACCACTGTATATAGGTCTTGGAGACACTCCCCATTCCTCTAAATCATTTACTCATACTTTTTGTATGATTAATGAATAGAGTTATAAACTCTTCATAACTACTTGTCCAACTCAATTCCAAAAAGTTTCATCATATGAAATGTTTATAATTATATCCTTATATGGAAGATTAATCAAATGTTACCATTTAAGGTTCAATTGTCTTATCTATCATATGGTTTAATATAAATCATACAATATGATTCACTACATAACAATACCATATGATATAGTTATTTCATACCCAATAATTATATTAGGAAATAGTTCTATGATATCTTAATATTATATCAAATGATATACCCATATATAGAATATGTATTACCTTGGAATAATGGGTATCATCCCATACATTATCTCTATATTTTACTCTATGATATCGGATAACATGTATCATATACATATTAGGGTTTAAAAAATAACTTGATCGATATCACAATAGTACAAAAGTCTCATTGATTTAGTGTCCTTCTACCTTATATTGTATCATATACAATAACTTATGAAACAAGATCCAAACCTTATTTTTTATTTTTTCAACACTTTCGAAAAGCTATCTTTAATTAATCTTGTATTATATTGTATGAAATAATTTATGAATATCCATCCAAAATTTCTTTTGAATAAACTCAAAAACACTTTTAGAGAAGTTCTATTAGTTTCATAATATCTAATACCTATTTATTTAATTAGATATGTGACCTAATGATACTTTAATTCATTGAAAATAATTATAATTCCTAAGTTTATAGATGTAAGAAAAGTGTGGCATCTAGAAATATGGATAAAATTATGAATTTTATCATGCAAGGTATCTATTTAACCACAGATATATGGATTAAATATGAAATATTAACTCCCACCATACCAAACGAAAAATTTGTGACACTCCATGTGGTATATTTTGTGGGTTATCTGGTACACAAAATCTTTTTGTGTCCCATGAGTATATTTAGTATCTCTATATAAATTTATTACCATGATAACTTAACATTTTATCACAACCTATAATACTTCTAGATAAACATCAATTGGGGATAACACAATGTTATAATTTGAAAGGTTCATCATCATTTCACTTCATGAAATATATAAAGTCATTTTGAAAAGAAAACAAGGTGGAATCTATCTTTTGTATATCATGATACAATTTATTTTATTAAATACTTTTAATAATGTTAATAAAAACATAAAAATATCTCATCTCATCATATCCCATAAAATATTCTACCATGAGGAATTATGTTTAATGTGGTTTTCATAATTTATTAAACTCTTTACATATCTATGTATTTCATGCCACATCTCTATGTTTCCATATAATAAAACACTACCAATGAACTTATTTAGTGAGTAACATCTATAAAGAATGTTTTTTTGAATGATGGTGGTATTTAAAAAATATATTCCCAATGTTCTACAATTTAAACATAGAAATAAACTCCTTTATTTCACAAAATTCATTACCATGATATTAATAACTTATCTTTTCTGCTTATAATTATTTCTATGCTCGTCATCATCATTGAGATCATTCAAGGAACTAAGTATAACTACTTAAATTATTTCTTTACCAACATATCTTTAAATCCTTTAGGATATAAGGTGAAAATAACATTGTATTTTAACTGGTATAATCCTTTATTTTTTATACTTTGAACTACTCAATGTATAAAAATACTCTCACCACATTTGTAAAAAATAATATTTCTTTATGAATATCATGATAAGGTACATAAAATATTTTGTGTTATGAAATAACACTTTTTTTCTTTTATGGGGATATTTGATAAATAAATTATTTAAAATTATATATTATATGTTGTTCTATGTTTTTAGAGAATTATTTTGAACATAATATTTTTATTATTTATAATATTCCACTATTGGGTGGTGGGAACTCATTTCCTTATATTTTAACAAATATCTCAGATAAACTCTTTTATCTTGGATAAAACTCATTTTATCTTTATCTTATTATCAAAAGTGTTACAGATTTTGATTAATAATAAACCATTTGTTTAATATCATGTATTCATAATAACTTTTTGTTAAAAAATAAATTCTCTTATCACATAAGTGAATTAATGAATATACATCCTTTATTTAGATCCATCTAAGCTTGATATATTCTTCTACATGAATTCCATGTTTTAGAAGCTCTTTGATTCATTAATTTAATAAAAACTACAATCTTAATAAATTATTACGTTTATTTTGGAATCTCATATATTAAGAGTATTTTTAAAAAACATATTTTGTATCACATACCCATTTTAATTGAATAATTGATTCTATAACACTACCAACTCACGTAGTATCTCTATGAAGTTTCTAAAATTCCTTCATGTATTATGTGTTATTAAATCCAATAGAATTAATACATATTCTTCTTAAAATATCTATTAGGTTTAAATAACCTTTATTTTATGCTCAAAGAAATTTTTTTGGACTTTATAATTAACTTTTCTTTATATGATAAGCACATTTTACCCACTTGTTCTATCAACACAACATTAGAACCTAGACATATATTTCCTAGTTCATCTATCCTTAACACACTGATAAAATTGGGTAAAATTTTATTAAACTCAATAAATTTTTTTTATAATTTCGAATAATGAAAATATAATGAATTGTATTTCCAAGACTTGAATTAAATAAACCTTTAGCCTCTCCAAGTCATAAACTTACTCATTCATATTGAATACATGAGAAAAGACTAGAAATTCCTTAAGTCACCTTTTATCTAATGTATTAAAAATATTAATTTAATTTATTCATGCTTCTCATAATAATATAGATTCACTTTTTGAACTACTATATTAGGTTACTCAGGAATATGTTTCACCAATATATATTTTTTCCCTTTCTTAAGAATGATTCTTAAGTTTCTATATGAGTTTAGGAAGATTCTTACATTAATCGATTCCTTTCTCAAGGATTGATCTGAAAGTGATGTTTGATGATGATGATTTAATTTATATATAATAGAATCTTTTTTCAAATTATTATCATGTTTTAAATTCATTTTATAATGTCTTTATTAAATTTACACCCACTAAAATTATGACCCTTTTTAAAATCCACCATATCAATTTGTGGGATAAGATACATATTTCACTAAAAAATAATCCCTATTTGGAATGAACCTAATAAATTAATATATTTAAGTAAAAACCATGTCAATAATACTATATATGATTATGGGATGGTTTAGAAGACAACTCCTTTCCAAAACCATCATATGAATAAAATCGACACTATTCCTCTAGTATCCTTTCCAAGGGTTTCCCAGCTAAGTGTAGCCTAAATAAAATGAAAAAAAATGTGGAACATAACTCTTAGGGTCACCTCATTACCTGATTACCTTACATATTATAATATAGGGTCACCTTACTTTATAATTAATTTACCTGTATGGATGATCGGGGTCGTAACAAGTGTTTTATTTAGAAGGAATTTGACACTTAGTATTTTAAAAGGGGATTTAATATCACCATAATATATCATGTATTACCATTATATGTATGCATAATTTTAATGATTTAGTTTGGAATTTATATTACTTCACTAAATCAATATGATAAAATGATATTGATGCTTAACCCTTTACAAAACTCCTGAGAAAACCATAGTCATATTAGAAGTAAAATAAATTAATTATCATACCTAGTAAGTAGATTCTTAAATACATGTGTGATAATTTAAAGAAGTTATTTAAACAAAAATTATACACATATTCATTATATAACAATTATGTAATAGAACAACCCATGTCTATAATGCGCCAGACCAAATATCTCTATGAACAGTAACCAGACCGGATTACCACGTGACTTCAGGAGCACCTCCCTATTTGCTAGAGGCTTCCGACTAGCAGTGTTGGTCTAGAATAGTGTAATGGGGAGACTATACTGCTATATCAGAGTGTTAAATAAAAATAAAGTAACCATAAATCATCCACAGTATTTAATAATCATTGTACATAAAATTAATAACCAATAATCAATAAAAAATGTAATTCAAAATTAGTACATCCATACAAGGTAGATCATATACCGGGACAAGAATATATGAAATAAAATACTTAAATATAAATATAAATAAAGATATGGAAGGCCCAAATACATTATCAAGCCTTTCTTAGACCTAATATTTAGGTCCCACATGAGATTCTCCAGCTCGAATATTTAATACCAGACCTCATCCCAACTGGTACCTAAAACCGTGAGATATTCTCAACTACCCAAGTGTCATGGCTACCCAAGAAGTGTATGAGTACACAACTCAGTAGGGAATCACTAACACAGTCTGGTACATAACCATCATATGAAGTGTATTTTCATGTGACATGTTCAGCAAAAATAAATAAATAAATAACAGTAACAAATAAATCAATAAACTATCAACCATACATGATTTATCTCAATATTATAATTTCTTTGAAAATATCATGTTAATTATACCATCTAAAACCACAATCACCCCACGATCACATAAAAATAATCGGTCCAATCCAAAAACCATCATTTATCCTCAAGTATGTGATATAGATCAACTATACATATCTCGAACAGCACCAAAATCTCTTTGAGCATGATAATCACCTTAGTGGACCCTCTTCCCATGCCTTGTTGATCCCACACTCATGCCTCCATCACTATGTGTAGGAGACCTTGGGGAATCATCAATCATCTTTCATCCTTAACCATTCGGGATGAACCCTATGGTAATACCTGGTAATTATTGATGTTAATCCAATATATGATTCATGGGAGAGGGAGGCCCTTGGAAATCTTAGACAACTATACATAGATAATTCCTAGGAAACCCAAGAAATAAAAATTAATACACTCTCTAGATCCTATAATTAATCTCCTGGAATCTAAAATCACATGGATCATATGTCTACCAATCAAGGGTGTGTCCACCTAATACTAAGGGGGTATCTTAGGAATCAATTTAGGGGATACAAAAATCACCCTTAGGATTTTTGGAATCCATGCATGAGGATATATGCCCACATGGTACCTTATACCACCATTAAAATCTTGGGCATCATGGGTATTTTCAATGTTTGACTATTATTGTTATTCAAATCCCAACACTCAAGGATTTTCAATCATATCAAAAAATAATAGGAGCTCATACTATCTCAGGTATTCCTGACTTTGTGTTCACACACACACACTCAGATGATGGATCCTAAGTACCATATCTATGAATCCACTCTTGTATTAATAAGATATCTAAAAGCTACCTGAGCTAAGCATACACCCCCAAAATAACATGACACAATATCCTAAACCCACTGGTCATCCTAGGGTATCATCCATTTTAACATATGATTCCCAAGAATTTTGGTAAATCACATTAGTTTCAGGCCCATGACCAATTCCTAGGAATCATAGGTAATCACATACCATATCAAAATAAAATTTAAATTGTATTTTGGGTTAGTCTATGACAACCCATATCTTTAATACACTTTATTTCATTATTTATTTCAAAAAAGGTACATGTAATAAAATCCCAAAATATCATGAAGCTTAGTGTCATTGGGGAATCAAGTATATAGCATAACAATTTAAAATAGGTGTAAAATGACATTATTGAAAACTTTATTAACATTCTCCTAAAATTCCACCATTCATCTAAAAATACACAGGATAACCTAGGGACGTACATAACAAATGGGTGAGCAATAAATCCAATTAAGGAAATAAAAACGCATAGAATAATGTAAAGTAGTACATGTGATCCAAGATTCATATTAAGGTAACATAAAAGGGGTGAGAATCATAATATTGAATAATTATGCATTATATAACATGATAACATAATGGAAATAAGGGAATGTGGAAACAACTTAAAACATGATATCATAAACATAATCCAAGCCTAATAACCCAAAAAACATAACATAATGTACTTAAGATAACCTCTCATGAACCAGAAAAAAATATCATGAGATAAAAACATTACCCAATGCATTTTAGGGCTATAAAATTCTAGGTTCACCTGTTACATTCATATCATGTACATGAATAAGTGTTTCACATAGGTCATTCAATATAAATATGCCTTTCATCAATTTTAACCCCATGCTTAAAGATTGTGGGGTACAAACATCTTAATACCCAATAACATAATGATAGGTACAACTATATTGACACCCTTGAGTGGAAATTGGGATTAGTATTCACAACACCAATGTTTGGAATGAAAAATCATAGGATAATTTTATTAACATAATGGTCATAATTAAAGATTAATAGGAGGCCTTAATGAGAGTGAAAAGGATATTTAATCTCTTTTAAATTATAAGAGAGGTATGTGGGTTGTGTGAAAACATATACCAACATAAACTAGTGCAGAAAATTACAATATAAAAGATTTTATTTGATAAATAAGTGAATGAGACGATCCATTACCTTGAGAGGGCACTTATAAAAGCTTGAGAAGATCTTCTTAAGAGCTTGGGGGTCCATGGGAGGGATTTATTGAGGGAATGGTATAGTAATTTCACGATCCATGGGTTTTTATTAAATAGTAATGGGTAGTTGGGTGGGTTTATATAGAAAAAGAGAATAAATTTTATTAATTTCCAAAGATAGTTTTTAGATTCTATATGATAAAGTAATCAAAATCACAAACATTACCATGGTTTTTTCCCATGTTTTTGGACAGAGAGGAGTAGTTTTAATTATTTTATAATTTTTTTAACTAAGATAATTAAAATAATACCCTTCATGATGTTTAATTGAGTCGTGTTTATAAATAATTTATTTGAAAACATTAAAATATAATATATGTTTTGGAGGATTCATTAAGGGTTTATAAAATTAATAAAATGACCTAAAAACACATTATTTTAAAACAAAAATATATATTTCGTCATTGATAACTTTTATGGTATACATTACATAAATTTTTGTTCATCATAGTTTCATAATACACACCTTATTTTTATACAATATTTAATTTTTACCCAAAATTCAACTATATCTGAAAATTATGAAAATTTTACCATTGGATAATTTTGACATGATTATTTTAAAAATTAATATTTATTTTATCAAAATAAATCTATATATAGGGAAATTAAAACATTTAAATAATAAGTCCCTATTTATTTATAAACTAGTTTTTCATGGTTATCCAACACAATCAGGTAAACCATGTAGAGCCTGATTGGAATGGTTCTACAACCATTACAGATCCTATCACACATTTGGTGTATGGTTTTCTAGCTTGTGTGGCTAAACCATTCAAAATTATATTTCTTCTCCAGATCTATTATTTTTTCTCCGTTTATTCATAGATTTATTCTAATGGTGTATACCATTGGTTTAATTTTAATTAAGGGAGGATTTTGGTAGATTAAGGTGATCCAGTGTGGTTTTTTTGTGAATTTTGTTTTGATTTATTGGTTTATCCCTTGGGGTATTTGTGTTATGTTATTGGAAAAATTAGTTTTTTGTTAGAAAAAAATGTATTTCAAATGATGAATTATTTTTTAATCTTTTTTATAATGATTTTTGATATAAGTTTGGTTCTGTATTTTGAAAGTTTGGTTTTGAGTTAGTGGTGTAGTGGAAAGGAATAAATTTTAGGATGTAATGTTTTAGAATTGATTTTTTAAAGTTTCTTCAATACTTTTTAATTTCAAAATAAAATTTTGAAAGTGATTTAGAATAATAAGTTTGTTTTATTTTAGAATTTTCCTAAGTTTATTTTACTTTAAAAATGGGTACTTTTGAAATATTTAAAATGAAAGGTGTATTTGAAAATATTTTTCCTCTATGAAATATGGATTTTAGAAAACATGGATTCTAGGTGGTGTTTTTTCAGTTGATATGTGTGATTAGTTTCTCCCCTCAGTTACAGGATGGAATTTTTTGTATTAAGGTCATGAGAATCTAGTAGAATGTTTTAGTATATTTTTATATGCCACCTAGAAATGTCTTCATGAAGGATAGGGTGCTCCCTTAGTCCTCCTAGTGGAATTTCCACTTATACTTCACATAGAGTATTGGACTTATGATCATTTTCATTATAGAATATCTTAGATAAGTTTTATTATTATTATGGTTATCTAGGATCTAGTTATGTGTCATTTCAATTCAACAAACATTGGAATCTCTCTTGGTAGATTGATCACACCATGATTCATTGTTTTATTTCAACCTTGCACCACTGTATTTAACGGGTTTTTTATTAAAAATTACAAATATAATAAAAAAAATTAATTCACATAGGATTCCATTATTTAATTTTTATTAATTTTAAAAAGTGATATTTTACTTTTTTTGATAATTACATTGTAGGACGATGTGATTTTGATGGCCAAAGACGATATAGAAGGAAAATGGTTCAAGATACATGGAAAATCAAGGATATATGTCTACTTATTTATATATTCAGTGAAATAAATGAATCCAATTGGGATTAAATTTTGAGATATGATATAAAACTTAGTAGGATATAACTCAACTTAATATACCCAATCCCAATTCTTCCATGTGGTGGCCCAACCAAACTATTCTGTATAGGGAACCAAATCTCTTGGATATCAAAAGTTTGGTTTGGTAATTTGAAAATATATTACATTATATATGTTTAATGACCAAAATATTTTACATAGTGATATCCAAGAGTCCTTGCAACAACTCTTATCATTTTTCCAAGTTGAGATAAATTCATTTATTACTCCAAAACTAAGACACAAGTGGTGTCTCTAAAACAAGGTTCCCAATACTACCTCCCATTTGGGATATAAAAGGGAACCTTGGAAGCCTCATTTTCAAGATCAACCAGGAGGAATGGGGATACTATTTTTATTCCCAAATGAGTCCTATAATTAATTTATAGTTTTCTTATCTCCTTATCCTCTTATGGAGAGTTGATATGAATTTGGAGTTCCACAAGAGCTTCCTCATCCTCTCAATGGTGGGATAAATAGCGGGTGTTCATTATGAGGGATCCACACATATCATAAAGGGAGTTTTTTTTACTTATTCTTCTAATGGTTTTATGTATTTTGGATTTTAAAACATTTCATTCAGAATTATATTATTTTTATTCACATTTAAATGCTTTTTTCAATTCAAATAAATGAAATTCTCTTTACTTTTAACCAATCAGTATAAAGATTTGAGTGTGTGACATATGTTGTTCTGATTAGAAAACCAAAGAATCCTTTTCTTATTTACCTATTTGAGATTCCAATTTGATTTTTATTTTACTATTCCATGAATAATAGCAATACCATGGCTATATAATTATTATTTAAATGTTTGGTTCAATATAAATTTATATAAAATCTAATAAAGTAATCTGGATTCTGATTAATTTCAATGAAATACTTACTCTAAACCTAAATTAATCTCTCAGAAAAATGAACTTGAAATGTGTGTATTGAACTCACAATAACCCATTATCTCTTATATTCCAAAATATTATTTTTTTAACTATTAAACTCTTAAAATTCAATTGTCCTATTATAATAGTTTTCAAAACTACCCCCACTTTTTAGTTCTTTTTATTAAAAATACACACTATAAGCCACCAATTCTCCTTGAGAGATGGCCTAAGGTCTACCCTATGTTATAAAAAATTTAAAAATATAAAAAATTTGACATATAATGAAAACATGGTCAAATTTTGGCATAATTTTTAGGGAGTGATTTGGTTTTTAGTGTGTACTTTTTTATAAAAACATTTTATATTTTGTAAATATTTGTGTTCTTATTTTCTTCCTTCCCATTTTTAGTTTTTTTGTAAAAAAAATTCTATTGTAAAGATTGTGCATGACATGATCTTCATGAAAGACTCCATTTACTTTCAAACATACACCAGAGATAATCTTTAATAATTAACACCGAGAAGCATTGAACGATCCCTTGAATGAGGACACAAAAAATATAAACACTCTTCTCAATAATTCTTCTTCACTTGAAACCAACATCAAGTTCGAGATTATAACACCCCGATATTTTCTAAAAAATTAAAATAAATTTAATTGTTTCGATATTTTCCATTATATGAAATATCGATTTTAGCTTGAATTACATTAAATAATGAGTTTGTATTTCATTATATGAAACACCATGTCAATCTTGTGCAACATACAACACTGGGCTAGCTTATGTTACACAAGACACTGAGTTTTAACAAAACTATTGAAAGTTATAGTTATTTAAACATGGTTGTATAAACTAGATGTTAAAATTAGTAATATAAATATTAATAACTAATTTTTAAATATTATTTATAATTTTTTATATGAATAGATCATATTGATAAAAAAATTCTTATTTTTTGCAAAGTATTTATATGTTTTGAAAATACTATTTTCTAAAAAAAAGTTTTTATGTCTTTTATGAACATTAATATAATTAATTTTTTAAAATTTTATAAAATTAATTTTATAAAATAAATTTAATTAATTAAATTATAGTTTCTAAATTATATTAGGGTGAATTTTTTGGATTTTTCTGAAAAGTGTCATTTTTTGATAAATAATGAAAAATTTTGTATTTAATTGAAAAATGACTTTTTATTTAAATTATTTATAAAGTTAAATTATATTTTAACATATTTTATAGTAAAATTAGTTTAATTATATAACTATTATTCCAATTTAGGTCATTTCAATTGGATATAAAAACACTGTAAACTTTTGAAAATTGTCACTTTGAAAACCCTCTTTCTCATTGCTTCTCCAGGATTAATTGTAAAGTAAATTTTTCCACTTATGTGAATGAAATTTGGAAATATAGATTATATATTTTGAACCAAAATAGTTTATATTACTTAAAAAGTTTAATTTAATTTTTTTTCAAAATGAATAGTGAAAATATTAAAAATTAATTACCATTGTTACAGTAAAAATGGGTTTACCATGGGTTAAACTAAAACTATAATGGTTAAAAATGACCCAATTCATGTATAAATTATATTTTAAGGACATATTTCTAATTACCCTTCTATATTTAGAATATAGTTTTATTTGGATGATTTTTTATTTCGAATGGATTTATTATTTTGGAGCCTTTTGGGAAATTTCCTTGTATTTTTGAAGTGGGTTCCATTTCGCCACTTATAAAATCCCACCACAAAAATTTACTTATTCCCACCTTCAAACTATTTTGGTTTAGTAAATAAATTACAAAATCACTTCCGAAATTATCTAATATCATCCTAGAATCCTTATTTTTTATTTAAATCCAACCGAGTAAGGCTTTTGATGCAAACCTAAGGAGGATATCTAAAGAAGAGGTAATGTTCATCAATGAGATTTTTTGTTTTATTTCATCCTCCGAATCCTTAAATAATTTTTATAACATTATTATATAATAACCTAATTATATTTCAAATAATTATATGTATTTATGTTAAGGTAATAACCTACAATTATCTCCACTTCTATCAAATAGGTTATGATATCATTATACGTGTGTATGGTGGACTACCGCCTCACAAACCGATGTCATTAATTTTTCCATTACCACCTATATAAGATGAATATAATAATGGATTTATTTTATAAATATTATATTTATTACATTATTATGATTATTTAATTATTATATCACATGTATCTTCTTATATTCCATTTTTTGGGAATACAATAATGTCACTTGTGTACATGGCAGACTACCTCTTCACAAAGTAATGTGATTAGTCCATACTTTACATGGAAGGTAATAAGGATGGATACAATGATAATATGTCATATATATTAAATTAAAAATATCAAGGAATGAAAATATATCATTTACCTTTCTTTTTTTAATCCGACAATAAA
This sequence comes from Viscum album, assembly GCA_963277665.1. NCBI lineage: Eukaryota > Viridiplantae > Streptophyta > Magnoliopsida > Santalales > Viscaceae > Viscum > Viscum album. The sequence continues at coordinate 1,774,393,925 of OY728165.1, read as the reverse complement.
ATGGAAACAATGTTCATGAATATTCACAGGCTACCGTTTCCATGAACGATGTATTTCATTTTCTATCTCTAAATTTTTTGGATTAATATAAATTAATATATACTAAATATATATTATATTTATATAATTATTTAAATTCTGGATATTATTAAATCATGATCAAAGTAAGAGGACCAAAAATAAAAAATTGAAACGTATATGAAAAACAAAGTGGTTATTACCTGAAACATGACTTTAACATGGAATTGTTAATAAATGGTTAATAAAATGTCATGAGTAAGTAAAATATTGTGTGATATATATATATTAATGGTTCTTTAATATATGTATAATAAACTTATATTTATTATATAAGAGGTTTTAATGTGTATAAAGGAATTCAATACTTATGGTAAGGGATTTCTATTTCAATTTTCCAAGAATTTATTTTATGTGGTGATTATACTACACATGAATGTATTTTATTATTATTATTATAAAAATTAATGGTTTTTATATATATTTTTTAGTACTCTCTTTCATGTGTTTTATGGTCTAAAAGTTACTAAATCGATATTGTATTTTTATCTCAATTTTCCTTCTTTGAGACATATGATTATGTCATACACCTATGTTTTATTACAAGGTGTATATAAATCCCAATTGACATGTAATATTATGATTTTATTTATTAAAATTACATTTTAAGTTTTATTTTATGGTATTACTTCATGGGGCTAATGTTTTCACGTTACTGAAGTGGTAAATATTTAATATTACAATCTCATAATTTATCGAGATTGTTTAGATCATATTTACAATGCTATAATATAATGATCCACCTCTCCAAAAAATCATGGTTTTTATTATCCTTTTTTATTTATAGATAATACATGTTTTCCCTTAATTTCTCTCTCTTTATGTACTCAATAGTTCAAAATATATATTTTGATAAAAATTATCGTTACTTCTCTCTTTGGTCAAAAAACCTTTTTCTTCCGAAACCATGTTTTATAAAAATGTTTTCAAAAAAAATTAAATTTTTTTAGAGTGATTTATTAAATAAATTTTTACACATATATGACCTTTTTTAAAATGTTTTAAAAGGGATCTTCATGTTGTTTTCAAAAAAAATTCTCATTTGGGTTTTACCAAAAAATGTGAAAGATGTATTTGTTTTAATGTGTACGACATGAATAATTTTTTTTTATCATGACCATTCCATTCTTTTAATGTTTCTTTATATGTTTTCAATTTTATTTTCAAAGGAAATAATTTTTTGAAATTTTTTATGTTTTAAAAATTTATTTTTAAAGAAGGAAAGATATTTTCCATATAAAATTTTTAAAAATATTTTTAAAGCTTCTTTTACAAGTTTTTAATGTTATTTTTAAAGGAAATGATTTTGAAAAAAAATTAAAAGTGATTTTAAAGGAATGTCTATTTTTTTAAAGAAATGTTCTACATTATTTTTCTTATAAAATAATTCTCCATATAAGATGGAATCCTTTGAGGATAATTTTAATTTTATAGGATATGATACATGGATACCATTATTATTCTTTCTATAAATGGTTTATTTTTATGATTATCTAATGTTTATGAAACCTATTTTCCTTCCATGGGTTATACAATAAAAAAATATGCTTCTTTCTCCATGGTTTATGCTATGATGAAATGATGAAATGATGAAACGATTATGAAACCTACCACTTTTTCATAGGTTGTGATAAGATTAAACACTTATGAAACCCATTTCATTTCATGGGTTATGATATGATATATGTTTTATGATTTTTTGGAACACATGTGTATGATTTTCATTATGTTATGGGTGGGACCTATATCTCCCTTAGATTCATTGAGTAATGAAAAATGTTCTATGAGATCATAGGGTACACTGGTGGCTAGCCAAAGCCTGAAAAAAGAGTACATGGTTGGTTAACCCAATCCTAAAAATAGGGTAGACTGGTGGTTAGTCCATGACCAAAGCAGGTACATATGTAGTTATCCAATTCCTAACATGTTAATATTGTCTTGGTGGGTATCCTTAGCATAATAGTTTCTATTATTATATATATTATACAATTCTATGTCTTATTCTAATTCTATTCTCTCATGTCTCATGTTCTTTGATTCCTATATGATTCATTTATTATAAACTACCAACATTTATGTCATGACTCAAGATTATGATTTTTGATATATTGGGTATGGTTTTTTAATGTCTTTCTCATGTTCTCTTTCCATGGATTTTAAGTTATGCGTATGTATCTCCCTTGTTTACCCTTACTTATCATCTAAGATCTCAATGTTTTATGATTCCTTTATCCATGTTATGAGGAATGTTTTTTATGTAGGAGTACTAAACCGTAATTTCATTATGGGAGAAATTGAATATATTTTATAAATTAATAATATTGTATTCTAAGTTTCTAAAATAACTAAAATATTACAGTCCTTGGGCATGTGTTTGTGTAATGTAATTAATATTCATCTAATAAGATGTAATATCCATGTATGAGAATCCTACATCACTATAGTTATTATTGTAGGAAAGTTTTAGTTAACCTTTGGAAACTAGGATGAGAAAATTTTAAGTAAATACCTAGGGATATTTCTTATGGATATTTATTTGGTATGTCTTTAAGGATAAGTCTAAGGTTGATTCAAAGTATTTGAAAATGACCAACAATTTTTTTAAAAGATAGGGGAAGTGGTTTCCAAGAAATTATATCCCTATGTGGATACTACAAGTAGATGTGTCTCTGGAATAGAGGTTCCTATGAGTAATAACTCTAAAAATGGCGCATAGAGAAGGAATCTATTATCACCCGGTGGATGAAAATGGGTCTTATTATAGACCTGGTTTGACACTCTCAGGGGATATGATTTAAAAATATACAAACTCTTTATGATCCATAATAGAGGATTTAAATATATGATGATCATGGATTACCTAGGTTAATCCAAAGGTGTCATATATTTAAAGGAATGTGTCATTATTTTTAAATACTATAAGTGACATTTCATGATTATGTGGTTTTCCACTATGATTAATGTAGCTCACACTATTCTATTTAATTTTGTTCAATGGTTGGAACCTGAAGGAAACATATTAATGCTGAGTGTTATGGAAAATAAAATTATTATCCTAGTGAGCCTCTAAAAATTATGGGATCTGGAGTGTAAAATCTTATTGTTATGATCACACAACATTCATAATCTATGAATCATTCTGAACATTCAAATAAACAATAGAGGGGACAAAAAATTATTGATTCCCTCATGAAAAAACATCCACCTTATTTCAAAGGGTCCTATGATCCAATAGTTTTTTAATATTAGATTAGTACCACTGAAAATATATTTTCTATTCTCCAGTGTTTGAATCATGAAAAAGTCATTTTGGTTGTATACCATTTATAAGGTGATGCAAATCAATGTTGGACTCTTGTTAAGAATACAAGGAAACATAATGAAATTGAATCCATGGATTGGGATGAGTTCAAGAAAATATTTTTTCAATAAGTAATTTCCTTATATTCTTCGTAAAAATTTGAATAAATAGTTCCTTGGGAAAAATAAAAATTATAATGAATTTTTTGGTTTCTATGAGGAAAATTTTACATGAATTTCATGGTACTCTTTTGGTATTATCATCCAAACTGAAAGTAAGTTTAATCATTTATTTACTTTCTTAAATATAAGTCTCTAAAGAGACTTATCCATAAGATAATTTAGTAGATATAAATATATTTTCTGATGTTCTATCAAGGTGGATATATAGGTTGGAGTTATGTATCTATCTCATGGTTTTGATAAGAATAGAAAATGTAATTAAAATTAAAATATAAGAACCATAGACTATACTCAAAATGTGAGAGAATCGTTGAGGAAATTTTTTTAAGGGAACTATTAAATGTTTTAAGTGTGTAAGAGAAGGACATCAGGAAATTTATTTCCAATGTGATGGGAATAATTTAGAAAAGGATTTGAATAGAGAGAAACATTCTTAGAATTCCTCACCCACACTCCAGTGTTCTAAATGCAAGGAGTATGGTAATTATGAAAATCAATGACCCAATCCAAGGGATAATGGGGATGATAATACAAAACAACCTCTAGAGGAAAAGGATAAAAAGAAACCTTATGAAATTGTGATGGTTGAATTGAATCTTAATAATTAGATAACACTAATCCTCCCCTCCTTGGTTGGTAATTTAATGTCTGATTTCATATGAAGGATCTCTATGAAAATCGTATGGTTCTTCATTTAGTGAGATTTTATTGGATTATCTCCCTCTACATGAATTCTAGAATAACTAAATAACATTTGATACTCTATAGGTAAAATGTAGAACCTAAGCTTCCAATGGAAATGTTTTTGTATAAGATAAGATTTTATTTAAGGAATAAAGAGTGAATTGTATTTTGGAAGCATATATGTCTCTGGTTAACATTAAATTAAGAGTTATGGATACCATAATGGGTTTGTGAGTTTAAGTTTTATCATGATTTCAAACCTATTAACAACCGTTTTTAGGTTTTATATGATTAGATCTTATCAATATTAAGGATATTTTAAGAGATATTTATGGCAATGAAACCCTTTATTTTTATATTTAGTGAAAAAAGTTTTTTGAGAAGTAATGACTTTACACTTTTTTAACATATAATTAAAGGTATCGGTAACATTTAGGTTTGATCTTATCTTTGATGATGATATAATTATGGGTTAAATTTGACCACCTTATAAAGTCATCACACTTAATTACTATCAGAAAAGACTTCTCTCTAGATCATCTTGTCATAATATAAATTTTGGAAGCTGTATGGTTTCATGGAGTACCACATTCAATTTTATTATATCATAAAATAGAGTTCACCTCAATGTTTTAGCAAATGATTCTCTAATATCTTCATATAGTGTTGATTTTTAGCGCTACATATCATCCTTAGATCGATGGTCAGTTTTAGAGAATAATTCAAAACCTAAAGGATGTTATAATATCTTTTACTATATATTTCAAAGATGGTTGGGATCAACACCTTACTAAAGTTGATTTTTCTTACAAATATATAATTCACTATCAAATTCATATGGATCCTTATGAATCCCTTTATAGAAGAAAGTGTATAACTCCATCGTACAGAAATGAAGTTGAAAAAAATCTATTAGGACCTGAGTAAGAAAATGTGATTAAAGATAAGGTTATATCCATTCAGTAACATGTAAAAACTGCTCAAATTGGAAAGAAATGGTATGTTGATAATCACCAATGTGATCTTAAATTTTATGTAATTGAAAAGGTGTTTCTAAAAATTTCTCCATGGAATAAGGATAGAATATTTGGGAAGAAAGAGAAATTAAACCCTAGGTATATCATTCCCATTAAAATACCAAATCTTATTAGGACAATAGATTATCGTTTGGTCCTTCCATAAAACCTCTCTTGGGTTCATGATGTGTTCCATGTATCACTCATGAAGAATTATATTCCTAATACATCACATGTACTGAACTTGGATTTTGTACCACTATATCATGATATTCCTTATAACGAACAACCGGTAGAGATTTTGGATTTAATATAAAAAGTTATACTAAACAAGACCACTTACATGGTCAGTGTTTTTTTAGAAAAACCAACAGCTTAAGTAACCTATGTGGGAACCTGGAGATGTAATGATAAATATTTATCCTCACTTTTTGCTACCAAATTGATGAATTTCAAGGGCGATATTCATTTTAAGGGGGTTGAATATAACATCCCTAGATTTTATGAATTTTTTCAAATAAATTTAATCTCATATATATTTTTCATTACATAAAATATTGATTTTAGATTTCATTACATGAAACACTTAATTTTTCTTTCATTTCTGGAAACAAAAAGTTAAACTTACACTAAACGCAACACTGGGTTACCTTGCGTTACACAAGGCACTGAGTTTTAACAAAATCGTCGAAAATTATAGTCCTTTAAATATGCTCGTTATAGCCTATAGGTTAAAATTTTCTATATAAATATTAATAAATAATTTTTAAATGTTATTTATTATTTTTTAATATAAATAAAACATATTTATAAAAAATACTTACTTTTTGTTAAAGTCTTTATATGTTTCGAAAATACTATTTTCTCAAAAAAAATGATTTTTATATCATTTTTTGAACATTAAAATAAATTAAGTTTTCACAATTTTATAGAATAAATTCCATTTCTTAAAATTTGAATTTTAAACTTATCTTATGGTGAAAGTTTGGTATTTTTCTGAAAAGTTTCATTTTTATGAATGGTGAAAAATGCTAAATTTTAATTAGAAACTTCTTTTTGTTCAAATTATTTTTAAAGTTAAATTATATTTTGAATTTTTTTTGAAAGAAAATTAGTTCAATTATATATCTATTAATCCAATTTAGGTCATTTTTTCAATTTAATATTGAAATTGGATATAGAAACTTTGTAAACTTTTAAACATTTTCACTTTGAAAACATGATTTCTCATTACGATTGAGGGGTTAGTTTTAAATTAAATATTGAGACTTATATAAATAGAATTTGGAAAAATGGATTTAATATTTTGAATCATAATAATTTATATTATCTAAACAGTTCAATTTAAATTTTTTATCAAAATTAATAGTGAAAGTAGTAAAAAAATAATTACTAAGGTTAGCATATAAATGGGTTTACATATTGTTAAAATAAAAATATAAGGGTGAAAAATAACCCAAAACATGTATAAATCATATTTCCTAGAAATATTTTCATATTTTCCTTCCTAGTTTCTAATTTGGGGTCATTTTTAAGCTTTTTTCTTGGAAATCACTTTATTATTTTGGAGTCTTTTTAGAAATTTCCAAGTAGTTTCCAAGTGGGTTCCTTTAACCCACTTAAAAATGGTCACCACCACCCTTCACTTATTCCCATATTAAAACCCTTTTTGTTAGGATAATAACTTCTAAAATCACTTCAAAAATTCCCTCTTCTCATCCTATAATAATTATTTGGATATAAATCCAACTTAGGAAGGATTTTGGTGTAAACTTAAAGAGGATACATGAAGAAGTGGTAATGTTCGTCAATGAGTGTTTTTGTTTCATTTCATCCTAAACCTCCTTAAATTATTATTATACCATGATGATATAATAACCGAGGTATTCTTGATATACTAATATGTTTTTTTAAGTTAATGAGCTACCACCATCTCTACTTCTATTGAATGGGTTATGAAATCATCATTCGTGTGTATGACGGACTACCACCTTGCTAACTAATGTCATTAATTTTTACATTACCACCTCACTAAGTTGGAAATAATGATGGATTTATTGTTTATATATGATATTTTAATTCTTCTTTATTTATTATATCAAACATACCTTATTACTTTCCATTTTTTGGGAATATGACAATGTCACTCGTGTGTACTGCAGACTACCACCTCATAAAGTGATGTGATTCATTCATGCTTTATATGGAAGATAACAAAGATGGTATTAATGAAAATATGTGATTTATAATAAATAAAAATTATTTCTAATGATAATATATCATATAATTTTCTTTCAATTCAATAAGAAAATAGAAACAATGTTCATGTGTATGTATGGCCTACCATCTCTATGAATGATGTATTTCATTTTCTATCACTAAATTTTATGGATTACTATAAATAAATTTATAATAGTTGTATATTATATTTATATAATGGTTAAAATTATGGATATTATTAAATCATTATCAATGTAATAGGACCAGAAATAAAAAATCAAAACATATATGAAAAACAAAGTAGTTATTACCCAAAACATGACTTTAATAAGTAATTGTTAATAAATGAGTAATAAATAGTCATAAATAAATCATATATGGTATAGTATATATATTTATGTTTCCTTAATATATTTATAAAAACTTATATTTATTACACATGATGTTTTATTGTGTATGAATGAATTCAATACTTAAGGTAAAGGATTTCCCTCTCACCATTTACTTCTGAGGGACAGATGCTATATTCACCACCTATTTCTTTTATGTGGTTCATATACTTACCATGAATTTATTTTATTATTATTCACATGAAAATTATTGGGATTTAAATATCCATTTTATGATCTCTATTTCATGGGTTTTATGGTTCAAAAATTACCAAATCGGTAAGGGATGTTTTACTCAATTTTCCTTCTTTGAGACATGTGATTATGTTATAAACCTATATTCTTATATGAGGTGTATATACATCTACTTTGACATGTAATATAATTATTTTATTTATCCCAATGATATATTAATTTTCATTTAATGTTATTATTTCATGGTTCTTACATTTCAATGTTACCAAAGTGGTAAATATTTTTTATTATAATCTCATAATTAATTGAGATTGTTTATGATAATGTTTCTGATGAAAAAAAATTACGATTCATCTATAAGGAAACTAATGAATTTTCTTATATCCATTTTTCTCTATAGAAAACATTTTACCTTAATTATCTACTCCTTATGTACTCAAGAGTTCAAAATAATGTTTTTGTAAAAAATCACCTTTATTTTTCTCTTCAGTCAAAAACCATTTTTCTTTCAAAACCATGTTTTTTAAAAATGTTTTAAATAATGTTTTTGACATTTTTTTAAGTTTTTTATTCAATAAATTTTTACTCAAATTTTATTTTTTATAAAAAAAAATTAAAATAAATCTTCATATCATTTTTTATAAATAATGAATGTTTATATTTTACCAAAAATATGAAAGGAATCATTGTTTTGACATGTACATCATAAATAGAATTTCTACCATATGATCATTACCTGTTTTAAATATTCCTTTATAAAGTTTCAATATTATTTTCAAATAAAATAATTTTCAAAATGTTTTTTAAGTGATATTTGAAGTGGAAATGATATTTTTCTCATGGAATGATTTAAATTATTTTCAATGATTCATTTAAAAGTTTTTATTTTTATTTTGAAACAAAATGATTTTGAAAAAACTTATTTTTTAAAAATTGAATTTCAATGAAAGGTTATTATCCTAAAGAAACATTCCAATTGATTTCTCTTTCAAAATCCTTCTTTGTTTAAGATGGAAGCCTTTGAGGTTACTTTTTCTTTACTGGGGATAAGATACAAGGATACCATCCTTATTTTTTATATGAATGGTTTATGTTTATGATGACATAATTTTTATAAAACTCATTTCCCTTCCATAGGTTATACCGTGATAAAATTTGATTCTTTTTTCATGGGATATTCTATAATGAAATGATGAAATGATTATAAAACCTTCCTTTTTACCATAGTTTATCATAAAATAAAATTTTTGTGAAACCAATTTCTCTTCATGGGTTATGATATGATGAATTTTTTATGATCTTGTAGAAAAAATGTGTATTATTCTCATTATATGATGTGTGGGACCTATATCTCCCTCCAATGCATTGGTTAATGATAAATGTTCTTTGATATCAAATATTATATAGGTGTATATCCTAATCCCAAAAAAGGAAGGTACATGGGTGGTTAGACCACACCGAAAAAATAGGGTACATGGGTGGTTAGCCAAAGCCTGTAGCAGGTACAAGGGTGGTTATCTAAAGACTAAAATGTCATTAATTTCTTGTTGGGTGTACTTGAAATAATATTTTAAATTATTATTTATATTCCACAATTCTATGTCTCATTCCAATGTTATGTTGTCACAAAAATGGGCTAGACTACCATCCAACCTAGTCTGTGATAAGTCCTAAGAGGCATTCTCGATCCACCCAGGTTGGCGACTAGCATCGAGCATTAAATATAAACCAAGTTGGAATGATTTATCCCATTAAACAACTAGGGTAAAAAATAATAAAATATAGTACAAAATATAAACTAATAACAACTGAACAACAAAGAATACAAAATAGATCCAAAAACTACAATAGTTGAACAAAACAGAAACAACAAAATAAATAAACAAACCAATATAAAAAAAACTCATTCTCTACATCACCTCTTTGTCACTGCCAACCACAAGACCAACCTGCTCCGTAGGTACAAAATTAAAGTAGAAACATGAACCTACAAAATAGATCAGGTCTACCAACTTTGAGTGGCACAAGTAGGGTGTGAGCATAAATAGATCACTGTGTAATCACCATAGAATCCATATATTTTAATTTATAAAACATTCCACAAACACTAGTTTGAAAATACATATATAAAAAAGGTTTGATCATTTGAAAAATCCAACATAGACTTCCTTCTTTAAAAAAAACACTGATTTTATTTTTGAAATGGTTTTCCATTTCTAAAATCTAGTTTACATAACAAAAACCTAAGTGAGAAACCCAAAAATAAGATAAAGAGGTTTTTCTGAAAAAAAAAATGGAATAATGTGGAAACAAGTATGCAATACTAATAAATCAAGAAACCATGTGTAGAAAAGGTAAACAGATCATACTGATAGATAAACATGGGTATTTCCTAAACATCTCTAGAATAAATCCCTAGAAATACTCAATTAAGACTCACTTTCTATCATATGGTGTAGCTCCATAGTTAATAATAGAGTAGCCTCTCTAAACTATCCAATATTTGGGAACTTCCCACCTAGCCTCTTAGTAAATCTAGAGGGTACCAACCTGTCTAATTGGGGTCAATAAGAAATTATCACTCGACCCTCTAGATGATTCCCAAGAATCCTATTATAGTATTACATGACTATTGGGGAGTTCATCACACACATGGTTCAAAAAATTAAGCCACAACCACCATTCTAGTCCCGCCCAAACACTTAAACCACCTATGTGATGACCCTATCCTTGAAGGGCCCACCATAGAGGTTCCTATCACACATCACAACATCCAATGTGTTAATCGGGCCTACAGATCACATAAGTTTATAAACCAATTCTAAAAACATGTCAAGGTACCAACTAGGCCTTCACATCATACATGTTTCACCACTACATTCCCAAACATTATAAAATTCTAACTAGACCTTTAAACATTTCCAAATACTTTTTTTAAAACCATTTCCAAACCAAGGTAAAAACATACAATAATAAAAAGGTGTCAAACGGTCCTTTAAACCTTTTAGAAACCAAACCATGAACCAAAGTACCAAACGAGCCAAATTTTTTTAAGAAAAATTTGAATACCACCTTTGAGATCATTTAGGAACCATTTAATGAGAGGAGGATTAAGGAAGAAAAGAAAGAAGAGGAAAAGTTATTTGAAATTCAAGATTTAAAATGAACATTTGTTTATGAGTCCATCTTTATTTATGTTCCTATACATAGGTTCACCTTGTACACCTATGGATATTCCCACATCCAATGGGACCTTTAAGGTAAACCATAAAAACACCCAAGAACAAATTTAAAGAGTCACCACATACATCACCACCAACCACAAAAGTACAAAACTAAACAAAACCCACACATCAAGATCAATTTTCAAATAAACCAAATTAACAAAACATATCCAAGTATAAGCATAAACCAAACACACCTAATATCCCTTTAAAAGGAAATATGACATTTTATCAAACACTTTACAGACATATATATATTCACAAAACCATATAAATCCATTTGAAAACTATTTACACAAAATTATTACTAAATAAATACCAAAAAAATCAAACTAACACATCACAAGAAAGGTAATGACATTTAGAAATAATTTAGGAAATATCAAGCATTAAAAAGAATTCTCTAGAAAGGAAATGGATGAAAAAACCTACCTCTAAAATATATACATGGCAAAATACCTTTGAGGAAGGAAGAGCTAAGATCGAGGGATGATTTACACACCCTGACACAAAATAAAAAACCAACACATTGACCATAACCCTTATTATATATCCAAGAGGAAACCCTAACAATAGAAACCAAGAACTCAAGAGATAAGAATAAGAAGAGAAGGACATTGACCAAAACCAATAAAACTCACCATAGGAACATTACAGGGATTTAAAAGATGTATAAGATAAAAGTTGGAAGGGTTTACAGGATCCCCCTAGTTTTTATAGGTCAAGAAATGGGATAGGAATATAATTTTGGGTTAAAACAGAAGTGGTAAAATATGGTAATTTCATGTTTTTAATGACCTGGGAAAGTATCACAGTTTGGCCGCATAGTTTTCCAAACCATGCACTCCCTACTGGAGAAGAGGGAAACCCCACACGGTTTGGGAAACTGTATTCCAACCATGTTATTTGGCTCTATCAAATTGTAGAGCCTCCGTGCATGCGTGTCTCATAGTTTCTCCTAAACATATACAAGTTGTGTTCCATTTTTTAGAAATCATCTTCGAGATGCATAGTTTATCCTTGGCCTCACATGGTTTGTCCCAAACCATGTGCCGACCATGCAAAGAAAACTGTTCAAAGAGAAAAAAAAATGGAAACAACCTATGCCTTGGTAGGCCACATGGTTTACTCTTGAACTATTCATATAATTCAATCACATGCCAAAATGAACCCTCTAAAACTTAAAAAATCACTGGGAACTCGACCTGAACCTTAACCAAATGATTCAACATCAAGAAATGAATAAAATAGGAAAACTCAAGGACAGGGTGTGACATGTACTCTCATTTCTCATTTTCTTTTATTCCCTTATCATTCATGTCTTTTGAAATTCCATTATTTATGTCATGACTAAATATTATGATCTTTGATATGTAGGGTACAATTTTCAAATATTATAATCATGTTATTATACCCTTATACTCAATTTATTCTTATGTATCAATCTTTTTTACCCTTAATGAGCATCTGAGCTCACCATTTTTTATGTTCCTTTCCATGGGTTATGAAGAAATGTTTTTAAGTATGAGTACTAAATGGGATGATCTTTATAGGATACAGTAAAGATCTTTCATGAATTAATAATATTTCATTCCATGTTTACAAAGACACTAACCTATTAAGGTCCTCAATATTTTTTTGTGTAATGTACTGAATATTCATCTAAAAATATATAATATTCATGCATGAGAAGCTTGGGTCTCTATAGAAATAAAATTCTATAATATGGATGAAAATAACCATGTATTAAAATATTTAACCATGCCTGATATACATATCCAACCGGTATACATTCAAATATAAGGTGAAACACCTAATTTTGAAGTTAAATATGAACTCATTTGTCTATTGCCAAAATTTCTTGGACTAGTTGGAGAAGAACCACATAAGAACTTAATGGGATTCTATATTGTATATTCAATTTTTAAACCTATTGATGTGCACGAATCATTGGTTAAGCATAGGGAATTCACATTCTATTTTGAAGACACTACCAAATATTGGATATACTATGTTTACTCCCTAATTGAAGGCTGGGAGGACATGAAAAGCCTTATTTATTGAAAAAATACATCCCAGCCTCTTGAATTTCAACTAAAAGGTATGAAATTTTTGGAATAAAACAATAATAAGGGGAAACACTTCATAAATACAGGGAACTATTTAAAAGGTTATGTTCACATTGTCCATACCATCAAATAAGAAGGAAACTTTTAATACAATATATTTATAAAGGTTTCATTCCAATTGATTATAACCTGATTGATGCTGTTGCAAGTGGTTTCCGTAAGGAAAAGACCCAATTAACTGTAAGGACTCACATTTAAAACATGTGATAAAATACTCAACGATTTATTATAAGGTATAGAGTTACCCTTATAGGTGTCCATGAATTACATAGTTATGTATTATAGAAGAGGGTGGACATGATGTTTGAAGAGGAAAGTACCATAATCTGAAAAATTAATATTTTACAAGGGAAATATGAGCCTCATCCTCTAATTCATTACAGTAGTTGCTCTGCTGACACACACTATTCTAACCAATTCCTTAAGTTTAGAGAAACTTCTGAGATTTGTGAGGTAATCTTCCCAAGTCACCATTATAAGTAACCTATTAGGTAAGAACCATATTATCCATCAAACATTGGATGGATGTATAACCAAGCCTATAAGAAAGGGATTTTATAACCAAACTCAATATTCATAGAACAACTATGGGAAAGGTAGTCAGCCCCAACCACCACTCAAAAATCCTAAACCACTAAAAATTCCTTTCGAATATCCCCCTCTATAACATGAGCCTAGTCTTGAGGACACAATGAAAAAAAATGACTGAAAATAACCTTCAATTCCAACAAACTTATCAATCATCCATACAAGACCTAAAAACTCAACTAGGATGACTCACCAAATTGGTGGGAGAAATCAAAATTCAAGGGTCTAAAATAATACCATCCTAAATTGTTGGAAATACTAATGGAAAAGGTAATTTATGTGTTACAACACATCACAGTGGTAAATAAATTTCTCCTTCTAGTGATTATACATATCAGGTATGTCCTTCTCTTGAAAACTCTCTTTATTTACCTTTAAAAGATTCTTGTGAAGAAAAAAATTATAAAATTTATCAATGAGGATTCCCCTAAAAAATCCATTCCACTTCCCTTTCCCCAAAGACTCTCTAAATCAAATAAAATATTTAATAATGAAAATTATAAAAAGATCATAGATAAATTTAAAAATGTACAAGTTAACATTACTATCTTGGATGTAGTTAAACAAATTTATTTATATGAAACATTTATCAAAGAAATTTACACCCATATATAGTGACTCAAGGGGATTAAGAAATTCTACACTGGATGGAATGATTCAGCCTTGATACAACCCGAAATTCCAAAAAAAGTAAGGATATGGGAAATTTTACAATACCTTATACCATAGAGGTGACTTTATTTTAGTATGTAATTCTTGATTTAGGTTATTTGATTAATGTGATTATTCACCCTATTTATACTTCTCTATAGGTTAGAGATCTTAAACCAATAAGAACCATTGTATAACTTTCCAACCTTAGTACCACACATCCAATAGACATGATCAAGGACATACTTATCCAAGTAAAGAATCTCATTTTCTATGCATACTTTTACAGTATTGAGATGGAATATACCGGAGCCTATGGAAATTATCCTCTCATAATTGGATAAAATTTCCTCAAAAAGGAAAAAAATCATCAATGTTCACATGGTATGATGTCTATGGAGTTTGGGGGAGAAAAGGTGAGTTTCAATTTATTTGATGCTATGAAACACACTATTGAAGAGAAATACACTACTATTGTATATTAAATGGAAGTGTTATTTGATGACTCACAAAAACAACATTATCTCCTTAACCCATGATTTAATTAGTTTTCTTCTTTTTCACTCTTTGATGATTTGGGTTTTGATTCATCTTTCAAGTGTTGTGTGGGTTTGGAAAAGTGTAAATATTATTCTTTAATTGATTGTTTTTTGAGAACTAGGGATCCTATGACCATCGATGATACTTATATACTTGTAAAAGATTGTTCCTCATATAGGTATGTTACCATTGAGCATCTATATGAGATCATTGACTTCTTACTTTCACATTCACTCTAATCAATCGAAAATCCCTTTAACTTGGAACTTAAACTAGTGCCTAAAAACATGAATTATTCATATCATGATAATGGAAACAAATTTTTCTACCATAATTGCTAGTTAAGACCATACATATAATTAATTGATATTTCCTAACCTTTTTAGGGAATATAAAAAAAGAAATGGAATGGACAATTGCTGACATTCCCAGTATTAGCTTGTCAATTTGAATGAATCATATATTATTAAATTATGAGGCTAAACCAGGGAGGAGGGAATAATTAAAACTTAACCCAAACCTCTTGGATATTACTAAAAATGAGGTAATTAATTTATTTGTTGATATAATCATTTAACATATCTCTGAAAGCCAATGGGTCAGTCCAATCTAGGTAGTTCCTAAGAAAATTGGTCTTAAAACAATCAAAAATGAAAACAATGAATTGGTTCCAACCCATATGAAGAATAGTTGGTGTGTATGTATATGAAGAACCTTTGTGATAATTTTTTTAACAAATTTTTTATATTTGTTGACCACTAACCTTCTTGAATAAGAATTTTTTTGTTTTTTAGGATCAGACAAGTCTATAGTAATGAGTTTTTATAATAAAGATGAATGTTGTTGAATGTTACTAAATCCAAAAAAAGGATAGAAAAATTTTATCTATAAGGAATTTTTTTTCTAGACATAGGTTTGAGGACTTAGGTTATCATACTAAGCACCAGATGCATAAGTGTTAAAAAAATATGATTTTTTTGATATGACACACCATTGTTATTAGGTTCATGGTTATGAAGTTCAAGATACATCAGACATGGTCTTTGTTATAAAGTCATAAGTCTTTTATTCAAGAATTTGCATTGTTGCTGAATATTTTTAAAAGAAGATATTGAAGTCGGTAGTAAGAAAGTTTTGATAATTTCTAACCTAATTTATATGATTGTTTTACATTCTTAAAGTTCTTATAAATCATTAAAAGTCTCATGATGAATTTTTTTGAGGAAATAGAGGAATCATAATGATTTTATTAGTTTGAGAGATAAATACAAGGTTTTCATAGGATCGAGAAGTACCATACATGGAAGTTTTTTAGGAGTCTAAATATTTAAAGTTGTTGATGTTTAAATAATTTCAATTTTATTGAGTGGATTCATCATCGGATATAGAACATCATAATGATAATTCCATCATAATGGGAATTATATCATTATGAGGTTTTTAACCATACCGACCCTGAAGAGGAAGATCAATCATACCAAGAATAAAAACTAATTTATCAAATAGATTCTCACACTAATAACACATCAAATACAGAATATCATAGTGATTAGAGTTTCTAATACCAATTCATCAAAGGGAGGTCAGTTATGAAAAGAAGTGAATATTATAAAATAGTTTTGTTTTATTTATAAAAACAAAGGGAAGTTTCAAGTTTAAAATTGAATAAGATTGTGACCCTAATAATTCATCTGTTGAGTAAGTTCTTCATAATGAGTAGAGGAAGATAATCAAATCATAATGTGTAATACAATAAAGTTTTATCATAATGAGATAAGAAGGAAAGGAATATCGTAATGAGTTGAGAAATAAAGGAGGTTTGTAATGAGAAGAGGAAGGTGAAGCTAAGGAAGTAATATAAAAAGAAATAAAAGTTAGTTTTTTGATGAAATATGATCTTGGAGAGATATTGGGAATGTTTGAAGAATCAAAAGTTAGAGTCTAAATGTGAGTGATTTTAAAAGTTTTGAAATTTGGGTAACTGAGAAAAGTATTTTAGTTTCCGGGTTACTATTTTCTAGGACACCTATAAATAGATGCATTCTTCATTCACATTTTTTAACTTTTCACTTAAGTGGAAAAGGTGGAGCACTAGAGATTTTGATTGAAAGTTACTTTCTAATAGAGATTTCTTTAGAAGATCCAAAATCTATTGTTTTTGTTTTATGGACTAAGAAACTTCATTTTTTGAGAATATGGTATTGATTCGATCGGACTGAGGAAGGTCAGACAGATTTTTCGAGAAGAGTTTAAGAAGTTCATATTAAGAAAGGGAATATCATATTAATTCGGTTAGGTTGAGTCAATCAGACTAAATGTCGTTGGATTCAGAGTCATTGTACCTAATAACTTTTGTGGAGAAAATGGAACAAAGTATTTTTACTTTTTTTGGATCAATTTTTTTATATGAATACTTTGTAAACTGATGAGAGTCATTATAATATTTTTTATTGGGGTATATATGGTTTATAATGGGATTTAGAATAAGTTTTATTCACTTCTTAATGATAGTGAATTTCTATAGACCCATCGGAGTGGATATGGCAAGGATGTAGGTTTTCACAAAGAGTATGAACCGTGTAAATCTCATGTTATTTTTGTAATTTCCTCTTTTTTTCATGCATGGGTATTTAAAAAATATGATAAGGATATTAAATTTAATAGGTTGTGGGGATTAAGTTTAAAAAATTATTGAAACTCATAAAAATTGAACAAATTATTCACCCCCCCCCCTCCATCTAATTTGTTATTAGATACATGGGAATTTTAATTGATATTAGATTTAAAGGTTCCCTTTTTGAATCCTTATCATGGATAATATCAATTCTTTAAAAAGTAGATAAATTAGTAAATTTTATGGAAAAATTAGTATGAATGGAAAAATAGGATGATTCTTTATCTTCTATATCTTGGCCTGGAAATTATTGATGCTCTTATAATTGGACTTCCACCTATTGAGAAAGATTCCCCCAATGACTTTTTTTGATAAGAGAAATATAAAATTTGAGGAAATTATATAAATATTATCCTAATGTTCTTATCAGAAAATTATTATTTGAAGTTGATGGGTCTCAAAACATCAAAGATCATTTGTGATAACTTGGGAATTAATTTTTAAGGGTATACTAAAGTAATGTATAGAAATATAAAAATTTGGCATAGTATGTATGAATACATCAGAATGAGAGATAAAGAAACAATTGATTAATACTTCACCAGATTAAATGATTTTTTTCTGAAAAATCATAAGATTCATAGATTTCTTAGTAGATTCTACAATTGATAAGAAACTTACGATAAACTTTCTGGACAATTTTGATTCTAAAATTCCCTCTTTATAATATAAGAATCAATTATCTTTTGATTAATTTCATAACTTTATTGTTTCTTATGAAATGAAAAAATCTCCAATGTTAAAAAATAATATGATATATGAAATGGATTTTGAAGCCATAAGAAAAATTAAAATACAAGATGCAGAAGATATTGATCCTTGTGACTCCAAAGATAAAGAGGACAATGATTTGAATAACAAAATCGTGTCTCTAATATCCAAGAACTATAGAATAAAAAAAGAAAATTATGGTGGTAAACTTCCTTAATTTTTTTTTGATATGGTGGAATCAGACACTTTTATATGAATTTACTTGAAAATAAAGTGGGTGATTATTAAGATAATTCTTATGAAAAAACTCAATGGAATAATTGGAACAAAAATGACAAAGAGGAAAAGTCATCTAATAGATATAAGAAGATGTTAACTAGAAATAAAATAATTATGTTCAGTAAGAAATTTCAATTGGACTCAACTAACAGTAATTCTTTAGAAGATGAAAGTTTATAAAAATTCAGAAACATTATTGAAAAAGTTAGAAAAACAAAATATTCTTCATATAGTGAATAAAGAGGTAAATAATTATATAGGGAGTATCAACTTAGAACATAACATAATTCATGTATTTAGAAAAACAAAAACTATCAATAAATAAATGAAAGTAATGAATAAATATTGTGAGGAATTTGATGAAGGAAGAAAATATATCATCAAGAAGGAGGAAGATTGAAACTAAGATATATTAAGATACAAACATAAAATTGATTAATAGGGAAAGATGGTCGAATATCTCAGTAAGAAGCTGGCATCTAAGGAAGAAAATTTTAACAAGTTTCAATAAAAACTTCTTGATTCTAAAATCACCTTTAGTAAGATTAATTAACACTTCAAAAAATATTCAAAATTAAAATTTTATACTTCTAAAATTTTTGAGAAGGCTCAAAATAAGAATCAGGTTAAATCCCCACTCACCAATAATAATATTTCTTATAAATATTTTAATATTTTAGGTTCTAGAAATGATATTGGAAAATATTGGCTATAGAAAGAATGTGATAAACCTATCACATCTTCAAAAGGTGAAAAATCACTCGGAAGTAAAGATGGATCACATCCTAAGTATGATAGTGGAGAAAGATGTTATCAACCTCAAAGAATTTTCTACATAGAAAGATCTTTCTTCAGAATAAAATCATGATTTGATGAATATTGTTGGTGTTATGGAATCTATGGATGTAGAGATTATAATTTTTTTCCATAACTTTTTAATTCTCAAAATATGGTCTGAACAAATAGAAATAAACAGTGTAATAAGGATGAGTAACTTTCCTAACCCATAAGAAGTTAGAAAAAGGGAAAACTCAAGATATTAGAAACATTCTAATAAAAATTTGTTTTAATGTCTAGATGTAGTATTTAGAAGATGTGATCAGGCTGGTCATTATGCCTAAATATGTCTCACACTTCATTTGGAACATGTTTCTTATGGTAAAAAAAGAAAAATAAGTTAGAAATAAGAAATTTGAGAAAACATATTTGTTGTTGAGACTGCTTTGAAAGATAGTAAATGGGAAAAACTATGGATACTTGATAGCGGTTGTTCTTCACATATTACATGTGATATAAAAATCTTGAAACGTGTTGAAATTCATGATGGATTAGAAGTTACCTTTGTTAATCATAGTTCCTTAAAAATCAGATTAATTATAATGGCTGAGATTGATACATAAATGTTAAAATCTAAGGATGTTTTATTTATTGATGGGTTAAACCATAACTCACTTAGTGTTAGTCAACTTTGTGATGATGAAAAGAAATTAATTTTTATAAAATATTCTTGTATCATCAGAAGTGTAAAATATAGAAAATTTATTAAAAAAGAAAAAATAATAAATTGGAATCTCTTACAATTAGGATAGTTTAATAACTCATATTACTTGAGTACTGAATATGGAAATAATTTATGTCACTAAAGACTTATCTACCTTTAGAATAAAACATAAAAAAATCTAAATTTTATGATTTATATTATTTTCTTGAATTCAAAAGAAGAGATGAAGGATTTTTTGTTACTTTTCCAAAAAGGTAATATAACTAAAATAAGTCATAAGAGAGTTAAGATTCAATCTACCATACTTATTGTTCTTATTTGTTATACTTTATGTGGGATGATGAGACATTAATAAAAAAATATTTATACTTTATCACTTTTATTAATGATTTCACTCGGATGAAAAACATCATGTTTATTAAGCATAAGCCATAGGCTGTAGAAATTTTCATTTTTTTAGAAAATTTTAGAAAGAAGGGGGTTTATATAAAAAAGTTGAGAATAGATAATGGTACTGAATTCACAAGCAATACTTTTCAAAAATATATGACAAATCATGGTATCAAACATTTGTATTGTTCCCCATACACTCCACACAAAAAAGAAGTAGATGAAAGAAATCATATAAGTTTGATGGAAATTAGAAGAAGTATGTTAGTAGAATACAGACATTCAAAGTTGTATTGGAAATAATATTTTAGTATTATTTTACATGTTCAAAACAAAATCTTGTTGAGACCAGAACCGATGATGACTTCTTATGAAATATGCTATAAAAATCTATATTATACTTTTATATTTTTGAACTTTTATGTTTACTAAAAATCAAAAATCTAAATCAGTGAATGTTTGATGATAAAGATGAAAAATGAATTTTTATGGGTTATTCACTAAACTTAAAAAGTTACATATATTGGAACAAACACATACAAAGGTTTGTGGACTCATATGATGTAAATGTAATTGAAAATAAAAATTCCTTAACAAAATCTGTTGAGAATGTTGAGAAGGATAAATTGAAGACTTCAAACAATAGTGAAATTAAGTCAAAACATCATTTTCAAGATTCATGAGAATTGTGTGATGAGTAGAGATTATCTTGAAAATAAAATTAGATATTTCCTTCCTTACAAAAACAGGTTGAGTCTTAAAATATTATTAGAAATCAGAAGGATCCGTTTTAGAGAATCAAAAAAGTTGAGATTATAAAAATAAGACTTCCCTTATCTAAAAAGTTCAACCAGAATCAGTTTTAGAAGTTATTCAACCCAAAGAATGGTTGGATTCTATGAATGAAGAGTTGGGTCAGATTGAGAAAAATGAAACATGGTTACTTGTTACATGACTATAAAATAAAAATGTTATTATAAAAAAGTGTTTTTATAGATAAAAATTGAATGAGCATATAGAAGTTTCAATGATTAAATAAATACTTGATTATAAAGGCTATGCATTGGTGGACAGTGTGTATTTTGAAGAATATTTTTATCCAATTTCAAGATTAGAAACCAATAGAATGTTTTAATCGGTGGTGGAACATTGGAATTACCAATTTTATCATATGGATGTAAATTCATATTACTTAAATTGTGATATTGAGGAAGAAGTTTTCATTGAACAAACTTTTTGTTTTCAATTTGATAATCATGAAAACAAGATTTTTAGATTCTATAAATCCTTTTATGGGTTGAAAAAAGCTCCATGTTCATGGAATTATAATCATTAAAATTGCTTACTAATGTTAAATTTTTCTAAAGTAAAAAATTGTTAGAAACATATATATGAAATATATTGACTCTGGAAATCTTGATTTTAACTGTTTTTGTGGATGATTTTTTTTTAGGAAGAAAACTTTTGTAAAGAGTTTTCTGAAAAAATTAAGAATATTTTTGAAATTTCAATGTTGGGATAATTAACTTTCTTCCTTGGATTACAAGTTCAAAAAAAGTAAATTTTATTATCTAAAGAAAATTATGCAAGGGAATTGTTAAAGAATTTTAGGATGTAATAAACCAAAAAAGTTTCTAATCCTATCTCTATGAGCACAATGTTGAGTAATGATCAGTCAAAAAAAAGTGTGAATCAAAAACACTATTAAAAGATAATAGAATGTTGACATTACCTTACAGCCTCAAGGCATGATACTATTTATTCTATGTCTTTGAGTGCCAGGTATCAAAGGAATCCAAAAAGAATAAAACATGTTGGTAGTAATGAGAAATCTGAGATATGTCAAAGGAACAAATTCTCATGGGTTATTTTAAAAAATAAATTTTGATATAAATTTTCATAGTTATATTGATGTTTATTTGGCTATATATTGTAACAATATAAAATCAACCACCAGAGGAACATTTTTCTTGGGTGAATGTTGTGTGAGGTAGAATAGAAAGAAAAAAAATTTAGCCACTTTAAGCACACCTGAATATGAATATGCTGCATATACTAGGGATTGTACTCAAATGTTGTGGATGAAATGTCAACTGGAAGACATGAAAGTGAATGTTTTTATACCATTGAGGATAATTTTTGATAATCAGAGTTAAATTAATCTTTCTAAAAAAACCTATATAACATTAATGATCAAAACACATTGATATAAACTTTAACTTTATAAAATAGGGAGTTTCTACTAGATATATATTGATAGAATATATCTCAATGAAGTATCAAATTTATGATATCTTCACAAAGGTAATTCTAAAAGAAAGGTTTGTTGATTTGAGGATGCAACTTCATGCTCATCCTCCTCCAATAACTTTCTAATCCTCATGAGGAAGTCTCACACCATGATTTGTATTATTTTCACAAAGGGGGAGAGAAAGTAACAACTTTGTTATGTTTTTACTTGTCTTTCTTAAATGAATTTAAAGTTGTCTTTATCATAAAACGAGGGGGAGAAAAAGGAACGATAGAGGAAAAGATAAAATTAAAGGAGGTTTATCTTAATATATCCACAAAATTTTCTTTCCATCGAGGGATATAATTCCTTCAAAAATTTTACTTTATCTAGTAGTGTGGTGTTAGGAAATGCTCTTTTGAGAAAGTTTGTGTTTTGGTAAAAGTTAAAAAAAACTATAGCAATTTAAAATAGTTGAGTTGTGAAATATTTCTGAGAGTTGGAAAAGTTTTTAATGAGGGTTGTAAATAAATACAAAATGGTATATTGAAGAAATTTTATGGTAATTTGTTTTAACAAAGTTTTGTATTTTTTAACAACTAACCTTTTAATTTAAGAATGTTTTTTTAGGATTATACCAAGTCCATCGTAATGAGTTTTCATAAGAAAGATGAAAGTTTCTAAATATTGATGAATCTAAACACAATGGGATAGAAATGTTTTATCCTTAAGAATTTTTTTTTCTAGACACAGGTTTATGAACTAAGGTTATTAAAATGAGTAGCACCAGACGCAAAAGTGGTTATAAAAATGAAGTTTTATTATTGGATGCACCATTGGTATCAGATCCATCTGTCCCGACCCGTCATCGGGGCATCTTCCGTAACTACCCCAACCCCGCCTTCCATAGGCCAGGGGCTGGCAACTAGCACCAAAGGCATAAATCCGGATAACTGGGAAGGCATTGCCTTTATAAAAGTAAACAAAACACCACAGAGTACAAGCGGAAGTAAAACACTAAGTACAAAAGAAAGTGCTGAAAAGTAAATGGGCCAGAATACAAACCCAACTGAAATTACAGCTACAACTGAACAAAAGTACAACAGAAAAAGACAAATAGCTGGAAGAAAGGAAGCATCCCATGGGTCGTCCTCCCCGGATCCTACCTGAAAGGTAGGTACAGATGGCGCAGCTCCTAGATTGTCCACCACGGATCCTACCTGAAGGGTAGGTACAGATAGCTTCCACAACGCTCTCTCCCGTCAACCTCCTCCGAGTGTCGTCTCGCCATGAAGTCCACCTCCGGGTACTGGCTCGCCGTATAGTCCACCTCTGGGTACCGTCCAGTCCTCGAACACTTGGCCTCCGTCAGCACTGCCCGTCGTCTACAACCAACACAACGAGGTGCGGGAATAGCCCGTGTAGGGGTGAGTATAACGATACTCAGTAGGGACCCTGAGACCCTCAAGGTCTCACTAAAACCAACAAGGTTAACCAAAAAGAATATCTCAACAGATAACCTCTACTTAGGTATATGCTCATGCATATACCTAAGTTATCAAGTAACCCATCTCAATCATGAGGAAAACACCAAGATCATGAAATCAACGGATAACCACTACTCAGGTATATGCCCATACATATACCTAAGTTATCAAGTGACCCATCTCAATCATGAGGTAAACACAAAGGTCGAAAGTCTCAGCTCAAACCAGGATTTTCATTAACGAAACCGTAACTGCTGAAGAGCTCCGTCTCTGGAGTGTACAGTGGTCCTGTCACGACTCCGATGTACTACTCACTAACCTAATACTGCTGAGGTAATCCTCCTGTCGAGTACCACGGGCCAGCTACCCAAATACAGTAGTGATTCCCGCCGGGGTATGGCACCTAAAAACAGTAGTGCACACCCCCTAGTAGCCTTCAGAGGTACTCTCCGGACGAGTACCGTGGGTCTGCACTTTCACACAGGTAGTGCTCCGTCCGCCATGGGTCTGCACCTCACAAATTAGTGCTCCTTCCACTGGGCTAGTCGACTCACTCCAAGTCGAGTCGGTCAAGCAGTCGTCAGGTCACAGTCGGCTACATGGTCTCCGTACTCCGCACGCTCGTCTCTGGGAGGGTCCTCTCCACGAGCTACAGGTCGATACTCCAAGTATCACAAGTTCCATGAAGAAGTATCTCAAAGGACCGCCTCATCATAGGGGTCTCAACGCAACAGACGGTGCGTCAATCGGACGCCCGGTCTGTGAGTTATTAGCCTTTTCGTCCCTGGGGCCCGGTTGGTTTCGTGTGCAAACCAATCCGGCTGTATCTCAACTGTACCCCGAACTCTCATAGGGTATACTCAAAAGGACCGTTTCTCAACGTGATCACCAACGTCTCTGACAGTTCGTCAAACGGAAGTCCGGTCTGAAAGATATCATCTTTTCCATTCCAGGGGCCCGGTTGGATTTCGGGTAAAATATAACATGACCACTATCCAACAGCAACCAAAACTCGGGCGAAGTATGCCAAAAGTTCCGTCTCATCAAGAGAAATTCAACCAGATAGACGGCGCGTCAATCGGACGCCCGGTCTGTGAGTTATTAGCTTTTTCGTTCCAGGGGCCCGGTTGGTTTCATGAGCGAACCAACCCGACCACACTCCGACGGCAGCCAAACCTCGAGTGGAGTAAGCCAAAAGATCCTTCTCACTTAGAGGAATCCATCAAAGTCGACGGAACGTCAATCAGACGTCCGGAGCTCAAGATATAAGTGTTTCCGCTCCGAGGGACTGGTTGGTTTCGTATCCGAACCAACCCGACCGAACCCAAAGTGTTCCGAAACTTTGAGTGCGATATACCAAAATGACCGTCTCGTTCCAAGGATCGCATCTCTGCTGATGGTGCATCAATCGGAGGTCTGTATCCCAAGATATGTGCAAAAGACCGAAGAGGGTCCGAAAACGGGGGGTCTGGGCCCGGACCGACCCGGCCTGACCCCCCCTGGGTCGGCCCGAACCGGGTCGACCTGAACCGGGTCCGACCCGGCTGGGCCCGGTCGGCTCGGCCCGTGAGGAAGCCACGGGTGGGGTGCGCGGCTCCCCCCCCCCCCCCCCCCCCTTGCCGCTAATTGAAGCCGGCGGCGAACAGCCGCCGCCACCGCCTTCCGCGGACCACCGGACGCGCTCCGGTGGTCCGTTTCTCCTGCCATCTTCGCCAACGGTCCTCCCGGGACCAGACCTTCACTGTGAAGGGATTCAAACGCCATAGCGGTCTGCTTCGTCATCGTCTGTTGATCTGCACATCGATAAACAAGCTGTGGAGGGTTGTCGGGCCGTGTTTGTTCGGCCCGCGCCCTCCGCGTTAGGTGTTATCAATTGGAAAATAATAAACACATGATTTTAATCATTGAAGAGGGTATAATTTATCCAAAATAAATTATACGAACACCTTGCAATCAAATACCCATGCACGAGAGTTTAAAAATTGAATGTGCGGCGTGACGACGTCGCGCATTCTTGCCGATCGATCCCGCGTGGCATGACGATGTCGTGCATGCTTGCCGCTCGATCCCGCGCGGTGTGACGTTGTCGTGCATCCTTTCCGCTCGATCCCGCGCAGTGTGATAGAACTGCATCAATTTCATTCTATCCGCAACAACAAGAAAAACAATAGGTAGGGGGGCGGTCGTGTTTGTGAGGTCCAACCTCCTCCCGTTAACTGATATCTTGTGGTCCAAATAAATGCGGATAAAATACGGAAGAGAATCATGTAAGGAAAAATCACGTAAACCCCCTACCCCGTGCGAGCTTGAACAGAGGTTCATCGAACGAGGATTCGTCGTGGAAAGAGACGTCGCGGCAGAAGACGTCGCGGAAGAAGACGCCGCGGAAGAACCGTCGTGGTAAAAGGCGTCGTGTAGTCAGTCTCCGAGGACTCGGCGTTCTTCGACGGAGTTCGATGCGTTCTTCACGTTCTTCGTGTTCTTCGACGAAGAAGATGAAGAAATCTTGCTTTCCATAGCTTTTCTCCCCAAACCTTTCAAGCAACAAAGGTTCCAACCCCAAAATAAAATAAGCTTACCTCTTATTTTATTAATATAACAAATATTTGAATTTCAAGAGTTTAAAATTCAAATAACCATACTTAACTCACTTAATTAATAACATAAGTTATTAAACTTAAGTTGTCATATATTAAATGTGAGTTGAGGGGGGTTAAAGAATGTGAAGAGTTATGGAAGGTTAGGGAAGGTGAAGGGGTAGGGTTCGTGTGGGCCCCACCACCTTCATAACCTCCCTTGGGAAGTTGGGTAGTAACCCAACTTCCACCCAAATCCTAATCCACTTAGTTAAAATAAAAATTGTAGTTTAATTTTTATTTCAACTTCCACAAATTCTAACAACTTACCGCGTGTAAACGCAACTTCAGAAGTGGCGTTCCTAAGCAATTACCGGTGCTACGTTCCATCGGTGCCATCAGAATTTGATTCCGAGCATCGATTCAAAAGATAGGAATTCCCGCTCGTTCGTTCACTGAACGTACCCGAGCCAAACTTCGGAAAATGATTCCGGGCACACCGGGCCTTGGAATCCAGTGCCGTCAGAAACTGCGTTCTTGTAAAATCCCAAAGAAAATTAAGAAAAAAATTTCCATTGAATTTTACGGGTCTTTACACCATCGATATAAAGTTAAAGATCCACGGAACATGGTTTTTGTTATAAGGTAAGATGTTTTTGAGTGAATAATTATTATTATTAGTAATAATGTTTAAAATAATATAGTGAATTTAGGATTTATAAATTTTTCATACTTTATAACCTAAGTCAGATGATGTTTTCTTCCTTCTTAATGTTCTTATAAGTCATGAAAATTCTCATGATTAAATCTGTTGAAGAAATGCATAAAATATAAATATTGTATCAGTTCTGTAGATCATGAAAAAAAATTCATCAGATCCAGAAGTATCGGACACATAAGTTTGTCAGGAATCTAAATGTTTAAAGCTATTGATGTTTGAGTAATTTCAAATTTGTTGAGTAGATTCATCATTGGATGTAGAAAATCAAAATGGTAATTGCATAGTAATGGTAATTTCATCATTATGAGTTTTTTAATTAGAATTTTTCTGAGTCAAAAGATCAATTGGATTAGGAATAGGCATTGATTCATCAAATGGATACCTCAGACCTATAAAACATCGATTGTTGAAAATCGGAGTGATCATAGTTATTGATGTCGATTTATCAAAGGGATATCATTTATGAAAAGAAGGTAATATTCTAAAAGATAAGTGTTTTCATGAGAAGAAACAAATGGAAAGTTAAAGTTTACAATTGAATAATATTGTGACCCCAATAATTCATCTACTAAATATGTTCATCATAATGAGCTAAGGATGATAGTTAGATCAAAATGAGAAGTGCAATAAAGGCATATTGTAATGAGATGAGAATGAAAGGAATATCATAATAATGTAAGAAAAAAGACATATTGTAATAAGAATATAAAGATGAAGCTAATAAAGCTACATCGAAATAAAGAAATGTTAGCTTTTTCAAATAAATCCGATCTTAGATAAATCCTGCGAAGGATTGAATAATTCAAAGTTAGAGTTTAAATGTGAGTGATTTTGGAAGTTTTAAAATTTGGGTAAGTGGGAAAAGTTTTTCAATTTCTCAATTTTTCTTTTCTGAGTCACCTATAAATATAGGCACAATTTATTTACATTTTCAATGTTTCACTTAAGAGGAAAAAGGAAGAGCACTAAAGATATTGAGTGAATGTTTCTTTTAGATAAATATCTCATTAGAAGATCAGTCATCTATTATTTTTTATTACCATACAAAGTAACATTTTTATAAGAAGATCATATTGAGTTGATCGTACTAAAGAAGATTGTATAATTTTATTAGCAGAGTTTGAGAAGAGCAGATTGATAAATGGAATATTTTATTTAATCAATTAAACTAATGAGAGTCATTATAATCTTTCCCATTAGAAGATATAAGGTTTATAATGGTAGTTTTTATAATTATTATTTACTTATTCATAATAGTAAATTTATATAGACCTGTATGATTGGATATGGAAAGGATGTAGGTTCTCACACTTAGGTCAAACCTTATAAATCTCATGTCATTTAATTTCAATACTATTTTTTCATGAATGAGTATTTATACAATATGATAAGGATGTGAACTTTTACAGGTTTTAAGGTTTGATTTTTAAAAAGTATTAAAGATTATAAAAAGTGAACAACTGGTTCACCCCCCCCCCCTCTTAGTTTTCATTAGATCCTTTGGAACTTCAGTATAGATATTCATCAACTAAACCATCACACTAGGAAATACAATTTCCCATTATTGTTAATTTACTAGATGATATATAGGCTAGAATTAAAGTCCCACTACTATTTTCTTTATGGTTATTCTAGATAACTTTAGATATGAATTTACCTCATGGAATATAAGAATACAACCATTACTTTCCCCTTTAGAACATTTTCATATAAGATATTTCTATTTGGTTTATGAAATTCTCCAGGTACATTCCAATGATTCATGGTTCATATTTTTTTATATTTCTTGAAGAATTGCATGTAAGTTTCCGTGGATGGTTTCACTATTTATAGATACTCTTTTGATTAGTGTTTGAGTAGTCTTGGTTCTATCCTATGTCGCTGTATTGAAATTAATATTTTATTAAATTATAAGAAATGATATTTCATGGTTTAATATGTTATGGTACTTGGGAATTTCATTTTTTACGATGGTATCTAAGTAGATAAATCAAAAGTAGACATCATTTCTTCCCTACCATTCCCAAAAAAAATTCATGAAAAGTGTTCTATCTTAGTTCATGCTATATTTTATCATAATTTCATTCATGACTTTGGTAATATTTTACTCCCCCTCTCCATATTACCCCAAAAATAAATAGATTTTTTTTATAACAACAATGAGGATAATTTGATAAAATTAAAATAGAGTCTCAAATAACCCCCGATAATCCAACCACCTCAATGGGATTTACCATTTGAGCTCATGTGTGATGCCTAAAACTATGCAGTTGGGGAAGTCTTATCACAATGGGTCAATCTAGCTTCACATGTAATATCATATGCCTCATGCACATTGTAACTTGTCCAAGAAAACTACACCATTATTGAAAAATAATTCCTTTACATTATGTTTTCCTTTGATAAATTTAGGTCATACCTTTTAGGGTCTAGATTAATTGTGTTCTCAGACCGTGCATCCCTCCAATATCTCTTTAAGAAACTGGAAGCGAAACCACATCTCATTCACTGTATGCTCCTCCTTCATAATTTTAATCTAGAAATTATTGATAAAAATGAGTATATAATGTGGTAGATCAATAAATTTGTAGGATTTTACCACCATGAGAACATCATATTAACCCATCCCTCCCCATTGGATAATTCTTCTCTAATGACCACCTTTGTGATGTAGTGGACCTTACCCATTGGTATACAGACATTGTGATTTTTTTGGTAGCATCTAGGGTCCCCATAGATTTTAGAACTTTAAAATCCCTAGGACATGAGAATGAGTCATAATAGTATATTTGGGATAACCCATACTTGTGTAATATTTTTAGTGACAAGGTTGTTTGTTAGTGTGTCCCCGACCATGAGTTTGCCACTATTTTGAGATTCTGTGACACTTTAGAATGTGGGTCCACTTTGGATCTAAACATAAATCTAGAAAGGTTATTAACTCTGCCCTTTATAGGGAGATATTTTTTAGAGATGCTCATCGATTTTTTAATTCATGAATAATATTTTAATTCATAGGGAATATCTCATAGTGGAATTAAATTCCCCAACAACCCATGTTATTTTACGAGATATTCAATTCATGGGGCATTGAATTCATGGAAATTTTAAAAATTCATTTGGGTTTATAAACATCCTATTGGTTGTTTATTGTGTATCTAAATGGTTGAAAGCAAAGTATATAAGGAAAAATGACTCTAGAGTGATTATTGATTTTGTGAGATATCATAGTTGCATTAGGTTTAGTTTTCAAATATTTATCATTAGCGATCAAGGATGACAATTTTGTAATCAAAATATTAAAAACAAAATTTGTGAGAATGGTATTTTACATAAATTATCTACTACATATCACCCCCCAAACCAACGGACAAGCATAAATTTTAAATTAGGAAGTTAAGTGAATCTTGGAAAAAATGGTACAACCCAATAGGAAATATTTGAGGTTATTCTTTGAGGATTCACTTTGGGTGTATCATACATATTTTAAAATCCAAATCAAAATATTAAAATATTGTGTTGTGTTTTTAATGGCTTGTCACCTCCCTTTAGAGGAGGATAATTATGTATATTGGTATATTGAACCATGTAATATGAACCTATCAGATATAGGTGATCATAGGAAGTTATAGATTATAGAGTTGGAGGAAATTTTAAGAGACTCATATGAGAGCTTTGGGATCTATATAGAGAGAACCAAGGATTACCATGAACTATCTCATCCTTCATATTTAATTCCACATTTGGAAAAAGGTCCTCCTTTCCAATGTAAGGCTAAAGTTACACCCAGTTAAGCTTTGTTCCCACTAGTTTTTTCCATACACTATTAATAATTACTATGCATTTGATGTTATATAGGATCAAAATGAAAAAACTAAATAAACATTCAATGTTAATGGATAGTGTATAAATCTATTTCATGAGACCATTCTGGGGACCCCTCTATAGGATCTCGACTGTCAAGAAGCAACCAACCAGTGACACCTATCGAGTTTTATTCTTCCTTCCCACATTCTCTTTTCTTATAGTGAGGAAACTATATACTTCAAGTGTGGGTAGAATACATTCCTAAGTTAGTTAGGATTTTTTATCAACAATATTCATTTTCTTATTTTTCACTTGTTGCGTAGTATTTTTACTTTTCCTAAAATTTTCTAAGTTTGATAGGATTTTTATCCACTTTATTATTTTTCTATTTTTCACTTTATACATAGTATTTTTACCCCCCCCCCAATTCTAGAATACTCAATTTTTATTCCCACACAATTAAGAAAAATATTTAAAATTCATGATGAATTTCCCTATTTTAAGTTGTTTTAGCATTTTAAAAAAACTTCATTCACTGATGGCATGTGAGTTTTTGAAAAACATTAACATTGATGTGTAATGTTTTTAATAAATTGGTTTTTTTCATTGATATAAGTGGTTTTATATCTATGAAACCTTTGAGATTATTGATACCCTTTGTGTGAGTAGTTTATGGGTTAATAATGCAACTTAAAATCTCCACACATATTTTCATCAAAACATGAAGTATGAATATTCATTACTCAATATATTGTAAATATAATTTATGTTAAAATTTATTATCTTTCCAAAATGATTTTTCCATATGTTCATATCTTATCTGATTTATTTCATTACTATACCAGATTGACCAACATGTGCGTACTTATTATCTAAAAATTGTACACCCTCAAAAAAACAACATAAAACAAAAAAAATGATGGGTGTGATGAAATTTAAAACATATGGGGATATCTTGGTTATGATCTTAAATTTTTATTTTGGGAATTCTTAAGTGACTGGGTCTTGAAATTTTTTTTTGAAGGATGTAGGCTAGGTTCGGTGGAAGTAATCAAGTTATAAAAAAATCAAAATAACCTCTATTTACTGGATAAAAAGTGTAAATAATAGCATGAAATGGTTTTCACATACACACATGGAGGGTTAGTGGCATGGTTTACTTTTGAAATAATTTCTATTACTAGTATCGTACATCTCCTTGAATTTTTTTTTGATGCAATTTATGAGACATCTTTTTCAATGATCATTGATAATAACTCCTTGGTGTGGTTTCTAGTATGATGACATTTCTATTAAGAATTAAATCTTCATTGAATGTTAAATATTCATAAAGTTGGTAATATATTCATGCATCAATTTCATAAATGTGACTTTGTAAATGAGTGAAATGTTTATGTGTGGGGGTGTGATCGCACCATGATTCGCTATTTTATTTCACCCTTACACCACTGTATTAAACTAGTTTTATACTAAAAATTAAAAATATAATAAAAAAATATTACTTCACATGTGATTTATTTTTTAATTTTTGTCACTATTAAAATTGTAAATTTTACATGTTTTGATAATTAAATTGTTTGAGGAGGTGACTTGGAGGGCCAGAGATGATGTAGTAGGAAAATGGGCTAAACTATAAAGAATACCAAGGAAATATGTCCATTTTTTTACAGATTTTGATAATTGTTTTATTAAATTATGCTAAAATTTTGTGATATAATCCAAACCTCAGTTTGATACAACTTATATTAAGACACCCAATCCCAATTCGTCTATCTATTATCCCAAATTAACTAATCTATCCAAGAAACCAAATAAGCTCGAATCCAAATGTTTGGTTTAGAAATTTGATAATATCTCCCATTAAATATTCATAATTTCTACTAAATTTGAAGTGGTGATAGTAAATATGCGTTCCTAAAACTCTTCCCTTTTTTCCAAGTCAATATAAAGTCGTTTACCACTCCAAAATTGAGCCACAATTAGTGTATCTAAATCTAGGTGCCCAAAACCACCTCCCATTTTGCCTATAAAAGGACACCTTGGGCACCTAATTTTTAATATTGACTAAGAGTTAAGGTGATACTATTTTGGATTCCAAAATTAGTCCTCTAATAAATTTTGAGATTCTATATATCTCTATAATTATTGGGATAGTTGAGATAAAGTCAGAGTTCCATGTGAGCTTCCTCCTCCTCTCAGTGGAGGGATAAATGGTTGGATTTCATTGTGATGGAGAAAACATCTTGTAAATGGAGTTTAGACCCTTTTATTTATACATTTTTTATTTATTTTGGGTTTTATTCATTTATAATTATCTTACTTTTATTCATATTTGAATTTTTTTTATTCAATCGAAGGTAATGCTCTTTTCTTTTAACCAATCATTGTGAAGTTTTGAGTGTGTGACTTCTATTTTTCTCATTGGATAACACAATAATCATTTTATTCCCACTTATTTGATATTTCAATTTGATTTTTAATTTATTATCCCATTCATAAGATCTATAACTTGTCTATATAATTTTTATGTAATGGTTTGGTTCTACATGCATTGATATAAAATCTTAGAATGTAATCAGAATTCTGATTAATTTCAACAAAATAATTAATCTAAATGTAAATTAATATCTAAGAACAATTAAAATGAAATGTGTGTAGTGAACTAAAAATGATCCCTTTTTATGATATTTTTCAAAATAAACTTTGTTTTTAAACTATTAATCTCTTTAAATTCAATTATTTTCATAGAATTATTTTCAAAACCACCCCCACTTTTTAGTACTTTTTATTTAAAATAAAAACTATAAACCTAAAACAATCCTTGATGGAAAACCTAGGGTGTTACCTATTTTATAAAACAAATTTAAAACCATCATAAATTTTACATGTCATGAAAACATGTACATGGATTAGGTTTGGTTTAGAACCTTGGTGGAGAGATTAGTGAGTGTTCTCTTGGGGTAATTGTGTGTTCACCTAGAGTGTTCATTTGTTTTGAGAGAATTTATTTTGGTGTGCATTATAGATTTATTGGTTTTTATTTTTTGGATGGGTTTTAACATTTAGTTGTTATGTTCATTGTTACTTGTAATTCCTTGAATTGGATTAGGCCTTCTGTATTTTATGGGTGGTATCAGGTTTTTGGGGTTTTTTGCATGCCTTGATTTTGGGTTTCCTTCTCTTGTGGCTTTTGGAGTTTTTTGGTACTATGAACATATTTTGGTTAGTTTCTTGTTGTATTAATCATGTATTACCTTCGGGTTGATTCTTGGAGAATTTGGATAGATCTTTCCAATTGGCAATTGATCACCCAATGGTTCTATCTTGGTTGGGTTTTCCATGGGATGGTGTTTCGAGTTTTATGTCATAATTTACCTAAAATGTACTGTGACCCTTGTTCTATAACCCATGATGTTCTTCATTTTGGCATGATCATAGGTGGTTCATTATGAGTTTTATATTTGAGATGTGAGGTTGGTTTTAATGATTAATCTTGTTTATGTATGTTGGTTTTCTTTTGGATGTGTATCCTTGAGACTTAGATTGAATCCTTAAGTAGTTTTTTATGTTTGATGGATTTTGGTGACTCATGGAAAATTATTGGGGATGTTTCATCTTATTATATGTCTCTATTTAAAGGTTTGTTCTTATGACATCCCACACTTTAATATACATTAATTTATGATTTATGAAAATAAATAAACACTTAATACAACACCATAAGATCATGAGGCCTAGTATATTTGGGTAATTAGGTATATATCATAACAAATTTTAAAAAAAATACAATAACATTATTTAAAAAACCCATAGCATGTGCTAATATTCTATGGATATTCTAAAACTTAATAGGATAACTTGGGGATGTATATAAGAAAGGGGTGATATGTAAAGGCCAATAAGGGAATAAAAAATCATAACATAAGGAAAAGTAGAATGTGTGAGTAAATAGGCATATCAAAGTATCATGAAAGGTCTAAGAATCATAATTTTTAACAATTAGTCATTATATTACATGATAAAATAAAGGAAACATAGGAATGTGGAAATAACATAAAATGTGACACCATAAACATAAGTCAAGGAAAACTTTCAAGATAATATAACCTATTGTTCTTAGGATAAACTCTTTTGCACCATACATGGAATCTCATGATAAAAAACATTACCCAATGCATTGGAGGGCTATACAATTATGGGCTCACCCATCACATTTATATCATGTACATGTATAAATGTTCCACATAGATCATACAATGTAAGGATGTATTTTATCAAGTTTAAACACATTATTAAGGAGTTTGTATTACATTCATGTAAATACAAAACAAATAAGTGATAAGTAAAACTGTTTTAATACCCTTTAATGGAAATGGAGATGGGTATTCACTACAAAATAGTTTGGCATGGAAAATCGTCGAATACATTCAACAGCCTAATGAGTGTATAAAAAGGTTTATATAAGGGTTTAAGGAGAGATAAATGGGTATATTGTTACTTTTTAATTATAAGTATAATAATATTTATGTGTAAAAACATATCACAACTTGAACAATTTGAAATCAAAAGGCATGACATAAAGAAGGTGCTTCAATAAGGAGGAGAATTATAGAATCACTTACATTGAGAGGGAACTTTGAAAACATTGTTAAATGATTAACAAGATATTAAGGTAACCTTGGGAGGTCTCAATGGTGGTAAGGGGAGAGTAAATTCATGATACAAGTGTTTTTAATGAAGAAAAATGGGAGTTTTGTGGTTTTATATAGCAAAAGAGAGTAGAATTATTTATTAATTTCCAAACATAGGTTCTGACTCTATATAATAATTTAATTACAACCACAAACCTTCCAATGGTTTTTGAACATTTTTTCTACCAAATAGGAGTATTTTTAATTATTTTATAAGGATAAGAACTGAACAGATTAAAATAATACACTTTTTAATGTGAAAGTGAGTCGTGTTTACAAAGAATTCATTTTAAAATTTTAAAATATAATATAGGTTTTTGAGAATTCATTAAGGATTTAGGAAATTAATTAAAAAATGTTAAAAAATAAATTATTTTCTAGGTTAAATATACCTTTGGTCATGTATACCTATTATGGAATATATTACATCACTTTTAGGTTTTTATGATGTCATATTACATATTTTATATTTATACCACATTTAATTTTTTCCCAAAAATTTTATTGTCCCATAAAATTATGAAAATTTAACCATTAGATAAATTCAATGTGATTATATCAAAAATAATTTGATAAATATGAGAATTTACACTTAAAAAAACCCAATTTTTTGAAAAATACTTGTTTTTTTAACAATAATAGTTGTATATCCCTTATAAAAATTAAATTTTATTTTTAAAATTATATTATCATTTATATTTAATAAATATTATTTAATAATAATATTTTATTAAAATATCATTTATTTCAAAAATTATTTAATTCATCAAAAGTGTGTCTTTATTGAAACTATATATTTCCCAAAAAATGATTTTTATTTCATCATATCAAAATCTAATTTTTATCAGACTCATTATTTAATCATTTAAAAACAAATATTAAAAACGGATAAATATATAATCATTTTTTTATTAAAAATAAAATAAAAAAATTATATTGTTAGTTTCTTGATATATATCCCTTTAATACACTAGTAAATTCTCTATGGGTAAGGTGTGTGATGGTGAGATTTCTATAGGGTGGTTCGGTGAACGTGTTTTGGGCTATGATCTCAATGATCTTGAACTTCTCCCATAAACCGTTTTGATCATTCTTTAGTTGTTTAATATCTAATTAGTATTGGTCAAGGGAAAGCCCAATTATTTTAACACCCTTGTAAGCTCTGATAAATGGGCTTCATAGGGTATGAT
Source organism: Viscum album (assembly GCA_963277665.1). Classification (NCBI taxonomy): domain Eukaryota; kingdom Viridiplantae; phylum Streptophyta; class Magnoliopsida; order Santalales; family Viscaceae; genus Viscum; species Viscum album. The sequence goes on along the minus strand of OY728165.1, from coordinate 1,774,356,471 downwards.
CCTACTGGTTAAGACCATCACTTCCTTTACCTGTGTCAAATGGACTTTATCGTAAACCTAAATATCCTAATATTAATTATCAATGTAAACTAGCTATATTATGAATGGATATGATTCTTAATGGTATTTTAAATGTGACATACCATATAACAGCCGAAAATAATGAATGTTTTGCATGTTTTTAAAATGATTTCATTTCATAGTAAGGAATTCACTTATTTAAAAAGGAAATTTCATTTATAAAACATTGGGTCATCACATTATCCCCCCTTCAAAAATTTAACATGAAAAATTTTAATTTCATATATTAAAATAGATTAGGGTGTTTTTGTTTCACCACATCTTCTAATTCTCGTGTCGCACCCATAATATTGTGGTTTCTCCAAAATACTTTGACTAAATGATTTGTCTTATTTCATAGAACTTTTTATCTATGATCTATGATATTCACTTACATATTCTCATATGAAATATCATTCTACAATGGTACCACCTTTGGATTTATTACATGTGATGGTCTTGTATGTACTTCCTCAATAGGGATACATGGAACACATCATGCGCTTGAGATATGTTAGGTGGGAGTGTTAGTTGATAGTCCACCGCTCTAATGTGATCAACTATATTAAAGTTTTTGATGTATATTTGACTAATATTTACATTCTTCTTAAACCTTGTGATGTTCTTCCATGATGTTATATGAAGGAACACTTTATATCCAAACTCAAATTCTAGGTTCCATCGACAACTGTCTATATAGATCTTCTATCGACTTTTTTCTAAATCCATATGATACTGAATGGTTTGAACATTTTATATCATCTCATGTAAAATATCAGGTCCCATCATATTATTCTCTATAACTTCATCCCAACATGTTGTATTCTAACACCTCTTACTATATAGATACATATAAGGTTCTATTTGAATATTATAATGTAAACTGTTGTTATATGAGAAATATAGTAGGTGAATTTGTTGATCCTAATATCCTTGGAAATCCATTGACAATAATCACAACATATCCTCTATAATTTTAATGGTTATTTTAGACTAATCATCCATTTAAGTGGGATAAGTAGTGCTAAATATCAACTTTGTATTAAATGCTTGTTGAAGGCTTCTCTAGAATTTCAAGGTAAACCTCGAATCTTAAACTGATTCAATAGAGAATAGGACTAAATGCAGTCTTACAACTTCCCTTATATATATCTTGGGAATCTATTCAAGAGATAATTATTCCTTAATATTAAAGAAATGAATATTCATGTAAAGGTGGTCAACTACCACTCAGATAGACTTATTTTATTTATGGGTTGTGAGGAGTCCTGTAACCAAATCCTGGGTTATTTTTTCTCATTTCTATACTGGTATAGGAAATGGTTTGATAATACCCTTATAATTATTTAGTTTATCCTTGAATTTTTTGCATAAAAATAATAATGATATGAACTCCACAATCTCCCTCTTCTTGTTATCCTGCTATAAGTTTTTCTTCAAATATCGATACATCTTAGTGCTTTTTGAATGAATAGAGAAGGATGAGATTTGTGCATGATTATAAATTTCCCAATTTAGTTTTGATTTTTATAGGACATATATCTTTGTTCCAAACCTTATTACTCCATATTTAAAAAAAATTAACTCCATAATATTATCTATATTCTTCTGTAGAAACTAATCACCTTTTTGGGCCTCCTTAATCCTCTCAAGAATGGATGGTTGAGCAGTTATTTGAGAAAGGTATTATAAATATCTTTTAATTATTCTCATATCCACCCATTGCATATCCAAGAAGATTTGATCCCTTGGAATCATCATTATGGATAGGGTTATGAGATCTTTTCTACTTATATAATCTGCTACTTTTATTTCCATAGATGGTAATAGATTGAACAAACATAATCCTTGATTAGATATAAGGACTTACATTGGCGTATATTGAGCTCATTTTTTGTGAATAAATAATTGAGTATTTTATGGTCTATATATATGTCACACTTATCCTTGTAGAGATACTTTCTCCAAAAATTTAATGTGAATATCACTAGATCCAATTATAGATCATGTGTTAGATATTTATGCTCGTGTAACTTTAATTAGAGAGATGAATAGGATATCACTTTTTCATATTACATGAGTACACAACTCAAGACATTTTTGGATGCATCATTATAGATTAAAAATTATTCACCACTAGTGGGTAATGTGGGAATAGATGTAGTGATTATCCTATTCTTCAACTCTTTAAATCTATCTTCACATTAATCAGTCCAGACAAACTAGAAACTAATCTAAGTTATCTTTTTTGGTGGGGTTGAAAATCATTAAAATTTTATCATAAGTCAATGATAATACCCATATAATATATACATTTTGGTCTACTCTATCCTTTGACTACTTCTAATTTTGAATATTCCATAAATATCTCTTTATTGGTGATAAAATTACCAAATAAAGTTACTTTCTCTAACCAAAACTCACATTTATTTTACTTTGCGTATAAATTTTCCTTCTATAAGGTCTTCATTATAGTATTTAAATTCTCTTCATGTTTCTCCTTTCTTTTAATGTAGATAAAAATATCATTTATAAATACTACAACAAATTTTTTGAGGTAGTCCCTGAAGACACAATTCTTTAAGTCTATGAATATTTCTAGAACATTAGTGAGTCCAAATGGAATTACTATTAACACATAGTACCCCTACCTTGTATGAAAAGTAGTCTTTAGGATATCATTTTTCTTCACATTTACTTGATAATATCCTCACTGAATATTCACCATATAAAATTATTAGGATCCATGTAGCTGATTGAAAAAATCATCAATAAGTGTAAGAGGATACTTTTTCTTTATTGTGATATTTTTGAGCTTATGATAATTAATGTGGAGGAACATTGAAACATCCTTATTCTTGACAATGAGGACTAGTGCACCCATGGTAAAGAACTTGGGTGTATAAACCCTTTATTCAGATTCTCTTGTAATTGACTCTTTAGATCCTCAATTTAAACAATGACCGCTCTATATGAAGTTTTAGATATCAAAAAGTATCTAGGTATGGGCTTGCTTCTGAACTCAACCTCACTATTAGGAGGAAGGATAGAAAATTCTTAGAGAAGCACATCAGTAAATTCCCTTACAATGGGAATGTCATAAAGGGTGATCTTTTCTTTAGTCTCAACCATATTAGGTAGATGTGCTTGCCCGCAAGGAAGTAATATACAATATTGAGATATTGGTACCAAATAAGATTCATCCTCCTCCTTGAATGTTTATAAAATCATTGGGATAATGGAAATATAGAGGTCTATTTCATTCTCTCATCAATTTATGTTGTCACTATATAAGGAAAGATAATTTACACCCAAAATTTAATCAAATTACACTAAAGGGAGTATCATATGGTTTTATTAGAAATTAAGCTTGAAAATATTGATGAGGGATGATTTATATGGTTGGGATGCAATAATTAATCCATTTTCCATCTTCACTGATAACTAAACTTCCATGTTTTGATGTGGTGTTTTAATTGTACTATTAAACTTTCATGATACAAAATAATTCATAGAACTAGAATCAAAAAGTATATTTTCTATTATAGAATAAAATAACTAGCATACTTGTCACCACTTCATTATCAGGATCCACCTCAGCTGTTTTGATTTCATAATCTCTCCTATGCCTTATTGGTTGTTGTATTCAATCATATTTGAAAACTATAATCTTGTGGAATGGATTTATATTGTGTTCCTGTTCCTTATAGATGAAATATTGAACAATTGGATGAGGTTTGACTAGATAATTCCTTTCTCCCATCACATTGGTGGGTTTTTCCTATTAGAAATCACTAGTTAGGTTCTCTTCCTTCCCGCACAAAAATAATTTGATTTTACCCTTTAGGAAATTTTTGGGATGCTTCTTCCCACACTTTTGACAAGTGGAATGATGTACCTTCTTACCTCTATAATAATTCTCCATCATACTACCTAAATTAAACTCTGTTCCCTAATTTTGTTCTCTCTACCTATGAGACCCTTGATATTTTCTAATATATATCTAAATTTTTATAGGAAATCATACAATTTCAACATAGTTGTCGAAGTCCCAAATTTACAACATTTTTCATAGACTTGTATTTATCCTACCAGAGAAGCGGTTAACTTTACATTCATGTTAAATGAGAAAAATTGGGGAATATCATGAAAATCTTGTGAAGTTTTCCTCGTACTCCCTAATGGATTTTTCTTACTTTTTCTTTTGGTTAAAGAAATACATATCCATGTTAAATCATAGAGTGTGAGTAAAATATTTCTTAAAAAACATTTTTTATGGATTTCCTTCTACTCAATTTCATTGATCTCATCCTCATGCTTCATATTTTTTACCAAAATACACCATTAATCAGCTTATACCTCCATAAAGTAAACATAAAACATTACCATATCTTTATCAGAGCATTTAATGAAGTACAATATCCTTTCAATAGATTTTATCCATTTCTCTATGATTAAGGTATTATAAGATCCATTTAATGTCAAGGTCATTTATCACATAAATATCTCAATTGAAACTTTCTATTTCTTATGGTTATTGGTGTGTTCCTCTTGATTCATGTTTTGGTTCAAAACTTGTTTCATTTGAGAAAGTATTTTTACAAAGTCCATGATTCCTACTCCCATAGGGTTAGTCATTTCATTTGGGTAGTCATTAAATTTTACTTAATATTTGTTATTGACATGGTTCTTCCTATTTACATCCATTAACTAGAGTAAAGGTAAAAATATGGATGATTATTTTTAAAATATTAAACACATAAATTGGAAATTGTGAACATTAAATAGATAAATCATAAATGATATATATTACATAACCTATGAACTTCTACTTTTTAATATAATTTATCCATGATCTATTTCATTATATAAAATATTATGGTTGTTTTTTGTTCCCTTAATAATGGTTAGTAAATGGATTCTGAATTTACCAAATCATATTCCCCAGGATTTTCATACCAAGTTTGTAGCAAAGCCCGTTTTTGCGAACTAGGTGACGATTGATTCAATCTCATTGCACCCTTTTGGGGGTTGTTACCCCAAGTTACATCTATACAAGATCAAAATACACTTTTAGTATGTAGAAAATGATTAATTTTCTTTTAAACCACTTGATCTATATTTTACCAAAATTTAGGGATGTTTTCCTATGTTTATTTTTATCCCTAAATATTTAACCATAGTTTTTTAATCCTAATTTCCAAAAATAACTAGAATTTTCACTAATACCAACAATGAAAACACATATATTAAATAAAATTTATTTCCATATTTATTACATAAATATACACATAATACAATCTCAAAAGATCAATAATACTTTTGTATTTTAAAAATTAGGTACATATAATAACAACATTCAAATAGAATACAATGACATTACTGAAAAATACCCTAACATGCTACTAAAATTCCATCATACTTCTAATACTGCACGGGATAGCCTAGGGACATATATAAGAAATGGGTGAGATATAAATCCTAGTAATGGAATAACGAAAATAATATAATTAGTTAAATTAGTATATGTAATACAAGATTAATATCAAAGTAACTTAATAGGGGATATAATCATATTCTTGAACAACTAGGCATGATAAAACATGATAACATAAAGGCGGCATGGGAATGTGGAAACAACTTAAAACATGACATCATAAACATAAGTCAAGGATAACCACCAAGACAAAAAAATATAGTTTTCTTAGGATAACCTCCTATACACCATACTTGGAATATCATAAGATACAAAAATTACTCAATGAATTGGAGGTCTATATAATTTTGGGCCCACCCATAACTTTCATATCATGTACATGAAAAAGTGTCCCCCATAGGTCATTGAACATAAAGATGTATTTCATAAATTGTATCCCTATGATTAATGATTTAAGGTTACTTAGATTTAAATAAAATAAATAAATTAAGTATAGGTAAAACTATTTGAATACCCTTGATTGAAAATAGGGATAATTAATCACAACACAAATGTTTGGCATGAAAAATTGAAGAATAATTTCAGCAGCATAATGAGGGTATATAGAGATCCATGGGTGGGATTAATGAGAGTGAAATGTGACTATAATCACTTTTAAATAATAAGGTAAGTAATAGGGATGTGTAGAAACATATTCAAACATGAAAAGGTGGAAAAAAAGTCATAATATAAAGGACGTTCTTGAATAAAGAGGAGAAGAAGAGTTTCCCTTACCTTGAAAGGACACTTCTATGATATTGGGAGAGACTTCTTAAGAGTTTAGGGGAAGCTTGGTAGAGATATAGAGAAGGAAAGTTAGAGTAGTTTTGTTCTTAAAGTGTTTTTAGTGAATATGAATGGGATATTTCATGGGTTTATATAGAAAAAATGAAGAGAGTTCTTTATTAATTTCCAAACATATTTTTTGGACTCTTTATAATAAAGTAATAAAAACCAAAAATATCCCCATGGTTTGTGCCCATTTTATGAAAAATATAATTTTTTTAAATTATTTTATAATAATAAGAACTGAAATTATTAAAATAATACCCTTAGTAATGTGGAAGTGAGTCATGTTTTTAAAGAATTGATTTTAAAACATTAAAATATAATATATGTTTTCGAGGATACATTAAGGGTTTATAAAATTAATCAAATAACCTAAAAATAAATTATTTTAAATGGGAAACATATATTTGGTTTTTGATGCCTTTTATGGAATATATTACATCAATTTTGGGATATTATGATGTCATAATACACACTGTATATTTATATCGTATTTAATTTTTACCCAAAAATTTGGTTGTCACTAAAAATTATGAAAAAATTTCCATTGGATAATTTTGACATGATTGTTTTAAAAATAATATTTATTTTATCAAAATAAATCTATAAATATATTAATTTTAAATAAAAAATCAATATTATTGAAAAATAAAGGTTTTTTTACAATAAAATTATTATGACCCTTTTAAAAATTATTTCGACTTCATAACATTTTATAATAAAATATATTTAATTATTATTATTTAATAACAGTATTTTATTAAAATAAATTATATTTTAAAAATTCATGGATTCATCAAAATGAGTGAATTAATTGAAAATATATATTTACCAAAAATTCAATTTGAGTTTTGAAATACTAAAATATAATTTTTATTAAACTCATTATCTAATCATTTTAAAAATTAATATTAAAAAGAGATAAATATAATTATTGATTTAATTAAAATAAAAAAATAAAAAAATAAAACTGTTATGGTCTAGATACATATTATTTTATTACACCAATGAAATCCATAAGCGTAAGGTGTGTTATTGTGATATTTTCATGGGGAAGTTTGACGAATAAGGTTTAGGTCATGATCTCAATGAGTTTGAACTTATTCCATAAATGGTTTCTCTCATGCTTCAAATATAGAATCTAATATTGGTCTTGTTCAATGAAAAATACCAATTATTCTATCACCCTCAGAAACTCAAATAAATGGTCTTCATAGGGTATTATTCTACTGGTCGAGGACATTTCTCCTTTTGTTTATGTTAATTGGACTTTATCATAACCCTTAATATATACTAATCATAACATACCTATATAATGGTTTCACAATTAGTGATTCTAATTCTTAAAATTATTTTAAATCTGATAGGACATAAAGTTCCAAAATAAAAAAAAGTAGTTAAGGTGTTTTCTATAGGTACATTACTGAATAATGAATAAATTTGTTTAAAAATTGAATTTCATTTATAAAATTTTGGGTATTCACATGGCCTAACAACCAAAAAAAACTTATTATTCACATCCCCTTGATATTTTATTGTTTGTATCAGTTATAAGGTAACACCAACTACCATATCTACTTGTTCCATGGTCTATCCTCTCACTAGGGTCACAAGTCCTAGAAAAACCTACTAAGGTACCCTAGGTCTCATCTAGGTATCCCTAGCCTCATAGAAAAGTCACTCTAAGGATATGGACTTAATTACATACTCTTTCCTAGGAATATTAGGTTGTCCTAAATTATTAACTCATCTACTTTTCTTTAGAGGGATGAACCACCCTAGAAATTACATCCAAGTGGGGAAGGAACACTCACCCCACAATCATCTTAATGAGATCAATGACTATAGGGTGTCTCTCATGTACAACCCCTCATATATGTATCTCTATTCATTTCCCCTCTCTCTTAGAGGTCCCTAATTCACCTATAAATGGGACACTACACTCTACCCCAACCAAATTCTATCAATTTCTCTCAGTATCCAACATGTATAACCCATGCATGAGGATCCATCGGGTCCCTAGATACCTTGTTCATTTCATTCATAGGATTTAGTATTTATTAAAAATCTTAAATAATTTTAAAAGGGGTCATATAAAGTGTTGATTCCATACATAAAACATTAAAATAATTAATTAATAATATAAAAGGGTTGATGTATAAGAATCACCTACCATTTTTATGCTTTCTGATTGAAATTCTGAGGGCTGAAAGTGGCTGTTAAGGCCCAAACAAGCCCATTCTAGATCAACAAGTCCCTAACCACATTCTTAGAACCTATTTCATACCATGTATCCCAATATAATTTATTATAATTAATTATAACCTTTTATCCAAAAAGGCATAATTCTCAATTTCTCATTTAATGTTTTCATCACACTGAAACCAAACCCAAAGGAACCTTAAGTTTATATCTCACATCCTAGACCCTAAACCAAGTGAAATCCTCAACATACAACATGAAATGAAAAGGAATTTTAATTTAATTTAATTAATACACTAAGATAAAATGATAGAGAAATGTAACCAACCCAAAATAATGATCCACTGTGTTCAAACAGTGTCTCGTGTCACCCTCTTCCAAGGTAGAGAAAAATCTCCATCGTGTTGAAATGATTCTGCCATGATATGGTGGAATTGGAACCAAATACTTAAATGGAAGAAGAATAAATTAGATCATGAGGGATTTTAGTATCAATATATATCAAAGGAGGAGGAAAAATACCTCAAATTACCAGAGAATAGCTACAAAACACCCCCTTTGTCAAGGGAGGAGTGGGGAAGAGAAGAGGGATAAACCCCTAGTCGTGTGATCAAGGATAAGATGAAGGAGGGAGGAACCCCCACCCCCCCCCCCCCACCCACCAACTCTAGGGGGGATGAAGGTCATTTTTATCCATTAATACCTCTATATGCTAGCTAGTGTATTCTAGAAGTAGCTCTTACTACTGCCAGACACCATCAGATAGTTGGTGGCTCACCTACAACAGCAACTCGTCTCATCCCAAGGATCCATCAAGCCCCTGGAATGAAACCCAATCCTATGATCATGTTTAAAACAGTTATTTTGAGGAATTAAACCTATTTTAACTCAATTTTTAATCTTAATTCTCAATATAACCAAAAAACTAATTCAAAAATTCAAATTATTCTTGAATTTCAAACCCCTATACAGACACAAGACCATATAAACTCACCACCATAACACTTTTTGTCCCCAAGAAGTCCAAGTGGTCAACTGAACAAAAATCTCAACCCAAATTAATCATGTAAACCTGATCAAACATATATTTTTCATCTTTGAATGACCACCTGTTCTTGTGAATCACCAATTTAAACATACAAAATCAAATTACTAAATTCCCAAGCTACCTCTAAAAACAACACAAAAAAATTGAGATGGATATTACCCAAACTCATCTATATTAATATATAATCACATCATCTAAAACATCAAGGTTTATTCACCACATACCACCATGAGAAAACTACAAAAATGTTGTTTTTTTACTCACCCATCAAGTTTAGGGTGCTCCCCACGGTGGAAATTATCTTATACTATCCCATTTTGATCCATGTAACTTCCACCATCATATTAACCTATACCAACACACCTAGAGATCCTTAATTATTCTCAAAGAATGGTTACCAAATATGCAACAATTCATACATGAGAGAACCACTCCCCATTCTTAATTTAAATCTGAATTTTTTCACCTCCAATTGATCATTCTCAAAACCAAATTATGCCAGTTTTTCATTCAAAATATATGGAACATTCTCAAAACATACTATTTTAACTAGATATCTGACACTCACTTAAATTCCATAAAAATTTGATCATGAATCTAACACATTGACAAAAAAATCATGATCTTTATTTAGAATTTAAACATTATTTATTACATAAATTTTTCACTTAATATAAATCAGAATATAGACAGGTATAGTTTCTTTGGGAAATTAGGTACATTACATAACAACATAAAATATGAAAATAAACATATTTATTGAAAACTTATTTGACGTGATCAAAACATTCCTTCATACTTAACCCTGCATGGGATAACCTGAGGACATACATAAGAAAGAAGTGTGTTATAAAGCCCAGTAAAGGGATAAATAAGGCATAACATGATGAATAAAATATATGTTAGATAATAGGAATATAAATGGAGTATAAAGGAACATGAATAATAAGTGATCATATAGCATGATAATCAAAACATGGAAAATGTGGAAACAAATTAAAACACTAAATCATAAACATAAGTCTAAGATAAACAACCAAGACTTCATGGTAGAAAAAATCCCATAAAAGAATCTGGTAAACCCCCATCCCAATGTGACGTATAATGATACTAAACATTACCCAATTCATTAGAGTTATATCAGGGTGCACCCTTCATAAACATTTCAATCTCATGATTAATTGTGTTGAGTAGATCATATAAAATGAATTCATTCACCAACAAAATTTTATTCCAAAATATAGAAATATAGAATAAATACATGTAAGTTCCCAATAAATAGTATTATGTTCATATAGTTGAAGGCCCTTGATATAGAAATGGGTATGGTATTCACTGCATAATTATTTTTGCATGGTAAATCACGGTGCAATTTTGATAACATAACGACATGATATAGAATTTCATAAAATGTGTTGATGAGATCAAAAGGAGTATCTATTCATTTATATATGAAATGGAGATTAATAGGTACATGTAATTACATTTCCCAACATAGGAAATTATAAATATAAATCATAACATAATAAATAATCTTAGAGGAAGAGGAGAAAGCAAAAGAACTCTTACAAAATTTCAGCATGGTAACAGGTGTACATAAAGGTTCTTAGGAGGGTTAAATAAGAGTGAAAGAGGATCTCATAATTTATACACAAGTGGAAATAATTTGTATAGATAATAATATCCCAACATAAGAAATGTAAATTAAAAAGTCCTATCATAAATGAATTTCTTGATTAAAAGCGGAGAGAGAGAGAATCCCTTATGAAAATTTTTCATAGTAATGGATTAGGTAAGGGTCAAAATGAGGAATGATAAATGATCCCTCACTCATATAAAATAAAATGGATAGTAATATAATAATTATAAATTAATGACAATATAACCAATTGAAATTAAAATAACTGCTTTCAAAGAAGGGGCTTGAAGTTGAAAAGAGGAGAAAAAGGTGATGATCCCTTACTTGGATGTGTGACTCCAGAGACTTGGGAGAGGATTATTGGGATCTTGTGTTGCCTTTGGAGGAATATATGGAGTAGATTTTAGAGTTTTAATGAGCTTTAAGGAGTTATGGTTAAGATAAATGGTAACTTGGGTGGGTTTATATAGAAAAGGAGGGGAAATTCTTTATTATTTTGGTTTTGGACACTACATAATAAAATATTCAAAACTACCAACCATACCATGGGTATTCCCTTGGTTTATATAAAAGGGGATTGGTTTAAATTATTTTATAAGTCTAAGGGTTGAAGATAATAAAATTTTTCCCTTGATTATGTGGAGGTGGGTCACACTTTTAGAGAAATAATTTTAAAATATTAAAATATATTATATGTTTTTAGGGATTCACTAAGGCTTTATAAATTAAATTAAATAAAATTAAAATGATATTATTTTAAAATAAAAACATATATTTGGAACTTATAATTTTTATATTATTTATTAAATCACTATTTTTCCATTATGATGTCATAAAACATACGGTATATTTATACGGTATTTAATTTTTTCCCAAAAAATTGACTATCTTAGGAAATTATAAAAAATTCACCATTGGATAGTTTTGATGACCTAATTCCAAATAAAATATTTATTTTATCTAAATAATTTAATAAATATGTGAATTTTAACTTTTAAAATAAAAACATACATTTATTGAAAATTTAGGGGTTTTTTGACAATATGGGTTTTCAAACCCTAATAAAAATTACATTTAACTTCATAAAAATTATATGATCATTTAAATTTAATAAAAAAATATTAGTAATAATTTATTAAAATATTATTTATTTAAAAAATCCATTAATTCGTTAAAATTGATTTCTAAAAATAATATTTGTCTTTTAAAAATTATTTACAAAGTAACAATAATAAGAAGAAAAGGATTTATTCATTATCCTATACAAAAATAATGTAAATAATCCTATTACTAGGGTTTTGATACAAATCCCTTTATTACACCATCATATTCCCTAAAAGTAAGGTGTGTGACGGTGGGGATTTCATGGGGTTGTTTAGTGAACATGGTTTGGGTCATGATCTCCATGAGCTTAAACTTCTCCTGTAAATGGATTCACTCATTCTTAAATTGTGGATCTCGGATTGGGCTTGGTCAAGGGAAAATCCCAAAAACATTCTCTCCTTCATAATCTATGATAAATGGACTTCATAGGGTATGATCTAACTAGTTGAGGCTATCAATACCAATTTCTATTCCAAAAGGATTTTTTAAAACCCTATATTTATACTAGGCATGTGATCATTGTTCAACGGCTATATTATTAACAGTAAAGATATTGAATAGTCATTTAAATCCAATTGGATATAATAAAACAAAATAATTACATATTTTTTCTATATCCATAATAAATTTAATTAAATCAAAGGAGAGTTAATTTTATTCATAAATTTTTAGGTCATTACAATCTTCCCCTCTTTATAAATTTCTCCCTCAAAATTTCCTTTTCCCACACTAAAACAAATGAGGATAAATTTTCTTCATCACCTCCTCCAGCTCCCATGTTACTTCTTCAAACATGTGGTTTCACCAAAACACTTTGAAGAGGGGAATTTTATTATTTTTTAGAACTTTTTCTTTATGATCTATGATCTTAACCAGATTCTCCTTATAGGAAATTCCTTTATCCAATGGTACCACCTATGGATTGAGTACATGTGATGGTTCGGTATATACTTTCTTAAGAGAGATACATGGAATACATCATGTACTTGAGATAGGTTTTGTGGGAGTGTTAGTCGATAGGCCACTGCTATGATGTGATTAGGGATCTCAAAAGGGTTGATGTACCTTGGAATAAGTTTTTCCTTCTTCCCAAATCTCATCACTATTTTCCATGGATATATGTGAAGGAATACCATGTTTCCAACATCAAACTCTAGGTCTCAATGATGATAGTTAGCATATATCGTTTTTTGACTCTGAGCATCTTTGATGTGTTGTTGGATGGTCTTAACCTTCTCCATCATTTATTCAACCATTTCAAGACCTATAATTTTCTATTCCCTAACTTTATTCCAACATGCTGGTGTTCTGCACCTCTTCCCATAAAGGGCTTCTTAGGGATCCATTTGGATGCTCGAGTGGAAACTGTTGTTGTAAGAAAAATCCACTAAAGGAATTTGTTGGTACCATAAACCTTTGAAGTCCATTGAGAAATCTCTTAATACATACTCAAGATTTTTTATAGTATTCTTGAATTGGCCATCATTTTGAGGGTGATAAGCCGTACTGAAGTTTAGCTCAGTGTTTAAATCATGCTAAAGAATTTTCCAATAATTAGAGGTGAATATTATATCTGAGACATAGTAGATAGTGGTACTCCATGAATCCTTACCACTTATATGATGTATATCTATGATAGTTTATATAGTTATAAATCCTCTCGAATCCCAATGAGTTGTTTAGTCTTTGTAAGATGATCCACAAAAACCCAAATATCATTGTTTCCCTTGGATGTCTTTGGAAGTTTGGTGAAAAATTACATAGTAATGTTTTCCCATTTCCATGTTGGTATGGGTAATGGTTATATAATTACCTTAGACTTATTCCTTTTAACATTCACTTGCTGACATACCAAACACATTGATATATATTCTGAAATATCCTTCTTCATGTTATCCCACTAATAGTTCTCTTGAAGATCTCAATACATCATTGTGTTTCTTGGGTGAATAGATAAGGTCAAAATATGTGTATCATCCATAAGCTCTTTCTTTAACTCGGGATTTGATGAAACACATATTCTTAACCTAAATCTCACAATTCCGTCTTCATTAACATTGAACTTTGAGGATTTCCATTTTTTTGGTAGTTTTTACTTTCTTTTGAATTCCCACATCATCATTTTTATCATCCTTTAACCTTTAAAAAAATACAGTTGAGAAGTAATTTGTGAAAGGATTGATGATGTTCCTTTCTTTATGATTCTCGTGTCTATCTTCTTCCAATATAAGAAGATCATATCCTTCTCAATTCTCATTAATGATAGAATTGCTATGTCCTTTCTACATAGAATATCTTCCACCTTATTCACTTTCCCAAGATGGTAGTTGATAGAGAAGTCATAATCCTTGATGATCTCTAACACAATTCATTGGAACATATTTATATCTTTCTATTGGAATATATATTTGAGCCTTTTATAATATTTATATATTTTACACTTATCCCCAAAGAGATAATTCTACCAGATTTTCAACACAAAGATCACATCTTTCAACTCTATATCATGTGCGGGATAGTTTTTCTCATTAATTTTGAACTACCTTGAGGTTTATGCAATAAATTTTTCATTTTTCGTCAACACACATCCCAATACCTTCTTTTAAGAATCATTTAAAATTACAAAAAACTCCCCACATGTGGGTAGTGTGACCATAGGGATAGTGATAAGCCTCCTTTTTCACTCCATGAATCATTCTTCACATTCATCATTCCAAGAAAATATGACTCCCTTACATGTTATCTTGGTAAGAGGGTTTTATTTTTGTGAAAAATTTCTAACAAATCGGAAATAATATCCATTTAATCCATGGAAGATATGGATATTTGTCATAAGTATTGGCCTAATCCATCCCTCAATTATTTTTTTCCTGGAAGGATCTATATATATCTCATTGATTGTGCTGATATTCCACAATAATTATTCTTCCTTCAACTAGAACTCACACTTGCTATACTTTGCATAGAGCTTATCCTTTCTCAAGGTCATTAGTACAGTGCTCAAATGATCCTCAGGATCCTCCTTCATTTTGGATTATATTAGAATATCATCTATAAAGGCGACCTCAAATTTGACGAGGTAATCTCTAAAGTCTCTATTTATCAAGTCCTTGAAGATTCCTGGAGAATTAGTGAGTCTGAATAGAAGAACTATGAACTAATAATGCTTGTACCTTGTACAAAAATCAGTCTTGGGGATATCATCCTTCTTCACCCTTAATTATAAATATCCTGACCATAGGTCCACCTTGGAGAAGTATTATGCTCCACATATCTGATTGAAAAATTCATCAATTCGTGGAAATGAATACTTTTACTTTATCATGTTTTTTTTTCAGATCATGATAATCAATGCAAATATATATTTTCTCATCCTACTTCTTGATAAAAAGGACAGGTGCACCCCATGGTAAAGCACTTGGGTGTATAAAACCTTTATCCATATTCTCCTGTCATTGTTTATTCACCTCTTCAAGTTACAAAACATCCATTCTATATGGATTATTGGATATTGGCAATGCCCTAGGTATAAGTTTGATAAAAAATTTGACCTCTTAGCTAGGAGGAAGACCATGAAATTACTCAAGAAATACATTAGTGTATTCCCTCACAATAGGAATTTCTTCAAGGATAACCCTTTCCTCAAACTCAATCATTTGAGATAGATACACTTTCTCATAGGGTAGTAATATCCATTCTTGAGATGATGGTGATAAATAAGATTCATCCTCCCCTTACACTTGTATAGAGTCGGGGGTCGATTCACCAATTGGAGAGTGACTTCCCTCTGGTAGAAATTTATGTTTTCTCTATATAGGGATATCTAATCCATTCCCTAAATTTAATCAAATTCCATGAGAGGTATACTTATAATATATCCAATAATAACATTCCCAAAAACTTTAACATGTGATATAATACTCATAGAAGTTTCCCCTGATGATTTAATATCATTTCTGGTGGGGTCTCAATGTTTATAGAAAACATACAACATATTCTATTAGGGAATGAATTGAAATACAATATGATATACACTACTTTGAACTAGTGGTTAAATTTAACTCATTAATCATTATCCATATTAACGTAGGACTTTATGTTCTCCCCTGATCTTGGAGATTGTTGATTCTCATCATTATTCTTAGCATTTGTAGTAAATCATTGTCTTGGATAATTCCCAACTTCTCCACATTTATGATGTAGATCTATATAAGATGCCTTATATTGAACTTTGTTTCCATACATTGAATTATCAACTTTTCATGGAAATTGTCTAATTTTTTCTCTAGCTTTCCACACTTAAAACATCTCTCAGTACCTTGGTAAAATATCCATTGGTTCCTCTTTCCACACTTGTTGTACGAAGGAAATTGGGTTTTATTCTCCTTGTCACCTTTATCAGATGGACTTTCATGAGATGTAATATTCCTCTTCCTTAATTTCTTGGGGTAATCAAAAAAGTGCCAGTTGTTAATCATTATTTGGGATATCTTTTTTGGCATAATCATGATATTTCTTACTTGAGATCCCATCAAATTGGGAATCTTGTTGGGGCAGTCATCACATTTCCCATCACCTCGGTTGTTAACATGATCCCTCCTATTTTTGGGCATTGGATAGAATAAAATGTAAAATTAGGGATGAATATCTGAAAAAGTTAAATACATAAAGGGGAAATCCAATGATATTAAAGGTATAACTTATAAATTACATTTATCTCCTTAACTTATGTGTTTCTAGGATTTAGTTTATGCTCTCCATGATCTAATTCCTAGCATATATTCTTATGGGAATTTTTTTTCTTTGTTAACTTAACAATGTATTTTAATGAGCTTATGAAATTACAAAAGTATATCCCCTGGGAGTTTCAAACCAGGTGCACAGTAAAGCCCATTTTCATATACCAGGTTACCGCAATTCAGACTCGGAAGACCTTGTCAAAGTTGTTAATCCTAGGTACAACTGTGCCAGAATGACATCCACTTGTAGTATCCAAACGGGGATGTATTTTCTTGATAAACTTCTTTATATATACTCACTAAAATTTAGGGAAATTTTCTTACACTTAGTATTATCCCTAATGGTTTTCACTAGGGTTTTCTAATCCTTATCCCAAAAATAACTAAACTTATCCACTAATACCAACTATAACAACCCTTCTCTTTATTTAGCTTTAAAACATGATTTATTAAATAAAATTTACACTTAATACAACTTAGAATATTTATAGGTCTAGTGTATTTGGTAAATTAGGTACAATACATAATAGATTAAAATATAAAAAGAAATATCTTTATTGAAAAATTCTTTGACATGATCAAAATATTACATCACACTTAAAACTATATGGGATAACCTGAGGACATACATAAGAAACGGGTGAGATATAAAGGCCAGTAAGATAATAAACCCAGTATAACATGAGGAATAAAATAAATGTTAGATAATAGTCATATCAACATAGAATATAATTAACATGAATAATAAGGAATCATATATCATGATAATCATAACATGGAAAATGTGGCACCAACTTAAAACACTACATAATTAACGTAATTCAATGCTAAAATTCCAAGATTTCATGGTGGAAAAAAGTCACATAAAGGAATTTGGTAAACCCTCATCACAACATGATGTATAATGATACTAAAAATTACCCAATTCATTGGAGTGCTATCAGGGTTAACCCTTCATAAACATTTCAATATCATGCTTAAGTGTTCCACATAGACCATATAACATGGATTTATTCAACATCATAATCTTATTCCATGATCTAGAAATATGGAATACATATATGTAAGTCCCAAATCAGTAGGATTATGTGCATAAAGTTTAATATCCTTGATAGAGAAATGGGTATGGTATTGACTATACAATTATTTTTCCATAGTAAATCGTGGTGAAATTTCAACAGCATAATGACATCATATAGAAATTAATAAAATGGGTTGATGAGAGAAAAAGGGATATCTCATAATTTATACATGAAATGGAAAGTAATAGGGAAATGGAAATAAATTTCTTAACATAAGTAATTGGAAATATAATGCATAACATAATAAATAATCTTGAAGGAAGAGGAGAAAGCAAGAGAACTCTTACAAAAGTTCAGCATGGTAATGGGTGTATGTAAAGGTTTTTAAGAGGTTTAACTAAGATTAAAAGGGGATATAATAATTTATACACAAGTGTAAATTAACTGGTATAGGTAGTAATTTATCCCAAAATAAGAAAATAAAAATTCAAAAGGTAGTTCATAAATGAAGTGATTGATTAAAAGAGGAGGGAGAGAATCCCTTATGAAAATTCAGCTTAGTAACGGCTTAAGTAAGGGTCCAAATGAGGGAGGATAAATGATATCTCACAAATATAACATCAAATTGACAGTAATATAATTATTATAAATAAATTAAAATATAACCAATTTAAATTAAAAAGAACTAATTTCAACAAAGGTTCTTGAATTTGAAACGAGGAGAGGAAGGTGAGGATCCCTTACTTGGATGTGTGACTCCAAAGGCTTGGGAGAGGATTATTGTAACGACCCTAACTTTTTGAATAGTATAATATATTAATTGGAGAAGATAATGGTAAATTCAAAAAGAAGAGTCAATGGCCTCACCCAGTAGACTTGTACCATATGAAGCCCATTTGTCTGAGCTTGGGAAGGAGGTGGCATCACTGGGCTTCGCTCTGGACCAATCCCATGCCGAACTCCAATGTGTTAAGCTTGAATATAATTTCCCATGGAAAAAGTTCAAGTTAGTGGAGATTACTACTAGGGTAATGTTATATGAGCCTCCCCAAGATTCTCTCACCATAGCACACCTTACCCTGAGGTCGTATGTGGTTGTTTTAAGGGCATATGTTTCAAAGCCCTAATATGTAATCCTATAGTTTTAATAAAATTATTGTTTCATCATTTCTATGTTATAACTAGATTTTATTAAATAAAATATATGTTTATTAAGATAATTTTGATAAATTGATTCTAGAAGTTAAAATGGTATTTCAAATATTTCTCTTACATAGAGAGTTTTTATGGAAAAACATCATTTTTGAATTGGAAATGTCAAAATTAATCTAGGCTGAATTTTTGGAAGTTTTCTAAAAAGTTTCATTTTTGATGAATAGTGCTTGATGAATAGTGTTTTTATGAATAGTAAAAATATGTTTAGTTGTTAAATAACTTTTTTTTGAATTGATTTTAAAAAATATTACAGACATGGTTGTAATTAAGGTAAAAAATGTGGTTCATTGAAATCAAAATAATTTTTGGTGAATAGTAAATTTTACCCCTATGAACAGTAATATGAATAGTAATATGAATAGGGATATGAATATTAATGTTACCATTATAATTAGTAAAACATATTATTATTTTATTTTCATAAGGTTATAAGGTATTGGAATGTTGACTAAATTTCAAGGTGTTAAAAAAAGAGCATTATAGATTTTGAATTATAATTATGGACTAAATTATGATTTTAATTAAAAATTAAATTAAAAATATTTAGAAAACTTTTTTCAAAAAATGGAGTTCATTTTTTGATTCTACATGTCAAAAATGGTTAGGGTGGATTTTTGGGATTTTTCTAAAACATTTAATTTTTCAGTAAATAGTGAAAATACAAATTAGGGTTTTAGAATGTTTAATGACATCATGACTACATCATGATGATGTCACGAGTTTTTTTTAAGGTTGGTCGACCAAAGGGGATGAATTATTTAATGAGGGGTCCCATGTGGACTAACACCATGGGAAATACCAGGGGAAATCCCATGGCTTTTCCAAAACCACTAGTGAGTTGTCCCTTGAAATTATTAAAGTATCACCTCCCTTTCCCTATAAATACCCACCCTTTCCTCATTTAGTTTTCACTCCCAAATCTCCCCCAACTAATCTCTGGTATCATTACCTCACAAGAAGTCCTACCAAGGTTCCCCCAATCCCTCAAGGTCCCAATCATCATGTTTTAAGAGTTACGTTTTAAGGTAAGGGATCCTACCTCTCACTTTCTTTTCAAGTACTCTCGTTTAGGTCATTTATTTTAAGCCCCATGTTCTTATGTTGGGGGTGTTATTTTATATTAATATTACATTAATTTTAATTTTCATAAGATTATAGACCCCCTCTTTATCTCATCATTTCATTTTATGAATGTTTAAGTGGCGTCGTTAGGCTATCGAATCTTTGTAAGGGATCCTTTCACCCTCCTCTTTTAAGCCTTGACTTCCTTTATGTTGTTTCTTCTAGTTTCCATATATTTTTGTTTAGGGTATGTTCTTATATGTTCTCATTAATTTCCATTTCATGTATAATTGTTGAGAGACCATTTTTTCTCTCATCAATTTGTTTTCTGGATTTTTATGTGACGCTGTTAGGCTATCGAGTGTTTTGTAAAAGGAATAATGTCTTCTCTTTTCATTCTTGTTTCCTTTTCATGTGGTATATCATTAAAATGTCCATAACATATTCTTATCTCCATGTTATTATATCTTTATATTTTATTATAATTTATTTATTAGTGGGTTACTCTTATACCCTCTCTTTTCATTGTTTTCTAAAACCATGTTATATAGCCATTATGCTGCAGAAATTTCGCCTCAAAATTTCTATCTCTTTCTCTTCAGAAATTCTCTTGTTTTATTTATGTGAATACCCAGAACTATTTAGTTTATTTGGGTGTTCATAAATATATAATTATTAATTATTTGATTCTGTAATTGACATGCATATAACCCTCACTCCCTTTTCATGGGTTATAATGGGCATAATGACCATATTTTTTTAATAACTTTTAAAACGTCAAGATCTTGAAATGAAACCCATTTCCTTTATTCTCCATGGGTTATTTATGAAATAATTGATTATGATATATGTGGCTCACATTTAAGTAAAGACATTTTAAGGGTGTTCCATGATAGCACTCCAATGCATTGGGTAAAGACTTAATCTCTAGAGATGGACATTTAAACGATACCTTTGTGAATGACCTTGGTAATTTTTAATGACACCTTGGGGATGGACCTTAGTGATATGGAAATGATTGTCTATGTTAAATTTTTTACCCACATATTCATGTTATGAAACATGTTATTTCTATTATGATATTCCTCATGATCTCTCCCTCATGCCTTAAGTTATTTATCATGACTTTATTGATGTATCTCAAGATCACATGTAAATTGTTTCTCTTGTTTCCCTTACTGGGCCTTCTACACACACTTTCCTTTCATGTATGCTCCTAGATTATGAGATGTTGTAATGAACATAATATGAACACTGAATAATCCTTTAAAGTGTTTAAGAAGAATGTTTTTTGTCTCCAGGTATTAAGTTCCTGGTTTCCAAGACACTAAACCTTAAAGATACTTGGTTTTGTATAATATAACGAATGTTTAGGTGATAAAAAGGTAGGATGTTATAGTTGGTGGAAAAGGATGGTTTAGTTATTTGTGGAAATTAAGATTTGAAAACTTTACAAGGTTTATTAATGAAAAGATTAAATATAGGAAAACATCCAGGTATTTTGGTGAAGTATTGAGTAAGTGGTTTCCAAAAAAATAGATCTCTGTCCAGATTCGAACAAGTAGAGGTGGCTCTGGAATAGATGTAACTAGGAGTAAAACCTCCAACAAGGTGTTTCGGGTTTGACCTGGGGTAACCCGGTACATGACAACGGGACTTGCTGCACTATGGGTTTGACACTCCCGGGGGATATGCTTTGGTAAACTCATAAGCTTAGTATGAACCATTATTAAAGGAATAAAGATAAAATAAAATAAAGAATAACATAATAATTTATGATCATGGATAACCTAAATTCGAACCTAGGGAATCAAAAGCTATGATATACTTTTATTTTATAAGTTTATCCTTCTATGCTTAAATTTTTCTTTTCATGATTATTGGATAAGTATTTAAGCCCCCCTAATTGTACATTCTTTTTCTTAGTTAATGGAGGGAGATAAGAGAACATGTCCCAACCACCAATGTGATAGGAAATGTAATGATTGATTTATTAATACGACAGATATGATGAAAGATCAAGTTGAACATATTTTGATTATGCCAAACCAGCTATCAAGAATCACAATTAACAATCGGTACCTAGTTGAATGCCCAAATTCATCATGGAAGAGGAAGACGAATTCTCAAGGATGTTCATCTAATAAAGGTGATAAGGGAAATAAGACCCAATTTCCTTTGTGCAAAAAGTTTGGAAAAGGGCACCAAGGAAAATGTCACAAAGGAACTGGGAGATGTTTTAAGTGTGGGAAGATAGGGCATAAAGTAGCCAATTTCTATTAAAAAATGGATAATATGATGAATGGAGATAAGGTTCAATCTAACGTACCTTACATTGTTCAATGTCATAAATGTAGAGAATATGGACATTATCCAATACAATGCTCTTTTGGAAGGGATGAGAAGCATGATGAGCATCAACAATCTCTAAGTACAAGGGAACAATGCATGTCTGATGCTAAGATAGATCATGATGATGGAAGTACATGTATCCTCTTCTCAATATTTTTATATATCATGTTGTATTTTATTTCATGCTCTATGATAATGTATTTAATGTTTTATATGTACATCGAGTCACTACCTAAGATGGTTTTATATCATTATGTAAAAAATCTATTGGTATGTATCACTTGTTGATGTTGTGAAGCTGTTCTTCTTGAAAAAAAATGATTGGCAGATTAAGAGATGAATATTATTTCGGAAGACGTTCACTAATTTGGGAACCCTATATTATCAAGGTAAATAGATTACTATGACTTTTTCTTTGAGAAGTAAATTTTGACTTATATTTTGAAGAATTGATGATTATATTGTATACTTATGGTAATTTAGGTTATTTATGGAAATTATTAACTTATCTTGGGGAAAATGTGATTAGGTTAGTTACTCTTGTTATAATACATTAATAGTGGTTGAGGTTTTTTTGAGATTTTTTATAAAATTTATCTTGGAAGACTTTGTTATAAAATCCTTCTTATATTTGGGTTTTAATCTAAGTTTGGCTTATTTTGAGAAATTTTAAGGACAGTTATTTATAGAATGGTCTATGTTGAACATTGAGTAATACTGTGGAATTTTAAAGATTAAAAGTAGTTTTCTTCCTATGAGGTTCTTTCTTTTTGAAGAATTGTTTTATCTTACCCTTTCTGTTTTTGGGATAATGATTAAAGATAGAAGAAATAAATAGTTAATCTTTTGTGGATTATGTGATTCTCTAGAACTTGTCTTGAAGTTGATTCTAGTGCTTTAGGTACAACAAAAAATTTCATCTTGAACACTCAACGTTTGGAAGAAAAGATGAGTTTGCAGTAGAATTTATTAAATATGGAAACTCTAAATATTAAGAAAGTAAGTATGTTTCATTATGTTCTTAGTCTATAAATTAACTTTTTTTCAACTCTAGGGAAGGATCTGAAAACCAAAAAAAGGAATATAACAATAATAATAATAATAATAATAATAATAATAAGGTACCACCCTAGTACCTTTTTCCGATAAATCAAATGGTCTCTTAGATCATGATAGATTTATGGCTTTATGGTTGTAAACTTTCTCCTAATCATGTTCTCTATCACACTCCTTCATAACTTGATGTTATGTCTTCTCTTCCATGTCTAAGTTTTCTTATATGAAACCCTAGTAGGTGATATATCTGGTGACCTTTGAACTACCCTTTCTATGTTTTAAAATGGAGGTCTCATTAATCATTCTTTCGATGTGGGTTTTCAATAAAGCTATTTTGAAAAATCAAACCCTTAATTTCCGACCCTGAGTTTAAATTGCGAGGACACAATTTTTTGAAGGAGGGGAGAATGTAACGACCCGAAATTTTTAAATAGTATGATATATTAATTTGAGACGATAATGGTAAATGCAGAAAGAAGAGTCGATGGCCTCACCCAGTAGACTCGAACCGTATGAAGCCGATTTATCTGAGCTTGGGAAGGAGGTGGCATCATTGGGCTTTACTCTGGACCAAGCCCAAGCCAAACTCCAACGTGTTAAGATTTAACGTAATCGCATATGGGAGAAGTTCATGTTAGTGGAGATTACTACTAGGGAAATTTTATCCAAGCCTCCACAAGATTCTCTCACCATAGCAGACCTTACCCTGAGGTCGTATGCGGGTGTTTTAAGAGGATATGTTTCAAATCCCTAATATGTAATCCTATAGTTATAATAAAATTATTGTTTCATCATTTCTGTGTTATAACTATATTTTCTAAAATAAAATATAAGTTCATTAAGACAATTTTGATAAATTGATTCTATAAGTTAAAATGGTATTTTAAATATTTCCCTAACATAGAGAGTTATTATGGAAAAATAAAGATCATTTTTGAATTGGAAATGTCAAAATTAATCTAGGCTGAATTTTTGGAAGTTTTCTAAAAAGTTATATTTTTGATGAATAGTTCTTGATGAATACTATTTTTATGAATAGTAAAAAGATTTTTAATTGTTAAATAACTTTTTTGTGAATTGATTTTCAAAAATCTGACAGACATGGTTGTAATTAAGGTGAAAAATGTGGTTCATTGAAATCAAAATAATTTTTGGTGAATAGTAAATTTTACCCCTATGAATAGTAATATGAATATTAATGTGACCATTATAATTAGTAAAACTTATTATTTTTTTTATTTTCATAAGTTTATAAGGTATTGGAATGTTGACTAAATTTCAAGGTGTTAAAAAAGAGTGTTATAGATTTTGAATTATAATTATTGAATAAATTATGATATTAATCTATAATTAAATTAAAAATATTCAGAAAATTATTTTTAAAAAATGGAGTTCATTTTTTGATTCTACACATTGAAAAAGGGTTAGGGTGAATTTTTGGGATTTTTTTGAAACAGTTAATTTTTCAGTAAATAGTAAAAAATACAAATTAGGGTTTCGGTATGTTTAATGACATCAGGACTGCATCATGATGATTTCATGAGTTTTTTTGAATTTTGGTCAACCAAAGGGGATTAATTATTGTATGAGGGGTCCCATGTGGCCTAAAACCATGTAAAATACCCTGGGAAAGCCCATGTTTTTGCGAAAACCACTAGTGAGGTGTCCCTTGAAATTATTAAAGTATCACCTCCCTTTCCTTATAAATACCCACCCTTTACTACTTTAGTTTTTACTCCCAACTCTCCTAAAATGAAGCTCTGGTCTCATTACCTCACAAGGAGTCCTCCCAAGGTGCCCCCAAGACCTCAAGGTCTCGACCATCAAGTTTTAAGAGTTACGTTTTAAAGTAAGGGATCCTACCTCTCAATTTCTTTTCAAGTACTCTCTTTTAGGTAATTTCTTTTAAGCCAAATGTTTTTATGTTGGGGGGTTTCTTTTATATTAATATTACTGTAATTTTTATGTTCATATGATGAGATAACCCCTCTTCCTCTCATCATTTCATTTTATGAATGTTTAAGTGGCGTCGTTAGGCTACCGAATTTTTGTAAGGGATCTTTTCACCCTCCTCTTTTAAACCATGACCTCATTTATGTTGTGCCTTATATTTCCAATCTATTTTTGTTGATAGTATGTTATTATATGTTCTCATTACATTCCATTTCATTTCTAATTATTTATATTCCCTTTATGCTCTCATCAATTTGTTTTCTGAATTTTTATGTGATGCTGTTTTTTCGTAAATGGAATCACGTCTTCTCTTTTCTTTCATGTTTTATTTTCATGTGGTATGTCATTAAAATTTACATACCATGTTCTTATCTCCATGTTATTATATATTTATATTGTATTATAATTTATTTATGAGTGGGTTACTCTTGACCCTCTCTTTTCAATGTTTTCTAAAACCATGTTATATAGCCATTATGCAGCAGAAATTTCGCCTCAAAATTTCTATCTCTTTCTCTCCAGAAAATATATTGTTTTATTTATGTGAATACCCAGATATATTTCGTTTCTTTTGGTTTTAATAAATATATAAATATAATGTATTTGATTCTGTAATTGACACTCATATAACCCTCTCTCCCTTTCCATGGGTTATAATTGGCATATTGACCTTATTTTTTTAAGAACTTTTAAAACGTCTTGATCTTGAAATGAAACCCATTTCGTTTATTCTTCGTGGGTTATTTATGAAATGATTGATTATGATCTATTTGGATCAATTTTAAGTAAATACCTATTAATGGTGCACCCTGATAGTTCTCTAATGCATTGGGTAAAAACATAATCTCTAGAGATGACCATTTTAACCATACCTTGGTGAATAACCTTGGTAATTTTTAATGACACTTTGGGGATTGACCTTGGTGATACGAAAATGATTGTCTATGTTAAATATTGTAGCCAAATATTCATGTTATAAAACATGTTATTTTTATTATAATGTGCCTCATGATCTCTTTCTCATGCCTTAAAGTTATTTATCATGACTTTATTGATGTATCTCAAGTTCACATGTAAAATATTTCTCTTGTTTCCCTTAATGGTCCTTCTGCTCACCCTTTCCTTTGATGTATGCTCCTAGGGTGTGGGATAATGTAATGAACTTAGGATGAACACTGAGGAATCATATCAATATTTTAATTAGAATGTTTTATGTCGTCATGTATTAAGTTCCTAGTTTCCAAGACACTAAACCTTAAAGTTCCTCGGTTTTGTATAATGTAATGAAAGTTTATGTGATAAAAAGGCATGATGTTATAATTATTAGGAGCTTGGGGCACCATGGGAGGAATCTAGGGATTATATATCAGAGTTTGTATTATCTTAAATGTGTTTTAGTGAATATAAATGGTAACTTGTGTGGGTTTATATAATAAAGGAGGGGAAATTCTTTATTATTTTGGTTTTGGACACTACATAAAAAAAATATTCAAAACCACAAACAATATCATGGTTTTTTCCGATGTTTTCTGAAAAAGTAGAGTGGTTTAAATTATTTTATAATTCCATGTTTCTTTGATAATAGAACGTTTTTCTTGATTATGTGGAGGTGAGTCACACTTTCAAAGAGATGATTTTAGAATCTTAAAATATTTTATAAGTCTTTGAGGATTCACTAAGGATTTATAAAATTTATAAAATAAACATAAAATCATATTACTTAATAGGAAAAACTGATATTTGTCTAAGGATACCTTTTGTAGTATTTAATAAATCACTATTTTTTCATTATGATTTCAAAAAACACACCTTATATTTATACGGTATTTAATTTTTACCCAAAAATTTGACTGTCTCGTAAAAGTTATGAAAAATTCATCATTGGATAATTTCAACATCATAATTACAAAAATAATATTCATTTTATCTAAATAATTTTCTAAATATGTTAATTTTTACTTTTAAAATAAAAACAGACATTTATTGAAAATTGATGACTTTTTGACAATATGAGTTTTAGAACCCTAATAAAAATTACATTTGACTTCATAAAAACTTTATTATCAATTATATTTAATAAAATTAATTTAATAATAATATTTTATTAAAATATTATTTATTTCATAAATCCATTAATTCATAAAAATTGATTCCCAAAAAATACTATTTTCCCTTTAAAAACTATTTACAAAGTAACAATAATAGAAAAAAAATAATTTATTCATTATACCATAAAAAATAATGTACATAATCCTATTACTAGGTTCTTGATACATATCTCTTTATTACACAATAATATTACCTAAGAGTAAGGTGCATGATGGTTGGGATTTCATGGGGTCATTCAATGAACATGGTGTGCATCGGGATCTTGATAATCTTGAACTTCTCCCATAAACGATTTCAATAAAGCTTAAGTTGTTAGATCTTAGCTTTGTATTGGTCTAAGGAAAATCCCAGAAATGCTATCTCCCTCAGAAGATCTGATAAATGGGATTTATATGGTACAATCCTACTATTTGAGGCCATCACTTCCTTTTTCTATGCCAAAGAGATTTGTTAAAACCCTATATTTATACTAGTCATGTGATCACTATTCAATGTATACATTATCAACAGAAAAGATACTTAATAGTCATTTAAATCCAATTGGATATAATAAAAAAAATAAGTTCATGTATTTTATATATCCATTATACATTTAATTAAATCAAATTAAATGTAATTTTATCCATAAATTTTTGAGTTATTACATTGAACCAATCTGACAGCACATACAATTACATAGTTTTAATTCCCTAAGAAATCCAGATGAATCCAAAACCATTAGCTCATTGGAATTAAAAAGTTATAATAACCATTAAAAGACTAGACCCATTATATAACTGATCCTTCTAGTATGGGGGTCATGGTTCCACAACCCACACTCCATCCATTTAGTCATGTAACAACTATTCATGACCTTCATGGTCATAACCAGGCATCACTTATGAAACGTCAACTACCTCCCATTCATGGATCATGAGAACATTATCCTTGACACCTGTTAATTTTCACCAGAAATGAGTCTCACACCCTCAACAACCTATGGAGGTATCCTCACTATATGGTTTACCTTATACCACTCCATGAGAATCATCTTAATAAGCCCTATCACCAAACATGTGTCACTCCTCACGATCCATACTAACCTCATCCTATCAATACTTGACCATGCTTCACTCAAGTGGTTAATTCCATCTCACCTAATCCAACTTTGATGTCTCTCCTACTATAGAGGGACACCTCAAATTTCATTAAAACCTCAATCCTCCATGCCCACAATGATTTCATCTAAATCCATTGATCATTGACTCACACCCGGTCGCTTACCAATTTATAATTTAAATGGGTATGATGTAAAACCAATGCATACCCATATAGTCTATTGGGTATACAACCACATACCACCCGATCACATCACCCAACTCATGCTCCAATGAGTCGCACCCCATTAAACTAGTTTGGTGTTCCATAAACATTTATAATGCTCCATAGTATGTCAGTTTGTAAATCCAACCATGTGTCTAGCTGTAATTTGATATTTTTCCCTCCACAGGCATCCACTCGCACTCTCACTATACTATTAATCATATCCAAATTCAATAGGTGAAAGACCCAAAACGGTCCTTCCATAAAACCAAAAACATCAGCAATTAAGTTGATATATCTCATGAAATCTCAAGGCACTAGCATACCTATGTCACATATATGGTATCACCTCAAGTGCTCTGATATCTTCACTGAATCACATGTTTATGCTTCTACCTCTAAAGAAACCACCAACCCTATATACCCCACTATTGGGTCACCCTAAAATTTATAGGCCACCAACTCACTAAACATTGAGTCATATCAAAAGAGTCGTTAGTGTCACCCTTCTAGTCCCATGAGTTAGACCTCAAAAAGGGTCCTAAGCATATAAAGGTGATTCTCTACATGATTCATACTAAGAACCATAAACATGTTCCTTGGTTAGATAAAATTTCATTCCAAGATATATGGTAAATAACAAATAGGTTGTTATTTGTCACTTTAAATAATTGATTCTATCAGCTATATCCAACCAGAATCTCCCTATAGTGATTAGTATCAGGTGAACCATAGTCACATGTTTTGGTTAAGTAGAGTTTAATTCAAATATATATAAGAAAACACTATATAGGTTGTTACTAGTAACATTAAATAAGCCAACCCAAAAAAACAATGACCAAATACGGGTCCAAATATAAGGCATCATGTGAAAACTCATTACTTACAAGCGTATAAATCCTCAGTATGTATTTTTATACTAAACTACCCATAGATAATTCACAAGATCATACTAATTATTATCAGGATTCCATATATAGGATTCATCTCCTTAAGAATCAAATTATCTTTTAGCATCACAAAAATAATGACATATCTCTCCCATGACATGTATCATGTGACCATATTCACATGGGTCGAATATTTATAATAAAATTCCAATTTATATGGGAAAACACTATATAAGTTATTACTCGCATTATAAATAACTTATCCCAATTCATTTTTGGGAAACAAAATAAAAATTAAATTTACCCTTTATAGGTTAATTATTAAGGAATTTAATTCCCATATAAACTTACTAGGGTCACTATACATACCTCACATTGAGTGACTACATAGTTTTATCATCAAGCATCTTATTATAGATCCTCATGTCCTTCCTTTAAAATAAAACACAAATACCGGTTAGCCCAACTAATTAGAATACCACCAATTACTTATACAGTTAAATGTATTATGAGAAGTAACTGAAAAATTAAACTATTGAGCCTCATTCATTATTGAAATCACACACTTGAATTCTTATATTTCATATGAAACCTATGTTCTAGATTTGATGTACAAAATGCATCTTGCCTCTAAAAGCTAAGAGTCTAAATCAAATCCCCGACCTCTTACCAATGGAACAATATTAGAAATACATAATAAATTGAGAACCATAAAAATTAATGTGAGTCACTCAAGGTGAAAGTAATATAAAGTTTTAACATCATAATCCAAACTCTCATCCATATTAACCTAGAATTTCTATCGAATCAAGTGTTCTCAACAAACCAGTCTGATCTATCACAGGATGTTACACATTCAAAAATAACTAATATACCAAATCCCAAAAGAGTAATAAAATAAAAATGGATCTCATACCACTTTGTAACACCCCAACCCAGTTTACTTGATGAATAGTAACTGGAACAGATCACCATGTGATCTCAGGAATGCTACCTCATACACCATAGGATGTTGACTAGCAGTGAGGGTCTAGGGTAATGTAATGGGGAGACTATAGCCCCATATTAGAGTATGAAATAATAATAACATAATCAAACATCATCCATGTAATTATATAATTATAGTATATGGAAGCAATAAACAATAATCAATATAAAATTTAATGTGGAATAAGTGAAACCATTCATGGATAATTTCCCACTAGGTCGATCACATATACAACAAAAGACTAAAATAAAAATAAAATAAAGGTACAGGAGGCTCAACTATATCCTTAATCCTTTCCTCAACACAATATCTAGGTCCCACTCAAGTTTATCTTGGTTGAACATGAAATATATGGCCCTAGCCCAACTAGTAAATACAACAGTGAGGTTTTCTCTAGTAAACAAGTGTCAAGGCCACATAAACATGTTGTGAGTAAAAAACTCAATAGGAAACCACAAATGTAGTCCCATTAATAACTATAATATGAAGTGTATGTGAATGTTTCATGTTCATCTAAAGTAAACAAATAAATAGAAGGAAAAAATAAATAAATAAATTATCAACCATACATTCTTTGAATTGATGCAAAATTTTCACTGAGCATGTCAAACTTAACATTCCGTCTAAATTTCCAAAATCCCCAAGGCTTCATAAATATAATTGATCCCATCACAAAATCAACCTTGATCCATAGGTCTGTGACCCAGATTGACTATACTTTCCCCATCCAACACTAGATTATCTCTAAACATGAGTATCACCACATAAGAACCTTTTCCCATGCCCTAGGGATTCCATGTTCATGCCTTCATCATGATGATTAGAAGACCCTAGGGTATAACTAGATATCCCTCATCCTCAATCCCTCAAGTTGTACCCCATGGTAGTACCTAGGCATTCTCGATTTCAAGACAATGACAGATTCCTAGGAGGAGGGGGCCCTAAGAAATACTATATGTATAAACATGACTGACTCCTAGGAGATCCATGAAATCAATTTTAATACCCTCCTTTGATCCCATGTTTAATATCCTATTCATCCAAAATCATATGGCTCCTTATCCAAACCATTATGGTTGCATTTACTTGATCATAGGGTTCATCCTAAGAATCAATCAAGGGGATAAAACAATCACCCTCAGGATGTCCGCCATTCTTAAATGAGGATATACTATTACCCATAATCTCATAAAACCATTCTAATATCAGTCATCATGTGAATTTAAAATGGTATACTGGTGTTGTCATTCAAATATTGACACTTAGGAATTCACAATTATATCATAAAATTATAGGATCCCCTACTATATCGGGAATTCCTGTACATGGGACCACACATTATATTTGAGGCTAGATCCTAGGTACCACTTCTAGGTATCCAATCATGTATCAAGAGGAAAATTGGATGTTATTTGAGCTAGGAATATACCCCCAAAATACCATGATATTGGATCTGAAACATACTGGGCATCTCAAGGTCTCATCCAGGCCAATAGGTGATTCTTGATCATCATCAGAAATTATATACCATATCAAAATAAAATAAAAAACAATGAAGGTAATACTTGAATTCCCATTCCAAAACTCATCATGCACATCCCTTTGCACTTCTATCATTGGTACATGTTATAAGGAGACACACATTACTATCTCTACTTGTTCCCAATTACATCCTCTTTCTAGGGTCATAGGTCACATGGAAACTTACAAGGGTCCCCTAGGTCTCATTGGGGCCTCCCTGGCCTCCTAGGCAAGTCACATTTGGGAGATATCTCGAAGTAAATCCTCTTTACTAGGCATCTTAGGTCATCCGGAACACTCATCCCATCCATTTATCTTAGTAGGGTTAAACCACCCAATAAATTACATCCTAGTGGGAGAGGAACACTCACCCCATGGTCATCTCAGTGATCCCAAAGGCTCTAGGGTATCCATCATAGAAAACCCCTAAGTTATGCATCCTAAAACATCACCCCTCTCTCCTAAAGGTCACTAGGTTAGTTATCACTAGGTCCACTACACCCTACCCAAACTAAATTCTATCATCGAACATAGATAGTTTTTATTTCTAGTTGGTACACGAGGGTCCATCGAAGCCCTTGGAACCTTGTGCATTTAATTCTGAATCTTTAGTTTTTTTAAAATAACATAGAACATTTTAAAATGAATTCATCTCCTAATGTGGAGAGCCCTCACATACAAAATACATATAAGAAATGCGTAATAAAAAAAGGCAGATTCATAAGGACCACATACCATTTTGAAATTATTTTATTAAAATTATAAGGACTAGTATTAGAAATCAAGTCTTGACCAACTCCATCCCAACTCTAAAAGTTACCTCCCATTCTCCCAGTACATAATTCAAACTAAAGAACCCAATATAATTAATTGTAATAAACTTTAATTAATTATAACATTTTATCCGAAAAAATAATAATTCCTGATTTCTCATTGAACATCGTTATTACACTAAAACCATGCGAGAAGGAACCCCAAGGGTCTATCTTGCATCCTAAACTCTATGATGACCAAAATCTCAAACATCCTAAACCAAATAAAAATTAATTTTAATTTAATTTAATTAAAAAATAAATATAAACATTCATTAGAATGTAACTCAACAAAAATTATGATCCACTATATTCCGATGGCATCCTAGGTAACCCTCTTCCTAGGCCGAGTGAAATTCCCATTGTGTTTAGCTAATACCACCATGATCCAATGTAATTGGAACCAAATACATAACCAAAATAATAATTAATTAGATTGGATGTAGTTTAGGATCAATAAAGATCTAAATATGATGAAATGTACCTAAAATCGCCATATAATGTCCTCCAAATACCTCGCTTGATCAAGGGAGTATAGGGGAAGAGAACGGGTCCAACCCCTAGCCGTATGAACCAAAATGGGAGGAATAAGGGAGGTCCCCCTACCCTATAAAATTGATGGGGAATAAAGATAATTTTCACCCTTTAATACCCTCATTATATTATTGGTGTATCTACTAAAACTTTTACTATATCTACCACTTGGCCTCTCCTGAGGCAACTCCAAGCCCCTGGGATGTCACCCGAGGCTTTGATCGTATCTAAAAAACTTCATTAGAGGTTTTTAACCTCTCAGAACACAATTTCAAATCCTGATTCTCAAAAAAACCAAGAAAATAGTTATAAAATTCACATTCTTCTATATTTATTAATTTCCTTATAGACACAAGGCCTTAGAGTTGAACCCATAACATCATCCAAATTGGTTCACCACAAGGCTTGAAGCACATTCCCAATCTCCACGAGATTTCAATAAGTACCATGGTATCATAAAAATAAATGTTGGAATGATTTCACCCTCAATAAACATATGATAACATATAAAAAACCAAGTATCATAGTGGATATCAAATAATACATCATATTTTAATAAAACCAAACCATAAAGGAAATATAAAACAAGTGGATAACAAGTTTTAGATGAATAAATTAAAATACCATCAATATAAAACTCAAATTAGCCCATGGTTCCATCTCTATATAACAATATGTCACCCCCATAACAACCCACCTAAAATAAACATGATCTAAGAGAGACATACTCTACATTATACTCTTCCTATTACCATTATCTTGCAAAACCATAGCTATAGATTCCCAAATTAAAAACTAGTTTTTGATCACTAAATATCAGTAGGATACTACCAATAATATATCTAATTTATATTCACATGAATCCATTAGTTCATATATAAAATAGATATCTAAAATATTTCTATAAGAAATCATTTTCCTATATAAAATCATCCTTTGGTTTTCCTTTAAAAAAATCCATTTTCTAATAAAAAAATATGATATAACATATATATATATAAGGCATAAGTATATGAATAAAACAAGTTTCAAGAATCAATATCGGTATCAAGTGGGCAAATAGGATAATCAATAAACATACACATAATATATCTAAGAATAATAGGGGAAAATTTAAAACAAAAGGGTGTACACAACTCAGAAAAACATAAAACACTGGCTGGAATAAGTTAATACTAATGTTTGGTAACATCAGTCCCTCAAAAAGGATAACCACCAACAATCATGGAATCATAGAAAACTTCCCTATTGATAGATAACTCTAATAAGTATCACATATGTCTAGTTTTCCCTCATTCTACAAGGATTTCCCAAAGTTCTATTACATCATAATTATATTCAAGAAATCAAATCCATATTTCATAAACATTATTCAAGGAAATTCATTTTAATAAACAATATTCAAGGCAAATACATTTCATTTGCAAGACCATATTTTCATAAATAATTTTCTATAGTAATTACACACCATTCATATTCTTGAAAAATTATTTCTATTTAAAATCATCCTTGAATTATTATACCAAACACATCATATGTATCAAAATGGTTTATAATATAAACCCCTTTTTAGGAAAAATTTCCATATCCATCAAAGGTCAAGTTCAACTCTCATGGATTTCAAATCATCAATTTTAAAGAAAAAAAAACAAAGTAAATAATAAGAATACAAAGTATGGAAATGGATAGAGAATATGATAGAGACACCTCCATTAATAGAAAATAAAATCTCATATTATAAAAAACTTGTGATGGTAAATTAATATATCAAGTACTTATGAGTCATGATTTACAAGGAGAAAGCCAAAAAATATTGGAAACGCCCAAAACTTCTATTGGAGAAAAGATAATTTCAAAAACCCATTCTTGGAATACACTAGATATGGAATCTAAGACAATGGGGAAAGAATAATAGATTTAATATAGGGAAATAAAACCAAAATAAAAAATTAAAACCCCTCATTAAGTCCACACATGGCTGGAGTAACTTTCCCAGAAGTTAGGGACAATTTGGGAATTTTTTGAAAATCTGAAACCATCACCACCATGACCTAGTTCATCAACCATGGCTATAGAGGACTCACCTAGGACCTAAACCATGGGCATCATCTATGGTATAGTGTAAAAAATTATGTCATTTTTACCCACCACAATGTGGTGAGGTCCCTGGCACCATGGTCGATGGGAATACAATAGTGACCCATAATCTTCATTCATGGATATTACATTTTTTAGATGAATACTCTTTATATTACACAAAAAAATAGACTTGATGACCATAATAGTTTAGTGTATTTAGATAATAGGTACATTATCATCTTATTTCATGGAATATATTTAAAGTCTCCCATAAAGATCTTCCTAGTAAGTACTATTTATAAATATACCCTACTTATAACCTTTCATCATAACCTACAGAAAAGAAACATAATAAATGGTTACATTAGATTCTCAGTAAGGGTAAAAAAGGGAAATACATAAAAATTAATATGAGAATATGGGTATGGGAACATGATCATAACATATGAAAATGATACCCTGCATATCAAAGATCATAATCTTGATTCATTGAATAAATATTAGCAGTTCATAAGATATGAATCATAAGGAAATCAAATAACATGATCCACGACAGAATAAAATTGTCCTAAGACATATAATTGTGGCATAAACATAAGTATAAAAAAGTAATTTCCATAGTAGTCATGTCTCACTAATAAGGCTATCATAGTGGAATGGGTTCACTCCCCAACCCATAATAGTAGTTTAGGTTCACTCCCAAGACTATCAAAGTGGGAAAAGTCCCTTAATGAACAAAATTCACTCCCCATATTAATTCTGTCTATCTCATGGGATATAAATCTTTTTCCCAATTCATTACAGTGAGATAAAGGTCTCACCTATCTCATAATGAAAATCATACATATGTGTGCCACAATATCATAGTGTATTCATCATGTCATAAACTATGAAATTTAATGGGTTTCATAAACATTTCATAATATCATAACCTATAGAAAAGAGATAGGTTTCATAATCATTTCATCATTTCATCATAGCATAACCCTTGAATAGAATCAGGTTTTATAAGCATTTTATCATGTTATAACCCATGGAAGAGAAATGGGTTTCATAAAAATCTAGTCATCATAAAAATAAACCATTAATATAAAGAATAACAATGGTAAACATGGATCATATACCCAGTAAATCATAAATAATATCAAAATATGCCATCTTATTTAGAGAATGATTTTGAAAGATTACTTGGAACATTTCTTATGGATAATAAATTTTCTTTGAAAATAACTATTAAAAACTATAAAATCATAAAACATTTTAGAAATAATTTTCTTTGAAAATAGCCTTTAAAATTTATAAATGAATCTTTAAAATCATTGAAAACATTTCTCAAGAAAAATAAAATTTCCTATTTGAAAGACTCTTTTCAAAAAATAAAATACACTAAAAATGATTTCTAATTTGAAATCATTCATTTAAAATCTAAAAAAATCCCAAATATTAAGGAAAATGTTTTAATTTAAAATATATTTTAAAACTTATGATGTATTCTTGAAATAAATGATTAGTTATTACAGTAGTAAATAATTTTTATTCCACGCATATAAAAAAACAAATATCCTTTATACATTTTTGATAAATTCCACAAGGAAATTTTTGGAAAATGACATAAATATCCATTAAAAAAATTAAAAATTAAAACATGAGTAAAAGTGATTTTAATGAATTATTTTAACAATTTTAAAAATATTTTTGAAATCATTTTTAGAAAATATGGTTTTAGAAGAAAATTAATTTCCGACCGAAGAGAAATATAAAGTTGTATTTTCTTAAAACAATTATCAAATATTTTAAGTACCAAATAGTGTAAAAATAATACTATTACATTAAAATATTATGAATAAATATAGTATAAAAAATAAATGAGTTTATTTAGAGATAGAACATCATATTTCATCATTGGAATCATAATCCGAAGAAATTTTGATAAATGATGAGATTGTAACATAAAACCCTTACCACTTTGGTAACATTGAATTATAAGCACCATGATAGAATAAAGTAAAATGAAACCTATAATATCATGAGAATAAAGAAATTCATGATGTTATTTAGAAAAAGTTCTTTATATATACCTCATAAAATAAGATAGGTGCATGATATAACATATGTATCCAAAAAGTAAAATTGAGACAAAAATCCCTTAACACTTTGGTAAATTTTGAATCTTAAACCCCATGAAAGAGTTATCCTAAAATTGATATTTAAATCCCCATAATTTTTAGTATAATAATAATAAAATATATTCATGGTAATTATATACCCTATATAAAATAAATAGGTGGTGAATATGGCATATGTCACGCATAAGTAAAAAGTGATTTGGAAATCCATTACTAAAAGTCTCAACTTCCTTCATACTCATATGAACCTCTTGTATAATAAATATAACACTATTATACATATATTAAATAAGAATAATTATATATATCATATCATATATGAGTTACTATTATCCATTTATTACCAGTTTATTAAAAATTCCTTGTAAACATCACATTTTGTGTAATAATCCCTTTGTTTTTCATATTTGTTTTCATTTTTTATTTTAGGTACTATTAATTTTATCATGGTTTCATAATCTACATAATAATAATAATGATATAATTATATTATTTTTACATCAATTATGCTTTTAATACCAGTCATGAAATATTTTTTGAGAAATGAAGTATGTTATGATCATAGAGAAGATAGGTAGTATATATGCATGAGTAATGTTTCTATTTTTTAAATAAATGAGGAAATGTCTAAAGGAAAAGACTCCTAAAATAAAATAACAAAATATTATATCATTTTAAGGAGGTAAATTTACATTTATCCCTTTGAAGTAAGGATAATTTCTCATCAGGTAGGGTGTTATATAAAGTAAAATAATAACATTTTACCCCTTTATTTATTTAAATATACTTCTAAATATCATCCATGTGATTTAGTGATGAAAATATAGATCAATTTCACTTCATGAAGGCGGATTCCACACATGCATGAACAACATTATCATCTTTCAGTGAGTGAAAAGGTAATAAATAAAATGATATATTATCTTTTAAGAATGATAAATATGTTATTAATATCATATTTATTTCATATATATCACATGTATTCATTAAATTTATCTTTTTTATCTTTTATGTAAACTGTTAGTGAAAAATAATGATATTGCTTCGTGTGGCAGTAGTCTGTCATACACACAAATGACGTTATTGTATCCCATATGGAATGGAAAGTAAAACAAAATGATATCTTATATAATGAATAAATAGGTATAATTATATTATAATTACTATATAAATACTTGATATATATCATCATACCCAACTGTGATAGGTGTTAATGAAAAAAATAATGAAATTAGATCACAATGTGGTAGTCCACCATACATATGAATGATAATTTCGTAACCTGTTTGATGGAAGTGGAGATAGTTATAGGTCATAAACTTAACATAAAAACATCTCAGTATATTTAATATAATGATTTTATTAAATCAGTATGGTTTAATAATAATTTAAGTATGTGTAGTAATAAATAAAAAAAATACTCATTGAATAACATTACTTCTTCTTCAGGTAACCTCCTGAGGTTTGCACAAAAATCCTTACAAGGTTGGATTGATGCCCAAAATAAGGATTTTATTATGGGAGGAGGAAATTTGGGAAGTGATTTGGGTAGGTATTTTCCATACAAAAGTGGTTTTAAGGTCTAAAGAATAGAGGATATGGGTGGACTTTTATAAGTGAGGTGAGTGGAACACTTGTAATGTTTTGAAAATATAATGGTGTACGCATGTTTTTTCTCATGTAAAAAAACTAAAAATGGATTATTATTGTGACTTATAAATTTTAGGGTCTAAATATATCCATAAAATATATTTTATATAAGTTTTTTGGTAATTTTGACCCATATCATTTTAGTTTAACAACTCGGTAAACCCATTTTGACCTTAATCGTGGTAATTAATTTTTACTATTTTCACTATTTATTTTAGTAAAAAAATTAATATGAAATTATTATATAATATAAATTATTATGATTCCAAATATTTAATCCATTTTTTAAAATTCAATTAACATAAGTGGAAATATTTAATTTAAAATTAATCCTAAAGACATGTTGAGAAAGCGGGTTCTCAAAGGGAAAATATTCAAAAATTTACAAAGTTTGTATATCCAATTTCAATATGAAATTGATTCTAATGAACTAAATTGGATTAAAATTTATATAATTACCCTAATTTAATTTAAAATAAATATAATTATAATTTAACTTTATAAATAATTCAAATGAATAGGTTGTTTTCAATTAAAATTTAGTATTTTTCACTATTCATCAAAAAAATTAAACTTTTTAGAAAATTATAAAAAATTATCCCTATGATAATTTTTATGTTATGATTCAAAAAATGAAGTTTATTTTATTAGATAAATTTTATAAAATTTTAAAAAATTATTTTTAAAATAAATGCACAAAAAATAAGACGAGACCAATTTTAGAAAAATACAATTTTTAAGCGTAAAATTGAATTTATTCTTATCCCTTTTATAGAAACCTCATTAGATGAATATTACATATTAGATTGAAAATATACTATATAAATTTCGTTAAAATAATTCAAAAAAAATCGGTTTAATTTATTGAGGAAAATGTATTTGTTTTCATAAAAAAAATTCATAAAAAGATTTCTTTTATTTTAAAATGTTTTTTTATTTTAATTTTTAATTTATTATCACCAAAAATTCATTTTATATAAATGTTTAAAACATATTTTTTCATAATATATTTAATCTTATTCACACG
Source organism: Viscum album (assembly GCA_963277665.1). Taxonomy (NCBI): domain Eukaryota; kingdom Viridiplantae; phylum Streptophyta; class Magnoliopsida; order Santalales; family Viscaceae; genus Viscum; species Viscum album. The sequence continues at coordinate 1,774,315,716 of OY728165.1, read as the reverse complement.
CATCATTTCATTATCATGGTGATATCTATAAAATTAAATAAAATTTATTTAATAATATGACACTTTTCGTTAAACTTGGTGTTGCGTGTAACACAAGATAAGATCAATGTTACATTCAACAAAATACAAACTTAGTGTTTCATGTAACACAAAAAAAATGCTATTTCATGTATTGAAAATACTACATTTTTCTAAAAAAAAAATATTTCACAAAATATCAGGGTGCTACATTCTACCACCCTTAAAATGAATTCTGTGTTCAAAATTCATCACTTTAGTACGAACAACTAAGGATAATTTTGTATCATTACATCCTTAGATTCTCATGTATCTTACTTAAGCTGGTTTTTTAACCATAAAACATTAACCAGGTAAGCACCAAATAATAAGATACTATCTTGATATGATCAAGTGTTTTAATGGAACCGATATACCTATGGATTAGTTTCCCTTCAATCTACCATGTATAAATTCATAGAAGGACCTTCTCGCCAACATCAAATTTTAGATCATATTAATAATTATAAGAATAACATTTCTATAAATATTTTCCAGTCCTTACATGTTGTTGAATGGTTTTAACCTTCTATTCCTTCTCATCAGCTTTCTCAGGCCCCAATAGATTTCTTTCTGCAACTTCTTTCTAGTACATTGAATTTCTAGAATTCCTTCCATAATGGGATTCATAAGAAACCACCAAAATTATTGAGTGAAATAATTTTTTAAAGAAAACTCAAATTGGGGAAGGTTTTGATCCCCACCACCTTTAAAATTCATATAACAATATCTTATCCTATCCTCTAGGGTTTGAATTATTCTCTCAAACTAGCCGTCTGTTTGAAGATGATATGCAGTGATGAAACTCAACTTTGTATCAAGATATTTCTGAATACTTCACCAAAACATTGAGGTAAAATATATATTTTAATAAAAAACAATTTAATGTGGTTCTTCATAAATCCTTACCACTTACTTAATGTATATTCTCTAAAGTATATCCAAATAGAAATATTCTATAATATCAATGAAGTGTGATGACTTCATAAGGTGATCGAATATAACCTATAATTATCTCAACATCAAAGAAAATATAAACCTTATTGTTTATCAATACCTTTAATCAAATTTCCATAAATTTTAAATGCATTCTTACTAAAATAAATTTATCACTATATAAAAAACTAAAGGGTTTCATTTTTATAAATTCCTCTTAAAATATAATTAATATTGATAAAATATGATCACATAATAACTAAAAAGGGGTGTCAATGACTTTATGATCAACCTTAAACACAAAAACCCATAATGGTATCCAAAAATCTTAATATAATCTTAACTTGTGACATATATACTTCTCAAATACAATTCACCTATTATTCCTTAAATATGATCTTATCTTATACAAAAACATTTCCAATCGATGATTGGGTTCAAAAATTTACCAATATAATATCAAATGTGATTTCATTATTCCATAATTCATGTCTAGGGAGATATTTACATGTAATTTAACTAAATTATGAATAATAATATTTTTATAGGGCTCATTAAAAAAATAAAACATGAAATTATAAACTAAGAAGGGGAGGATTAGTGTTCCCTAATTATCTTGATTCACTCCAACCATCATGATTTCATAAGATTTACTTTTGTCTTTAGAGTTTTTTGTGGCTTATCATCCTCATTAATTCTTGGATTGGTTCATTAATTCTCATAATTACCATACTTATTTCATTTTAAAAACTGGAGTTTGGGTGGTTAATTCTAAGAAACTTTCTCTCTATTCATATCATTAGCTAAATTATTCCCATTACTTTGGAAATAAATTTCTTAATGACCTTACCTTACACACTTAAAAAATTTACTACTTCCATTAAGAAAATTTATTCCATGTTTCTTCCCTCACATTGATCATCAATTAAAGGTCATATTATTGTCTCCATGGTTTTTAGACTTTATATAGAATTCCATTTCTTCTCTTCATCTCAAAACCATGAGACTGATACATAAATCCAACCTCTATTTCCACATTTATAGAACATAGAACAATATCTTTATAACTAATGAAGTATCTTGTGGATAATGCTCTTAGGTGATTTGGTTTTATGCCACTGAAGTATAACTCAACCTTAATTTTAGGTTGGATGATAATACCAAAATTGTACCTCACAGGTCTTGTAAAATTTTCTTCATAGGTACCAATTGATTTGTTATAATTTTTCATTAGAATAATTAAATACTTATCTATATTTTTATGAATAATATGAGGAAAGTATTTATTGAAAAATAATTTCTTCAACTTTTCCCAATCTATGGAGTCAGTTTCATATTATAGCCTCATATTCTTGATAAGTGTCTATCATTGATCTTATTTTCATTCAAAACGGTAAGCTTCCAAAATGGATTTCTAATGCTCTGAACACTGGAAGAAGTAAAATATATTTTCATTAGTATTGATAAATTTATCAGAAACAAATGGAAAAGAAGACCAACTGAAAGAATATAGATGTTTCCTCATGAAGGAATCAACATAATATTGTTCCCTCTATTGGTCATTTGTAATTCCAGAATGATTCATCACTTGAGAAAGTTGTTTGAGCATAGAAAAAAATATTTTTCAATCCATCTCTTACAAATTTTGGTTGATCAAGAGGAAAATAATTACATTATTCATTTCACTAAGTATTGAAATGGTTCTTTTGGGTTACATATATCAACTAAAACCAAAATCATAGTGTGAGAGACACTAATCATATTGGGGAACCACATCATCTTGAAAAAATCACTTATAGGGTCTTTAAATCATAACATCTTATTTTCAATCTATGACACATTAGGATTAATCTAGGTAATTCATGGTCATTGTCCATTTAAATCCTTCAATATGGTTTTTAAATAGTTAATAAATTTACAAAGATATCCCTCAAAAGTTTCAAACCAGGTGTTCAGAAAGGCCCATTGTTTTTCACTAGGTGAAGATCGTGTCCAGCTCAATGTTCCCTTTTCAGAGTTATTACCCCTAGGTGCCTCAGTGCCAGAGCTACATCCACTTGTAGTATCTGTACATGGATTTTATTTCTTGGAAATCACATTCTTAATTAATTACCTAAATTCCAGGACATTTTCTAATACTTTGACTCATCCATAAAATTATCCTTAGGGATATACCTAGACATATCCTTAGAAATATCCCTTGGGATATCACTACTATTTTCTCATCATAGTTTCTAAAGGTTAACTAAACTTTTCCTTTAATACTAAATATAACAACCCAAGCTTTTCATACATGGATATTACAACTTTTTAGATGAATATTCATTTCACTAAACTAGCACATGCCTGAGGGACATAATATTTTAGTGTCTTTAGATACAAGTTACACTATCATATTATTTCATGAAATATAATAAATGTCAACCATAAAGATCTTACCATTAAGTACTCTTCATAGAAGTACCCCACATATAAAATTTCTTCATAACCTAAGGAAATAAAACATAAGAAAGGGTGATCTTGGATTCTCAGTAAGGGTAAACAAGGGAAATTTATAAACACAACTTTTGCATAAGGGTATGATAACATGGTTATAACATATGAAAACCATACCATGTATATCAAATATCATATTATTGAGTCATGGAATAAATATTGGAAGTTCGTAACATATAAATCTTAAGGAAATCAAATAACATGAGCCATGACAGCATAACATTGGTATAAGACATTGAATTGTGGAATACACATAAACATATAAAATCATTTACATGTTAGTCATGAATCATAGTGAAGGATATCATAGTGGAATAGATTCACTCCCCAAACCATAATAGTAGTCATGGTTCACTCCCAAGACCATCATATCAGAAAAAGTTCCTTACTGAATCACGTTCACACTCCATTTCAATCTGGTAAATATCATGAGATATAAATCGTTACCCAATGCATTGAAGAGAGATATAGGTCACATACATCTCATAATGAAAATCATACATATTTTTTCCACCAGATCATAAAAAATTCATCATATCATAACCCATGAAATAAAATAGGTTTCGTACACATTTTATCATATCATAAACTATAGAAAATAGACAAGTTTAATAATAATTTCATCGTCTCATCATATCATAACCCATGAAAAGAAATAGGATTAATAATAATTTTATCATGGTATAACTCATGGAAGATAAATTGGTTTTCATAAAAATCTTAGTATCATAAATATAAACCATTCCAAGAAATTATAATAATGGTATCCTTGGATGATATCCCAAGTGACGCATAAGTAAAGTTGAATAATTTAATCTTCAATGGAGAATGATTTTCAAATATTACTTACAACATTTCTAAAGGAAAATAACTTTTCTTTGAAACTAAATTTTTAAAACTAAAAATCCATAAAAAAAATAGACATTATTTTATTTGAAAATAACCATGAAAAGTTAAAAATTAGTCTTTAAAAATTATTTAAATAGTTTTTTAGGAAAACATGATTTCACTTTAAAAATACTTTTTAAAAGATAAAATATTTTTAAAATACTTTCCACTTCAAAATTATTCATTTAAAATTTAGAAAAAAATCACAAATATTATGAAAAATATTTAATTAGAAAAGATATTTGAAAAAATTTAATGGAATCTCGAAATCATTGAGTGGTCATGATAATGGGAAATATTTTTCATGTCATGCATGAAAAAAAATCCAATATCCTTTTTAAATTTTCAATAAATGATAAATGGAATTTTTTTTGGAAATTGACCTGAAGATTCCTTTCAAAAAAATTGTAAAATTTAAAACATGGGTAAAAAATTTCTTTCATAAATAATTTGAAAAAAAAATTAAATATTTTTGAAAAAATATTAAAATACATGGTTTTAGAAGAAAATGGATTTTCGACTTAATAGAGAAATAAAGTCAGATTTTATTTAAAAAAATCCCAGATATTTTAAGTACCAAAGAGTGGTAAAATGGTATTATTACATGAAAATTCAATGAATAACCATATTATAGTAAAATAAATGAGTTTATTGATATATGTATCATCATATTTGATCATTTTAATCGTAATCATGAGAAATCCAAATAGATGATGAGATTCTAACATAAAACCCTTACCACTTTAGAAACATTGAATCGTAAGACCCATTAAAGAATAAAATTCAATAAAACTTATAATATCATAAAAATTAATAAATTCATGAAATTACATATCAAAGGGTTTTTATATAAACCTCTTAAAATAAGATTGGTTCATGACATAACATATGTATTAAAGAAGGAAAATTAAGACAAAAATCTTTTATGGCTTTGGTAACTTTTGAACCACAAACCCCATTAAATATAGATACTCAAATGGATATGTAAATCAAAATAATTTTAATTAAAATAATAATAACATAAATTCATGGTTATTATATACACTGCATAAAATAAATAGGTGGTGAATACGGCAGGTGTCTCATAGAAGTAAAAAGTGAGACGGGAATCCCTTAGCATAAGTATTGAATTCCTTCATACTCATTTGAACCTCCTATATAATAAATATAATTTTATTATACATACATTAAAAAACAATAATTATATATATCATAGCATGTATGATTTTCTTATGTCATTTTATTACCCATTTATTTACAATTCCTTGTTAACGTCGCGTTTCGGATAATAACTGCTTAGTTTTTTGTATATGTTTTGATTTATTATTTTCGATTCTCTAAATTTTATCATGTTTCATCATATCCATAATAATAATAATGTCATAATTATAATATTTATACCTAAATTATACTTCTAATACCAGTGATTAAATATGGTTTTGGTAAATGAATTGGGTTACGATCATGGAGACGGTAGGGCTTACGTACACATGAGTAACATTTCATCATTTCAATGTTCACTATGAAAAGAAGGTAAGAAATATTTTATATTTGAATAATTATAATAATATAATAAATAAAATATTATTTCTATAAATATAATTATACATATCATCCATGTGATTCGGTTATGAAAAGATAGAACCACATCACTTCATGAAGAGAGTAGTCCACGTGTACATAGAAGACATTGTCATCTTTTAGTGAGTGGAAAGGTATTAAATAAAATGATATATTATATTTTAATAATGATAAATATGTTATTAATACCATATTTATTTCATTTATATCTCATATATTCATCAATTGTATCTTTATTATCTTCCATGTAAAGTATTAGTAAAAAAGGAATCATATCGCTTCGCAAGGCGGTCATCCGTCGTAAACATGAATGATGTTTCGTATACCATAAGAAATTGAAAGTAAAAAAAGGAATATATGATATAATTAATCCATATGTATAAATATGTTTTAAGTATTATATATATACTTTACATTTATCATTATACCCAACTGTGAGAGGTGGTAATAAAAATAAATGAATGACTTCGGTACACACGAACGATGGTTTTTTAACCCATTTGGTGGAATTAGAGATGATTTTAAGTCTTTAAATTAAAATAAATAAACATTATTATATTTAATATACTAAATTTTTAAATAATAATGTTTTAATGATAATCTAATGAGGTAGAGGAAGAAATAAAATAAAAACACTTGTTGAAGAACATTACCGCTTCTTCAGGTAACCTCCTTATATTTGCACAAAAAATCCATCCAAGGATGGAATTATGGAAATAAATAAGGACTATATGATGATAGGAAGGAATTATTTAATTTATTTTGTAATATATTGATATAACTAAAAGTGTTTTAAGGTCCTAATAAGAGAGGATATGGGTGGCCTTTTCTAAGTGATGTGAGTGCCATACTAATAATTTTTTGAAAAGAAAAAGGTGTGACCACGTTTTTCTTATGTCAAAATGCTCAAAAATGGAGTTTTAATGAAAATTATAAATTATAGGGCCCAAATATTTCCATTAAAGTTATTTTAGACAAATTTATAGGTCATTTTAACACTTGTCCTTTTAGTTTAACCCCTGATAAACTCATTTTTATCTTAACAGTGGTAATTAATTTTTACTATTTTCCTTATTGATTTTAGTAAAAAAATTAAATAAATATTATTAGATAATATAAATTATTATGATTCCAAATATTTAATCCATTTTTAAAATTTTAATTCATATAATTGAAAATTTTTAATTTCAAATTAATCCCAAAGACATAATGAGAAAGCGAGTTTTCAAAGAGAAAATGCTCAAATGATTACAAAGTATTTATGACCAATTCCAATATGAAATTGATTACAATGACCTAAATTGGATTAATAGATGTATATTTTAAATTATTTTACATTAAAATAAATTTATAATATAATTTAACTTTACAAATAATTCAAATTAAAAGTCATTTTTCAATTAAAATTCAGTATTTTTAATTATTCATCAGAAAATTAATCTTTTCGGAAAATTATCAAAAATTGTACCTAAGGTAAATTTTATATTATTATTTCAAAAATGTAATTTTTTTAAAATAAATTAGATAAAATTTTCAAAAATTACTATCAAAAAAAATTCAAAAAGGGTGACAAAAATACATATTATAACAATACAATTTGTAGTATAAAATTGGATTTTTTTTCTTATATATTGTTTAGAAAACACATAATATTAATGTTAAAAAATTGATTTAATATCTAATATATGTTTTTTATAATAATTAAATAAAATTTATTTATTTAATTTATTTAGGTAAAACAGGTTTGTTTCCATAAAAATAGTTTTTCTGAAAAATATTTTCTTTATTTTCAAAGGGTTTTTTATTTTAATTTTTAGTTAATTGGTCACTGAATAAATAATTTAATATACACATGTAAACAATATATTTTAATAATTTATTTATTCTTATTCATACTCATCATTCCAATATCTAGGTGATAACTATCATGTGAAATAATAATATTTTAATAATATGTCACAATTTGTTTAAACTTAGTGTTGTGTGTAACGTAAAATAAACTCAATGTCACATGTAATGAAAGCCTAACTTAGTATTGCATGTAACGCAAGATAAACTCAATATTTCATGTATTGAAAAATATATAAAGTACTAAATTTAGTTGAAATAAAATATTTCACAAAATATTGGGGTGTTACATTCTACCCTACTTAAAATGAATTTATCCCAAGAAATTCATCAATTTGGTGATAAGGACTGAGGATACTTATGCCTCATTACATCCTCAGTTTCCCACGTATCTTTGTCAAGATGGTGGTTTCACCAAAAAACATTGACCAGGTAATTGGTCTGATTTTATAGAACCTTCTCTATTCGATCCAAAATCTCTATTGGTTGTTCCTCCTAAGGAATATCATGCTTTAGCAGCATGACCTCAGAGTTCAATGCATGTGATGGGTCAGATATGTACTTACTCAGGTGAGATACATGGAAAAAATCATGAAATTAATAGAGGTTTGGTGGAAACTCCAAACAATAATCTACTATCCTGATATGATCAATTATTTTATTGGGACCGATATATGTTGGGATTAGTTTTTCCTTTATTTATTCTATGGAAAAATTCATTGAATCAACTTCTCTCCAAATTCAAATAATATATCACATTAATGATTATTATCATAACATTTCTATCAACTTTTTTTATTTTTTACATGTTTTTGAATTTCTCTAATCTTATATTCCATCTTATCATCTTTATTAGGTCCCAATAGATTTATTTCTACAAATTCATTATAGTATGTTGGAGTTATAAACTTCCTTATATAATGGGCTTCATGAGGATTCATCTGAATTATCAAGTGAAATATATTGTTGTAAGAAAACTCAACATCAGTAAGGTGTTTATCCCAGCCACTTTTGAAATACATATAACAAGATCTTAGAATATCCTATAGGTTTTGAATTATCCTATAAAACTGATCATCTTTTTATGATGATAAGCAGTGATGAAACTCAACTCTATGTTAAGATCTTACTAAGGGTTGAATTGCCATAACTTTCTCTTAAAATATCTTTAATCTCGATAAAATACCATCATATCAAACCTAAAAAGGGGTGTTAATGACTTTATGATCAACCTTAAACTCATAAACCCATGATGATATCCAAAAATATAAAGTTAATCTTACCTGGAGACATAAATTCTTCTGAAATATAATTCACTCTTTATTCCTAAAATAAACTCAAATTTTATAGAAAACATTTCTATTGGAAGCTTGCGTTCAACCTTGTACCGATAGAATATCAAATGTGATTTCATTATTCCAAAATTCATGTAGAGGGATATAATCACACAAAATTTCACTAAAGGATGAACAATAATATTTTTATATGGCTTATGCATACAAAATGAACCATGAAATTCCCAACTAAGGAGGGGAGGATTATTTTTCCATAATTATCATTATTTACTTCAACTTTTAGGATTACATAATCTTTCCCTTTATACTATGTATTCAAAGGTTGTTGTAGATTACCATACTCATTAGATCTTAGATTGGGTAATTTATTCTCATAATTACCATACTCATTTCATTTGAAAAAATAGAGTGTGGGTGGTGTATTCTAGGTAGATTTTTCTCTATTCACATAATTAGATAACTTATTTACATGACTTTAGCAATCAATTTCATGATGACCTTCCCTTCAAAAATTAAAGCATTTACTAGTTCTCTTAATAAAAAATCCTACATGTTTAATTCAACACTTTGAGCATAAAATTAATCTTATCTTCTTCTCTCCATAGTTTTTATAATTTCCTTTGAATTCTATTTTTCTCTTCTCATCAAAACCATGAGTTTGATATGTATCTCCAACCCTAATTTTCCCATTGATATCACATCCAAAAATATCTTCATATCTAATGAATTATCATATGGATAAAAACCTTCATAGACTTGGTTTTAAGCCAATAAATAATCGATCAGCCTTACTTTCAGGTTGGATGATAATACCATAATAATACCTCGAAAGTCTTATAAAATTTGCCTTTTAGGTTCCAATAGATTCATCATCCATTTTATTTAACCTAAAGAACTCATTATCCATATTCATATGAAGAATATGATGTCGATAGTTATTGAAAAATAAGTTCTTGAACTCTTCCCAATCCATAGAGTCAATTTCATCATGTTTATTTGTATTCTTGATAAGATTCCACCATTTTTCAGCTTTATATTCCAAATAATAGATTTCCAGAATGACTTTCTCATGCTCCAAACACTGGAGGATGGAAAATGTCTTTTCAGTAATTCTAATACATTTCTCAGAAACTAGTGGATCATAATACCCATTTAAATAAGGTTTATGTTTACTCATGAAGGACACAACATAATTTCGTTCCCTTCTTTGCTCGTTTGGAAGTCCAGAATGGTTCATATCTTGAGAAAGTTTCATGAGCATATAAACAATATTTTTTATTTTATCTCACTTAACATTTGGTTTCTCTAGATTAAAATCATTTCATTATATTTCACACTCAGGATTAACATATTTTTTTCGGGTTCTAACCATCAACTAAAACCAAAATCGTAGTGTGAGTGACACTAATCATAGTTGGGAACCACAAAATCATGACAAATCGCTTATATGGTGCCTAAAACATGACACCTTATTTTAAATATATGACACCTTAGACTTAATCTAAGTCATTAATGGTCATTATCGATTTAAATCCTTCATTATGGTACATAAAGAGTTTGTGAATTTCCAAATTATATCCCCCATGAATATCAAACTAGGTGTGCAGTAAGGCCCGTTTTCATACACTAGGTGATGATCAAGTCCATCTCAGTGTGCTTTTTCGGATTTATTACCCCTAGGTACATCTATACCATATCCAAATCCACTTATAGTATCCATAAAGGGATGTGATTTCTTAGAAATAACTTGCTTTATTATTTAGTAAAATTACAGGATATTTTCTCATACATTGACTCGTCCTTAGACTTATCCTTAGAGACATCCCTAGACATACCCTTATAAATATACCTAGGGATCTCACTAATTTTTTCTAATCCTAGTTTCCAAATTTTAACTAAAAATTTACTCTGATACAATCTATAGCGACCCAATATTTCCATGCATCGATATTTTATCTTTTTAGATGAATATTCATTACATTACACAAACACATGCTTAAAGACTGTAATAGTTTAGTGTATTTGGAGACTAGGTACACCATCATCTTATATCATGAAAGATACTCAATTTCTCCCATAAAGATATTCCCATTAGGTACTCTTTATAGATATTCCCTACTTATAACCATTCTTCATAACCTGGGGAAAGAAGACATAAGAAAGGGCGAGATCATATGATCATAAAGGGAAAACAAGGGAAATTCAAAAACATAACATGATCATAAGGGTATGAAAAGAAGATAATAACATATGAACACCATACCTTGTATATCAAATATTATAATATTGATTTATGGAATAAATATTGGAATTTTATAAGACATGAATCATAAAGAAACCAAATAACATGAGCCATGAGAGTATAACATTAGCATAATACATAGAATTGTGGCATATATATAATCATATAAAATCATTTCCATGGTATTAAAGGCTCAATTCCAAGTCTATTATAGTGGAGTAAGTTCACTCCCTAAACCATCATAGTAATAATGGTTCACTCCTAAGACTATCATAGAAAACAAATCCATTTACTAAACTAGGTTCACTCCCCATTTCATTCATGTCTATCTCATGAGATATAAATCTTTACCCAATGTATTGGAGGGAGATATAGATCCCTCACATATAATAATTAAAATCATAAATATTTACTACAAAATATCATAAAACATTCATCATATCGTAACCCATGAAATAAAATTGGTTTTATAATCATTTGATCATATAATAACCTATAAAAAAGAGATGGGTTCCATAATCATTTTATCATTTCATAATATTATAACCCATGAAAAGAAGTGGGTTTGTAATAATTTTACCATGGTATAACCAGTGGAAGAGAAATAGGTTTCATAAAAATATTATCATCAAAAACATAAACCATTCAAAGAAATAATGATAATGATATCCTAGGATAATATCACAATAAATAATAAATAACATCATAGGATTTCATCTAATATAGAGAATGATTTTGAAAGATTATATGGAACATATATTTAGGAAAATAACCTTTATTTTAAAATCACTTTTTAAAATTGAAAATTCATTAAACATTTTAGAAATAATTTTATTTTAAAATAACTTTTAAAACATATAAAGTAATATTTAAAAATAATTTAAAGAATATTTTGATGAAAATATCCTTTCCACTTTGAAAAATACTTCTTAAAACATAAAAAAAATTAAAAGCCTTTTTTACTTTGAAATCATTAATTTAAAATATAAAAAAAATCCCAAATATTAAGGAAAATTTTTTATTTAAAAATATTTTTGAAAAAAATAATTTAATCTTGAAATCATTGATCATTCATGAAAGTAAGAAATATTTTTCTTGTCGTTCATGTAAAAAACAAAGATTCATTTCATATTTTCAATAAAATGTAAATGTGCATTTTTTTAGAAAATGAAATTATGATTGATTTAAAAAAATAAAAATAAAAAAAGGTAAAACATCTATTCAATAAGTCATTTTAAAAAAAAAATTAAAAACATTTTATAAAACATTTTTAGAAAACATGGTTTTGGAATAAAACAGATTTCCAACCGAAGAGAGAAATAATGTCAGGTTTTATTAAAAACATTTTATCAAATATTTTAAGTATCAAAGGGTATAAAATGGTATTATTACATTAAAATATCATGAATAACCATATAATAATAAAATTAATGAGTTTATTTAGAGATATATCATCATATGTCATCATTGGAATCATAATCATGAGCAATCCCAATAAACGATGAGATTGTAACATAAAATCCCTACCACTTTGATAACATTGAATGTAAGAAAAATAACAAAATAAAATTAAATGAAACTTATAATATAATTATAATAATCAAATTAATGATATTACATAGAAAAGTTTATGTATATACATCTCATAAAATAAGATAGGTGCATAACATAACATATATCTCAAAGAAAGAAAATTGAGAAAAAAATCCCTTACTACATTGGTAACTTTTGAACTATAAACCCCATGAAAGATATATCCTCAAATGAATATATAAATCTAAATAATTTTTAGGATAATAATTATAAAATACATTCATGGTAATTATATACACCACATAAAACAAATAGGTGGTGAATATGGCATGTGTCTCATAGAAGTAAAAAGGTGAGACGAAAATCCATTACCATAAGTCTCGGCTTCCTTCGTACTCATTATAACCTCATATATTATAAATATAAGTGTATTATGCATTAATTAAAGAAAAATTATTATATATAATACCATATGTGATTTACTTATGTCCTTTTATTACCTATTTGTTATAAATTCCTTATTAATATAACATTAAGGGTAATAACCTCCTGGTTTCTTGTATATGTTTTGATTTTTTATTTTCAGTCCTATTTTTTTTATCATGGTTAAATCATATTCATAATAATAATAATAAAATAATTATCATATTTATACATAAATTTAACTTTTAATACCATTCAAGAAATTTTTTTAGAATTGAAGTATGTTGCGATCATAGAGAAGGTAGGTCATACATATGCAAGAGTAGCATTTCCATTTTTCAATGATCATTATAGAAAAGAGGTAGGTAGTATTTTATATTTATATAAAGATAATAATATTGTAAATAACATTTTATTTCTTTAACTATACTTATAAATTTTTTCTATGTGGTTTTGTGATGAAAATATAGAGTCTCATCACTTCGTGATGGCAGTAGTCCACACGTACATGAACAACGTTATCATATTTCAATGAGTAAAATGGTAAAAAAAATGATATATTATCTTCTAAAAATGATAAATATTTCATGAATATTATTTTTTCATTTATATCACATATATTAATTAAATTTATCCTTGTTATCTTCCATGTAAAGCATTAATAAAAATGAATCGCATCATTTTGCAAGGCGATAGTCTGCCGTATACATGATTGACATTGTCATATCCCATAAATAATAGAAATTTAAAAGTTATAAATGATATAATTAATATTTAGATATAATTATTTCATAAATATCATATATATACTTTATATCCATCATCATACCCAACTGTGAGAAGTGGTAATGGAAGAACGAATGATATTACTTCCCGAGGTGGTAGTCCACCATACACACAGATGATGATTTTGAAACTCATTTTATGGAAGTGGATATGTTTTTAAGTCATGAAATTAACATAATAACATCTCAATATGTTTAATATACTTATTTTATTATATCATCATTGTTTAATAATAACTAAAGGAGGTGGTGTAAGAAATAAAACTAAAATTCTTGTTGAATAACATTACCACTTCTTCGAGTAACCTCCTTAGGTTTTCACCAAAATCCTTCCAAGGTTCTATTTCTACCTAAACTAAGGCTTATAGTATGAGAGGATTTAATTTTCAAAGTTATTTTGGAAGGTATTTTCCTAAAAAAATGGTTTGAAGGTATGAATAAGAGAGAAGATGGGAAGGCCTTTTATAAGCGATGTGAGTGGCACAGTTGTAATATTTTGAAAATAAAAAGATGTAACCACATTTTTATCATGTAAAAAAGATTAAAAAAATATTATTATTGAGTAATATACATTATAGGACAAAAATATGTCTATAAAATATATTTTATATTTTAGGTTATTTTTAACCTTATCGTTTTAGTTTAAACCCTAATAAACTCATTCTTACCTTAACTATGGTAATTAATTTTTACTATTTTCACTATTCATTTTAGTAAAAAAATATTTTAACCTTCTTATATTATATAAATTTATTCTTATTCCAAATATGGAATCCATTTTTAAAAATTAAATTGAAAAAAATGGAAAATTTTAATTTAAAATTAATCCTAAAGACATGACAAGAAACCAGGTTTTCAAAGAGAAAATGTTCAAAAGTTTTAAAAGTTTTTATATCCAACTTCAATATGAAATTGATTCAATTGAACTATGTTGGATTAATAAATATATAATTGAACTATTTTTACTTCAAAATCAATTTAAAATATAATTTTAATTTATAAATACTTTAAAAGAAAAGGCAGTTATTAATTAAAATTCAGTATTTTCAATATTCATCAGAAATTTAATATTTTCAAACAATTATAAAAAAATAACCCTAAGATTATTTTGATATTATTATTTATAAAATGAATTTTATTGTTTCAAAAAAAATATAAAATTCACAAAAAATATTTTTAAAATAAGTTTAAAAAAAAGTGAGAAAACTATTTTTTAGAAAAATACAGTTTTTAAGAATAAAATTGGATTTATTATTATCTAATTTCTATAAAACACATAATATGAATGTTAATAAATTTTATTTAATATATACTATATAAATTTCATTAAAATCATTCACCAAAAGTGATTTTTTTAATTTATTATGGTAAAAGGTGTGTGTTTGCATAAAATTGTTTTTCAGAAAAAGATTCTATTTATTATATAATGGTTATTTATATTCATTTTTAATTAATTGGTCACCAAAAATTAATTTTATATACATCTGTAAACCATATAATTTCATAATTTATTTAATTGTATTCATTCTTACAATTCCAATGACTATGTGATAACAGTCATATTAAATAATAATATTTTAAAAATATGTCACATTTTATTTAAACACAGGGTTGTGTGTAACACAAGCGAAACTTAGTGTTATATGTAATTCAATCCAAATATAGTGTTACATGTAACACAAGCTAAACTAGATATTATATGTAATGAAATTTATATAAAAGACTAAATATGTAACATCCCATGTAATTATAGAATAATAATTTTTAACATTTATGAATTAGATAGTGATTTTACCTTAACAGGGATTCTATTTTCAATATCGTACCTGATTCACAACAATGGGTTTCTCTGAAATCTTACGTTTCACACAAGACTGAGTTATACCAAAAAATAATATATTATTAATAGTTTTATTTTAAATGATAGTTATCACCAAGTCATTTTATTGGTGGTAATGAACATAACTAACTATATTATGTTTACACATGTTTGTTAAATATTTTTACTTTCATATAATAAATTTTAGAGGCTTAAAATGGGAATAAATCTAATTTTTAGCATAAAATACTCTAATATTTTAAAAAGTTAGTTTTACCGCCTTTTGATGAAGAACCCTTATTAAAACTAGTTTTTTCACTTTTATTTTTTCAATTTTAAAAAATAAAGTTCTTCTTTGGAATCATGATATAAAAATTTACTTTGGCTGAATTTTTGGTATCTTTCTGATAAAATTTATTTTTTAATGAATAGTGAAAACGACTTCATTTTACTTCAAAACTACTTTTTCAACCAAATTTTTTATATAGTTATATTATTCATTTAATTGGTTTTAAATTATAATTAAATAATTTTTTATCAATTAATCTAATATAGGTCATTTTAATCAATTTTACATTTATATTGGATATAAAAACTCTGTGAACTTTTGAACGTTTTTACTTCAAAAACTCATTTTCTCAATCCGTCAATGGGATTAACTTTAAATTAATTTAACCAATTATATGAATTAAATTTTAAAAAATTTCCATACATAGTTATACAAATTATGAAAAATGTGGTCTAATACGATCAAAATAATTTTTGGTGAATAGTAACTTTAGTATTTTATTTCCCACAGCTAAAGGTAAATAGAGTAATTAAAGGTAAAATTAATATTTTAAAATTTTAAAATTACCCTGGAACTTATCCTAATCTTATTGGATGATTTATTATTGACCATGACCATAATTGGTCTGAAATTTTGACCTTTGGAATCTACGTGGGTGTGATTGTGACATTAATTTAAAGTAAAGGCAAATATGTCATAAATATGTCTCTTCTTGCTAAAACTATTTTAATATGGGGTTATGTAAGTGATATATTTGACTATTAATAGTAATTCCAAGTATAAAAATATTACCTATATATTGGTAATTTATTAATAATTTTTAGTAATTATATAATTAAATTTAATTATGAAAAGAAGATGATGCAGTAATAGGTTTATTAAAGAAAAAATCAAATAAATGATATTAATAATATTAAAATAAATATAATTTTAAATATTTGATGCCATAAAGTAATTTTATGGATGACTATGACATTTTATTTTTGAGTTAATATAGTTTGTTATAAGGAATCAAGTTTTTATGATTTTTAAAAAAAGTCATGTAATGAATAGTATCAAAATTGACATAATTCACAACTTAAATTATAAAACATCTAATTAAATGATATAAAATTTATAAAAATACAAAAAATGACCAAAAATTACATATAAATCTAAAAATACCATTAATTACTCATCCATGGGTCTTTTGGTGTGATTTGGTAATTATTTTAACTCTCGAAGTGTAAATTACATGATAAAACTATAAGAGTTAAAAATGTTGAAACAAAATGGTAAGGATTAAAAAAATTAAAGACTTATCTAATTTTAATTTTATGGTTACTATTAGACCCAAAATAATCATATATTATAAATAAATAATTTTGGTACCATTTCAAATCGAAATGGAATTTATATTAATTTAATACTTTTTATAATTCCAAGAGTGCCCTGCCCCCCTCCTATAAAAATGAACTCTTGTTATCTATTCCTTGCACTTCAAAGACCTTTTGATTCGTCCAATACCTACCAAAAATCTTACTATAATCCCTCCCAAAATTCTTGTGTCCTTATTTTAGGCATAACACCCTCTTTAAAGGAGTTAAGGTGTTCATCAAATGTGATCAACCAAAAAATATGTATCGTTTTTATTCAAGTATTTCTATTTTATTTCTTATTCCTCTTCCTTAAAATATTATTTTTCCAAGATGAAATAATAACTACATTATCCTCAATATTATGAGATTTTATTATGTTAATATCATCATCTAAATCCATCTCCATTTCTATAAAATGGTAAATTAATTAATCATCTGTGTGTACGTACGTGTAAATTATCACCTCCACGGACCAATCTAACTCATTTTCCATAATCATCTCTCATGATTGGTTATAATAATACAATTAATATTAATATTTTATATTAATGAAATATTAATCATTATAAGATAACATTATATCAATTATTTTCTTAATTTCCATGCGCGTAAAGATAATAATGTCGTTTGTGTGTACGTGTGAACTACCACCTCCATGAAGCGATGTGACTTGTTTTTATTCATTATAACACTCTTATGATATATAGAAGTATACTTAAACTATTAATATGATATTAATAATGTTATAATAATTATTTAAAGATAAAATAATACTTACCTTCTTTCCCTAATGATCAATAAAAAATGGGAAATGTTACTCATGTGTGTGTACGGCCTACCGTCTCCATGATTAAAATGTTGTTCATTTTTCATAAAAATACTTAATGCTTTGATTTAATAGTATAATTTATTTATAAAAATTATAATAATGTCATTAATATTATTATATATATGATATACTTGTGACTACATGGACTATTTACATCTTACCATGTTTATTTTCGACTCAAGTACCGAATATCGACAAAATGTATGATATGAACTTAAATAATTAGGTAATTATTGTAAAATGGTAATAAATTATATAACATACATGATGAATCAAACTCAAGGTAAAGGATTTCATATCAATATCCTTTCATTGAGATATTTCTTGATGATATGCACCTTTATTCTTTTATAAAGTGTATATACGGTCCCTTTGACATTACATATCCATATTTTATCTATAATCATGTTATTTAATGTTTAAAAAATGTTATACTTCCATTTGTATTATAATTTAAATTTTTGAGGTTCCATGAGACTCTTTAACTAAAATATTGTTTTAAGTGTTTTAAAGATTTTCTCTTCTAAATATTTATCATTAATGTCCATGTTTTAAAAATGATTTTATATATTTATTTATATGGACATAAATGTTTTAAAATGTTAATTATAGAATCTATTTTAAATGCTTCAAATTTTTATGGGACACTTTTATTCAATAATATCTTTTATAAATGTTTTAAATTTTTTTTTGAAAATGGATTGGTTATTTCAATAACATAAAATGTTTTCTTATGAGTGAAAATGAAATTTTATGAGTGAAATTTAGAAAATTGTAATATTTTATGTATTATTATTATATAATGGTACTTGGAAATTTCATAGGTGAGCCCGATACAACTTTTATGAAGGGTTGATCCCCATTATATCTCACGGGTGAGCCTAATATAGCTTATACGTAGGGTAGATCTACATTATAGCTAATAGTTAAGCCCGATATATCTTATATTAATGGTGATACACATTATAGATCTCTAATGCATTGGGTAGGTAAGTCGGTTGTATGGCTATTCCATTTGTAAGAGTGGTATGTATGGAAGTCGATTGTATGGTTATTTCATTTAAGTATGATTATGTCCAAGTTACCTTTATATGTTATATGTTATTTATATGGGTTTTATGGAAATATTTTGATTACAAAAAAAGTAATAAGTGAGATTATAATCAGTGAAGAGTATTTACTAATTATTAAATGTAAAAATTATTAATTTATGATAAGTATTCATGGTTTACGTGTTTTTTCAAGGCTAATAGTTTTCCTTCTTTGTGTATCCCTCACTAAGCTTTTAGTACTCATCCCAAGTTTTAAATTGTTTTTCAAAGGTCATAAGAATGGTATGTACAAAGAATATGTCATGATTGGGGATGCGTCTCAAAAATAAATCATGTTTTATTTTAAAAGGGATTCCTTTGGTGGAAAAAGTGGATACTTAGTGTAACTTTCCACATGTAATGTATGGGTCTACATTTTATAATTTTTTCCTAATTATCTAAAACTATAAACTTAAAAGATCCTAAAATGTAATTTCTAGTTCAAAAACACTATAATAAGTTATTTTTATGTCTAGGGCCTTATAAATTTTATTTGATAAAAATATTTCACAAAATGTTAAGGTGTTATAAAGACTCCCAGTAGGCTCTACCCTAGTCCATTACCAGCTACTGACCATTTCAACATTTTCCATATCCCATAGGAAACTTACGAGTATATTATAGTCTCCACCAATGTTTTGGTCATGCTCATGTTTCATATATAAAGACAAAAGGCTAATTTTAGGCCACCAAAAAATCCAACTCCTTTTCCTCACTCACTAATGACCCATAAAATGACAATACATAGTCAAAAGAGGCTTCATACCTGATTCCACATACTAGGGTCGGGTAAATTGTATCTTGGAATAAAGAAGGTAATAAACTAAATAAATTAATAATTCAGAAATTTAGACTTTAGATAAACTATTTATGAATAATTCATAAATAATTTATAAAATATTTATAATTTTGGCACTAAAAAATATGAACATTTTACTTTTTTAAAATTCAAACATTTTTTATTATCATTGTATTTTTAATTTTAATTTCTTTATATTTAAAATATAAGATATTTTATGAAAACTTTTATTATTTAATAATAAACATTTCATATTTTATGTAAAAAAATTACATAATTTAAATATATCATTGTTAATTTTATTTAAACCATTGATCTTATCATCCAAAAATCCTTTTTTGAATAGTTTGAACAATTTTTCTAATAAGGACTTAATATATACATTTATATTTATATTTATATTTATGAAATATTCATAAACAAATATAAACACATTTATAATATACCATATTTTATAATTTATAACATTATAAAATATTAACTATGTAATTTTACTTGAAACATAGATCACACTTACCAAGATATTTTTGATTTAATTTAAATCCCCCTCGATGCTCATGTTGGTGATGTTTTTTGAGAATTTTAATAATTAGATATTTATTTATTAAATATTTCAAAAACAAATATTAATTAATTATTAGTAATTTATTATTAATTGATTTATAAAAAATTATAAATTGACTAAATATTCAAAAATAATTTTTTCTATAATTTTTGAACATTTTATAAATTATATCATTGAATTCATAATTCCAAGTTAGAAAAATAAAATTTTTCATGCATATTGTTGTGAAAGTGGGTTCCCTATACCCAACTTTACCAATAATTTTTAATTACCATATCATGTATACATAAATTTATGCATGATTTTATCTTATTATAATAGTGATGTAACTTCTATATACACTATTTATATGGTAATGTCCTTGGATTATTTGACATATCAAAATGTTGTTCTAGTTCCCAGCTATAATGTGAACCTTAAGATACTATGACAAAAATATTTAACGTATTTCCTATTGTCTAGATATATCATATTGATGATACATAGATTATATCCGACAATCGGGTGTTGGGGTCTCATAAGCATTGAGACTTCTTTTCATGAATTTTTCAATTAGTGATATTGGGTAGATGAGATCATGAGGACTGGCCCTCCAATGGGAACACCGCATGTTTTGGGTGCCATTGTATGCTTCTTTATATGAATATGAATATTGGTCTCTTGATATAAGATCATTATCAATGTGTTTTATTTTATAACATAATTTTATGAAAGTTGAAAACCATGAAATTTATGTTTGTATCGATCTAATTTATATTGGGTGAATCATTGGTTGTATGGAATTAATTAAATGATAAAGAAGGGTTTTTTTAATTATGAGAAGAGGAAGAGATATCTCAGGACCAATTTACCAAGATGGTAGTACCTTTATTAAATCTATATCCATGGTAAATTAAAGTAAATTCATCCATCATTGTCATTGAAATAGTAAATAATGCATTAAAGGGTGATGATATGGAGTATGCATCCTTCTTTATGAGATAACATGAGATAAATAGATTATATTACGTAGATCATGGTAATAAGTGGTTTTAATTGTTATAATTACACCTCATCTCCTCAGTTTCCTTCATGTGTTGCTAGACACCACTTCTAGTTTATGAGTTTCACCCACTACTATCGAGATAAGGTCTTAGTAGGTCACACACAGAACATATTCAGAAGCTTTTAAAATTTTAATTAATTAATGTTTAGGACATTGTGAGCCCCATGGAGATGGTCAAGTAATTTCCAAGTATAAATGATCGGATGGAAATAAATAAATTCAATATTATTCAATCATAGAATAATAAGTGTTGAATTTATTAACTTAATAAATTAACAAGTCATTAGATGATTAACAGAAAATATTTTATGAATGGATGTTCAATATTTAATGTTTTCTAAAAATTTATGGTAGATACAAGTTGAGTTAATGACCCTTATTTTAACATGAAAAATAATTTTGATGTTATAATTAAGTGATAAAAAATTTATGATATTTATGAAACTTATGTTAGATCATAATTTTAAAATATGGATTATTTATATGATTAAACTTTTTAAAGACTAAATTTATATTTATGTGAGTTTAAACATACATAAATAATCCATGGGAAGCCCAAATTCAAGTGTACTATTAACGTCTCAAATTTAAGAGCCACTCTCACCTCTCTCTCAATTTATATAGAGAGGAAGAGGAGATATGAGCACCCTAATCCAAGAAATCATACTGGTTCAAAAAACTGATTCTCTAATAATTAATTAGACATTTTAAGTGCATTCATATCTTTATGCTATCACCCATATATAGAAGAACGATGCCCCGGAAAACTTTTGAAGTGTGTATGGATGGTTTAGAGGGTTCCACCTTCTGTTTCTTTAATAAATGATCATTAATGGTGAGTAGAAATTGTTTCAAATTAAAAAAAGGTGAAATTTCAATTTTTTATTCTTATTTAAATTATAACAGATCCTTAGGTTGATAATTGGGTGCTGATATTCCATAGAATATGTTACGACATCACTATGAATTAAAAGATTTAATTTTAACTACTTCCATCCTTTTTTTGCGGACATTGTACCAACAAGTGGTATCAGATTAATCATGGGATATTATAAGTATAAATTTAAATTAATTTTTCATTAATTTGAGTAGTGGGTCATTATAGTCTCAATACCATAGGCAGTGCTTCGATCTGAGGTTGGTTGGTTGAGTTATATTTATTTAAATATTGAAGAACATTATTTGTGAGCTTAAAAATCAATTAAACAATTTTATATTTTATATATAAATACACACACATGTAGAAGGAGGAGAATTATAAGGTGGGATAGAGGTGGTCCCACTACTAGAAAACACCAATGGCATGCATGGTCAAAGAAGAACTAAATGGGGAGTAGATATCGTATCAACCTGATATATAGAAAAAAACAAAATGATGAAGACAAAAAAACAAAATTGGTGAACATTAAAGCCACCCTCAATGCACATTTTTCAATTAATGGATTGGTATATAGAAAATTACAGTTCCATTGGCATTGAAGAATAATGAAAATAATTAAATTGATTTTTAGAAAGAGAGATTACACTAGTGGAATTGCTATCCATATTTCCGGATCCACCCAAAACCCATCTGGGGAGATATTTAAGGTCCCATGAACATCAAAAATATGTAAAAAATCCTTAAATATTTAAAATAATATTAGGAATTTAATACAATTAATTATGGGACCGTGCGACAAGTGAATTATGAATTAAAATTAGTTTAATTGATTTTAATTCATAATTAATTACCTTAATTTTAATTATTTATAAATAAAATATTATTATACTTGTTTAATTTATTCCAATGGGTCATGAGCTACACTAGCCAATATATTTCTAGTATTTATTTAATTATTTATTTATTACATAGTTTTATTTTTGTAATAATTAATTAATTAATTATTGTATTTTTATTGTCCCTTCACCTCATTATATGTATAAGGGTTTGTGTGTCAATGATAGATTTATTTTTTTGTGTCTTGTATTCCTAAGACCCCTACACCTATATGTGAGAATTTTTTATAATGAGGAGGATAAAAAGGAAAATGGTTCATGTTGAGACTTGGTGAGGGACCGAATGGTACTTTGATTCATTGGATGTGGTGAGAACTACAATGACAGTCAAACACAACTCAAAGAGTTACCGCTAAGGTCTCGATTAATCCATCTTAATCTCGATAGATCAACCATTAAAAAACCTCATGATCATGTCATTTTTTTTAATTTATGCATGGTTTATTGTATTAAGAATGTGTAGTTTATGCGTAATCACATAGAATAATAAATAATAATACATAGAAAAAATAGTGAATTAATGCATGGTGAATGTTTTATATTTATGAATGGTTAAGTTGTGAGTGTGATCACATAGTAACTAACCTGATAAATAGAAAATTATTTCATTACCCAAGAAAAACAAAAAATACCTCAAAGAAATATTAATTTATCAACTCTTTCCACCAATATAAGTATAATGAAACCATATTATAGGGCGATAACTACCCATAATTTAGGTTTTCACCTCCTATTGTGTAGTTATAACAAGAGCGGTGGTTGAACTAACTAAAATTGGCATTAAAGAAATATTTATAGATTTCTTGGTGTAATTTTAGTGGAAAGTGTTGAGAGAATATAAGTTAAGGATTCATTGATTATGGTACTCCACTCAATAAATCAAGGATTCTTTAGTTAATGTGGTTATAAATCCAAAATACTACCCTAAAACTCTAAGAGTAGTTTCATAGTCATATATTGGACTATGAGGAGACATTTAATGATTAAAAAAATCTATACTTTCTAATAACCAGTAATCAAGACAGAATTATTAATCAGCTAAGTTTAATTTTGTAGAAAAATGAGAAATAGTACATAAATGTTGTGATAAATACTATATAATGAAAATGTCCTTATCATCACTAATTTACAAGAGTGATATAGTATCTTTCACATAGTACTGTGATATAAAATGAAATTGTATGTGTTAGAGTCCCCACTACCTGATGAACCACCTCGTGAAGCAAGTGAGGGTGAAAAGGAATCTTAAAGGAGTCTCATGAATGATGTATTTCATGTTTACATCATAAATTTATTATCAATTTCTGGTGAGTAGTGAAAGTGGCATGAGGACATGGATTTTTATTCCATATTGTTTCATCTATAAGAATTTTTTTAAGATATTGATGAAATATGTGAATGAGATTATGATTACATTTAACATGTGAAAATTAAAATATGGAATTTAGGATTGTTCTCATGTATGCAATATGATAGAATACATTGATTGGTTAGAAGAATTGGGATTTAATATGAATTATGATATTTCAATAAATCTCATTCTGTCATCTTTATCACCTGGTTACACCAGTTTTGTTGAGAATCAAAAAACAAATAGTTTAGAGAAACCACTTCAATATCTTTTTAGTAAGGTTCACCAAGAAGATAAAAACATAAAGAAATATAAATCCTTAGTTATTATGGTGAACAAGAATAAATATTAGGCTAAAAGGAAAATTAAAAGTACATCACCAAATTCACCTTCACAATTTCCATCTAAGAAACTAATGGTAAATAGGGAGAGTATCAAGTAGGAGGTTGTTTTCTTCACATGTAGCATAAAAGGAGGTTGGAAGAGAAACTATAATAAATTGAATAAGAATAATAAGAAAAAGGATTCTAATTAAGGTATATTTATCATTTCATGTGATAAATTGTTTTACTTCTTGGGTATTAGATACAATATGTGACTTTTATATCTATATCCAAATAAAAGAACCAATAGAGTTTAGAATGATAACAAGATTGAATAGGATCTTCATATTTGTGATGGAACTTGACTCTAATGTCTGTAAAATAAGATAATTTATTCATAATTCCAAGTATATATATTCTTGTATTAGAAAATATATTAATGTAAAAATATTGTCTCAATGTTGAGTTTAGACATAATGAGATTTTATTTCAAGTTTGAAATAAATTTTGTTATGGTATACCATGATAAATTAATAGTTTAATTATACAGGAGTCAGAAATTTCCTATATTAAAAATTAATGTTGAATATAAGATGTAAGACTCAATAATACTTGGTTGTGGAAAGATAAAACTTAGTCGAGTATAACCAAAATAAAAATTTAAAATATTTACCAGGTTGGATGCTTAGACTCTTTTGAGCAAAAACTTTTAGGTATTTGACATGAATTATTATAAGGTATAATGACTAAGACTCCTTAAAAATTAAAGGTGATAAATCCAAAAATATTCTAGATTTGGTTCAAAAATATATGTGTTAACTATTTCAAGTGGAATATAGGGGTAAATTAATTTACTTCATTTGATTCCTTTAAGAAATTTTAGGAAATCTCAGTGAGGAAATGAATACACTTGTTAAAATATATTAGATTCTTTGAGAGGTCTTATCAAAGTATATCTTAACCAATAAGTCATCAATCGTTTAAATTTAGATTGGATTAATTTCTAAACTCACATTTCATTATACACATAAGATATATGATGTTAGTAAAAGGATGGTGATACTTATAATTCTTGCAAAGTCTTAGATTATCTTTTAGTAAATAATTCACAAATAGTAGTGTTAACCCGTAACCATATGCCAATTATAATGGAAAATGTATATCATATAATTTATCATATAAAATAAATCCATTATTTCACAAATCCATGTGTTTATATGAAAAGTTTTTGAAAATTCAAAGTCAATAAACAAACTTGCATCGATAAAAACATAGAGTACATCACATTTAATTATCTGAAATGTTTATAAGGATATTTCATAAATCCTTAATATATAATAGTTATAGTCATGTGAAAACTATATTTTCATAAAATGGTGAACATATATATTTTAGATGGTGGGATTAAGGTAGACATGTATAAATTAAAGGATCAAGATACATAAGTAGTTGTAATATGAATGAGTTCCACAAGAGCTCATGGAAAATGAATTTTCTAAAGACACATACTTTATAGAAAAGTATAAAAGTAATAGAGATGGTTTTATAATCACTAAGTTAAGTGATATATTTTTCATTGAGAATAATAAATCATAATCCTACAAGGAATAAATAAATATAAATAATCTAAAATTAAATGTGAATGTGAATTTAGATAAATGGATTCCATGTGTCAAAATCAAGTCTATATTTTTGTAATTTCTCCAGTTGATGTAAAACCCATTGGGTTAGAATGGGTGTTTAAGGGAAAATTGAACATGTATGGTAAATATATTACTTATAAATCAAGATTAATTGTTAAATGATTAAGATCATTAAATTACTTGATGGTGTTGAAACCTTTACAACAAAAGAAATCCATTTGAATTCAAATTTTTAAAATTATCATATCATGATTATTACATTAATGTTTCAAGGATCCATTTATGGATCAAGGAAATAATTGAATCATGGAATAATTAATGTTTTCCATGTGTCTATAAGAGGTTAGTGGGAGAACCATATTTTTTAAGTAAAATATGTTTGATAACATATGGAAAATATTTTTTAGTCTTAAATTTAGTAAATACTACATTAAAAGTAATTATCCATAGATTGAATTTAAGTATTGACATAAGTTATAAGGAATAAGATCCACCATATTAGATATATTGGTTAATTATAATAATTCAATTTATATATATTAAAAAGTTATTACAAATACAAATTGGAATAGTTTGAGAGAGAATTATTGCTAAAGTCATATGGTATATATATCTCTAAGAAGACATGTGCATGACATAGTTGGAGATTACAATGGTGAGTAGAACTTATTATCCTTCAGTGATGGATCTATCACAACATATGTCATATTATGTACTAGATATAATTTTATCAATACATACTTTATGGTAAGAAAATATAAGATAACCACACAATTATAAGTCAAAACTATCCAATATTACTTGAAAAAGTGCAAGGGATCTACACTTGGTACTTGAAGAGGAAGGAAAAAAGTTTTCAAGGGGGAAAACTAGTTTTTATAGATAAATTTGATCTAGAATCATAGTTATTCTAATGAAATGATAAACATAATACCATTGAAGAAGGTGGAAGATATATTTTCAAATAATGAGTATATTGTGACTTCTAATGCAGCTAAAGAAGTAGTATAAAATACATAGTTACTCTTTCCAGTTATCGGAATCATACCTATAATTTAAAGTATAATATTAATATAAGTTATGATAATATTATAAAAAAGGTACTAGCTAAGAAGTAAATGTTTTTAAAGAGGTAAAAAGTATGTGCTCGGGGATATCATTTCTTTGGGGTGTTTTTACTCATGGAGTTGAATTCGTGGCTAATAGAGTTTCCATGTAAGGAAACATGGAAAGCACACTAACTAAAGACATATCTTAGAAGAATCATGATCTTATCATGTGAGAGCTAAAAGTTTGATGACTAGAAATTTGGATATGGTAAAAGTGTGATTTTTGTGAAAGTGGGTTTCCTAGACCCAACTTGAGTAATGCTTTTTGATTGTTATATCATGTATACAGAGAGTTATAAAATATATTATCTTACCATAATAGTGATGTTACTTCTATGAGCACTATTTACATGGTAATTTCCATGTATTTTTTATTATATAAAAATGTTATAATGTTTATTATCTATAATTATAACCTCAATATACTATGACAGTAATCATAAACATATATCTTATGGTCTAGATACATCGTATTGATGGGACATAGAAGCGTTATAAGTGTACTAAAATGTAAATTAATAAGATGAATATACATATACATATGATTCATGTGATATATTTGTGTGTTTGTGTGATATTTTCTGTATATATATATAGTGAACATTAATACATCCATGTGATTACGAATAACGTATGATATAATATATATTATTAAATATGCATGAGATATATATACAATAAGAATATTTCATGTGATGTAATGACCTACTATATCTCCTCTCTCAAATGGTTTTCATATTTTTAGAACCAAAAGTTGGTTCATTCAAATATTTTCATTTATTTATTAAAATTAATTACACTCAATGGGAAGTAATTCGTATGACGCATTACGAATGAGGAGCCTTGGACTTTTCTAATAAAAGAGAATAGTTCTCTTTGTTTCATCACATAGATGGTTTATATTTGTTTGATGTATTTTTTTATCATAAGTTTTATATAGATATTATGGAAACTCTTTACACTTCTTGAATCCTGCTCATCATTCTAAAATGGTCCTAGAAACCCTTAGATCATTTAGGGGTCCTCACAAAGTGTTTGTGGATTTATCAGCTGGTGTATCACATTGAAGGATTGGTATTTTCATTCAATACTCCCTATGATCCTCCTCCAACACACTCTATTAAAATTAAATATAGAATTTTCTACAATGGTCAAATACCAAGTTCTCTATTACACTCTATTTTTATTATAATTTACATGTTTGATTTATTGAAGATAGATCTACCTATTTTGTTTTTTTTCACTATTGATAATCATGATATGATCAAAAAAATCTCATAAGTGGTATCATAGTAATTTTTAGAAGATTTAGACATTTTTAATTGATCTATTTTAAAATTAAATAATAATTATAAATAATAGAAGTGTTTTGAGAAACATAATGGTTATTCTAAAATACCATTACATAGCTAGATTTTTATAAAGGTAGTATGGCTCTTACCTTTATAAAAAAGTTGTTTACATAAACATAAATCATCAGTTACATTTATGCATATGGGTTGCATAAAGGTTATCACCTGACTACCTATATGTGAGAAATTTGGGTAAAGGTAAAGAAGTAATTCCATAAAGGTCTTTTATGTTTAATTTTACAAAAGGTGTGAAAATTTATGGATACACTTATATAGAAGAGTTATGTGTAAGGGTACACTCATTCTACCTTTATGTAGTATAAGAAAATACCCTAATACCTTTACATAAAAGGTCTGTGTAAAGGTAACCTATAGTTACATTCACACGCGTAGGGGTTCCCATGTAAAGGTAAATGAAAACGTGTTTTAAAAAAATTAAAATACTTAAATAGTTTTAATGGTTTATAAAATGTTTATAAATCATCTTGAAATGTATTATGGTATATTTTAGTTTATAAGGGTTTTCTAAATTAATTAATTATAAGTGTTTTATAATTAATTAATTAATTATATTCGAATCACTTCTCCCAAATATTAAATATTAATATTAATGTATCTTTTACCAAAATTATATGGCATGAATTATGATCAATAAATAAAAGGGTTTATTTAGAAATCATAAGGGGTGATTTATAAAGTGTTTATAAATTAAAAAATAGGCCAAAATAAAAAATATTTGGTATTTATAATTGTGAAATGTTCATAATTAATTAAATTTTAAGTGTTCAAATTAATGGGGATTATTTGGATATTATTTATACGACATCAAAAATGTTTTGATAAAAGGTTTAAATAATGAAAAAAAATATATATAATATTTATATTATATAAAAATCTTATATATTATAAATTGAATTATAAAATATTTAAAATTCCTAAAATATCATATAATTTTCATATAATATAAAATATTAAAGTGTTAATTTTGAAATGAATATATAATGTTATAATAATCATTTATTTATAAAATGATCATAAATGTTTATCTCATGTTTTGGAAAATTGATAAAATGTTTATTTATTTTTTAAATTACATTTTTATTCATGATTAGTAAATTGTTTAAGAAATGAAAAATATTGTGTATACTTTATGTTTAACTGTTAAGAATCTTCTTAGAGTTAGATCCCTACATTACATGGTAGGTATTCCACCATAAAATTCATTTTTCATCTATCTTATCCATGGTTTTTTTTAAGTTATGAGATTGAAAATAGTTATTTGATATAGTTTGAGAATATTAGGTTTTAGAGCTATCATTAATTGAATTCTATCTTGATTAAATCCTTATCAGGTAAAGGGACTTGGGGTCAAACCACCTACCATCCTGGAGTCTT
Source organism: Viscum album (assembly GCA_963277665.1). NCBI lineage: Eukaryota > Viridiplantae > Streptophyta > Magnoliopsida > Santalales > Viscaceae > Viscum > Viscum album. The sequence continues at coordinate 1,774,284,888 of OY728165.1, read as the reverse complement.
ATGATTTGTTCTAGAAAGGTGAATGGGGATTCATATCTGTTTCTTTGGGCTTACGTGAAGTGTTCATGTATATTATGCATATGATGCATTAATATATATATATATACTTGGATTTTTTTTAGGTTAGTTACACAAACTTGTGGGTTATGTAATGTGTTACACATTAATGTGGTGTGAATGAATTGATTTGGTGGTTGGAATGGGGATCCCAAAACTAAACTATTTGAATCATGAAAACACAAAAAAGGAGTAAATCATAAGAAGATAAAAATTACATTATATGTAATAGTTATGTATTTAATATACATATGATTCATATTAAATTATTGAGACATTAATAAAAATAAAACCCCTCAAATACTAAGATTCATATTCCTTCAAAAGCTGCACTGGATAAGACCTCAATCATTCATATGGGAAGGTTTTACTAATTCATGTTTCTCCTAAAAAATTAACAAATAATCCCTTGAAAAAAATAATGTTCATATAAAAAAATAAAACACAATGTTATAAAAAAATGTCTCTTCAGGAATCATATATCCATACATCAACTGATTTCTTTCTAGACCGATCAAATATATGAAATAAACAAAAAAAATTGCAACACATGCACATTGGCCCTACTTCTAACCCTAGGTCTCACACACCCTGTCTCCAAACCCCATAGAGTTTCACCAACATGATCCACTACATATCCCATCCTCAACATGAAATAATACATAAAGTCTTTACATTCACCAAATTGATCATGTAGGGTATGAGAAATGTATCTCATTAGGATCTCACTAAGTATCCCAAGTATATGGCACTATATATGTGTATATATAAGGAGTGTAAACATATCACACAAGTGCCTTTAATGTCATGTGATAACCAAACCACCATGACTCCCAGTGCATAAGGACTTCATGTGATAAATAGGACTCTATAACACATGATCATACATGCTATAGAACCATACTTTAATCCATCCTATCACCTCATGAGTATACCCATTAGGTAATTTTGTGATAGATAAGTCACCATTATGCTCAACCCTACTTACTTTGGTTCCATACTAGAATCATTTTGTCAATTTTTCTTCTATAATCACACCAAATCTCAAATCATACTTAAAGACACGAAGTTGGAATCATCCAAATCTCAACCTAATACACAAAGAGATCGGGCATGTTCAGATGTTCACATATAGACCCACTACCTTATCACTCAAGTTCGGGTCTATATGTTATATCTCATATCACAACACAACTCGTCCCTCTTATGAGCAGTCCTCAACCAAATTCTTCTCAAGAAAGGTCTGTCATACACATCTCTCATTACATCATGACCCATCCCCTTAGTCAGTCTTTGACCCAATCTTATTCACAGAATGGTAAAATTAGTACATGATCTAAACCTATATAGGAATGTTTCATGTCCCAATCCTTCTCACTCATGGAAAGGTTGGGCCTAAGGATCCCCTCCTTCTAGGTTCTATCGGTTATCATAACATGTGCATCATAAAAAAGTCTTGTAGAACATCACACAACTCACTAACTGATCCTAGGGTGATAATCACTTGATACTTATCCCCTCATCTCGAATCATTTCACATATCATCTTTTAAGGCATCCACTGGGTCATTTGTACCCTACAATATCTATACTTATTGATACCATATCAAGAATATCACTCATTAGTGACACCACAGACCATAGACATATCTTGACCCAGACCTAAAGGTCTATTCCAAACTCAAAAAAAACCCTCAATAATCCTAGTCCTACTATCTAAGAACCATCCCAAGTTTTCCTACTCTAATCCCCTTGGAAACCCAATTACAAGTCCTAAAAAAACCCATAACCAGAAATTGGTTCTCATCTCACATCCTCTAAGGGAGATCTATTAGTGTGTCACTCAATGTAAACCCCTCTCTAACACACATCATATATCTCTGGAAGACTCATTATAATCATAATGCTCACTGATCTCTTGGACCACCCTTAGGAGGGCATCCTTCATTGGGGGTGAGATGTAGAATCGTTTCACCAGACATCACTATATCATATCCTCTCTCATTCTTCAAACTATACCTAGGTAAACCATCTTAGGATACAAACATCATATCTCAAACCTCGAGGCCCATGTAAGGTCTCACTTCAAATCCAAAAACACTCTCACCCTTAGTATACATAGTCTTATAGCAATCCAAACCACCCTAGGTTCTAAAAATAACTTACCCCAATCATAAGATCCTCAATTCCAACCTATCACTTTCTCTAGGCCACTCCTAGTCCCTATCCATTCTAGACAAACCTATAAATCATGAAAAAAGTATATGATAATGCATAGATAGTGTATGGATTTGTATTAAAGGGACCACCTACCTTTATCAAGGAGTTACCATCCTCATTGAGGTCCTTTGTGACTCATCCCAGCTTGTTCATGCCTCATCCAAGCCCATATCAACTCTTGAACTCTTTCCATATTTTATGAACCATAAATAATTAATTATAAAAATATATAATTAATTATTTAATTTAAACTAAATAGGAATAATGGATGAACAACTCACTGAGAATCTTCATCACCCCAAAACTGCAAAAAGTCACCCATGGAAGGTCCATGGAACATCCTTGACACCATCCTGAGTGAAAGTAATATTGCATGGTACTCGGTTAAATTAAAATTTCATCCAATTTTGGAAAAAACCTAAATAAATTCATTGTGACATATACCTTCACCATAACTAATTCCAACAGCATGAATATATTATTTTGGATCCTCCTCTAGATATTACACATGGAAACCCCATCATTTTTAGATGATTTCACCTTGATCCATTAAAACCATCAATGAATCTCTAACCAAAATGAAGCCAAAATCAGTGGGATGAAAAGGAAACCAATAACAATAGAAAAAATAGAATAACTCGCCTTAAATCGCCACTAGAACACACTAAAATTTACCCCTTTGGTAGGGGGTGAAGGATAGGCATCAGAGGTGAGGAACAACTAAAAATGGGCTCTCTTGATCTCCCCCTCTCACCTAAATTGTGAAACACGTGACCCCAAAAAATACAAAGTTGTCCTCATCTAAAAAAATTCCCATCACTAGTTCATGGAATAAATCTTAGGTTCACGACCTGAATGTCTCCAGGAAAAGGGCCTTAGAACTCTTCCAGATACGTTAATAGAATAAATCCTGGATCATAGTATGAAATTCTTTAGGAATAGGATCAATTATCCTAGAAAACCGCATTCATGACATAGATCATAGTTCATAGTGTGAACACACATTCATGGATGACCCCATAAATCCTATAAATGGAATGAACACACCATCATTACATGAATTCAAGGTGTGATCTACTGCGGGATACTAAAATTCAACTTTTGGGTCACCTAATTCTTCTCCAACACTTCTCTAAGCACTAGAAATAATAAATGGGCTTTATTCCTCATCCAAAAAACATATTTTATGGATTTCCAAACCCTCAGAATCCCACTTTGAGTCTCTATTCTAAAAAATAACCAATCACCATATCAAAATTTAAAATCCTTGAGGAATTCACAACCTATAACAATGAGAGTCATTAAAAAATCCCCATCAGATGGATTCTTTTCCATGAGAAGCATCTAGTTGTCCTCTATACACACCTGAGACCTAACTTGATCACCAATTCATCATCCAACGGTTGTGTTCCATCTCTAAACACCCAACACTCTCCCACTACACAACTCTAACAATAACACCCCTATAAAAGTGAGACTTCAAAGAACAAATGTTACTACCCATAATAACAAGGTTCACCTTTCTTTTTAGGTTACAACCTAATTATTACCCTATAGATAAGTGTGATTGGTATAGAGTATTGTTAGGATAGGTGATCTCAAGGAATTTTTTCTGGGTGTGTGTGAGTGTGGAAAAAGAAAACTAAAATAACATATATTGTCCTATAGGGAGAGACATTAGTCTAATAAGTTACCTTAGTGGGTAATAGTTTGTGGTGTTCTATAAAGGAAACCAAGGTATTATAAGAGACCCACGGGGTCATATGAATAGGTTCATGGCCTATGGAGTTTTATTCGTTACAAATTCTATCTAAGACAGTACCCATCCTGAAGTGTAGAGGTAATTTTTGGGTTTAAGGTTTGGGTTCCACATAGAGGGAGTTATGATTTAAAGGGGAATATTGTAACACTCCTATAAAAGTGAGACTTAAAAGGATAAATGTTACTACACATGTCAATAATTTGCGCCTTTATTTTTGGGAACCTACATGATTAGAACTCCATAGTTACGTATTCTTGTCTTAGAGTAGTGTTAAGATGGGTGAAATCCTAGGAAGTTTATCAAGGTGTGTGAGAGTGAGGACAAAACAAACTAAACAAACATGTGTTAGCCTATGGGGAAAGTCGTTAGTATGATAAGTGACCCTGGTGGGTAATAACTTGTGGTGTGCTAGTAAGTAAATCAGGGTATTACAAGAGACCCATGGGGTTCATATAACCAGGTTCATAGTCCAAGGATCTTGGGTCATAAAAAATGGTATTATAGCCAATACACAACCATAGGTGAAGATTCACTACCTGAGTTTGAGGTTTGGGGTCTATACTAATGGTGTTGTGATTT